>JAUCBN010000032.1:7500-2507500 GCA_035048815.1 Abelmoschus esculentus
AATCTTAAAATTTTGAAAGTGTAAGAATTTTAGTACATACCCATATAATTATGATAAAATTATCAATCGAGATCAGAAATACTTTATTTTGTGTGTTGATTTTAATCTCAGATCTCTCACAATAATCTCATCAGTGATTATTAGATTAAGATGGATCTTTATCTATCTGAACTTACATGTGGTTTTGGTTTGGTCATGAGTGTGTGACAAGCAGTATTGAGATTAAATCTTATTAACTCATGATGATACACATTTATATACATTGATTGTCTTCCTTTCCATCATGGAGAAAATGCTCAGTTATATATCCAATTTTCTTTATCAGTTTATCAGTCTCTCGTTCCTCTTTTCTAGATTACATCATAATACTATTTTTTTTTCTTGTATCATAGTAGGTTGTATTAGTTAAATTATAAAATTATTCGATAAAACATTGAAGGTAAAAAATTAAATTGTTCGAAAAAAATATAACCGAAATTTACTATTCAATTATATTGGGTATTTTTTAGTTTTACCAAAATATATTAAAAATATTTTTTTTGTTTTAAATTTTGTTTAAAAATATTTTTAAAAACTAAAGTCTTAATTTTTTTATTTTTAAAAAGATATATATAAGTAAAATTATTTATTATATTATTATTTATATTATTAACTTTTTTATATTTTATAAAAAATATCTAAAATAAATATTTTATTTATTTAAAAATATTTTTAACAATAATAATGATAAGTAATCTTCCTACCGTAATTTTTAAAAATAATATTAAAAATAATAGCTTATTATATAGCATAGTTGATGTAAATTAGTACGTAAATAAATTAGGTTAAGGTTTAGGGTGTGTCAGAATCAAACCCCTTCAACCAAAAAAGAGTCGGAATCAAATCCTTCTCTCATTTCCTCTGAGGTTACTGCTTTTTCTTCCCTCATTGCACTTTCCTTCTAATATTTTCTTGTTTGAATTGATTGATTTGTTAATTGATTGATATCCATTTGCTTGCTTCAAACTTTAAGCCTTAACTGCAACTGCAATTCTTTGATCTGCTCTCTGTATCTTCCCTTTCCATGTCGCAAAGATTTCCACTTGACGACTGCAGACAATTACCTGTTTTCCCATTTTTCGTTTTATTTTGTTTTTTTCCTCCCAGTAACTTTGAGTTTGATGCTTCTCTTCTGCAGTTCTGGAGCAGTTTGATATGCTCTAGACCGCATGGATCAGGTTACTGAATCGACCCTTGTTGTTTCAATGCACCTCTTATTGCGCTCCTTATCCGTTTCTTTTTTCAACTTTTCAGTATGAGAAAGTTGAGAAGATTGGTGAAGGGACCTATGGCGTCGTTTATAAAGCTCGAGACCGCATCACCAATGAAACAATTGCTTTGAAAAAGATTCGCTTGGAGCAGGAAGATGAAGGTGTACCTAGCACTGCAATTAGAGAAATCTCTCTCTTGAAAGAAATGCAACATGGAAATATCGTTAGGTATGCTGCACTGAGCAGATCAACTGTCCATTACCTATAATGACATTGCTGTTTCTCTACTCTGTAGTTTAGACTTATTGGCTTTCTGCTTGTGTTACTCTTTAAACGCTAGATATTTTCCTCGTGCATTTTTTTTGAATGCAGCTCTTCTTTCTTTAATGAAAGATGAGAATTATATATTGTAAACCTTATCATCAATTGACTGTAAGGAAGGGGAAAGGGCAAAAAAAATAAAATTATTTAAAGAACATGTTTTTAAGAAAGCAGGAAAAGTTTATTGCGTTTCTCTACTTGCTTTAAGATAGAAATTTTACATATATTGATTGAATTAAACTAATGTGTTGTCTTTTGTGGATCTAAGTTTTTTAAACTGATGTCTAATCAGCTCATTTTTTGGACCATTTGCGACATCATTTTTCTTCTGTGGATAACCTGTAAGCTCATCTGATTGATCTTTGGGTGACAGGTTGCATGATGTAGTGCACAGTGAGAAGCGTTTGTATTTGGTTTTTGAATATTTGGACTTGGATTTGAAGAAGCACATGGATTCATGTCCAGAATTTGGGAATGATCCTCGAACCATAAAAGTGAGTCATGTTTTTCTTCTCTTTGAAAGTTTATGTGCAAAGAAAAGAAAAAGAAGGTACCAATCAGTTTGGAGTTTAGCAGGTTTTCTTCTCTTTGCAAGTTGCTTTGTTGATAATCTTCTTGTTCAAGAGTCGGGTGGAATCTAGAAAGTATGACATCTTAGACCTTCCTGTGTTGAATAAAATTTTTAGCTTTATGTAGAAGAAATGTAGTTCTGTTGGATCCACTTTTCAAGAAATGTCTAATTGCAAAAGTCTTTATCATATTACTTATACTATTCTAGGTTATAATTTTATCTAAGTGCATGAAGATCTTGCTATTACCATTGATTGGTTGACCTTGGTTGTAATGGGTTTGTGATAATAATAATATACATAATAGTAATGTGTGATTTGCTCATGTTGCAGACTTTCCTTTTTCAAATTCTCCGTGGCATTGCTTATTGTCATTCTCATAGGGTTCTTCACCGAGATCTAAAACCACAAAATTTGCTGATAGATCCCCGTACCAATACACTAAAGCTTGCTGATTTTGGACTGGCTCGAGCATTTGGTATTCCTGTCAGAACATTCACACATGAGGTATCAAGAATTGCCACGTTGGAGGGTTTTGGTTGTTTATTGTGTCACTAATTCTTGATGACTGCCATCTTTTGCTAGGCATTTATAGATGATCAACTTTTCTGAATTAATATCACATTTTCCTCTTATACAACTTGTAATGATTAGAAGTTTGGTTTCACTTCTGTAAAGAAAACTCTAATGCTTGAAATAGGGTTTTGGTTGTTTATTGTGTCACTAATTCGCCTTTAAAAGTACTTGCTTTGCTGCACTTCTACCGCACAATCATTTTGGTTTCACTTCTGTAAAAAAAACTCTAATGCTTGAAATAGGAAAAGATAGTCTGAGCAAGTGGAATTTGTCAGTTGAATCAATTAGTTTTCCTTGCATTACATTTCAGTATTTCATGAGCTCCAGGGTCTCTAATGCGGTTTTAGATCCCTTTTGTGCAGCAATGTGTTGGTTTCTAGTCAGATATGTCCTAAACATTTTAGGAAGATAGTGCCTAGCTAATTACCAGCATGCTCAATAGTTTCAGTACATAGTCATATCAATGTTAGCCTGGCTTCTAAATAGTCAATGTCTCTAGGTGGTTACCCTTTGGTACAGAGCACCAGAAATACTTCTTGGGTCCCGCCACTACTCTACTCCTGTTGACTTGTGGTCAGTAGGTTGTATATTTGCCGAGATGGTGAATCAGCGGCCATTATTTCCTGGGGATTCTGAGATTGATGAGTTATTCAAGATCTTCAGGTGTTGTACTCTCCTTACTGCAAAGTTGTTGCCTTCATTTCTTTTAGGTTTCCCGTTTCCCTGTTGGGAAGTCTTAAATATATTGTCTATGTTTTTGGTGTTCTTTTTATCTTTTCAGCATATGATCTCATTCTTTAATAGAATTCCTCTGATAATCTTGGAAGGAACATTTGACTATGTTTTTCAAATGTTTAACTCTAAAATATTTATAGTTATACATTAATAATAATAATAATAATAATAATAATAATAATACTTAACATGTCCAGACACCCATTCATTAAATGGAGCACTTTTAGGTAGTTGAACATAAAATTTTACTTCTACATGTACTTTGTGGGAAAATATCGGTCAAAATTTGCTCCCCCAAAGTTGCATATTCTTTTAGACTGATTTATCATTTTTATATGAAGCATCTTAGGTACTCCAAATGAGGATACATGGCCTGGGGTGACTTCGTTGCCTGATTTTAAATCTGCTTTTCCAAAGTGGCCCCCTAAGGTAGAATTCTTTTGATTTCAAATTTCCGTTTAGAGGAATTAATTGATGACAATGCACCTTTTAATTGCAGAATCTGGCTACTGTTGTTCCAAATCTTGAATCAGCTGGCATTGATCTCCTTTCTGTGAGTAGCTTTTTTTTGGCTTTAACCGACTGGAGAACAAACTGACAATGGGATGGATATAAGATAAAATATCATTTCTAGCTTTTTAAGATTTACGTGTTAATTGGACTTGTCAATTTTTTGACTTGATTGACCTGCTTTCCTCATCTTTAGCATAGACATGAATGACTTGGGATTACTATATCATATCTGCATATACCGGTGATTTTATGTGTTCAATATCACTGCAGCTTGAGATCATTTTGATAGTGGGTGGATCTTGGTAAGTTTTGGAAGAACTGGCTTCCTGGTTGAGCATTCTAATTTAAAGGCAGCTCATTTTCTGATATAAAGTTGTTTATATGAGCTGGAACTGAACACATCACCAATTCCTGATGATCACGTAGTAATGGATTTATACACAAATGAAGTAGATGTAATTTTGTACCGACATTTCAATGTTCTCTATTTTTTTCAGAAAATGCTGTGCATGGATCCAAGCAAAAGAATTTCGGCAAGAAGTGCACTTGAACATGAATACTTGAAGGATATTGGAATTGTACCCTAGTACCTCTTGCCCGAGTGAAGTGTCTATACCAGTCGATTTCAATGTGTTAACAGTTTGTGGGTTTTGATTGTGAAAAATGTGGGGTATGGTTGTGTGTGTGTTTTTGGCGTCTTTGGAGTCTTAATTTTGTTGCAGTTACCTTGGAATTATATACTGTGCCCAATGTCTTGAGTCGGACTTAAGTTTGCTTGGCTCTTAACTGAGCGAATAATCTAATCACTTGGGTTTTCGTTCTTTATCGTAAAGAGAAAGTGTTTGTTCTGATTGATGTAACACTTTTTTTAAAAAATATATTATATTTTTTGTTTTAAAACTTTTGATAAATTATATTCTCATTTTACTTTTGTTTACCAATCAAGTTATCAGGTTGATGTGTAAAAAAAGTGAACATTATTAATAATATAAACACTTTTTTTTAAATCTGATAGTGAACGGTTTTGATATCACATTGCTTCGTTTGATTTTGTAATGAATCTAAACAGAAATCATAAAATTACAGACAAGATTAAGAAAGAGGAAGGGGTCGAGAGAGAAAAGAGAGGTTTAAAGAGATTTCATTCATTTTATTCGATAAACTTAAAAGATGGAGTTCCAAACCTAATAACGAAATAAGGGGTGGTGAAACGCACCGTTTCATTAAACCTCATTTAACGCTTAAAAACAACTAAAACAAAAACTTAAAATTAATTAAGAAAACCACAGCTGACATTTTAATTATGACCCTTTACAATGCCTCCTCCTTCAACAGATCCTTGCCCTTCTTCTTTATCCTCTCTTATCTTTTTTCGGTGATTGGACCAAATATATTCTCATACTTTCTTAACTTTGATAAAAAATGAATCGTATTTCTCAGCAAGGCCAATAAAAATAATAGCTTGAACAACAAAAACAGTGTCCCATGATTGACTACCATTATAACCCTGCATTTTCATACCATCTTCAGCTATCCACAAATAATCTAAGATTCTAGGTAGATGCAGTTTGAATGACTCTAAAAATGGATCTTCCACCCAACAACAAAGCATATTCAAACCTTTGTTTACAGGCCCTATGCATATATATCGAGTATTCTCAATATGCTGCATAACAGTTTGCAAAACCTTCTTTTTCCAACTTTTACATGGCCAATATTTAATCATAAGCTCATATAAACAGTTCAGAGATGCCCAAAGAATGTTCTGAACCAGCGGATATGGGTAGTATCGATCTTTCTTAACACATGTGTTGCAAGTTTTATTCCAATTTATTTCATGGTAAGAAACAATATATATCTCTTTTCTCGAAGGAAGAATTATGGGTGTGATAGGACCCACAAATCTCTTTCCGTATAAATATGACATTGACAGATAAACCATTCGACAGTGACACCACATTTTTCCTGGATGAAATGGAAGAAAGCAAGGACATAACCATACTTTTGGAGGTAGTGAATTATTCTCTGATCATTCATATATTTCAAACACCGAAAGCCACATTTTCCTCCAAGATATAATCACAATTGCATTATCATGTTCTAAGATCCACTCACGCCCATTCTCAACTGCCCCTTGTCCATCTTCAGCACCCTCAACTATCATCTTCCAAGCAAAATAGATAATTGGCTCACCTTTCTGCCCTTTACCATCATCTTCATATGAAACTCCCCGTTTTAAAATTTCCTTCACAAACACAACATGGACCACTTGCTGTTTAGCAACTTGTGCTGTTGCAGGAAAATTCTTCATCTGAGAATCGACTTCAGAGAGAGCTAATTTAAATTCTTCAATATTGATCATATCTTCCATGACTTTTCGCTGGTTAATAGTTGCACAGTTGTCGAGAGCATAAACATTATCGATTCGCTCAACTCGCAGCCATTCATCGGTTGCTAGAGCACGCCTATTACTCTGACCAATTTGCTTCATGAACTCCTTTATGAGAGGACAAGGCTCGATGCTAGTTGACCAGAGAACCATTCCATATGGTGTAAAAGTTGTTTTGCCATTATCTCTAGTTTTCATGGAAATTTCATTTTCACTTATTTCTGTGACCATTAACCCAAATTTCACATCAATGCCCTCTCTTCTAAATTTATTTTCAGCAAAAATTGTGATTCTTTTGTCGAACATGTTCAATATATGATCTATAGCTTCAAGAAGTGTTATTTTCACCGAGTCTTTGACCTTTGGGTATAGTTTGACCACATTCTCGTTGATGAAGTCATGAAGTTCTGCAGCAAATTCTATACCTGTAGGGCCACTGCCAACAATCACAAAGTGAAGAATTTTATCTCTCCTCGTCACTTAAACTTGGTAAGAATGCCTTCTCAAATGATTCAATAACATTCTTATGAATCTTTTGAGCATCACCAATTTCTTCTAAAAAATGATAATTTTCCATGACATCAGGAGTATTAAAGGTGTTAACTTGAGCTCCCATGACTATAATAAGATAGTCGTAGTCTACTACAAACTCTTCTTGCCCCTTTGAATGGCTATCTATAGTAGCACGACAGTAAATTTTTTTATTTTTGGGATTTATCTTAACACATTCAGCTTCAGAGACTCTGATATCAACCTTTTTTTTCTGATGATGTTGTGAATTGGCTCAGCAATGTTGCAGGCTTCTACTTTACCACCTGTAACACTTGGTAGCAATGGGGTAAACATAAAGAACACAACTTCCACCTGATAAATCGGGTTATTCAGACCCTTCAAGAAATTTATTCCTGCGCACTAAGTTCCTAAACACCATTTTCTTTCGAGTCCAATTCTAAATTTTCCAGTCTGTACTTCTCAATTTTTTGTTTCTCTCCGTAATACTCTTTGTGAAACTAGATTGAATTCGATCATTCTTCATAATTAACTTCATTGACCTCATTGTATTTGTTCCGACAGTAAAATCTTCATATTCATTCTATATCATAGTTGATCGTATCCTAGGCTCACAACTAATATCTAATAGTATTTTAAATTCCAACTCCTTACTTGTTGCGTTTTCTGTATCAGTAACATTTTCAAAAACAATAGCATCGCTATGCACCTTTTCAATTGACACTATTTTCTCAATTTTTTTCACTCCTGAAATTGGTGGTAAGGCAAAAGACATTTGATCAAGTACCTGTTCTTCACTCGAATCTGTAAAATCAGCCCCATGGATGACATATCCGATTTGTTACAGCTTTGTGAAAAATCATCAAGGAGTTCGATTGTTTGGCCAAAAGCTTTCTCCAATAATCTCTTTGTATCCGTCAAAAATCTTGCTTGAAACTCGTTGAACATCCGATCGATGAAAATCATAAAATTACAAATAAGATTAAGAAAGAAGAAGAAATTTTAGAGGGATCGAGAGAGAAAAAAGAGGTTTAAAGAGATTTCATTCATTTTATTCGATAAACCTAAAAGATGAAGTTTCAAGCCTAATAACAAAATAAAGACTTACGCACCGTTTCATTAAACCCCATTTAACGCTTAAAAACAATTAAAACAGAAATTTAAAATTAATTAAGAAAACTACGGCTGGCATTTTAATTATGACCCTTTACAGATTTCATAAAATTACTTAATGGTGGTAATATACGATTATTAATGTAAACATTGTTTAGGAACATATGCCATCAGTTTCAATCGTTATAAAACACAATTGTATGAGAGCGATTACAAAGAGAGGAACAATTACACATCTCATGCAATGGATAAAGTAATCAAAGAGAATAAAAACATTCATTGATGGAAATATCTTATAAGATTTAACATTAAATAATAATTCGGAGATTGTTGCTTATGTTATTTTAATATACACTATTTAGGAACATAGACCATCAGTTTGAATCGTTCTAGAACGCCATTGTATGGGAGCGATTACAAAGAGGGGAACAATTACACATCTCATGCAATGGATAAAGTAATCAAAGAGAATAAAAATATTCATCGATGGAAATATCTTATAAGTTTTAACATTAAATAATAATTCGGAGATTGTTGCTTATTTTATTTTAAAAATAAGAAAGATACATCTAAACCAAATAACTGGGTTTATTTAAGAATAAATAAATGGGGCCGTAGGACAGGGGTGGCAGGCAGCACATTAGGATTTGGGAAAGAGGCGTCGTCGAATCCTTAAAAACCCGAACTTACCAGCACCAGGGGATGAGCCTTCAAAAATGAAGGGCAAGTATCCTGTTGCCTTTTTGTACCTTTGCTGAATCTGAACATATCATAATCAGATTTTGTTAGATACCGTTCTTTAATCCTTAATTATTAATAATTAATATACCATATATGCACGTCTACATGCGTCACTCTGTCATTATAACTCACCTCAAGAATATGCTGGCTGCTTCGTAGTGAATTAGTTCCAACTACGCAAACTGTTCCACCTGAACCGCCACCAGTAATTTTAGCTCCATATAAAGTTCTGTCTTCAACTCTAGAGACTTTACTATGCTGCATCTCCTGCACCAACTCTACCAGTCTATTTGTCCCGTCAGTGCCGAGTCCACATGCACTATAGCTGTAGTGACACTGCAAGAATGGTTTTCAACTACATTTCATCTCCAATAGTCTTAATAACAGGTGAATTCAATTTTTATTTACAAACTCTTAAACCAAATAGAATTTTTCGTCCGTTTGAGAACTTGAAAAAATTCAATTGCCAGCGTATTACAAAGCTTGAGAAAAGGAAAACTATTTGGTACACAGTTGGAGTGTTACTCCACAAGCAGGGTTGATCCCCTTAGGGTGTAGTTCAAAAAAATTATAAAAAGAAATGAGACGTGTGGCAACTTTTTAACTTCGTAGAGCTAAAAAATTCTACCACCAGTGTATCAATACTACCCTTAAACAAATAAAATAGTCTTCCTCATTTCCTTTTTATTAAGAAGATAATTCAATTAACCTATCAATTACATAGAAAAAACTATTAAAAACTTTGCAAATACCTGATACAACAGCTCTCCAAGTGCTGTAAGCTGCTCATCAGAAGTTGCAGATGTCAGCAGTGCCTTAAAGGCCTACACATAAATTTACAAGAATAATTAGAACGTTACCAACAAAAATCAATACATAAGAAGTTAACCAGCCATCACAACAAAAGTACGCACATCAATGGTGCAAATTGTTAACCATTGGTAACCAAGAACTAGATCAAAGGCTCAGCCATACTCCGGGATTGATTTTCAATAAGAGCAGAATATGTATGTAAGGAGAAGTAGAGGAAATAAAAGGTTTGAAGTTTGCAAAAGAAGAGTGAAACAGGACACTGAATGTGTAAATAATATAACAAAATGGAAATAGGATTATATCACTAGAGAGAGTATAAGACTGATACATCAGAAATATTAATAGTGCAGAATTCTTCAATTTCACAGATAGAACATAAATACAATAAAGAGTGATTATAAAATTTTATTTTGCTGAGAAACAATATTGTTTTCTATTGAAAAATAATGTCAAAATTTCATATTGAAAAAAAATTGTTTTAGTCCAATAAGGTGCCAGATCAAATAACAAACCTTGACCCTAAAATTTTCATATACAGGATGCTTAGCAGCAGCTGTCACTCCATATGTTCGTTTCTTATCAATTACGGTAACTGTATCACCATGATCAGCATATTTTTCCAAAAACGTCTCACCAAGCATTGATTGAGGAAGTTGATTGGCATAAAGAGCTTCATATCTGTAGCACAAGACGGTGAAAAAAAGAGAGAATTTCACAAGAAAAAGAAACACATGTTCCTATGTCTTACAGTGATAAAAAATGGTTCTCAACTCTTGAATTGTTTAAAACAAGTGAAATCTAGAAAAGAGAAAAAGATAAAGCCCAATAAAGGACCATTACCTGTGAGGTGACAAGTTGCATAAATAATCTAATGAAGCCTCAGATTCAAGTAATTCTACTCCATCATTGTCCGATTCATCAGGAGATACCCCATTAGCAGATGATATTGATTGAGACAACCTAGTTGATGCTATAGCTTTTATAATCTCTCGACCCATAAAGGCTCCTATTCGAACAGATCCATAGTCTGCACCTCCAACACTGCCCATTTGAAAAATACAGCAAATAAAGAATGGGAATTTCTATAGGAAAAGCTCAACCCCAATAACTGGAGGAACGGATAACCATTAATTGATGAGCAATGTTTCAAAGATCATGGATAACTATAAGGTATTGGATTTAAGCATGTTTTAGAGAGTTATAAATGAAGGGTAACAGACTTTAAACTCTATTTTAATATAGTCATGTTTTCTTATTTTACAATCCAAAACTGATTAATGCAAGCTATGTTCAACTTAGTATAACTATCCAAGAAAACAAGCATGCAACATAAACAATGTTCATTGCTACAACAGGCCAACCAAAATAATGATGACGATGAAAATTGATCCAGTACCTGTGCCTTATTCCTGAATCAATTCCCCAAAATCGGATATGACTTGGAATTGTTACTAGACCAATTACCTCAGCAGGCTGCATAAGACAACCATTAATTTTGAATGTTAATTAAGCAGCAAAACAACTTCTGCATAGATTTATTCTGCAGTGGTAATGTTGCTTACCTGACAAACCATTGCAAGTAGTTTATTCGCCTCACCACAGGCTGAAGTCATTTGGTCCATAACACCACATGGGGCTCCTACAATGTGATTCTCCACCTAATAAAAAGAATAAGTAAATTGATGTATATGCTTGAAATATTTTTGTTGCATGTAAGATGAAAATATTTAAGTTAAACCTTTTGGCAGAGGAGGGCAAGATCTCTTGGACTGATACTCAATCCTGCAAATCATGTATAGGATGGTCTAAATAAGTTCAGACTCCAAAATAAAGATGAACTTTATCTGTCTGTAAAAGGTTTAACCCTTGACAAGCTTCCTTAAATATGATCTAAACATAACAAAGATATCCCCAAAATATAACAAAGATGAACGTGTTTTGAGAAAAAGCTTAGAAGTTCAACATGAAAGCATCAAAAGTTTCACTAATTCAACTGAACTCATGATCATCTTCTAGTGCATGAAAACAAAATCAAAACGATCCAATTGAACTATAAACATTATGATGCACTTATTTCACCAAAATCTAATGTTTAGTAGCCTTCATCTCTTCAAGGATAATACTCGTTAAATTACTTCTTTCAGCAGATGGTGGCACTCATAAAGGGTTAATAACTTATTTGTATGTAGATTTAGTCCTCGACTAAGTACTAAGTATATCCATAACAAAATACTGTTTTTCAACTATAAAAGAGAACGGGTTTTGTCATGCACAGAAACAAGAGAAAATGCAACAAACATCAAAGAAATTGCACATGGAAAATGCAAATTTCAGAAATACCATGAGCAGCTGCTATAGCTGACATGCTAGCAACTTCCACAGAGGCAGAAGAAGATACACCTTTGCCTTCTGGGACTGCAGAAGAAACCTGTATATAGGTGAACAGTAATTACCTCAAACACTAACAGCAGAAAAAATGTCAGAACACAATAGAGAGATGTCTGAACTTATTAGATTAAGTAACTTGTAATATCCATTTCAAATGAACACAAGGGAGCCACTTCACACTTACATGAGTAATCATACAAACAGTAGTAGTTAGTATAGCTGTAACTTAACCTTAGGCTAATTGTAGGTATGTGTTGATTTACTTACCTTTAACAAGAGCTTGTGTAACTAGCATATATAGCCTAGTTTCCTATGTAAATAGATATTACAAGAAATATCAAAACCGCAATTAAAAGGTTCAAACAGTCAATATTGATACTTCCAGTTCATATTACGTAAAAATAAATTACAATTATAGCAAAGGAATATGTTAAAGTTTCCAACAGGGTTTGATTTTCTACGGGTTAAGTGAAAAATGGAGAAAAATTAGGTGATATACTTACAAGGGCTCTTAACGAGGTCTGAATTGATTATATATGTATGTAATAAGGTGGGCACGATTAATATCTATGCTCCAGCTTGAAGGAAGTGTTTTGTAGGCTGATTTGTAGGCTATATCATAGGGATTAAATGACTGCTTTATTGTGATTAATATACAATATTCTATTAGTTGTTATAGGATCTGTACACTTGTATGTATATATATATATATACCCATACGATTGATGAATAAAAAACATGAGTATTCTCTCTTTTTGTTATTCTACATAACTTATAGTACAGTTTTTCGCAATTCAAGTAAATGAAATTAAATGTGCTATAACAAAGAAGCCCTGTCAAACATAAAAAGAAGAGGGTGAAACAAAGACTGAAAAGGTGGAAGAGTAGCATAAAAAACACAGGGTAGATACAATTCACAAACAGCATAAACACGAAGAATATACACTCTTACCAGCATGCTAATACTATCTTCAAAGCGTACATTTAATTCTTTCATCAAAACCAAAATTGTCCCAGCAACATATGCTGCCCAGCTGATATACGAAAAGCATAATTAGCATATAGAGTAACAAAAGAGGGAAAATCTTGCAATGAAAATAACCCACTTTTGAGACGGATCTTGGGCAAAGTATTTCTTTGCTTTTTCATATGAAATTGGTTGTCCCCCTTCCATAAAGTCAGACAAATCCATATCAAAAGTTGGTCCACGGTTACTCAACTCTGAACCATATGATACCTGTCATAACATTTGGAGCTTAGAATGTATTTCAAAAAATGCAACAAGTACGTCATTTCAAGAAGAGATTTGTTGCATTAGGATTTAAGAAACATGAAGAATTACAGCACTTTAATTTTACATAAATTTTGAAGGAAACAAAATTTTATGTAATCAACGCTAGTTAGAAACAAATTAATGATATATACAATTTGCAAAACAGGCATTGGTCCTTGTCCTTTAGCATTATGTCGTGCAAGCGCATGTTTCCAGAGTCTGTGTTTACTTGGATGATTCCGTTGCACAGCAACATGGCAGGCTTCCTTTATAGGCATCTGGAAAAGTAGGTATGATTGGTTAAGGGGAGAAAGAATAGAATTAATTCCATCGACATACAATATAATAAATGATGCTGAAAGTACTAAAATTTTTAAAACATTATGAAATTTAAAGAGAAGGTAAGTGAGGGGAAAAGGGAGAGAACCCAACCGAAATTCTACAAAACTGTAGAGACTACAGAAAAGAGAGCAACAGTAAGAAAAACCTAACCTGCAATACTAGGCTGCCTGAGTAGTCAGCAATTCCTCCCATAACATCCAACCTTCCAGGTGCCCTTGTCACAAAGATGTCCTCCTGTACAAAAGTAACACAAGTAACCAACTTACAAAAGGAGTGTTGCTTGAAGGCTTAAGCAGTTTTAAAACATAAAAGATAGAAAAACAGTTTCCACACTGAATGATTCAAACAAGCAGAATTTGCGTCCCTTACTTCCCAATGTGATGCATGACAAGAGGATTATTTTTTTCTCAATTGCATGATAAATTTACTCGAAAGCTTAAAAACGTAACCATATGACAATAAAACTGTCTAATATTAAATTTTCACAAGTTCATTGCTCATTTTCTTTTAGAAGTCCTATTTCCCACATTTATTGCTATTTGCTAATTGGTTTTAGGTTGGATGTTTAATATAGTATCAGAAAATAGGGTTGAGGTACAGCACCCCTTGCGAGGTTGTACACATGAACAACCCACTAACTCAGT
Organism: Abelmoschus esculentus; assembly: GCA_035048815.1. NCBI lineage: Eukaryota > Viridiplantae > Streptophyta > Magnoliopsida > Malvales > Malvaceae > Abelmoschus > Abelmoschus esculentus. The sequence continues at coordinate 21,678 of JAUCBN010000032.1, forward strand.
TGAGATGCATGTAAGAGTGTTAATTGGTGTTATTCCACATCTTCAAGTCTTGGTTTTCTAGTGGTTTTATGTTCAAATTGTGTCAATTTACGTAATACATATCAATTTGTTTTAAGGTTGGATCCCTAGCACTGATAATAGATTCTTTTATATTGAAACAAAGAACAAATTTAGTTGAAATGAACATACCTCCCAATTGAAAAGCCCAGCAGCAGCTTTACGTTCACGCATCTGACGCTTCTCATTATTCTTTTCCGAATCAGAAACATTGTTAAGTTCTATCAAACTATTTAAGAAACTCATGGTATCAGAAAGGCCTTGATGATCTCCATGAAGAATTTCAAAGTCATCAGTGCAACTAGAGAAGAAATAGAAGTATCAGAAAATGACATAATTGACTCCATTATCATCATTGATTAAGATAAATAAACCTCACAATTCAGTAATCGCGTTGCTCTCTCTCATCTGAGAAGTTGGTGATCCAGTACTTAGACCAAGCTCATTTTCAGCATTTGTGTACCATTCAGGAATACTAACATCTCTGCCAGGGACCCTTTGCAGTTGATACCCAAGAATTATAGCATCACGTAGCCTTCTAGCACCACTCAACTATGTAAAGAAATAAAGAAATAAGATAGCAATTGAGAAAACTAGTCTAAGCAGCAAGTTTTAAAACTAGTAATAACTTATCCATTGCAGCATCTATCTAACTGGCTTTCTAATAGGAGCCAAATTCCGAAGGAAAGGAAATAATGAAAACAGAAAAAAAAATGTTTAATTAGAACTAGTATGAAGAATCTTAACATTAATACAACCAAAAAACTAGAAATTTCAAATAACAATAATCAATAATCTTAATCCCAAAACTAAGATCAAATCCTAGACTATTTATAATAAATAGTTTGGACTGTTATTTGTTGGAAAACATGGTTAAAGTCCTAAAAAATAGGGAATAATGGAAACATGACAGAACTGATAGTTGTGTAGATCATTGGGGTTGTGTATGCCAAGTGGTTAAAACTGTCGGGCAGTGGATCCATATCACATTCTGTATAACGTCACTCAGATATTCCATAGTACACAAATGTTTCCGTTAAAGGCAGACTCAGGCCTGGACAGCCTACTGCCAAGATTTCATGATTTCTGATACTTTGTTAGCCTTATATGCAGAAGGGGGAACTTAAATCACCACAAAAGAATATCCCCTCTAACATGCATGCATGATAAAGAAATAGATCTCTCCTTTAGAACAATATGACAAAAAAACAACTGCAGATAATTTTTTTGTATATTTGACTGTTCCTCCAATCCAAAATATAAACATAAGAAAATCTAGCAGACGGTGCATCAAGCTAATACACCAGATAAAACTAATACATTCAGTAATATCTCCAAGACATGTAGGTGTGAAGTTTCTATTTGCGCTACAACATCAAAATTCAGAATTCAAGTAACACCATTAAAAGACAGTTCTGATGTACCTTATCTGAAGCATAGTTCTTGCCAATTGCGGTCTCTTGCAAGATGTGAGCTGCCACCTAGATTTTAACACGATATCAGCAAGTTATGAATAGAAATTAAGGTACTTGTAGAAACTCTAGAACATAAATTTGACAAGAAATGACATCACATACTTATACATAACAGACTCTTCATTGGGTACTAAAATAGAAATATCTCCAACCAGCTTTTAACGACCAACAAAATTAAAATATTGGTTAATGAACAAACAGACATCCTATTTCTAAAAAGGCAATCTATCTGTGATTTTATACTAAATATTTGAGAAGTCATAACTTCTTTTCATGATTCTACCATATGTATTCGTGCTTTAATTTACATCTCACAATATTCATAACCATCAATTTACTCCCATTCAAAAGAAATAAAATAAAAGAGAGAGAGAGAGAGAGAGTTCTCGCTCAATTATGTCAAGGCACAAGGCAGGTTCTCCGCACTAGAACCATTATATTGTGAGACACTGGGAGTAAAGCAAGGTTGCAGTATGTATATTATATTTTTGTAGAAGTGCCAGTGTACACACACACACACACACACACACATATATATATATATATGCATGTTTGTAAATATAATTAGCTTAAGATATACAATTATGATAAAAACTATAGAGATTTGTTCAGTTTATCTACAAAACATGCAAACTGTCTAACTTGGTTGTCCAAATCAAGAAAAAAAAGGCACGCCTAGATGCACCAGGTGTATGTCTGATCAAATTTCATACCACCACATGATCATGTCTGAGTGGTACCCATCAATAATTTTGATACCTAAAAAGCATATAAATAGGGGTATCTTTTGATACACAGCCCATGTAAATTTCTTTTACACAACACTTCTTTAAAATCTAAAATCCTAACCCTAACACCCTAAATTCTAAATCCTAAACTCTAGACCTAAATCTTAAATTCTAAACCTTACAACCTAACCCCCTAAATTTGGCAAGCACATGTAAACTAAAGTTTATTTTCTTATATAATACATATTGTTGTTTATAATTGCATAACATAAATCATTCAGATGCACATGGAAAATGCTTAGAAAATAAATAACAACCAACTTCAAGTGAAGCTTATTTTCTTCATTTAAATTTCATCACCATTTAATCATGCCTATATAAGTAAAGCTATACAGCATATTTATATGCACTGGTGTTGTTTGTAATAGCATAACTAAATGCATTTGCAAAATGTTTAATAAATTAATAGAAAGTTAGAAACCAAGAAATATTAGAACATACCTCTCCACCATTAATGCCTCCTTCATAGCATGGTTTCAAACTGATTGCACGTTCAAGATAGGGTTTCCAGTGACCAATGAGTAAATCCCTTCTTATCATCTCAACACCACTTTGATAAAACTATATAGAAGATAATGACATCTTAACCCAATAGTTGATTATTTCTTTTATATATTCATAAACTAGGTTATGAAAGAGAAGAGATTACTGAAGCAAATAAAATAGATGAAAAGAAGGGCACCTCAAGCATATTTCTTAAAAAGGGTTCTTCATTGAAATAATCTCTCCGAACAAAGACAAAAGGTAATTTGTATGCCAAGGCTTCACTAACAGTACCATATCCAATTTTTCCTGAAACAGTGGAGATCCTATTGAATATTACTTCTCTCACTCATCTAAAACAGTTTTGCATCTTAAAAATTTTCAAACTAACCAAGCATACAGTCAGATGCCGCTATAAGGTCAGGTGTATATGCATCTTTTGGAAGTTTCACAAAATTAGGTGGAAGCTCTTGGGTATCAGAAGCACCACATACCTGGATAATAAAAAAATATTAAAGAATGCCACATAATGTCAGACAGTAAGATTAATCTAGAGCAACCTAATAAGGACAACTGCTTGTGCTATAAAAGATACCAGGCACAGCCAACCAGAGGGTAAAAAATCTTCCTTCAACTTCCACCCTGCAGGCTGTATTTAAGCAACCAAGTGAACAAGCAAGCTCAAAATGGACGCATATCTTAAAAGTCTTGGTAGAAGTGTGGAATTATCAAACATATTGACATAAGTAGTGGAAGTCCAACTACAATTTAGATATTTAAACTGGTAAATATTTTTTTCAAACATAGATAATACCAAAATAATAGGAAACTTCAGTACAATGGTTACCTGTAGACACACCACAAGTAATTTATGATGGCATACAATACATTAAAAATTTTCAATTTTTCCTATGTTTTAACATGATAAATGTAATCTCCATTAATTGATGATTTGGCTAATGATAAACCCTCAAGTTAGTAAACTCGACCAGCACATAACAAGTTGCATGCATTCAGCCTTTAAAATGTTTGCACAATTGATCAGCATCTGAATAGCCAACTACTTCAGCAATACTTTTTGGAAGAGAAAAGTCCTTCACAAAGAATAAACCATATATATGGGCATTGAATACAGGATCTCGATAGCAAAGTCCCAAAAATTAAATAAACGATCAATGCCATAAGAATACAAGGTTTGTAATTCAAGTCCCAACATGTTTAAACTGAATGATACAAGAGAAGAGAAAAATCCTTATGATTAGTGCAATCTCGAGTAGATAAGGTAAATTACCTGTCCACCAAAGTTGAGAATAACTAGCTTCACATCCTCAGCAATTCCGAGTTCCTTTCTCACCTAAAGCCAAGAAGAAAAGGGAGAGAGCAATATATTGAAAAGATCAACATGCAAATTAAATATTGCAAAAAAATATGATTACTTCATTGTTCTAACCTCCTTGCGAGATTTATGCAATCTCCTTACAACTAGAGGCACATCAATAACATCACGAAAAGCAGGCACTGTGAAAGCAAATGACATTCAGATATGATAATTAGACTTCAAAAATCTAAAAATAATATGTAAACATAGGAATGAATATGATGTCTGTAGACATACTCGGACAGTATCCGGGGAGACGGATGAGAAACTCACAATGTGAATAATCCTCGGCTATCTGCATCAGAGGTTAAAGAGATTAACAAAAAGACATTGAAATAATTAACACAGAAATTTTACACTTGGATGGTTATCTGGAGACAACCACTACAAACTATTAGTGTCTCAAGAATTTTAAAGGTGTTATTAAACTAAAAGCTATCAACTGTATGCAAAAATGGGATGCGAACAACATTTGGCATGTTTAAGCATGTGGTTTAGATTTCTATACTGATAATCTTCACTAGGTATTAATCACTTAATAGGCATATATTTATGCAGAACTAAATCCAAAAAGTCCAGTGGAAAAAGGCCTAATTATACCTCCTCATGACAGAAAGAGGATGAAAGCAGAAAGCCTTGGTCATAGAATATATGAATCAAACAAATGGAAAATACATGTCACCTGCCAAACTATTGAACGGTGATTATATCCAGCAGCCATCACATACTCAGCATAAATGAAGTCCCAGCTGCCATCAAAGATGGATATAGATCACATAATGTTTCAAATAAATTATGACTTCTGACAATTTCACAGACTTAATAAATTTTGTCTAGAGAACATATTAAATTCTCAGAAAGGTGCATGCATTCCTTGAAACGAAGGTCGTCATCACAACAAATTACCTGAAGTTGGTTACACAGACTGAGCGAATTCCAGCTTCAGCAGCAGCTCGGCATGCAACTGGAACAACATCTGAAACCTGTTCTCATTCATTGCAAGCTTTGTTTGAATTGGAAGACATGTTAAATATTAACAGTTATGATACACTTCTACGTCTCTTTTCCCTTTATTTCTATTAAAATGTATTTATGATTTATGAAAGGTTCAAAATTCGAATGAGTCAAACACTTGAAGGAACAACAGAATACAAACCACTAAGTCAGCTTTGATAGAGTTGAGCCACTTTACTTCTGTTTCCAAAATAGAATCCCGAGGTTGGACAGCTGTTTCAGAATACTAAAATTTAAAAAATAATAATTAGAAAATATCCAACAGAAAATGTACAAGCAAGGGGGAAAAGAGGGGGTTAATAATAGCATGTAAATGTAAATATGTAGACTTTTCAGGGTATAACAATGTTGGATTTGAATTTTGAAATACCTTCTGCAGGGAGGCAAGTCGATCCACGGTCAATGCATCTGCCTGAACTGCTCCACAGTCTAAAACTAACTGATAATCTCATAGAAAGAAATATGTTTTAGTGTGACAGATTGGAGGAATTCTATACTCCGTAACATAATAATTATATGAAAAAAGAAAAGTGGAAAAGGAGAGAACCTTTCGAAGGGAGAGACGAGAGGATTGAATTTCAGAATTGAAAACAAAGTCCGGGGCACCGGTGACAACGTGCACATCATGCCCCGCCGCAATCAGATTTCGAACAACCTATAACAATCAATTAGAAGCGATGATCTTCGGAGTAGATCAAGATTTCGACGAATAAGAAAGAATTAAGGACAAAAAGGAAAACCTCAACAACACGAGTGGCGTGGCCAAAGCCATGGCCGGTGACATAATATGCAAAGATGAGATGCTTGATGGATGCACACTCTCCTTTCTCTTCGATCCTCATAGCTATTGCTTACTTTGTGGGTTTTTTTCTAAATCTCGTGGATAAATTTAAGTGAGGTTTGTTTCAATTTAATACGGAGAGAGAGAGACGAGAAAGCATGGGCAGAGACGCAAACAAAATCAATAAAGATAAAGATGATGACACATTATTGGATTTGGATCCATTCCAATTTTTATAAAAGTTTATTATTTTTTAATTAAACTATTTCGTGACTATTAAATTATATAGATATATTTGATTTATTTTAGTCATTGCGTTATAATTAGTTCTCCGAATATTAAATATTTTAATTTAATTATTTAAAATATTCAATTTAATATTTTAGATTAATATTTAATTTAATATATAAATATTTATAATCATATATTTAAATATTAAAAAAATATTTTAAATATTTAAATTAAAATATTTAAATGTTAAATTGAATATTAAATCAAATAATTAAAGAAATTACTTTAAAATGTTTTATTTAATTTTTAATATTATATTTAAAAAATAAAAACACATTAAAAATATGAAATAAAAAATAAACAATACTCAATATTCGTTTCCATTCGCTTAACGAACAAATATAAATAAATACAAACAAATTATATTCATTAACGAGCGAATATAAATCGTTTAATTATTCTTGAAAAAAATATAAATATACTTTCATTTGATAAAGTACACATTTAAATTTATTTTTTTATATAAACATCATATTTCACTTTTAGTTTTATCTTATTGATCTTTATTTTACTTAAATTATAAAGGTTTAACTGTCAAATAGGTATATAAACTATACCTTTTTATTTTAGTTAGGTGTTCAAACTATTTTTTGAGTAAAATAAGTGTTTAATATTTTATTTTGTAGCTCATTTAAGATTATCAGTTAATTCACATCATTAAAAACTACATGTGTCCTCGCCTAAAAAATTTAAAATTAATATTAAAAATAAATAAAAATATTTAATTATAGAATTTTTTTTAAAGTTTTTTAGATTTCACAAAACAACCTTCAAATCTCAAAATCTTTAACTCTCATAAATCTAAATCATGATTTAGGCTAATTTCGGTATCGTTTATCACGTCGTCATCCATCATACCAGTCACTAGAACTCTATGATCATTTTTTCTATCATTATGTCATCAAAGATCGATCGATATCATATGAAACGTTAAAATTATTGAATGATTCATTCAAATAATTTACGATAAATAGCGACATGATAGACGATAAACAACGTGTAGGTTGATCGAAGCGAAAAAAAATGCTTCATTCTATCGCCAACAACGTCGCAAGGAATGACCAGATTTGAGAGTTTATGAATGTCGAGATCATTTTAAAAATATTTAAAAAAATTAGGACATATTTTTATATTTATTTTGTTTTGTTAATTTTATTTATTCTAAATATAAATTTAGATTTTAAAAGATAATATGTGTCTTTTAACAATAAAAAAACTTTAAATAAATTATAAAATAAAATATTAAACATAAATTTAGCCTAAAAATAGTTTAAAAATCTAGTTAAAAATATAATTTAAATACATATTTAACGTTTAAACCAATTAATTATAAATTGGGGTTTCTTGAAATTCGTATCACTCGGATTCTGGACCGTTTTGACTTTTGAACTTCGTCTATATTAGTTGTCTGTTTTCTCAACTTTTAGTTTTTTTTGTTGTATAAGTGGATAATTTCTTAACCAGCATGTCATGCCATTGGCACGAAAACCAACTAATCAAAATAATTTCCTTTGAATCATTCTTAACTGTTTATTTATCGCGTGAAATTTATAAATGATTATTAAATTATGATAAAATTTATTTTAGTTATTTAATTTAAAAATTTTATAAATTATTCATTAAATTATTAATTTTTTATGATAATTAAAAATATATATTATAGTATATTTAGTTTTATATTTATATTGGTTTGATTTTTTTAATTAGAACCTACTATTATTTTATTCTTCAATTAGATGTTATTATGTGTAGGATGTAAAAATAGTTACTCTTATGGGTTTTAAGTCGAATATTATTAGGTCGGGTAAAATTGGATACATGTCATTTTAGGTTGATTTGATGTTTTGACTTGATTTGAGTCGGGTGCGAGTCTATTTCAGGTCAGGTGTAACTCATGTATGGTATTTGAAACGTCTTCCTAGTTATATCGCGAATCTTTTAGATAAACCTCTTAAAGAATTAGAGGGTCTAGTATACTGAGATGTGTGATTTGATCGAAATTCTTATTTTACAGATTAGGAATGAGAAGTTGTCATCCCATTCAATCGAATTGGGATGCCCTGGATCTGACATGACATGTCTCTTGAGAAGAATAACATGAAGCTCAGAATTGTGGGTGTATTCAATACTCCCAAATAAAAAGGGAATTGGTCTATGATCGAGTCAGTAAAAATAAATAACTAAGAATTTTGAGTCATACCTCGTAAAAAAAAAGAGTTCTTTCTTTTACGGAATTAACAATTTTCATTTCTTTTAGCTCTTTTAGAAAGAAATGGAATTATGTTGAAGTAAGCAAATATGTCATGGTTGCAGGAGTCTATACATATAGGCTTAGGCTGTATGTTAAGGGCATCGTGGTATAACCGTCGAGATAACGCAGGATCTAAGAGATCAAATGGAAGGGTACATAGACAAGTAAATCCCTTATGACACTCCTTTAATTGAAGAGGATTCATCATTCAGGGGGAAGTTGTTTCAGGTCGGGTCCATTTTAAGTCGGGTTCAAACGGTTCGGGTCTAAATCAAATAATTGTCAGTTTTATTTCGGGTCAAATTAATTTTAGTTTTGGTTTAGGGTTAGGGTTTAATATCTAATATTTTTTCACTAGTATGAATCTCATTAAAAATAAATACTACGCGGTAGACTTAACAAAAATATAATATAACGAATGATGATTCATATCTTAAAAATAAAAATTATGCTAAATTACAAAAATTAAAAATTAATAAAGAATAAATATTGGACTACAAAGTCGAAGAATAAAATTTTAAATTAAAAAAGATAAACATTAATAAAATTATCATCTTACTAATACATTTCAAAAATAAAAATATAAAATTTAAACTATATATAGAATTTATATTATAAATGAAATAATAGTATATATAAAATTTATATCATATAAAATAATATTTTATATATAGAAATTATATTTTATATATAGAAATTATATATACATTTCAAAAATAAAAATGTGTACTATATATAGAAATTATACTATATAAAATAATATTTTATAAAGAATAATATTATTTTTTAAAATATAATAATAATAATACTATATATAAAAATTATACTAAATATAGAATAATATTATATATGGACTAATACTATTTTTAAAAATAAATAATATTATATATGGATTACCATTATATAAAAATTAATACTATATATTAAATAATACTATTTTTAGAAATAGAATAATACTATAAATAGATTTACTACTATATATAAAAATAAAATTTACACTATATATGAAAAAATGAAACATATAGTACTATATATATAATACATTAATAATTTAATATAAGTACGTATATAATATATTGATAATTAAATGTATACATTAATATATCATATATGTATAATACATACATAGTACATTCATATATATTATAGTGATTAGATGTATACGTAGTAGACTAGTAGTAATAATTAATATATATTATACTAATATATGTATACATAGTACATTAATATATGTTTACATAGTAATTAGATGTGTCATGTATATATAACTTTATATATTATGTATATGTGTATAATATAAAATATATATGTGCATATTTTTTTATATTTTTAAGTATTCAATAATAAATCTTTATAGATAAAATTATTTGAATTTGATCTCTTATTACAAACGAGTGTTGATAATTTTTTAAAGTTAAAAAATATTTTTAAGACAATTTTCTAGATTTAACTGTTTTAAAAATTTGTTTTTAACTTTATTTATTTATTCTTATTTAAAATATTATTTTTTATTTTTAAATAAAAAAATTATTTTAACTATTTTATATACTAATAACTGATTTTGAAAATAACATAAAAATACAATTTTTAAAACATTTTCCAGATTACAAAAGATTGTTGGGAGTTTTATTCCCATTTTTAAATTGAAATCATTATTGCTTCTACTTAATTTCACTGTTGATGTTTGCTTCTGGATTTTGTAAAATCTGATGTTTGTATTTGGTTCTGATATTTTTTTTTTTCTTAACATGTCCGCTGGTTGAAAGATCGTCCAAAAAACGTGAACAGATGAAAGGAATTGGCGTACGAACGATCAAAATAAAATAAAAGGTCATCGCATGATCACCACGCGCACGTGGAAGCTCAGAGCCTCAGACGTCTCAGTGCGGTGATCATGCTCTCGACGTGACGCAATATGGACCTTTTGGCTTCCTGCAGATCCGATGGTTGGAAATACTTGGCGGCTGCAACCTAAATCATAATACAAATTAGGGTTAGTTAAGGTTTTTAGAATTTGGACTTGATTGTTTTACTCGAATGGGCCTTGTAAAATAAAAAGAGTGGGTTTGTATTATTTGGATAGGATCTTTAATAATATTAAAGGATTTGAACTGTTGGGTTTGAATTATTATTTAATTTATTAGTTTTTTAATTATAAAACTTAAGCCATAATAATAATAATAATAATAATAATAATAATAATACACAACATCATACATTGCATCATACATGAAATAACAATAACACAATATAATATACATATATTATATGCAACACATGTACACGCCTAATATACCTATTTCACACAACATACATGCATTAAAAAAATCATGCATAACACACATGCAGTTTATTTACATGATATATAACAATGCAAACACATATAACACAATAATAATACACCACGCATGATACACAATGCTAACACGCACACATTAAGTAGTGACGCGTACCATACATATATAATAGAATAAAATAGGCCCTTATTTGAATAAAAGCAAAAATTAAAATATTTTAATTTCTTTGATTAAAAATAGATGATTACAGTTTATATTTTATGTTTTTAAATATTAATAATTAAAAATTAATAAGCACAAACTACATAATTATTATGTATTTATGTTGATAATAAAAATATAATATAAGTATGTTATATAAATCATTTAGATAAATATTAATATGTGTAATACAAATATTTGTATTAAAAATATAATATATATTATAAGTATGTTATATAAATTATTTATATAAATATTGTGTTGATATTAGTTTAGGTTAATAACAGGTCGAGTCATTTATCAATTCGGGTTTAAAACAGGTCGGATTCAAAATAGGTCGAGTAAAATTAGGTCTCGGATTAATTTAGTCGGGTAATATCAGTTATCTGCCAGGTTAGATTCGGGTTCGTTTCGTTTCAGTCGGATACAGATCGGGTTTCAGGTCCACAGTAACAGGTTAAAATCCGGTCATTCTTAGTTGGATACAGTTCGGATTCAGTTACTACAATAACAGGTTAAACTCGGGTTTGGGTCAACAACAATCAGATACAGATCAGGTTCGGGTTATTACATCCTAAGTCAAACCAAGTTCTAACTCGAATATGTATCAGGCTGATTTTCAGGTCGTATCAACTTTTTACCTTAGATCATCTCCTGAAATAAGTGTTTTTAATTATCGTGAAAACTGTAATTTTAGCAAACAGGCTTGGGTGCAACAACTAATGATACAATGTTTCTGGTGATTTGTAGGATATCTCGTGTATTTGTGTTGAATTTCTCAGGAGTTTTGGTTTCTACTTACATCTTAAATGAAATTCATGATGATATCTTATGGCTTACTAATGGCAATTGTTTCTTTGGATCTTGATGGGCTTGCCTACATCATTCTTGTATTGGTTTTCTTCTCCATATCAATTTCACAAATCAGTTTGACATACATATTAATTGTGGAAGTCTAAAAGTTTTTGTGTTTGCTGACATGGCTCGGGTTTGTCAGGCAATCATTCTTGTACTGGTTTTCTTCTCCATAGCAATTTCACAAATCAGTTCGAGGGAAGGGAACCTTTAGAGCACAAAACAATGAGTCAAACTCTGAGCATACCAGATAAAGAATTGCCATTACAAACGGTTTCACCATTCTTTCATGACATTTGCAGACAAGTACTTAAGACATCACATGCTCCGGTTAGATTTTCTGTTGGGCTTTTTGTGTTTTTCGCTTAATTGCTGAAAACAAAATGAAACTGTTTCTCATTCTTGCCAAAGAAATGAGAGAATATTTTGTTTTGTAGTGATTCAATCTGCGTAAAAACAATAGTTGGACTAAATTGTTTTGATTATTTAAAGGAAAAAAGGGGAATGATTTTCTCATCAAAATTCTCTAGACTAATGGACAGATTATTCACGACCTTAAAAGGCTAAAAGAACATCAAAATTGGTTTAATTCTTAAATTATGTATATTTTTTGAAATAGTTATTTAATATTTTTTTAGATTAAAATAAATATTTAAATTATATATTTTTTTAAATATGTGTATAATTTTTTGATGAAATAAATACTTAAAGTTTATTTTGATAGTGCTTATACTATTAAAAAATTATTTAATTTATATATGTGTTTAAACTATAATCTTTTAAGATAAATATTTAATATTTTTTAATGAAATAAGTTAATTATATTTCCAAAATAATATTTTAAAATAATAATAATCTATTAACCTTTGGTATAATTTCCCTTTAGAATAAATTGTAATACAAAATTTTTTTTAAAAAAATTCCGATACCTAATACGTCGAAATTTAAATCCCTGCTCGTGTCACTCAGATCACCCTTAATTATGTCGGTTACTCATTTCCCGATTCACCCAACACATCGCCCTTGATCTTTTCGATAACTAATTATCTGTTGGCCCAATCCCCAACTCAGTCACAACGCTGAAATCCAGCTCATTCTCTGTTTCGATCTCAGTGAGGGTACAAGCCACACCGCAATGGCAGAGCGCACCGGCTGGAGGTGGATATCGATTGGAAGAGACCACAAAGATGAAGCTTTTGTCGTTCGGTTGCTGGACCCTGGAAGGGCAATCCGGTACCCAGTGACCTGGCTTTCTACAAGTATATCATGCACATTTCTTATTTCTGTCGAACTTTGCCTCTCAGGTTGTTCAGCTGTGAATTTTTGTGGGTTTTCTAATTCAAACAAAACCTAGTTTTTCAGCACATGAAATGATTGACGCGTTTCAAGTTTACAAAATTTGAAAAAAGAAAATGAAAATACTTGTCTTGATCAGTTTTTTTGCTTACTTATGTTAATCTTGCTTTTGATTGCCATTTTTCACTTTTTATGAATTTGGATTTGAGACATTCGCATAATTTAGGAGTGACAATTGAAGATTCTACAGCACTTTAGTTGTTATTCTACTATAGAAGATGTGATTTTTTAAACCAATTTTTATATGGAATTTTCATTTTACTTCAGTGAGAACTTAGTTCTAAGGCATTTTGCAGAATTTTTTTAACCAAATTTGGATAAGGCTTTATAAATTTCGGGTTGGGAATCTTCTCTTCCTATTTTTTCTTATTTGAACAAGGAGAAAGCGAGAGAAAAAACGGTGGAGAAGTGAGTGAGAGATTGATCTTGTCATTGCCAAGTTCAATCCACTTGGATGGTTTCCCTGCCTTTGTAATCCCTATCTTTGGATGCTTTTTATTGGGTTTGTGAATCGTGATGGCAGTTTTGTTATTTTGAGGAAACTCAGGTGCGAGCGATGTCGCTTATGTTATCATCCACAGAATAGCGATAATAATAGTAGTGGCTTGAATTTAAAAATAAAAAAATGTAGTGGCTTGGATTGAATTGATATTTGAAACGAGTCTACATTTATTCATAAGTGATACTAAGAAACATAAGAGTTGATTTGTTTTTCATTCTAAAAGACTTGTATGCTAATGATTATAGTGTCTTGAATTTATAATGGCGAATTGCATGATGAGACCAGCCTTCATTTTTAATTTTCCGGGGATCATTGTGACGCCGCCAGCTGCAGCACCGCTTGCTTCAAAGACCACCCTCACCGGGCCTTTTTTCAAACCCCTATATTGTGCATCTTTCCCCCAACTCCAGCAAGAGGTCAGCACTCCCATTTGCTTATCAATCGGAATTTTCACTGCTCGTTTGCTTCCCCAAGCAAGCCTATCTCCTATAATTTCCGCCTTGCGGCTTCTTCTAATGTTTTCCCAACTTCAATTGTATTCAAGGTTGATGCTGGAGAAATCATGTGCGAAACCTGTAATGGGAAAGGATGGTTGCTTTGCGATTTTTGTAAAGGACAAAAAAACAACGTCAAAGCTGACAACAAGAGGATATACCGCCGCTGCCCATCTTGTAGAGCTGTCCGTATTCCCGATCCACTAAATACCTTTTCCTCTATTCTGCCTTTCAGTTTACTATGCATGCTTTGAATGATTTCTGCCTCTTTTTTTCACCACAACCACTAAAATCTAGATACGCATAGACGCATCTGATTTAACTATGTATGAAGCTTTGTTTTAAATACCATGATATAATATTCATGCGAGAAAGAAAAACCAAAGGATACTTGCTTTGAATGATACCTCGTAGGCTTCTATGATCTAGGACATCATTGCAAATGGCTGCTCTGTTCAGAACTCAGTATACCATACCTCATTGCTTTCCCTAGAAAAACGATGAAATAAAAAAATTAAACCCCTCATTTAAAATTGCAATGCAGGTCGGTTTTCTTCTGTGTTCAAAATGCAAAGTCTTCAAATGTGTCACCTTCCCAAATGGTAGCGATGGTGAAGAGCTGACGTTCTGAGAAGTGAGAACACCTTGCTATTTTTTCCTTTTTTTTTTGCTAAAGACATTGCTGGTTTATTCATCAAAGATTGCGGAGACACCCTTCAACTAGTGTGCTTGTGAAATTATTCTCAAGTTCTGAGGAGACTAATTTCAGGTTCCTCCTTGTCCTTTGTATTTTTCTTAAAAGCTCAAGACGAAATTGCCTGCGCGGCATCTAGTATTTTGCATTTCCATGAGCCATTTTTAAAGGTTAACAGAATATGGTTTTAAGGATTTCTTTTGAATTGCCTGGTTGGATGGTAGTCAAATGTGTCAAATGTCAATAGCCTAATAGCCATAGAAGCTTTTCCTGGAACTACCCCAGAGTAATATATATATGTTTCCGAACCGTACGTGATAACACTGATGTTGACCACTTCGTACTCAAGTTTTAACAAATGCTTATCAAATTCACAAGTTCCATTAGTAACCAGAGTAAATTTGATGATGGTTGCACCTATAAATTGTTACAGTTTTAAAAAAACATGTTATTCAGTTTCTTGATAAGACAAGCAACCTTATTGGCACATGCCAGGTCCTATTATTTTCTTTATGTAATATGTAAATTGATGGTCAATTTTGAAAAGCTATACTTTAAAGAAAGTAGCTTTAACTTGGAAGCTTTACCACGCATTTCCAGTCTGGACTTGGCTATTACCTCCACCATGAGGTTTTCGATACTTTGATGAATTCCGAGATGTCTTTTTAGCGGCTGATATGCATGATAACTCCACAGATTTATTTCAAATGAAAAGGAAATTAACGCATAATAAAAAAATACCTAAATTTTACCGGTGCTTCATCCTTTGGTTTGTCTTTGAAGGTAAGAAGGCACATAGGGGTCCTGAAATCAAACATTGTAGTAATAAAAAAGGACAAGAAGACAATTCCTTTAAATTAGTTTTTCTTTCTATATTTCGATTTGATTGCTGTTACTAGTTAAAATACAATTTTGCATACATATTAAACATGTCCAATACCTAATCTATGTTTCTCTCCTCCTTGCTTCATAATTGTATCACCGTGTATTGGCATATTTCATATGGTCCGGACAATGTTGTTGCAACACACAATGCTGTTTGTTGCATTATATATATAGTTATGGAGTTAAATGAGTACATGGCATCTCTTTGGAACTTGAAAAATGAAATTGTACGTGCTATTAGTTTATGATTACTGCTTATATTAATAACATAAATTCGTGCTAGTTATCAGTTTGGGACTAAACACAAATTTACACATATCTTGGTTTGTTGGATTCTATACCTTAGAATTTGAATTTGATTCAATATTTAGCATTAGAACTTAGAAGGCTCTGATTAGTTGTTAGAGCAGGTTGACCACCACAAGTGTTATTGTTGACATTGTAGGTGTCTATGCTTCCATGGGTAGTCTGTAATGAATATTGACTGACTGAATGTGTGTATTGTAGTCTAAAGGCGTCAAAATCCATAATGATTTATCATGCAGCTCTAGTTGATTTCATCTGATGTATATGATCTTTGCTAATACAATTGCTATAGTATTAGAATAACCTTAAAATCTTTGGTATTTTACTTTTCGAGACACATTGTGTTGTAGATGTGTGATTTTAGCTACTATTACTTCATCTATTTTTTGATACAAATAAACGTATTTTGTAGTTGATCTTAAAACAGTATCCATACTGCTTTACTTAATTGATGAGTTGTAATAGGATTAGCTTGTCTGATACTTGTATAGCTACAGAATGGGGCGATTATTAGTTGATTGTTGAGGGGTGTGGATTTTTTGTTTGTTTGAGGTTGTTTGGATGAACAAAGTGCCTTTTATCCCCAAAAAACTTTTATCCAGAACAAGTCATTCAAGAATAACTATATTCAGAACAGTTCGTGTTGGGATCAATTGTCGTCTAAGAATGGTTAGAACCCTGTCTTTCAAGAACAATTATATTCAGAACAACCTCAACCCACAATAGTACAGTACTATCATAGAGCAACACCTTAATGAATATTACTTTAGGTATACGTATCTTGATTTTAAGGTTCTTGAATGAATAAATGAATAGGTAACCCATTTTCCCTTTTGTTATATACATGGACAAGAATTGGTGGAGGTGTCGTGGTTGAGAAAAAGACTTGATAGGACTTTTTATTCAGGTATCGGGTGAAAATCGTTTGTCCTATAATCGTATCTTTATTGGTATTCTTACTTTAAATTAATGAGTTTAAGGTCAGATTGTGGTTAGGGTATAGGAAATTAGGATAGGGTACTATATTTTTAAGCCGTAAGGTTTAGAATGTAGAAAATAAGAATTAAGTTTAAAATCAATTTTTTAAATTTTTTTAATAAGATACATGAAACGAAACGAGATAAGAAAAATAGAATTTTTATTCACGGTATCACCTTATTAATTGAAAAGCTCCAACAATTACAACATTTGCCTCTTGTTTCACTAATATGGGTACCCCTTTGATTGCTTCTTTTCTATGCTGCATTTCCTTAATTACTTTGGATATTCGTGCCCCTGCTTGCTTTCTTGTGCTCCCTCGCTATGGTCAACCTTGATTTGGTGTTTGGGTTTAACAAGCAGCTCGCCCTGGGGAAAGATGGCCGGCTCAGTGGATGCAGGGACTGAATCACTGTAATCATCATCATCTTCATATATACTCCATATATGTTATAGTTCTAGTGCCTTGCATACTGAAGCATTAATGGGGAAACTTTAATTTGTATGGAGCACATAGATATAGAATGAGTACCTGTGTGGGGTCAGGTGTGGTTTGTAATTATATTAACAAATTATAGTATTCAATGAATAATGATTTATATATGATACTTGTTAATCACTTACTAAATTCAGTTTCTTGTTTGTTTCAGAGAACTTTAGTGATCTGAAAAGGAAAATCACTAAGGGACTATACAGCGTTGATCTAACGTGGAAGAGCTCCGATCGAAGTCGATCCATACATGCGAAAGGTCAAAATCCATTATTCTCGAAAAAGACCTCATGCGCAATCCCCATGCATGCTTTATCTATACGGGTATACCTACTACAAAAGGAGGCACCCAATTGAATTAGAATATAGAATTACATGCAGAAAATTGAAAACTACGTTGATGAATAGGGCGTATATTTGGTTAATTTGGTCAGTAGTCGAATCAAATTAATCAATATTTTTAAAATTTTAACCGTTAACCGAATTGAATTAACTGAACTAAAATTATTTCGGTTAATTAACCGAATTAACTGAATTTTTTTATAAATTTTAGTTAAATTACATAATAAGTTGTTAAATTATGCCAAAATAATTTTTTAGTCACTAAATTTTCATTTTATGCTAATTTGATAAAAAAAAAAATTAGTGACTTTTATAATATAAAAAATTAATGAATGTTTTATAATTTTTAAAAGTTAAAAGACTAAAAATAAATATTTAATATTTAATAATTCTGGCTAATTCGACTAATTAATCGGTTTCTAATCGAATTAATCTATAACCGAATTTTTGAAAAAAATTAACTGTTAATCGAACTTACCTAAAATTAACCGACCGAATTAATTGAAAGAATTTCGATTCAGTCGGTTAATTCAATTAAAACCAAATAATACATCTTAAACAAAGAGGTAAATGGTATATTTGACTGCTAAAAAAATGATTTTGCCGGAAAAAAATGTTGATTTAAATCTAAGGCGAGGCTACGTTTAAAGGGTTGTAGAAATGTTGCTCAGAAGATCACAGATCGGAAGGTAATTTGGTTTTGCTTTTAGAAAATGTGAGAATGATTTTAAAAAATATTTTTGGATTGTTTGATTTAAAATAAAAATATTTGATATTATTGTGATAAAGTAATAAAATATTTATTTTAGATATTTTATTAAAAATATAAAATGTTTGGTGATATAAACAAGCATTATGAATAATTTTATTTAAAATGCTTTTGAAAAAGTTAAAATTTAAAATTTTAAACTTTCAAAAAATACTTTTTAAATTAAATTAAAAAATGTTTTTTAAAAGCTACATATTTTTCTTTGTTTAGTCTTAAATTAGATTTTAGCTCTAAAAACTGGTTTAAAAAGCGCCTTAGGCTACTATAGATGAGTTTCTTTGTATAGTTGTTAGGCTTTTGTTGGGGTATTCTTAGGGTTGTTTAACAAGTTGAGTAGCTCGTGAGCAATTCGAACTTTATTTGTTCAAAACTCGATAAATACTTGATTCAGATTAGTTCGATTCGAACTCGACTCGATACCTTACGAGTTGAATCGAGCAAAGTCTAACTCGACTCGATAAGTTCGTGAATATCTCGTTAATTTTTTAAAATATTTTTTAGTAATTATTTTAAAATAATTTCATTCAAAAAATAATCTAAATAATAATTATTAATATATGGATTGTTACTTTAATTTTAATACGTTAGTTTGTTGTATTTATGAATTCTCACTTTTGAATTTAGACTTTAAAAATGTTTTATATACTGTTTTAATATTTTTAGTTAAATTTATTAATTTATGTTAATATTAAGCTTCATACGGTATTATTAAATTTTACTTTTAATTAAAAATAAGGTAAGTTCTTTAATGAGCTTAACGAGCATTAAATCGAGTTTAATGAGCAACGAGTCGAGTTGAGCAATAAGTCGAGCATTAGGAGCGCGAGTCGAGCATAATTTTAACGAGCTTAACGAGCAACGAGTCGAGTTGAGCAACAAAAATTTTTAACGAACACGAATCGAGTAATACCCAACTCGCGATCGACTTGTTCGATAAACACTCCTAGATATACTATTGTTTGTAATTTGGATATGTTTTTATAAATAAAAGAAAAATATTAATTAGGTATTTTCTTTAGGGATGCTCTTGCCTTACGAACGAAAGAACGCAACTTAAAAAAAGGAAAGAAAGAAAAAAGTTTTAGATGGTGGCATGGCAGTCATAGGACCGGCGTCGGCATCTATTTGCTATTGGTATGGCATGATACTACTGGTTTCAACTTTCAATGTGGGAACTATTGCACAAATTAATTAGGTATTACCCATTAGTATTTGAAAGTAAAGTAAAGTAAAGCAAAGCTTTTGCTTTTGCTTTTGCTTTTGCTTTTGCTTTTGCTTTTGCTTTTGCTTGCTGTTGTGGCTGGCTTTAAAACGGATTAGCACTACTACTATACTTTTCTTTGGTTGAGCTAAAGCACCAACTTTTCTTGTCTTTTAAGCTCGGTGACAGTCTCTAATAAATCAACAAACGTTTAATAATTAATTGATAAAGATTATGAAGAGGAGCGCCTCAGAGTTGGCCCTCGAGGAGTTCAGCAGGAAGACTACGTCCATGAATATGATTACCATCTCCTCAGCCTCAGCCTCAGCCTCAGCCTTCCCTGATATTGGTGTTCATCCGCCCATCTCCCATCTTTCTAATTCTTTCCCCTGCTCTGAATTTTCTAGGGAAGCAGCTGAGCCTGTAAAACATGTACCATTATCACAAAATCTTACCCCAAAGCTTGATTCCCAAACATCCTTCTGTGGTACTTTTTTTCCTTATAAGCACGCCATTTATTACTAATTTACTACTTAACATTGATGCATGCACTTGCCTTCCATTCTTGTTTATGCTTACGAAGAAAAACAAGTTGCCGATCTTTTAATCACCGGCTAAGTTTTTTTATTAAGTTTGGTAGTAGTTTTCAAATTTTAATTTGAATTTTTCTGATGTACGTAGATGAATTAGGAAACGAGTCATGGGGAAGTCCAGTGTGTGAAGGGAATAATCCAAATGGTAGGGAGAATAAAGTTAGAGGAGCAACAGCTGCTTCCTGGGACCATGATCCATCGGATGAGGACGAGGAAGAAGATGATGAGGAAGAAGATGAGGATGAAGAAGACGCAGAAACTGATGTCGGCCAGTCCGAACAGATCTTAGACCCCTCTCATTTGAAACGCCTCCGCAGGTACATATTAAATACCAGATTTATGTGGAAAATCAATGCCTAGTTCCCAACTACAACTCTATTTCCTGCAGGATGCTCTCTAATAGGGAGTCTGCCAGGCGATCAAGGAAAAGAAAGCAAGAGCATCTCGCAGATCTTGAATTCCAGGTTATTATGTATCAATTTATTTGCTACTTGTATCAATTTTAAACCTTATAGAAGCACAATCCTTGATCATTTCTTTTTATTCTTTGAAAAGGCTGAACAATTGAGAGGAGAAAATGATTCCCTATTCAAGCAGCTTACAAATGCTCATCAACTATTTCGTGATGCTGGCACTAGCAATCGAGTACTCAAGTCAGATGTGCAAGCCTTGAGAAATACGGTAGGAATTTTCTTACTTTCAGTACTTTTTAGGATGTATATTTGTAATCTACCCCCAGTCCCACCAGAAAATTGATACACAGGCAAGTCTGCAACAGTATAATTATTATATCATGCATTTATATATTTTATAGGTGAAGTTGGCCGAGGATATGCTTGCCAGAGGCTCCTTCACATGTGGTCTGAATCAACTTGTTCAGAGTCGCATGACTTCACCGCAACCAATTGCTACTAACAATCAAACTGTTGGGCTGGCGGTAAATGTCTCCCCCACTGTTACCGTTCATGGAGACGGGTCCTCTTATGATGGCTTCACGGTCTTTGGGAACTCAGCAAGTATTGGGATAGCAAACCTTGATTTCAGCAACTCCAGTCTGAATAATATTGGAATTGGTGGTGATGCTGTGAGCTGTATTACACAAGTTTGGCCTTAATTAAGGATTGATTATATATCTACCGTGTCCCCTGTTTTGTCGATTAGATTTAGATCAGTCTCTCTTCTACCACGTGTATCTCTTTCTTTTTCTATGCTCAGCTGGGCCTGGGATTGCCTTATACAATTAGACGTTATTGTTTCAAGTATTTCTTTTTGGATATGTGGATGTAATTAAATTATACTACTACTTTAGAATTAATAGTTGGTTCAGATGATCGTAAATGAGATTATGAAGTCGTTCAACCGTGCAAGCAAATAGATACTAACAAATATAAACATATTGTTTTCCCTTGCGATTTTAATTAATGAAGGCCATCAGCAGTCTCGTTCATCATCAATTCGAACTCAGTAAAATCGACCTTTCCATCCAGATTCAAGTCGACGACCTTCAACATCTTCTCAATCTCAGCCATATCCCACCCATTGTCCAACCCCAAGCATTGTAGCACCCTCTTCAGTTCCAATGCATCAATAAATCCGTTGTCATCCTCGTCAAAAATTTTGAAGGCTTGCTGTAGCAGCTCATTCCGCTTGGATCCATCTTCTTCTTCCATCAGTAGCACCTCCTCCAGGGGAACTTCTTCTTCCAACTCGCCGCCAGCAGCGGCCAGGTCAAAGCTAGTAGTGAGTTGTTCATCCTGATTGACTAAACCAAGCTTCTCAACCACTTGACGCGCCTTCTTCTTGTTTATTCTTCCATTGCTTTGATCCATGCCAAACACAGCTGTGAGAGCCCGGAGCATCAACACGTGATCTCCTGCCTCTGACTTGTAACCCGCTGGCTTAATGGGATCAATGTGAGCTGCTGAAGCTGATCGTAAGTATCCACCTCGCAGCGCCTGCACTAACTCTCCAATTAATCGGGAACATGCTCCGGTTATGCAACTCATCTTCAACTGCTGCTAGGAGTAGAAAGTTAAATGCAGGCACTGATTCTGCTGAAATATTCAATAAATTAATAAGTTAAGTATACACACCGTGACTAGTGATAACTGATGAGTGATGAAAAGTGAAAGGAAAGATGAAAGAGGAGATGCTCTCTAAACGGCAACGCTAGCCTTGCCTCTGGTTTGGGTTATTTATACTATATTTGGCATTATGAAAATAAAATATTGGCCATTGTAATGTGAATTAAAATGAATCCTTCAGGAACCTTCCCATACAAACCCTACTCTGCACTCGGTAAATAAGAAAGGTGGAAATTTGCGTGATTAAATAAAGTACATACTGGTTGTGATCAGGATGATACATGCATGGATTGCATTATTTGTGGAATATATAGTATAGTTAATAGTATAATTGTGGTTAGTATAATGTAAGAGACAATGTTGGGAAAAACAACTCTGGGATCCAACCTGTCCTGTCCGGTTTGGGGAAGAGTAATGTTCTTCCTTCCTCTCACTCTGTCTCACAATAACAAGTAACAACCACCGCAAGGATAGGATTCCATTGCCAGCTTGATGAGGACAACACGTTAATTAATCTCAAGTCCCAAGAAGAAGTGAGGAAATAAATCAAGTACAGTTAGATGCTATCCTTTCTCTCAAAGTTAAGATTCTTAAATTCAAACAGTTACTACTTACTAGGACAATATATCTGCTTATAATAACTATAAATTGCTTTTATATTTTTAAAATTCAATAATTTAATTCTTTTGACGTTTGATCTTGATTTTCATCCTTAAATATTAATGGATAGTTACTTAGTTTCACAGTCAGAGAGTTCAAACAAAGGCATTATTTAGGGACAAAACCGAGATAGAACAAAAAATCTATTAAGTTTTTAAATCTATAATATGAGAGAAAGAAAAGTTTTGTTTTATTATTATTCTATTTAAGGAGATCTCTTATAATGAACATGACTCCCTCCCTAACATTATTACATAGATATAGATATTATAATAGCGGTAGGGATGGTCATTTTATTCGACACGATCCGATCAAGTTAGATTTTTTATGAAAAAAATTAGATTCGAGTTGGGTCGGGATTTTTTAGAGTGGGTTGGGTTTGGTTTATAATAAAAATATCCGACCCGACTAGAGACTAAATATATAATTTTTTCATAAATTTTTTAAGAATATTTATAATAATAGTCATCTATTTATATATTTTTGTACTTAGGTCTTTAAAATTATTTTTTTATTTATAATTTAGTCTTTAAAATATATTTTTTTTATAATTAAGTCTCCTAAAATTATTTTTTTACAATTTATTCCCTAAAATTATTATTTTCTATTGATCGGGTCGGGACGGGTTTATTATATTTATTTTTGGATCGGATCAAGTCGGATTAAAAAATAAATTAATTCAAAATAAGGTTTAAGATATTTATATTTAAATTAAATTCGAGTGGGTCAAAAATCCAACATGTATCCATCTCTAAACAACAGTAGTGAATGAAGGCTGACGGTGTTTGTAGATTATATTTATGATATATAGACGTCCAGATATACAAGATCATGCATTGAAGAAGTCGAGATTGCAACCAACGAATCAACATGAGATGGCAATATATGAAAGATTAACAGCCTAATTAATGTCTACGATGGCTGTTTTAATATAATAATGTCATATGTAAATTACCAATATAAAGCTTGGCAGGATAAAAACCAAACAAGACAACGTGGGGCTTTGGAAAAAAATCATTTCAGAGATTCGAGTTGAGCATATGTATATAAATATTATGTTTCATTGAATTACTAAAAAATATAAATAATTAATATCATATAATCACACTAATCTATTAAAATAATTATATTGCCATAATAATACAAAACTACTCAAACCAATTGCATTATTAAAAACACCATTGTCGCATTATGGGTGTTTAATATCGGATACCGGATTGGATCTCATTCGATTTTTTAAATGTACAGATTTTTGAATTGATAATACAATGATCCGTATTCAATCCGTTTTTTGGATATCTGATTTTTTGAATAATTAGATAATCAGATCAAATTTATGAAAATTTTTGAATATCCGATTATCTGAAAATATATTTTAATTTAATTTTTTTTTTAATTTAAAGATTAGATTTATAAAGATATTAAAATTTTGAATATAAAAAACAACAAAGGATTAAATATAACAATCCTCACATCTATGAAATTTTTAATTGTTTTAATTTTAGGAAATAACAAATATTAAATTATTAAAAAAATAATATTAAAAAAATATTTTTTGGATAATCCGAAACTCGAAATGTTATGATCGGTATCCAATCCGAAAAAATTTAAATTAGTCTAATTGGGGCCGGAGGAAACTAGAAAAATACATGAGCTCAACCCAATCCTCGGGACTTTTGACTTTGGAGCAATTGCCGAATGCCAATTTAATTATTTAACCCATTCGTTCCTTGCTTCTTCTTCCTTTCCTTTTGCCCGGTGAGTTTTGGTGGCTTAATAACCAGCGGATGGCGGCCCAAAACTCATAGCTCGTGATTTTCTCCCTGTTTCTTCTACCTCTAGCTTGAGTCACTGCTTGAATCGGACGCCTCCATTTCGTCTTCTTATAGCATGAAGTTGGATGAACTAAAGTCTAAGCTCCGTGTAGTCTTCTTGAATAGCTTTCCTTTTAGTGAATTCTCCACTACTTGACTCTTACTATTGTCGTTCTCCGTATCTTTATCTCCGTTTCTCTGTGGAGAAACGTGATCCTTTATTACGTCCATGATTCTTTGATTTTCCATGCATCATGCATGATTACGCCAAGGGACTGCCTCTGCTATCTGCTTCGTTAGCTGTTTTTCATGCAAACCAGATCTTAAGAAGCTTATAAATTAATGCAGAGGAGAAACAGAAGCTTATAAAATATATGTCATGTCTTGATTTTGTAAAATCATCCACAATTGAGATGTGAGACATACAAAACAAAAAGATGCCCAATTTTAGGGTAGTGGCAGTGCATTTAAATTCCTAATTATGGATCAGAAGATGACCCATTAAATTCCCCAAATTACTCCAATCTTAAAAAACAGAAGCTACTAAACTAGTAATACTAAAACAAAATGCTATAGCATCGTGACTTTGGATTTTGCTTTGTCCTCTAGCTAGTACGTAGGCCAATAGTTATCCAAGTCCATGCAATGGTCCATATTCAAGTATCTGTTGCTCGGTCCATTTGCATTCTGAGTTGTAATCTCCGCACCGTAGCCATTCTCCGCGCCAAAGGTAGCGGTGGACATCAAGGCAGTAACGTCTTGTTGATGCAGCAGTGGTGGAGGTGGCGGAGCTGGTTGCATTGGTCGCATCACAGGCTGCGTGGAGGAGCCTCCAAGATTCAAATTAAGACCGGATATACTAAACCCTCCAGGAATAGGATAGTTGAATTGGGATTGAATAGGTAGATTTGCACTACAACTTGGACCACCCCTTAGAACCCTTGAAAGCTCCGCTCCCATAGAGAAGTGATAGTTCTCCGCATGCATCATTGGTATAACTCCAGCTCCTCCTCCTATTTCCAAACTGTAGGGATTCACTGCAGCTCTCGACTGATTTGAGGCTGAGGGATACTTTTTCATCCCCACGCTCTTCTGAAACACGCGGCAGACAACCCATTCCTCCTGCTGAAGTTACAAAAGCATATCAAATACTAATCCATATTAAAAGATGATCAAGATGGGCACATCGAGATCTAGGGGTACCTTGTTAGTTCTAAAAGATGATTTAGAGTGAATACGATACTCATGCATGACCCAGTTGGTTTTCTCTCCTCGAGGAGCTCTCCCTCTGTAAAACACCAAGGTCTTCTTCATCCCAACCAACTCTGATGTGCCTCTACTGTTGAAGATCTCCTTGTCTTTTCCCGTGGTCTTCCAGTAACCCGTATTCGTTGCTCGGTTTGTTCTTACGCCAGTGGGGTATTTTCGATCCCGAAGGCTGAAAAAATACCACTCTTTTTCTCCCATTTTGGCCTTCCCTGATCAGGAAAGCAAACATTTCGAAATTAGGGTTAGATACCTCATACCATATTTCTATGCAAAGCTTAGTTATCTCTTTGTTTTTTTAAAGAATATATACACACATGCATGTACAATGCAAGTTCATATATTATTTCAAGCTTCTTAATATTGAAAACCAGTATAGGTAAACCAAAAAAGGCAATTTCTCTAATTTTGTCGTAATCTTTTTATCGTTCCGTTTTCTTTCTTTTCCATGATGAAAGAAAGGAAACTGCAGTTACGCATACAATTTAATTACCATATTGATTGTTGCAGCCTGAAGATGAAGCTTTCCATATTCGAAGAAAGAGCATAAGTACAAGTGACTTTAACCTTTTTCATAATTTGTTTCAGAAGACTAAACATGATTCAAATGGATGTTGTTTTGGATATGTGAGTGATCTAATGATTGGAGAAAAGAAAGTAGGTTAAAACTACCAGGAAGGTCCCAGGGCTCGGATTTGTTGAGATCAACGTCAGCAATAGCTCTTCCAGTAAAGTTGGCATCTGAAATCTTGTTTACAAGATAGAAAGTGATGAGCTCTTCATCAGTTGGATGAAACCGAAATCCTGGTGGTAAGTTTTCTTCGTTTCCCTTGTCTCCTTCCATTGCTTTCTCCCTTTCCTCTTACTGCTACGCTTTTGCTCCTCCTACGTATATATAATATCGTAAAACAAATTAAAAATTGCTCATAAAATGAAATAGTAGATACATGTATTGGCAATAGGCAATAGGCAAAGAAGCAAGCAAGCAAGGAGAAGTGAAAAGAGTATGCCGATTAATTTCCTTCCAAAATAACAGAAACGAAGAAAGCAACTTTGAAAACTTAAGTAGCTTACTTGCAAACAAGATCAACAGAATCAAAAAGAAACAAGAAATAATCTCTTCTGTTAGGTTGTGCTCATATATATAATTGAAACCATAACGCATAAGCAAGGTTTGTTTTCTTACTTTGCTAGCAATACCATGCACAAGAAAGAAAGAAAAGGAAGAATATACACTATATATCATGATTCTTGAGGGTGTGTATCTATGAAGCTCTCACCTACTATGGGTCTTCACTTTGAAGGTACACCAGAGATTTGTCCACGGACTGCAGATTTTATTTATTTAATGACTAAGGTTTTTAAGTAATACTAACAAAACAATTTGCTCAGTCATATACGAAATCCCTTTCCGGATATTTACGCGATTGCCCTCTTGGCCTGGAGCTTAGATCCAGTCAAATAAGTGATTAGTAACGTGTTTTTCGCAAATGCTCACAGCTCAGAAGTAAATAAATAAAACTACCCTAAACATATATTACGATGTATTGACTATTTACTGTTTTGGCTACTTGTTGAGTAGAAATCGAAGCATGAAAAAACACAATTAGAAGACATGAGATTTTTACTTTATATATTTACTTTAAGTAAATGTGGACATATAAGAGCGCATCTATAAAACTACAAACCAAACGTAAACTTAAGGAGAGTAAGGCCGGATGATATTGAGAGAAAAAAATTGTAGTTCAGCAAGATGAGAATAATAAGAAGGAAATTAAACAATGCACTCATGGTATGCACTATGCAGCAGCTGTTACTACTACTACTAATAAACAACCTAGAAATTAGTTTTTTTTGTTAATATGCCTTATAATTAATTACTTATAACAATGGCACGTGATAGCTGTCCTTTGAATTCTCAAGATTGAGGGAGGGGCCAGGGTGTTCCTGGGACGACAAACGCAGCCATAGAAAAATGAATGAATCAAGGAAAGAAACACCAGTTTGTTAGACCACTCTCCTGAATTCCCTTCAATTCTTCTGCTCATAATTCGCCTCTTTCTCTACTGCATGCACTCTGCGTATATATTAGGTTTGTCTTTTTGTTACATCACTTGTTGGCACACAATATATATATATATATATATTTTATAAATTTGAGAAACATACTGTAAAGTGGCTCATTAAATGTTGGCATAGAATGTATTAACTCTTCATCTTCTATGATTTCAATATGATCCTCTTGGCCTTCTTCAGTCCCCACCACCACGGCACCACCACGGATCAGTTATATATTAACATCTTGGGCATAGTAAATTTATAATATATTCAATACGGCTCCAATATGTATACGTGTTGGTACTCTCTTGCTTTAACAACGACTTAATCAACGCATATGCATATATATTCTCGGTAAAACTGTTGTGTCGTAATTTTCAAGAAGAATGATTGAACATTAATAATGAAAAAAAGCAAACCCTTACCCTCACGTCGGTTTGGAGGTGAAAGGAGATTCATGGTTGGCAATGGCATGCTACTTGTCCAACACTTTAAGTATTTTAAGGGGGCAGCTGCTTGCTCAGCTCTATCTTATTCTTACGTCTTTCCTGGTATATATAATATATACACATGTTGGACATCCAATGTAATTAATACAATGGAAAATCAACTCTCAATGAAATATATATATATATATATATATATAGAGAGAGAGAGAGAGAGAGAGAGAAAGAAAGAAAGAAAGAAAGGATTTTGTAGAGTGCTGAAATGATATTTGTTCCCAAAAAGTACGCAACATATTCAAAGGAGTAGTTGCATGCCAGAAAAAGACAGTTGAAAATTACTGACAGGAATGCACCATCGATCTAGCTCTAACCCATGTTTGGTGCTACCCTAATTGCAACTTCTTCTACTATCTAAAATCTCATTGATTTGTTTCCTCTGAAAACAAACAAGTTGGGGTTTCCTTATCGTATTAATTTGTTTTCTTGTGTTTCTTCTCCAAACACAATACTATCTCTACATACTTACAGTTATAACTATGATTTGTGGTGGGATATTCATATATAGCTAATATTTGGCTACCGCATCAGCATGTTTGTTAGGTTGGAACTCGGATACATATGTTACATCGGAATGATTGAGATTTTCGGTTGGATGTTAAAAGGAGAGAGACTCTCATCATTACAAGTTTTAGATTCCATGCACGGTGAGTATTGGAATTAATATATATGTGGGTGGGAGTGTATACTTTTCTCTTTTACTCGGCCACTTGCAACAATAGTGGCAATATATACCAGTATGCAGTATCAAACAATGTAAAATCCGAAAATGGTAGACGAGAAACCAGACCTGTTAATTTGGACTTTCATGATGCTAAATGTAAGCTTTTAAAATGAAATAAAATATCGTTGAACTCAATACGACGGAACATGAGCATTGAAAATTGTGTGCCCGTAAGCAACATATATAGGTGGGAGACGAACCAGTCATACCAAATGAATCAGATTTAAAGGAAACAAGGCTTTCATCTACTCTGTTACCCGGA
This sequence comes from Abelmoschus esculentus, assembly GCA_035048815.1. NCBI lineage: Eukaryota > Viridiplantae > Streptophyta > Magnoliopsida > Malvales > Malvaceae > Abelmoschus > Abelmoschus esculentus. The sequence continues at coordinate 51,530 of JAUCBN010000032.1, forward strand.
CTGTCGCCCACCATATTTGCTTCTTTGGCTCTGGTGCTTAGTAGTGTTCCCAAAATTGAGAGGTGCAGCTTGCTCACCCAGGAAATTAGTTCCTTTTTTCCTCTGGGGAGACGAAGCTGTTGTAACCAAAATGCTACGTGCTCCTCACCCGGATCATATGTCTGTGCCTATATATTAGAGCACTTCTTTTCATGACTGTACATGCATATCAATTCCCTTATGGATATCATCATTAATTTTATCCATACCAATCGGCCATGTTTTTTACTTGAAAGTAACGGATGTTCACAAACTTATGTAAATGCATAAAGAAAAAGCGTTGGACAGTATTGATATCCAAGTGCACTTACTTTGCTTTGGGTATTCAAAATTATTCAATCTGATTGACCCGAACTCTCTTAATAGTTTTCGGAAAAAATTATCTGATCCAAAAATAGTTAGGCTGTGTATAAGGTATTTTTTTTGGTTATCAAATATCCAACCTGATAAATTTATTATTTTGTTAATACAAGATTCAAAAGAAAAAACAAACAAGATTAATATTTTTTATGATAAATTTTAATATGTATCTATTTAAATTTCAAATATTCTAAAACTAACATCAAATCACTTATTTTAGTGTTTAAATTATGTATTACTGCATCAACTTTTAAATGTGTTTACTATACAATTTTATTAAAATATCTAAATTAAAAATAAAAATTTAAATCGTGTACCAGAAATGAACATTCGTAGAACTGCTTAAAAGAAGTAACATTATATCATGTTAGGTTAAGACTTTATCGTCTTATAGAAAAAGGTTGAACAACTGAGTTAACAATTCAATTAAGAAAACTGCATGGTATGCCTCTCGCGCAGTTGAAATGTCAACTGCTCATAACACAAGAAACTCCAAAAGAAAATAAAATATAATTTTAGTTTAGAAAATCTTTTAGACTAGTAGATGCTAAGAAAAGAAACGGGTGAATCACCTGCACCATACGTTCAATTTTCATACTTCGAAAATGGGTCGTAATCTAGAAGGTACGTTTCAGAGCATTCCACATTTCCACTCTCATGCGCTCGTCAAGTCCCATATCTTGAACAAGAAAGGAGCATACAATCTGCAGGCCATTTGATCACATTGTTGCAAACTTGTTTAACAATTATCTGCACCTTGGTACTACATTTTCCCTATAAGACAGATGATGCAATTCAATACATTATTCTAACATTTACTAAGTAACAAGCCACTAGATGCCTTCTTCTAGAAATATTGTGTAACCCTAGCCTCACCTACGAAAAATCACATTCCTTCCGTTGTAATTGGAGTTGTGTACAATTAAGATATCTGTTTATATCCAAAACTTTTTAATATATATATTTTTATATAATTTATAAATAAAAATTTAAAAATACATATAATTGACACATTTTTATAAATAATTTAATATTTTTTATAAATAATTAATTTTTAAAATATCATTTAAGAAAATGAACCGAAGAATTTTCGGAAAATAGATTTGTACAAATCACATGGAAATGGGCTTTGACCCAAACTACCTCTTTGTACAGGATAGCTTAACAAACTAACCAGTCTAACACAACCGAGCATTCTATGATCAAATGCCTTCTCCGCTATGCTGTCCAGTGTCCAGTGTCCAGTGTTGGATGTACTTGAAGACTTAAGGTTGATGTCTGACGGAAATTGTGATAACGAGGTATAGTTATATTTGAAGAAATATAATCCTTTTGACATTTCTTTTCCAGAGATTATTTTTGTAAGTATTTAGACTGAGTTTTTGATACTTGAAATTCCTTGTAATATTAGGGTTTTTGTAATCTCTATTTACAGTGGTCACTTGTTTCAACTCATATCTGCGATAATCACCACGTCCTTCGCATAACAATGAAGTAAATTGATATGATGTGTATATTCCAAGAATATATTCATTTTAACCTGCTCTCTGTTCACAACTTTCTCTTCTTTTTTATTTGGTACATAGATTATCCTGGACAATTACATCCCCTTGAGCCTTTTTCCTTTTCTCTGGCATGGGATTGCGTTGAATGTTAAATCCTTTTATCACCAAGTCATCTTTCAGTCGTGGCTGCACGATACAATAAAGACAGAGCCTAAGCTTCGTATTTGGCCGAGTTCAACAACCTCCAAACTCTGACTATGTCAGTCTGTCAGCAGCATACATGATTGATTTCAATCTAGTTCATTTGGTCTTAGTGCCGAGTGCAAGAATGCGAATGTAACTTCTCACAAAAACTTCAATCTGCACATGTACCAGTACCAGTACCAGTGAAATGATAGATAGGAAAGGGAAGTACTACCATATCACACTAAGAGCATAAATAAAACAAGTTCAATGGTACCCTAGGTCTGTCGGTTGTATTGGTTCAACTATGACAACAGGATCAGCAAATAACACGGTGAAATTGATGCTAAGCTGACAGAAAAGAAGACCCCTCCTATTAAGCAATCTTAACTCATTTACAGGACCCACATAACAATTAATGACAAACCTTAACAGAAGATTTCAATTCTTGACCACACCATATTAATAAATGAAAAAGGAAGAGAGGGGGAGAAAAGATGTCATGCCAAATCATTTGTATCATGCATTCCCACTTCCCAGTGGGATGCTTTGTTGCATATCTGGCTAATGCAACAACCACCGAACAATCCATAGCAGGAACAAATAGCACGGGGAAGAGGAAGCAGCAGAAAAAGGATTTCAGTATTACCCATGCAGCATGCTTGACTTGAAATCAGGGCTAATGATGGTACTTTTGTCCTTTCAGAATAGTCCATGACCTGAAATCAAATGATATATTACCTCCCATAGGGTAAAGTCTGGAAATTCTTAAAACACAAGTTGCTTGTAAGCACAAAACGATATGCGGAGAACAGGACAAGTTTTTCTTTTTTCTTCCATTACTAGTGTCATACGCAATCACAAAAATACATGGCAAGAGACAAAAAGGGAAATAAAAGAAGCAAGAAAGAAACATATAATAAAACCTGTTACCCTAAGCTTAAGCAATTCAATTAGGTTTAACCATTTTGATTAGACAGTATAACCATCCACCTCAAAAACTGTCAACATACAGAAATTAACAACTCCTACAATTCACGTTGGTCTATATGGTTTTAACTTTTAACTGAGTAATAGATCCAATAATTTCCCATCTATAACCAGCCCACACAACCACGACATACAAGTTTCTCTCCACCATTGACTGACCCAAACATACAGCTGAAAGCAGCCAGTGAACCAACATAACCAAAAATTACCTTGCTGTCAAATAAGCATTTTTTATGTAACCTTTTCTCACCTATAAAGTTTTTCCATGAATATATGCAATGTTAGTGAAGATGGAACTTCAAGTAACCTTTTCTCACCTATAAAGTTGTTCCATGAGTACAACAAGTGCAATTTGATGATTCAATACCATTGAGGACAATTTGATTGACACATTCGCACGATTTCGGACTTGTTGTCCATGACCATAAGGTCCACCAATGCAAAACGATAATCTTGAGGCTCCCTTAAACAATGCAAATTGCAAATACATCTTTAAATGTCAAATTCAAGCAACAAGTTAAAAAGCATGCATCAGAACAAAGGCGAAACTTGATGGGAGGGGGGCCTGGCAATGGACCCCCTAAATTGGTAAAATTTTGTTCAAGGCCCTCTAAAATTTATAAATTACAGTTTGCCCCCTAAAAAGATAAAATTGTGATTTAGATTTTCTAAAACAACGGCAAAATTACATGTTGACCCCATAAAATTTTATAAAGTAAGTTTACCCCCAAAAAAGGAAATAAATTATTGGCTTCACCACTGCATCGGCATACCCTCTATCACCAAATTGCAACCAATGTCAAAAAGTGAAATTAATACCATAATTATTATACCTGCTAAGATATCTATAGCTATAAGCATCTAATACCGGAAAGCAGTAGCCTGATAGTGGTGGCTAATATTAATCTTATAATCATTTCAATGGTTTGTATTTATTACCGTATTCCCAGCATCTCCTAACAATTCAGCCATCTGCTCAGAGCTAATGTCCAGTCCACACTCATCCAACATCACCACCTACAAAAGTTGTTTCGAATCAAGGGGGATAGTGCCTAAAATGGAAATGAATTGGCAGATAGAGTAATAGAAGTAAGTTAAGCTGAATGGTTTTTGAGAAGATAACCAATCATCAGACCTGATAAGGTTGACTATAGCCGTGTCTTCATCATCAATCTATGCCCTCGCATTGCTACAACAAGTCAAGAAGCAAATTCCTCATAAAATTGCAGTTCTAAGACAGCATAAAAGGGTTGTTCCAAAATCAAAGACCAGGAATTACATCAACAGTTAATAAGGCATAAAGGAAAAACTGTACCGCGCATTCTTAGGATTGGAGCGAATTTGAACATCATCAACATGACAATAGCTTTTGAGCTTTGCAATATATTCATCCACCAGCAATCGTACACCAGGGAGCCTCGTTTTCCCTACCGTCAGGATTCTAATAGGTAATGTTCTCTGCCCAGACCGACAATGAAACCCTCAGAGCTATTATATTAATTACTAACGTCAACCTAACTTGAGTAAGAAAAAAGGGAAAATTTTACCACGGACTGACCAGCATATTTGCATCCTTTACCTGATAACAGTTGTTATATGAGAATACAGATTAATAGAAAAGCGTAGAACGAATATTAGTAGCTTGATTCTGATAAAAAGGAAGAACCTGACGAATAAGAGCTGGAATTTGTGCACTCAAGGCTAACCGCAGATGCCGAGAACGGTACTGCCATTGCCATCACAAAGTTTTAGCGCCACTGAATTCTACTCTGTTAGAAATGGCGTTGTAAGCACCAAATTTATCCGGTCCGTATACATGACTCAAACCCAATTACACTAAGCCCATTACCTGGCCCATAACCGGTTGACAAACCCATATTTAATTAAAAAACCAATCGAAACTCAGTCAATTTTAAGCAATGAGCACACAAGCATGAGGCGAAAAGTTTTTTTTTTCTTCTTTATTCAGTTTCTGTTGTACAATTTTTTTAACATCCAAAATTCCTTCAAAAATCTATCTTCCTTCGTCGTTATGTTATTTTTTTCAATTTTTTAATCTTTTTTGTTAAGAAAAAAAGATTAAATTACTAATTTCTGGATGTAATCCAAAATCTTTATTGAGCAAAAAAAACATTCTCTTATATCTAGTTAAGGAGTGTTAAAATGTTAGGAGTGATAGCAGGTAAACGTGAAGAATATAAGAGGAAGAGATGTTTGATCAGTTTTATTTGATGATCTATTTATACAGCCATAGATAGATGGTTCAAGCTAACAGATTTCCTTAACTACCTTGCCAGTTGGGCTAACAACCTTTCAACTGAATTAACCGACTATGAGCTTTACAATATAATTAGCTCAATCTTAATGGTTTAACATTTATCCACTTTTTACTTCTTTTCCTTCTTCATACAAACATACGACATTTTCAACATTGATTCTTTGTTCAAACTCAGTAAAATAGACACTCGACAGTGCTTTAGTAAACCCGTCTGTAACTTGATGTATGGCAGGAACATAGTTGACTTGTAGCTTCCAACACCAATCAGTAGCTCAAGCAATAGCAACAACAAAAACGATGCATTAACCAGCACTACTATTATATTCTAACGATCCTTATTTCTTTGTATTCTTTTCCTCTGTTAAATTCTTTATTTCATATTATTTTTATAGACGGCATAATTAGAGTATAGTATAACATTTGCGTTTGTGTTATATATCTTCAGATGTCAGCGACTCAGCGTATCAGAACGTTTTCGGGGGAAGACTGAGGCTGAAAGGTAAACTCCTCGATCTTCTTAAAGCTAAAGCCGAGGCAGATGCCATGCCACTTCCAAAAAGAAGAGGAAGAGTACAAACACAATTATGCCTCCCAATCCCAGGGTTGGTTCCATTTGCCCTTTGCTCAATTTAACTTCTTCAGAGTTTAGATGTTGTGTTTATCATACAGCCCTTTAAGAGTTTGGATATAGTTGTGGACGGTGTCAAAAATCTATGATTAAATCGAATGTTCTCTGTAGACATACTGAAGTGCAAGCTCTAAGCTCTTTATATTGAGAGTTTGGAGTTTAGTTCTGGTTTTTATTGTGCTCTGGAAGTTTTGAGTTTGTTCTGTTTTCATTCCAAAACAGTTTAACTCCATGCAAACTAGATGTCTTAGGGTTTGTTTTTTTTTTCAGATAGGAGAGAGAGTTTACAATGGCGTCTAAAATAATAAAAAAGAATCTCGTCTTTATAGACATTATGAGTTTCTGATTCAAGAAGTGTATCTACCCTTCATTTTTGTTTATCCGATGTCTTCATTTACTCGTTTCTGATTTATTATCCTGTTCGTCTTTTGGAGGTAAACAGGTGAAAGCACAAGGTTGTCCACTGACAACCATGAGGATGAGAAAGGACGAAACCGTTGGAAATATAACTTAAAATCAGTCAAATATCGAATTAAAGATATATTGTTGGAGAAAAATCTTTTTTAAAGTTTAAATTTTAATTTGTTAAGATAGATTTTAAATTTTAAATCATATTTTTTTATTATCTTTTTGTTAAATTAAATAAAATCATTCTCTCGCACAACACTTTTTTTTTTTTTCTCTTTGAACATTCTTTATATACACTTCAAAACCATCAGAAACTAATGCTTTTGAGGATCACCTTACTCCAGTAGAAAGAAAATTCCTGAAACAGACTCTCGAACTTGAGCTTCAAGCCTTGAAAGACTGGCAAAGATGGTTACTAAATCACACCGTGATCGCATTCAAGAATTTAACCAACATTTGACTGATCTAACTGACCATTATGACATTCCTAAAGTTGGCCAGGGTTAGTATGTGCTTTTTCAGGTTCTCTATTTTAAAAGAAACTATTATACGGTTTTAGTTTACAATGTTATTTATAATCTCATCTAATCAGATTTATTCGTTTAATAATATATTAGAAAAAAATAAAAATCCATCTTGTAAAAAAAGAAAGAGGTGAAGATTCACTTTAAAAAATTTTAAATAAATAATAAACTAAAATTTTCTAATAATTTTTCCTATTTTAAAGTTGAAGAGATGTTGGTATTGTTTTCCATAAGAGACGATCTACTGTTTAAAACTTTGTATTCAAACACTTTCTCGGTTTCAATAGGCCTTTATCGTGATTGTAAAACGTTTTATCAAGATTTCATCACTATGTCGGGTAATTGTTATTGAGATGGCACAGGCAGATGCATATTCAATCATACATCTGTTGTGATTGTGAAAGTCGACGATCAAGGTTGATGTCTGATATGAAATGTTATGCTTCCATTTGCATTGTTCGGTGTACTGTTGAGCATTTATCTCATACAGAGAAATTAAAGTTTTATATTTATGTTCTTAATGCACAAAACATCTCCAAAATTTTGTAGTAGTATATTAAAAAATGAAGTAGAAACTTTAATTGTGTACCTACAAGAAGGATCAAATCTTGAATGCTTTAGAATATGGTCGGAGACAAATACATTAGAAAAAGATGGCGCTCAAGGTTTTCTTCATTTAATGAATGTTTATTCTATGTTTCATGGTAACAGTACTGCGCTGCAACCAAATAATCGGTCTTTCACATCTATCCACGTTTTAAAAATACAAATAAAGAACCCCTAGAGCCCTTTCCTAGTCTGATCTTCTCGTCAATATACGTGATCTGCAGCTTGACCTCACTTTCGCCACCATACCGGAAATTCATTGCTCCTACCCTTAGCTCAGGCGGCTCAAAAACAACTTGAATCCATTGATTGTCCAGGGCCTTCAGCTTTCCTGCACAAAGCATGGATGAATAAGTATCAGCCGGGTGGATATCCACAGTTTCACATCACACAAATCGGCTAAGATATCAGCTAGGCCTAGGCCACATGATTTGTGTTTAAGCATGGACCTATTGTTAATACAATTTTTTTTTGTCAGAAAACTAGATGTGGCAACATGAGAATGCCAAGTTTTCCTCTCTTTGGAATTAGTTGTAGTCATGCCAACTTTAGACAAGTTGGTATCAATCGAAGTTAAACACATCAAAAGGTAAAGAAACTGCTGTTATGCATTACAAAATAATGGCTTGGAACTGAAAATACTACAAGTAATGACAATTAGTAAATAATGACCTTTCAAGGAGACTTGTCCATCAACAAACCCAAAAGCAGAGAAGGAGACCTTGTTTCGGACAGAGTCAGGAGCTTCAATAGTCTGAACCATTTCCTTGGTCCTGAAGAAGAAGCGCCCAAATGCACTTCTGTAGCCACCTCCTGGTGAGGTCGGATTCGAACAGTAAACTACATCCCAATCTGGGAAGTGAAGACACGAATAAAACCAAGATTAAAGGTGTTTGAAGTTGGTTTTGTCCCAAAAGTTTATGTAAATCTTACCTCCGAAGATTAAAGGGCATTTTACTGGTTCATCAAGGCAATATTTTTGCAATTCGTTAGCTACTTGAGCGACCTCTTGGTGCTGGTTTTGGGTGAGGGAAACCCCACTATCCGTTTGCATCACCTAATTCACACTTCCTTCAGATCAATTCAAAACGAGGTGGGAAAAAGGAAATAGTAAATAAATGGTGGAAGAAAGAAGACCTTGGAGAGAATGGACGCCACTAGATCATCGGGGCGACTGGATATGGAAACGGAACTTGAAGAAACCCTGAAAGTCTGGACTTTGAGCGGAAATGAATTGTTGTTTAAGGATAGATTCAAAGGTTTTGGTCCAAAAAGTACTGGTTTAGTTTGAGTGAAGGAGTAGGATAGAGTGAAAGAACAAGCTGCCATGGACGGATGATACGAATGACTCCCGGCAGTCTAAGTCGGTGCCGCTGAGCTTCAGGCAAATGATAACGGGGCAAAGAGAGGAATTGTGGCTGGGTTTCAACCAACAATAGAATGGAAATCCACAAAGGACCCACCTCCTCAGTTAAGACCTGGAGTACTTGCTGCCACCTATGCGGATATTTGAGTATGTATTATCTATGTTTATCATCACTGTATGCATCAAGGTTGGATCTGCATAGGCCACATATTTGGCCCGGCAGGTATAGAAATAAAAGTAGGAGTAATTGATTTTATTTAATTTATTATGGTAGAGAATTTTTGAAAACTTAAATGAATTCTTAAGGATATAGTATAAACTTTTAATAAGAATTAACTTTATCATGTTTTTGCAAATTGTATTTCATAATTTAAATTAATCGATAAATTTCAGTCGGTCTGCTGCTTTTCGATCTTTGCAATCCATTTACAAATCAATTTCTAATTGCATGGACTCCTACTTGAAGAAAACATTATTAATAAAAATGCAAATACTTGAAAACATACATGAAACAATGCTAAGAAATATTCAAAGTTTTGTAAAAAAATATTGTTAAATACTTAAATATCAAATAATATGAATAAAAGTATAAAATAATAAATAATAAAAAATTATTATATTTTTTAACAAGCTAATAGTAATTACAATAGTATTTGTTCTAAAAAATAATATACACCGTTTAACATTGATCGCTTAATCACTCTGACGACATCGTTGGTGCTCAAACTCATAATCTCTAGGAAGATCAACCGTTCCTAAAACCACTTGGGCTAGAGGGTTCGAGCATAAAAAAACTATTTTTTTTGTGTGCGGCAAAAACAACAAGAAATTATTAGATAAACTTTGTTTATCACATCATCTGTGATTCAATCAATCTGATATGTTCATCTCAAAATAACTACTTAACAACTATTTATTCTCTAATTATATATAACAAATAAAATAAATAAATCTAATTAATTTAATAAAAAAACAATGATTAGCATTTAATTAATATACTCGAATCCTAGCGTCGCTCTGCAAAAGAAATCTGGTGCCATTGTACAAATCCTAAACTCTAAATCTTAAACTCTAAACCTTAAACCTTAAAGCTTAAACCCTAAAAAAAGACACGATTTTGCTCTCGGAGGTTGATCATTGGATTTACTTTTTATTTTTTATTAGCTTTTCTATTAAAAATTGTTTTTGTGATATGATTTTTTATGTTTTTATAATACGTTTATTTTTATTTATTGATATTTGTTTATATTTGATCGTTTTGATGTTTTTATATTTATTCTTTAGGGTGAATTTTACGACGTCATGACTGGACATCAAAACGTTTATTTGTAATCTTATTGATTTTCCTTGCTTTGAATTCTTCGGTTTGAATTTAAAAATTTAGTTTGTGTTTGTGAAGAGTTTCTCACGGTACTAGACTCTAATTTGAGTTTTTTCGGTAGTATATCAACAACTTCATCTCTTTTTGTGATTTGTTTGTCGATACAATCAATTTTCGTACTTATTTTTCAATTAAGTATTTAAATGAGTTTTTTTAATTTTTTATATATACTTTTTGTCTAATCTAGAGTGAATAGTTTTAAAAAAATATCTAAATTATGTATTTCATTTACAATGTTAGTTTTTAAAATTCTTATTATAATTTTTGATATTTTTTTTTCCATAAAATTAGTGATTTATTTTTCAAAAATAATATTTTAATGTATATTAATTAATAGTGTTAAAAGTCTCAACTGTACTATTGGTATGACTTCATCTAATTATTTTTAGTCTATATAAAATTCAACAATATCTTAAAAAAATTATTTATGTTAATATTAATCATAAACAATATTCAGTTGAATACTTGTTAATTTTTTTATATAGCATATTATATAGATTATAGATAAGTCGATGAAGTAGTCTTCTTGTTGTTGTTGAGCATTCGTCTGAATCGTACCATTTGTGTGCAGCCTGGAGCCTGGAGCCTGGAGGGCATATGAAGTATTTTTGGTACGAGTTGGGAAGGAGATGATAACTTGATAATTAAATATAAGGATTCCGTTTCTGTGCCACAAATAATTGGATTTTATTTCACGTCCACTTACACTGAAACTAAGAAGAGTACTCTGGAAATCCTACTTAGACCTTTGTGTTTCGTTTATTCTCATAACGGGGATTAGGCTTTTAATTTCAAGCCCGGCTTTCGTTATAATATAAAGAGATAAAAGAGGTTTGGCTCTCCATCAAGTAGCAGACCCTTGGTTACAAGGCTACCAATCCTATGAGCGCTGCAGCGCCAAGCCTTGGCCAGTAACACACTAGCCTAGAGGAAGCGGAAGGAGAAGGGCTTTCAGAATCAGCGTCGTCGTCATCAGAAGCTTTGGGTTTAGGGGGAGACGACTTCCCCTTGGCAATTTTGGGAGATGGGGCCGGTGCATCGGATGGAGAAGGGGAGTCTGCGTCTTCATCATCAGCTTCTTCCTCCGCATCGGGGCTAGGGGCACTACCACTGATAGACTTAGACTTCTTGGGAGCTGGGGCGGGTGGCTTGGAACCCGGAGGTGGTGGAGGAGCAAGGACGGGATCACCAAAGGAAGGAGCGACGATGGGTGTGCTAATGTGGAGTACTGATAAGTTGAAAGGCTGGGAAATGACGGAACCCAGAAGCTTAGCAACTAGAGGTGCACCCTTGGTGGCTGAACCAAGCACAACCTCGCCGGGTGCTATCCTTGTAATGTTGACGAAACCGTTTTGGTTGGTACCCAAGCCAGTGGTTTGATACAAAGTGGTGAGAATGGCACTCTTCTTTCCCAGCTTTTGGATCTTTTCCCTATCGATGTAGTCAAGGATGATGTGATTCATGAGGATTTCCCTGACTTCATCCCTGGGCCTGTCTGAGATGGATTGGATGGCAGCGTTGTCCACGGCTAGTATGGTAATGGTTTGACGATGGTTGATAGCTGGGGTCAGCTTTGTCTCCTTCAGAAGACTGCTGAGACTGCTATACTCAGGGTAGTCTGCAAGCGATTTGGTGATGTTTAAAGCTTTACAGGTAGTGGACAAGGTCAGGAAGAACGCAGCGACCAAGAGGAGCTGGCAGCCATTGGCATTCGCATTCGCACTCGCACTCGCACTCGCACTAGCACTCATTTCGTTGTGGAAAGCTAATTAAAACAAAGCCCGTTTAATCCTGCTTTCCCACCTGCCAAGTACGCCTCTATTTATATACCTGTCTACCGGAGATTGCGACTTCCATTTCATGCCTCTTCCAATCTCCATTCCACATGTCAATATTATATCCTGCACTGCAGCCTGCAGTTGCACTTGGAACGTTTCCACTCTCTATTACTAGTTACTACTATTTTGGAGTCAGTTGGATCTCATTCCTCTGACTCCTCGTTATAAACTTGTTTTTTATTCTGATTAAATAACCACCTAACCATCGATTTCTTATCCAGGCTCAGCTGCCTCCTCTAAAAATATGGAAATTTGACATTCAACTTTGTTATAAAAGATAAAGTGTAGGATGGAATACAAGAAGCTAAGCTCTAGAAGTTGGAAATCTTCATCCAAATTCCAAAATGATGTGAATTGTGGAGCAGAAGCCAGAAGATATGCAATGTACAGATAGATAAGGGAATCTTATATTATATACTAAAACCTTTTGATTTTACATTAATTTGAGACAATCATATGATTGGTTATTACAAGTTAAAATAAACCAAGGCATAGTTAAAGAGGAGCACAAATAATTAAGAAAAGGCGAGGTGGACATTGTCTGTGTCTGAATGGTTCAAAAAGGCATGCACAAATACACTCTGGCAAGTGGCACCAGCCAGTCTCTGTCTCCTTGGGACTTGGGAGATGGGAGGACCACCGTTGGCCCAAACACCCCAAGAATGTTCAGGAAATCATCGCCACAATTAAATTAAAACACGGTATATATTATTCTATTCCAGGCAGCATTAATATTAATTCCCCTTCAACTAATTGCATCGAAATATTGTAGTCTAGTCCAGAGCAGTGTATATATTATCAAGAAAATATATTGAAAAACAAAACAAATGGATTTGATCTCAAAGAATGCCCAAATAACTTTAATGATGATAAGTACAAGAATTTTGAAAAATAGAGCCAAGGCATGTATATCGATGGACAAAAGTTCAAGCTAACGATAGATTTGACTACACGAGTATGAAGATCCTCATGATGAATAACATTTTATAAAATTTAAGTATAATTTAATTAATAATTAAATTTTTAAATCTAAAATTAATTAATTAATTATATAAATTTAAGTCTTATCTAATAAAATATATAAAATTTAAATCTAAATACGATTACGAATATCCTCCGGGTGGTCCGGTGGAGAACTATGGAACTATAACCCATGTGACGCCGTGTGGGTTATGTTGTGAAAAAGACAATTACAGACACGAGACTAAATAAAGCTTCCCTCACGTCATATCACACAGCAAGCTCAACAGGCTCACCCACAAAAACAATGATCCTTTGCCACCTTGAAAAGCAAACTCACCAAACTCTTGGTTCTCGGTGCTTTGCACCATGGCACACCTGGATGGGAAAAAAAGAGCAAAACACTAATCCCGATCCGGAAATAATAACTCGCCAACAATCGCTTACGTAAAATTCGATTCGAAGTAGCAAACGTACGCCAACCTCGCTCAACACAAAGCCTCACGCACTCCATCCCAAAGAAATTACCATGGAGTCACCCAACCACACCTACCACAACTCACAATCAAAACACAACATCAAACTTCCACACTCAATATCGTATTTTAAACCCTCAGTTAAACCACTACATCCGAGCATCACAAAATATCCAAAAACTCAAAACTCATAGGACACATACAAGACCAGCACCATTCCAAACTTTACATCCAAGACAAAAGTGACAACAAAACATCAACCAACCCAACAAATTCACCCTGACGACTTCAAAAAAAATCTATCAACATCTTCATGGCATCAAAGACACGGTAGACCAGATCAGAACAAACTCACGAACCTACTGAGTTACCGAGACAAGGCCCCGAAATACAAAGATCTTGAGGAGGAAAAACAATACTATCATACAACAATAGAAACTCAAATAATTTACAAAACCTTGCCACAAATCCATTCAACGCTTGAACCTTGTCACAACTCCGATCAAACTATGGCGAAATGGATGCAAGAATCGTGAGACATCAAGCAACTCAACCCACCCTTCCGTTCACATAACACCATCATGCCTGACACTAGCACTCGATCCTACTCCGACAAAAGAAACTCACAGACCAAGGATAGCACACCAAATTTGATTCCAAGAAGAACTACCAAGTCCAAGACACTATCATAGAAAGAACAGGAACTAACACATTCTCAAGCTATTCCTAGTGATATTCTCCAACTCCTCCAGCCCGAACCAGTTATTCTGCGACCACATAATTTTCATTACTTCGAAACTTAAAACTTTTTCCCCGATGCAAGAGCTCTCCGCGCTCACCTGGTTAAGATTTGTTTTCGCGCAATATGGGAATCGGTAGGAGAGGACCCTTCAATTTCCTAGCTACTTGTCATTTTTCTTCCCTATTCGTTTTTCTTCGTTGCACAATCTTTTTTCTTCTTCTCTAAAGCTGTTAGAGCTTCGTCTTGTAAATCATATAATGATGCGTATTTCTTGTAATTCAGGAAACATGGAGCACGATGTATATTTAATATTACCCTCTACCCGTAATTGACTGCCTTTTAATTTATATCTCATAACAAGTATTATTTAATTTTCATCCTAGTTACAAGAAACTAAGCAATTTGTGCTCATATTAGATATGTTTGCTTAATTATAACGATAATGTATATTGAGTCAAGTAATATATTGATGCTTTATAATTAAGAAAAATATTTTCTCATTTCTCTTGTATATAGTATGAGTGTTTTAATTGTTCTATTATTTACACTATTTACCTTGTAAAAGGAAGATTTCTAATTTATCCTAAGAAGAAACTAGATAGTTTTATTTTAGTTATTAAAAAGATAGAGTTGTAAAAGTTACCATTTTGGCATGTAAAAACAAAAAAATGATTATAGTGAATTGAAAAAAAAATTATTGGTATGTTAAAATAGAAGATGTAGACTTAAGTTTAGAAGTCGAACTATTCTAAAATTATCGTATAATATTATCCTTTATTTTTTAATTTTAGCCTATTCATTCAGAAAGTAAATTTAACCCTCTTTGCGTTTTTTATTGATCGACGAATATCCAAATTTATAATTTGGTTTAAATATTTTTTAATTTAATAATCATATCTATGAAAATTTTGAGTTTTCGTGTAAAATAATCAATAAATTATTAAATATAAACGAGAATTGTATCCATAAAAATATTAATTTTTTGTTAGGTTCAAATATGTGAAATATGCATTCCTTTACCGTGCTTCTTTCGGTCATCAAAACCCTACTTGCGACATTTTTTTCAACTTAACAATTTATGCTTTCTTTTGTTATTGTGTTTGGAGAAAAAATAGTTTATTTATTTAAAAAAATCTGAACAACATTCAAAAATTTAGTCTACAAATTTTTACTTGCTCATTCTTTTATTCCCAAATCATACCAAAAAATAATTTTTTCAACTTAACAAAACTTTAATTTGCTTTCAATATTTTACCCACAAGATTTTGCTTCGTGCGGCTCTTTTCACGTGGACATCTCGTGATGCTAATATAGTACAAGCTGTAATGATGCGAACATACACTTTTCAAAATGATTTGTGTGTTCCAGTGTCGCATGATTCCAAGTTATAAAAGCAAGGGAAAACCATACATATCACAAGAAAACCACACCCACAGGGATGGTATGTGTTCCCTAAACTATGTCCTAAAGGCATCCATGTACGCTTTTATCTAAACTCATGGTGTCCCACAGCATCTAGATTCTTTACCGAAACCAAACATGCCCATCGTCAACTCTTTTCCTTTTCCAGTATTCCTCTATTGAATTTGGAAGACAATATTTCCGTCTTGCTTTTACGTGTCTCCCTCAACACACGCATCACGCATGTATATATAGACCCCTCGCCTCCCCCTCCATCATCAGCAGGCTACAGGCTACAGTAGTCTCCTAATTTTGAAAGCAAGATCACCAAAAAATGTCTGGAGTTTGGGTGTTTAACAATGGTGTATATCGTCTTGAAAGTAGCCCCAAGAGAAGGGTTTTGGTACACTTGGCATCAGGTGAGCCTGTATCATCCTACTCTTCTCTTGAGCACATTTTGAGAGATTTAGGGTGGGAGAGATACTACGGGGGTGATCCCGATTTGTACCAATTCCACAAGCACTCTTCTATTGATCTCATTTCGCTTCCTAGGGACTTCTCAAGGTTCTGCTCCGTTCACATGTACGATATAGTCGTTAAGAATCCCAATGTCTTCCACGTACGGGATATGTGAGACTTGAACCTACCTAGATTACTTGGATGCAGATTGCAGTCGAGTAGTTAGCTCTCTGCTTTCTCCATATATCTATGTTCTATTTACTATTTCTCTGGTTTATCCCCATTTCCGTGGGATTTAAGATTGGTTCCACTAGGGTTTTAGCAGCTCCCCTTAATTTGCTTGATAGTTGCTATAATAAAGTAAACGAGTGTGTCGGTACTTATGTCTTGCTTTGTTTCATGTTTGTGTGTAAATATTTGACATATTTAATACTAAAGTCATGGGCACTTGAGGAGTGTTTCATGCATAAATTCAGATCAGCCTCAGCAGCCTGCTACGAGTTGCCTCTGCAGTGGTTTTGTCGAGAGATGACAATTAAAATGTGAGTCTCTCAAGTAGATCTGGTAAGTCTCATCAAACAAAATTATATTCACTCTATTAACCATCATCATCCGAGATATAACCAATAAAATTCTTCATCTCATACAGTATATTTATAAGAGAAGGTATTTATGATTTAATTAATCAAATGATGATATATATGAGTAAGTATATTTGGATGATTCATTAAATTGTTGATCTTTATTTTTATACATTTTAATTCATGAATTATAGATCTTGTAAGAATACCTTTCTTGTCTCATATTTTCAGTCTCTAGGTAGGATTAACATTAAATTTAAAAAAATATATAATTTAAAATATAATTAAATAATTTTTTTTTCTTAAAATTTGAAAACCATGTTGTTATTTAATTTACTCATAGTATAATAATTTAATTTACTAAATTAACAATTTTTTTCATCTTCACTTTTTCATTCTTCATAGACACAAACCTTATTGAATTAATTATAGATCGTATCCATAGATAATTAGGGATCAAGCCATTATTTGATACATTGACCAATTGAGTCGGAAAATATATAAAAATATTTTAATACGCAAGTATAAACTAAAAATTATATAAAATCTTTAATTATATAATTTAAAGTTAATTCGAATAAATTATAATTTAGAGTTTACGATTAAGATTTAAAGTTTAAATGAGAATGATTGTATATTAAAATATAACTTAAAATCTTTCATGTTATAAATTTATGTTATGATAAAAGAATTAACCAGTATAATTCTAAATTAAGTATCTTGTTTGATATCGATAAATATCAAATCTTAAAAAAATAATACACTTTAAATCTTTCATGTTTATTAAAAAAAACAGTCAACACTTTCATCTCATCCAGTTTCCCAAAAACTTTTAAAAAATATTAAAGATTTTTGACCCTTAAATGATGTTACTAGTCACCGTCTTAATAAAGAACTCAAACTTAAAATTTGATATTTTGCAAAACTTAATTCCAACAAAATTATATGCTACAATACCCTGAGCTTAGTCGATAAAATTAGTGATTGAAATGAAACGGTGTCGCGGTAGAGACGACAAGTGTTATCAGCTGGCCTGGAATCTAACAAGTATACTTCCTGAGTGCTGATGATCCCAAAGTGGCAAAGAGGTCCCAGCCCAAGAGCAGATGGGGCATCACGTGACACTTCATTCCTTGCTGCCACGTGTTTGCAATCTGAGATGTGAGTGCACGTGAGACCCACCTCTCTTCAGGAATGGTTTGTTTTCCATGGAATCCCCAACAAAAGTGACCACCTTTCCAGTTTCCACACTCCTTATTCCCACATCCAAGCACGTTTCAATTCTGGAGCCAGCAAGTGCAACAACAGGAATGGAAAAAAGAAAATGTAGCAACTGGGAATTATTTATAATCCAACCACGTGGATGGATTATCATCCTAGATTACATTCTTATATTCAAAGGATTTCTGAATGTATGGTATTGGTGGTTGTAGGACTAGTATCTGAGCCTGAGCCTTATGATTTGATCCAAACGAAACGACTATAACTAGTAAAGAGAGAAGCAGCAGTGTATCCCCGGCCCATTTGGAAGAAGCGTTGAAGTAGGCCCTTTCATTGGATTGCAAATATGATTTAGCAACCGAAGTTTCTCTACCATCTTCTCAGACTCTTCCTCAGACTCGGCGGCCTCACTCGGGTACTTTGTTTACTGACTCATTCCTTCTATTGTAAGACTAGTGGAATATTGAGGGTCAAATTCCAAAAATATTATAATAGTTTATGATTCAAAAACACAATGTTTGCAGATTGAATTTTCATAACTCACTCCCAACCTTGTTTGATTGATCAGAAAACCTAAAAAAAAAAAAAAACTGTCCGATCTCCTCCTCACCTTAGTCAGATAGTTTGAATCTATAGTTTTCGATTTTATTTTTATTTTTTTAATTGTTCTTTTAAATAAAGGAAGCTCCTCAAATCTGAAGTAGTTGGAAAAAAACCATGAGTGCAGTAGATTACATGCTCGGCTAACTGAAGGAATTTTGGGGTGCTGTATTATTGATGCGGGGGAGAAAATTAACTTCGCGTCGGATTCTAGCTCATTCTACTATGACTGTTTTTGGTTATCAAGTATCAACGTTTTCATTTTTAGGTTAAGGTCACCACTGAGGCTCGTAAGTCTTTAATCTTTTTATCATTAAAGTTTATTTGAGTTTCCCGTGAGTTCCTGCAACTATTGAGCATATGTGATCGTTTTCTTAGCTTAAACGCCAAAATTTGGTATCAACTTCTTTCATTTTTGATTGAAACATCTAATTCTATTTTGGCTGCTAGAACTATGCCTCGAAAAGTTAACTATGGAGTTGATTATGATTATGATTATGACGATGACGACGACGACGAAGAATATGACTATGGATATGAAGTAGAAGAAAATGGTGAGTATATTTTTTTCTAGCCATATCTTAGCTTTGTGATGAGATACCAATCATGTCATCTTGTTTTTCTTGTTACTTCCTGTATATTTTGCTAAAGGCTCTCAAAGATAACTAGTTAAATTTGATTGGAAGTAAAATGGTTAACAAAAGTTGTACTTGTATCTGTCTTCCAACTGACTGAATGATATTTATTTCCATAAAACAGTGGAAACACCTACCGAACTGCAAACAATCAAACACAGAGTGTGGCGTTGCTCCATTTGTACGTATGATAATGATGAAATCATGTCATCGTGTGATATTTGTGGTGTACTTCGTGGTCCTTTGCTCAAAAACTTAACCTCTGATGAGAAGAGAGCATGTATGTCACAATTCCCCTTAACCTATCGATGCTGCTATATTTATCCATCTGTTATCAGAGAGTGAACTACTCTTGTCCTTATACAATGTGCTAAAGTTGTTCTTTTACTTTTCTGCTCCTCTTTATCTCCATTTCTGGGCTCTGTTTTCTTTAGGAAGTTGTCAAGCAGATAACTTGCGAGTGTTTGGATGTCCCCGTATAAAATTAATATCTTTATTTCATAGGGTTCTTATGACATTAGATTAATGGTACCTTTTTTTATAGATTAGATCTTTTTCCAGCTGTTAACTGCATATGCAAAGACTCTGCAGTATCTGCAATGGCTGAGCTTCTTTTTGCATCAGTGAATGATGATTTGTGGTGAAATAGTACAATAGCCTTTACCCGTTTGGGGATGACCAAGATCTAGTTTGTGAATTTCATAAAGCTTATAGTTTCTCCTACCTATTTGTCTCCATATAGATTTTGAAATATGTTGAAGCAGGACATAGATATCTACTGCAAATGATATTTTAATTTTTTTTTTCAAAAACAATAGAAACATTTTGTTCTCAAAAGTCTTGGACTCTACTGCTGGGTCCTGCCTCTAGAGTCATGTTGCTGCTTTACTTTTGAAAAATAGTGGTCGGTATATCATGCGATTATATATATGTTAACTTTACAATTTCATCTCCAGATGAAAATTTTCCCTATTTGTTTCATGTTTAAACATTAAAGGAACTAGACGATTGTTTTATCATTGCTCTGAACCATTCCTTTTGAGCTCTACTCAGTTTTGTTTTGAGAATGAATTGTTGGAGTAAGGTACATCAAATCATATAATATCTCTGTCTTGGTCTTTTGATTTATATCTCGATGCATCTTGAAATAAATATGCAAATGCAACTCTGCATTTTAAATAGATGCTGGTTTTATTCTTTGTAGTACATTCTCATTTCTGAGTGTTTTAATAGTGTGTTTATGCATCACAGTTCACCATCTTTAAAATAGACCTAGAGTGAATGGGTCTTGTGGTAAAATTTTCATCTGTATCGAGTTGAGCTTTGGTTGTATCTTATCCTTATCCAGGTTTAAATGTGGTTGCCTCAAATGTGGTTGGGGAGGATGAGGCAGTTAAATTAAGTTCTAAAAGGTCCTGTAGTTCAAATGTGCCAACTGAAAAGGACAAGCACAATAGACAGGATGGGACCACTTTTCCGAAGAATTTAGAAGTCAGTGCACCAGCAGATTTGAGAACTTCAGGTAACTCTTCCGCATCAGTGCCAGAAAGTTGGCTTGATAATGTAGATGAAACCACTGTTGCCTCACAGTCATCTCTGCCAAAAGAAAGAAATTTTATAGCGGCTAATAGCGGCTCTTCAAGGAATGTAGGTGAGACATATGATCTTGGCAGTAATCCGAAGAACGTTTCTTTTCCTGCTGAATCCGGGCACTCCAATGATAAAGACCCTGTAAGAGCAAATTCACGTGCACAGTATAAACCTGAAAAGTGGATGCTCCCAGAAAAAGCAGAACATTCACTGACACAATTAAATCTCGCCATTGTAAGTTACGCTTGGGGTTTGAATTCTAATTTTTTGGGTTATTATCTTGTATCTTTTTTTAATTTAATATGATTTGATTATATAACTCTTCACTCATCTTAGGTTGGGCATGTTGATTCTGGAAAATCAACGCTCTCTGGTAGATTGCTTCACCTTTTGGGACGAATATCCCAAAAAGAAATGCACAAATATGAAAAAGAGTCCAAATTGCAGGTATTTCAGGACTATTTTCTGTTTGCATTATGTGAACACGTCCATAATCTGTGATTTTTTGTGCTTATATTCAATCAGGGAAAAGGATCTTTTGCTTACGCTTGGGCATTGGATGAGAGTGCTGAAGAGAGGGAAAGGGGGATTACTATGACTGTGGCTGTAGCTTATTTTGATTCAAAAAGATATCACGTTGTTGTCCTTGACTCCCCAGGGCATAAAGATTTTGTTCCAAACATGATAACTGGGGCTACACAAGCTGATGCTGCAATTCTTGTAATTGATGCTTCTATTGGTTCATTTGAATCTGGGATGGATGGCACAAAAGGACAGACTAGAGAGCATGCACAACTTGTCCGAAGTTTTGGCGTTGATCAACTTATAGTTGCTGTTAACAAAATGGATGCTGTAGACTATTCTAAGGATCGGTTTGATTTGATAATATCGCAGCTTGGGACATTTCTCCGTTCTTGTGGCTTTAAGGATTCCTCTGTCTCATGGATTCCACTGAGTGCTGCCGAAAATCAGAATTTAGTGTCTGCACCTTCAGATTTTAGTCTATCCTGGTTAGTTTCTTGCATGCTTTTGAAGTTACTACACTTTTGGAATCCAGATGTTTTTCGGTCCCTTTTGAACGTCAAAAAGAGAAAGTTAGTTGTAACAGATCCCATAAATCTTGTGGGAAAGAAATATCATGGTTGGATTTCCGTAGGAGATTATATTAGTTGGCTGCTCAATTTTGACTCCGCTTTTGTGGAGTTCTGAATGACCATTTATATCTTAGCACCACCTTCTGCCACTGATGTATCTGTCTTGATAGATGCAACTATCACCTCTAATCATATAGTTGAATTAATCTGTTTTAATTACTCCATCATGGTGGAGTACTGATCTAATGACTACCATCAAAACTTGGATGCACATTTGAGAACTTGGATACACGTTTGACACTGGAGTAATTGGTCTTGCGCTGGCCTCTATTTTTTTTTTTTTTTTTTTTGTAATTGACAATGGAGTGAGTAGCATCTCGTTAGATTATTGTTGAAGTAAAAATCCAATTTGATCATTTTGTCTCTGTCGACCTAATGCCATATTCTCATTGAAAGGGTACTTTGTTTCCAAGAATAACACCCTTATTTAGGTTTGAACAATTTTACATGTTTGTGTTTAAACTACAAGACAACATTGTGGTGTTCATTATGTAAGATATTGTGCATCACACTGCTAAATATGTAGTTAAATTTATTATAATTTAGACAGGGTACCACCTCTCTGTAGAAATATGTTAAATTTTTTCTTCCTGGTTTCCCTTTGACACGGCATATTTTGTTGAATTAACTTTGATAATTTAATGCAGGTATCATGGACCCAATCTATTAGATGCGATTGATTCCTTCCAACCTCCTACTAGAGATTTTTCAAAACCTCTACTCATGCCTATATGTGATGTTATAAAATCATCTTCACAGGGGCAGGTGTCTGCCTGTGGCAAGTTGGAGGCTGGAGCTGTAAGAAGTGGATCAAAGGTGTGCAATTTTTTTAGAGATGGAGATTGTCATTTTCTGGAGATTAAATGCTGTCCGCTATTAAATGAGCTGCTAAAAGTAGTTTGGGCTTGTTTCCCGTCCTGCTCCTTCATGTCTTTATTTGATTGATGTTATTGTTTCCTGTTCGAACTTGCCATTTTGGTTAGTTTTAATGGAGTAACTTGCATATCACTTAACCATAAACTTAATGCGTATGGTTGTAGGTTTTAGTTATGCCATCTGCAAGTATAGCAACTGTGCGTTCCTTAGAGCGTGATTCCCAACCTTGTATGATTGGAAGAGCTGGTGATAATGTTGCTGTCAGCCTGAATGGAATAGATGCAAACCATGTAATGGCTGGTGGTGTTTTATGCCATCCTGATTTTCCAGTTGCATTCGCTAAACATTTGGAGTTGAAGGTGCTTGTTTTGGACGGTGCGACTCCAATTTTGATTGGTTCTCAGGCAAGTTCCTCTGTAAAAAAAATTGTTGATAATGATTGGGTTTATATAAACATATAAACAATCTAATCATCTGAATGGGAATATCAGATGGAGTTTCATATACACCATGCAAAGGAGGCTGCGAGAGTTTCAAGGATATCATCTTTACTTGATTCAAAGACTGGGAAAATAGCAAAGAAAGCACCCCGCTGCATTGTTGCCAAGCAGAGTGCTGTTGTTGAGGCAAGCCAGCTGGGTGATCTTGTTGTTATTGGCTTGATAAATGCAATCAAATTTGTTTTTACCTCAACCGTGTTTTCTTCTTTCAGGTAATTTTACATGAAGCTGTTTGCGTGGAAGAGTTTTCGAAATGCAAAGCCCTTGGAAGGGTGTTTCTTAGGGCATTAGGAAGAACAGTCGCTGTGGGCATTGTGACCCGAATCGTTGAGTAGTAGCAAATAGCCATCGTTTCCCAATTATGTTCGTACACTCGGACAGCTAACGCAATGGGTATTGAAGAATGGACGTTTTCTTTTATGAGGCTCATTTGATATTGGGTTTGATTCTTTATAAGAAGTTGGAAGAAGTCTGTGTCTTCCAACTGGATGGATACACGTTGCGGCATAATTTTATTTGGAATTTGTATTGTCCCTGATCCAGTAGACTTGCTTCCTATGTTCAAGCTAATGCAATGGGTAGGGATGGTCGTTTACCGGGTCAGATTTATTTTCTGAAAAAATAAGGTTTCAGCGCGTTGAAGTTTTATAGTCTGAAGCCATTAAAAAAATACTCCAACTGATATATCTTTATTTTAAATATTTTGAATACAAAGTTGTTCTGGGCTGGGCTTCTGAATACCTCTCCAATCCAAGCACAACATCACATCTACAAATGACACCTTTTCATTGGATGGATTGGACTCCCTCTACAATCAAAGACACGGTGATGATGGGGAAGGAAACCTTTCACGGTTGATTTAAATACTCAGGAATAGGATCAATAGAAGTCAACAAAATCAAGCGGAATAAAGGACAAGACTTTTGCAACCATTTGCATAGGCCATATGGACCGGAAATAAAGGTGTACCAAAGTTTGACGAATGACGAGGAGATCATTGGATTTAATTTCTACCATAAATTATGGAGTCCGACTCATCATTTACATTTTTTTCAAGGGCTTTATACTTTAGCAATTAAAATTGAATGAATTGTATTATCATTTTCTTTACTGATAAAATTTGAAAACTAAATGTATCTTTCATCATGTCCTTGTCAACCCTAGCGTATTCAAGTTGTCTGACCACGCTTGATGAGAGTCGATCCCTCATGTCCTAACTGTGGTTGCTACCTCGAAACCCCATCTTGCATATTCTACTCCGATTGTTCCGCAGGGTAGCTATTTTGGTGTCACTTTGGAGCGATGGATTGTAGAGAACATTATCATCAAAGATGGCTTTGGGTTCTCTCCCACTCCTTGGTATGAGCTACCTTTGGACAATTTCACCCTCCATTGTTTCATGTCTGGAGTTTGTGTCTTAGCAGCCTGCGCCGCTAGGGTATTTCGTGTTGAATACGGATGCAGGCATGCAGCTGTTGCCCAATGCCCATACAATCGGAGGGGGCTTGGGGCGAAAGATACTTCAAGGACCTTTGAGTCTTCAACTTTAATGTTTCTTGACAAGTTTACATCGGTTATAGTCATATACTGTAAAATTAATTATTAGATTTACCCCATATATCATATTTTAAAACAGAGAATTTATGTTCAAATTTTTACTTGAAAACCCTAAAATAAGTATAACGTATACTAGTAACAACCTAATTCTTAAGTTTAGTACTTCGTATATGGAGGGTCTCCGCATAATTTTGCGTTCGTTTCTTAATCCTGCCGACGTTGTAAATTAGAGTTTGATCCCTCCCTAGCCCTATGTTTCAGTCCATTATCCCTTTAGTACCTTTGAAATGTCTTCCACCACCCAATCAGGTTGAGATTTGTATTGAAATTCACAGCTTTGATTCTCATTATATTTTGGGCATCATTCAACGCTGGTGGTGGGATGGAGAGGACAAAGCAACTAATGAAAAGGATCTATGGATGGAACTTGGAAGGCAGAGTCAAAGTCAGGATCAGAAGTAATTAAACAACCAAAGACTACAAACAACGAAACAATTCAAGCAGACCCAAACAAGAGGAATAAGTTGAAATTTTGTTATACCGCTCAAGTTCGTGATAGGATTGTTCTTAACACGTTAAAGTAGTGCATCGAGATTTTAATTTTGTTGATATTCAATTTGAAAAAAATACAAATATTTAAATAAAAAATGTTCTAATTGTTTTGTTATTAATGAATGATTAAAATGATTGGGGAGCCCCTCCCACTCAATTTATTAACCAGAGTCATTACTAATAGTACGAGCTACTTGATCTATGGAGGGACCATTTTTATCACAAGCAAGGATTGGTAGCAAGTTTACAGGAGCTAAGCTAATTGATATATAAAGGGGATGAGCAAGTGGTTGCCTATTAAAATTTTTAAATTTTCAAAGTATTTTGTACTTTTATAATAATATAATTTTACATCTCTTAAATTTTTACTACAACTTGTTAAAAACTTGTCAAACTAAATTCATAAATTTATTTTTACGTTAGGATCACTGTTTTTTTTAACAAAAAGTCAGTACTTGTCTTTGTTTTGTCTTTTTATGAACCTGATTCCTTTATGTGAAAGTATCTTCTTTCCTATACAAAATCTATATGTTTTGTGCATGTATACCGATATTACTTGCCAGTTGCCTGCATGTTTCTTACAGATTAATAAAGTTTGAAGGTATTCCCATTTCCTTAGATGCTTTGATTTGGAGCAGTGTGCCTTGGCGTGTTTTTTGTTTAGTTTTCTTTGGCCATCAAAAGTCAACAGTCAACACAAGGGTACGGAAATTGTCCTCTTTCCTGCCCTGTTTTTCTTTCTTTGCCCAACAAATAAAAAAGCTTATACAGGAGCTTTGAAACTGATTTTCACATTGAAGACTCACTGCAACTTGAGCTGGGACCGGCCGGGGTTGGTCAGTTCATTGCAGGGAACTAAAAGTAAAAGACAAACAAAAGTAATAGGAGGCCATGGTAGCAAAAAAAATGAAAAAAAGATGTAAACTCATGTTGAATTTAAAGTTCATTTGTAGTATTATTGAAATGTATAGCCTATAGGGGTCAATTTATAAGGTGAAAACCATAATGATTCCAAGTGAATGGAACGATATAATTTATATTTAGTTTGAATTCACCTCTTATTAGATGAGACTAATAATATGATGAATCATGTTTTCTAAATCAATAAATAATTCAATTATATTTTAATTTTAAAATTTATTTTACAAATAAATATAAAATCAAATTCAAATTGGATGGACCTGAAAAGTATAGGCTTGGAATTCCAGTCGAGGGTGGTTTTGTGTGTATGGGGACTGGGACATAGGAAAACAAAACTTCCACAGGATCGGAAATTTCCTGTCATAACCCATAGCCTCAGCCTCAGCCTCAGCCACCGCCTTTTTGAGAAAAGGATGTGGGACAAAGATAGCCCATAGCAGACAGCAGTAGCCAGGGCCCAGGGAGAATGAAATTCAACTCTCTTATGGAAGGACAAAGATCTGCCACTTCATTTATTTCCATGACCCTCCTCTCGCGTCGCTTCCACGCGACGTCAAGCAAACAAAAAAGAGAAAAGGGAAGACACACTAACCGTGGTGCCGCAGACAAGTCAAGAGATTCACCGACCCAGGCCCAGCCCACCACAAATATGAAATAGAATTGTATTGATTTGTCTACACCTACTAATGAGTTGTATTTCATAGGAATGATTCTATATACCGTAAGAACCTAATTTTAATGGGTATAAATTACCATATAAATTGAGTGATAATCAATTTAAAATAACAAGTGTAATTTAAGAGGAATACATAGTGTAATTCAACTTAAATTACCACATAAATTGAATGATTCTATATACCGTAAAAATCTAATTTCAATGGGTATAAATATAGTAAAAACCTAATTTGAATGGGTATAAATTACCATATAAATTGAGTGATAATCAACTTAAAATAACAAGTGTAATTCAAGAGGAATACATAGTCTATTATAATGTTAGTATGACCTTAACAAATTAAATCCGTTTTTCATAAGAATTAAATGATAATCAATCTAAAAAATACTAATATGATTTAATATGAATATAAATTCTTAAAATATTTTTATTCAAGAACGAGAATAATATTAAATTATGAGAGACAAATTAACAAATTTTGTAATACTAAAAAGTAATTAAATTATATATATTTTTAAAAATATAAATATTTTATTTTACTGATTTTAAAAATTTATTAACTAAAAATAATAAACAATTAAATGTCTCTTTGTCTTTGTCCATGTTGTTATTCTATACTTATTAGCAGTATATTTAAATACTGATTTTTCTACATCAATTTAAAAATATAATTAACCATTTGGCAAAATTCTGGAGTTTATGTTCTGTTCTCTTCTCTTTTAGAGTCGAGCTACTTCTCTTTCTTTCATTACTTTTATTAAAGAATAGTCTTTGCACTCACCTTGTGATTGTGAGTAACTAAAACTCCGATACTAATTTAAACAAATTTGTCTCTTGAGCAAATTAGCAATTAGCAATTAGCCTAGGGATCAATATTTGTACGAGTGTCGAGAGAGGGTTGACGAAGGAAAAAATCCAGAAACCTGATCAAAGCCCGTGGAGATTCTTGGGACGAGTGTGTGAAGCGTGACAGGAGCAGCGCGTGAGGGGTGAGGTACTGGACCGGGCTACGCGGGTCCCACCCACAATTGGTGCGCTTCACCTTTAGCTTTTGTTTTGTAAGGATCCTATTGACTGTGGCCTGTAGCCTGTAGCCTGTTGGGAAGGGATTAAGGGACGGCAGCAGGCTCCTACTCCCTCTCTTCACGTATATATAAACTCACCAACTCCTCCACACAGACTCCATTCGTTTACGTGTGCGACACCCCGAAAGGTAAAATTAAAAACTTCACTTCATTTTTCTTCTTCAACGAATACTATCAGACCTGGTTTAGTGCTCTCATCTGAATATGAGTATTGAGTGTTTCTCTTTTCTGTATTCCAACAGCTTCTTCCATCTCTGGCTGCTACCAAGCCTGGAAGATGGGCATCAGTCTCGAGGAGATCAAGAACGAGTCCGTTGATCTGGTACCATGCTTTCTCCTTCTCCTTTACGATACATGCATGCTGGTTTTCTCATCACACAAAAGATGTTTATTTTATGCATGAATCCTGTTTCCCCCACCCCCTACTCCTACCCTGCGTAATTGAAACGATGCTTTCTTCAACTTTTATCATTATTTTCCAGACAGAGTGAAAAACGATTTCTAGCCTTTTCTTTCCTTTCCTATTCAAACGCCTGTTCTAGTCGTTTCATTTGTTTCTTTTTCAAGGTTCTGTTGCCATACCAAACAGACTCATCGCTTACGATGAGATGTTATTTTTATAATCACGATAAGATCCACTATCAAGCCATAAATTCCAACGTATCCTTAGTTATTTGTCTGTAAAAAAAGATACAGTATTTCCTCCGTACTAGTTATTTTTGCCGACTCGTTTTATCATATTTTTTAACAAAATTAAAAAGTATATGTTTGATGGGAGAGATTATTAGGTGAATCATGTTCACCACGTCGTTCAAGTAATCAGAACCGTTATCTTTAAATAACCACCTAATAACTACTCACCCACCAAGTCCATGTAGTAAAGAGGTAATGATTCACTTGGGAAAAAAAATTAAGATCAACGGTCTTGATTAATTGAGACTATAGATGACGTGATGAATAAAATTCAGCTAATAATTTTTCGTTTCACGAACTTATTTTATCACATATTTTATACGGAGTTTTAGGAACTCTTAAAGTTTGACTTTTTGATTTTTGAAAAATAGAAAAAAATAAAGTTGTCCTATGAAAATAAAATTTTATTGGAAGTGAGTACGATAATTTGACCTGTGCGCTCTTTTCCCTTGGAGATTACATAATAAACGCCTTGTATTCTACTATACTAGAAAAGAAGAATCCAATTCTTGTTCTTTCAACTTTTGGTACTTTCCTGGTTTCTTTCCTTTTTAAAAGTCAATAAATCAGTTGGAAAAGCATACACTATGACATCAATGGGTTTTAGGCTTCTTTGTGTTTGGTTTGGTTTGAACAGCCTTTGTTCCACATAGGCAGGCTGTATACATGGAGGAAAATTTTCAACAAAAGTAGCTTCTTATGGTATTCTTATTTGCATTGCATGCATCACAAGTCACAAACTAAATCAACAAACATGCTCCTAAAATGAGTTGGCTACAGGAACGGATTCCTATTGAAGAAGTTTTCGAGCAGCTGAAATGTTCAAGAGAAGGTTTGACTACCGAGGAAGGCAACAATCGCCTTCAAGTTTTTGGACCCAACAAATTAGAAGAGAAAAAGGTTCATAACATAAACCACTTACATAAAAGTTTGTAAATTTTCAGCTTGTATAATTATGTATGACGTGGTAGTATACTCTGAAAACAGGAGAGCAAAGTGCTCAAGTTCTTGGGTTTTATGTGGAACCCTTTGTCATGGGTCATGGAAGCTGCTGCTATAATGGCCATTGCCCTGGCAAATGGTGATGGAAGACCTCCGGACTGGCAGGACTTCGTTGGTATCATTGTCTTGCTGGTGATCAACTCCACCATTAGTTTTATTGAAGAAAATAATGCTGGTAACGCTGCAGCTGCTCTCATGGCTAATCTTGCTCCAAAAACTAAGGTGAGATACATTCAACAACCCAACAGTTTACTGAATCATCTTTCTGTATTATTTGTAATCATGGTTTTGGCTTGCTATCCTTGTAACATATAGGTTCTTAGAGATGGTCGTTGGAGCGAGCAAGAAGCAGCAATTCTAGTTCCAGGCGACATTATCACTATTAAATTGGGAGACATAGTTCCTGCTGATGCTCGTCTTCTTGAGGGTGATCCTTTGAAGATTGATCAATCTGCTCTTACTGGGGAGTCTCTTCCTGTAACCAAGAATCCATCAGATGAAGTGTTTTCTGGCTCAACATGTAAACAGGGTGAAATAGAAGCAGTTGTTATTGCAACTGGTGTTCACACCTTCTTTGGTAAAGCTGCCCACCTAGTGGACAGCACAAATCAAGTTGGGCATTTCCAGAAAGTTCTTACTGCCATTGGTAATTTCTGCATCTGCTCAATTGCAGTTGGAATAGCGGTTGAGTTAATAGTCATGTACCCGATACAGCACCGCAAGTATAGGGATGGGATTGACAATTTACTGGTTCTCTTGATTGGTGGAATCCCAATTGCTATGCCAACTGTGTTGTCTGTCACCATGGCTATTGGTTCCCACAGGCTTTCTCAACAAGGGGCTATCACAAAGAGAATGACAGCCATCGAGGAAATGGCAGGAATGGATGTTCTCTGCAGTGATAAAACTGGAACTCTGACTTTAAACAAGCTTACGGTTGATAGAAACCTAGTTGAAGTATTTGCAAAGGGAGTCGAAAGAGAGCATGTTATTCTTTATGCAGCAAGGGCTTCAAGGACGGAAAATCAGGATGCTATTGATGCTGCAATTGTAGGAATGCTTGCAGATCCAAAGGAGGTTTTTTCTTCTTCCTGATCTTTCTGTTATTATATTTAGGATTGAGTTCAAGGATTCCTTAGTCATTTTGGATACTAATTTGGCAGGCACGTGCTGGCATTCGAGAGATCCACTTCCTCCCATTCAACCCTGTAGACAAGAGAACTGCTCTAACCTACATTGATTCTGATGGAAACTGGCATCGTGCTAGCAAAGGTGCACCAGAGCAGGTATGGTATTTTCTCATTTTGGGAAGTTCTGAGAATTTTTTGGTAGGTAACTTGTAACATATTTTCTTCAATGTTCTTAAATAGATTATAACTCTTTGCAATTGCAAAGAAGATGTCAAGAGAAAGGTCCATGCAGTTATTGATAAATTTGCTGAACGCGGTCTTCGATCTTTAGCTGTTGCAAGACAGGTCAGAAGATTAAACTTGTTCATGCTCCATGTTGTTTTTGTAGCTAAATTGTGTTTGATTTCTATTTGTGCAGGAAATACCTGAGAAAACGAAAGATAGTCCTGGGGCACCATGGCAATTTGTTGGTTTGTTGCCTCTATTTGATCCTCCAAGGCATGATAGTGCCGAGACAATCAGAAGAGCTCTTAATCTTGGAGTTAATGTTAAGATGATTACAGGTGAGAGTTGTTTAATTATTTAGTATTGCACATGGTCTATAATTTTATTATGTAATTCTTTATTACTATTACTTTTTATACCCAGGGGATCAGCTTGCCATTGCCAAGGAAACTGGTAGGAGGCTTGGAATGGGAACAAACATGTATCCTTCGTCTTCTTTGCTGGGCCAAGACAAGGACGCTTCCATTGCTGCCCTCCCTGTAGATGAATTGATTGAGAAGGCTGACGGATTTGCAGGAGTGTTTCCAGGTGTGTTTTAAGAACTTGTTGATGAAGTTTCTATATTTTTGGCCCTTTTCGCTTTGAAGATCTGTTCTGTTTAACACTGGTTGCTTGTTACTTGTATAATTTTTACCTGTGTCATTAATTTATTATAGCGCCTCTACTCTTTAATTGTTCTCTCTCTAACAACTCCTTTTAATACCTATGACAGAACACAAATATGAAATCGTTAAGAAGCTACAGGAGAAAAAACATATTTGTGGCATGACAGGGGATGGTGTCAATGATGCTCCTGCTTTAAAGAAGGCAGACATTGGAATTGCAGTTGCTGATGCTACGGATGCTGCTCGAAGTGCTTCAGACATCGTACTGACTGAACCAGGGCTAAGTGTCATTATCAGTGCAGTGCTGACCAGCAGGGCTATTTTCCAAAGGATGAAGAACTACACTGTTAGTCATAAGTTCCTTTTGTTTGCTTTTTTACTCTTATTCCTCAGTGTGTATTTGTAATCCTTTTTTCTTATCCCTCCACTTTGTAGATCTATGCAGTCTCAATCACCATTCGTATCGTGGTAAGTATATAAAGACTTGTTAGACTTGGAACATGGGCGATGCTAAATTGCTTTACAAAAGGATTAAGTTTTTTTTTGTCATTTGGCAGTTTGGCTTCATGTTTATCGCCTTGATATGGAAGTTTGACTTTGCACCCTTCATGGTTTTAATTATTGCCATCCTCAATGACGGTGAGATGATCTTTATCGGATTGTTATATCACTGTGTTATTGTACAAATCACCAGACCGACCATATTCTTGAATCTAATTAATTTCATCATCACATTTATAGGTACAATCATGACAATTTCCAAGGACAGAGTGAAGCCATCTCCAATGCCAGACAGCTGGAAACTCAAGGAGATATTTGCTACTGGCATTGTGCTTGGAGGTTACTTGGCACTAATGACCGTGTTATTCTTCTGGGCAATGAAAGACACCAATTTCTTCTCAGTAAGAACCGCTTTTGCTATGTATCCTTTATGTATTGTTTTGGGGAGATTTCTTTTTAATTTGCCATGTATCCATTTCCTATATTTCAGGACACATTCGGTGTTAGATCACTGAGGAATAGTAATGAAGAAATGATGGCAGCTTTATACCTTCAAGTTAGCATTGTGAGTCAGGCCCTTATTTTCGTCACAAGGTCTCGCAGTTGGTCCTACTTTGAACGTCCTGGACTTCTACTAGTCAGTGCTTTTATGATTGCTCAGCTGGTAAGAAAATTTATCTAATCTAGTAAGCTATCCATTCAACAAAATTTATCATAAGGCTTTAGCAGGCTCATATATCATCTCTATTTTATATAGTGTGTTACTAACAGATAACTCCCTACTGATGCCTGGCAGGTGGCCACATTGATAGCCGTGTATGCAAATTGGGGTTTCGCTAGGATTCAAGGTATGGGTTGGGGATGGGCTGGTGTAATCTGGCTTTACAGTGTGGTGACATATATCCCACTCGATCTTCTCAAGTTTGCAATACGCTATATTCTTAGTGGAAAAGCTTGGGACAACCTTTTGGAGAACAAGGTACTGTTCATTCATTCCGTGCTTTGACTTTTGTTTTGTGGTTTCATGAGTTTCATTTGCTCTTTGCATTATAGACTGCCTTCACTACCAAGAAAGATTACGGAAAAGAGGAGAGAGAAGCACAATGGGCAGCAGCGCAGAGAACTCTGCACGGCCTTCAACCACCACAAACCTCAAGCGTTTTCAATGAAAAGAGCAGTTACAGGGAACTTTCAGAGATTGCAGAGCAGGCCAAGCGCAGGGCTGAGGTTGCAAGGTGAGCCATCTATTTTCTGCACCTACTTTGGCATGCATGTGCACGGTGCATTTTGAAGTGCCGCAGAATGCATTTCCGACTGTTGTCCTTTTTTAGCTTTTCTGTATATATTTCTTGATTTTTTTTTTTTTTCTGTTTTTGTGATGATTGTGTAGGCTGAGGGAGCTGAATACACTGAAGGGGCATGTTGAATCTGTTGTTAAGCTCAAGGGTCTTGATATCGACACCATTCAGCAGCATTACACTGTTTAAAGAGTCAACACCCGGAGATGATGAACTAGACCCTTTTCACCTCGAATATTATTATTATTATTACTATAATAATAGACTTCGTAGCCTAGATTTAGGTCCATTTTCCTTTTCCTCGATGTTGGAACTTCTGTTCGTTGTTACTACTTTTGGAATGCAGAAAAGTTTATAAATAACACCAGCTTTCTTTGTTCTCCCCTATTTTTGTTGTTAATATACACTGATCATAAGTATTTCAGCTATTTAAAACGTGCCCGTAATGCCGTAATGATACATGAGTTCATTCTGATGTTGTGTCCTCTTCAAATTAAACCATACATTTGCATTTTAAACAAGACAATTTTTCCTAAATGAAAATTGTTCCCACGTTCACCATTTATAGTGGGAAATGCATGGAAAATGCAGGTAAAGCACCCAGCAATAAAAAACATGAAAATGGAAGGCTGGCAGGACGGCATAACTTTAAGATTCAGATAGCAACAAGTGAAGTAGGTACCGAAGCCTTTGCATTGCATAACCAAAAGACAAATAGAATTAGAATTTAAGTTTAGAAGTAGAAGTCACTGTCATATAAGATCCTGTATCACTGTTTAGTGTGTACTCGAACCCTTCAAATATCAGCAAATACGATATATTATTTGTTTTGGCATTCAAGGCTGGCAGAAACAATAGCGCCTGGTTTATTAGTTGACTTAATAAAGGGGTTTGATCTTTACATAATCATCATAATATAAAGTTGAATAAAATAATAATTATAATACTGAAGAGAAGCCATCAATTTGTACAAAACAAATCTCGCTTAGCCTTCTTTCTATTCTCCAAATTCAACTCAATCAAGAGGTGACTGAACAAGATTGCGTGGCTTCTCTGTTGATGCTTTGCAAATAGGGCACCAATTCTTCACCTGCAACCACTGCTGTATGCATGCTGCGTGATACCTATGTTCACACTGTAACGTCCCTACTTCATCTTCAATCACATACTCTTCCTGCAAACATAAAATCACCGAGTTCTGATTAAGTGAAAACCCATTCGGGTCACATGCATAGGTAGTCGAGTAGAAGAAATGAAAAGCATAAAGTTTTCAGTGATAGTGGAAAGTACCTGACAAACACTGCATTTGGCGTCGTCCTTTTCACCCTCACAGCTCATATTGGCATACTCAGAAGATGTTGCGCCGTAGAAGCTTTTTTTGAGGCATTTGGACAAAGCTTCTTCTGATAGCCCAGTGTTCACATTACCCATCCTCTCTTCTAAAGCTAGTAATTCCTGTCATGATAGCAAGAGAGGCTAATCATGTAGTTTATATTAACAAGCACATAGCCAGGGAAATAAAATGCACACTTACACCGACATAGCAAAAACAAAAACAAACCTCATATGACATATTATCTATATCCAGTCTCATGTCCCTATGCTGATCATAAAAGTCTAGGCCATTAAGGAACAAGCTGGTCTCTAGAACAAGTAATTGCTGCAAGACAAACAAAAATCAGCAACGGAACCGTCAGGCAATATCAAACACTTCAAGACTAGTTACCTCATAGGTCAATTCTTCATCTTGTTCAATCCTCTGAAAGGCTGATAATACCTGCATACACATAGACCAATAGTAATAAAAGAAGCAATATTGCAAACAAACTACTAATGATTCATTTAAACCTCTCCATGGGTAGAAGTCTGTAACATCAGATGATTTCAGATATTAATGGGTAAAAGCTATTCCCAACACTACTCAACCCTTAGAAGCAAACATGTAAAAATGACAAAATTCTAATTCCATGCAAAGGACAATGCAGGTTGAGATCAATTTACCTCTGCAATGCCATCCATATTGTAGCGCCGGAAGCTATCCCGGTTCACTAAGGTGCGGTTAGTACCAAATTCTGAAGGACTAGACTGCATGATACTGCGTAAACCCTCACTTATACTACCCGATTGACTGTCAGGACTAGCATGAGTTGAGACAGTTTCCATGGAAACAGGAGCGCTTAAATTGTTAGATATATTTGATTGAGGCACTTGTGGCATGATGACAGGGGACTCATTCAAAGTTAAACCATTTCCGTTTGCTTGGCTAGGGAGTCTCCCTCTAACATAACTATCGTTTGACCTCCGAGTTCTAACTGAAGCAACAACACCACTATCTCTGTTAGGAGGCCAATTCCTTGTTCGTCTTGAATCAGAAATGGAAACGCCATGGCCAGAACTGTTGTTTCGTCCCTCTGAAGATGGCCCACTCAACTTTTTCCCTTTGGTGGAGGAACCACCCTCTTCATCAGGGTTTCTCTTTTTCACTATGTCTTTCTTTTTGCTGAGGCTTGAATCCAAATATGAACAACCAGACTGGACAACATCAGAAATAGAGTTACATCTTAGATTTCTCAAACCGTACTTGTTTGTGCCAGAACGAGTCACCTGGGAAGTGCTTTGAGATCCCAAAGTAACAGATGGAATGGCCAGAGTATCCTGGTTGCCCAACCCAGACCTCTGAATAAATTTTCTCCTAGGTCTTGGGTTTGATGCTACACTTGAGCTTCCCACTTCCATCACTGTAACATACCTAGAATCAGCATTGTTGGAGTCATGATGCAACCCACTTTTAATCTTTCCAGGTGGAGGTATGTGCCCCGACACTTCTGGTTCATCCTGAACGCTACTAGTTTCAGATGAATCTGTTTCCAGCTGAGATGGTAGCTTTTTCCGCAGATTTGTAGATGACTTCCTAGTGTTGCTAACTGCAGAGGATACCCTACAGGAATTTCCAATTACTTCTTTTCCACTTGATGAAGAGTGGTAAGAAAACCTCGAAGATTTGGCTTTATCCAAGCAGCCATTTGGAGTGCCTTTTGAGGAATTCAGCTTACCACTGCATCCTATTCGGTTGCAAAACTGGACATTTTGTTCTCTGTTATTAACACTGTCCTTCAAGATGCGACCCGATCCCTTTCCATGTACAACAAACGCATCAACAGATCTTTTACCACTATATCCATCCATCTAGATCACAAGTATCCTTTATACCTTGAAAAAAATCAAAATAAATGTATCAAGTAATGTCAGAGATCCTCCACCATGACTTAATTTTAGTTCAGGAGGGAAAAGAAAAATCTAAAACCACAATTGCAAGCATACACAACATCTATGCTGCAAGAACTCGACACAATTTATTGAACGGATAACAATCATTAGAAACATTTCTTTTAGACACTCCATTAACAGGAACTCAACAACAATCTTACTTCATTCTGGATGACTATTCTTGATACTATAGAAAGTTAAAGAACATAAACCATTTTTCAAACTTCTAAAGCTGGGTAACTTTCAACCCCAACCTAACATAACACATAAAAAGAAGATACAAGAGCGCAGATGTTCCTATATAAATCCAACTTCATTACGGTTTGGCCTTTTCCACACAAAAGCCGAATTTGGCACGTTAAATTATTAAGTTGAGAATTCAATATTGTTTACCCAGGCTATGATTTGCGTGTCATTAACATAATAGCAATTGAGCAATGAAAAATATCCGCAAGAAGATAGTGCCAAGTTAACAATAGTTAAAGGCTACTCAAATTTGGAACCATAGAGATAGAGCTTTGCAACCTATTTAATCCTAGTATAAGCTGTATTGCTCTAACCTATGCACCCTTCCTTCATAAAGTGAAAGGAAACAGAAAACAAACCATTAACAATGAAATTTCGCAGCACATAGTCCTAAACACAATTCTCTACCAAGGTGTTAAATTTCAATTTTCTTTCCATCCAAAACAAATGATTTTAAAATTGCATAACAGGGTTGTGAACATTAACAGACAGAGACACAAAGCAAATATTTTATAAAAAATGAGCTCAAAACTGAATTGAACCAAAAGAATTCACAGAAAAGAGGAAGAAAGATATACAAGAAATAAGCACCTGGGTCATCAAAGAATGCTTTGGGTGTTCCATTTTCTTAAAATGAAAGTAAATAAGAAGAGAAACAACAGGTCACATGTTCCAGTATTTTTTTGTGTTCGATCCCAACAAAAGAGGGTCTCTCTCTGTTTGTGTTTTATTTTCAAAGGCCGATTTTGTTTGAATTATTCTCCACACAATCACTTTTTTTTTTTCTGTTTTCCTAAAAATAAAAGAGACTTTATCCGTGTTTTAAGGGTTCAAAACTTAAAAGGAAAGCAAAGAGACTAAGAAACTTTTCCCAGTTCCCCGCCAGCACAGAGAGATTCGAGAAACTCGAATACCAAATTATCCTTGGAAAGCAAAGTCATCATTCATTCATTCCTATTCCTATTCCTATTTATTTGTAACCCCAAAAGGTGTTGAATGAAATTGTGTGTACCTGTTTGTGTTTGTTTCTCCCTTTGATAAATTGAAGAGGAGGGAAGTTTTCAAGTGTTGCAAGGAGGATAGGGTGTTATAGAAATAAACATGCACGAGGAAAACCCACATCTGCCTTCAAATTTGCATTTGCCAACCAAATTCTTATTGTTTGGAATTTGAAAGGAAAGCAGCCACTGTCATCGCCGTTGCAGGCTGGTGTTGTGTAATATTCAAACCTCTTTGGGATCTTTGGGGTTGGGAATTATGGTCAAACATCGACGGCTCCACCAAACTGCAGGCAGCAGGCAGCAGCCTCTATTTTATTTTCATTCAATAAAATAATATTATCCAACTGCAGGCTGCAGGCCAAATATCAATGAGAATGTGTTTGTCGTGGAAATAAATTTGTGGACGGAACACGGAATACAATCCCTAAAACCACACACACCAAGAGGACACCTATGAGTTGCGTGTTCCTCGTGGCCTGGGTACTTTGTAGACAACCACAATCATTAATAGTTATAGTTATTTTATCAATTTCAATCTTATGAAAGTTTAACAGTATTTTTTAAAAATTAAATAGTTGTAAATGTAACATCAATTAATTTATATATCTTTTAGTTAGGGCTTGTATCATATACTAAGTGAGTCTCTTAAAAATAATTTTTTTACATACATAAACACTTTAAATAATTTATATGAATATTCCTGTTCCTGTCCAAACAACTCCAGATGCCATGTCCTCGTCTGTTTATACTACAAAAAAAGTCGATATCCATCCTCCATGTGTTTTGTTAGACTCTATCCAACTCTAACTCGCTCGGATCGTAGTCTTACAAGCCCAACTTCAATTTCTTTAGTTTCCAACACCACTCATCTTTGGATCATTTAAAACTAATTCTGAATTTATACAGTTTGATCATACTTTCCCTCCACCTGAAAAGTATCTTTTTTTCTCAAAGATGCAAAGATTACTGTTAATCTTTTCGCCTTCCTTAACAACTCACTAAATGATGCACACAAGTTTTAAAAACAAATTCTTGATCCATTTGGAAACAAAAGTTTTTCAATCTTGTGTTTTGTCAGAACTTGAATAAATGCACGTAGACATTTAAAAGTCAGGGAAACAAAGGCAATCATAGTACAGACTACAGGATATAGTGTACAAACACTTGGTACTTTAGAAGAAAAAAGAGGATTGAGACTGGAGATGGCAATCAAGAGGAGAAGATGGACACAACAATCTCTTCCACCACCCTGGTCCTAGGCCCTAGGCCCTAGGCCCTAGGTACTTTAGAAGAAGAGGGTTTCCATCCTAAAGGAGAAGGTAATGCAACAAACGAGGTGGCTGCCACAGCCACGAAAGAAATAAGAAAAGAAATGGAAGAATCAGATTTGATTTAGGAGAAAGCAGCACTGTAGATTCGGGAGGAAGAAAAAGGGTGAGAGCGTCGTTAAAACAAAATTGTAAAACCCCAAAGGAACTAATGACCACCATCATGTTCATGTGGAGAAAAGAAAGAAATCTCAACCATTTTTAACATGGATCCTGGCGACTGGAGCTGAAACAGAGAATGTGCCAATCCATACATAAATTCATCCTAGTCCCATACCAAACGGAGAAGAACATCATGTTACGTTACCAAAACAATATATTCATCCCGGAAAATCTACATGGAAACAAAAATAAAACAATCAAAGCTCAAGCATTACCGGAGATTCAAACAATCTAGCTGTGTAAATACGATATAAAAACCTCTTTGGTTTTTTTAACAATAATTATAATGTGAATTTCGTTGTTGCTAAATCTTATACAGCACGCTGACAATCTGGTTCGTTGTTGGAGATTAGTCTCTGTCCGACTCCAAACTCCTGGATCGGCGATACCTTATCTCCAAAGAAACTTGGCGTTCTAACCAAAGCCGGCGACGGAAATTGGAGATAAAAATCTCCGCTCTTTGGTCAACATCATCATCTGTACCACAACTTGCTGTTCTGTGGAGAGCTCGAACCAACCCTCTTCCACTGGATTCTTCTTCATCCTCAATGCAGCCAGGCAAACCCATGCGATCGTTAAAGCTTAAGATCAGGTGCCGCTGGGGTGAAGCGCTTTTGAGGAAGCAAGCTAAGCGCCATTTGGTTAGGTTTAATCCAAGCAGAGAGTTTATTTGCTTCACTGCTTTCTTGAGGCGGCCCATAACAGACCAGTTCTCTCTGCCCATCTTGTTGATTCAAGTTAGAGTGTGTCTTATTCCTGATGCAGAAATATTAGAAATGGAATGGAGCCGGATTTACGATTTATGTATATATGGATATGGTTAGGGAGAGGGAGAGTAGAGAAAGATGCGACTTGTGGGGCAAGATTCCTAGTATTTTGCTCGGAATGTTTTGTGTGTTAACGCGCAAGACCGACTTTAGTTTCTTCCACTTTGTCAACACACAAATTACTTTTGGTAAATTCTGTGATCTATACTTATTAAATTTATTTCTCATTTCTTATTTAGCGTAGGACTCTAAACGTCATGTTGGTGCGTGTAAAAGTGTTAAATTAGCCCATTCATGGAGTGTCCAAATCATCAATCATGCTTGCTTGGTCACCAAGTTTTGGCTTCTGGAAGACTTTGCAAACTGAAAAAAGCGGGGTATTTAAATTTTGGTTTGCCATCTCCCGTTGTACCCAACACCCTAGGCCTTGGGTTGGGTCTACTGAACAGCCTGGCAGTGGAACAGAAAACGTGATCCATTGTTTTTTTTAAGGTAAGATTTTCATTACTTAGCCATAAATGGCATCTTCGATTACAACCTCACAGATACAATCAGAAACATCACAAGAAAAAACGTAAGGTTCATTACAAGTTAACCCAAACTTAGCAAGAAAATGTGCTGCTTTGTTTGCTTTTCGGCCAACATGGGCAACTTGAATATCCCTTCGATCTTTTAGCACAGTGAAGGCATCATCAAGGTACGCAGCTGCCATAGACCTGTCTAGCACATCTGCGTTAAGCTTTGACACGATTGCAATGGAGTCGCCCTCAACCAACGCTTTGTCCCAACCATTTCGCACAACCATCTGGATGCCCACAGAGAAAGCACAAGCCTCAGCAGTCTCGGCATTATGCACCAGTCAGTCGATGAGCTTGAGCATCCACCACTAAGCCATGGTAATTTCTAGCCACGATGCCCACCGATGTTGCACCTGTATTCGGTAAGAATGCAACATCCACATTGACTTTTATCACATCATCATGGGGAGATTTCCATCTTACATCTCAGTTACATGTGATTTGGTTACCTACATACTCATGTGCCACCGAGTACTCAGAGGAAATAAGCCTAGCATAATCCACCACTGCTTGGACAGGAAGGAGCTTATTCTCATGGATCCATTTGTTCCTCCGATTCCATAGATTCCAAAGAAGGACTATCATAAAAGTGAACTGCTCCTTGTCCATTTTCTTGAGCGAGTCCTCCAGCCACATTTTGCAATTCGGAAAAAGATCCATTGAGAGCACATGAGAAAGAGCAACCAAGTCCAAAGCTGCTTTAGTTGCTGGGCAGTCTCGGAAAGCATGCAGGCAAGTTTCAATCTCCTGGTTGCATAGTTTACACACCCCATCATACAATCCAACAGTAGCAAGTTTATGGCCCATAGGAAAGGCTTCTTGGCAAAGACGCCAACCAAAAATTCTGATTTTTGGCAAGGTTGGAATTTTGGCCATGGCCTTCCAAATACTCGAGGAATCTCTAGTCTCATTATCTCGATTAAGCAACCAGTAGTACCCTGTTTTGGTGGTATAATTCCCGGATGAATGGTGCCCCCAAACAAGTACATCCTCAAGAACAGGGGAGATTGGGCAAGAAATCACATCTTTCGAGTCTGCCTCATCAAATATTTGCCTTACTTTAGCAACATTCCAGTCACTAGAGTCTGGAATCATAAGTTCACCGCAAGAAATAGGACAGAGCTCGTTGTCAAGATGGTTACCTCTATTGGCTTTGAGGCTCCCCATTTATCCTTAAAAATTTTTGCCTTGCTATTGATCCCAATTCGCCAACGGAAGCCATCTTTCATCATCTCTTTTGCTTTAAATATACCACTCCAAATAAAGGAGCATTTCTCACCAAGCTTGGCATCAAACACATTACCATTTGAAAAGTACTTGGCTGAGAGTACTTTATAGCACAGTGACTCTTTATTGCAAGCAAGTCGCCATACTTGTTTTGCTAACAAGGCCATGTTAAACGTTTTAAGGTCTCTGAAGCCCAGGCCACCAGCATTCTTCGATTGACACAGCTTGGTCCATGCAACATGTGGCCAACTTTTTCCCTTATGATTACCCGACCACCAGAACTTCCTAGTCATTGAGACCATCAGGTCAGTGATGCAATCTGGAAGCAGAAAGCAAGACATAGCGTAAGCTGGGATGGTTTGAGCCACGGACTTAATGAGGATCTCCCTTCCTCCATGTGACAGCAAACTTTTGGTCCAATTAGAGACTTTTTTCTCAACATTGTCCCTCAAATATCCAAGAGCTTCAGTTTTGTTCTTGCCCACAATCAAAGGAAGCCCAAGGTAACGTCCAAGTTCCTCTTCTTCGCGCATCCCCAAAGCATCCTTAATGATGGCTTTGCTTTGTTCTGTCATTCCATTACTGAAGTAGATGGATGACTTGTCCACATTAACTTTCTGGCCAGATGATCTTTCATAGATCGAGAGCACTGTCTTCAAGCGGAGAGCTTCCTCCTTTGAGTTCTTAATGAATAAGAGGCAGTCATCCGCATAGAGAAGGTGGTTCACTCTTGGCCCTTGTAAGCTTGCCCGAATTCCTTTGATTCGCCCCCGAGTTTGTTCTTTCAATAATAGAGCTGAAAGCCCCTGTGTGCAAAAAAGAAAAAGATAGGGTGATAGAGGATCGCCTTGACGCAATCCTCTTGAGGGCCTAAATACATCAGAAATTACACCATTAATTTTAATACAAAAGGAGACAGAAGTAACACAGGCCATTACTCTATCAATCCATAAGGAGGCAAAGCCCATTCGAGCCATAACATCCGCAAGAAAGTGCCACTCCACCCTGTCATAGGCCTTTTCCATATCCAACTTGATGGCAGCACCCTTGTTAGGGCCATTCTTTGAGCCTTTGAGATAGTGAAATAACTCGTGAGCGACCATCACATTGTCTGAAATTAGCCTTCCTGGTACAAAGGCACTCCGGTTTTCATCAATGCAGCACGGCATTAAAGGCTTCATACGATTTACCAGCACTTTAGAGCATGTTTTATAGACCACATTGCACAAACTAATTGGCCGAAAGTGTTTCATAAGAGATGGGTCAGCAATCTTTGGAATAAGGACAATCACAGTTTCATTTACTTCACTCATACAGGTTCTCCCATTCAACAAGTCAAGGCACAGCTGAGTGAAATCGGGATTGAGAACATTCCAAAATTTCCTAAAAAAGGAAGCAGGGAGACCATCAATACCTGGGGCCTTGTTTGGGTGAATTTAGAAGAAAGCTTTATGGACTTCTGCCACCGTGAAATCCGCACACAGTAGGTTGTTCATTTCTGGAGTGATACAGCTCTCAACAGCTTGAAGGATCAACTCTGATGATGAGCCATTGTTTGATTGAAAGAGTGCCGAGAAAAACTTTTTTGCCACCCCAGATACATTCTCCGCTCCTTCCACCCAGTTTCCCTCATCGTCAATAATGTCTTTGATTGCATTCTTTTTCCTTATGTTATTTGCTTTTGCATGAAAGAAACTAGTATTGCGATCCCCTTCTTTGAGCCATCTAATACGAGATCGTTGCCTCCAATAAACTTCTTCTTTATCGAGCACTTCTCGTAGCTCTTTTTTTGCCCTTGTCAAAGCTTCCAGATTTGCCGTAGAGATGTCATCATCAAGTAAATTTTCAATTTGAAGCTTTAGCCTTTTCTTATCTTTTGAGTTCTCCTTTCTTCTTCTCTTTTGCCAAGTATTGAGATTGACTCCCACACTTTTGAGTTTTCCAAGCACTGTTTCATTAGAGTCCATCCAAATGTCTTGCACAATTTTGGAGCAATTAGTTTCATTCGCTCAACACATATCGAACCGAAAGTAGTTCTCAAAGCTACTGCCCTTTGTTTGATTACTGGCCGTGTTAAGGAGAAGGAAGCAATGATCCGAGTTGCTTGAGTAATCTGTGATTACTTCGCATTGCCCAAAAGACCGCAACCAAGGAATGTTAGCCACAAAACGATCCAGCCTTTGCTTAATGTGACTTTCAGTGGAGTCCCCTCTATGCCATGTAAACCAGCCCCTACTTGGCTTAATATCCCACAATTCATTCCTCTCTAGAGCATCTCTGAAGCTTTCCATTTCCACCCATGGTTTCCTCCG
Organism: Abelmoschus esculentus; assembly: GCA_035048815.1. Lineage (NCBI taxonomy): Eukaryota > Viridiplantae > Streptophyta > Magnoliopsida > Malvales > Malvaceae > Abelmoschus > Abelmoschus esculentus. The sequence continues at coordinate 96,024 of JAUCBN010000032.1, forward strand.
ACCACCTACTCTCTCATTCGCGCACAGAATGTCATTAAGATCTCCCCCTACCAGCCAAGGCAATTGGGATTCACCCTTTAATCTATCAAGCAATTCCCAATCAACATGTTTTGTGGGGCGGTGGGAAGTACCATACATGCCAGTGAATCGAAATCTTGTTGCTTCATAAGAGACTTCAACATCAATATGGGAGTTCGAGAAGGACAGTAAATCAACCGAAATATCATCTTTCCATAACAATAATAATCCAACACAATTATCCGAGCGAGCAATATTAATAGCCCCACACATATTCAGTCTTCTACAAACAAAATCAATCTTATTTCTTAGCAATCTAGTTTCGCTAATGAACACAAGGTCGGGATTATTCAAGGTAACGTACCTTGCCAAGGCTTGAACTGTTGCGAGGTTTCCCAGGCCTCGACAGTTCCAACATAGTATTTTCATGGCTCCCGGCGGGGCTGCAACGCAGCCTCCACCGATATAGTTGCCTTAAGAGGGGACACCACCACATGTTCTGTTTCACCATCATCTGAAGGGGGGCAAGGCATTGACTTAGCCTTCTTAGCCTTTTTCGAGGAACACACCTCCAGTTTGTTCTTCAAGGAACGTTTAGCTCCATTCACTTTAGATGGTAGCGAGGATTGCGCACTTGATCGGGACGGGTCCATCAAAGGAGCGACTGCTTTAGGCTTGTCTATAGCATCTAGTTTCTCAAGGCCATGTTTCTCACTTGAGTTTGATGCTTGGCTCTTTGTTGCGAGCACAATTCCAGGCTTTTGCTTCTTGTGAGAGCTTCCATTACTATTCCCCGAATTCTCCACCCTTAGCCACTCCCCAAATTGAAAATTTGGGCTATTGCCTTCAGGTAGGTCCGGACACAATTGTTGTTCATGGCCAATGATACCACAACAGAAGCAAAACTTTGGTAATCTCTCATACTTGGCCATGCAGATCCGCGGTTGGCCTGTCTTTGCGTTTTTCCCCAAGGCAATGCACCTCTTAAGGGGCTTGCTACTATCAAGCTCAACTCGAATTCTAAGAAACTCACCAGTACATCCATCTTCATCACGTAGGTCCGTTGCAATACTCTTTCCAAACTTGTTTCCCACGGCTTCTCCAACCCGACTCGTCATAAATCCCAACGGGACATCATAGATTCTGATCCAAATAGGAAGGGGGTGGAAGTCGTACTCCTTTGGACTAAGCAGACGATTGAATGGTTTTACCGCAAGGAGTTCACCATCGAATGTCCAAGGACATCTCCTCAACACAAAAGCTTTATCATCCTCCCTCTTAAATTTAAATAGGAACATGTTCGGGCCAAGGGAGGTTGCATCTTCAAGAGGATGTTCCTTCCACACCGAGAAGAATACTCTGATGAGTTTAAGGCCGTCGACAATGGTTGGGACACAAGCTTCCCCACTAACCATTTTTCCTCCCCATCAACAGGTTCATTGCCCAATTTTTCAATCACATCCGCAACCAGTAGCTCCTCTTCAGTAAATTGGAGCCCCTCCATTTGCTTGACAAGCTCATTCTGTGATTCCTCCATATTTTCCCCGCACAAAACCAAGGCAACGAGTAAGCAAATAGCACACCAAGAGAGGAAATTAAGGTACTCAGCAACACTATGGAGCAATGGCTGGATAGAGGGAAGGGGGATTTGCTTTACCCCCTTGTCCGATTTCCAAGCCAAAAGGGACAAAAGATATCTTTCAATTAATGCTCGGCAGATTTCCCACCTTTTTCGAGCAGCGCACATGCCCAAAATTGCCAAGACTGTGACCTGCCAGGCGGGCTGACCAGACCCGCAGTTTCCATTCTGGGCAAAAAGTACACTGCCCCCTGCTGCTGCTTCTGTCCGAGACAATTATCCGAGTCCATCCCAAGGGCGGGATAATTCAGGGTCAACGCCCTATTTAATAGATTAGAATAGCTCTCCTTTCCCGAAATGTGCCTACATTCCGCACCTATAGCACGGCCTGACCGCACCTACTTCACCTGAAGGGGAAACAATCTGATAATTCCCCGCCCCAAAGCCTTGCAAAGGCTGAACATCTCGATAGTTGGGGCCAATATCACTCCCCAAGGGCGGGAAAAATTTAGCCATGATGAACCAGCCCGCCACATAATCATCTTCTTCGTTGGGACACCGAGAAGACTATTCCGGCCACCGGTAAAAATTAACATACAGCCAATCACATGAATAGGACGATATTTAGGGTGTCGGCCCACCCAAATGACCTTCATCATCGAATATAGCCCACCACTGTGCGAGGAATTCCCACTGTAGCGACGGAATATCATCAAATAAACTTTTTCGGCCGTCACTGCCCCACCGTCGGACGTCCCGGCCACCATGGTCGGAGTGTGGGGCGACACCGCTGGCCCTCGCTGGCCTCCCCCAGGCCTCATGGGCGCTGGAGACCGAGCCTCCCCCTCGGGCATCGGCTGGGGTCGCGGATCACTCCCCCTTAAAGAGCTAAAAAAACTTTTCAGGAATGTCCCCAGTAGACATTGATATGTCTGAAATGGGGACATCCGATTCCCCGCCACCATGGTGCGACAACGATGGTCCAAGCTGCGCCCCCATGGTGCGATAGCTGCCGGCCACTCGTCGAGAAGGAACAACGACATTGCTGCACTACTCGATGCCCTCCGACCATGCGAACCACGAACACGTACACTCGGCTTCCCCGCCACCATGGTGCGAGAGCGATGGCCCGAGCAGCGCCCCCATGGTGCGATGACTGTCGGCCACTCGTCGGGAAGTTCCAACGACGTTGCTACACTACACAGAACCCTTCGACCATACGAACCACCATCACGTCGGGCCTCCTAGCCCCATAATCGGACCCCTCGTCCATGAAAACAGCCCCGATGGGCGACAAACCAACAAGAACACCACCACCATGGGCTCCTCCTCCGAGCTCTTCTTGACCAGCCAAGGCCCTCCCTTGGGCATGATGCTTCGAAGAAGGGGAGAGAGAAGTGAAAACCATAAATCGGAGGCAACCTCCGTCACCATGAACCACTGAAAATGCCCCACCGTGGAGGTGGCCGAGAAGCCACCGACCACCATAAGGTGGCCACTGTTCCAGCCCCCCTAAAGAACGTAAAAAACATCCTGGAAAAGCTACCAGAATACATTGCCTCGCTTGAAACGGGGACATTTCTAGAGAGAAGTCAGAGGATTTTCTCACACTAGAAAACTCTCCCTTCTCCCCACGTGATCCATTGATCAGTATAACAAGGACCTACAATGCTCGCTGTTGGTATAAAATCCTGCTGCTTCCTTCTCTCCAAGCTGGTTGGGATCCTGTAGCAGGGCATTGACAGAGGAGGATTCAGATAGGCTAACGTGGTACGGGTGAGTTTAGACTAGTAGTGAGTGGAGACGAGAGCCTCCTGTTCTGTGAGTAAATGAGTAGTGTGCTGGGTTGCTTCGGGTTTTGCTTTCACCTGTTTTATTCCGCTATGTTGTTACTCGGTTTTGTAGTCACCATGTACTTTGGTTTGCAACAAGCCAACAACCGAATGGAATACACGGATTAACCACCAAAAGGACAATTTGCGTTTTATTTTGCATTCAATGTCTTATGCATTTTTACTCTTTATTAAAATTATAAATTTAAATATTTTTCAATATCAGATAGTTTCACCCCAATCTCCACTATTACTTAAGGCAAGTCTATAATTTTCATTTTTCCGGTCTAATATCGAGGTTTGACGAGCAATGAGATACTTTAACAGATCTTATCTCGTACAGGTATCTACCTTCCATGAGGTATACAACTGCGAATATTTATCTGGATTCTATGTTTTGATTGACTAAAATTGTGCTACACTTCAAAGGATCAGTTAAACAGAGAACCAAACAAAATCATACATTACTCAACAAATATTCTGTTACCTTAATTGTGAAGTTGACGACATTCACAGCTATACTTCCGAAAGTAGCAAATATATGAAGCATAGCTACAAAATTATTCATCCAAAAAATTCCATCACAGAAGAGAAGAAAATGCGGTCGGAACCCAACATGGCAATTGGCAAGCAGTTCTAAACTCAAGAATTTGCAACCCTCTGTTTATGAAGATCGCAGTCAGAACTATCATCCCCAGCATTGGCAGTTTCATCTTGACTGTCTAGGCCGCTTCTCCCATCCTCGATTTCTTCCAGTTTCACAGACCATCCAAACATCTGTCTTCTAGCATCCCTTCGTGCTGCTCTCTCAGCTAGTTTCAGGTCTTTGAATCCTTGCTCAAACTTTGCTTCATCCTCGGGTGAAAAGAAAACTACCTCCATTTGCCCAAGCTCGTCATACATCTTCTCAATTTTAGCTTTCCAAAATAGGCCCATTTCTGTATCCATTTTGTGGTACGGAGTTTTTAGCAGGTACTCATCAATTCCGCCTGCCTTGTCAATGCAACGGAGAGCATGAGTGGTTACTTTGACTCGAATGTGGCGATCTAAGATATAACTAAATAGACGCTTCTCCTGTACATTAGGCTTCCAACTCCTCCTCGACCTGTCACAATCATTAGATGATGTTAAAATTTCCCAATTATACAAGACCACATAACATCAACATATGAAGGAAAAAAATTATCATGGATTTTGCTATACAATTCATTTTCAGAAGTGACAAGAAAGTTTGAGAAGAAAACAGAAGTTCAAACTTTGGCCGACTCAATTTCAACTACTAAGGATTTTGCTATACAAGTCATTTTCACCATTCTTCTTTATCATGGCCGACATCATTTTAGAAACAACTTGGAATCTTTTAGAGACTTCAGATCCTTCGGGAACATTTAAATTCACAAGTGCAAGAAAACATGAAGAAACAGAGCAATCGTCTTTTTCCGGCATACTCTTCACCAATTCAGCCACAGATATCAGAGTTCAAAATGCACAAAGGGAGAACATCTAGCTTCGCAACCAAGCACTAGAATGACTTGCATTCTTGCAAGAATACATCACATCTCCAAATAAAATACCATGAGCTCGATAATCACAAAAATAGATCACATTTCACAAGTGTCAGAAAAACACATTGGCCTCTTGGTAGCCATACCTATAAAGAGCAGATTCAACTCTGATCCAAACCATCCAAACTGGATTCATTGGATGCCACTCTCAGTTTAATATCACACATATTCAGGGTTTCCTAAACGATATTGGTCAGCTTCTAGCATACTTTGCAGCAAAAACCTGAACTACGTTCTTAATACCCTCAACGTTTCTTATAGTCAACAATAATAATTCTATGCGTGATCCTATTCCTAGCAGGTATTTCCATCTTTTCAGTAACAGCAGTTAAAGGCTCAGTCTTCTATTATCATATCATTCCACAGATCGCGTCAGAACGATAAATAAAACAAAAGGTTGAATGATAAAATCAACAGTTTCCACTAAAACTTAATTGCAGAAGCAACAAGTACAACAGACATTAGTAAGTAACAAAGATAGAGAGAATACTTGTTTCCACCGTCTTCGCTGATACGATTGCCGAATTGGATGTGTCGTCCGGCGTAAAGGCCGCGTTTGGCACGGTTCATGACGACCTTGCTGTCCGGAATGCATTTTTTAATTTGCTCCTTCCCTCCGTGCGCCAGGTTGTTCTCTCCCACCTTCTTTATCATCTTCTTCATCATCTCCTTCCCTCTGGACGCCATCCTTTTCTTTTCCCTTGTCCGACTTGTGCTTACATCCCTTTTGGTTAGGGTAAGGTTTCGGGCTTTTGAGGATGTTGTTTTTGGGCTTAAACCCCGAGAAATAAAATATATATAAACAAGCCTGATCCAAATATAAAATTTCCTCCTACTTTTTATGCCCCCCGCTAGGTTTGGGAGAAACCCATTTCAACGAAAAATTATATCATGGCTCAGTCACACCACGTGTCCATGTGACCAACCAATGATAACTACCCACTTCATCAATTTTTTCATGTCATATTTTTTTTACAGGTGAATCTTCACTTTAAAAATTAAAAAATAATGAGGTGGATGATTATCATTGGTCGGTCCCATAGATGACGTGGTGGGACTGACCCATGATATAATTTCTCCATTTCAACCTAGAATATTTATTCTAATATAACCTTTATAAATGTTGAAACAGATATCCATCAAAATATTTTCACAATTTCAATGCCATTGGACACCGTCAAAAAGTATCTCTACCGATACAAAGCATGTGCAGAGAAAGTGTCTTCAATCAGCAGAAAATACAAAACATTTCTGATGGGACAAGCAAACTCTTGTCTTCCAAATCCAATCCATGTTTCAGACTCGTCTCTAACCTCTAACTCTTGGGTTCCAAGTCCATGAGCCCAAAGCAGAAATCCTGGATGGGTATCCACCTTGGTACATTAGAATGCTGGTCTAGTCTCAACTACAAAAAACACAGCCTATTGGATAGTCCTCTCAATTTATTTTCTGATGTTGGGATGGGACACGTGGTTTTTATTTATTACTCCGTAGACAGTATGCAAAATATCGCAATCAGCCCATCAGTAGTGGTGCACACTGTCCTACTCTTATCCTATCCTCTGGGCATTATGTCACGGACTGCCGTATTGAATCTAAATTTTTCGCACACCAAAGGGTTAAGTCTGTCGATAGTCGATACAACAAAATCAAATATTCTCATATACCGGAGGGTTGGATCTATCAATACCTTGGGACTTAATTCTGCCACACACTTGGAAGGCAAGTGTGCCTACAATCGAGGGACTAACCTACCCGCACACTCAAGGGCTACATCAATCCGCAACAAGGAGGTTAAGTCTATCAACACTATGGGGATCAATCCCTCGGCACCATGAATGCCGATTTTGTCCGCACCATAGGGGTCGAGTCTTTCGCACCATAGTAACCGATCACTCCCACACTACAAGGGTCGATTACGTCTGTAACCAGCAACTGATTATGCCTGCAACCAGGGAATTCTACTAAACCTTATGGACCAAAGAATCCTAATCTTTGAAGGATCCGAGTTAGACTAGAACCCATCCCTTTATGTTTTTCATGTATACCATTATTAATGTTCATTTTCTTTCCAAATAAATTCAACATTCATCCACCTACTCTCTCATCATTGGTCGGTAGTTGTCCTCCCCAATACAGGAACAGTATTCATCACACAATACCTTTGTAATTCTCTAAAAAAATATCTTGCAAAATTGAAATCCCATCAACATTTACTGAAACAATAACAAATTCTCTTTCTATCTAGAGCCACACACCCAACAAGGCTTTCTTCACAAAATAATATTGCTCTCGACGACACTGAAAATATCAACGCACTATCGCACAATACACACACATGAAATCCACCTGCATCCATATCTATTAAGAGGAATAGGAATAGGAATCGGAATCGGAATCGGATAGTATTTAACCCACACAAATTGAAAAAGATTTTTATTTATATAAAAAAGTTTTGTACATATGGACTTGTACCCGGTAAAAACAATTTGAGGGGTAAAAAGAAAGGGTTAGGTTATTCATGTTCTTCTGCTGGTAGGTGCAGATCTGTGAGAGAAAAACAACTTTGGGACTTGAAACTAGCTCTCAGATGGCTTGGTTGTACTGATGAGGTTTGATCATCGGACGACGAGGATGTTTGTTTAGTAGTCTCTGTGTCTTCGTCTTCAACCACAGTAAGAAGGGGCATGGAATTTGGGTTCTGCCATGAATAGAAAGAGGATTTCCTAGACCTGGACCATTTATTTGCTAACAACAATCTTCTCCTCTTGTTGAAAGGGCTCTCCACTTTGGGAACCTCTGTCACTGAACTCACGTCTGAAAGATTTGCAAATGACTTTGATTTTCCCGCATAATGATTCGACAGTCCTCTCCTGTAAAACAAAACAAACAGAGGTGTTTGAGGTTTCAATGATCCAGTGCAGAGCAGAGGTCCGGGGTAGTTCAAATCATAAGGTTAAAAAAATCAGATTCAAGAGATATTCACTTGATGGGAAGAGAGTCCTCTATACAAGCCAAGCCTCCAATTCCAGCAGATGAAACGACGCCGTCCTCTTCTTCTTCTTCCACTTCGGCATCGCTGTCTCCAGGAGATCCGATCGAGGAGGAGCTGTCCGATGACAGATCCGGAGACCTGGGATCTGACCCTCCACCAACCTCATCCTCCTTGATAAACAGTAGAGAAGACGAGGAGATGTTCTCCAGCTCCTTTGGGTCGTATGCCGGGGCCGAAGAAGCTGCAACCTCGATGGCGAAGGTAGGTCCCACCAGCACTTCCATGTAGAGGTTAGAGACGGGGGATATGAAAACCAAGGAGGACAGGTGCGCAGGTTAAGGATTTATACAAGGATAAGATAGGAGGCAAGAACTGGATACCACCCAAGACCAACAAGACTGATAAGGCTAAATCTTATTCCTAATCCTATCCTGCTATCCAGGTTCATCTCATGAGTCATGACGACTTGAAAAGACACGAAGAGAAAGAAAAAGAAAAGAAAAGAAAAAACCCGGAAGCCACACCCAAAATTAAAAAACACCCCAACAGGTAATCGGATATACCTTAATAGCTCGGGCATAACTCACAAATCCATTGGCCACCTAAAGATTTTTTTTTAATTGCTACTTTAATTTTTTTTTTTTGAAAAATATTAGGCATAAATTGTTTGTGTCTTTCTCATATTTTTTTTATTTTTTTTTTTAAACTAGAAATTTAGAGTTCAAGATTAAGGGTTATGATTAAAAAAATTAGGGATATGATATATTTTTTAGGGTGCAAGATTTAGGGTTTAAGATATAAAAAATAAGGGTTATGATTAAAAATTTATTTTTTAAAAAATATTTAATGAAAATATAATAGAAAGGCAAATGATTTTTACTCAAAATAATAATTCAAACTTTATTCTACTATTAAGAGAAATAATTTTCAACCAATTAAAACTTATTCCGTATCACAAAAATTTTATATAAATATTTTTATGTGACACGATTATTGTGTCACACTAACTAGGGGTGAGTATTCGATCGAGTCGAGTCAAAAAATTTTGAGTTATTTGAGTTGACGAGTCATATTTTACAACTCAAACTTTATTTGAAATTTTTTCAATTCAAGTAGCAAGATTTCTTTATATTTTTATATAAATATTTAATTATTATTATTTATCATGTTATAGTATGATTTTATTCCAATTTAAACGACTTTCTCTAAACATATAAGATATGTGTATATCTATTTTTTCATATGTAGCAAGATTTCTTTATATTTTCATATATCAATGTATACATATCATAAAAATTGATAGGCTCGTCTCAAACTTAAAAATTAATGCTTTAATTACTAAAAATTTCGAGTTATTCAAATTTCTATTTTACAACTCAGGCTTTATTTGAATTTTTTTCGAGTCGAGTATTTTCGTCTCGAATCGAGTCGAATTTTTAAAATTTAGATATTATTTGTAAAATAAGTTTAATTTATATTAGGTCACGTAAAATAAAAACAATTATAGATTTCAAATATACTCCACGTGAGTTTAAAAATTTAGTAAGCATTCATTGTGGATCTGAATAAACCTTTGGTGTGGTGCATTGGGATCGATGCTTTTATTCAGAATTTGAAATACAAAAAAGTGTGGGATTTCGCAAGATTCTTGTGTTAGTATTTGTGACAAGGTTGTGGTTGCGGGGGCACGGATTCATGACTCCGAGTTTGCTTCCTATTGCCTATTGGGGAAGCAAAGTGACTGTTGTTGACGGGGAATGATGCTGGCAAAATGACTTTGATTCTGAGTCAGATGGATACCAATCAAGGTCAGCACACTCATATTTAATATAGTAATGCTGTGGTGCGATGTCAAAGGAGATTTGTTGTTAGTTTGGACTTTTGACCAGTTTTTTGCAGAGATATTTGTTCTTGGGATGGAAATATAGTAGGGATGACTGATTTGATTTCTTATACTCAATAGGCTGAGGGTGAAAAAAAAGGAGTTTTGAATGATGAACAATGTTATGTCATCTTGATGAAATAACAACTAAAGAATGAGGCAACACGCACAAACAATTTCTGAGTTGATGGCTAAATAATTCCTTGGTACCTACTAATACGATTCATTCTTGGCAATTGGCATAGAGGCTATAGCTTGAGTAGACAGGCACAGGCAGCACTGTCTGCACTCGTATTTGACAGAAAAAAGTATACATCAAAATGTGAGAAAGGACACATAGGGGATCGGAGTGTATGAAACAGAATGCTTTCTGTCCACTCAACAACATTTCATTGGGGTAGAATACCATCCATAATTCCCATTTGGCAATGAATGGAATGTAAACTCAAGTGTCTGGCTCAAATTTACTCAAAGCATTGACACACTCCTTTGGGTTAACCTGTTGTATCCAGTCTGCCGGGGATCAGCTCCAAAACCTAAAGCAGTAAGAGTTTGTCCTCTGGTTCACAACTCTAATCTTGGTTCTAAGGCCTTCGATTTCTCTAAGCTATCCATTTTACCCACAGGCCACAAAGGCTCTTCCTAGCTAACATTTTATGAAATTCCCTGCCTTCCAACACTCAAACTTTGTGATTCTTTTTATACAAAAGTATGAAGATTTAAATTTTGATTTGGAAATAAAAGTAATAAGGCTAATTCCCTGGCCTCAACCAATCCAAAGTATTGGAACACCCCTTTGTCTTTTTTCTAATAAATTAACTAAATTAATACTACTGGTTTAGTATCGCGTTGACCTCAGGAACCAGATTCTCCTGCGTCGCAGATGAGAGTGGCGGTGCTCCCCTTCGTATGTTACAATCAGCGGAGAGGGATCATCGGGAGCTCGCTCAACGTGGCCTAAATTTATTACCATAGTAACCTAAAATGGTTATGCACCATCTAACAATTGGTACAAATAGCATCCAAGATTTCTGTAAATAATGAAACCCCAGAGGATATAACCCTTGATAATGGGATGATGGAATTGCACACAATTATTGCAAAATGACATCTATTTCAGCTCCCCTTAACCCAGTCCCTTCCTCCATTTCCAAACACTCGATGGACAATTCACGTTTCAGGCTGATGTCCCCTGCTGGGACAGATGAACTGGATCCAGAATTCATTTCTGAATCTTCCATTTCATAATTCATTCCTACTTGAGAATCTTGCTCGCAGGGTATTATTTCTTTTGAAGTCGATAAATATGGCTGGTCTGCTTCAAACATCTTCATATTTTCTTCCCCACTTACAGCGACGGGGCTTGGATCTTTACCACAGATGGGAACCTTATCCATATCAGAAGAACATGGCTGACTATTTGTACAGTCCATATTATTGTGGTTCTCCACATTTTCTCTCACAGCTATAGAATTACTCGGTTCCCTATCTTCACCACTTATTCTGATAGCTTCAGAATCAATGGGGAAAGGTGACCCATTTCCATTCAAGGAAAATTCCTTCGCAATGGATGATGTTGAGCTAGCCACATCACTGCTCTCATGTCCATCTGTATTCATTCCGGCGGATGACACAACTTCGAGTCTAGAAATGTCGGAATGAAAACTACCATTTATTGACAGGGACGCACGACGACTAGGAGAACTAACAGACTCTTTTCCAGGTACACATTCAGTTTGATCCTTTGAGCAGTGCTCTGATTCAGCTTTCATTCTAGAGGCTCTAAGACATGATGGGCGTGGAGACACCCTGCACAAGAATAAGAAGATAGGATGCCTTTCATATGTTACCAATATAAAAGACTTAAAAGAGCCGAAGGACATACTAGAATATTTATATGTATCTTTCGCTTGGTCCCATCTAGGGACCTTTTTTACCATACGGTATACTAAAATATATTCATGACAAAACAAAGGGTCAGTCCGATATACAATTACACATTCAGTGACAGTTACAGAAAAAAAAAAGACATAAAGATGTTAAAATCTAATAATACCTGTAATTTTATCTCAACATATTAATTCACATCAAATTTTTGACTTTTACGAGGCAGGTCTATATACATTTTATGATTACTCGATGGCAAACAGGTATTTTTTATAATTTGATCGAAAGGAAAGTAAAAGTCTTTAAACGGGAGAGGGAGAGAATTGGCTTCTAACTGGTGGTATTTGGAGAGACCGTGAGGGATGAAAAAAACGTACCTGCTATATAAAAGCATATATGCTCCCTGAGAAAGTACATCTTCCAATTCAACCCTTGAAACCTGGAAAAAGAGGCCAAACAGATTAAGCTAAAAAGCTGAAATTCAAGTACAATAGACACGACACACAAAATTATGTATGATGATCAACATCTGGGGATGACACAGAGGCCTTGGCATCAAGAAGAGATTGTTTTAATTGCCAAAACACACAATATAAGGGAAATGATAATGACAGAGAGACAGAGAGAATACCTTACAATCATCAATTCTATACCAGTTTCCAGCAAAATCTTTGGTATAGCAGATATAATGACCAAAAAATGATGCATTCAACATGTCCACATGGACAACAACTGCATAAAGTTTGTAAAGATTGGTATCATCTCCATCTTCACTCATGTAAGGGGTAAGATCTAATGTCTCAGGAAAGCTGACACTTTTGTTGAGTTTTCCAAACCGGCCACTCTGCGAAGACTTTCAATATAAATTTCAGATATCAATAAAGGAATCTTCAATGAGCTAATTTACCGGTAAGGGGTAAGACCTGAAATCTTTTCAAGGCAATCGTAAGAATGTTAGGAGCCAATCGTATGGTAAGGCGCTTCCATGCCTTAACATAGTCATTGCATCTGAAATGAGAAACAAAATACCATAGTTAATACTAGATCCCAAAATGTGAATAACCATTTAGTTAGACATCAAAGTACAAAATATACACAAACAAAATATGGCTAAAGTTCCCGACTGTATAGTTAAAAACCATGCATACTAAACTATAGTATAAACATCTGGAGACCAAACGGAGAAGCAATCATACCCATCACATTTGTACATATTTTCTCCATGAAGCCACTCTTTAGCAGTGAACTGGTCAAGGCATTCCTCCAATGACGAAGCATCTCCATGAATTTCAACAGTTAAATCCATCATATTTTCATACTGATTTGAAACCTTATTGCAGTTTGTACAAATCACCTACAGGTTTTTGTGCAATGATAAGTATTACACATTACAGTACTGACTTGAACATTTTAAAACACCAAAGTGAATCATTAAAAACACATTACAGACTAATCAACTGAAATCACCTTCCATTGATCACAGGTTTGACTTCCAAGAAAATGCTCACTTAGTTAAGGAGAAATACTCTAAATTTTATTAAAACATAGGTATTCCGTTTGGGGGGAAACTAAATTAAGAAGAAAACTGAAAAACACACAATGTTTCATAACATTTCTTCACTGATAGGATCCACAGACACTGTATCTTTACCGATGGTGAATAGCCCAGGTTAAATTGGAAAAGAGAAAAGAAAAATAGATTATTCTAAGCCAATGAGATGCATCACCTGAGACTGTAGATGGCCACCAAATATATGCAGAATAAGGGTTGTCTCTTGAGAGCCACGCTCAACAGCTTTTTCTCCACCGAATTCATCAAGGCAAATTGATTGCATCGTGTCAATAGCAAACCTGAAAAAAGAATGATAAAAATGAGAGAGAAAAAAACTAGCACTACAATATTTCCTTGAGTTAATTTCAACTTTCAAGTAGATGTCAAAAGAAAATGTGATCACGTAAAATGAGACTGACCTCATGAATTCATGTGCATCCTCCTGTCGTCCGTAACCAAGATTACTTCCGATATTAGGCAACCGTGACAGAATATTAATTGGTGAAAATGGATGTGAACTTTGAATTGATCGTTCAACGTGAATTTGAAATTCACACAGAAAGCACCAATCATTGTGTCTGCCTGGAAAACAGAAATAACAAAAATAATGTCTGATGCTGTTAAAGAACCTAGGGATGAGAACCTAGTAGCTCTAGTTTCTCAATTTACATTCTTTTCGATGGCCTTTCTCCAATAAGTAAGCAACAAGTGGCCGAGTAGATACAAGGCACTGCAGAACCACATTGGCAAAGCAACTGTAGAAATAAACAGGAAAAGATGAATCAAATAGAGGAAGCATCATAAACTTAATTTGTTTAATTATATGCAAAAAAGGTTCAACTAAAAGAATTAATAAGCATGGTAAACATGAACCTGTTTTCACAATTTAAGAGTCCACATGGAGGGAATCCTGGTTTCTCCCAGTTGAAAAGCTTTACAAATTCATCATAAGGGAAAAGAACCTGGAAAGTTTGAATATGAGTTTCCAATTTACATAAATTGGTTTTATAAAGGGTCAAAAGATTAACCTTTGTTGGTTTCTTGATAATCTTAGAGGTTCCACTGACAGGAACCAGAGCAACCCCTGAAGATGGTTTCGTGCTTGCAGTCAGTGTAGAATTCACTTTGCACTTTGTCTTATGGACTTTCCAGTGCGCCTGTTGGCAAGCTGGTGAGCTGAAAAGGAAAGCAAGAATAAGACTTAACCATCTAAATGATAAAAGAATTTATGAACCAACAGTACATGAACTTTAATTAATATTTGTAAATCATTGTCCACTAGCATGTTAACTGAGAATCCTTATTTTATAATATCAGACAGCAAACACAAAGCTTTTAAAGTAAAGGAGCAATTGGCAGAAGAGGCTTTTTGTTAACTCATGCAAATATGGCAATAACTAAGGAATTTGTTTGCATAATTGAATGATGGAATGATCAAATTTTCAACACGAACTTGCAGCGGTTCTAATTTATAGACATTACCAGTGCCGAATAAGTTCAGATTCAACCTAGATTAAGTGCGACAGAATGTTTATAGAGAAATAAAAAATCAATCAAAATTTCTTTAAAATATTTTTTTAAATCCTGGAAACCGTTGTAATATCGACAGCAAAACCACATCTTTCTAAGTTCTAGCCTATAAATCTTAAAATTTCAAACAAATAAAAAAACGAAGTGGAGGGATAAAACCAAAACATGCAACTAAAATAGAGAAAGAAAAACCACAAAATAGCAATCATAAACACTTAAGATATAGTCAATGCAGAATCAAGAAACATTACCAGTAAAAAAGCTAGAGAAACTCCGGAAAAAGCAGTCAATAATCACTAGGACGCTTACGAGTATAAATAACATAAAAAATAAATACACTTTTTTTTCGATAATCCCGAAAGGTTAAAGAAACAGCTCAAACAATTATGGAAAACAGTAATAACCGCCCCAAGAAGCAATCAAGTAGAAGGATCACACAAAATCTTCTAGAACGGAAATTAGACTACGTACCAATAACGAACAGATTTGCAACGAGAGCACTTCTTGGATGCGGGATTGGAGCATACTTGGCAAGGGGAGAGGTCGGTGTCCATGGGGATGGAAGGCAATATTTGTGGACGATCGAAATTGGCGTCGACCTCGAAGTATTTCGACGCCGTGTTCTTGAGCAAGTGTAGAGCCCCAAATGCAAAAATGAAAAGCGTTAGAATGAATTGCAGGAACCAATTCAGATCCAACGTTATTCCACCGACATGCATCTACACAGGCTTCTCTGTTGCGATTAGGGTTTTTCTTCATCGATTTTCTGTTTCCTTTTACCACCGCTCTCTCACTGTTTCCCTTTACCAATTTTATACACTTTTTTTTTTAGTTTTAATTACTCTCTAAACCCAAAATTAGCCATGCCTTTTTTTTATATATCCTTTCATTGTCTGCGTTTGCCTTTGTTTCCACGTTCGTATATTATTATTCAAGTTTTGCGTCATCATATGCCACTTGAAAAAAGTTAATAGACTAGTTATGTAAAAGATAATTAAATTAACTAAATTATTACGATTATTAAAAAAAATTAATGCACGGACCTTTTAACTCAAATAATTAAAAAAATAATTATTTTTTAGAGATTATAGATTCGGACACCAATAATATCAGACTTATCAGTAAAAAAATGTCATCTATACATAATTTTAAATATATAAATATTATTTTAGTTTAATTACAAAATTTTTGTATTATTCAACTTTTTATAATAATGTTTTGTTGATAGAATTTTACGATAATTCAATTTTCATCAACCCGTTTTTAAAACTTTACTTAGCGTCCTTCCTTGACAATGTGAATTTTAACATATATCCCTAAATCTCTTCCGCATCCCTTATTTTCCTAATATTTCCCCATTATCCCCTAATTTTTCCGTATAGTTGGGCATTTTCACGAGTGTGTTGGAATTAAGCATCTAAGTAGATACCCTTGTTTTATAAAATCATGCTAACTCCCTTATTCATCTTACCTCTTAATTCATGTCAGAAAGATTTAAGTTTGGTTGTTGGGGCAGACCAAGGCCTGGTATAGCAACGCCCCAACCACTGCATAAGTACAATTGGGCTTTGTTATGTAAAGGATCCTTGTCTGTGGCCCAAAAAACAAGGGCTTGGTAACAATGAGGGCAGCAAGTACAGCAAGTTTTCACAGGCATTCATCTCGGCTCATGTCATGTGTGTTGATGTAGCAGCCTGCAGCCTGCAGCCTGCCCACTGAAGAATAGCTGTAACCCAGAAATTCTACAACAGTACGACCCCTTGGAAAGACCTGCCATGGGAAAAAGGGAAAGTAAGTTCCTTTTGAACCAAAGGGTCGCTTAGCTTATAGTTCCTTTTTTCTCTTGTTTTACCAAAAAACAATAACTGGACATGACATGACATGCTAGAAGAGAGGCTTTCTGATTAGGTGCGTAGGCAAGAAAACCCGGAGTGGTGTTACCCATTGGCCTGGCCATTTCATCCATGATGAAGTGCCGTTTTACTTATCTCGCGTAATATTTGTTGCTGGGAATTTGAAAAAGAATAGGTTAATAACTGTTAAGAATCAAACATAAGTAATTTAAAATTACTGAACAATGAAAGTCTCTGTATTTTCATCAATTCCTTGAATCCAGATGTCCACGTCAGATCATCAATCCCACCACACAAGATCTGTTTTTAAATTCTTTGAAGCTTGGTTCAATGACATCTGCGTTTTCTACTGCCCAATAAAAAATGAATCTTATCGAGAAGTGAGACAGTTACCACGTAGCAAAAGGAGCGTAATCCATGCACAGAGACCTTGGCTTGGGGGGTGAAAATACAGTGCTGCTTTTGTCACGGATCATAAAACAACCTAATAAAGATTTAAAAAATTGAATCTCATAAGTAGAGTCAATCACAAATGATTTAAATAGAAAAAAAAAATCAAAGGGTCATCTTACCCGGAGAAAGAATTAAAATAAGAAATCGGGGTAAAACATAAATACTATAAAGTAAAAAAGTAAAGTTACATATAAATAAAATTCTAAAAATATATAAAATAATAAAGATAAAAAATTCCAACTGTCTTTAATTTTATTTGTCTACATGAATAAAAAATTTAAATATATATTTAACGATTTAAAGAAGAATCATAAAATCAGTAACGAACTTCAACATTAATTATTTAAGATCATTTACAAAGCTTTTAATTTAATTAGCCAATAACAAAATATATATTTTTATTAGATTAATATACAATTTTACTATTGTCTTGATTTTTTATGAAGAATTGTGAAATCATATTGATCCTAATTTTGAACTCAAATTTTTAATTAAATCATTTGAAGTTGTAATTATTTGTCTTGGTTATTTTAAATTTAGATTTGTGACATCTTTAGCTAGTATTGAATTTATATTTGAGATGATTATATAAAATTTAAGTTTCAATCTTAATTGACCAGGTAAATTATTTGGATTGTTATGTATGTATGGCTGTCTGCATGTTTAGAAAATAATATTATGATTTTTAATCCTGATAATTAATGAACACGTGTCTAAAAAAATACTTGAGTTAAGATGGATAAAATAAGAAGCAACTGCATACGAAATAACGACAAAAGTAGCTATAAATAAGAGGTATGGACACTATATTAAACTGAAATTTGTATATAATTGCAATGGACGCACATGGATGAGCTCAAAATTAACTGTAGACAACAGGGACAGGGGCATATATAGTTTTGTATTGCAGGCAGAATCATCTGCTCTCACTACTAATAATATTAAATACATATCATGAGATGATGATCAGTTGTATAGATTTATTAAACCTGGAAGATAGGGGGAGTGTATCACATGAACCAACGATTTATGTACGAATAAATTAATCCTTGTATTAAGGATGTTGTCTCATTCAAACACGGATCTTTTCTGCATTGAGGATTGGCGTCTTAGGAAAATTACATGGGCAGTGCTACTGCTGTCTGCTGATGCAATGCAATGCAATTGAGAGACCCATAACTCATAAACCTTGCTTCATGCTTTTCCAGATTGTAAAAAAAATGAACACTTATCCTCACGGAAAGATAGACTGTTGAAATGAATGGAATCAAAGAGTGTCGAAAATTTGCTGTCAAACCGCCCTCTTCCATCTTTCTTCCCGTGGCTCCATGGCCCACTCTTCCACCCACCAAACACCAGTTTTCCTTTTATAGCTTTAAATGACGTGATGATGAAACCTGGCATCACCTATTCCTACTACTAGATCGATCTCAATGACATAATGAGAATGGATCCATAGGAGATATATAATACAGAAAGAGAAGCGAACATAGACATGAGTGGAATAGACAAAAACAAGTGTTTCTGTTGGAGAACCGGCGATGAGCAAAGATTACCTGGCAAAGCAAAACAAAAGCACGTTTGGGACTTAGCTGTACCAGTTCAAACGAAACACAACTGACAGGACAGGACAGGACCATTGATTTAGTTTATTGACAAAGCAAAAGCATCGGATTGACATTTCAGAAATCGGACATTTTTTTTATGTAATTTTACTTGACAGCGTCAGTGAAATTTAGATCCTACAATAGTCAACACTTTTTACCAATCCAGTGATACGATACTTCAATTAGTTGATGAAATGATTCATTACGAGTAAGAACTAGTTAATCATAATTAATATCAACAGCCAACCATCAAGCTGATCGAACAGGAAATAATATAAGTAAATGAATCTAAAAGGGTAACCTACTAAGAGTAAAATGCTCCGGTCTCCACCACCCTAGTTCCAGTTTCTTTCCTATCGATTTGTTTACAAAGAGTGGGAAGCCTTTCCAGCGAGCCATAAACACTCGGTGCTGCTTATTGGGGTTGTCAGAGAAATAATAAAAAAAGTATTAGAATTGTATTAATAAATGTATTTTTGACGGATCAGTGTAGTTAAGCAAGAATGCTTAATAAAATTAGTTAGATTAATATACTTTTATTACACCCAAGTAAGTCATTCCCTTTAATCCATGCTTTAGTTAAGGTTGTTTTGGGAGTCCGGTTTTAAAATGGATAATTTGAATGTTGTTTATATGTTTACGAAGTGCAATTTAATTCAAGATATGAGTTTTTAGTTGTTTGTATAAATTATTTTAAACTTATTAGATATAAGATAGGGCTGCTGTTAGTCACATTCATCGGACGATTTGTTGATGACATGATTAATCTATCTTTGATCAACTATGTAACTCCATTAAAAAAAATTGATTTAGATAGTAGATTATTCACGGTGATTTTGAGATTTTAGTTATAATATTTGACGATTTATCGCATTAATTCATATTGATTTTCTTTATTTGTAAAAATTATTAAGTGCTCTTTTTCTTATTTAATTCAGAAAGATTTTTTAAGAAGACATTTTATATATCCGGTTATTTTCTTTATTTATATAAAAAAGTAGTGGAGTGAGGAGGGAACGCAAAATGCTCCCTCATTTAAAAACCCTCTCCTTGTCTCTGTCCGTCTTTCCAAGTCGCTTCGTATTTCAGCTTTGAGTGACTTTGTATTCCGCGGGAGAGAAGACGAGAAATCGCCATAGACGCTCAGTCCTCTAATACTCCCCCGTAAATATTACTTGCAACACGCTCAATGTCAAAGTAATGGTTTTTTCCCACAGAAACTTTGAATATAACGAGAGAGGAATTGTGTAATGTTTTTGACCTCAAATCGCACATGGCATCTTGGGCGTCGCCTCTCTCCACAGTTTTGTTTTCTTTAGTCTTTACGATCACATGCTCTAGTCTACTTTCTTTTTTAAAAAAACTACTCTCGTTTTTCTCTATCCTCTCAACACTTAGTTGCTTCATTTTTTTAATCCTCTAAGCAGTTGAAGGTTTATTGACTCAATTGTGGAAGAGAAGGATCTCCCTCAGATCTACAGTGAAAAGGTTGCTGTCAACCCACCACTCTGTAGTCTGTTATTTGTATGAATGATTGCGATTCAATCTCAGATCAAAGGATTGTTAGTTTCGGCTGTTTTTGTCAACCTTGCGATTCTTCAGCTCCTCAAGACGCTGTTCCTTGCAGTAATGATCGCGATTCAATCTTAATGGTTAGCTTACTGATATGTTTGTTTAATCTCACTTTATTGATTGATCGTATTTCATTCAAACAAATCTTAGTATTCTCCTACCTTCATTCTCTTGAATTCAGATTTGAACAAGACTTTAGAATGTGATTCGATGTTGCTAATGTCAATTAAAGTTCTTAGTTTCTAGTCAAATTTAGCACAGCTCAAATGGCTTTGATTATTTTTTTCCTGAAACTTGAAACACTTTTCTTTTCTTCTTTTAATATATAAATCCTATCGACTTTCGGAAATTATTTGATTTCAATATATATTCTCTGTTTCCGATGGTTTTCTACATTTAATTACTTTCTCTGTAAATCTTTGTAGTATAATTCGCTTTGAAATAAAATTTGATTTGAAATGAAGAAGCAAAGCTGGACAAATCTAAAAATCAATTGATTTATTTTTCTTTCGTAGCTTTTACTATGGACGCTTTACATTCTTAAATTAATTTTCTCAAACAGGTTCTGTTCTGATCAAAAGGTTCTTTACAGAGAAAATTGGAAATAGCAGAGGTAACAAACGGAAGTAGTGAAGGGCATCTTTGTTATCTCTTTTGATGTTCATTTATGTTCGTATCATTTCAGAGAGGTAGTAACTAAATAATTGCCATGGTTTGTGAGATGGAGACCGATCAAATTGAAGACATGGACGTGGAAGTCCTTTCTTCAATGTGGCCTGAAGATGTTGGAAATGAAGCCGGAAAACAGTTTAATGTGGAAAAGCCAGGAGGTGAGCAAGATATGTTGCAGGAGGTTACAATTGTAGAGGAACCAACTATAGTTGATTTCCAGCGCCTTTTAGAGCTAACAAATTATACTGACAAAGGCTCATCTCAGTTAGCATTCCTTGTTAAACATTGGGAATATAAGCAAGCAAATGCTGTTCGTCTTCTTAGAGAAGAACTTGACAATTTAAGCAGGCAAAGACAGGAATATGAGCTTAAGAAATTGGAAATACTGGAACAGCATCGTTTTGAGGAGGAAAGATATGGAGGAGATAAACGCCCAATATCCATACTGGATGAAGTTCTTGATATATGGCAAGAAGTTCCTCGGAGGAAAAATGATGTCGTGGTTCCAAGTAAAAGAGTTGAAATTGATGCTGAATATGACACTGTTATATACTGGAAACAACGAGCCATGCATTTGGAGAAAATGTTGGAAGCAAGCATCAATAGAGAGCAGATACTGATGGAAAAATTACAAGAAAGCATACTAAAACTGGAAAAGCAGTCTTCACCCATAGAAGAGTTGTCACAAATTCTTAAAAGAGCTGATAATTTCTTACATTTTGTACTTCAAACCGCTCCCGTTGTCTTTGGACACCAGGTAATCATGAAAGGTTTAGTGAGATAACATGCTGCCTCACAAATAAACATGTACTGCCCTAACTGAATACATACATTCTTAATTCATTGCTTTAAGTTTTTGAACAACGTTAATTTAAAAGTTTAAGTGTGTGATCATGTGAGCAGAATGAGAAATCATCCAATATATATTTTAGCAAAGAATCCACTTATGCTGATTTAAGCTGCTACTGATATCCTCAATATACAGCTTTTCTATTGCCTACAAGCAGATATCAAATGACTACAACTTCCAAAGTTTGCTGAAATTTGATCAGAATATTATATTCTTTATTAGACCAAAACTGTATATGTTGATTTTACATCATCCTTTTCAGTTACTATAGTAAGACCTTTTAGCTAATGAAACTACTTTGATCAACTTCCAGGATAAAGAGCTGCGATATCGCTTTATTTATAACCACTTTCCAAGCTTACAAGAGGAGGTAATATATTGCCCCAGAAGTTCTTATTCAAGGTTTGATGATCTTTTGTTAAAGGGTTGGTTGTGAGATCATATTTTGTCCTCATGTTAAAATTTTGTTTTCTTTGTAACTTCCCCTCTCACCTTCTGCGGTTCTCCATTGACAGTGAGTTGCATAAGTATTACCTGAAACTTAATCTGTGTTCTTATTTCAGGATATTTTAGGAAAAACCGATGTGGAAATTTTTACTGGTTCTGGTGTTAAGGAGTCCCAGGATTTTAAAAAAGAAGTGATGGAAAAAGGATTACCTGCAAAGAGGGAAATCACATTTGAGACAGAGCTGTTTGGGTCAAAGACTTTCTTGATATATGTGGAACCTGTTTTTAGCAAAGCAGGGGAGACTATTGGTATAAACTATATGGGCATGGATGTTACAGATCAGGTACTTTCACTTTGTTCAAATGGGTTGTCTAAGCTATTAATTGAGATGGAGAAACTTGGGTATTTACGTTTCTGGTTGCATAAAAGGTAAGGAAAAGAGAAAAGATGGCAAAGCTTCGAGAGGAGATTGCAGTACAAAAGGCAAAGGAAAAAGAACTAAACAAAACTATACATATAACAGGTTCATTTACTCAGTGACATCTCAATATTTGTGAATTTATCTCCAGCTACTTTTTAAAGCTCTGTAGTAACTCACTCTTGTCTTTTCCCTTTTACACTATACTACCTGTAGAGGAGACAATGCGTGCAAAACAGATGCTGGCGACCATGTCTCACGAGATAAGATCTCCTCTATCTGGGGTTGTTAGCATGGCAGAGATACTTTCTACTACAAAACTTGATCGAGAGCAAAAACAATTGTTGGATGTCATGCTATCTTCTGGAGATTTGGTCCTTCAACTTATAAATGATATCCTTGATCTTTCCAAGGTTGAATCAGGTTTGCATTTTACTTGATAAAAAGCTAATCCACATTTTGTTTTTCAATTTTCAACTGTGACAAGTTGAACCTATTGTGGTATAATAGCAACAACTGCTGTGAGAGGCCATGTTAAAATTATCTTGTAATATATGTTTAGAAGGTCGAGTTTCTGATTCACAATCACATTATTGAGAACATACTTTTTGATGTTATAGCTTCTTCATATTTTGTTCAATCACAGACAGGTTATCATTCACTTTAGTTGAAATTTCTAAATGCATCTTCGTTTCTCTGTTCTTTAGGTGTTATGAAGTTGGAAGCTACTAAATTCCGACCAAGAGAGGTGGTAAAGCATGTTCTCCAGACAGCTGCAGCATCATTACAAAAGATTCTTACCTTGGAAGGACATGTGGCAGATGATGTTCCTATTGATGTCAGGGTTTTGTCACGCATTTCCATCCACTATTATATTAGACATTAAGGTTCCTTTTGTCATCCGCTTTTTTTTTTAAACTTGTTGAATTGTTTTCAGGTCATTGGAGATGTGTTAAGAATTCGACAAATTCTCACCAACTTGATCAGGTACTGAATTATGAGAATCATGATTTCTGCTTCATTTTTTCCTCTATAAATTCTCATCAAAATATTTTATGGAATAGAGAGGTTGCACTGGTAGCATTAATCAGGACCAAATAACTGACCCTTCAGAGAATTAAACATGTGGTACTGCAAGTGTGAAAGTAGTTTCATGGAAACTAATGGTTCTAACAATTATGCTGATTTTATATTTTTAAAATGTTTACCATTTATCACTTCAATTTCTCACATGTTGGGTAAAACCATTTTCTTTCTTCAGTAACGCGATCAAGTTTACACATGAAGGGAAGGTAGGAGTAAAACTTTATGTAGTACCAGAGCCGCCTTTTGCAAAAGAAGGATCTCAGCACGCATCTGATGGATCAACTGCTAAATCAACTACTAGTGCATCAAAAGCAGAATCATGTACATCAACGTCTAAAACTAGCTGCGATCAGAATGAGTTTCATGGTAAGAAATACGAAGGATTATGCCAAAATAATTCACTTCCTGAACCTAGTACTCCAGTCATGAATGGAACAGCAGATGGAGCTGAGGAGCAAGCAGATTTACCTGCATTAACAGTGTGGCTACGCTGTGATGTATACGACACTGGAATTGGAATACCTGGTACATATGAATGCTTGCTTTAAATCATCACATATCACGAAATCTGATATTTTTTTGGTATACATAAGTTGTTAGGATGGGGAGTATTTGTTACATGTTTCCTACCTTTTGGTGTGACAGAAAATGCTTTACCTACTCTTTTTAAAAAGTACATGCAAGTCAGTGCTGTTCATGCTCGAAAGTATGGTGGTACAGGACTAGGCCTCGCAATATGTAAACAGCTGGTGAGAACTTCCATAAAAATATTTATTTGGTTTGGAATTTTCATTCTACAGTTGATACTAGTACCACCAAAGAAGAATCATTCTATAAAAACTATGATCTTATATCGAAAGGAGAAATTTAAGCAAATTACTCCCAACAATAGTCAAGCAAATTACTCCCAACAATAGTCAATTCCACGATAATGAAAAAGTTGGGAATTTGTGATGCTTTGTGTTTTATGTACATTTTCATTTGTTCTTGAGAAATTTAAATTGTCGATATATGCAGATATGATGCTCTTGCTTGTACCAAGCCTAACAACATTCCATGTTTTTGGAATAGGTTGAGCTAATGGGTGGCCGTCTTACAGTGTCCAGTCAAGTGAATTGTGGTTCTACATTTACGTTTATCCTACCTTACAAGGTTTCTACATCATGTGATAATTCTGATGACCCGGATGACCTCTCGGATATGGCTGATCATAATGCTATGGATGAGGATGAAACTGCTGGCTTTTTCCAATTCCTGCCTCGCACTTTGGGATCTTTATTCTCTTCTAATGGATCTAGCAGAACATTGAAATTAATGCCACATAATATTGGCTACGCAAAGTCTCATAAACTTAATGGGTTCTCAGAGAATTGTTATTCATTTCCCATGGATAATGGTCGACCAAAGAATACAGATTCAGTTGAGGATGCTTGTTCTGTGGTGGAAGCTGTACGGATATCACCCGAGCCTGAAAGTTCAATTAGTCACACTTCGGACCATGATAATAGAAGTTCATTTTGCAGAGACACGCATCGTTTAGATGATCCAAATGTCAAGATCAAGGTTTCTACCACAGATGTGTCAAATTGCTCCGAGATTAGCCAAGAGGTGGAAATGAAAATCTATATGAACGAGCCCCAGCTCCCTCCTAGGAGGCAGAAGAAACCTGATGTTGGTTCCCAGTCCACATTAAACGGTAGTCAAGAAATTTCGAAAAACTCTACCACCTCAAAGCCTAAGATCCTACTGGTGGAAGATAGTAAGATTAATGTAATGGTGGCACGGTCAATGTTGAAGCAGTTAGGCCACACCATAGATGTTGTGAACAATGGCGCTGAAGCGGTCCATGCAGTTCAGAAACACAGTTATGATCTTGTCCTGATGGTAATTCTTTCTGAGTCATGCAATTCCTTGATCTGTTTCCCTGTTTCGTGTCCCTCTATCGTGGATGGTGAAAACAAAATGAAAAGCTAACTCCATGTTTAAGGATGAAATGTCTTGCATGCATTTGAATTCTGAAAGCTCATGTACTTATTTATCTTTACAGGATGTGTGCATGCCAGTCATGGATGGCCTTCAAGCAACAAGATTAATTCGTTCCTTTGAAGAAACTGGTAATTGGGATGCAGCAGCAAAGGCTGGGATAGAGCAAGATTCATCCCAACCAGGTCGTACACCTCCGACAAAGCGAATTCCCATAGTTGCGGTGAGCCCATCGCATTTAGTCCCTAAAACTGAACACTTGTCAATTGATTCAACTCTGTCTGTCTGTATGCGCATTAACCAATATTGTTTGTACGAATGCAGATGACTGCAAATGCATTGTCAGAGAGTGCCGATGAGTGTTACGCTAATGGTATGGATTCATTTGTTTCAAAGCCTGTCACTTTCCAAAATCTGAAAGAGTGTCTTGAACAATATTTTCCTTGAAGGATACTTGTTGTAAATGACGTGTATAGAAAATTGGCGGAACATGTTAGGAAAGTTTTGTCAATGCATCATCATCTTCTGCTCAGCCATTATACCATCTCTTGAGTCTTGACAATTGGTAGAGCATGTTAGAAAATTTGAATTGATCCATGTTTGAAACTGACCTGACCTACGAACAACTTAAAACCTTTCACTTGAAATCACCCAAGACTAACCGTCCAAGTAACAGACTGTGATAACAAGGTGAGAAAAGGAGAATCTTTATGTTACATATACAATAGACAGTAGTATGTTAGGTCATTTTCTCTCCAAGAGATTCTCCATGTACTGTAACCCGAAATGAAAGTGACATATACATATGTGCTGGTTTCCATCCAGTCGTGTAAGAAAATGAGATAAATTAACTAAACCCTTCTAGTGTATATAGAGTTTGAACTGCTCCATGAGCCAAGCTTTAATAAAAAATGAGTGATTGGACAGACGCTTTCCAATTGATAGGGTGGTTTTAATTATATATTGTAAAGTAGTTTACGAGATTTAGTCTAAAACTTAAATGATATGGTGGTTTTAGTGCAACTATCTTTATCCAGAGCTACGTCATAGATCCCATTCAAGTGGGTTGCCACCCCTTCGTCCATTTTTTGATTTGTTGTGACAACAGATCCTAACCCGGATTGTGTATTTCTTTTATGTATTGGATGAGGTTTGATTCTTAAAATTGTGTGGGTTTGAAACTTTATTTAAAAGCATCATTTTTTATTAGAACAAACGAGGTGGTTTTTTGATTGAAACCCAATCCACTTTGTCAATCCAGTCTGATTGCTGCTTGTTTTTTCCTGGTGATGTTTTTGTTCCCAGTCTCCTGTCCTGTCCTGTCTAATAATACTTGACATCAATCAATGAGATGTTATGGTAGAGATTCCATTTGAATGAACAAATATCCTCCCTATCTATATCTTCTGAGCCAGATGCATCAGGAATAACCAATGGAGTGAGACCCAAATATTGTTCATCTCCTGAGCTTTTCCAAAGGTTTAAACTTACATCCTCAAAGTATAAATAGATTATGATTCATGAGAAGAGAAGAGAAGCCGCCTCTGTTTTTTCTACAAGGCCTGCACCTTTTGGGTTTTGTGTTTACAATCTTACTCCTGTCTCCAAATACCAGGCCATATCTCTTCTATTAGTGTTTGAATGTCTGCCACTACCCACAGAAGCACACAGCTTATGCCTCCTAACTGTACCCTAACAGATCAGTGCCTGTGCCTCAACCTTCCAATATGCAAGGTTTTATAACACACGATAAACAATGCTCAAACCCCGTCATGACTACCTGTAGCATGGTTTTTTAATTATAATGTAAATACTTTCCCACTTTTATTCTTGTACTTTGGGTCATATACTCCATACTACAAAGTTTCCACTTTGAAAACAAGTAGAGTCAACGGACTCCAACCGTACTTTGTCTCCTCAGGTCTCTTGATAGTTGATAGCAACAGAAAGGGTCATATCTTCCCGATCCCTATCCCTATCCCTATCCCCATCCCTACAACATGTATAATGTATTGAGACGACTCAAAGATTAGTGCCTACTTTATTTATTTAATGGAGAGATTCTAGGGTTTAATTAATAATTAGTTGACATTCTGTTCTGGAAGAATATAGGGTGAAATGACGAGTGTAACCTTGGCTTCTAAGGAGACTTAATGGCCAACTTTATTACCGAACAGGACATCCTGTTCCTGTATTGTTGTTGTTGTACAATCAAAGTGCACAACTACTACTGAAAACCACCGTGGTCTTCCTGTGCAAAAACATCCATGGATCCGCTGGATGAGGTTTAGATATGATTTGATTACACCTTTGGAGACTTTAATTGGAGGGAAGTAAAAGTCAGAGTAGGCTATGAGTATTCAACGTTTCACGTAACCAAGTAAATCAAATTAAAAGACAAAATATGTAGTATTTAATGAATGAAAGTAGAGGATGTGATTTGCTATCCACAAGTCTGAGAGTCTTGACATGAGCTCGCTAAACATTTAGGTCACGGCCCTTACTGTGCTAAATTACTCATGCTATGTCGCAAATGTACAAGGGATTATAAAATTTAATAAAATCTAATTTATAATGTAAACGAATCAAAACACAATTTTATATTTGTTTTTATTTAGGCCACTTTAGCTGCTTATAAATACCGAGTCCGCCTGTATCAGGTGCAAATTCACACTTGAAGCTTCATTTCCTACACTACCTCCATTACAACAATGAGACCTATCACCAACGTGAACACAATAGCAGCATCAACAAAGCCCTTACTGGTGCAACCACCTTCTCCATGGCATTCCACCGTGCCCTATCTATTCGGAGGCCTGGCAGCAATGTTGGTTCTCATTCTTCTCTCTCTCTTGCTCCTTGCCTGCTCTTACTGCCGAGTCTCTGGTCGTTTGGACGGAGGAGCCGACGAAAGCGATGGCGGTTCAAACAAGCAAGTTAAGGTTTGCGAGGAGAAAATATTGGTGATCATGGCAGGTGAAGTCAACCCCACGTTCTTGGGCACCCCTGTTTTCACTCAAGCTTCCACCTCTGTTGAGTTAAAAGACAAGGAAGGAGCAGAGAAAGTGGAAGAATCATCATCAACGATTACAGAGAAGCATGAGAGACAACCACCATCCCAAGACCAAAACTAAACCACATGCCGGATTTCCATTTGTTTTGAGTATCCCCCAGAAGTTGTTTGTTTTTGTTGCCGGGAAATGTAAATTCTGGTAGAGAAGATTAAAAATACACGTATTGTTCTCATGAGAAATTCAGTTGGCCTAACAAGCCCCTTCTTTTGGCATGTGATATTGTCACCCTAAAACCAAGGAAACTATTGTACACTCGTGAATTCTTGGCCTAACACCTGCCCATTTTCATCACGCAATTCAGGAGTATTTTACAGGCAGGCCCTGTTGTTTATGGATAATGTAGGTTTCAATTTTAAAATGGCAGAGCAGTCAAAGTCCTCGAGGTCAATTTCTCTATATTCTTACTCTTAGGCAGGAAACAGGGTCATTCTCCTTGCTTTGTGAAGGTTGTTCCCAACAAAAACTGTTAATAAATAAAGCAAACCTTAAGCAGCTCCACGCTAGCTACTAGCTATTGCTTTTAGTCTAGGGTCAATGAATTCCTTATCTATCAACCAAAGCCACAATTTTGAGGTTGGAGAGATTGTGAGGAGCATGTGACGCTCAATAAATATATAGTAGTATTGTTCATACTTGTTTATTAATTTGGTAAATGAAACGGTCTCAGCCCTGCAGACTGCAGTCAACAGTCTTTGTTTACCATGGATCATATGATTTGGAACGGTTCAATGACTTTTGCCTCAACACATAAGTATTTAATTACTGTAAATCACTTCCCAAGTAAGATTATTGAATGTAATAACCGGGTAGGGAAGGAACGGACATCAGAAATATGGAATGATACGAACGTGAGCTAACTACAACATAAACAAAGCTGAAGACTTGTACAACATACAAGGACTAGAGTCTTGAAAGTCTTTACATAAACTTCACTAGTTTGTACCCGTCAGATATAGAAAACAAACTTAACCATGATACGGATGGACGGTTAAGCAGAAACACTACTAGAGGAATCAACTTGACTGCCCAAGAAACGAACGACAACACATTTGATATTATCTGCACTACCTCTCTCACATGCCTCTCGCATCAACTGCTTCGCTGCCTGCTCGGGATCATGTAGTGGCTTTACCATTGCCACAGCCTCCTGCAAAAGGTAACCAACCTTATTTCGTAAATTAAATGGGTGAGGAGAACACGAAGAGGACAGTTTTCACCAAACTACCACCAAGATGTATCTCAAGTTAAAAAAACGAAAAAGGTTTTCCATACCTCGTTTGAACCAACATCCCACAGTCCATCACTCGCAAGAATAAGGAACTCGAGGGAGCTGTCAACTTTTTCCTCCTGAATTTCTGGATCAGCAACAACATACTGCTTCAAGAGCCTGTCACCAAACGCACGAGAGACAGCAAGAACACCTCCCACCCTCCAAGTTCCTACAGAGATAATTTCCACAACAATAAAAGGAAGAAATTATACACATAGAAAAGCTTCTACTGAAAATACAGGACAGTGAGAGGGGGGCAGAGAAATAGCTAGATGTAATTCCGCACCAGCCCACATCACAAATCCTCCTGCATCCTCAATCCGTTGTCGCTCATCACTTTGATCTGGTTTGTGATCACGAGACACAGCAAAAGCTGCAAAGGAATATCATAGATCAGCCAGCAATCAAATGATTCTTCAACAAGATTTTCAGAAAATCGAGTTCACACAAACACAGGATGGGTAAAGGAGCAGTTATATAAGAAGTCATACTGTTCAACTTGTTTGAAGTAAAACATAACATCATGTTACAAGTAAAGCTAATGGAAACATCATATGTAACAGACATCAGATGAATGTAAAATAGAAACAAAAACAACGAATCATACCATTGCCACCTCTGCAGATAACAGCTCGAGAATCCCCAACATTTGCAACCAGCAAACGATCACCAACAAGTACAGCAGTAGAAGCAGTAGATCCAGCATCCCTATTCTGGTTATTTTCTGACTTTAAAAATTCAGAGTCTGTATGGTTGTATGCATCAGCTGGAGTTGGAAACAATTTAAAAAGACAAGTTAGACCAGCGCACTAGAGAGGACACAAGTATAAGACACAATCACAATGTGAATAACCTATAGCAGATTTGGTGTCGGATATAAACTTTGGATGCCTGATCAAATTACTGAAAAGGTTATGCTTCACATATTCAGCTGCCCGTGCACCTCCATGACCTGAAACAGTCTTGTGTGTAAAGATTGAGTGAACAATTAACTAAGCATGAATAGCCAGCAACAGATTTCTTTTATGTAACAGAAGTTATGATCTTAATGATGCATAGTAAAAGAATTTATTCTAAGGCTGAATATAATGAACTGCCGCAGCATAGACTTTATAGTTTAGCACAGTATTTTCCTGAATGAATAACAGCCTATGAGCAATGGTTTCCAATATTGCTACCGCATTGGAACAGATAAATAATACCAGAATCTGCCTGAAATCCTTTCAGATATGTTCTCTATGTCGAAACTTGAGACTACGGTTGTATTGTCCAGCAAAAAACAGCATGTATCTTGCTCTACCCAGAGGGATCAGAGCAAAATCAAGGAAGAAAAAGGTTAACTTTAAAACATAAAGAGATTACCAAATGAAGAAAGGCTATAGTGGAGGAAAACAAAATGAATTATACACTCATTAACACACAAATAATATCAACCATGGATGATACAAAAAGTATTTCTATATATGTAGGGCAACTGGACAAGAGAATTGTGAAATATACATAAACCATTAGAAAGATACGTTCACAAGCATGAGGGAGAGATACATAGAGAAAATACGAGAGAAATATACCATCAAAAACTCCAAAAAGACCAACTATCTCTCCATCAACACCATCAATTCTTGTTTCATAAAAATCTTCCATAGAAGACCTCTTTCCAGGAGAGCTTGCATAGCCATAACTGAACTTTCCGTTCTGGCTGTAGCCAGAAAACAAGGAATATTTAATTTAGACATTGTACAAATCATTGCATTTTTTCAGGAAAAGATGTAAACTCAATAACCATAGACCTCATATTATCATCAAATTTTAGCAAAAAATATTTCACGACATAGAGAAAGTACAAATGATATTTCTTCAGGCATTTTATTACCCAAATTCATTCAAGACAAAAAAATAACAAAATTAAATCTCTTATCATCCAAAATACAAGGCTTGAATTTCATGATAAAACCATGGAGTAATTTTTTTATGCACAAATGCAATACATTTAGGTCAAGACATAAAGGTCCAAAAGATGATTTGTTGAGACTAAGAAAAACAGACCCTTAAAACAGAAAGGAAAATAATAATTTGTTCTTGCCCGAGTAATCTTGGCAATACAATTTCATACTGACCACAAACAAGAAACTAATTCATTTGCCAAGATGACAATTGAGAAATTATCACATTGCACGCATCAAAAACTACAAATTCAAGATTCCATTGTAGGTTTCCTGAACTCGTGCAGTGAAAAACCATTAAAAGGTAAAGATCAAAAATAGTTTAACATGCATGCTGATCTAAATTTGCGAGTTTACCAACTATCTAAATTTGCTAATGATAATGATTAGATTACCAATCAGATGCCCTACTGATTAAGATATATTCCAAGGTTTAACTTAAAACAAGCTATCCAATGAGCAGGGATCTTTGTCTAAAAGGAAAGTAAATAACGGATATCTCAGGAACTCTAACTATCAAAGTTGATGTCTACATTTTCAATTTAAAACTAAAATTATAAACAGATGTTTTCCTGTGTTGAAAAAAAAAGATATACTTCCAAAATTCATACGAACTACATAACAGACAAAAAATCGAATAATAAGTAAAAGTCGAACAAGACGTGAAGAGAAGAACACTTGTTGAACCATATGGAAATTTAATGAGTAACTTGCAAAGCAAAAGAGAGACACCAATCGAATAAATTCAAGATCTAAACAAAGAATAATGAAAAGGAAAGAAAACCTAAGGCCTCCGCCGCTGACCGGTCCATATTCATTATGAACCTGATTCGAAGATTGCAAAACAGAGTTCAGATATCCCATATTACAGCTCGAGCATTCAAAACTTTCACCTCTTATCACTAGTAGTAGTCTCCAAATCAGAACACAACAAAGCGTAGAAGCGTATTTGATAACAGATATTCCGGATGATGAGAGGTATGCAAAGGCCTAATTTTCAAGCTACTTGAAATCAAACATCTCTGATCTTAACCTGCAAAGCAACCAGAAATCTGCAGATCTAATTCCAACACAATAAACGAAACTCGAGGAATGATTCCTATGGGAGAGATCGTTATCTGGAAAGCAATCATGAAATAGATCAATCTATGACGGTGGTGGGGGAGGGAGAGGAAGAGATTTACCTTACTGAAGGGAAACGAAAGGAACTGCCATACTACGAAGGGTGGAGAGAGAGACCCAAGCGCTTAAAAGGCGGTTTGATAGGGGAGGGGAGGAGAAGGGACGGTTTTAGAGAGAGAATTACTAAAATATGAGGAAATACTCGTATTCCATACGAAAAAAGGGTCAAGTAGTCGAACTTGTAAATCTTTTAGCCCTTCAAATACGATTATTAGATTTTTACTTTATGTTTCTTATAATCATTACTGTTCAAGTGATGCGCCATCTTCTTTCTAAATTTTTCAGATCAGTTATAATCGTTGATCTTTTATCTTGTGTTATGTAGTAAGTTGTTTTTCATGCTATCGCCACTGAACACAAACACCTTCTCTACTCAAAAGCATCGTCAGATCCCCTAAAAGTTGCCAGGTACCTCTTTAAGCTTCCATAAACATTTTTTAAAAGTATTCTTACCGAGCAGGAGCAGGAGCACAATGACTTCGAAGAATTTGATGATATTTTTATAAATGCAGGACTGCAAGATGAAACACATTGATGTGTGCTCATCCATCTACATGTCATTTTTTTATAATATAAAAAAATATTCAAATGAAAAGAATAGTAAATATAATGAAAGAAATATTGTTGAACTTGTTTGGGTCACAGAAAGGGTTCCCTTAGTACAATGGTCTCATTGTGTCAAAATATCAAGATTTGGAAGGAAAAATAACTAAAATTAATCATTTTTTAAATAATTAAAAGACAATGAAATTCAAGTTTTTTATGATGAAAACCAACTAATTTTTTATTAGATTATTGTTGAGTTTATAAATTTTTAGAAAGCAAATATTAAAAATCAAATGTAAACTTCTTCATGATCTTTAATGTATTCTCCTCGTCTCTTTGATTTTTATTATACAGTCGATAACAAGCAGAAGATGCAGGAAACTCTAGGCAATCACTTTTCAATGGTACACCATTGTGGCTATCAGGCGCAGCCACCCGTTGCAAAACCAATCCTTCCTCTACCACCGTCGTATACTACTTCCAATGTCTTCTGCTGTGTATTCCCGAAAATCGCAACATCCGAGTCATCGCTGTTCCCGGCAAACGCTAAGCACACTTGTGAGATACCATTCGCGTACAAAATCCCAGTGGGGTTGATTGGGACCCCAACACCCCGGCTGAAGAAGAAGCTTATGGTAGGTATTCTAACAGAAGAATACTTGCTAAAGTCATAACATGTGTCCAGTATCGAAAGGGGTTGTGCCATGGGATATTGCTTCATCTGTCCTCGAAAGGCAGACCTTAGTGCCGAATACGCAGTCGGGGGCAAACGAGTAATGACAGTTCCAGAGTCAATGATGGCGCCACCGGATGTGAAAACCGAAGCCGAGATGGGCAGTTTCTTGCCACCGACCCTTATTCCGATCATGTTAAGACCATAGAAGGATTCCCCTTGGGGGATTGTTGATAATGATGTGAATTTTACAGATTTCGAGATGCCACCGGTGCCGAATCTGAGGAAACCGGTTGAACTTGAGGATGATGGCAGGCAGTAGGAAAAGATTTTCTTGTATTTTACGGAGGTTTGCGAAGGTAAAGAAAGTTTATCACGGCCAAGTCCTAGCAAACCGGCAGCGCCAACGAAAAGGCCTTGGTTGTTTTGGCCGCAACCAAATAGGAAGTCGCTGAACACATCCCTTGATGTCAAGGTGAGCTTTTCTTTAGCAAAGAATCCAACGGAGAAGGACGAGTCCCCATATTGGATGCCATATACACAAGCTGATGAGGAGCAGCTAAGCGAGTTACCTGAAAGCATAGATATATAAAAGTGAATTACCATTTTGAGGCAAGCCCGAATACTCAATCCGATGCAACCTGAATCGACCAAAGAAAATGACCTGTTGCAGAAACCAGTGCATTGCAGGCAGTTGAGCCGCAAGAAACATTGGAGTAAGTTGAGGATAAGGAGGGGGAAAAAATTGGCTCCTTCTGTTTATAGCAAGATTTCACACAGGGCTCGCATTGTGCCCATGTGATGTCACTTCCGGTGTCAAATATGAGAGACAGATCCCTCTTTGGGGTGCCGAGACCCACCGTGACTATGTAATTCCCCGATCCCACCACGCTACCGTCCTTTGCCGGGAGATAGGCCGTATCTGTCTGCTTGACATTGGTGAGTCCTAGGTTCTTGGCAAGCTTGGAGTGAATGGACTTGACTCTGGCTTCGTCTTGCAGTAGGATTTCTGCGTGAGTGGGCATATTTGGTTTCTCTTGATTGAGCTGAGAGCATGGTCCATGCTTGTGGATAACCGATAAAGAGGACGTTTTGTCCCAACCTGAAATTCTTACTCAAGGCCATTCATCATAAATACACATTCCAATACCCTAAAGCAGTAGTCCTACTAAATGCAACTCCATATTTAGATTCAAGTATTCAACGATCACATGATAGAACATAGTCAGTAAAGTATGTCTTAATTAATGGAGGGAATTATCATATGATTAAATTCCTACGAAAAAATCATAAAACTTGAATACTAGAGTATCAACCTTGCTACTGCACAAAAAAACAGAAGGAATCATTTCATCCATATCCATATACATATACATATAGAGAAAGAGAGAGAGCTGATTAACCTTGTGCAGCAGCGGCGGCAGTGACAGAGCTGCAAACAGAGGAGGGTAAAAGAGAAGCAACATGGATGGCATGAGTGTGGTGATATTGAGGTTGATGGCTCTCAGCAGTGGCAGAGCCCTCCTTCCAACAGAACACAAGTAGGCATAGATGAACAAGGAGTTTACTAGCAGACAGGAAAGCGGGGGAAAGACTCATGTTGCACCTTTGTTTCTTTTTCTCATCTTACAACCACACCCTCCATTATTTATTTATATACAGCACTGATTGATTTTTTTATAAAAATTGATTCAATTATACGTCTACCTACCAACTATGTTTATATATATATTTTTTAAAATTACAGACATGAGATGGAAATTTTTTGGTTTACTAAAAATAATCGCTAATCATCGTAAGAGAATTAAGACGGAATAGATCTCTAATTCTTTACACATTAACATTAAATATCTTTTATCCTACAAAATTAACAAACTAAATTACAGCTATCTATTTTTTTTATTAAGTAGTATTATAATAGTACTTTCAAGATAAATATTAAAATTCGAATCAACACAACAAAATAAAATAAGTGAATATCTATAATTATTAGACTAGTTAATGGATCTTCGCCTAAGAAAAACAATGTTTAAAAAGAGTACAATATAACATTCAAATAATTTTAATGAAAATCAATTATTATTATATGTGATTGAACTAGACCTAAACCATAATAAAATCTCATTGCATTATAAGACTTTAACCATTATAATTTAAATTTGAATCCACGCACTCTATTTATACACTGTAAAATTTAAAGTCCTCATCTCTCAACTTTGTCATTAAGAATCTAGATTTTATTCGGATACTATGGTTGGTTTTCACCTAATGAAATTGCAAATATATCTTTTTGTTTAAACTTAACTTCAGCTAAAAGGGGTACATTATCTAGAATTGCTATATCTTGTGGTATTATTATGTATATAATATCAAATCACAAACCTTTAGGAGACCAATTTGAACCCTTGGAATGTTTTTGTTGAGTTGCAGAATTTTGGGTCTTCTGGCTCTCTACAGTCCACAAAAGCTTCTTACAATGAATCATGATAAACTGACAAGATGTTTTGGAGGGCGGATTTAGACAAGTTGGAGAACCAAACCTGTGTTGATTGTTTGTGTTTCAGACATCTTCGTTCTTGTTCATCTGCTCTGTAATGGGAAAAGTTTTCAAATAATGGGGGTTACGTATGAAACCAAAATCCAAGCATCTCATAGAGCCGAACATAGTTTCATTCTTTCTTTGTTTTGAATGGCTCTGATTAATTACATTTGCCTAACTTCCATAATTAACCTCCAAATCCATGGTATATAAAATTACATGAAAACTAAAACACAAGATCAACTCCTTATGTGAACCCAACAATGGGACGTTTATCTTGATACAAGTTCAATCGCTTTTTTGTAAAGTAAGTATATTATTAAAGAATTGAAAATATATAAGTGAAACATACCTAAACAAAACAATTGAAGAATCCATATAAAATTAACCCAAATCTTAAAAAATGATTATTAATATATATGTTACTTTAACCTAACATCAGAATATTATTCTAATATAAAATGAAATGTACCGTTTCCTTTGCAACACTGAATAGTTCTAGGCTACACCCAAGTCCAGAAGTTGGTTAAATACTCAATTCCATCAATAGATATGTAATTCATTACAAATGATGTTTTTTTTGGACTAGAAGTGAAATGGATGTGTCTTGAGAGTTTGTGCACATCATTGTCAGTCTGTCCATAGGACATAAACTCGGTTTTCTTTTTGTAAGAACCTATCTTGGAGTGGTCTAAAGGCCATCATAGACATAATATTAGTGGAGAAAGCATTAAGGATACTTTGCATCTTTAGGAATGGTTGGATTTTGATTATTTCATTTTTTTAATCTTAAAAGTATCATCCTCTTCAGCTGCAGACCAATCAACTTTGTTTCTAATGGATGGTGACGGTAGTGGTGGTGGTGTGTAAAAGAGTTAGA
Organism: Abelmoschus esculentus; assembly: GCA_035048815.1. Lineage (NCBI taxonomy): Eukaryota > Viridiplantae > Streptophyta > Magnoliopsida > Malvales > Malvaceae > Abelmoschus > Abelmoschus esculentus. The sequence continues at coordinate 133,913 of JAUCBN010000032.1, forward strand.
ATCTCTCTTACGACCATCTTAGCCACACAAATCAAAGATTGGTGGGTTCACAACGAATGTATTTTTTTAATTTTTGACAATAATGGATTCAGAATGTTCTTTGAAAGTAGACATAGATTAAAAAAAATAGAGTGATCACGAGTTAATTCTTAAAATTTTAGGGGGATACAAATCATAAAATTTAAAGATAAATTCATAAAAATTAAAATCAAATAAATAAATTTTAAAAAATTTAGGGTGAACACGAGACCAAAAGGATATATATAGCTTCACCACTGATTTTTGAGTCTCTGTTTATATCTTATATTAAAATATTTGTCTTTTTGTCCTCTTTCCATTTCTTCTCCTATTGATTTGTGGATTGGACTCGATTCAAGAGGATAACATCCTCACTGTATCAAGGACAAGATAGAAATACAAGGAGTGGTCTAATATTTGTTCTCTGGAAACTTAATATCAGATGAGATTATAATCCAGTGGGTGAAGGGACATTCCATTTTCTCATAATTGGATTTGGAAGTAGGAATGAAACATTAAATACCAGAATGAAAGACGTTATTAAATCTCAAGGGGAATGGAATACTCATCCTCCTGGTCTGGTGGCAATGGAACTTGGAGGGAAATCTACTCAGACAGGAGAGATATAACAGTAACAGTGATTGGATTGGCTTCTTCTGATTTCTGAATACTTCAGCACCATTCATTAGTAACCTCATGGCTAATTGGCTAATTGGCTAATAGGGTTAAGTATTTCATTCCTGGTTCTTTCATCCCAAAGAGAAAACACAGACCTAAGCTAACAATACAGACACAGCATAAGAGAAAATTACTCGTCCCTACCCCTTGAAGACCACTACTAGGCTGACAATGGGCTGAAAAAGTAGAGGCACTCTAGCTACTTCCAGCCATCGAAGCTTTTATCCCAGCCAAAATGGAATTCCTACCTGAATGAACACCCAAGTCTAAACCAGCTAAAAACTTGAATATCATCTAGACCTGAAATATGCACCAAGAGAAGACATCGATCTTGTCTTCCCATGTACCTTCTCTTTAAACACCAAGAGAAATGATTAGGGTCATAGATATAGTAAAGAAACAACTTCCACGCTCCATGCACCACAAAATAGACTGTGGCTCCTGCTATGCAACAACACAGACCTTAGTACATTATTTTCTGAATAAACTTTGCAGGACATCGGAGCAGTTACATATAGACACCTTTCATTGCAATGGCCAATGGGTGTCGGTCAATTCTAATTTCCAAGTCATAACAAAGTTCCCAACGTTTATTAGGAACGGATCCAACGTTTCAACAATGCAATGCTGGAAGCTTCAACAATATAAGATCCAAAAGAAAATCAATTGAATTCAGCATCCTTCTTTTGCCAACTGACAGCAGAATCATCCTGATGAACGGAAAGTGAAAAGGGAAAGGGAAAGGGGAAACCTGATGAACGGAAGCCCGGACGAAGGAGCAGTGAAATTATCTGAGAAATCGATGAGGCAGGCAACCATCACTCATAGATTTTGGTGGGAACAAAATAAAATAATAATTTAACTCACTCAATTATAATTTGTATAGCATATATCATAAATAATTTTAATTTTTAAAACACTTTAATTCTAATTAGGCAATGGCATAAAACAACAACATCATCCGGAGCATAAACCTTTTCTGCTTCGGTTGCATATGTTGTGTTCTGATCATTCCCATGGTCTTCTCCGGTCATACCATATTTTTGTAAATGGATGACTTAACTGATTTTCAATTTTCATCCTCTATAAATAATTCTACAAGCAGACGTCAAAGGTACGCATTAAAGCGGGTCTCCATCAAGATTTTGCCCCGTAATGTGGAAAATACGACACACAGGGTTTTTAATGTTTTTGTTGACAATGGCAGCAGCAGCAGCATATATTCCGTCATCATTTTGTTATAACTATGGATGAATAATTATAATTAAAATCAAAATACAGATTGGAATTACAATAATAGATGAATTATAAAGTTTGGTCGTAAGGTAACTGTATTCATATGAATTGTAGACGCCATGCCATTTGCAATTCAAGTCAAACTAAAAGTAGAAAAACAAGGATGCAATCATTCTAGTACGAAGACATGGGAAATACGAAACCGAACAACGGTGAGGTGAAACATGAAAGTTGTCGCGATTGGGAGGTAGGATTTTACTGCAAAATTACGAATTTTCAAGCATCCATTGATATTAAGCAACACCAAAACTCCGCCATTCATCAAAGATACAACAACTAACAGTTTTAACCCAGAAAAAAAAAAACCCGACTTAAACACAGAGACCTAATCTCGTTTCTCCTCAGTAGGTGAACTGAGTGGAAAGAGAGTCAAGAGCTCCGGTGATCGGCTTCCTTTAGGTTTATAATTTAACGTTGGGCTTTGTAGAGAATGTTCAGCGATTAAAACATACATGTCGAAATGGATTGTTCAGCGCCATGGTAGGATGTTTTGTATGAAAGCCTTTCGTGTAATTTGTCTGTACTGTTTTTGAATCCCGTTCGTTTCTGTACGAGGTGTTTGCATCCGCCTCCACGAAAGTTGTTGGCGTTGATGATGAAGGTATAGCGTTAAGGTTGGTTTCCATCTCCTGCCCTCCAGAATTAGCCTTAACGAAATAAAGAACACGAAGTTGTGTGAGAACCAACAAACAGGCGAAGTTCATTTGTTTGGATTGTTTTATAAACAAGAGCAACACTGTTTGATGGGAGTTGTGTGAAAGTGTGTTTGTTACTGATCCTAAGAAAAATTTATTAGATGAACTTGTTTATTATATCATTTATGGTTTTAAGTAATTAAAATCGTTCATCTTAATTTTTTAAAGATAAACTATTACATTTTTCTATATATGATTAGTGTTTAAGTAACTATTAGGTTGCATTTCGACAGAATAAATTTAATACGATGAGATGAAATTCACTGTACAATTAAAATAGTTTGACAACTAATATGAAATAATTGTATTAGCGTCTATGTTCCTTTTACCTAAATTAACTATATTGAATAAATTAAAAATATTCAATCGTTTATTTAAAATCTTTATTGTGATAATGATTTCAAAATTTGAGGGTTTTACTTAAAATCTTAAATATTTAAATTCAAGTCTTATATCTTTTAAAACCAGTAGCAGCTTTCCAAAGAGCTGTTGATAACCCAAATCAAACCTGAGCCTGATTCATTTTGTTTCCCCCTAGGCCGTAGGCCATACCCATACCAGTTCCATCTTACCTACAGAACAATGATTGCTGCAGCCTGCACTTGAGAGGTTTTGGGTTTTGATTTGATGGTAAGTAACAGAAAGGTAAGCATGAGACTAACCATGTGACTGAGTATAGACAGCTTTAGTTTTTTGGGTTAAAGATGGCCCAAGTCCTTGTATTTATTTCAAAGGACAGAACTTGGAATCCCCTTTAAATGAAAAGCTTGAGTCAGTAAATAGCAAGTCCTCCAGGCTCCAACTGTTGTTGGTAGAGGATTGGTTGCCGTTTGTGACAAAAACAATTTCAAAAGATTGACAGTGGATTGATCTTTCGTTTTTTTTTATAAAATTAACTCAAAATTATTGAAGATATGTTTAAAGGTATGATGTTTTAATGTTTTAATCTCTTTTATAATCATTAAAGATAGTTTCAAGATATGTTGTTATTTTTTTTAAAAAAATTCTTACCATTTAAATTTTTGAACAATTTTTATTTAACTTCATTAGTTTCAAACATATTTTGATAAAATTTAAAAGAACGATGAAACAAATTCTTCGATCTCCAAAATAACAAAAAAATACAAAAATAATAATTTTCTTACGACGGTTAAAAAGGAGTAAAATTTTATAATTTTAATGAATATAATGATGCAAAATAAAAAAGTTTAGTGACCAAACTTTCATATCATTTGACTGGTAACGATTGAATGTTTTAAGACCAATATGCAAATTAAAATTCAATGTTAAAATTGAAGATTTTAAAGTTTAGTGACCACATCGATAGTTGAACAAAAGTTTGTTACTAATGGTGTGGTTTCTCCTTTTTATTACTTTACGGTCCAATCAAGGCCATATATTGTGGGCCTTTCCTCGTCCATTGTTATAGCTATCAAACAGCTCATTGCTCGCAGTTTTTATCTTCCCTTTTTCCTCTTTGAAAAACGGGCAACTTCCGTTGGTTTTTTCGGCGCCATAAGAAAAATCTTCCCCAAACCCAAAATTTCTATTTTTTTCCTATAAAGAAGCCAACATATTTACCAAAACAAGGTAACTAATACGGGAAATGGAAAGCTGTGTGAATTGTTGCAGACCGGTGATCGTTGGCAAATCAATTGTCAAGAAAGATTTGAGCTTTGTGTCGACAAATAGAGTGTCGTTCGGTGCCGGGGTTGTACCTCAAGGTACCACTTCAAGGGCCAAGGGTTCGAGGGTTATAGGCATCAGAGCTTCTGCTGTTGATTCATACGAGAGCTCTTCCGAATTCGTTAACCGTATGGAAAAGGCCTGGGTCATCTCTCAGGTAGAATCTATTTTAAACGTAATAATTTGTATCCTGAAATTTCGAATCTAAAATAGGATTTCGATTTCATGCATTCTAACGCATTTTTGAAAATAAAAAGTGTTCAATTTGATTGGGGTGTTATGTATTTTCTTAAATTTAGTGGTTCAAGTGATTTGACGAGCAAGATATTGGGTGGTTGATATTGGATGCATCTTAGATTTTTAAATTCTGGGGAATTCAGAATATTTTTCTCTAATTGTATGCATGTTTAGTTACTTATATTTACAATATCTTTGTTAGTCTCCCAACTCCATTGTAGTTGCTTAATTCCAGGTTTATTGTTTCTCCGAGACACTTCTCTCAGTACTTCAAACTTAAAGGATGTCATTGGTGAGGTGTGAATGTGAACACTTGGATGAAATAGCGAAAACATTTCCTATAAAATAGCTGAAATGTTAAAACTTTTTATTGGTTTTGTTCTGTTTCTGATTCTGCTGCTTTTGTGCCATGCCGCGAACAAGTAGTCTAGGACTATGTTTCTCGGACTTCCTACTTTTCTGGGGACTATGTTTGATACATGGGTACGGGGATACGGTTTTCAACGATGCTTCAAATACATGGACAGACTTTATGTATCTGACACTCGCACTCGAGTCTAAGCAACTTAAGTCTAGGAAAGAGGTTCTAAGATAATATTCATGCTATCAAAATGCATCTTAGATGATGTGTTTGGGATTGTTGTTCGTGCGTAAGTGACTGTATTTCTTTCATGTGGGGCTCTTTTAGGAACCTGTCGAGTTTTTGAGCCTGTTAAGGGCTAACCAAATTTCCTACCATTTTTGTGTACTGATATTTTCATTCTTCATGCTTCTTACAGCAACCAAGGCCAATTGCTTGTTCTTCATGCGGCTCCATGGGGCACGTTGAATGCAAGTGGTGTGGAGGTACCGGCTTCTTTATCCTTGGGGATAACATGCTCTGTCAAGTTCCTTCTAGAAACACCAGTTGTGTGATTTGTGCTGGGAAGGTATATCTCAACACTATAGGCATCTCTGTATTTGCATACCCTCTCTAGTCTATACTGTCAACTGCTTACTTACTGGAACGATCTTTCCTTGTATGCATACTTTAGGGATCAATGTGCTGCTCTGATTGCAAAGGAACTGGGTATCGTGCAAAGTGGATGGGTGAACCTCCTATTTCAAAATAGTTGAGAGTTTCTGCATGTTTTATGCTGCAAAACAGCCAGTTTTCTATGTCCATAAGAATAGCATGGCACACCACGCCAGGTGTGTGTTCATGTCATTGTACAATCCCATCTACTTATAGAAAAGAAAAGAAACAATCGTTGTTACATATTGATTGAAATTGTCAAATGTAGAAAATTCATCGTTTATCTAGACTAGAAATTTGTTCTTATTTGTTTCTGTTCTCTACTGTAATTACTAGACTTCCTTAAAAACAAATAGGGTTTTGCATTGAATGTCGCAACGCAATCAAATCTTCTGGGACATGAAATATTCAAACACTTACAGTATACAAGAGTCTGCAACTCATCACGTGGGTGTAAAGAAGGATCAGAATCATATCTAAGAAAAAATAGAAAATCATTTGACCATGAAATATATGAGTAGGAGTCTTACAGGTATGCTTTGTTTGTGGTTCGATGGAAACAGTGCTCCACACACTCCATGGTTGTTTAGCCGTCTGGGACCTACGGCAAAACCTCTTAAATTCTCAACAAATTTGATGTCTTTTGCCCTACTGTCATTGCAGGACTGGTTTATTTGCAAAGGAATGATGATCTGTGTTGCAAACATATTTCCTTACACCTCCTGTATTTCAAGTAGGTTGTAGCAGCTCGAGCAAATGCGAACATTGCAATTTGTTCGGACACATCAGTAGGTTAGAGCGACTAAATCTCATTGTCCAGTTAGACAATGCTGAGGTGGTGGGCTTAGTCTAAATGTCCAATAGCTTTAGTTAGAGCAAATGCCAACACATGGTCAGGGCTGGCTTGTTGACATTCAACAAATGTGAAATATAGGAACTAATCGTAAAATTCAGTATAATACGGGGACCGAACCTATACTTTGAACTATAAAATATCCTGTAGACTCCAATGAAAGGCGAAAAACAAAACCCGGAAGGTTTTCGGTTCGCAGAAAAACTGCTGCCTGCTTAACAGTTACTTTGTCCAATCTCTAACCCAAAGAATGAAGATAGCAGTGGAAGGATGCATGCATGGAGATCTTGACAAGGTCTATGAAACCATTAAATACATCGAGAACACTCGCAACATCAGAATCGACCTCCTCCTCTGTTGTGGTGACTTCCAGGTTCTTTTTCTCAAATATCCAGTTTCTCACCTCGATTTCGACTACCATTTCTTCTTTTTAATCCAAAATTCTTCTCTCAAATACCCAATTCTGAATTTAACTTGCTTTTTATGATTAGTTTTGTTTTGGTACTTAGGCAATCAGGAATGAGAAAGATATGGAGAGCCTTAATGTGCCCCCCAAATATAAGGAGATGAAATCATTCTGGAAATACTATTCGGGTCAGGAGGTTGCCCCGGTTCCCACCATATTTATCGGTGGAAACCATGAAGCTTCCAATTATTTATGGGACTTGTAAGTCACCTCTTCCAAGCTGGTTCATTTTTGGGGGGTGTAGCTGAGCTCTAGGTCTGATAAATGTTCTAGCTTGGGGAATTTGCTTCTTTTTATGAAATGTGTGGTCCCCTTTTTTTGCCTAATAGGTATTATGGGGGATGGGCAGCACCTAATATATTCTTCTTGGGGTTTGCTGGAGTTGTGAAGTTCGGCAATATCCGTATCGGTGGACTTTCTGGAATTTACAATGCTCGTCATTATCATTTAGGTTGGTTGAAGTTCCTTATTTTAGTGTGCTTCCAAAGGTTATTGTTTATTTAAAAGCAAGCGAGTCAAAGATATCACATTGATTCTTGTTTAAGGTGGAGTCTCTGTTATTACAGAAGTTTGAAAGCTTTGGAACTGATACAAATTAGCTTTCCTTTGAGCAGGACACCATGAAAGACCACCTTATAATGATAATACTATCAGGTCTGTGTACCATGTTCGTGAGTATGATGTTCACAAACTCATGCAGGTGGAGGAACCAATTGATATTTTTCTTTCACATGATTGGCCACTTGGCATCACTGATTATGGGAACTGTAAACAACTTGTTCGCTACAAAAAACATTTCGAAGATGAGGTAATTGTAATTGATTTGGTTGAAATGGATAAACGTAGATGAATGACAATTTTCATATAATCTTCCTGTGTTGCATTATTTCATAACAACCTTATTCAGTTTTCTTGTTGACCAATCACCAACCTGATTTGTTGTTTGAAACATATTTCTTAGATCCAACAAGGAACTCTTGGAAGCAAGCCTGCAGCTCAGCTGCTTGAAAAACTCAAACCATCTTATTGGTTTTCAGCTCACTTGCACTGCAAATTCACTGCTCTTGTTCAGCATGAAGAGGGTGGTCAAGTGACAAAATTTCTTGCACTTGATAAATGCCTTCCAGGGCGCAAATTCTTGCAGGTATCTTTCATAAGTTTTGACTGTTTCCTGTAGGTTCCTTCTTTTGGTCTTTGCGGGAAGCTAATATATGAAATCTGGCTTTCTCTGATCTTGTAGATTGTTGATATTGAATCTGATCCAGGACCTTTTGAGGTTCAATATGATGAAGAATGGTTGGCAATAACACGAAAATTCAATTGTGTCTTCCCTTTGACCACCCGACGTGGAGAATTTAGGTGTGTATATTTGGCTGTTTGCAAGTCCTATTACTCGAGCTAGTGAGTCAATAACTGCTGTTCTAATACGCAGGAGTACACAGCTTGACATGCAAGATTGTCGTCAATGGGTTAAGAGCAGGCTGGAAGACAGAGGAGTGAAACCTTGTGAATTTTCTCAAACTGTCCCACCTTACAACCCCTCCCGTTCAGTTTCAAACACTGCTTTTTCTGGTAAAGTTTTTGTATCACTCTGGTACTTTTTCTGGTGGTATTTTGATACTTTTCCTTTTTTAAGGTGGTAAAGGTATAATGGTTCTAAAATTTCAGATATAACGAACTCAGTAAATATGTTGGCATATATATGCCACTTATCACTATTTTGATTGGACATCTCAATATTACTATCACAGCTCTTCCGAATCACTATTCTTTATTTTTGTTTTTTTAGCTGAATTGATTGATGATTAGCTTATGCACTCCCTTTTATTTTAGATTTGCAATTTGAATGGTTGTGACTTTTCTCCTTTGTAGGTTCTCCCCATAATCCTCAGACTCTATCTTTCTTAGAATTGCTAGATCTTCCTTATGTTCTTGATAATGTATCGGGATCCATGGATCATCCTGCTCCTGCATCATTGACTCATAGAGGTAAGCAATTTCTATTTCACTTGTTCCGCTTGGTTTTGGTGCACCGACTCTGTATTTGATAATTTTGTGGGTTCTGTTAACCTTCATTGTAATGCAGTTCCAATATAGCATGAACATGATTGTTCAATATAGCGCTGATGCTCTCCTATTCAGAGTTGGGATATCTTGTTCACAGCTTAATGGGGTCATGTGTTTTTCTGTTCATTAGATGATTACAATGAAGACATTCTCATTGAAGATGAGGATGTTGCAGAAGATGATATCTCAAAACCCGACAATGAAAACCAGTGACAATGAAGAGGTTTACTAGTGCGATATGGATGGCAGTCCCTGTGTTGCTCTTCCATGAGGCCTTGCTGATTTGTAAAGTTGGAATGGCAACTAGTAGCCTCACTTTACACTTTTCATAGTCTGTATGCAACAAATTACTTGCATTTTATTAATGACTAGACACTGTTATCTAACCAGCTGGAAAAATCCCATAAGAAAATCATTCATGCAACTAACCCCAACTCGTTTGGATTAAAGTCTAATGGAGATGAAGACTTTCGTGATCTGAACTAAATGATACAATGTCCATTGACTCTACCCATCCAACACAATGGTAAATTTTATCTGAAGTTCCAGGATGGAGCAACTTGATGATGCAAAGTATAGCAATCATGTCAAATGAAAAGCATAATGGTCAAAATTGCATGATAACCATTCATTTCATTTCTTGAGAATCCATTGCAGGTTGTTGACTGGAAGTGGAACTTTTCATATTTCTTCTACACTATGCAAGATGTGACTAACATCATTAACTTCTTCACAGTTTTCTTTCACAAAGCAGATTAGGACTTATAAATGACCTATAAAAAGTAACACTTCCACAATGGAGTAGCAATACACAAAAGTATTTCATTCTGAAACTAGAAAACTTTTCACATGAAGTGGTATGTAAGTAGGAACACATTGTTATATGATTTTTTTTCATGAAGAACCCCTTAAAATACATCTTAATAATGAAAAGATCACTATCATCATCACCGAGTATAGGTTGTTATGTTCGGGGCTGAGAGAAACGCTGCCAAAAAGATAGAAAGGAACTCTTTCGTCTAGTCATTTATTTACTTCCAGTCAAGGGGTGGAATTTATATATAGTTGATCCACCACACTGCTAAACCGTCTTAATTTGTGTCGGTTTGGACATCTAAAACAAACACAAAATGACAGAAAAGTCTATTTTTTTATTCGTATTGTTTGATTTTTACCCTATGATTTGCTCCATGTCTGTTCCATTTAATACCTCGTTGACTACTCACCTCATACAATCCGATTGATACAGATAAAACAGCTTGGAAGTACTGTTCCAAATTCCAATCAACCCAACAAGTCCCTGTCCCTGTCCCCTTGTACTGCCCAAACTACAGTCTCTTAAGAAAGGGATACAGAATCCTTCACCACTTCACCTGCACCACTCCAACTCCTTTGTGTAAACAGTCAGCAGACTTATCCCAATCCCCAAGACCTCTACAACCACCTTTGAAAACAGTACTAAAAACAACAAAGAAACAATCGTTCATAACACATTTATGTCAGCCAAAAAAGATTGAATCCTAAACCTTAAAGATAAGGATCGAAAACTTCAAACACATGACCTGACCTGGCATACCAATGCATTAAACAAAGAAGATGAGTTTAACTAGCAGTATTTTTAAAATAAAAATTAAATTTTGGACAACAAAATATTTATATATTTGATTTAATTAGTCTCAATCTCAATCAAATGTGAAATAAAATGAATCCCTAAAATATCCGGTCCCCACTAATATCCCTACGCCCTCTCCGAAAAACAAGTATAAGTCAAATCTACTTCCCTTTACCTTTATGCCAATTTTACTCTTTTATTACCACACAAATTTATCACAATTTTAAAAATATAGTTCAATATTTTTTTGACCAGAAAAGATTTGTTTAATAAGCTTACAATTTGAACGATCTTTTCATAAATAGTTTAAAACTTGTGTTTAGCTCGTGAAAATATAAACAATGAAACACCCCTCCCTCTTACCAAAAATCCACGGGAAAAGTTTATAGGTAAAACAAGTATAATTAAAATGGACATAAGAAATTGCAGTGTCACAAACCAAACCATTTGCGTTTCTTGCTTAGATTACAACATTCGCAACCCTGGAGAAGCTCTCAAAACTATGTGCAAAAAGTCAAGAAGAGCACAATTAGCATATGAGGTCTTCTGCAGTCAGCACTTTATACATATCCTCTTTCATAGAAGAGAGTTTAATTTGCAAACTTTTTAAGGTGTTGAAACACTCTGTGTTTAATCCATTCCCGGTCGTAAGGCAAATAACCTTGAATGGTGTGATCGTATCTGCAAGCAAGAAGTAATCAATAGAACGGTAACCAAGTGATGTCACCAGGGGAACAATAACATGGTTGCATGTAATAATCACACTCGAGTCAACTGAACCATCGGAATCTTTTAATCTACTCATATGCCAACAGCATGGTTCCACCTACTCAAATAGCCTGAAACACCAAGACCTGCACAAACTGATGACTAAATTCTAGACACCAACTCCGATGCATGTAAAATCGCACTCATGTTTAAACACGTGATGATTGGATTGTTCATGGTATCTAAGGAATACACAGATTGTCCATCAGCCACATTCATTTCCTTGAACCTTGGATAATCCAAGGGCATATCTATTGTTATAAGTGGGTGACATACATTCGAAAACAGGTTCAAGTTTCAGCAGAAAAGGAAATTTCATATGGTGACTCCTGGACTCAGAATACACACTTGTTTCTAAGGGTTCAGGTTTTATGTGACAGATTCAAGCCTTAATAGACAGTTTTTACAACACTTGATAGACACATGACCGAGTAAACATGCAATATTGCACACAAAAGATGCTAATATTCCTAGAAAAAGGGTAGACAAAAGAAAGAGAGAGAAGAGCATACACAAGGGCACTCAAATCTGTAAGGCCATCAATGAAATTGTAAAGATCAGCAATGTCATATGTAATGTTCCGTGTTGCTGGATTTAGCTCTTTAAGTTTCCTCTCATATAGTCCGCATATACCTTCACATGGAGAACTTCATAAACTGTAAAGCTCATCGAAAGGTTTAAACATATGTAAAGACACTGTAAGCAAAAGTAAAAAAAAAAAAAAACATCCTCTTGTTACAACACGGAAATAAAAATGTTTTGGACATACAATCTAGAGAAACAAAGACATATGCAGAGCTGTTTCCAGAACACTAACATAGTGGAACTTAAAAACCAGAACCCCCACAGGCAGTTCAGTTTCAGTCAGTAGAATTAGCAGCTATCATTGCGACCCACCATCAGAAACCAACATCTAAGATAACAAACAACAAGAGGCAGACGCTATAAGCAAAAGTAACGAAAACATACCATCCATAGCTTGAGTTATGGAACCATAATCCATAAAGGTTCTTGTTGATCTGTTCTGTGAAGTCTGCATCAAAACAATGGTGTGCTTGTTTGCCTAAAGTCACAAGCAAAAACAACACATAGGCAATTAGAAAAAGGGAACCGAGCATAATATCCAATAAAAATCATCAACGTTAACATACGTTTGAGCGCCAATAACACGCGAACAGAATCAATAAATCAACATTAGTTAATTACCAAACAAATCTTAAATCTTGCAATGATAAAAACGAAAAAGACTGCGATTTGATCGGTTTCGAGAATTGTTCGCCCTAGTTCTGTATTAAAAGGGGAAACTCTATTTTAAAGATGCAACAAAATCAAAATGAGCTGAAAGGGAAATTACCATGCGATTAAGTTGGAGTGGAACTGAAAGAGAATCTTTTGCCGACGCTAAACTGCTGAAAACAAGTGCGGTTTCCAATGGAAATATGGAAGTCCCCCAACTGAGTCTTTCTCCCCTTTTTTTTCTCTAAGGAAAACCTAAAAGAAATAAGGTGGGGATCACAAGTTACCAACTGATGTTTGCGACCTTATCAAAATGGTTGACGAAGAAGACTTTGAAAAGTCTTTTATTCACAGAAGATTCTTCTTTTTACAAAATTGTATCTAATGTTTTGTTTTTCTTACAGTTGGTGGGTGGAGCTGGCTTAAGAAATCTGGTCGTATTCGTTCATGGCGGGTTGATTCAGATATTTTATATTAATACGTTTTATATTTAATACAAGTTTATCCAAAATATATATTTCAATTTTAATTTAATGATTAAACTATAGTAATTTTTTAAAATACTAATATATATCTGTAAGCAGCAACGTTAATCACTGATGCTAGAACTTAGATGACTATGAAACTACTTAGATATAGCATACCAGAAGAAAATAAGTGGAAATAGGATAATGAAAGCCTGAAAATACCCCACCAAAGTCCCACTGATGGAAAAAGAATTACCTTTGTTCAAAAGTCTCACACTCTCTTCCCTTGTTTTCCCTTCCTCTTTATCTGTCCTTTTCTTGAATGTTTCTACCTCTGCCTCCCATTAATTCCTTCTTCTCCAGTCCTCGTTCCAAAGAATTTCTCTTGGCTTACTGTAACATCTTTTCTTTCCCCTTTTCTCCAGTCTTCTTCCTCTATATATTCCTTGGCTGGACCCGTAAGGATACCTACAACTCTATAATAAAACCACAGTTTTGTAGCTGCTTTAATCGTGACGAATCAAATTAGCATATGAGCTTCTCTTGTCATGTTATTTAAGAGTATATTAAGAGTCATTTTACCTTTATTTGGTCTTTCCAAGCTGTTATTATTGCTGGGATTTATTTGTGAATTATATTCTAATCTTAGCATTCAATCTATGAACTGGGTCTTGGGTTGTTTCTGCTTTTTTGTCTTCTTTCAACCTACCCTTTTGTCTGTTTTGTTCTCTTCTTGTTCTAGATTCACTTTTGAGTTAGCATAAGCGATTCTGTGTTTCTGTGATTAGAAACTATCTTATGTTATTACTATTGCTAGTACTTGATAAGGTCTTAATCATTAGACCTGTTTCCAACTTTATTTCAGCAATAAAACTGTTGATTCTAAAACTTTTTAGATGCAAACATGGCGAGTCGTACGTTGTTTTGACTTTTGAGTACTCTTTGAATTTCATAAGCTGAGTTAACATGATCCATTCAATTGCAGACATAGATGGGTGTATACCTCAGCACTCCCAAAACTGAAAAGCTCACAGAAGATGGTGAGAATGATAGGGTTAGATATGGTCTGGCATCCATGCAAGGATGGCGTGCAACTATGGAAGATGCTGTGAGTAACAAACGACCCCAGTAATTTTCAAATGTTTGAAGCATTTGGACCCCTATTTATTCTACTAGATTGGAACTGAATTGGGGTGATGCTAGGGGTGGTATTTTAAGTTCCATCATTGAATTCTTAAGAGAAAGTTTAAAGTTTATATTCTTGTCAATATGTAATATGGGTGTGACTCTTATAGCCTTATACATATTGTAGCTCATATCTTCTTCTATTTCTTGCAAATTTCCAGATTTTGTTATATCATGTATATAATATATATTCTAGTTAATTTTATTTTTTTGTTTTGTTAGCATGCTGCATATCCTGATCTCGATGCTTCTACTTCGTTCTTTGGTGTATATGACGGTCATGGAGGTAAGACTTGGATGGTCAGTTCCATTTACAGGTTTCATTTGTTGTACACTATCTGAACTTAATGAGTTTGTTGCTTCCCATTCAAGTACTTTGCTCTTTTTCCCTTTTAGAACTTGAACCAACTGAAGGATCTTGAAATGTTTTACCTTTCAAATGATTCTGTTAAGACATTTAGGTTTGGTGTCAGTGAATGCTTTGTAAAATATACCTTCTTCTCTTTAAAGGATTCTCATAATTGCTTTTTTAATTGTACTTAATTTTGATCCTGATACAATTAAGTGTCTTACTATTGGAACACTGTTCAAGTTTCTTTTAAACTTATCCTAGCTCATGACTTGTAGGTAAGGTGGTTGCCAAGTTCTGTGCCAAATATCTTCATCGGCAGGTTCTCAAGAATGAAGAGTTTGAAGCTGGGGACATAGGAACATCTGTTCGGAGAGCATTTTTAAGGTTATTTAGTTTGATTAATCAAGTTCACGTTTATTGTTCACACTTCACTATGTTTTCCTTGTTATGAGAATTAACAATGCAATTCCTAGCCAGAATGATTTGGGGACTTGGTGTTTAGTACATTCTAGTAATAATGTATATTTATCATCCTTTTGATACTTAAAGTGTGTGAGTAGCTTTTCCTTTTTCTTCCACCTGTTTAGGCTGCTAATATATGGCTATGAATTTCACAAGGTTAAGTTCTATAAACATTACATGCATGCGTTCTCCATGTTGAAATACTGTATATGCTTATTACTACAGTTTTAGTTGCTTGAAAAGTAAATTGACATAACTGGTGCACCGATTTGAGGGCACCATTTCTTTTCTGATATAATCTTAATACGTTGTCTTCTAAACTTCGTATTCAAATTTTATTTCTCAACATGACTATGGATTTTGTGGTTTTGAATTTTATAATTTCTACCTTATTAGATTTAAGACTTCGTAATGTTCCTTCTTGTAGAGCATTTCATAGAAGTTCAACTGCTTTTTCCAAGCTTTCGTAAAAGTTTGAAATGGGAAACTTATTAGAAATGACAAGGCTTCTATTCCCATCTTGCTCCCCCCTTCCTTTTCGTAGTTAAAAATGCCTCTTCCCATTGTTCATTTTGTGTGTTTCCAACTTGAGTTACGTTTTGGTACAGAATGGATGAGATGATGCGCGGACAAAGAGGATGGAGAGAATTAGCTATTTTGGGTGATAAATTCAACAAGTTTACTGGCATGATAGAAGGACTGATATGGTCCCCTAGGAGTGGTAACAGTAAAGACCAAGTTGATAATTGGGCTTTTGAGGAGGTACTTATGAAAATATACCCGTTTTATTGTCCTTAATTAGATACTGAACAGGAGTTTGGTGTTTACAAACTATGATGGAAACCAAGACTGGGGAAGAAGAATAGAACATGATGTGTATGCTAACCCTTAGCTTATGCAGTGTATCAATTCACAGCCTAGATGGTGGCGAATATTTACCTCTGTGGTGAAACTTAACATCTTAGGTTGCAGTTACCTTTTGGTCGGGGGAGGATTAAATGTGCAGTATGGTTGTTTGTGATTGCACTAATGTTGTATTCATCCATTACTTTCTTGCCTTAATGTTTCCTTATTGCAATAATTTGTATATATAATTTACAAGTGTTTCTTTAAATTGTAATCAGGGCCCTCACTCTGACTTTTCTGGACCAACATCTGGAAGCACAGCCTGTGTCGCAGTACTAAGAAACAACCAACTTGTTGTTGCAAATGCTGGTGATTCCCGTTGTGTAATATCTAGAAACGGTCAGGTAATGTTCCATTAACCATATGTGAATGAACTGGCTGTTGCACTTTGGACTATGGTGAATTCTTTCTTTCTGAATATATAACCCCTTTTTTGTTGCTTCTTTCTTTTGTAGGCATACAATCTCTCTAGAGATCACAAACCTGATCTTGAGGTAGAGAAAGAAAGGATTTTAAAAGCTGGTGGTTTTATACATGTCGGACGTATCAATGGCTGTTTAAATCTTTCAAGAGCTATAGGTAATTACTAATTATTTCCCTGCTTGATGTCTAGAAACAAGAGTTCTAATTCTATTTCTACTCAGCAATAGCATTACCGTCGTTGGAATTTCCTAAAGATAGAGACATACTACTTGGCAGAAAGTGATGTTCTTTTCTTAAACCAATTGTAACATTTGATATTTATAGATCCGTAGTCTCCAATCAAGTGTATGCATCCATGTATGTCAAGTATTTTTATTCATCAAAAGCTGAGAAGTAGCAAGAGAGAGGGAAAGAGAAAGAGATATGCAGTTTTACTTCATTGATTCCTTTTCCTGCAGGTGACATTGAGTTCAAGCAGAATAAGTTTTTACCTGCTGAAAAGCAAATTGTAACTGCAAATCCTGATGTAAACACCGTAAGTATACTCTCTCAACAAGGTGGCCGCATCACTGTACAATCGTTCCACCTTGGCTTTGGTATACGACAATCAATCCTAAAAATCTTTGGAGGTTGTTGTATCTAACTTTCTACAATGTACAATTTTCAATTAGGTTGAGCTATGTGATGATGATGACTTCCTTGTGCTGGCATGTGATGGAATTTGGTATTATATCTAATGCCTTTTCCTGTTTGATAATATCAGAGTTATTACATTTTCAAAATTTTATTCTGTTTATAAGTTATATATACTCTTCTTGGTAGACTCCAACTCGATATCAATCTTGAGTTTAGCTTCTAATGATATCTCAATTTCAATTTTATATTTCAGGGATTGCATGTCAAGTCAGAAGCTAGTAGATTTTATCCACGAACAGCTACATTCCGTACGTACTAGCCTTTCTAACTTCGATCAGTCTGTCTGAATGCTTGTTTAGGCAAGCTTGCAATAGGTCAATTGAATTCGTCATTCTATCCTGTTTCTCTAATGAGTGTACACTCATTATCAACTCTTGCATACAATGCAGGAAAGCAAGCTTTCTACTGTTTGTGAGAGGGTTCTCGACAAGTGTTTAGCACCATCAACAGTCACCGGTGAGGGTTGCGACAATATGACCATGATCCTGGTGCAATTCAAGAAACCAATCATGTCTGCTTCATCTTCAGAGGAGCAGTCTTCCCATTCCAAACCAATTGACACCGAACCAAAGCTAGCAGCAAGTCAAGGATAGTAGATGTGACTGTTGTTGGGATCAAAGAACCTGTTTGTTTTCTCGAATATTCAGATATGCATATGTAGATGGCTTAGAGAATTGAATCGATGACACGATAAGAAAGAATGTATGTCCTTTTTGTTTCTTGTTTTAAATCATTAAACAGGGATATTTGTATTTCTGAAAATAACACAAATATGACAATTTCAGTAATAAGATGTACAGTTTGGTAACCATCAAATATAATTCTGGGACATTCAATGTTTTGCCAGTTAAAAAACAGACCACAGTGAAACAATGTCAAAACTAGAAGCAGAAAAAAAAAATACTTGTATGATAAATAAGCATTCATTGTATTCATATATATATATATGCTAAACTGAGCAAAATTTCCCTGATTTACAGTTATTTCTAAAGAGAACAAGTATAAGGCATTGATGTAGTAATAATCTGTAGCAATGCAAATCAAATCTTTTTTAACTGCTAATTGTGAAAAGATTACTTATCATTCATTATATTCAGACCCTCAAAGCCACTGGATCTTGCCATGATATTTTCTTCTTCCCAAGTCTTTTGCCATTAACCAAACGGTTTTTCGGCTTCTTCTCCTTTATCAAAGGGTCGTGAACATCTCTCTGATTTCTCCCACTTCCTTCTTTGTTAACCTGCAATACAAGAGAAACAGTGAAATGTTCCCAATATGACAAC
This sequence comes from Abelmoschus esculentus, assembly GCA_035048815.1. Classification (NCBI taxonomy): domain Eukaryota; kingdom Viridiplantae; phylum Streptophyta; class Magnoliopsida; order Malvales; family Malvaceae; genus Abelmoschus; species Abelmoschus esculentus. The sequence goes on from JAUCBN010000032.1 coordinate 152,314, forward strand.
TGATAATAGCACAACAAATGCTCAATGACAATGCTTCAAGTTTATTACCACATTCAGATTTATATCGGGAAGAGGAGACGGTGTTCTTTCACCGGCTTCATTGATAAGCAAACTCTTAGGCTTAGCCATTTTGCTTTGCAGATGGGGATTTTGTGATTGAGCAGAATCTTGCCGTTGTTCATATTCTTGACACTTGATCGTCGATAAATAGTTGTACCTCTGTCGCAAGAATCTAGAATTCAGAAGAAAAAAGCAAGATAATTTAGCCGGTTATCGTGTATTTTTCTCGATCAATATCGAAAACATACAAAAAGAAACTCGATACAAATAATGAAAAAGATCTCATACCGAACTTCGTCCAAGAGCGTGTCTCGCTTCTGGTTCATTGCCTGTAGTTTTTTCTTCTTCGAAACAAATTCCTAGTAGTGATTGACAAGAAAGAATTAACTGCTAACTCAAGGACACAAAACTGGTAGATTCATTATAACTGGACTGACATTCAACATATGAAAAATCTATACATTCTGTGGGAATCAATTTCTATAAACTCTCTTAGACTAAGAAAATTAGTGAAATTTTATGCAGAAACAAACTCAACATCAATATCATCCACTGCAGGCTACCCAGAATCAAAGCAAGAATAAAAACAATTTAATTGATGATAAAAATTAGTGTTCAATGATCAGAACAATGCATAAACAGAGTAATTGAGGCAAAGTACTAACCTTTTGCAAATCCAAGAATTCCTGGAGAAGGTTTTGATGCTTCCATCTAGCCCTAGCTTCTTGATCAACCAGAGAAACCCTCCTTTTCGTCTTTTTAAAATTGAAACCCAATAAACAAAAACTTTTCCAAAAAAAATAATATTTTTTCTCGAAAATATATAGCCCAGAAAACAGTATCCCGTTCCAATAAGGAGAGAGAGAAAATAAGGAAAATCTCTTGTTTTTATTAACCTTTTCTGGACAAATGAAAAACCAAAACTTGGAGAGAAGGCAAGGCCCCCCAGAGTATTCATGATCGGATAAGGACAAATGAAATAATAAGGAAGACGGGTGGGGGAGAACAAAATAGAAAGCAAGCCCATGAAGAGCATGGAAAGCCTTTGAGTTGAAGGAGTGATGGAAGATGGAAGGGTAAATGTGGGAATTGCAAAGTTCCATTAGTTATCTATTCAACTATCCATTTCTCCTCCATCTGCCTTAGAAGCTTATAAAGAAAGGACCTTTACATGCCTGGTTGGACTACTTGATGGAATCGAGTCAAACCAGATAATTTCGAGTTTTATCAATCAATTTATACGCTCGAATCCTAGGGTTTTTTTTTTCAATTATTTTCAAGTTTTCAGAAAGATACAAAGCATCAATTTTTATAATTAAATGAGATTGGATTGAATTCAAACTTGCATTGTAATAGTAAGGGAGAAAGGATAGAAGCAGTTGCAGTTTCCATGGGATTGAATATCACCAATTAAAGTAATGAATGAAGCATCATTGACTGCATACAAAAAATGAAATAATCTCCAAAGCTAAACAAGCCTTATCCCAACTCAGAACAACACTACACCCAAACCCAACCATGTCACCAAGAACCCAGCCTTCAAGCCTGAGCCGTAGCTCGTAGGAGCAACGGCAGCAGGTCCCTCGGTCTCCGACGGAAAAGGCGCTGGAGAGATTCCAGTGTACCTGTGTCGTGGAGACAACACGACCACAACCAACTTCTGTCCTTGCTCGCTTAGCTCCACTAATGAAGTAAAATGTCCCTGATTTTTCAAGCTTCAATTTGGTGTTTCCATTTTGTACTCTGCAATGGGGACTGAGGTATTGCAGCTAGCATAAGCTTCCTTGGTCACTTGCAGCACAGAGTCTTTGCCACCGTCCTATTTCCAGACTGTAACAGAAAGTTAAAAACACACAAGTTGAGTTAGAAAAGAAGGAAAAAACAGTGTGGAAAAGTGGATTTTTTGGTATTCTGTTGTATTACTATTACCGAGAGTGTCGCCAATGTGAAACGTGATTTTCCAGCCCATTTGTTGAGGGATTCCGATTCAGAGGATGGGATCTTCCAAGCGTTTTCCTTCCCACCAACCACTATTTCTTTAGCTTCTGCAATGCTCATTTACAATATAAGTTTAATAGTTATACAGAAACTGACTGCGTGAATTATGAATCTATGTTACTCTTGAATCTTACCCAAGACAATGTTGGTTGAGGATATATATCAATCGATCTTGACTCATGAGCAGATAAGCCTAGCTAGCACAATGGTTATTTCGGCGCAACTGATCAGGAGAATAATAACCCGAAGATGTAGTAGAATTGATTCACCCAGATTGAGGTAAGAATGAAGAACAGCTCCATAAAACTGCTCCAAATGGGAGTATTCCTCCGATGAGAAGAGAGACAAGTGTGTTCCTATACAATATAAGTTTAGTAGTTATTCTATCAAGGGTGAAGTAGATGTTTGATAAGATTGTATCATAAATATTCTTATGTAAGATCTGATTTAAATTATTTAACCAATAAATCATATAGTAGTGATTTGTGCCCTCGAGATTGGTTCCAACCTATTGAAATCGAGGCGACTGGTGTTGTGGATGCACCCCAGGCCACCACCTGACTTTGTAATTGTAATAATCCTCTTAAACTGTGATATGACCAGGTCCAGGTCCAGGATCACCCAGCCCCTCGTTATTTAATATAAAAATTAACAGATGTTGTGGAATTATCCCCCCAGCCCCAGGTCACATCTGTTTTTTGTTTTCCTTTGGGATACCATGACCATCCATGTGCTCTCACCTTGATAATCTTCCAATTAAGTGTATTCCACGTTGGAGGAATTTAGCATGGTGGAGACTGGAGACAACGTTTGTGTGAGTACTGAGTCGGTAGGTAGACCTAGGCTAGTGCCTAGTAGGATCCTGTTGAGCTTTAAGGCCATAAAACCTGGAGAGAATCTACACACTTGGTTAACACAAACACAACATTCTAAAACCCCACTGAACCAGGTTGGGAATAAAGGGAGCTGAATTGACATAAAAAAAACGTTTGGGACCCTCAACTTTCCCTTCGTTTATTTGTTCATCATGTCCACACTGCTGGAGCCTGGAGCCTGGAGCCTGGTGCCTGGAGGAATAGAATATAATTTTCATTCCAACTGAAGTAATATTTAATAGACGACTGAAATTGTGTCTGACATGTAACTTCGTTGATTTTTTATAATTAAAAACATTTGATTTCAGAGATTCAATCTTAATAGATCGGATTCTCAATACAGACCAAACCACCTTTGTTTCTTCCTTAACTTGTGGTAACAACTCTGTTAATGGACCAACACTACGAGACATCCAAAAACATTACGCTTTATTAATCGTGTTGGTCGAATAATACACATCCAGAGAAGGCGATTATATTATATTTTTAAAAAATTATATATAATTTTTAAAATAATATAATCAAGAAAAATAATTATAAATTTTAAATATTAACCTATAAATGGACATGACTAAAAAGAAGAAAGTTATCATTTTTTATCAATCTTAAATTGTGCCTTCGAACCAAAACTTGTTTAATTTTTAAAAAATTAAAGAAAATGCAATATTTAAAAAAATTGAACTAATTAGTGCATCTAACAGAGACTTCGGTTACCATTTTTTCCATATCTGTTCAGTGGCTTAATAATTCGATTAAATTCTTTTATCGTAAAAAACAACCTTTTTACAACTCCAACGGCAATGAACACCACCCATCATGGTATAAAAGGGAGAAAAGGAGAGGCGGAGGGAAAGAGACGAATTGAATCATTGATATTTGAGCCTTGGGCAGAGGAGGTAGAGAAAGATCTTTATTATCAGCAAATCGGGTTTGATTTAAAAGCAAAGGCGGCGAGAGTTGATGCATCTGATATATATAGTGGATATTAACAACCCCACCATTCACAGTCACACGCATGATCACCCCTTTGCCTTGGCTTAATGGCTTTGGCCTTCTCTTTTAGACTTTTTTCTGTCTTGTAGGCTTGCTTGCTTGTTTCTTCTCAATAAACCCATAAATTTCCAATCTTTTAGCTCTCTGTCAACACTTTTGCTTTGCTTTTTCAGTGATTTTGGTCCTTTTTGAATTTATATTTCTGGGTTTTGGTTTTTGTAACTGAATTTTGTTTGGTAATTGAGATATTAAGCTTCGCCAATGTCATCAGGACGAGAAATGGGATGAGGAACGTGTGGAGGAGGACGAGGAAGCAGGGGCTATTGATGTTTCTCTTGTTGGCTCAGTCCATTGTCCATTAAACTATCTATTTTGGCTTCTTGGCATTGATTTTGCTTGTTTTCTTCAGAATTGTTAACATATTAAACAAGTTTTCCCCTTTTATCGAAGGTACAGATTTCTCTGTGAAAAAAGAGGGTCCATTTCTCTGCCTCTGGTACTTGGTTTGGTTTTATTCAGTTGATAGAGACAGAGACAGGGAAAGAAAGAAACTTTATCGTTTGTACATGGTATATCGGTAATAGCATCACAGCCACAAGGAATTTAGGCACAGCCTCTTGAATTGTTTTTAAGGGGATTTTCCTGTTGTTTCTCCTATTCTCTGAAGGCATCTCGAAAAAAAATAATAAACATGAAGTTTATGAAGCTTGGCTCGAAGCCTGACGCCTTCCAAGCTGATGGTAAATGCATCCGGTAAGATGGGTTTCACTCACTTTTTTTCCTTCTTTTACAACTAAATAGTTCTTTAGCTTTCTGTTATCTCCCTTTGATTTGGTTTTGTTTTCCCTAGCATTTTGTTTTCCACTCTGCTGTTTGTTCCCGACATGTTTAACTATTGGTTTTGGTGTTTCCCCCTATCTTCGTTTGTGCATTTCAGTCCTTATGGTTTTCTGAGATGCAAGCTTAGCTCTGGTCTCTATTGATTTTCTACTGAATACATATATTTATCTGATGTTTTTGAAAATTTTATCTTTGTTTTTCAACTGACTTTTGCATTGCTTTGGGAGGTATTTTAATATACCGAAAGGAAAAAGAGAGAACTTGTAAGTGGTTAATCATTCCATTGGAAAAGTCACAACTTCAAAAGTAATTCCTTTTGGCTTTTGGCTTGGTGACAGATTAACCACATGGGTGGTTTCATTGCAATTATTATTCTTTTATTGTTTGGTTTTTATTTTGGGGAGGGGATTGAACATTGAAGAGTGAAAAAAAAGGACATGGGGTATCTTGAAGGTGGTCCAGCTGTTGAACCTGTCCACTTTTTCTTGAGTTAGTGGTCCAAATATGTGGAAAGGCATATTGGGATGGGAGCATGCAGGCCTTTAATCATGCTTGTTAAGAATCTCTCCCGTGTAATCAATTAACATTCTCACCCAATGAGAAGCGAGCTTGGATTTACTCCATTATAACATGCCTGAAAGCCTCTTTCACTGACAACACGTTCTCGTAACTGAATCACTTCTTTGTTGTCTTGCTAAGGGTATAGTAATAAGTAGGAGGAATCTAGTCTCTTAACCAAATCGATGTGTTACCTGAACCATGTACTGATCTGAGATGCTTATATTCCTTTACTAGCAAAATAGTAACACCAGATTAGGAGACACAACTGATTCAAACATGGACATTGAAGTAGACTTGAGAGCTCTAACATGGAAATCTGTATGCGGATCTCTTTGTCGAATGTTTAGTTGCATAATAAAATGAAATATCAGCAGCATTGCAGCTTGTTAGTTTGTTTGCTTAAGGACAAGACTATGGGATTCTGATGTATATATAAAGATGTGGCCAGAATCCTTTTCTAAAAACGTCTCGGGCGTGATCGTCCTAAATCTCTTTGTTGAAAAAGTAAGGACTTAGCTATATAACTAAAAGCTGAGAAACCTGAATTAATCTTTAATGGAAGTGCTATTACATGACAAGTGAGATTTTGAGGCTTTCAAGCCATTTCTAGGCTTCTTTGTTTGGTTCTGCTGTTATTCATGTTTGAGGAAGGCAATGCTTACACCCAAAAGTCATCAAGCTGGTTGAGAAGATAGTATGTAGTTACTCAGAGTTTAGTTTCAAGTCCATAGACAAAGAGTTTGACAAATGAGCTAAATAACCTTTGATTTTTTCACTAAAGCCTTCGAGGCAAATATGGCTGTTTATTTTTTCAATCTTTAAGGTCATTATCTTCATGATTAATGTGGTTTCTGTTCCTGTGTATTTTCCCCCGGAAGAACTGGTTAATTTTTTTTGTTCTCTTAATGTCTTTATGTTTAAGTTTCCCCTCTGTGGAGTTAACATAAACTTTCCCCTGATACAGGCATGTCACATCTGATTTGGCCACAGATGTCACCATTAATGTTGGCGAAGTTAAATTCTACCTTCACAAGGTATGCTCAATACTTTTAAATTTATGAATTTCTAGAATTCTACCTGTGGAAAGCAGCTGCTTCATTATAGTTGTCAATTACAAATGCCATATTTATGCTGCTTTGCAGTTCCCTCTACTGTCTAAGAGTCGTCGCTTGCAAGAACTAGTGCTCAATGCCAGTGAAGAATGCTGTGATGGGATTAATATGGTTAATTTTCCTGGTGGGCCAAAAGCATTTGAAATTTGTGCTAAGTTCTGCTATGGGATGACTGTTACTTTAAATGCTTACAATGTCGTGGCTGCACGTTGTGCTGCTGAGTACCTAGAGATGACTGAGGATGTTGATCGAGGTAACCTGATTTTTAAAATCGAAGTATTTCTTAATTCTAGTATATTCCGTAGCTGGAAAGATTCAATTATTGTTCTACAAACCACCAAATCTGTTCTACCATGGTCTGAAAACCTGAAGATCGTTGGAAGATGCGTTGATTCCATAGCATCTAAAACCTCCATGGATCCAGCAAACGTTACATGGTCCTACACTTATAACCGGAATCTGTCTGCCTGTGACAAAATGGCTAAAGATGGTATGAAATTTCTAGAGAAGATTGTATCTGTTCCAATTGATTGGTGGGTTGAAGATATATGTGAGCTAGACGTTGATCACTACAAGCGAGTCTTGACTGCTGTAAAATCAAAGGGAAGAATGGATGGTGTGGCTATTGGTGAGGCACTGAAAACTTATGCCGTTAGATGGTTGCCAGATTCTGTTGATGCCTTGGTTTCTGATGTACACTCATGGAGGAACAAATTACTTGTGGAAACAATTGTGTGTTTATTGCCTTCGGATGAGGGTGTTGGCTGTTCATGTAGTTTCTTGTTGAAGCTGTTGAAAGTTGCCATCTTGGTTGGGATGGACGATTCCGTAAAGGAAGGTCTATTGAAGAGGATAAGTTTAAAGCTGCATGAAGCTTCTGTCAAGGATTTATTAATCCCGTCACAGCCTCCCCAAACTACACTGTATGATGTTGAAATGGTTCTATGTATTGCAAATCAGTATATGAACCGTACTCAAGATTTATATGTAGCAAAGAATGAGAGGGGATGTGCAGATTTTGTTCTAGGGCATGGATCCTTGTTAAGTGTTGGTAAACTGATTGATGAGTATCTTGAAGAAATTGCATACGACCCAAACCTTTCCCTTGACAGTTTCATTGACTTGTCTCGGTCTATACCTGAGTTTGCTAGACCAGTTCATGACGGACTCTATAAAGCCATTGACGTGTACCTAAAGGTATGCTTTTCAGCTACGATTTCATCTTTCTTTTTAACTTCTTGAATTATATATCCCATCATATGCATAAACTCTTTCTGTATATTTTCTGATGCTCAACAAAGTACATGTGAATATTTAGAATGTACATCTGAAATTCAAACTGCATGGTTAGCTTTTATTATAGCATTGTAATCCTAACTGTTTTTCTTTTCCCACAATACATGTCACTCTCATATAACGAGAACCTGAAACCTCTTCATGAGTGCAGTTGGACAGTGTTAAAATAAGTTTTGTTGCCTGCAGGAGCATCCAAGCTTGATGAAGGCTGGAAGAAAAAAATTGTGCGGCTTGATGGATGTCAAGAAATTGACATTGGATGCATCTATGCATGCAGCACAGAATGAGAGACTTCCACTACGGGTCATTGTGCAAGTTCTCTTCTTCGAGCAGGTTAGGTCTGCTGCAGCCAGAGCTCAATCAGTTAACAACAATCCTTGCAGTGCATCCCATTTCACAACCAACACTGATGAAGAATTGGAGAAGACTGCATCTGAAGATTGTTACTCCCTCGATAAACAGATGAGTCGGGCTAAGATAAACCAGGATGAATCCCCAAAAAATGGTAAGTTGGCCAAAAATAATAGCAAGAACAGTAAAAGTGGTGTGCAGCTGCTTCCATCTCGTTCAAAAAGAATATTTGACAGGTTGTGGGGTTTCGATAAAGGGAATGTGGAAAACATAAGTTCTGAGACATCTACAAGTTCACAAAGCACCACTTCAGTGGTTCCAGGGGATACCAAATCTTCGGGTTCATCATCGAGGAACAGGAAGCACTATATATCCTAGAGAAAGAAGATTCAAAATATTTCTAGTGTAAAAAGTTGTAGGAATTTTGTTGCCGTTGTGATGAAGGTTCTTGCCATACGTGAAGCATTCTAAACTGGGATCAGCTGCATAAAATTTGGAATCAGTTTAACTTTTTGTGCTCATCCTTGTATTAAGTCTCTTGTAGTCAATTGGAGGATTATATTTCCTTGAATCTTTATAACTTTCGATTCCTTGCTATACACACACACACAAGAAGATTTACATGGTAAAATTAAACCACGAAATGCTTGGTTCCTAAGAAGTGTTGGGCTTCCCTGAAAATACAAGAAAACGTGAGAAAGTATAGTATCCATGAAATTTCTTCTCTTGCATTTCAACACACTTGCAGAAAGAAAATCTGATCGATACAATAGCTTCAAGGAATGGAAAGTATGGTACCAGCGGTCTGTTTTGGGATTTTTTCCATACAAAACCTGGAGTTAGCTTTGGGACGTATAGCCCTGCCATTGTTTCACAGCTTCAAGGAATCTTCGGTGCAGATTGGAATTCACCCTATGCAGTTCCGGTTGAGGAGTCGAGCAATGATCCTGCTAGTTAATACTCATTGGAGCAACCTAGTTCGAAAACTGTGAATCAATGGCTTGTAAAAAGATTTCATTTGCTGTACTTTATCCCAGAAAAAAATTAAAAGTATAATCAAATATAGTATAGTATTACTTCCATAAATATTTATTTTTCTTTTAGATTTCTTCCCATTTTCACCATGAATAAACCATATTCTAGAGATGAAACCTGGAAGCTTTGAACTAAACAGAGTTACATACGAAAAGTCAGCTCACTTTTCCAACTTTCCACGGTACAACTTTACTAATTAGGAAGCAGTTTCGACACGTGAATGATCTTATTCAGAAGGAAAGATCGAGAACAGATTGAGCAAAGGTCTCAGTCAAGGCGACGGAGGAGGTATTCGATTTCAACTTCTTTTGTTAGAGGAATCACCCAATCTCCATAGAGAGCCGAAACAACAGCTGGATCAACCTTGTACTTTCCCTTATCTCCATCATCACCAAGCTTCACTTCTTGACCAAATGTCATCGCCTTCTTCGCTACCCTCTTCTTGACTGCTTCTTCAACATCCACAAATGTCAATAAAGATGCCAGAGAATCTCTATCCTGAAATAACCACCACATCGAAATTGAACGATGTTCCTTGTCAATAACATAGTACTAACTTCACAGTTAATCTGCATCATAGGATGATAAGTCGGACCACATTGAAATTAAAATACCTGAGCACGAATTGGTGGCTCGTAGTCTTTCTGTTCATCTCTGAATTTAACTTCGGCTACAAGTTTCCCATAGTGAATTCTTCTAGAGAGAGCCTGAAGGGATTATCAATGTATTTTAGATCCACTTTACTAACTACATATCATATCAAATCATATAGATATACAAAGAGTGTACTGGGGATCGTTAAATACCTGTAAACACTCCAAATCACGAGCAGCGGTTGAAGCATAGTTTCCATCGTCACCCGGAGCAACAAACAATGGAAGCAGTTTGTTGAAATACATATCCCATATGACCTTATTTATGTTAGTAGACATGGCTGCAGGATGCAAAACCTGTTGTGTTGAAGTTATTAGTTAATTGGTCTCCGAATTTCGTAAAATTGAGAAGAGAAACACGGGTAGTTTAACCAGCTTGGGGAGAGTAAGTTATACCTCAGGGTACTCAAAATGTGGCACCAGTGAGGGTGGTAGATTATCTGGGAAGAATGGATGTTCTTCAGGATTCTCATATCTTCCAGCCTGCAACTCATTCCAACTTAGGTTGCATTGATTCCACTTAAGGTCCAAGTACATGGATTTGCAATCACATTACTGTTATGCTATTGGATTATTCTAAGTTTTAAACGCTAACTTTGAATTCTAAACTCTATAACCTAAACCCTTAAACTAAATTATTAACCCCTAAACCTAAACTACATGTAAACTTAAAGCTACATGAGATATGTATAAAAAAATCCTTTACTTACTCACGAAGGTAAAAAAAATTAATTGCACAGAGGATGATCTTAATTTTTTGATTAGTGATTTAAAGTATCATTATTGTCTTAAACTTTAAATCAGATAAAAGTGAAATATATTTAAAATATGTAAATTAAATTTTAAATATGTGTATTTATTTTATAAATGATTTGGATTTATTATGTTAAAAATAAACGTGTTTTAAGATTTAAGATAATTGTTTTTAATAAATCATATCTAAATTATTTTGTAATAGATACAGATGGGTCAAAATTTGATATTATCAATTGTTCTAAATGTGAATTAAATTAAAAATTGAACTGATAAAAATTGAACTATAAAGAATAAAAATTATATTTTTAGTTAGATCTAAACTAACAATTAATGTCTAAATTTATGATTAGATTAACATAAAGTTTTATTGATATAATATTAATATTTTGAAGGTTTGACTAGATTATTATGAAGTCTGGAATCTACTTCAAAATCTGATTATAGTTGAAGCCTGGAGGATGTATACTGTAGTTAACTAAAACAATGGAAATTCTAAGACCAATCATTGTAGTGATAAGTTGGAGAAGAAAAAGAGTGTACCGTAGCTTGGACGGCCTCTGTTTGTTTAACAAAGAACTCAACCAAAGAGCCGCTTAACCCAGGAACTGAAGCATAGGAAGGGTCGTACGTCGGAGAATTCAAAGGGAACCTGGCTCGTTCTATCAGGCTGAAAACAATGGTGTCCTCTTGCTTTATCAACGAATCCCTCACCATCTGTAGTGTCAAACCATCGCTAACGTTGTCGGACTCTGCTTTCGCGGCCATTCTGTGTCCCCAAAATGAAGTAGCTGTCAGAAAGACAAGAGTTATCATCGTCATTACAACAGACCTATTCATTTCCGGTAAAAAAACAACCCTAGGTGGAGATTCAAGATCCGGTGATTATAAGGATGACTTTTTTAAAAAAAAAGTAGACGAAAGGGGAAAGTGTGTGAGAATTTGTAGAGCAATTACGTTGACAACTGAGAAGAGCGACGACTTTCCTGGTCTGAATTTTGTGTGGAATTTATGACAATCAAACACTCAAGCAATGCTAACGCCGGGACCAAACCAGACGAGAGTAAAGAGACTGTATGGGGGAACAATAGAAAATGTCAAAGGCAAGAAAAGGTAGTTGGTGCGCACGTGAGGCGCTGCTTTTCTTTGCGTTCCGACTACCACCATGTTATTATTTATCTAGACATCAGCTTTAAAATGTGAGGGCAACTTGTCGTGTCGTGATTGGACGATAAATCGAATCGATCTTAACTTGTTTTGTCCCATTTCTTATTCTACGGTTCTAATTCTAAGCCAGCGGCAACTGAAAACGTGACGCTGAGTTCCGTGGTTGCAACTTACAAGCCTTGGCCTTGGGAAAGAGTAGAACTCATTTTGTTGTCTCTGTTTTTTATTGGTCATAAACGTCGTTGCTACATTCAATGAGAAGATTGGTTGTCGTTCAAAAATCTTATTTATAATCATGTTCACGCTACAGAACATTAATTTAAAGTTTTAAAGGAATATTTAATTAGAGTGGGTTTAAAATATTATCTTGGACGGTTTAACTTAAGGTTGTTAGGTTCGGTTTTTTATAAGTCTCCAATAGTTTTATCTATAGTATTTTAATTTTATTGATACTCGAGATTTTTTATTCCTAATTTTAAAAATATTTAAATTTATTAAAGGTTTAATATTTAAATAAGTTTTCAAACTATATTTATAATCATTTTTATATTTAAATTATTTTTAGCTCTAAATAGGTATTTAAAATTGTAATTTAGACCATTTTAAATACTTAACCATTAATAAAAAAAATCTACAAAGACGAAAAAGATTAACACTCTTTACTTTAAGTTTTAAATTATTTTTAGCTCTAAATAAGTATTCCATCGCTTTGTAGATAATCCAATTGTATTGATAAATTAAATGACATTAACACTCTTTACTTTAAGTTTTAAATTATTTGATCAAACATATTTAATCAGTTGATTAAATTATTTAATTTTAAATTTAATAGTAGTAAGTTTCTTTTACTTCCTTTTAGATAGATTTATGATTTATCAAAAAATTATTATTATTTTTAATTATATATAACAGTAAAATATATTAGATATCATTCAATTATAAGTTTACGAGTAAATAATTTTTTTTAAAGTTGCAATTTAGTAATTCAATTATAAGTTAAAAAAATATTTTTATTACAAAAGTAATAATTCAATCACTTAATTATAACCGATAATGTCGTTAATTATTTTTTTTTGACAAACATAATTTTATGGTTAAAATTAAAACCGATATTTAGTATAATAACAATTTTACTCTAAAAAATTTATGCATTATATTAATTTGGTATAATTCGAAATAGTTCAATACTAAACCTTTCATATTTAAATATTTCACACACTATACGGTTTTAACGCACTTTTCGACTAGTTACCACATTTCATGTTATTGTCTATTAGTTTATTAACAAATAGATTTAATAGTTTGATGGACGTAATTACTTCACTACTAAACAACTGACATTAATAGAATAGATTTATTATGACCTTAATATCATTTGTTAGTAGACACAATCACTTTATCAATAGAATCTTTAAATATGATGGATAAGTTTTATTATGATCAAATTAACATAATATATAAATTTAGAGACTAAAATTATTATTATACCAACCCTTGTTTTAATTTTAATGACATAATGACTTATTTGTCATAAAATTTTAATTGAGTCACATATTTGATTTTTATTATCTAAATAATTGAGTGTTTGAATTATTTTTTAAAAGTAGTGTGACTAATTTCTTATCTTTAAAAAATTATATATTTATTCTTAAATTTATAATTAAGTGTTTAAATTATCATTTTTAAAAATAATATATTTATTATTAAAATTATAACTAAGTTATATATAGTGTCTCTAATAGGATTATCTTATACTTTATGTTATAATATGTATTTGACAAATCTTAATTAATCTTAATCTTAAGGAACATGAGAATACAGATGAGCTTTATTTTTTTTATTTTATTTTTGAATAAAATGTAAAAAGAAAATGAAACAATGACCAGTAGAAATCGTCATCCATTAACGCACACACAAAAGAATCCGACAGAAACAGAGACAGAGACAAAGCTCAGATCTTTGTCTCCTTTTGTTTAATATTCCGCTTCATTAGTACCAAAGCCAAATCCCTTTTCATATTGTTGCAGAATATTCTCATTTTCCCTCCCTTTCTCTCCAAAACCTAACTATTCTATCTGTTAACGTCCATTGATGAATTGAATGCGAAGTTTCTCTGCCATGTACCATTGCAATCATTTCCGCCCCTATATTAGCTCAATGTGGGCATTCTTTCTTCTGGGCTGATTTCATATAAGAACAACAATGGCTTTGTTTAAGAAGATCTTTCATAAAAAGCCGATCAATGGGATTGTGGAATTCTCTGAAAGAGTTTATGGTAGGCTTTTCCTTTATCCCTTTATAATTTCATTTGCTTCTACGAAATAGAATTACGCATTTATTACATAGATACATACACCCCATGGTTTCCTTGTTAATTGCTTGCAACCGTGTCCGTGGGAAATGCAATGACATTGGAGCTGGATTTCATCAATATTTTTGAGAAAGAACTAAGATCAAATGCCTACTGCATAGTATGAATGGTTCGATGGGGACTGTAAACTTAGCTTTATAGGCAGAAAGAAGCTGATGGTTTAGGATTGGGATTATCTTGTTACCTGTTTAAAAGCTCTCATTTTTTGCCATAATTTCAGTACTGTGTACGAATTTAGTTATAGTGGCTTCCCTGTAAGAGTGTTTTTTTACTTACTGCTGTAGGAGAAATGTGCTGAATAAACAACTTAATCTCTGTTGTGTATATTTTTAGTTTTTAGTTGCTGCTTGTCAACGGACATTTGGGAAGACAATGAATTTAAAATCCATATTGAAGGCATATTGCATAAACTCCGTGATCAGTTTTCTGGTGCCTCATTCATGGTCTATAACTTCCAAGAAGGAGAGCACCAGAGCCGGATTGGCAGTATATTGTCCAAGTACAATATAACCGTAAAGGACTATCCTCGTCAATATGAAGGGTGTCCAATACTCACCCTTGAGATGATTGATCATTTCTTGAAATCTAGTGAAAATTGGTTCTCATCTAGGCAACAAAATTTGATCTTAATGCATTGCGAACGAGGTGGGTGGCCAGTTTTGGCCTTTTTGCTTGCTGCTGTCATGTTATATCGGAAGCAGTCCAGTAGCGAGCAGAAAACATTAGAATTGACCTATAAGCGAGCGCCTCGTGAGCTTTTGCAGTTGACGTCTCTCTTGAATCCACTACCCTCTCAACTAAGGTATCTTCAATATGTCTCTAGGAGCAACATGGGCTCACAATGGCCTCCTTCAGATAGATCACTTACATTAGATTGTGTTATTCTAAAATGTATTCCTAATACGGATGGCGAGGGGGGCTGCCGTCCAATGTTTAGAATATATGGACAAGATCCTTTGATGGCTGCTGACAAGACCCCCAAAGTTCTCTTCTCTACACCGAAGAAAAGTAAACTTGTTCAGTATTACAGGCAGGTGAGCCTGATTCTCTTTTATCTAAGTAGTTCATTTTACATCATTATGTTATTTGTTTTGGAAGGAAACTACTTATTCCTCATAACCTTCCACAACAAGACATCTGTTGCTGTCATCTTAAAAAATGAAGTGACTCTCCTCTTTATATATTTAAATCATCAGTTATTATTGCAGGTGGATAACAAACTAGTTAAATTCGACATACGTTGCCATGTTGTGGGTGATGTTGTTATTGAATGTATTAGTTTAGATAGTGATCAGCAGCGGGAGTTATTGATGTTCAGGGTCATGTTCAATACAGCCTTTATAAAATCATACATGCTGATTCTTAACCGTGATGAAATTGACATCTTATGGAATGCTAAGGATAGATTTCCAAAGGATTTTAGAGCAGAGGTATATATTCATCTTCCTTTGTCCTTGGTAATTTGTCTTGTTCTGTTTGGTTTTGAATAGTTATTATCTTACATCTTGGTGAAGGTTATTTTCTCAGATATGGATGTTCGAACTTCTGCTTTTTCAACTGGTTTACCGGGTGTTGAGGAGAAAGGTGGTCTTCCCATGGAAGCTTTTGCTCAAATTCAAGATATTTTTGGCAATGGTGATTGGCCATCTCCTACAACAGATGCAGCGACTATACTTCAGTGTATCCCAGTATCAAATATGCTACAAGGAAAATTGGAGACAGTTTCTCTCAAGGGTTTGGAAAAAGCCAACATCTGGCTTGATGATAAAGCCAAGGAGAAATTAAAATCACAGTTATCTGAACACATCATCACAAGTCAAACATGCACTGGTTTGGAGAAAGAATCTACATTCTCTTTTAATACATCTGATGAAAATGCAACTCGAAAGAAGTTTAAACCTCAGGAAATCCAGGATGCTCCCCAAAAGTCTTCACAGCCTACACCCTGTCCCAGATCACCTTCTGATCCTAACCCAGTTCAGGGGAATACTGAATTACAAGAACTTAAAGTTACTCCACAATTATCAGAACATCCTAAGACCTCTATTGAACCATCTGCAGAAGCCAATTCAAGTAGGAGGAAGTTCGAAATTCTAGAATCTCCAGTTGCCTTACAAAAGCCTGCACAATATATGCCATCTTTCAAACCAACCATGGGTGCAAATTCAGTTAGAAAGAAAATCGCGCCCCAAGAAGAACACAATCAACCATTAACTTCATCTGTTCCGTCTCTTTCTTTATCAGAAACACTGAATCTTATGCAGCATTCTTTTGGAATAAATTTACTGAATCCTCCTTCACTTGGTACACAAGTTACCAATGAAGCTCTCTTGCCTTATCTATCAGTAACATCTTCTGTCACGGACAAATATAATTCTACCCAATCTTTTGCCTGTCAGCCCCCTTCTTTTCCTCCCACTGCAGCGAAGAATACATCCCAATCTTCCAGACCCCCACTCTCTCTACATCCTCTGACTTCCTTTCCAGGGGAACCTTCATCTCCCTTGGTTGAGCAATCACTTCCATCTGTTCCAGCCCCTTCCCATCCCCTACCACCACTCTCTACTGTAAGTTATCTAGATCCAGGTCCCCCTCCTCCATCCCTTCCCAATGTTGCTTACTCAAATGCAGCCACCTGCTCAATTTCTTCACCACAACTTCAGACATCAGGACCTCCACCTTCCCTACCTTCTGGATCTGTTTCAGACCCTACTAGTCAATCCTCAGTGCCACAGCCACCTTCTCCTCCTCTTCCTAGTCTTGCTCCAAATGGTCCATCAGATAAGCCTGTACATGTGCCACCTGTGCCACCTCCTCCAGCTCCTTCTGCCATGGGATTATCTAGAGCAACCCCAGAAAACCATGGCAATATACCTTCAATTCCAGGACCACCTCCTTTGTTGAGAGGACGTTCAGTAGCACGTACAGGTTCTAAAAGTCAAGCTCAAACCGGAAAGGCCAACTTAAAGCCATATCATTGGATGAAGTTAACAAGGGTTTCTCAAGGAAGCTTATGGGCTGATGCACAAAAACCCGATGAAGCTGCCAAGTACACATTTTCCCCTGAATTGCTTTCGGTCGTATAATTTATAGAATGTACTATGGTTATTTTCCTTTTCTGTAATAGGGTTGCAGAATTTGACATGTCAGAACTTGAGAGTCTTTTCTCTGCAAATTCGCCAACTGCAAATAGCAGGAGCAAGCATGGGAAAGGAAACAGTAATGCCTTAGGCCGTAAACCTGATAAAGTCCAGCTGGTAATTAGCACTCTTTTTCTTGAACAGGTTGAAGGCTTGATGCTCATTGTTAGTTCTCTTGATTGCCTGACTCTAAGGTTCTAAATTCTGTTTTGTACCGAACTGGGGCTGAAAGAAGTTTCCCCCCTGTAAACCTGTTACCTGTTCCATACTTGGGTCGTAATCGTGATTTTCCATTATGTTACTTTTCTTGGTTGGTTCTTCTGTTTATCTTCTCGTTAAACTCTTATTCATCTTGGAGCTTTAATCTGAGTATTCTATCTTATGCAAAATTCATTTATATTGCAGATTGAGCTTAGGCGGGCATATAATTGTGAAATCATGCTCACAAAAGTTAAAATCCCTTTGCCTGAATTGACAGTAAGATGAAATATGCCATTTTTTTTTTAAATAAACGTCACTATAGTTTAGATTTTCAGTTATAGTTCAATGTACCAAAGACAGGTATCATGGCTTTTCACACTTAATAAATGACGGAATTTAGTTCACAGATGTGTTTATTTTAGGCTTGTTTCTCTTTATTTAATTATATTTTTCTTCAGCACTTGATTTCCAAAATTGTACTTATATAACAGCCCATACGTCATTTTCAATTTGTTTCCCTGAAATATTCTTCAATTGGTGTTTTACATTTTTCTTCTCTGTTACTATGTTGCAGAGTGCAATCCTTGCCTTAGATGACACAGCATTAGATCCTGATCAGCTTGAGAACCTTATTAAGTATTGTCCTACAAAAGAAGAGATCGAATTACTCGTGGTATTGAATACATGTGCTTATATTTTTCTCTATCTGTGTTCTTGAAATAATAGTTTTCATATGGTAAGATTTTTAGATGCTCATAACTGAGTAGGTGGTATCATGTGCTTTATGCAAATCACGACTTAGGTGATGATTATATGTTTATTTTCAGGGTTATAAGGGAGACAAGGAAAACTTAGGAAAATGCGAACAGGTCAGCAGAGTATCTTTGTGTTATACACTTTTCTTTAACAGTTCAGTCTACATATAATCTGATTATTTGCTCAGTATTTGGTGACAGTATTTCCTAGAATTGATGAAAGTGCCACGAGTAGAGTCTAAGCTAAGAGTTTTCTTATTCAAAATACAATTTCATTCCCAGGTATGAGGAAAACCTGTGTACTCAGATTGGTATGAGATGCTTTCTACTGTTGTTGTCACCTAACTGGTACTTGTTACATCTTTCCAGGTTTCTGAGCTTAGAAATAGTTTGGGTATAGTAAACTCTGCTGTCGAAGAGGCAAGTTAACCTTTTTTTTTTACATAAATTAGCTTTTCCAATTGAAGGTGTTCTTTTC
Source organism: Abelmoschus esculentus (assembly GCA_035048815.1). Lineage (NCBI taxonomy): Eukaryota > Viridiplantae > Streptophyta > Magnoliopsida > Malvales > Malvaceae > Abelmoschus > Abelmoschus esculentus. The sequence continues at coordinate 170,953 of JAUCBN010000032.1, forward strand.
CCTGAAGAATTTAGTCATTTGAACCATTTCACTAATGCATTCATCAGGTGAGGAACTCGGTTAAATTGAAAAGGATCATGCAAACTATTCTTTCTCTGGGAAATGCTTTGAACCAAGGAACTGCTAGGGGTGAGTGATTTAATTCGGGAGGTATATTTAATTAATAGGTGAAAAACCATCTTATTGCAATCATCTTTTTGTATCTCATTATGTTTAGATAGATTTGTTAATGGAAAACAAGGTCTGGCTTTTCACTGCTGATTTTCCTTCTTTTATTCTTCTTGAATGAGTTGTGTATTTTCACTGTTTTCTCATTGTTAATTGAGTTTCTTAATGTTTAACGAAGTCCAGTAATCCTGTATTTTTCCCTTAACTGCTAAGAATAGAAACCGGGTCCCTAGATGTCATATCTGTACAGTCTTTTCAAAAAGAATCAATTTACTCCATATGTTTCAGTAATTTATGGTTCCTTCCCACAGGTTCTGCTGTTGGTTTTCGGTTGGATAGTCTCCTTAAACTCACAGATACACGATCTCGGAGTAAGAAGATGACTCTCATGCATTTTCTTTGCAAGGTACAAGATCATCTACCTTAATTTTCTTGAAGCTGATCTTTCTTGTTAAATTTGTTTGAATTACTTGAATATTCTTGTACTTCTACCCTTACATTTCAAGATGGAAATGAGCATGGTGTGCTGGGTATGCTAATTTTCAATTTTGTTGAAGATTAGTTTTAAACTGTAAAGGTTAAAATATCACGAAAATTATTGTGGAAAATGCATGGTATGCTGGGTTGTTTACTTTTGCAATTATAGGATTTAATTATGCAACGACAAAAATAACCCGGATCACAAGTTACTCCACAATATCTTTCTTGCTGAACAAGCCTATCATCTCTTAGAAGTGGTTTCTACAAAGGAAAATTCTTCATGCTTCTTAGGAGATGAGCATGTCCTTTTTGATTACAATATGGGTTCAAAGCTCTTGATCTTGGCCGAAGTCTATTATCCTTCATTTTGGATGCATGTTTTCAAATTAATTAGAGAGAGAGAGAGACTGCTTAATTTAGCTTCTTATGGGATAAGAAACTGCTTAGCTTAGCTTTTTATATTTGCTTTTATTTCCATTGCACACCATAACTTGTTCTATGTGAAAACGTTGGTTTATACTTTACTCGTTACGGTCTCTAATTTTTAGGTCTTGGACCAAAACTTGCCAGAATTACTAGATTTTCCGAAAGACCTTCCGACTTTGGAAGCTGCAACAAAGGTGAAACTTTTATGGCCTTTTTCAGGTCATACTTAAATTACTTAACCTTTGGTATCTGATGCTAAGCAAAATTATTGACTACCATGCAGGTACAACTGAAATGTTTGGCAGAAGAGACGCAGGCCTTTAGTAAAGGGTTGGAAAAAGTTGTCCAAGAACTATCTGCCTCGGAAAACGATGGTCCCGTGTCTGAAACTTTTTGTAAGGTAATTCCTATATAGTAACTGGCTGATTTGTACGTCAATGAGGTTCTGCACATTCACATGTTGCTTGGATTTTCTTCTTATATTTGAAACATTGCCTGTTAGGAACACCACAGCCTTGGCTTTCCTAGTCTTAACTAAAATAACAGCATTCATAACCTTTGAAGACGAAAAAGACGGTGCATTAAAGTTTTCAATCAGTGTCTTTACTCTTTAGTAATTAGTAGGTCAGTTTTGGCCTTGGCAGAAGCTAACTGGGATGTTTTAAACAACCTTGGTTAAAAGAAACTGGATTAGAGCTGTTGTCATGGAAGACTTTGGTCAAAAGATCTTGAGATTCAATCTCATCCAATAGTCTTTACAATTCAGCGTTGGGTTTCTAGATATGACAAGCACTTATTATGATAAAATGAACTGCTGTGAACAGCCTTCTAAATTATTTTGCCAAATACTCATTCGTTGTGACACCTATGTGCTGATCAAGAGTACCCTGACCATAGAGCTGCTCTACAACTTTACCATTTGTTTCGGGAATCATATTTGGTTTGGGTCAATAGTCACTTTCAAATAACTTGTTTTCTCTCTAATTCTCACTGTTCTTACTTCTTATTCTTCATATTTCTCTGAAAGTTGATGCTTTTATTTACTTGAACCTTCAGACTGTAAGGGAGTTCCTTGGTTTTGCTGACGGGGAAGTCAAGTCTTTGACTTTGCTTCAGTCTTATGTGGTATGATTTACTATTAAGGAGGCTTTATTCTTGCATATTCAATGTACCTGCAAAAAAACAAATTCATTACCATTTCTAAATTGTTGCCTTCAGGATAAAAATGCAGATTCATTGGCTCATTATTTTGGGGAAGATCCTGCACGTTGCCCATTTGAGCAAGGTAGTTGTTTAGCCTTAACAAGTCTGTTTAATGCTTAACCCTGCGTCATTTTAGGATCCAAATGCTTATCAAGACAACTGATTCATTTACATTGTTACTTTTTGATTAAGTAAAGTGGGGTCCAGAAGGGAAACTTTTTTAAACTTGGGACAAACGGAAATAGAATAGTTTTCTTTTGTTGTTGAAATATTTCTACTAATCCCCAAAAGCAATAGTTAGAGTGATGTTGTCCTATATGATGGCGGTGACTTCTCTTGATCTATAACCAATTGTTGTCTTTGCATCAGTATGCATCTGTTTTAAATCACTTTGGATACTACCTACAGTAAAGTTGATCTAGTTTAGATATCATAACTAGCATCTGTGCTAATATGTACAAGTAATTTGTGCTTTAGGAAAACTATTAGCCAACATGCACCCTTGTGAATCTCAGATGCAGAACAGTTTAACGTCTCGGGTCTTGCTCTTTTGCTCTATTTTACTCAGATTTATCACTTTCCATTTTTCTGCTACTGCTTTTCTAGTCATGTCTACTCTGCTAAGCTTTTCAAAGATGTTTGTCAAAGCACACGAGGAAAATCGCAAGCAGCTTGAATTGGAAATGAAGAAAGCAAAAGAGGCAGAAAACAAGAAGCTAACAAAGTAGTACTTCCATGAAGGAGTCTGAGGCTCTGAACAGTTGATACGAGGTCCAGAAAAGAGCGCCGCTATTCAATGATACATTCTACTGATTAACCTGTCATTCTGATTCTCACATGTAGAAATATGTTAAAGTTTCGCTCCATGGAGGGAAAACCCTCGGAAGATTAGAGCACATATGTATCGGAGAACATGTGGTCTATGATGAGACAGCAAGAACGAGTTGTAAATTAGAATACATGCAGGTGGTGAATGTTGTGGCCAAATACCGAATTCAAAGAGTAAGCTATTAACTGCATTCAGTCTATAACATGCTTTCTGGTTTTGGAGCAGAGCTGAAGGTTGGGGTTCATATTAGGTCCTCCCCAGCTCACTTGTACAGTGCTCAAACAAGCTTTGTTGAAAATATGTAGGAATGCAACATGATATGATAGTTTTACTTTTGTTATCCTTTTCATTATATATTATAAATCACGTGTGAAATTTTAATTAAAAGGAATGTAAACGCAAATGTTTTTAAAGAATTGCTTGTAGCTTTTGAGTAATGCCTCCACGTGTACCATAGATAAAGCTAACTCAGTTTTGGATTTAACATAGTTGTATTGACTAAATTGTGATATGTTGGCACCACAGACCAAGGTCACTCTGTAAGATAACCCTAGCATTTTAGTATCTTTTGAAGGTCATGAGATTGAAGGTTTAGGCTGTCCGGCACTTATGGAGCGCGCAACTGCGGTGGCTAAAGCCGTAGTGAAGTTTGGATCTTTTGTTAAGGATGTAACATAGTTTTTGATTCTTTTGTTGTCGTCATCGTCGATGTTGTTGTTTGTGCTGTTATTTTCCATAGCATTCCCAAGGTAATTCCTAGTACTGTTTTGAATGTTGGATCCTGAAAGACAGAGATCAAGAGTGCTGGTCGGTGGAAAAGGGTTATCCAGAGCCGGATAAAGCAGGGTAGTTGTCGAAGAAGACAATAATGGTCCTGGTGTAGAACAAGTTTTATGGTTGTGCTGTCCTTCGTATGTTGCCATAAGAAAAGATTAGTCCTCCACGCATCGCTGAACCTAAGAAACATAAACAAAGATCCCAAAGAAATTCGAATACCGGTAACAAAGAAGAGTATGGTTCAGTTTGAGCATAAATTATTACTACATATACCTTCTTTTTGACTGGACATCCGGGAACTACAGAGCACTTGAAGTAAGCTCGAGGTGTTGGGTTATTTTTTGTAACTTTCTGACCGTATTTCCTCCATTGATATCCATCTCTGATCATCTACAAATCATGATTACAGTAATGCTAAGAAACCTAGCTAGCTAGGGTAAACTTAAAGACGATGATCACTTACGAGGCTTTTGTCCCTAGGGTCTGTTTTCACAAAAACATGCGACGCCTTAGCTACGGCTGCAGCTGGAGGCCTTAGCCCCTTGTTTGAACCTTCATCATATGAACCGAACTGCGAGTTCGATTCCTGAAGATATGCTTGATGAAGCACGTTGTACTTGCTGCTCATTGCTTCAAACAATAATCTAAGCGTTTGGTTCTCTTTCTGCAAACGTTCCAACTCCTCTTGCAGAGCTTGAACCTGTAATTTTTTACTAAAATCTATCAAAGATCTCAAATAATAAAAGAATAGTAAAGATCAAAGAAAGACCACAATTCATAAAGCTGTGCCTGTAAGTAATAAATAACCTCATCTTTGTTAAAGTCTGGTGCATCCATTGCAGTTCCTGGAAGTACAAGCAAAATCTTATTGATTTATCAATGAATATATATGTGCGTGGCTGCTGGGCATATTTTCCAAAGTGGGAAAGAGTATTTTGGGTGTTCCTTTTTAGTTTTCAAAGAGATTGTTCATAGGAAACATCGTGGCCATAGGTATTAAATAAAGTGTATTTGGTAGCTATGGGAATATATAACGTAATGGTTCTGACATCATGCGACTTAAGTAAGCACTTCGGTCTTCCTTAATAATCGGATGCATCACCTTTTCTTTGTTTTTTTCAGGACAAACTGTGCTGGTTATGGGGTCCCAAACGTGTTAGTGGACATGTATAGACAAGTTCGTGGACTTTAAACTTCCCTGTCTTTGTTTTTCTCTTCTCCATTCTCAGATATTATTGGACTCATTCTATCACCGTGTGAACACATGTCTGTTCTCTTAACAAACTCATGTGGAGTAGTACTGGAAAAGTAAATGGTACGTAATGTATATATTGAAGCTGGAACACTCAAAGGTCATCATAACTGCAGGTTTCTGTCCTTTCCAAAACCCCACAACCACAGTTACTTGAAATCAAAACGTTCAAAGCGTGTAACACGATAAATGAAAACCTGGTAGACTTTTCTTTAGGTCTTTCATATTTTTTGAGGTGCCATGGGCGGCTCTTACTTAGGTAACCTAACATCCCATCAGATAGTTAAATCAACTAGTTGTTGATGATATTCAATCTTTTGATAGATCAATTTAGAACAAATATTACATAGACTTATTACCAAAGGATCTTTTCAATTTAATGATCTTCATTTATAACTATTAGTTTTAAAAAAATAATCTTATTTGATAGATTATTTTATTGTCAGTTAAAGGAGATATATGTCGACAAGAAATGATCAGCTGGTAGCTGCAAAGTTTGAATATAAAGAAAATTGTTGAAGTAATATAAAGTCTCTTGGAGTTGATTTTAGTTCCTATACTTTGAAAAGTAACATTTTAGCCTCTGTAGGTTTAATTTGTTCACTGAGATTAATCTATCTTGCCGCTATTTGATTGTCTTCTAATTGAGAAGGAAAGATTAGATACCTTCTGGACTGCAAAAGAATGACTTCATTCTTCCTTCCATTTCTGATATTAGATTCAGACTACCATATCTACATCACTTCTCTAGAGTATTCTGGTTTACAACTCATCCTTCCTTCCATTTCTGATATTAGATTCAGAATACCATATCTACATAACTTGTTTATCGTATTCTGGTTTACAACTCATCCTGAAATGGCTGCAGCAAGGGCTGCTGTGAACTTGGGATCTCTGGTAAAAAATGCAGCCATTTGATGAACCAAGAGCGGTTGGATATCTGGTGCACCTATTTGTTGAGCTGGTTCTTTGGCATCGTCCTCCATTCTAACTGGCTGCATCAGATCAAGAGTTACAGTGGGAGGTGAAGCTTTGGTTATGGCAGATGGAACTGGTGCAGGAGTAGGACCAGTGTTGGTGGGACTTGTGTACTCCCTTTGATAGTCAAACTTTGTAGCGTGCATCCAAATGGTCTGGTTTGTGTCGGACTCGTTTTTAAATTCCAGCAACTAAATACATGCTTATACGATAATAACACCATACCAAAGAAATACGATCAATCATGGACCTAGATGCAACCTCTCTACTTCATTGCTTGTTTCATTCGACACAAAAAGAAAATATAAAAGATTAAAAGGAACTGCTTTGGTTTCATTGTTTCATGTATTGCTCGCAAATGCATTAAATATATCGAATTGAATTCGATACATGAATTTACACACTCGTAAGTGCAAGACAACTTGCATGCCTTGTCCATATATCCATCCCTTCCCAGTGCGAATGCCTGTCCGAAAATATTGAAATTGTCCAGTCCAGGCAATGGGGTACCTTACTTTTTGACGTTGAAGACTCCAACTAAACAACAAAGCTCGTGTTGTTGACCACCTTCCACCTCCTTGATCTAACAGTTCTTAATCATAACGACACCGATATCGCACGTGCTGTTGTGGTTCTGTTGCTGCGAGGATTAAAAAACAACTTGTATCTGATAAATTATGACTGGTTTACTAGAATATAGAATGAATCCAAATCAAAACGTCCTAGGGTTATTTTTTAGATTGGTTTCAAGGGAAAATCCAACATTTGATTCTAAACCTTATATTACGGGTCCATTTAAACAGAACTGGAAGCCACGCCTGTGTTTGGGGAGTGAAGTAGTTGCCAATCTTTTCATTAGGCTACAAATAAGTACATAAACTGTTTGGAATGGACATAAACCTAATGGATAGTGCTCTACATGTAGACAATATGTAATTTAAGAGAGTAATAAAAAAAGCAAATTTTTTATTCCAAACAACCAATTGCTCTCTCATTCTATAAATGAAACTCACATACTTTTAAAACTACTTCTATATGATCTTTCAATAGTTAAAAATGAAAATTTCATCCAAAAATAACACACCTATCACCTCGCACCGAATCACAAAACATAACTTCTTTCAAAACCCTAAAAAATCTGCACACAATGACTTCCCACGAAATCATTAATTAATTAGTGCTGGTAGTGGAGGTTTAATGGAGACAATACTTGAATTTATTTTACAGACAGGAAGAATAATTCTAGCTTTGCAATATCTTGTTAGGCACTACTATGCAAATGAATCACTAGAATCCTAGCTAATAGGCTTGCTGCATTCCTCCCGAAGATAAACAAATATAACATCCTAATGCCCCCACAGACTCGGTAGAGGCTATGGAAGGAGTCATTTTCCCATAAATGTGCCCGCAAATTTGGCTGACAAAAAACCATTTCACTCTTTGAGTTGGAAATACTGCAATGAAGATTCCTTGTGAATTAAGAGAACGGACCGAGGCCAGCATTATAACAATCAGGTTGCGATTCACTTCGATGGCAACCTAACCATTTTTTCTCAAGCAATGTGAACTTGTAGGAGATCCGTAGGTTAACAAGGGCAACTACCTAGCATTCCCTTAGTTACAACTCTTGTATAAGAGTAGGAAGAGTAGGACCCAAATGTCAAAATCAGCATGAGGCCGGTTATGGAAGAAACCTGGAAAGTATATGCATTTATATGTTATGGAGGGAGAGAACAACACAACTTTCAAGCAATCTTTTCCATCCTAGGGTACTAGGACCAAGAAAACAATTGGCTAAGATGAACAGGGATGAGAGATCTCATTAACAGAAGACTCTTTGAATCATGGGACATTTTATGTTTTTACAGACAGATATGTCACTGTAAAAGTAAAACTCATATTTGTATAGGCAGTTTAAATAGCAGAATACAGGTCCCTTGGCCTTGGATAATACAAACATGCCTAGAATTACAACCATAACATTCCTAAATGGAGGACAAAAGTGTATATGAATAATACAAATTGTTCACAAAATTCATATTGATGAATGAAGACGAAATGTTTCTCATCAAGATTGTAGTATAAAAAGGGTATCTTTAACTGCCAAAACAAGCAAGAACAAAGTGGTAGACAAAATTCAAAACCCTACTATTAATTACATGATTCCAAGTAGTAGTACTACTACTACTACTATGCATTGAAATCATGCAAATTTTGTTGAATCGATCCCTTTTGAAATCCAATCAGAAACCTAAACAAGTTGGGTTCACACCAAGTCCTACATCTAAACTACATGTGACTTCTAAAATCCTAATATTAAAAGATATTGTGTGCTTAACCACGTTCAAACTCGCATTCTCTAACAATACGTTGCCACAACAATGACATCCAACCGTTTTCATTTCCCAAGAGAAACCATAATCTTAAAGTTAAAAAATTGCAGATTAACGCTTATAAAATCAGAAACACCAAACCTGCTGCAAATAAACTACTAATATTTAGTTAAATTAACACACAGGAAACTACTTGCATGCAACATCCATTTCCAGACAGAAAAACAGGCAACATGGTAGAACATACATAAGATAGGGTTATAAGTTATAACTGAGAGTAACAATTTGGTGCTGCTAGATTCAGACGAAAACAAACACCAGTAAAGAGATGATCGCATGCTTTAATAGAAAAGGGAAAATATAGGAAGAAGATGGTATTTAGACCAAGTAAACACACACACACGTACAAGGGAGAGAGAGGAGGAGGAGGAGGAAAATAGGTTTAGAAGGTAACCACCAAAGGATCAAAATCCGGGCACTAGAAGCTGACAGAAAGATAAGTGAGCACGCAAAAGCAAAAGTATGGCCTTATACAAATGCTACTGTGTGCTCGCTCTCTTCTGTCAATTTCAAAATGTCCCCAGCAAGAACTTAAACAAAGACTAAACAAGAGTATTTACCTAAACAAAGAAACCAGCCTGTTTTCACTCAAATAGACCAGAAGCCAAGAATAGTAAAAGGAATGGTTCAGATCTGTAAACACAGTGAACACCCTAGTTATGGAAAAGGTACAAGAGGGAAGAACTTAAAAACGATTCTATAGTTTTCCACTTTTCCTAGCGAAACCTAGCCAAAAGCCAGTAAGAATCATAAGCATGAAAGAATCAAAGACCCCCCCACCCACCCAGGAAAGGGGAAAATCCCTTCTCTCTATTCATCATTATCATCCACTAATCTTGTTATTTAATTTCTACCTGCTTTTCATTGTCTCTCTCCATCATGTCAGTCACAAGTACTCAAGCGTTCTTCAAACTCTACCTTTTTCCTTTTAACATAACCTACCTATATCTAACACTGTCGATGAAGAGACGTCAACGATAAATAAATAAACTCGAAATCAAAAGGTAACTTTTTAAAGAACATGAATCTCCAGTGACATTGATAGAGGAAAGTGAAGATGGGAGAGAAGCAGAACATTCATCAACCTACACAATACTGTTTACATAGAGAGAGAGAGAGATTGGAAAGGAGAAGATCGATATAAAATTGAATAATGATTAGTACATAGTCTTTGGTCTGGGTCAATGATCTAGTCTACCCCCTAGCAGTTCGGGTTGTGACCAGTTTTAAATTGACCCACTAAAGGAAGGGTTCTCTATTGCACCACCTTTTCGCTATGGAAACTCCAACCATCGTAAGCACATGAAATACATAATTGAATAATGATTATAAGATAAAACCAAAATTTACACACCCGGAGCCCTTATGGAAGGGTATTAATCAGATGGGAAATAATAGAAATAGTTGAGATTTAAATGAAAAATAATGGAAATCATTATTTATAAACAAAGTTAGAAAAATTTTATCATTAAAACTTAAAAATAAAATTAAAAATAAAGATTATTATATTTGAATCGTAGAGATAATTTAATTATATCTATTTAAATTATTGTGAGATCCTCAGAAAAATATACGCATAAAACCCTAATATTTTACAGAATTAGATGATCACAAGCTTAATGTGTCCATATGTTTAACAAAATTAAATCTATCATAATTCGAGTATATTTGATTACAATAAATTTAAAAATTCTCCATAAATTCTATAAAAGTAACTAGAAAGTAATCTTTATATTATTGTAAGTGTAACTCGGTCTACTTATTTACAATACCGATGATTATTTTATATTCATATTTTAAAAATAAAAAAAATTGAATAATGAAAAATCAGAAAAATCCAGGAGAATTCTTTAAAAACAGATTTAGCAATATCTTAAAAACACCACAAATTCTACAAGATAAGCTAGAAAGTGACTTATATTTATATAATCATACAAAAGTCTTGGTTACTTTAAAAAACACTTACCGATTTCGAGTTATAGATTAAGGTTTATTATTTTTTGAGTGAACAAAGGTTAAAAAATGTTTTAAAAAACAAAAACGACAATGATTGTAAAAAATATCGTAAATCATACGAGTAAAATTAACAGAGATAATTTATATGATTAAAAGATTATGGAATCTAATTCCTTTTAGAATAAAGGACTCATACTTTAAAACTGTAAATTGTTAATTACATATTTTCTTTTAAAAGTAGTGCATATTGTTATGTTTAAATAATTAATATTTTTACGTAACTTGGCCAATTACCAAATCTAGGGCTAGCTGCTACAAAATACTAGCGTTCAACCATTATAGACAAAAACCAGACCTTGGCAATGACGTTGGAGTAAGTGATTTTCAGCTCATCGTCGCCGCTTTTTTCCAGAAACTGCATCACTTGAATGTGACTTGGTTGAACTTGGTGATTTCCGCTTTGCACTTTCTTCAACCTTGGATGAACTGGATTTGGATTTAATGGTACCATTAGTATTAGATTTGCCACCGCTTTTAAGAGGCTTACCCTTAGAATTGGAGGAAATCTTGGGGGTTTCCTGCTTGGACTTGGATGCCTTTGAAGTGTCTTGCTTTGACTTTGTGGAAGCTTTTGGGGTAACTCTTCCATCGTTCTTGAATTTGGTAGACTTGGGCGTGTCACCACTGTCCTCATTCTTGGATTTGTTGACAACTTTTGAAGCGGTGTCAACTGATTTACTGCCACTTTTGGTGGTAGGATCCTTGGATTTGTCACCATTGTCTGATTTACTAACACTCTTGGGGACATCTTTGGATTTGATATCAACTTTACCATCTTCCTTTGTCTTGCGCCCAGACTTTGTGGCAGCAATCTTGGATTTTCTGGCAGAAGATCCTCCACCTCTGTCCATTCAAAATATAGGGATTTTCAAAAAGATCCATTTGAAAGAATTTAGTAACCTTTTAGGCGAAGCATCCATCTTAGTTTTCTTGCTGAGCTGATCAGCTGTTTTTGTTTTCTTCTTTTCTGTCCTGTCCATGGAAATCAAAACCAGGGGTAAAGAAGGTAAGACAAGACAATAATATGAAGACAGAAACAGATGAGAGGACCCAACAAGCAAATGCAAAGCTATACCGAATATGATAATTGCATTGCTAAAGAAGGGAGGATGCATCAACATAAAGTTTCATCATGCAATGCCAAAATACACCAAGAAACCATCTAGAATAGAGATTGTGATGCAGTCAGAGTTAACACTAAAGACACACAAAATGGAATCACTTACATTTCAGATGAACCATCAGGACTTGAATTGTTAGCTGCTGCTTCCTGTACCCATGAAGTATACACTCGGGATGGGAAAACATAAAAGAGAAACATTAAGATTTCGCAACATTGTCAGCCTAGAAACTCAAGCCAAACATAAAAGATAAAAGGCAGATTCCGCGGGATGGGAAAGAAGCATACACTCGATAGAAAGTTGGGGTTTTGGTTTGTTAGGGAGGGAGGGAGTTTTTGTTTTTTGCAGGTATTTGGAAATAATGTACCTGAAAGTCTTGTGTGGCTTTGGGTTTCCCCATTCTTTTGTGGGCTTTAAAAGGGAAATACATCGAAACTTTGCTCGGATTACACCGTTGCTTATGAACTGGAGGACGATGACGGGCTTTAGCCTACGGAGTCCACCTTGGTGTTCTGTGTTCCATGGACAACTCGATTTTTAAGTATATTATACAATTTCATAAATCTTAATCATAATCATTAATTTTAAGATAAACTTTAATCATAATCACTAATTTTAAGATTTAAACTTTAAATTATATCCTTCACGAATCACGTACTATATTTTATGTTTATATTATACAGATAAATACATATCGAATAAAAACACTACTTTTATTGAAATATCCATAATCATAATACTAAGCAACACGATAAGTTGAACACTTCTTACTATTGTTGTGGTTGAAATATCCATCTCACGTTCTTGTATTAGAAATGCATGGTTTTCCGTTATACTCGTGAAACAGATGGATACTCGAACCTCCTCAAATTAGACTGCTAGTCTTTATATAAAATTGTCAAACCTTATCTAGTAAGTCATTCTTGATTGCGTGGTGTGGTTATTCTCTACTGTTAGTACAATAAATCTTAGAGAATAACGACATTTATTTTCACTATTTTTTTTTTAATTCTCGACTATAGAATATAAACACCAAATTATCAAACAAAAAAATGACACGTCAAATCGTTGCTTTTGCTTTGGTCTTGATTGCCTTCGTTGGCTTGGTTTCAGCCGCAGCCCCGTCAGGTTCTTCGCCCGCCCCTGCACCTGGTGGCACTAGCATTGCAGGTGCACCAAAAAGTGTAGACGGCAGCAGTGCCGGTTCTCCTCCTTCTCTGGCTCCTGCTCCTGCTCATGGCGATGGGACCATGTTGACAGTCTCGACGATTCCCGTAGTTGGAGCAACGGCCATTGCTAGCTACTTTATGTTTTAAGCACATCTAAGACTGCACTGGTTTTGTAGTTTTGAATTTAGAACCAAGCGAACCTTTTCTAATGATTTTGAGATCTGATGAATTCTTTTATGAATTAAGAAAAGCAATGAATAGCAAATGTTTAATTTGTAATCCGCTTATACGTGAGTCTATTTTTTCAATAAAATAAATGCTTAGCAAAAAAATAAATTTAAAAAATAAATGATTAACACCTTGAAGGAAAAATATAAACTAAAATAAATCTGTAACCAAAATTAAATTTAATAATAATTCCACAATTTAAATTATAACTAAATTTTAAAATATAAAACCATGGGACAAAAATAAGAAAATAGTTTGTATAAAAAGAAAGGAGCTAATTACTTATTTTGTTAACAAAGCAAGTAAATAAAGTCGATGTTTTTGATGGTTTGAATGAATCAAAATTATCAAAAATATATATTGGATCAATTTGAATTGAAACACATTTATCTAATAGAATTGAAACTGATAATTTAGAATCTGTTTGAATTTTATTGGATACTTCAAATGCTTTTATTAATCATACATTTATCTTTGCTCTTCGAAATCTTATGGGTTTGGATTGAGAAATAGTTGTAAGACATATTAGTAGAGCGGATAATAGTTTTACAGATTCACTTGTTTGAATTTATCATAGAATACTGACCGATGTTATTGCTTTTATTGAACTACCGATGAAAGTTATTGAGTATTTGAATACTTAAATTTAATAACAATTTTTGTATTACCAAAAAAAGCAAAAAATAGGATATAAATTAAATATATTATACTTTCAAATATGATACAATCTAAATTTGAATCAAATTAATGTAAATAAACTATTTAACCGATCGATAAACTATCAAATATATCTAATAGGAGTAATAAATTAGATACATGTTTTAAGAATGCAATGGCTCTCTTATAGTTTTGAATCGAGAAAAAGCTTCTAATTATTTCGAGATTTCTAAAATAAGTTTTTGATAATTTTAATTTGTTATCTCACATGATATTACTCATTTTAATTTCGCAATATCGTTTTTTAACTAAACTACTGTTGCCTGTTGGATTCAAAATTTAATACTTATACTTAAATTTTAAGATATTAAACACATATATTTTTATTTAAAAATTAATACGTTCACTAGTACACATTTATTTTCACCGTTATAGTTATATAAGTTAATGAAAAGAATAATTTAGTCTATAGAATATTCACCCTTTCGTCCCCCTCACATGGCATGAATTCTATTCTATTTGACCGATGAAATGAGAAGTGTTTTATTTCTCATGACAATCGTCCCCATACCGATATCATGTGTTATAGACGACTCATTTGATAAAGTTTTTCCCTCAGCCTCAAGTACTCATTTTATAAAGCTTGTCTCATAAGATAATATAAAGTAAATCTAGTGGGTGGTCCACTGCTCTTGGGAATAAGAAAAGTTGCATGGCTCATTTGGGGGGTCGATATTAACCCATGTGAATTGTGAACGAGAAAACATGTGCTCCACTCAGAATTAAAAAAAAATAGATGTTTCTTTTGATTTTTTTACTTTTGAATTCTCTTTAGTTCCATGTGAGTATATAATGTCTTTGGATGCTGACTCTTGTCAGCTGAAGGAGAGATTAGAAGGTGAATCATATCATCTACGGTTGAAGCAATCAGAATCGTTCATCTTTAAATAACTACATATTCACTAATTACATGTAGGAAAAAGGTGATGATTTATCTTAAAAAAAATTGAGATGAACGATTTTGATTGTTTGGGACCACGAATGACATGGTGAATAGAGTTTACCTAATAATTTTTAGGGTTGATAGATATTGATGAGTTGACATGATAGACCTCCTCGTTAAATTGTAAAATTAACTGATCAGTCAAAAGGTTTAACACCAATCATGTCAAGGATTGTGTCTAAACGATACACGTATGTAACAAGAATTGTTTTGAGATTTTTTAGAGATAAATTTCAGGGGTTTCAGGATCCTTTGCGCATATTGAGTGGTGGCGGAGTAACATAGAGAACCTCGAAGGCTAAACAAACGCGTACATAACAACAAAGACTTTTGTTTATAGACTAAATCAACGAAATCTTAGATTTAATCTCACCCTACGTAATCATAATTCTTGAAACAAAAACATAAATAATCCCTCAAAACACAAATAAACCAGAGCATGATGACAAGTTGGTGACAACGATTACCACCGCCACCTTGCTTCAAAATAGTCATGGAGATGCACATGTCTTTATCATGCATGCAAATGAAAAAGCTCCATAACTTGTTCTCCCCGTCTTGCTATTTTGAATATATGTCCAACCAGCAGCCCTGCCCATACAGAGCTGTCCAAACATTACAATTCTACTACATGACAATTAATCATCCATTAATAACCTGTAATGATTAGTGATTATAAGTCTATAATGAGCTCTTTTCTCTATTAATGGAAATGATACAATTTTGAGAAAACAAAAACATGGGTGGGGGCCTGGTATCTGATGCTCTTCTCTTGCCTGCTTAATTAACAAAGCTCCCGTTGTCATTATGTTATATACAGTTTCCATTATTGCAGGTTTTGGTTTGGTTGGGGATATGAGCAAGAAAAGGGGTAGAAAATGGGATTATGATTATACAAAATAAATTATGGGATTATGATTATAGAAGACATAAGATATAGAATTCATATAGATCATGTACTGCAAAGGCTCGTTATGGGATAAACTTCTCAACCCAATTTGTTCTATTTAAAACATTAAAATGAAAACCCTGACCTTACTTAAGGGATTTAATGCATCATCCTATTAGATTAGTTAGTTGTTGGACATAAATAAAATTTTTGATATATATAGCAGTAACATGGCCTGGGTTGGTTTTCAATGAAGAATTGAGCATACTTGCAATGGTTAAGTTTGTAATGATGATGATAATGTATATATATTGATGTAGGTGGTGGGGTGCATAATCAAAAATTTACAGCTGCCAAGGAAATCATACATAAATGAAACCTACAAACAAACACTTTTTTTATTGCTCGACTTGCCAACAAAGTCATTGCCCCACAACCCACAATTTCACTGATATCATGGATGGGTAGAAAAGAAATCAATTTATGATCAACTGTGGTTGACATAAAAACAGCCCCCACAAGTCCCGTACTACCATTCATGCAGTACAGAAGAATAGTTTTCATACACATATACCATTAGATTGGAAGTTTTTTAATAGGTTTTCGAGTTAAAACCTTGTGAATAGAACTTATCGGGCTTAGTAAACAATGTTAATGAAGGAAGATTAATTATACAATAGTATGCAACTAATAAAAATGGTTTAAAAGTCCATGTTCCCACTCCTAATGCCAAAAAAAAAACTAGAATTCCACTCTGTAAACACAGAGATTCTCGATGAAATGATCAGAAAGTTGAATTAAGAAAACGAAATGTTCATACAGATGGATATTACAGTGAGTGGTTCTTGTTTGTATTCAGAAGAAAATGACCCACATCTGTTTTCTTGACAGCTGCCTGTGATGGAAATAAATAAATGGGAGAGTTGTAGGGACAAGTGCCAGAGAAATAAACAGTACTGGACAAAAGAGTACCGTTGGGGTTGAAAGTAAATGACTCCTTGATTGTAGGGAGATAGGGACCTAGATGGAAACAGCATTAATCTAACATGCATACTCATCAATTAGAAATGCGGCACAGATCATTCAGACTTAAGCAGATCAGACATGGATGAATTTGAAGGTTTGAACTGAGCCGAAGTGGGGTGATCAGCCACACACCAAAATGTCAAATGAAGCAGCAATTTTCCACAAAGCTGATTATGAAACAATGATGGAATATTGACAATGGCTATATATATCATACAATGACAAAAAGTTTTTAAAAAGGAAAGGCAAAATGGCTAATCCATGTTTGGGTCAAAAGGGTAAGCTCTTTGAAGTGGAGCTTCCTGTGAGGGACTTGAGATGTTCTGATGGAACAAAATCTTGTGGCAAATTGGCCCTATTGACAATTCTCTTCATGTTGTTCTGCAAACTTTGTTGGACCAATTGTTTAACAGCTTTCTTCTCCTCGCTCATCATCCCTTCTTCCTCCACCAAGCACTCTTTGCTGTATTGATTTGTCGAAGAGGAAGAAGACCCGTATATCGGGGCGGAGACTGCTGCACTTGAGTTTCCACCGAAATTCTCGGAAACTAGCTTCCCTCTATCTACTCTCAAAACCTCCAAAATTCTTGAAGCTCTCTTCTGTGCTAACATACTACCTATGAGTGTAAGTTCAAGCAATGATGACATAACGCCTGCTTCAACCATGGCTTGTCTGTATCCACATGCTTTATGTGCCATTACCATGAGAATGTATGATGCCTTCTCTTGACACCCTGGGGAGTCGGTCCAATTCAACACGTCGACCAAAATTGGGAATGCTTCAGGAGCAACACTAATGCTTTTTCTACCTTCTGGAGTGGACACCACATTGCTCAATATCGCAAGTATTCTTTCACTAACATCCATGTCCCCCAATGCATTCAATAGAAAAGGTATCAAACCGGCTTCCAAAATGAAGGAAATGTTTGATGGGGAGATGGACAAATTGTAAAGTGCTCTAAGAGCATCAAGTCTTGCTTGAGACCCACTTTCCTTATCCAAAACCTTGAGGGTTTTTACCATGAAAGGGATAGCCCCAGAAGATCCAATGATAGGCTTATTCGAATCCAAGGCGCTTAACCCAAGGAAATTTGCTACTATGGCATCTGAAACTGCTTGGGTTGGCTCATTAGGGGACTCGATAAGCTTTAGCATCTTATGCACTGCCCCTGCTTTAACAATGGCTGCTTTGTTCCTGCAAAAAGAAGGGCTTTTTTCAAAGAATTGTTCAACATTTAGAAAACCCATTTTCCCTCAAAGATGACTTTGTTTAAAAGATTGGAAATTTGGGAAACTCACGGATCATTTCCGATTCCTAGATTAAGCAAAGCATAGAGAGCAGCGATCTGTGAATCTGAATCCTCAGAATCAAGCATTGCAACCAATGGGGGAATAGTCCCCAACATAGCTAAAGTTACTCTGTTTTCTGTGTCTTCTTTAGTGAGCAACCTTACTCTACTGGCAGCTACTCTCTTGTTTTCTTCGTTATCCATTTGCAGCTCCTTTACCAATCGCTTCAACTCCTCCAAAGCTTGCACCTTTTTCGTAGTCTCGTCATCGCTTTCCGCTTCAGCTAAGTTCAAGAGATGAACTAGCTTCTCTGGTTTACCATCGTTGATGGCTTTTTTCACTGCTTTGAAATCAGTCTTTTTGAGTTCGTTGAACTCTTTCAAGACCGACCTTATTGTGATGGTGGGAGGATGCTTAGGCTTGGGCTGAGGGGCGGCGTCGCTGATCAGTTCCTGCATGAGCTGACGACGGTGTCGAGAATTGGCACCGCAGCTTACAGCGTCGAAGATTTTTCTTCGGAATGAGGCGCATAGTCGGAAGTGGTTGCCGGAGGTGGTGGAAGGGCGGTCGAGTACTACGGATCCGATGTCGTTTCGGTGATACTTGGCCATTGTTTTAGTGACTGTATAGAAAGAAAAAAAAAATAGGACTTTCACATTATCCCAAGGATAGAGGCGGAATTAGAGAGACCGAGGACCTTCTCAAGATTCGTTACTCTGTTGTATTACTAGTAAGTTATTCACTTCGTTTTAGAGATGAAAGAGAGAGAGAGAGGGAGTGAGGTGAACCTTCGGACAATCAAATAGCCATAGGGTGCCAACTTTTTTTTTCACGATGACACAAGTGATTTTAAAGTCAGAGAAAAATATTGGTCGTAGGTTAATAACTTGCTTTTATATTTTTTATTTAAGTTTTGAGTTAAAAATAAAAATATTTATTCTTTTAAAGTTTTTTTTTCTATGTAGAGTCAAAAATAATAAAATTATTTTAAATTATATATGGGTAAAGAAAAATTTGTGTTAAAAACTTATGCGATTAAAAGAGGACTAGGAATAAATACTAAAAACGGTGATTTTTTGCGTTAAATACGTGAGACTGAATGTATGGTTTTTTTAAAAAAATTGATTGAAATTTTGAGAAAATAAAGAAAAACAGAAATATTGTAAGTCGCTTCAGGATTTCCCAATCCCTTGTTTTCCAGTTTGTAACGATACCCTAGAGCTAGAGGCATCCGTGAAATTATCGGACTCTGTGGCTCTGGATACCGTGTATTAGTTCTACGGCCTGTTGGAACTTTCAAGAACAGTAATGATTTTGAAAGAGACTGTGGATATGCTGAAACGGATCCACTTGGGCCTGACCATCTTCCCACTTGTGGAACTTGCGTTCCATTTCCGGGCATTTAATTTAAGCCAGGACCAGGATATCTTCTCTAGTGATTCGGATTCCATCGAGTTGTTGAACCAGTGGCCAGTGGGGGATGGGTTTTAATGACAAGGGTAATAATGTTGATGTGAGGTTTTGATGGTGCTGACTGATAGAGTGCATTGGGTCACCTGTCATGGTGGATATGACTTGGGATACTTGATGAAGCTTTCGGCTTGCAGGAGTTTGCCCCAGACTCAACCAGGGGTTCTGGATTTGATCAACAAGTAATTTTCACAAGGGGGATGATAGCAAACACATGTTGAAGTTTTGCAACAACAGTCAGGATGGTTTGAACAAGCTAGAAGACTTGGTGGAAATGGAAAGAATGGGTGGGTGGGTATCATCAAGATAGATCGAAGAGTTTGCTCACAGATCGCACATTTACGAGTTTAATGAGTTTCAAGCTTAAATTAAATTTTATAATATTATTTTGGGTAAAATACACCAGTGACCACCAAACTATTTGGGGATACCTATTTTGACCATCTAACTAAAGAACTCGTCAATCAGGTACCCCAACTTTGAAACCCTACCTATTTTGGCCACTGCGTTAAAAATCTGACGGAAATGTTAATAGTGATGACGTGGCAGTTAATGGTGATGACATGGACGTTAATTAAAAGTTATAAAATTACACATTTAGTCCCTCTAATTTATTTATTATTTTAAATTAATCATAAAAATAAATAAATAAATAAAATTAATCATTCAACTGATTTGTGACACATGTCACTACCTGGTTGGTGAGAAAGAAAGGAAGAAGGAAAATGTTGTAGTAATATGTCAAAGAAGGAATTCAAACCTTGCCCTCTTGCTTATTAAGCAAAGGGTTCAACCACTGAACCAATGTAATATTTATGGTATGAAATCCGAAAATGAAGTATTAAATGGTTATATCTGAGTATTTGAATTACCTTGACAAAGACGAACCGTTTAAATCGATTAATATTTAAATAAAAATATTAAATATTTAGATTTTAATTATTTGAATAAATTAAAATTTAAATATTCGAATAAAAATATTTAGATTTTAATTATTCGAATATTTGAATTTTGTTGTTTAAATATTTTTATATTTTATGTTCGAATAGTTAAAATCTAAATATTTTTATTCGAATATTTTTAAATTTAAATATTCGAATATTCATGATTTTTATTCAAATATCTAAATATTTTTATTCGAATATTTTATTCGAATATTTATTAATTTTCAACTAATATTTTTATTTATATATTTAATATTATTCAAATATTTTAATTCGAATAATATTAAATAAAAATATTCATATATTTAATATTCAAATATTTAATATATGTATTTTAAATATTTAATTATTTTGATTTATATATTAAATGTTTTATTATTTTAATTTAAATATTTAATATTTTAATTTAAATATTAACCGACTTGAAATTTTGTTATTGTAGGCTTTTACTAAAACTTGATCACTTAATAATACATGTGAATATATTATGACACAAGAAGTAACTTGTTCTAGTGGTTTACTCATTAGATGGGTGCTTACTATGCTAGAGGTTTTGGGTTTAAATCCCTTTATAAGCAAAAACTTTGCATTTTATTTCTTCTACTAACCATTCACCAATCTGGTGGTGACACGTGTCATCAATCGATTGGAGAAGAATATATATAAAATAATAAATCAAAATAAATTAATAAATAAAATTAGGATTAAATTAAAAAAATAAATAAATTAGAGGGATTAAATGTGTAATTTTACCGATTTTAATTAACAGCCACATTACTGCGATAACTACTGTTAACTTTTCCGTCAGATTTTTAACGGCAATGACCAAAATAGGTAGGTTTCAAAGTTGGGGTACCTGATTGACGAGTTCTTTAGTTGGGTGGTCAAAATAGGTATCCCCAAATAGTTGGGTGATCACTGGTATAGTTTATCCTATTATTTTTAGTAAAATTTTAACTTACAAGTTTAAATTTATTAAGTTTTAAATCTCAATCAAATTAAATATAATTATTTTTTAAATTAAATAATTAAATTTTTAAACTTGACTCGCCTCAAAATCGTACTTAGAAAAATAATTTTTCACTAATATTTTATCAAAATATCCATTAATTTGATTGTTAAGTCAAAAATATAATAAAGCGGGAAATCTAATTATAAATTATTAAAGTAAAAGTAAAAAAGGGAGTTAACGAAGTTCCCCGCTACTAGATAGTTTGGTTCGTAGACAAAGGAAACAGTAAAGAGAGAACTGAAAACGCTCTGCCTTCTCGTTTACAAGCTGAAGATGGAACCGGATGACCCTTTCGGTTCGTTGCTGGAACAATGCCGGATGTCATCCTCTGATGAGTCCGCCTTGCAAAACTGCCCATATTTCGGACCATCGGATTCAGACTCCGACGCGGGTTATCAAAATCCGGCCGACTCCATCGGCATCACAATGCTTCCTCCTCCTGACTCACCGGAGGACGAGGAAATCTTCCAAACCCCTCCAGAATCTAGGTCGACCGCCGTCTCCTCCGATAACCGTATGGTCGTGGATAGGGTTGATCGTGACGGAGACACTGTGCTCGTTGATTTGGAAAGGGATACGCAAGAAACTAGGGTTTCAAAAAAATTGAAAAGCTTGGATATTGGATCTCAGAGCGGCGTACAGAGATCTCCGGAAATGAGTGGCACCGACAGCGAGGGGTTATTGGAATGGTTAAAGAATAAAGCTCAGTCTCCTGGAGATACTCCAGAATCAGTGTTTCAAAATCAACAAAGTCATGAGACTAATTTCCAAGTTGATGTTTTGAGAAAGGATCTGGAATGTGAATCTGAAGAAGCAAACCTAGAGCGCAAAGCACAAAATGATTCAAATGCGACGGCAGCAGAGAGAAAAAGGGTCCATGATCATCCTAGTATGCCTTCATCTTCTCCGAGAGAGAAATTTGAGCGAGTCAAGAAGGTGATGCTGCAACTGGAAAAGAACCTGAAGGAAGACACGAGTGTTTATGGCCTTACTCTTTTGCAAGTTGCAGAGGCAAAATGGGGTCCATTTCCCTACCGAACCATAGGTAGCAGGAAAAGCTGAAAGGAAACGCAAGGCAATTGCGTTAGTTGATTTTTTTTGTGCTACATGGACAGGTAAATTGGGATATTTTGTAGTTCCATTTCATGCTTTATATGGAAGATTTGCATGTATATAACTGCAAAACTTAAAACTCAGAAGCATGGAAATACTTTTGCTTTCTTACTTTGATCACAAAATATGTTTATGATGTGTCTTTTGCTCGCGTACCATTAAAGCGATATCTAGGATGTGTTGTTTGAACTTTGTGATATAAAACCATGCCAAACCATTAAAAGAGGTGAAAGCTACTACTTTCTCTCCTTCTCTCCCCATCAAGGAAGGATATGTAGTATTATAGTAGCTACATTTGCTTAATGCCTTCTGTGATACTCAAATCCCGGTTAGTCGACTAAGGGATAGTATACCTGATGGTTATACCAACAAAAATGAAGTAGCTACATTTGCGTTTTAGGACATGCAAAGCAAAGAACCAGGCTCCCTGCCTTGAGCAACTAAATGGCCCCTGTCAAGGTTGTCTTTGTTGGGTTTGCATGCACCGCGAAAGAATTTTGACTTATCAACCAGTACTTTTAAGTCGAATCACAAATGTTTGATCTTATGTTTTTTAGAACATGTTCTACAACAATTAGTTTTTTTTGGCATCCTATAAACAGGATAAAGTTTCTGAACTGAGTTCATATTATCTACAAAACAGTATGTTGACATCCTCCATTGCAGTGTTTAGGATAGTTTGTTGGCAATGTTAAACGAATTTGTTAGTTTTGCCGGCACTTCCTCGTTGATTTCTTCTGGAATCTGAAAACAAGTGTGCCCGTGATGGATGAATCTTGAGGTCTCCCATCACATAAAAAGAAATGGAAAACAAATAGTGCACATGAAAGTTAAAACCAGAGTTAATATAGAAACAAATTCTTGGTTGCTGTATTATTTCGACTGAAATCACTTCATTCTGTTCAAGTTTTATTAAAGTTCATATACAGTGAATAGTGATGGCATTTGTGTTGAATATCATAGAAAGAGTTCAAATTTAAGAAGCAGGCCCTTTCTTTCATTATCGGTCCTTCTTCAATTTCTTTATGAAGCAACCTTCTGGTCTGCAGATTGACCCTCGACACTGGTTTACTTCACAGCTTTTACCCAATCCTTGTAAGACCGTTCCTATTTCCTTTGTTGCTTTATCTCCCTTCAACTCCTTTTCCTATTTAAGCACCAAACCAAGAGTTAATTCGATAAAAATATCAAGTTCAAAACAATAAAGAAAGATAAATTGTTTACAGCTATCCTAAACAAGCCATCTTTATCCTTTACCTACCATTGATGCCGTAAGTATTACGGATAGAAGAAAACCATTACTATGGAGTATTATGAATTGACCAACTATCTCAATATTTATGGGAGATATAGCAAGGTTTGATCATATTTAAACGTATAATATGATTTGTTGGATTGAGGTAAGATTTTAGTAGTTTAAGTATTGTATTCAAAATTGTTATATATAGAAAAAATGGAAATGGGAAAGAGGTGGGATGTTTACCTTTGTCATGCACCTTGCTCTGTCGTTCCATTTCCGCATATCAAGCCGAGCTTTACTCCCGCACCATCAAAAACTTGGTCTTGCCTCATTTTGCTTTTGTTTGTTTTAATTCTATAAATCTGAAATTAAAATTCAGTTGAAAAAGATGATTTTTATTATATTTTGTTTTACGGTCGACAGATCTTACAAGTTTACAGTCAGCAGATAATGAGTCTCGCTTTAGCATACTCACATACGTAGAAATTTTTTATAAAAAATACGTACAAAGTACATTCTCAATATAGAGTGAGATACATCAAAGCATGCGGAGGAGGTTGTGTTGGTGCGAGGCTCTCAAGCAGGGCATGTATGCGGCCGTTGGGAGGCGATTCCAACCGTCTCCCCAAAACCCGCGATTGTTCGAGGGAGTGACATCGAGAACCAATTCAGTATTACACGGCACAAAAGTTTGGTCATCTTCTCTATCTTTTGATGCCAATGCGACCTCTAATTTGAAAAAGACGAGAGCAGGAGTGGAGGATAGTGTAACGTTGGCGGAGGCAAAGAAACTGATGAAGTTGGCTAATGTGGAATCACTCAAGAAAACGCTAGGGATGGATGGCAAAGAGGTGATTGGCTACTCGGAGTTATTGACGGCCTGTGAGAACATGGGTGTCACCAAATCTCTAGACGAGGCTATTGCTTTTGCACGCGTTCTTGATGAGGCAGGCGTCATACTTCTTTTCCGCGACAAGGTTTATCTTCATCCGGATAAGGTAACCATAAATCACTCATAATTTCCTTATCGTTTTACCTTCTTGCGAAGCATACATGTTGATTTTGTTGAAATGCATTAGGTGGTGGATCAGATTAGAAGAGCAGTACCTCTTGCTTTGGCTCCTGAAGATGATCCTATACGAGATGAGCTAAAGAGGTTGCAAGAGAAGAAGGAAGAGATCGATGTGCTCGCACATAAGCAAGTCCGGTGCATCCTTTGGTGCGGTCTCGGATTCTTTGTGGCACAAATCAGTCTGTTCTTTCGGCTAACATTTTGGGAATTCTCATGGGATGTAATGGAACCGATTACATTTTTCACCACGGCCACTGGTATAATCATAGGCTATGCTTACTTCTTGCTTACTTCAAGAGACCCCTCGTATCAAGACGTGCTGAAGAGGCTTTTCCAGTCGAGGCAAAGAAAAATATTGAAGAAGCATGGGTTTGACGTGGGCAGGTTTAAGGAATTACAGAACAAATGCAGAATTCCACTCGATGCATCCACATCGATCCGAAATCGAATAGGGTTGGACGTAGAACTGGATGATGCCTTACACAAGGACTAGAGTCACTAGACCTTTATCTCCACAACTTTCTTCTCTTCTTATGATGAATAATTTGGTATCACGTTTTTATATATTAAATTTTTGATTCGAATAAAAATGAAGTCTCTGATAAACTTTGCATGTTTGTGACCTTTAAAGCAGTCAGTAAAACATCTTTCATCGATTTTTTTTGTGTACATACTCTCAAACTCAACACACCAACTTTCTTTTAACGAACTTTTTTAGACAAGATAAGACGGTCATGGTTTTGCCCATACTTGTGACATGTTTGGACCCAGATTGAATGGTCCTCAATTGTTTCCCGATAACAGCACAGGCTATGATTTGTCTCGCTCTAAAACGACGTTTACGTGGTGCTAAAACAGCTTAATTGTGGACCATATTCATAGTATCCACTTGATTGAAGGCTTTCTTTATTGTGGTCAGAAAATTCAAGACTTGTGAAATTTAGCCCAAATTCTCTTTATATTATCCTAAATTTAGCCCCCCCAAAGTTGTCTACTTTAATTACTTTGATACCAGCTGGTCCAGAAGTCATTTTAGTACTTGAAGTTGTAAACTGGTATCACAATTAGCCCTGGGTTAAAGTCGTCAGTCGAGATGACGTAGGAAATCACTACTATGCCAAATATATTTTCTAGTAATAAAGGAAAATGTGAAAAAAAAAATCTATAAATATTCTGAAAAATCTAATCCATTATTTGGTTAGACTATTTGATTGTTGGTGGACAATAATTGACTTCGTAACCTTCATAGATAGAAACCAACCCACGGGGATACAATTATTAATTATCATTCACGATTCGTATACTGTTTAATCACGTTCAGACACTTTAATCTCATCTCAAGAGTACACATGTATATATATATATTTCTTTGACCATGTTGATTCTTGCTATGCAGTTCATGGAGTTGAATATGGTTTTGGAGCACATGAACATTCAGCTACCGGAATTTTCGAAGTGGAACCAAGGCAGTGTCCCGGTTTCACATTTAGGAAATCTATTTTAATTGGAAGGACGGATTTAGGTCCGAAAGACATCCATTTGTTCATGGAGAAACTTGCTAGAGAGTACCCCGGGAACACTTACCATCTCATCACTAAGAACTGCAATCATTTTTGCAATGATGTGTGTACTCAATTGACAGGGAAACCGATTCCACGCTGGGTTAATCGACTTGCTAGACTGGGTGAGAGTTCAACTTCTCACCTCTTTAAATTTAGTTCATGGATGATCTGTGATTGTTTCTTGAGAATATTGGTGGATGGATATTATATCCAAGGGAAAGTTCTGCAGCATATCGCCATTACTCTCATTAGCATGTTTTCCGATTTTAAAGTAGAGTCGCCTTGTATGTCAAGAAAGAAAAATAACAGTTATAATAAATCAAAGATAAAGAAAGTTTTGCTTTAAAAAAATCCAGATATGGAAGAAGTGGTATCAGCTTCCACCCACCGCACCCACTGAGGTAGTGCAAGCTTTGTCAAATGAGCACCCTTAATGAATGGTAACCTTGTCATCATCTATACTGCTCGTATGAGCCAATAATTCTTTTGCATATTCGTTATACAACTACCATAATTGATCTTGTCTTTGTTTGGAAGGCTGGAACTTGTTGGGAATTTTATGTCATTAACCGTTTATTTTGGTATTTCGAATGCATAGGTTCTTTCGGTGAAGTAAATTTAAAGGTTCTTTCTGTGTAGACTATTGATGATATTTGTAATGAATGTATAGGTTTCCTTTGCAATTGTGTTCTCCCGGCAGAGTTGAACGAGGCAAAGGTTGGCCAAGTTAGATCGGAGGGTAAGGTTCAACAGGTAGAGAAGAATAAGCTGAGAAGCCAATCGAGTAGGTTCATAGGTTCTTCCAACCCAGTACCTCCATCAGTGACATCTTATCCTTCGGGCCCTTCCATAAGTAATAGACAAAGGCGATGTCTTCCATCTTTGTCTTTGATCCATACCTCTACGACCCCGAACTTAAGTTTGAAGCTGTAAAGTAAGTTTCAAAGTATAGTCAAGAGTAGAAAGGCTAATTAATGCAAATCTTTTTTATCCCACTTCTGTTCCTTTACTTGGATAGACATGGAAACCAAACCTCTGCTTCGGAAATTCGCAGTATTTCTATTTTCTGTATTATGCTTTTTGATTTGAATGGAAAAAATGTATGTTTTTCTTTTCACACTCCTGCAGTCTACTTGCTGAATCGATTGTCTAAATCAAGTTCCGTTAGATGGTATAGGTCCCATGAAGCAGTAGTGGTTGGCTACAGTTGAATGTGAATGATTATGGTGCTGCCTTGGACTAGGACCAGTTGTTGTGTCGGGGACATTGTTCCTTGTAATTCTCATGAATCTGAGGTTGGTGTTTTGTCTAGATTGGATAAAAACAAGTTGAGATGGTCCCTTATTCCATGGAAGCAGATTTTCTGGTCCACATTGGTTAAGGAAATGCTTATCGTTACATAGTTTTTTATAATTATTACATAATTTTTTTATAAATACTCTGTGATGTCCAAACACATCTTCCGGAACTCTTTTAAAGACGCCTTTAGATTCTCAAGCCACTCTTAGCTCGGAAGAGGTTTATATTTAGACATCCTAAGCATTTTAATCTGTACTCTTCTCTTGTTGTGTGTACAAATTGTATATTGTTAAGAAATTTTCTTCTTAATCAGTTTGTTTTGAATAAAAAAAACAATGCAGGTGATCAAGGCCAAAAAAAGAAGACTTGCCCGTGCACAGAAGACTATAGGGGATTATTGTTTGTTAGCAGGATCACCTGTTGATGCAAATGCACATTATTCAACTGCACTTGAGCTAGCCAGGTTAACTGCAGATTACTTTTGGTACGCTGGGGCATTGGAGGGTAGCGTTTGTGCAATACTGGTAATTGCAGATTATTAATCTAGCCCATCTGCTTTCATGTTGTTTGTATGGATCCTTAAAAGCCATTGGCTTATTTACATTTCTAGATATTCTTCAACCGAAACAAATGGATAATGCTGGTAACTCTTTTATTAAAACTTATAAATTTCTCCTTTTTAGCAAAAGTCTCTTTTGGAGTTATAAGTCCGTCTCATAAAATTTATACAATAAGGCATGTGTTCGGTACTCACCATTGCCTAGTGACAAGTGTTCAACTCCAGGATTTATCACACTTGATTGGATGATGTTTCATTTCCCTAATTGAGGATTTATCCCATGTGTAAGGATGAACCTCCTCCAAGGATTTATCACACTTGATTGGATGATGTTAAACTCCAGGATTTATTCACCACTGCCTAGTGACAAGTATTATAAGTTCTTCGTCAGTACTTCATTTTTTTCATTTTATTTTGCCAGGGTTGGGTGGGAGTTGATGTTCTTTAAGATTAGGCTATACTGTCCTTTTGAATCTTAATTGTGTGTGGTAATATAGAACAGATATCTGCCTGTATGCCATGGAATTTATTCGCCTACTACATATCTATTTTCTTATCATCAGGTGAATCAAATTGGCCCGAAGGATACAAGTGTAGAGGATGAGGTTAGGTATCGGTACAATAGTGTCATTACACATTATAGGAAATCCTTCATTCAAGACAATGTTCAGAGGTAGTATCTAATGTCATATTCATTGCACCTCTTTTGGATTGGTTTCAGTTACAAATATTTGTGGATTATGGCATCTGCCCTGTATCCCTTTCTTCTAAGTTATATTTATGTTTGTGTTATACCCATTTGAATCTTTTATCAAGCAAAATGGATGAAGTCTTTATGATGCACCTTATTTTTTTCAGCCTGATCTTGTGCAGTACAATAAGAAGTGTTCAATTTATGCACATACGAGACTAATAAATGGAAGTTTATCTTCCTTTAACTTTTTGAGAGCTGACTCTTCTAATTTGTTTTTTTAATGCAGAGTTTCACCAATTACGTTTGAACTTGAAGCTACCTTGAAATTGGCCAGGTTTCTCTGCAGGTATGTTTCAATGCTCAATGCCATTATTATCTCATTGAATCAGCTTGTGAAAATGACATGCAAG
The DNA here is from genome assembly GCA_035048815.1 of Abelmoschus esculentus. Classification (NCBI taxonomy): domain Eukaryota; kingdom Viridiplantae; phylum Streptophyta; class Magnoliopsida; order Malvales; family Malvaceae; genus Abelmoschus; species Abelmoschus esculentus. The sequence continues at coordinate 200,233 of JAUCBN010000032.1, forward strand.
CTCCTTGGTATATTTTTTAGAACAATTGTAGGGAGGTTGTTTTATATTGTTAATCTAATAGCTACTGTTTATACATTTCCAAGACAGAATATGATGGAGGCACTTCTATGAGTTGCCTGTCCAAATTTGAAGATTTTGTATGTAGTGTCATGCGTTAATCTTTACAAAATGCATTCATGAAAGAAATATTATTTTTAATTGTTGCTGTTATTGTAGGAGAGAACTGACTAAGGAGGTTGTGGAGTTGTTAACCATTGCTGCCGGTGGTGCAAAATCTTTGATTGATGCTAGTGACAGACTCATTTTATATGTTGAAATAGCTCGTTTGTTTGGTACTCTTGGTTATCAACGAAAAGCTGCTTTCTTCTCAAGGCAGGTAGCACAGTTATACCTACAACAAGAAAATAGATTTGCTGCTACCAGTGCCATGCAAGTCCTGGCAATGACCACCAAAGCATATCGTGTTCAGAGTAGAGCATCCAATGCAAATCATTCTATTTCTAATGTGAGCATAGAACTTTGGTGCAAACTTTCTGCTTCATATTTTATAAAGTCATTTCAGTTTTCGTAGACTACCATACTATAACAGTCATCTGTATATTCTTTCTTCTATGGCAGGAAACTGAATCAGGGCATACTAATAGTGGGAAATTACACCATCACTTGGTGGTTTCACTGTTTGAATCACAATGGAGCACCTTACAGATGGTTGTGCTGCAAGAGATACTTCTGTCTGCTGTTCGTGCAGGAGACCCTCTGGCTGCCTGGAGTGCAGCAGCAAGGCTACTAAGAACTTATTATCCTCTAATTACACCTGCTGGACAAAATGGCCTTGCTAATGCCCTGAAAAATGCCGCTGAAAGGTTGCCTTCGGGAACTCGATGTGTTGACCCTGCCTTACCTTTCACAAGGTTTGTCTCGCCGCTTTGAATTTTTCGAGATTTGGGGAGGGAGAGTTTTATTTCATCACTCTAATGGTTCCTGTGCTTCTGCTGCACTTAATTGGGGAGATCTTTTATGAGAGTCAGTTGCTCAGACATTCCATGTTCTCTTAGTTTTTGCATAGGTTTTTGTCCGGTTACTTCATCTATCAAGTTCTTTTCCGAGGTCCGTGTATTTGCGTATTGTTAATCATGAAGACACTTTTGACTCCCACTTTCCTAATACCTCAGAGTGCAAAAAAAGTTAATTATTGTCTATAAATGTAGGCTGTATTCTTTTCCTCTCCATCCCTCACAAATGGACATTGTAAAACGCAATCCAGCAAGAGAAGATTGGTGGGCAGGATCTGCACCATCAGGACCTTTCATCTATACGCCATTCAGCAAGGGAGAGACATCTGATAATAGCAAGCAAGATTTGGTTTGGATTGTAGGGGAACCGGTCCAAGTCTATGTAGAGTTAGCTAACCCTTGTGGATTTGATTTAAAGGTTGATAGCATCTATCTCTCTGTGCAATCAGAGAATTTTGATGCTTTTCCCCTTAGTGTGAATCTCCCGCCTAATTCATCCCAGGTGATCATGTTATCTGGAATCCCTACATCTGTTGGAAGAGTGGTGATTCCAGGATGCACTGTTCATTGTTTTGGTGTAATTACTGAACACCATTTTAAGGATGTTGATAATTTGCTTCTTGGAGCTGCACAAGGACTTGTGCTTTCTGACCCTTTTCGTTGCTGTGGGTCACCAAGGTTGAGAAATGTATCTGTGCCCAATATTTCTGTTATACCTCCATTGCCATTGCTCGTGTCACATGTTGTAGGCGGTGATGGTGCCATTGTTCTTTATGAAGGTGAAATTCGAGATTTATGGATAACTCTAGCAAATGCTGGCACAACTGCAGTTGAGCAGGCTCACATTTCGCTGTCTGGAAAAAACCAAGATTCTGTCATCTCAATTGGATACGAAAAATTAAAATCTGCTCTTCCACTGAAACCTGGTGCAGAAGTGACCATACCTTTGACCTTGAAAGCCTGGCAACTTGGCTTGGGTGAGAGTGATACTGCAGCTGGTAAGAGTGCCTCTGGAAGCTGCCCCTTGTTGTTGATCCATTATGCAGGTATTTATTTTATTTAGATGGTACATTTACTCAGTATTTCTCTTAACTGACTGAAGCACATTTCCCTTTTGTTGTCTATGTCCCATTGATGCATTTACTGGAATATTCTGGAATTTTTCAAATTTCTTTAAGTTCTTTGATGGATTCCTGCCATATTATTAGACCGGATGAATTGATCTTTTATGATTTCCTTTGTAACAAAGTCCTGAAGTATTAGTGCTATTAGCTTTGATGCATATCATCACCCATTCCTTGCAGTTAATTAGCGTGCAATCATAATAATATTAAAAGTTTAGGGTTCTTTTAACCAAAAAAATCCTAAATGATTATTACTACTGTTGAATTTAGTTTCTGTTGCATCTATACTGGTGCTAGTGTCAATCACTGTGAAGCTTAGCATAATCAAGTTCATTTGCCTTGGATAGTGACTTTTCCATGGTTCAGTCATTCCTGAACTACATGTAGGAACTTTCTGAAGTTCATCGTTATTTTCTCAGGGCCATTGGGAGAAGTTGGGGATCTTGAAAATAACAAAACATCTGTGCCCCCAGGAAGGCGTCTAGTTGTTCCACTACAAATCTGTGTTTTGCAAGGTTTATCTTTTGTGAAAGCTCGTTTGCTTTCCATGGAGATTCCTGCACATGTGGGTGGGAATTCTTCCAATCTGGCTAATGCGGATGGTAACCTTCCAGATGAAGCTGTTGGCTATGGAAGTAAGATAGAGAGATTGGTGAAGATTGATCCCTTTAGAGGAAGCTGGGGATTACGTTTTCTTGAGCTAGAGATGTCTAATCCAACTGATGTGGTATTTGAAATTAGTGTTTCTGTTTTGGAAAAACCAAGCAATCAAGGAAACATTTCTGTCGACTGTGATGCTGAATATGGTTATCCTAAAACAAGAATTGACAGGGAGTACTATTCGAGGGTTTTAATACCACTTGAGCATTTTAAGTTACCTTTTCTTGATGATTCATTTTTCTCAAAAGATTTGCAATCCGATGGGTATACTGGTGGTAAAAGTTCTAGTTTCCCAGAAAGAAATACAAAATCTGAACTAAATGCTTCCATTAAGAGCCTGACTTCCAGAATAAAAGTCAGGTGGCAATCAGGACGGAACAGCTATGGAGAACTGAACATCACAGATGCTATACGAGCAGCCCTTCAGTCATCCATCATGGATATACTATTGCCAGATCCGCTGACTTTCGGTTTCAGGCTTGCTAGAAATGGTTCTGCAAGTGCTGCAAAACATGATTCACCACAAGAATCTGATACTGTGACACGGCCCTCTGCGTCAAAGAATCCTGTAATTGCACATGATATGACTCCTATGGAAGTTCTAATTCGGAATAACACAAAGGAAACCATCAAGATGAGTCTTAGTGTTACATGCAGAGATGTAGCAGGACAGAATTGTGTTGAGGGCACGAAGGCAACTGTCCTATGGGCCGGTTAGTTCCTTTTATCCCATGGTATTTTTATATGACAGTTCCATATTTCAGTTTCGATAGTATCATTTTAGTCATTAAAGGTTAGCTTAGCATTATTTGAAAGTTGCAGTCAGCTCCTTGGTTGGTTCCAACAGTATTTTAGATGCTAAACATACCTTTAGTTTTTTCCGGAGAAATCACAAAGAACCTTTTAAAAAAAAGAGTGTGTGGATCATGCCTTAATTTATTTTGCTGAGAATTCGATCATGTTCTTGTTAATCAGGTGTTCTAAGTGGACTCACCATGGAAGTTCCTCCACTCCAAGAAAGCAAACATATTTTTTCATTGTACTTCCTTGTCCCGGGTGAGTACACCTTGGTTGCTGCTGCTGTAATCGATGATGCAAATGACATTTTAAGAGCCAGAGCCAAATGTGACTCTCCCAACGAACCTATTTTCTATCGAGGACCTCCTTTTCATGTGCGAGTTGTTGGTACCGAATGACCTTTCTTTTTGGCATGGCTACCGTAAATGCTCCTCAGCCAGCACAACAGTAATGCTAACATCTTCCAAATAGTCATTAACTACCAAAATTGCTGCTGTTCTAAATCCATTTTCTGTACAAAATAGGGATTTCATGCATGTGAATGATAAGATCATCTATGTATCCATTTCGATTGATTTCAAAACTTGTGATTATTGTTCAATCCCCATGTGGTTGGGATTTGAGTTGGTCAGCATCAAGGATTTAAGAGACAGTGAGCTGTCAGTAAAACTACTTGGACCACGACAGTACAAGTTTGATCCGAGTAAGAAAACGGTGCATTGGTTTGGAGTGTTAGAATCAAGAGAAAACGGTTGAAGAGGCTCACAAATGAGTTGGTTTTCTTATTCTGAACAATGATAATAATAAAACTATTTTAAAAAAATAAAAAAAAAAAGAAATTCACTTGATATTTAATTGTTTTTTATATTCTGATTTTTAAGTATATTCTCACTTTCTGATTTTTCACATTCAATGGACTAGTATTTTCAAATATTCTAGACCCGTGGATCCAATTGTGTCGTTGCAAAGTGCAATTGTGGTCCATGAAGAAACCAAGCATAATTTGGAGGGTAAGAAGAAGGTCGGGGGAGGGGCTAAAAACTCATACATTCTCCCCCTCTTCAAAAGCTCCTATCTTGTCCAATTAGTATATCAAACAAACACATCAATCCCCATAAGATTTGATTGAAATTCCCAGTGGGAAAAAGAAACTCGAGCATCTTCTTATTCAATGAAAGTAGCTCACTTGCCATAAATGATTCAGGTTTGTGCATTTCTTGATACAAAACAAACTTGTCTTGGTACCAAAAAATTCCTTAACAAGTGTACCAGTGGAGACTGGAGACTGGAGAGAAGAAGTTTTGTATTGGATAGTCACAATAAATCATAAGTAAATCAAACAAAACGTTAAGTGTTAAGAACATCAAAAGTTGAAGACATAATTTAAGAAGGGGGGATATGTTTAGGTTTAAAGAGTCAGTATTGGATAAAAACTTGAGTAAATTCAAACTAAACTCAACCAGTATTTTAAGTAAAAGATGAGTTCTTTTAATATTTAATATATACAAAATTTGAGTAAAATTTTATTTTAAAAATACTAAATTTTATATCATTCAATCTAACTGATAATCAATAATAATTGTTTTTTTATAAAAAAATCCACATTTGTCATAGATGTGTATCAATTAAAAGTCTTTTTTTTTCGACGAAAACATGTACCCATTTTCCTCCCTTGTGTCTGAGTCGAGTCCCATCGATTTGGCGTGGCAAAAATACCCCCATGCTCATGCCTAACGGAAGGGGACGGTGCTCTTCTCTCCATGGATTTATTTTGGTTTTGGGCATACGAAGCATGTGGGATACTTGTTTTCGTTTCTTGTGTCAAATTCAATGTTTCATAGTTCAGACGGATGGTCTGATTCCTATTTCCTACACCACTTAGGTGCGGGAAAAAAGCTTCCTTTGCTGGCTTCTATCGGCCCACATTACTTGGATCGAGGGTTTATAATCATCTTGTTTATATTAAATTTAATACGAATATAATATATAAGAATATGGTATAAAATAATGCAATATGAACATTCTTGATCATCAGGTTAATTAGTGAATCTCTATTTTCTTTTTAATCAGTTATTAAATTTTATCTCGATTTTTCTATAAGATTTTTTAAGTACAATTATGATTTTGTTTGGCGAATAAAGATTTGAGTTAAAATTTTAAAATTATAAAATTAATTATTTTTTATGATATTTATTTTAATTGAAAATAAAATTTTCTTCACATATTTAGTAAAAAATTACATAAAACACTTATTTTTATAAAATTTTAAATACCTATTTTAATTAAAATATATTTTAAACACTTGTTATATATATATCTATACTTGGCATCTTTCTGTTCCAGTTCACCTTTTATCCTTTCTGCCTATTTTGTTTGTCCTTGACCTCTTCCCTGGGTCCCGTAAAGCGTGTGGGTCCCTTGTCTTCCCATCGTGCCGAGTTTGTATTGGGTGATGTTGACTGCCTCTGCCCTGTACCAAGGTAGCGGAGTCTCCACCCAACCTGGTCCGGGTTTCACCCGATTCTTTGTTTTTATGTGAGTTTTGAGTTGGACACGTGTTCCTTCACTCCCCCCTCCCTTCCCTCGTTGGATGATGGAGTCCACGAAGGCATATGGCCTATGGGTAAAGTTGTTTACAAAAGCAGACTTCCAAGGAGTTATCAAATCTAACACCAGAGGCAGAGAAGGAGTTTGTTAAAATAGAAAATACAAAATTGGAAGCACCTCTTTGCGGTCACGGACTACAACTAGTCATTAAATCACGCCAGGGCAGTGGACTATTCGAATCATCAGGAAGACAATCAAGGTTCGATTAGAAAGCGGGGGAGATGGGTTGTAGGAAGTGTATGGACAAGCTACAGAGAAAGGGTGGAAAGAGAAAAATAATTCTAAGGTAAGACTCCTTGGAATGGGTAGTGTATTTTTAAGAAGAAAAAAGATAAATCAAAATCTTAAAAAGAATAGTATTACAATAGATAATCTTAAACCCTCAAGATTATTTGGAAGACAAAGATGGATAGTACCAAAAAATATATCATAATGGAAAGATATCTATAAAAATTAAAAACTTTCATAATCTTTTTAATTTTATATATTTAATTCTAACCACACCTCATAATTTAAAATTTCGTCCACTCAAATTTTTAAACTACAAACAAAATCTAAATCTTAAAACTAAAATGTTTATAATTTTTTAATTGTTTGTACATAGAATAAACTATTTTTAAAATCCAGAGATTATCTATCCAATCAAACTAGAATAACATTGCTAGAAACATACGCAATCAAGATTATTATTTTGTTATTTTTAGAAAAATACTCTATTGTCAATGTCAATGGGTTGATATTTTTTTATGTTGTCAATAAAATTACAAAATTAAATGATTGTTATGTGTTCTTATGTAGCTAACAATTAAACTGCAAAATTAAAATATATTACAACTACTAATTCATAATCTTTTATTCCAAACATGAAAACTTTATTTAAATATAACTTCTAGTCTCCTAGATACAAAATGGCCTTCGACCAAACCATTCCAATCCAAATATTTTGTTTCCACATGGTGGCGTGGTTGGAACCAAGGGACCACTAAGTGGTCCAGTGCACGATCACTGTACGCGTGTCCTTTGAGCCTGCGGTTGAAGTCATCGGCTACTCCTATGCCTATCGTCGGTTTGTGAGTCTGTCTCCGTTAAGAAACGTAGACAACCGTGTCTAGGATCTCATACAACCCAATTACTCCTCCTCCTACAACACCAACAGATGTTGTTTCTAGGATGGATGATGTTGTCTGCAGACTTCCAGCACCTGTTTTCTGTCCTTCTAGTTTTATGAATGCTATAAACTGATGAACCATTTATGACCCAAACAAAGTCGTATGTTTTTCAGAGCTCAGCAAACGTTTGAAACCCTAGTAGCGTAGCAGTTAGCAGTTAGCCTTGTTAGCTATGGCTATATATGGAAGCTTTAAAACCCAAGAAAACTCATTTCCTTCGGCTCTCTCTCATCAAGATTTTCATCTATTCCGATCCATCCAGGACCAAGTGCTTTTTGTGACTGAGAAAATCAATATGGGAGAAGCTGGCCCTAAGAACAAAGATTCCATACTACCCTAACCCTACTTTAGACTGACTTGGAGCTCTAGTCCAAAAGAAATGTTGGTCTGATCCGTCCACTACATTCCAAATATGGGATAACAAATCTCATACTTTTAAATAAAATCTCGAATTCATTTCTCTTTGTAAAAGAAAACCTTACCGGAAAAGTTTTCACAAACTAGATTTGCTCTGTAAGTGAGGGTCTTGTTGATGCCAGAAGTGTGTAACACCTGTGGCTGTAATTGTTAGTTTAAGGCCGTTGGGACGGTAGAAAGAAGGGATTTCGTAGTCTACAAAACGGAGCCATCTCTTGACTTGGAGCCTGGAGGTGCATAGGCATAGGCATAGGTTTCATACTTGGAGTCGTAATATGTTAGCAGAGTCCGAGATGTTGGGTTCGTGGATAAGTATTCCTTCACAGGAAAGGTCGCTCCTTGGAGGTACGAACCTTCTCCTCACGAGACAAGTTATAAAGTGACACTCGTAAGCTTGAAGGCTAGGCTAGGCTAGGACAAGGTTGATATTCTAGTGACAGATGAAGAGTATCATTCTTCTATTTTAGTTTGAAGTGAAGTCTTAAAATCTCAGTTTCTTTAAAAGAATGAAACATAACTATAAACTTATGAATTAAAGAGATAATAAACTATATTTTTGGGTGTTCCTATATTTACTTTAAAGAAAAAGAATTCTTATTTTTCAAAATTATAAGAAATAAATTATTATTTAATAATAAAAATATTTTTACCGTCTGCGTATTAAATAATTACTTTTATACGTATAAACACCATAAAAAGGGTCCCTTTCTCCATTTTCATAATAAAATCTATGTTTATTGACCTGAAAACAGCTTCTTTAAAACTATTTCCCTTTCGCTTTCTCTGAAAACACGTTTCTTACAGTGACTTGGATTGTTACAATCATTTCTTACCCTCTGCTCTGACACCGTTAAAGCCAAAGCCTTCACCTTTGTGTTGGATTTGATATCTTTCTCTCTCTATAGAGACAAACACTAAAACTTTGCCCAGACACTTTCTCTCTCTATCAAACAACCATGAATTCATAATCAATCGAAACGTCGTCGTAGTTGTCCTGTTTCTCTCCTTCGTATCCGTTTCCATGGCGTTTCACCACAACGACCATCTTTCACATGATCTTCCTCTCCATCACTTCACCGACGAGCAGCAACAAGCGGAAACAGCCGGGCCCAATTGGTTGAACGCGGCCCTCCTCCGGTCGCAGCCACACGGTGGTCAATTCTCTGACCATACCTTCCTCAACCTTCATACTACCGAAACTGCTTCAGACTCTACCTCCACGGTTCCACAAGCTCAAAACCAGTGGCTATCACGTTCTTCGTCTTCACTTGTTCACCGAAACCACAGCGACGTCATCGGCGACGCGGAGGTCACCGCAGCAGGAGGTGGTGGGGACTCCATGATTGCCGTGGAATCGGGGGATTTGAAGAACAGTAACAGCGGGACTTTGAATAACAAGAGTGAAGGTGGAGTAGTGGAAAGTGGAGGAGATGGGGCTGTGAATTGGCAAAATGCTAGGTGCAAAGCGGAGATACTAGCGCACCCTTTGTACGAGCAACTACTGTCAGCACACGTGTCGTGTCTTAGGATCGCCACGCCGGTGGATCAACTCCCGAGGATCGACGCCCAGCTGGCTCAGTCGCAGCATGTGGTGGCAAAGTACTCGGCTCTCGGCGGCGGAGCTCAGGGCTTGGTTGCGGATGACAAAGAGCTCGATCAATTCATGGTAAAACCATTCACAATTGTTTTTCCGGGTTCTTTAAGTTTTCCATGGGGGAATCTTGAATTGTTAATTTCACCATTTCAAAACATTCGTGATTAAATTCAGTGGTGTTCGATGCACCGACAAATGTTTTTATGACAACAGTAAGAAGACAATAAAAAACTTTGAAATCTTATGTTCATGCTCCCATGTTTTTGCAGATAATGGAATTTCTATCACTCTGTTTCGGGAGTTGCTAATTGAAACAGAGTGTTTCCATTTATATCTTTAGTTTTTCTTTTGTGAGTTAATTTAATCCAAATATGACCATTTTCCCCTCTGAGCTTTAATTCTCATGATTGGATCTTACACTTGTTCTAGACAGTGTTAAGAATTACAAATTTTAATGAATCTTTGTAATTTTAAAGCTGTTATTGAAGACAATTTCATGACTTTTCCCTTCCATCTCAATGCAGACACATTATGTTCTGTTGCTATGTTCATTTAAAGAACAACTGCAACAACATGTCCGGGTCCATGCAATGGAAGCAGTTATGGCATGCTGGGAAATTGAACAATCCTTACAGAGCTTAACGGGTAAGCAGTTGACGTGCATTAATATTCTTATTTCTAACGATTTGCATTGTGGTCGACGGATGCCATTATCCGACACTCACTACCATTGTTTCTGTTTTGACACTATCATAAATAGGAGTTTCTCCTGGGGAAGGAACAGGGGCAACGATGTCTGATGACGATGAAGACCAAGTGGACAGTGATGCCAACTTGTTCGATGGAGGTTTCGACGGTCCAGATTCCATGGGATTCGGACCTCTCGTCCCAACAGAGAGTGAAAGGTCTTTGATGGAGCGTGTGAGGCAAGAACTGAAACATGAACTCAAACAGGTAATGAGATTAATGAGAAAAAAAAAAACATTGTTGGTAGAGATTTTTATGTTGCAACTCATTGTTTACATTCCTCGTAGGGTTACAAGGAGAAACTTGTTGACATAAGGGAGGAAATTTTACGCAAGAGAAGAGCAGGAAAGCTTCCTGGTGATACAACATCGGTTTTGAAAGCTTGGTGGCAGGCACATTCCAAGTGGCCATACCCTACTGTAAGTTCTAAGGGTCGTTTAAAATCAAGTTAATCAACCAAATCAAGTTAATCAACTTCATAAAATATTTCAGGAAGAAGATAAGGCAAGGTTGGTTCAAGAAACAGGTTTACAACTAAAACAGATAAACAATTGGTTCATCAATCAAAGGAAGAGGAACTGGCACAGCAATGCGTCGACTTCAACCGTCTCGAAGAGCAAACGTAAAAGGTACGTTGAACATCATTCATGTCTTGGCTTTAAATCTGTACCCTCTTTGTTTAGAGCTTTTCGGTTTCATATACCAACTTTTCTTTTCAAAAGAAGTAATGCAGGTGAAAAGTGACAAACATACACCGATGATCATGTTCTTGACCGGATATCAATGCAGAACGACATTCTCCTTACTTTTCAATGACAAACGAATATACTACATAGATAATTTCACAACGGTATAGGGTTACATGAAGAAAAGGGCTAATTTACATAGAGGATGTTGTTGTTTGGTAGTTGATGAAACCCGATTCGAAGCCGTTTTTGCAGGTATGCATGCATTGGTGCAATATGCTGGCTGATGCAATACTTTACATGGATTATGACTTTTTGTTCACTTCTTGTCTTCATATTTGTGTCTAAGGGTAGTGAGTGTACAGTGTAATAAAGTCATGCTAAATCATCATATAGCTTTGTCTCTAGAGTTTGAATTTGCAGCAGAAATGACATATAAAGCGGTTGCAGACATGCTTGAAAGCCTTCTTTTAAGGCTTTTTCTCTGATCTTTTCTATTATTCTTTGCTTTTAATGATGAAAATGGATTCCTTATGCTTTCATGATAATGAATGGACTCGGACAATTCATCCCCCTCTCTTATATAAATTTGCAAAGGGTTATGTTCAATGCTTATTCCTAGTTTTTCCATTACCTAAATCCAAGTTTAGTGTCTTCAACTTTAGCCTTTAGGTGCTGGATTTTCCTGATAGAGTAGGTGAGATTTTTGAATTGTGGATGCCCATGCCCTCTCCTCTATATTTGACTTCGGTGGTTTACTTTTAAGGAAGTTTGAAGATCCCAAAAATCTCTACGATTTGTTTAACCAGCAAAATTAAATGAATTAATCTCTACACTTATCCCTTCTAATTCATCTTGAAGGTTTTAAACTTGAAATCATTTCGAATTTAAAAGAACACTAACTCAAAATTTCAAGTCTCAATCTTGACCAACTTCTAGAGAAATTCTGTCAAACACCCAACTTTTTGGCCCTCATCACTCGGCTTTTCTACCATTTTTGATCTTAAATGTGGTTCTTCTCCCCATCTGCTCTGCTTCTCAACCCGAATAATACATTACGGAAGTCAAATTCTGTCATTAGTTCTTACAGTCGAGTCGGATTTAAACTAAAAGGGAAAAAAACACTAAATTTATAATTTATTCACAACTCAAGAACTGATGACAAAATTTGATGTAATAAGCTTAATAATTCCGATTTATTAACAAAGAACATTACTGAATTTGTATGGTGTATTTGAAACTTGAATCACAGATGAACAATATACAAAAAAAGAAAGAATCACTCGATCATGGTTTACTACCGCTATATCAGTTTAAAAAGATTTAAAATAAAAAAGTAGGCTTTTTCATGGTGCAGATCCCCAAAGCTACCCTTTGTTCATCGCGGATGGAGCTGCAAATCGAGCAGAGAAACCCAGATATCCAGCATCGGCTTCCCTATGGACCCCTTCATCGAAATTGAGTTCATAGCTTTGAATATCGTATTGCATCGTTGTCGACCTCCTTTTCCTGTTGATCCCATAAATACTAAACCTTCTGATGAAATTCTTCCACCTCGGACCCGCCAATAACTCTGATATCTTCTGCAGTTTCTTGGCCTTTCTCTTCACCCAACTCTCTCTCATCTCCTCGGATTGGAGAAAGTATCGGTGCCGCCACGTGAAAAGTCCCCGGAAACACCCGCCGCAACCGGATGACGAGATCGGGTCTTGGAATTCATGGGAGTTGTCTTCGTTTTCAGCTGTTAATGGGCATGTTTCTTTAGCATGTGGTGTGGCAGCCATGGGAGGATAGTTTGTTGTTTCTTCTGAAGAGAAATGCTCAGAGGTTGGTATAAGAAGAAACACCCAAAGCTCCGTTTGAGGTAATTTGCCGGCCGTTAACAGCTCATTTGCTGTAGCCTACGTGGATCCAGCTGCTTCGTGACCGTTAAAAAAGGCCAATGATATCCATTTATTGATAGATAAAGTAAGAGGAAATAATAATAAAATCCTCTTGATTCCCATAACGGCCACTCACCAAACATGGGTGGTGGTATTCTCCATAATTTATAGCTTGCATATGCAGGTCAAGTAATTCAATATTTAAACATTATTTTATATTATATTATCAGATAGTAATTTATATTTTAGATGATTGAATCTGATATTTATTTTTATTTGCATCGAAAAATTTTAATTTAATTTAATTATATAATTTAATTTTTATTATTTATAAATTATAACTTAATTAAATTAAAAGTTTGTAATATAAATAAAATGAGTGTTAAATTTAGTGATTTAAATTATAACTTACCCATAGCAAGAGAAGATTCTGTTCGCGAACCCTCAGGGAGGAAAATAAAATGGTCCTGTTTGCTTGCTGTGTCCGGGCACTCAATTTGGCTTTTAAAAGGAAAAAAATGAAAATCGAAATCTAATACTTCAATTAAATGATTAGCGGATTTCAAGCAAATATTTTTAAGATGAATTACTTTGATCAGATTCCATTGATTTAGATGGAAATATGTATAATTCATTAAAAAACAAGATGTATAAGAAGCCAGTCCAAGACAAACAAATATTCACAAATAACGATATGTCTGAATATTGTCAAATCTAAGAAATATATAATGTGTATAAATATATGAAAAGTTCAAAATATTTTCCCTTTTTAGTTTTAATCATCTTAGAGCAAGCAGCTGCTTGCAGTTGCAGACTCATATTCATCCAGGTACCACGAATTACAAGGTGTATGAGGCTCAAAAACGATGATCGACCCGTCTGTCAGTCCCACTGAAAATTGGGTTGGTTGATGGGGATGTGCAGCTATGGCATAGGGGTACACATTGAATCTGCACCCACCATTGGTAATAATCAGAAAAGCTACTTAATATGCATTTTATACTATTTGATACAAGAATAAATTATATTTTGCATAGAGTTTAACATATTCCATATTTATTATGTATCCCACTATTTTTTTATTTTGTATCATTTTAATTATTTTTCTTGTATTCTTTTGTATCGTATAATCATATCGTATCATGATATTAAAATGTGTAGACAACGTAAATGATTAACAATATGGACTCGGAGAAACGGGGAAGGCTATGCAATGGATGCATGAACCATGTTGACATACCTTGCAGTAGGAGGAATATACGTCGTGGGAAGGATGTGGCATTTCAATTCAAGATCTGAAGCACCAAATATCGCCACTTTCCCATCTACAAAGCAGGCATACACCATGTGGCTATCACAGGAGAATGTTGCTTGAGAGATTCTTGAAGAACCTTCAGGAACCCACTGACAAAACAAAGTGAAGAGTAAACATTCTGGTTACGTGACCAAACACCATACTAACAAGAAGAAAGCTTAGATGAGAGAGAGAAGAACCTGGTGTACACATTCTAATTCTTTGGCTTCATAAATTGAAAGCCGAGTCTCATGAACAACGAGCAAGTGTACTTGATCCTGATGAAACTGGACCATGCTATTCGAACCCATTACTGGGATTCTATCATCAGGGAAATGCAAGACTTTGCTTTTACATTTCTCCCATCCATCAAGATTCCATGTGATAATCTGCAGTTCAAGGAAACGAGAAACATGAATTATGAATTTCTTGATAGAGCAGGGTTACGAAAGCGAGATAGTTAACTCGTATCAAAAACCAACCTGAGCATCTGCTGCAGAAGAAACAAGAACATTCATGGCAGTAGAGAAAGCCAGCCCAGTGACTCTTCCAGAATGACCTTTGAGCTTGCTTTTAACCTACGTGAATTACAACCATCTGGTCTCAGGATGTCTCTTCAAAACATTTTATTGCATATAACTATTTATATGTATGTATACACTTGTTTATTGGGGAGACACATGCCTTTGTGACACGGACATTGTATATCAATATGGTGGAATCATCCATTCCAATAGCAATTATGTTGTTATCTTGAGGATGGAAAGCTAGACTGGTTGCCGCAGGTGATGGTGGCATGAAAGACATCATTCGCTGTGCTCAAGAAAATAATGAGAAAGGTCAATAGGAAACCTAAAACTTGCAAGCAGAAGCAGAAGCATGGATCTAATCTTGTGAAATCATCTGGTGACCATAATGTCATTTAATGATCGGTAGAAACTAAAAATTTCGTGGACGGTAATTCATATGGATGTCATAGAAGCTTTAACAAATAGTTGCTTAGAAGGGATTGGAAAATAACCTTAAACGTCAGCATGTTGAATAGGGAAATTATCCCTCCTGATGCTGACAACAGATATGAATCATTCCTTGACAAGGTGAAACAAGGCACAGCCTCTTCAGGCGTGCTGCCTGTAAGATCATTGTTCATCACTCGTGAACCGCTTTTAGGTTGCCACAGTTGAGGGGGAACATCAGTTTTAGCCTACATTGAATGTTTAAAAAAATACTTCCAAATTTCCAACTGATGAAGAAACTGAAAGCTGAAAATTTTAAGTACTAATTGGTTCTTTGTTACCTTTCCACTCGAATTAAGGTCGTCTTGAGGCCATTTCCAAAGCAAATGAGTGGCATTTGAAGCTAATGCCAAAATAGCATTACCTGCATTGGTGTATATCAACCTTGATATCTGCAAAGGTCAGAGGAAGAGCTTATCATAAAATTACTCTGAGTTTGAACTTGATATAAATCAAGGTGAAACATAAAAT
Organism: Abelmoschus esculentus; assembly: GCA_035048815.1. Lineage (NCBI taxonomy): Eukaryota > Viridiplantae > Streptophyta > Magnoliopsida > Malvales > Malvaceae > Abelmoschus > Abelmoschus esculentus. Next base: position 215,712 of record JAUCBN010000032.1, read on the forward strand.
GAAATTAAGTGCAAATAAATTTGAACTTGTAAAGTCCTTCTCAAACCATTTCTTGTTGAGATTAATTACCTTATATGCTCCCCCATAAACACCGACTACCAAGAACTTGCACTGAGAAGGCAGGCTGATTTGGATGATCTTACTAACATCTGATTTGTTGTTGGCTTTATCAATAACTTTATTTTTAACATCATTTATCTTTTCCTCATAAAAATTCTGCAGGAAGGCTAACAAGTAAGCATAGGACATATTTTCCCACAGAAAAAGATAATTTTCATAATCCTAGAAGAAGAAAATCAAGTTCACAGTTACTCACGGTTGGGGCAAGACAATCGCCAGCTTCACCAGAATTAGCAACACTAGAACTTGGATTTCTTACATGCTAAAACAAACAGAACAATCAGGAAATGTGAATATCTACTAAAATCTGCAGGATAACAACTAAAATGCAGACCTTTCTTGGAGCGTCAGAGACATCTGGAGAGGAATCAACCAAACCAGTTACTGATGCATTCAGCAACTGAAGACCATAAGCTGTTGCCAAGATCTTGATTTTGTTTTCACTTGCAATAACAGCCAGCAAGGTCCCATCCTTGTTGAATCGCATGTGTGGATTTGCCTTAAAAAAAGTAGATATCTAACTTATTAGACTATCCTTTATATATGTTATAGTGAAAGAAATGAAATCCAACTTAAATGTAACTATCAACCTAAAATTTTGAAACTCTCTGCATACCATTTCTATAGAATATTGAAATACCAAAGAACTTACTGGTAGGTCTCCTGCATCGATAGTTGTAAAATGCTCAACCTTATCCATATCCCATATTTTAATAACATGGTCATCAGCTGCCGCCAAGAACTTCTCCTTAATTGGACTAAACTGCACAACAGCCGAAGATTCCTTGCAAAGTCCTTGATAGGTTCTTTTTGCATCACCTTCACTTTCATTCCATTCAACAAGGAATGACTCTCCGTTTTTATTAGTCCCGCATGAAAACAACCTGTGAAAGAATTCATTTAAAACACCAAAAGTTTAGCTCATCTATCATTTGAAAAAATAATATTTTATATCATGAATTCCACTGTTCATGGAAAACAAATCTAACCTTTTATTATCAGCACTGTATGCCATTGTTGTGCATGCCAGACCTGGTGCATCAATATGAACTCTGGCTCCCATGTTGTCATATAACCATGCTTTTATCTTGCCATCGACTGATGTTGAAAAGATAAACTGGAGAGAAAAAAGTAACAATGTCTTATATGATCACCAACAAACAAGATAGATCTAAATTGCCACACATTATCAGTATAGTAAATCACGAGTAACTCTTACATGGATACCATCCTTGCAATGGGGCAAGAGAGAATAAACTGGAGCTTCATGACCTTCTAAATTATGCATTTGTACTCCGGTGATCACATCCCATACCTAAAAAAGAACGAAAAACATCAACTTTATGTATCACTTTCTTCATGTTGTTAATTTTCTATACGAGAGAGAAAGGTACTTAGAAAACAACCTTAATTAGCTTGTCAACACCACCAGTTATGACCACATGTTTACCAGGCATGGCAAATGCTAAGTCATTAACACCACCAACATGAGCATCAATCTAAGTTTTACAAGAAAATAAAAAAAGTTTATATCAGATCCTGACCATTAAAATAAATAATTGTAGAACCAGATGAAAAACATGAAGCTACCTCTAACTTCTGCTGAACATCAGTGCCACCATGGTGGGAATATAATTGCACAATGTGTTTTGAATAAGCAATCCCTGATTTTAAGCAAATAAAAAATCCCTTGTTCGACTAAAACAATATCTGATAATCATTGTATATTATTACGGAATGAAATTTTCCAATAATACTTTCAACTTACCAAAGAAAGAGCCATTTGGACTCCAAGCAACACGATTGACAGACATACATGGATCTTTCATCATGGCTGTCTGCATATATTTAAATATGCTTTAAGGTTTAACAGGATGCAAGGAACAAAACATTTCTTGCAAAGATATGTAAATCAAATTCTCAAAGGGACAAACCTTGAAGATCGTGGAGCATGCTCCAATATTCCAAACTGAAAAATTTCTTGAAAGCTTTTTTACCCCTGAATTAACATCCCACAATCCTATGTCCCCAACATTGGTTCCAACTGAAAGAGTTAAAAGTAATAGGTATACATCATTCAAGATAGATTATTCAATCAGATAATCCCTACAAAGTTGACAAGCACATAAGAGGAGGACATGCAGAGCTACTAACCAAGAAGAAAAGTCTGCTCTACAGGATGAAAGTCCATGCTCATTGGAGAAGACAGCTCATTTAATATCCGTGCAACAGTCTTGGGCAGGTTGGCATTGCTGATTGATTCAATATGTTGAAGCATGCCACTATTCATGGAGGTAATCAACAATTCATCAGAAAGAATGGATTCGGGGCTGTGATTTAGACCAGGATGAAGAGTTGTAGATGTCACCTGAGCATCAAGGGAAACAACAATTTTAGAGTTAGCAGTGAAAAGTAAGGCTGCAGTAAAATTGGCCCCTATTACCTCATATTCAGATTCCAGTAGACTTTTCTGAGACATGGCATGGAAATCCCCAATGTTATCTGATGTTGTAGTTACCAAATAGGTGGCAACAAAAGTAAGAAAAAAATTAAATGTAAAGAATGAATACATTAAATCACCTCGATTCTGATGTCTGACAGAACATCAATATTATTATCATAGCCACTACCTGATGTTATTGGACCACTGACACAGATGTCTTCTCCAGAAACAGCATTAGTTACAGTAGATGGTCCAGAAAACAAACTGGATGGGAAAACTGGCAGTGATGCATCTTGCTAAACATGAAATTTTCAAGCATTCTATAAGTATCATAATATAGATAACCGCTGTCCCTTTAATTGCTGGGAAAGAAACCACAAGAAAAAAAATTCCCCCTTTCCTTACCAGTAGATTGTCAGTTGATTGCATGAACAAATGATTCTGTGGCCATTGACAAACATGATCCTCAAAGAGGGTTTCTATATCAGGATTTGTCTGAGGATATTTACATTGAATGTGCTGCCAGTTCAAGCTGTCATATCACAAGGAAAAGTTAGTTCTGTAAGTCCTGTGATAAAAAAATTCAGTAGCTGCTGAAGCTACAGCATAGAGATTTAAAAAGTAATTTCAATCAACTCAATTGAAGAGTTGCATGGGATTAAATTTTTACTCAGACAAAATGTAACATATAGAAGTCAAACCAACAAATTGAGAGAAACGCTTCTACCTTTGATTAATGAGACGCCGCAACCTTTGGCTGTTTATGACAGGGAATTTCAGCTTTCCATGGAAAATTGGATTCAGCTCAATAAGTTTCTTGAGTTCATTCATCAAAATTTTTCTTGAAGATTCTGCATCTTCATACGTAGAGAGCAACTCATGATCCCTGTTAGACCACTTGAATCTTTTAACTACCTCATTTCATCATGCTAATAAAAAACTGAAATTAACAGGTTGTATGAACCATGTACCTTAAATTGTCTAATGTTAAAAGCTGAGTCATTTCTCTAAATAATTCTTCATTTTCCTCAGCAAAAACCTTCAAGTCCTTCCTCAGGATATCCAAAGCCTTTGCACGATCATTGCTGTGCAACAATGAACAATCCACCAGTTTCATGTAAAATAAAAGGTAGACAGATAAAGCTGTATGAAGATGTTCGTGCTTAGAAGAAACCAATATGGCTCACTTGTCCAATGCCTCAAAAAAGTTCAGCTTTCTGATTTCAAAATAAATCTTGGTGGAATACTTGTTGTCGTTGATACTTGTAAAACCAGAAAGATAATTCTCAACCATATTCCAGTTTCCATTCAGCACCAAATCTTCAAAAAACACCATGTCAAAGTAACATCCACTTTCTTGCTCAAACCTAAAATCAAATCAGTAAGAGCATCAGAACAGAAGATATAGAAGTAAAACACTTATATTTGAGAACATGATGAACTGAAGCTTACATATGAGCTGTTTTTTTATATCCTTCATCATTGCAGAACTGTAAGATTAAGAAAAGAAGTTCCTTATTGAGAGCAGACCTCTTCTCAGAAGCCATTCCTCCTCTCTGAAACTTCAGCAAAGTATTCACATGAGTGAATTTGGAAAAAAGAAGATAATATCTGCACTCCATATTCTAACAACCAAGTTACAAATTCGATATGTAAAAAGAAAACATCTTAGATTCCTATGTACGAGAGTGTCAATTGATTCCAAGTAGCATATAAATGTCCTTGTATATTTATCCTATTAGATAATCCGTGTGAACACAGAATACCTTTTGGTCGTATCGACAAAACAGAGTTCAGTTCAGTTTGATTTAAAGAATTCAAAATTCAAGTGAATTCAAGCGTATAACTTTGACAAAATAATGCTCGAATAACCACTCAACTGATTCTAATTAAAAGAGATCAAGAATCGAGACTGATCATCAACAAAACAGTGAATAAAGTCAATAACACAGCTCTGAGTCCCCACTGAAAAGAGAAAGTGAAAAAATCATCAGAATAGCTGAAACTGATTCTAGTTTTCAACGTCCTTGATTCGTCCATTTTCTCAGTTGCCAAACAGTAACATATGATTCGATTTGTCGATCAAAACAAACAAACATAAAGCAGAGGCAAGGCAACCATAAAAACACAAAAAAAAAATAGCTGATCTTATTCCAAATCACCTAAAGGATAGAGATTAGATCAATAACAACAACCAGTTTAATCAAAAACCTAAACTTAACCAATTAGATACTTTACTTTTACCTTAAAATGGATTAAATAAAAACTAAAGTGAAAAATATACAACAAATTGAGAAATAAAGAGTATTTTAAGGCTCACCTGAGACGAATACCAATAGACAATTTTCTCTGCGTTTCAGGTCTTTGGTAGCTCCGCTTTGATCTTTGCAACGGGGTATAAATAGACCAAACTACTACAGCAAATTTAAAAAGATTATAAAATTTACTGTGGATATCCCATACATGGTAAAAATATTTATATGGATGGTATAAATAGAAGTAAATGTACAGCTTGGAAATTTCCTAAAAGGGATGGTCACCTAAAGGTATCTATAGAGTTTATAGTTGTTCTCAGGTTTGGATAAATAAAACTCAAACACTTTTAAAAAAATTTAAAAAGTTGAGGGACTAGATTGCTAACATTTAATTTTTCATGTACAACTGGAGTGTGATAAGTTGGTTTCCTTATAAAGGTCGTTACTAGTGGCGGGACCTACAAGTGCGTTTTTTTTCTTTTTCCTGCTGAAAAAGTTTGATAAAGTTACGGCATCATCCTGGACTGGACAGAGTGGACTCAAGTGGATATAAGGTGGCTGCCAGGAGACACGGCGATCACAATGTGCTTTTATGGACTTTGCTTTCGGTTAAAATAATAAGGTTTAATTTCTGACTCGAAGAGGAAATGTACCGGAGTATCGATGTGTACTAGGGGTGTTCATAATCGGGTATCCGGGATTCGGGTACCCGCAATTTCGGGTACCAAAACATCGACCCATGATTCGACCTATAAAAATCGGGTTTTGGGTACCGGTTTAACTTAAACTTTTTTTATATATGTTTCAAATATAAAATTATTGATTTGAGATAAATTTTAAAGATAAATATTTGGATATATATACATATATTAAAGTTTATCGATAAAAGAATGTATTATTCTCAATCATAATTTTTCTTTCAAATCTTATATAGATAAATTAATATAAATATTTATAAAAAAATTCAAAGCTTAAAAGTATATAATACAAATATAAAAAGAAGTTAAGGATTTAAAATTAATTTTAGAGAAAAATAATAAAAATATAATTTAAAAATATAATTTAAAATTTAAAAATATATTTATTAAAATTACCGGGTCGGATCGAGTACCTGGTTCTTAAAAATTTCGGCCCCGACCCGGCCCAACTACCCGAAAAAATATGGGACGGGTACCCGACCCGAATCAGATATTTTATTTTAAATACTCGTTAATTTTTAACCAGGTAGACGGTTTAACGGGTCGAATAGTTCGATTTAGGTATTTTTTAACTTCTCTAATGTGTACTATTCATCCAAATTTATATATAGTAATAACAGGGTTTTTTTTATCATTTAGTAAGTGTTTTATCATAACGTTATCGATTGATATTTTTAATTTTTAAAATTTTTTTATAATTTTTTAATTCTAAAAAATATTATAAAATCATAAAAAAAATGTTTTAAAAAATCTATAAATATCATACGATAGAACTATAGTGTATTATGTGATATTAATATTTTAAAAAAATTATCAAGGTTTAATAGTTAAAATTAATGAAAGAAATTAATTGATTCAAATTGATTTAATCGTTTAATTGATTTAATTTATTAGTTTTAAGAACTTAATTAGATGAAAAATTAAAGCCTAATTAATTTTCTTAAAAATTCAAGAATTTTTTACATTCTTAAACTAAATACTAAACTTGATAATATATTTTTGTTTAATCCTATTCATAAATTTTAGTTTAATTATTTCTTATTTTATTTATCAACCAATTAGTTGTATTATGCTAAATTAAAATTAAATGATGCGCATAATTAAAAAAATAAAAACAAATTTACTTTTCTCTCTTAAATCATTTTCTAAGATTTTGTTTTTCTTTATTTAATAAATATTTCCATTCTTTTACGAAAATAGTACAAAAGTGATTTTTTTAAAGGAACTTATAATTAATTTACCCGTGAGATAAAATAAATAAACATTTTTAATATTCAATCTAAATTAATATAGTTATTTAAAAAATAACCTTTTGACCAGCATGTGATCGATTTATAACTACAAGAAGAACTTTGAGATTCCCCAAAGGATATCATCTTCCTTTCTTTTAGTAGCCAAGCTAGACTCTTGAACCACCCCCTTCACTTGTTACCGAGCATAGAGTTCATGGTTCCTGATCAAAATCACTTAATTCCTAGCACCTCCTGGGGACATACCGGACAAAGAGGGAACCCCTGGGCCTCGCATTTCCTCATGAACTCGCCTCATTTCTTCAGCATCTGTTGGAGAAGATGATATGTTGAAGAAAATTAGGAAAAATGGCATGTCCCCTATACAGACAACAGAAACAAGTAATTTGAAGAGAAAAGAAAGTTATAGCAACTAAACCGCTTGCACTCTCCACCTAAATCAACTGATTTTGCAAGACAAAACTTCAAAAACCTACCAAGTTATGAACTAGTGATAGAGTACTTTACCCATGTTTTCTACTAATTTAGGCATAAAAACTGCAACAACTACCATAAATCCCAGCATCAGACCCATTGGGCTTTTCAGAAGAGACATGATGGAGAAAGGTTCCCTAACCTGCAACATAGACAAAAATCTGAGGCAGATACAGCTTAAAACACAAACAAATGCTAAAAGGTTCCTCAACCTCATAATAGTGCTCCTCTCTCAATGGCTCTAAAACCAATTCGCTAAGACCCCTCCGGTTCTCTGTCAAAGCTGCCTGTACCTTGCCTGGGTTTCTAGCACTAAAATCGACTCGAACCTAAAAAGAAATCAACGTTAAAGAGGGAAAAGAAAACCACCACGATAACTTGATAATCAAAAGTCCAGAGACTGGTAAGAAGAAAACCTTACAGGAGAAAAGAAATAGCCCATTGCAGCCACTTCAATCAAATGAGTCCCAGATGGTATGTTGTGACTTTAGGCAGTTATATTAAGGAAATAAGCAAGGAATGGAAAAAGTTAATAACTAAAACATATGGGATTTCCATCACCACTATGCATAGGAACAGATAAATTTTGGGATACAACGAGAAGTATCCATCGGGTCTCACAAAAGTAATGTTTTGGCCACCATTGAGTATAACTTTAACATTTGACATTCTACCGGGCAAAGCAAATCCTTTTGGACCGAAACCTACTAAAATAAAGTCATCAATTCATCTGCATGGAAGTGAAATAAACAATTGTATCATAACAGAACATCAACAAAGAGATGAGAGAGATACAAACAATGTTAGTCATATTGATTCGTGCTATTTCGGCGACTAGAACATGCCAAGGGGAAGAAAGTACTAACAGAAGTCAATTTCTTGAACATACAATCTACATAGGAGCTGCATGTTTTTCTTTCAAAACATAGAATGAAAAATAGATCCATCTAGCATTAACTAAATTCAGTGATCAACGACTCGATATTTCTTCGCCTACGAACAACAAAAGATCTCGACATATTTAACAGCCAACGAGATCTTGGTTTAATGGTTGGGTTGAGGCCTTGAGATCCCTGCTTCAAGTCTTAGTCTTTATAAACCATGTGCAGGTTCTATCTAAATTTATTTTGATCTAGATCCCTACCGTGGATACACTCTGTTCAGATGTATTAAGATCCAAGTCTGGATTTATTACTTATTCGTGTTATCAATTCAATTGTACTCGTAATTTCTTTAGCGTAAAATCAGCAGAAATTAGTCAAATGTAAGAACTTAAAAGAAAGGAGACAATACCGTGTGGAATCTTCACTCTACCATTGATGGTGAATCCATTTCGAGACCTTCCAAAAACATATAAATAACACAAGTCATTTAATTAAAACCTAAAAGAAAAATCAGAGACTAACTAATTCAAAACATGATGATACGATCAATTTTCTAGTAAAAAACACAATAATTCAATTAATTGTGCTCTTTTTCAGCAATGAATTGGGAAATCAGTAAGATTCAAAAGAGAAGGGAATGCAGGTAAAACAGTACCCTGATGACAACAACGGTGCGGTAGACACAAGTAGGAGCAAAATCAGCCGTGCGATCGCTGCCATGGAAGCTGAGATTTGAGAGCTTCAAACAGTTGATGAAAATTAAGAACAATATTTTGGAAATTGGTTGAATGCTTCATAATTTTAATTGGTGCTAGTCGTTTGGGCCGATTTTCACACCGATACTTATGATTAGAGGTGTTCAAAACCGGGCGTAATCGGTTAACGGAAGCCCAATAAATCTAATATCACTATCATATTTTATTCTCTCTTTTATCTTTTGAACTTGTATTATGAATTTATTGGGTCCTTTATTCTCTGGATCCCCTGTGAAGGACCCTGAACTGGTAATCTATTTTCATGTTTCCAGTTTCCACACAACACTTCTCTTAAGCTTCACTCCATAAAACAGTGGTGTTGAAGGGAATTGGCCACAGTACACTGCTCTTAAGCTTCACTCCAACAGAAGCTACCTCTACAACATGTTCTTCCATCTGACACTCCCAAGCTGGAAGGATGCAGCACAGAGCAAATAAGGGCAGCATTGTTACTGAAGCATCCGTCTAGTAATTGGGCTGGTTGGGGTCATGTTGACTATAATTTGATTGAATTTTTAAGAATTAAAAAGAAGTTATAGACCGTATAAAATATTATTCAAAAACCATATTAAGATGTTTTTTCTTTATTTTTTAACAATTTTTAATACATAATCTCGTAGTATTAAAATAAACCGAATATTAAATTCTTAGACAAGCTGCCACCAACCCACGGCAGCACAGTGCACGCAATACTTTGTCTTGTGTAAGCCATAGAAAAAGAGAAAGTTCCCACGTGTCAACTCAACGACTCAATAGATCTACGAAACCTCCGTAATCTCCAGTGTGAGACTCGCATTTTCCTTCCCAACTCCAATTCTAAAAAGCAGTGATTCAGCTCCACTCGCCCGATTCGTACATCCTCTCACTCAACTCGCTCGACGATTCATCGTAAGATCATATACATAATTTCTACTTATCAACGCAATTTTGATTTTTTTTTTGCTTAAGCTCTACAACGTTGACTTAGGGTTTCGAGCGATATGGATTTTCGCTTTGAGAGGGTAGATGAAGTAATCAAGTGATCATTGGCAAGTATTAAGCTTGAAGATTAAAACTCTTTAGCTTTCGAATTAAAGTTACTAAGTTGATCTTTGAAGCTCATATTTTAATAGCAGGAAATGCATTTGTGATCACCAGATTGTTGCAATAAACCAGTTTTGTTCATATCTTGAAGTCATTGGGTGAGTACTATGCATCAAAGATGTCTGAATACCCCTCATGTAAAGACAACATTTTTGAGCCTCTTACGGAATTTAATTCTTCAATTCGTTCTTTGCTCATGGTTCTTTTGTTGTGCTTTGCCAAAGCTTATCTGGGAACCTAATTTTCTTGTTCAGTGAAAGAAGGTTTTTACAATGTTAATCTTATGTAGGGGCATTCTACTAGTGGAATTTTCTTTTAATATATTCCTGCATTTTATCCATATGATTATTTTATGCTATGGTGTAAGTTTCTTATGATTATCAGTTGTTGCACGAGTTATGGTTACGTTTTCTTTTTGCAGTAAAAGAAGATTGTAGGCTTGCTATAGTTGTTAAAACTATGCCAGAGAGGGAAGCTTGTCCTGTAGGCAGATAATCAATGGGCTTCTCAGTGCTTCAGGGTCTTTTGCTTGATTATTGTTTGATAGGAAAATCGATGAAGGTGAGTCTTTGGCATGGACAATTTGAAGAACAGTGGTATGCTTTGAGTTGAAGGTATGATTTCATTTTTTAATTTTTCCTCCATTATTTCGTTCAGTATGATTTCTTTCTCATCAGGTCTGTATGTTATTTACCATTAAAACAGGCCATCGAGTTTTCCACAGGACCATGTAATGGAAATGATATATAACTGTAATTATGGCCTCCTAGGTCAAAAGAAAGTAATAGTAATTGTTTTTTTCTTTTGCCAAACCCTTCTTGACTGACTTTCTTTACTGGGATCCACATCCTTCGCATTATTCATTGAAGTTGTATGCATGACTGGATATTAGCATTTATTAAGCAAATTCTGTTATTCTATGAATTGACGTTGCTCCATTGAGTTGGATTTTTTTGTTTTATTCAATTTTTAGTCCAAGTAGAACAGTTGGACATAGTTGATTTTCTTGGTTAGTGTTATCGTATTATGTTTTTATCAGTATATTCATTATTGTGTAGTAATGTTAGGCTTTGCACGTATTGTGTACGTTATTATTTATTCCTCAATCCTCATAGGTTCTGAGCATCAGAAAGTTTTATTGTGTTTTAGGCTTATTTTCTTACAAATTGTTGCCGAGTAAACTGGATTGTGTGATTCTTAATACATGATTGTGTCCCTTGAGCTTCTAAATTTTATTCATTTTGTTTTCCAGATGGAAGAAGTTTGTCTTAATAGTGAGCCAGTATTTGATGTGGTCGATGAGTATGAGGGTGAGGGAGACTGCAGTGTCGCGGAACATGATGAACAAACTGGTGCAAAACATTCCAAGAAAGAACCACCTCCTCCTACTGTCGGTTTGGAGTTTGATTCATTTGACGAAGCTTATGACTTCTACAATATCTATGCTAAGGAGCGCGGTTTTGGCATTAGAGTTAGCAATTCGTGGTTTAGATCCAAAAGGAAAGAGCGATATAGAGCAAAACTTAGCTGTAGCAGTGCAGGTTTTAAGAAAAAGAGTGAAGCCAACAATCCGAGACCAGAAACAAGAACTGGTTGTCCTGCAATGGTAGTAATCAGGCTCGTGGACTCTAAAAGGTGGAGAATAGTCGAAGTTGAGCTTGAGCACAATCACCAAGTGAGTCCACAGATCAAAAGATTTTACAAGTCTCATAAGAAAATGATTATTGCAGACAGAAAGGCACAACCACAAGCGAAGCCTGCAACAGAAATACATACCATCAAGTTGTATCGAACAGCTGCCTCGGATGCTGTCTCCAACGGATATTCAAATGTTTCCGCAAGAGAATGTAGTCATCCAGTGGATCACCCTAAACATTTGACACTTAAAGAAGGAGATGCTAATGCCGTTTATAATTTCTTCTGTCGCATGAAGTTGACTAGTCCAAGCTTCTTTTATTTGATGGATTTTGATGACGATGGTCGTTTGAAGAATGTCTTTTGGGCAGATGCAAGGTCCAGGACTGCTTATGGTTATTTTTGTGACACTGTTGCAATTGACACAACATGCTTGGCAAATAAATATGAAATTCCCCTGATTTCTTTTGTTGGAGTGAACCATCATGGAGAGTCTGTGTTGTTGGGATGTGGCTTCATCGGACACGAATCAGTAGAGTACTTCGTCTGGATTTTTAGAACATGGCTTAAATGCATGCTAGGGCGCCCACCACAAGTTATTGTTACAGACCATTGCAAACCCTTGCAAGTTGCTGTTTCCGAGGTTTTCCCAAAGGCTCATCATTGTTTTGGTTTGTGGTATATCATGCAGAGAATTCCAGAGAAGTTGGGAGGATTGAGGGGATTTGAAGAAATTAAAAGGCACTTGAATAAAGCTGTCTATAACTCCCTAAAGATAATTGAGTTCGAAACTTCTTGGACTGAAGTGATCAAGAAGCATAGTCTCGAGGATAACAAATGGCTCCAAACTTTGTACGAAGAAAGGAAACAATGGGTTCCGGTTTACTTAAAGGACATATCTTTTGCCGGAATGATCCCTATCCGAGAAAATGAGAGTTTAAATGCATTTTTTGATGGTTATGTACATAAGCATACATCCTTCAAGGAATTTGTTGACAAGTATGATTTAGCTCTTTATAGGAAGCACCTAAAAGAAGCCACAGCAGATCTGCAGTCGAAAAATTCAAGCTTTGAATTGAAAACAAGATGCAATTTCGAGGTGCAGCTCTCTAAAGTGTACACAAAAGAAATCTTCAATAAGTTCCAATCCGAAGTTGAGGGGATGTACTCTTGCTTCAACACAAGGCAGGTGAGTGTGAATGGCCAGATAATAACATACATTGTTAAAGAAAGAGTACAAATCGAAGGAAACGAGAAAGAGGTTAGGAGTTACGAAGTCTTGTTCGAGACTAGTCAGGTTGATATCCGATGCATATGCAGTTTGTTCAACTACAAAGGTTACTTATGCAGGCATGCATTGAACGTTCTTAATTATAACGGGGTCGAAGAAATTCCATCGCGCTACATAATGCGTCGTTGGTGCAAGGATTACAAGTGCCGGCATGTCGATCAAGGCTCCACTGACATTGTTGTGTATAATCCAGTTTATTGGCAAAATCACCTGCATAAGTGTGCAGTTCCAGTTGTTGAACAAGGAGCGCAATCTGAGGAACTCTATAAGATTGCACTGCATGAGTTGCAAGAATTATTAAACAGATTTAATCTTGTAGATGACAACTTAGTGTAACAAAGTGTATCATCATATGGTATAACAGCAAGTAATGCAAGTTTTTTGTTGTAATTACAAACTATAGGTGCTAGCCAATTGTCAGTCTCGAATAATGCCCATCGGCAGTCTCGAATAATGCCTTGGATTGATTTTTCCGGTGTATAGAGTATTCGTGTTATGCTTGAAATCAATAGATTGAATAATGAATAACTTGCTAGGCATGCATAATTGGAGAAGTAATGAAGAAGATTTGTCATAGAAAAAGAAAACATATGGTCTTTGATAAATTATGATCAATCAATGTCTTCAAGAGACAAACAACAATCAGTTCCAAACTTCACAACTATGGATACACAAGAGCAGCATGGAAAATTCTATTTCTTTCACATTGAATAAATAATAGGTAGTATACAACTCACTGCAGAGGAAGTTGAAACAAAAACATTGCCAAGCAAAGAAACCAGGATTCCACAGCGAAAGACTTTGAATCTTAAAGTGTTGCATCATTTCAGACACGAAGGTAGTGTGACACCATGGCAAACGAAAGCCAGCACGATATAAACAATAATTAGGAGGAGGATTATCAGAGCAACCCTGCAATGTGCAAAACCGAGATAGTGAGGGATAAGTTCACTTTCAAACTCAATGCAGTGCATGAAACATATAAAAGAGAGGTTTTAAAGTTCAGGAATCATACGTAAGCTTGACGTTTCTCCACCATACTGTGTTTCTAAATCGGCGAGTTTGCTTTCTGAAGCGGAAGGTATTTCCTTGCATATTAGCAGTTTTGTCCACCAGCAATTCCAAGCGATCACCTCTCTCTAAAACTTTATCAATATTCTCTATCATAACGTTTCTCACCTATTTGAGTACAAGAAACAACTTGAAAAGGAAATGTCGAAGTAAAAAAATGCAAGCGGAAATACCATCAAGTGAGAAGGCCATAACTGCAACTAAAAGTAGGGGTCGCCGTTAATATAACATGTTAAATGGTTGGTAATATACGATTAACATTAGAAATATGTATTCCATTTAATGGCTAAACAGAAAACTACTTCATTATTAGAGTAGGTCGAATAAGAAAAAGGAATTGCCAATAAGAATATAGAAGAATTAGAACAAAAGAATTGATACCCTGATTCAGAACATTCAAAGCCTACCTGACTCATTTCACCTTTTAGTCGATTTATCCTATCGGCATTAGGGTCGCTTGAGTAATATTCCATCTCCTGGTTCAAGACCCTTGAAAACTCATCATTCATGCCGTAGGGAAGGGCTGAAAATACTGCTCTTCCATATGTCCTCACAAATCTCTGATGGATGTCTTCAAGGAATGCAAAAGGAATTCGCCCTGCACAAGATACAATAAACACATCCACCATCAACAAGACAACAACATTAGAATCAAGTCACCAAAGAGTTCAAAACAAAGAAAAGATATAATTTTTCAATTTGATTAGTGGAAAATCAACATAATGTTCCGAAGAAAATCAATATTACCATCTCTAACTCATAAACATGATCATAATTGCTACAATTGACGAAATGATATGATCAACGAAAAAGCATCATTTATTTCATTTTTGATTTAATGATCAAATTCTAAATTGTGAACCAAACATAAAACTTCAACTTTCTTCTCAATCGACTTCTTTTAAGTTTTATCTTCCAGCTCTCTTTAGTTTCAAAAGAGTTCAAGAATGATTCAAAAGCAACCGAAATTGAATCGTAATCCTATCGCGTCAATTACAAATAAGTTAAATTTCAGGGGAAAAGAATTTTTTTACAAAAATTACCATCTAAATTAAATAACGAGACAGGTAATTTAGCTTACTTACTTCCGGCACTTTCATCGGCCATACAAAGTACGGTGAGTCCATCGGTGCGTTTGACGTGAAAGATGAATCGATCCTGCGAATACGAAACGTGACTGTCGTTATCTCCTGGTATCTTCTCCAGGATTTGCTTAGCGATCGCGCTGGCGTTCGTAGACGCCGCCGTGAACTCCGCCAGCACCACCGATCCACGTGCAACCAGCGCGTACAGTATCGCCATCTAAACTCCGAAACCTCTCTCTCTCAATAAATCTATCTATAAAAACAATAGCAGCAGCTTCTCCTCTGAAGAACGGAATTTGCTTCAATCAATCCTTATAATTTATATAAATAAAGTAAATGATTTTAAGTGAGCCACTGACTGGATCGGGATTTGGGAGTCAATAGATAATTCAATAATGCGCTGGAAACGAAAAAAAACACTTAATAAATCAAATTTATTTTCGTCATCATTTTATAAAATTTACACTTATTTTATAAATTTATAATAAAATAAATCTATAACCTACGTCGAATATTGTTAAATATAACTAATGATAAACATTGTTAACTATCATTAAATTAATTAATATACATTAAACCATTTCAAGTAATTAATATATAATTAATAAATATTTAAAATAAAATTTTAATTAAATTATTTTCTATAAAAAAAATTACACAAATAAACATTCAACTATCACTCATTTTTTAAGTCGATTACCAAATAATTTTTTTCATAAAAATCATTGTTAACATTATATTTCATTATTATTTTGATCATAGACCGTTAAATATTTAACAAAAATTATAACATAAAATGATTTAATCTTTATTAATTAATTTAATAGTGTTGAACATGTTCATCGTTAATATTGTATTTAATAATGTTCGACGTTCATCCTACAATTTTTCTTTACAATATTTGAACTATTAAATTTTGAGTTTTTAATTTTACAAATCAAATTATAAATAATAATAAACCTATTAATCTAACATCAATTTTCTTCCGTCTTTTTTATCGATTTTAATAATTATTTTAATTTTTTATAAATCAAGTTAAAAATCAAAATAAACAGAAAAAAGGATCCTTGATATGACTCAACAGCATTTGTTCAACAATTGATTTCTTCACAAATCCGTGGATGGAAACATACTTTCTTCCTCAGCTAGAGCCTAGAGGGGGGAATGCAGAAATTTCACAGGAAAAATAAACGAATCCTACGGACTGAGCCTTGTGAGTTTGATGAGGAGGATCATTCCTTTCCCCAGCAATTAGGAGTGAAAGCATACCCAGCAAGAGAATTCCTCTGCAAAGAACCAAAAATCCAAACATAAAATCCACAACGACCAAGAACCATTAACACCGCATTTGTCGTTGAACAGACAACGTTTTACAGAGAAGCAGTCCTGTTTTATTCTTGTTCTTGGAGATGTAATTGTAATACATACATGCATACCTTCATATTAACACCCATCCATCTCACGTGGCTCCACAAGGATGTAAAGTGGCTTTCCATTAAGCCTAAGTTGGCCCTGAGAGAGAATAATACAGTCAGAAACAAAGAAGACCCTATTTTTTATGAATGAGAGAAGGATTTTCCACTACCTTCACCTCCCGGAGTCCGATTACGCAGCCACATTCGACCACTTGCGCACCGACACGTTCTGATTAAACAATAAACCTCATGTTAGTTTCACAGAACTTACGAATAGTTACCTGAATCCATCGAAGCTAAAATAGGTTCTACCCAAGAGTCTTATGGCTGCCGAGAGAGTTCCACCGGTCGCAACCAAATCATCGATCACAATAGCACGTTCTCCGGCCTCAACGGCACCAACATGCATCTCCAAGCAGTCCCTTCCATACTCCAGCTCATAAGCTTCAGCAATCACTTCACCTATACATACACAAATACATATGCATAAAGAAATTTTCAAAGCCTGTCCAAAAGAAAAGGATTGAAAAGAGGGGGGAGAAAAGGATGATTAGATTAAAACAACATAAAACCAACAAGTAGTAGAGTCCAATTCCAATTATTGGGCAGGTGATTAAAAGTGGACATTCCAGCAATTAAAATAATTTGCAATTTGTAAATATTATGTGCTTTTGTCATTTGTTTTCTGGGTTACTGACATTTTCAGATATATGTACATATACTATTTCTGATCTGATGAGCTCATGCCTACATGATTGACAGCAAAAAAACAGTATTTTTCTTTAATAATTAGTACATTTTCCCTTCTGAAATCCACCCCACCCACCCCCTTGACCATTGAAGCAACCCCAATCATTTCATACAGCACTATCTCCATTCCATATCTAAATACTTAATATCTGTATATAATTTCATGTTTGACATTATTAGATTCGACTTTGAATATAATCGAGGTTCATATGATTATCGAATATCAGAAAAAAAAATCCAACAATATATTTATATAAGTAATAGTACCTGGCAACTTTTTGGGTTTACGCAGAGGAACAAACTTTGCACCAATGGCTAAGGCAATCGATGGGCCAAACATGAATCCTCTAGCTTCAACTCCTATACGAAAATTTTCCAACATAAGGTTGTTTTGGTCTTAAAGTAGCAGGAAAAGGGTGAAATTATGGATTTTGGTACTTTTTTTCCCTGTCCAGGGACTAAATCGCAAACTTGATTAATAATTTGAGCAAAGAGGAAAAAGAAAAGGGAGCAAAAACAGAGTACCAGCCACGGCAGAGATACCCATGTCCTTGTAGCGATCGACAAAGATGTCGACTGTGTGTTTGAATGCTTTGTGATCCAGCAACAACGTTGTTATGTCTTGGAACATGATCCCTGTTTTTTTCCCGAGAAACAAACACCCCCTTTAAACAGAGTTCTTTCGAGAAAAAAAATAAAGAAACGAAGAAAAAACGAACCTGGTTTTGGGAAGTGAGGAACCACTCTAATGGCGTTAGATATAGCTTGTAGCCTTGGGTCTCCTTTGAGTCCATTCTCAGCAGCAAACATTTCCACCATTTTTTCAACTGTGTTTTTGTTTTGCTTCTCTGGTGTTTTCAATGGCAGCTCAACTCTTTTGAAATTCAGATTTTTTTATAGAAAGAGAAGAAGAAGAAGAAAAGGAAAGGAGAAATGTTTATTATTATTATTATTTATTTCCCTCCTAAAACTGACGCCAAAGATCAAATCTTTGGTATCTGTTTTTAATGTTTATGCGTGAGAGAGAGAGAGACTGGTAAGTGCATTAAATACTATATAATCTGTTGTCTATTTATGTTGGGCAGACCAAACCACTGTTTCTCCAAGCCAGTAGTCTTTACTTCTCACCTTCTCCCCACGCACGTATACAACACGCTCCGTTTGATTTCATTTTTTTAAAAAACGTAGGACATTGTTGAAGTCTACGTGTGAGATGACGCGCGTTGATCTGAGAGTTGTCTTCGTAAGATGGTAAATCCAAAGGAAGATCTCCTGTGTTGTTTTAGTATGTCTGCAGTGTTCCGTGAGTCTCCTCGAACGCTCATAAATTGTCTTTCCCGTAATCTCCAAAGGAAGATTCTATTAATCAACTTTTGCTTTTATCTTCTTGTAAAGTAATTAATTAATTCCTTCCTTCACGCCCACAAGGTATTAGAAGCATCATTAGTTGTTGTAAACAAACGCAGCCTTACAGTTCCTTAACCCTTTCGTCAACCCTATCCGAATAGGACGTGGAAATTCAATCCAATATCATAATATTATAATTAGCAACGAGAGGTTGATAGAGATAGAGTTAAAAGAAATTATATTATTTTATAATTTAATTTGATTTTTAAATTAAGTTGAATTTATAAGTATTCAAAAATCCTATTTTATAATTCATATAGTATATAATTTTTTTTGAGACGATTTAAATTTATAAAATTATAATTGAAATGAAATTGAGCAAAAACACGAAATTATTTTTTATTCATTTTAAAAATGTGTTATAAAAGTTAATTCGTTACTTTGATTCGTTAAAAAATGATTAACTTAATTTTAAAGAAGTTAATTCAAATATTGTAGATATCCAAAGTTGACTTTTAAATTTTGTTAATTTATTACATATGCTTCGTTTAACTATTATTTTTTTATATATAATTCTTAGCATATAAATTGTTGAACTAGTAATTTTTAAGATAAGAATTTGATGCAGAACATCAACTAACCCATTACTACTCTTTAGTATGACATGGCCCATTATTCAGTATTTTGAGCACATAGCTTTCTAACCGGCCTGTAACAGTTTATTAAAAATGGGGGAATTGGATTTAAAATTTAGATTATTGTAGAGATGGATCCATTTCTGACACGGTTATTCATTTTTTAGATTATTTTGAGTTTTATCAAATCAATTAATTAAATCATTTCGTATTTCATTATAATTTTGAATCCATTTTTCTCTGCCGTCTCCTCCACTCTTCTTCTTCATCACCACTCTGTTAGATAGCTAGTTGGTCTTTCTTCAAGAGTCAACGGAACTGGCGCATTTGTGACTGCTTCCCTGAAAGTCACGAGGGTGAGTAAAAAAATTATCTTCTTTGACATTTGAGATTGAATTAATGGCTTGACTAGAGCGAGTTAAACTTATTAGATTTCTACTCATGAACATTTGAAGTGAAGGAGGTGAATTTTGGTTGAAATCAAAGGGTGGAGATGGCGCCGAGCACATTACGGAAAGCGATCGGGGATGTCAAAGACCAAACCAGCATAGGAATAGCTAAAGTAGCCAGCAACATTGGCGCCGAAACTCGAGGTGGCTATCGTGAAAGCGACGAGCCATGACGATGATCCTGCCGACGAGAAATACGTTCGCCAAATCCTCAGCTTGACTTCCTACTCCGGCGGGTACGTCCGCGCGTGCGTGTACGCGGTGTCTAGACGACTTGGGAAGACACGTGACTGGATTGTGGCACTCAAAGCACTGGTGCTTGTTCACAGGCTGATCAACGATGGAGGTCCGTTTTTTCAAGAGGAGATCTTGTATGCTACGAGGAAAGGTACGAGGTTGTTGAATATGTCGGATTTTAGAGACGAAGCTCATTCGAATTCATGGGATCACTCTGCTTTTGTTAGAGCTTATGCTATGTATTTGGATCAAAGACTTGAATTGATACTTTCCGATAGAAAAAGTGGTAGGGGAAGTGGAGGAAGTAGTCATGGAAACGGGGGTGATCGATAGGGTGGAGGAATAGATAATGTCCGGTCACCGTCTCCGAGGCTGAACGAGTATGGTTACGGGGATTTCAGAGGTGACAATGGATATGGAGCTTAAGGGTGCCAAGGAAATCAAGGTTTTATGGTGATGTGAGTGAGGCAGATGGGAAAGAGGAGAAGAAAACAGTGACCCCGTTGAGGGAAATGGACCCCGAGATGATCTTCAGAAAAATGGGACACTTGCAGAGGTTGTTGGATCAGTTCTTGTTGTGTCGGCCTACTGGATTGGCGAAGATTAGCAGGATGATCTTGTATGCTTTGTATCCTGTTGTGATAGAGAGTTTTCAGTTGTGTGCTGATATTTGTGAGGTGTTAGCAGTGTTGCTTGATAAGTTTTTCAATATGGAGTACCTGGATTCTGTCAAGGCGTTCGATGCATACACTAGCGCTGCAAAGCAGATTGATGAGTTGATTGCATTTTACAATTGGTGCAAGGATATGGGTGTGGCGAGATCATCGAAGTATCCCGAGGTGCAGAGGATTACAAGTATGTTGTTGGAGACATTGGAAGTGTATGTGAAGGATGGAGCTAAGAGGCCTAAAAGTCCAAGAGAAGAAGGAACTCCTCCTCCACCAAAGAAGGAAGAGCCCATACCGGATATGAATGAAATAAAGGCCCAGCCTCCGCCGGATAATCACACTCTGCCGCCGGAGCCGGAGCCGGAGCCGGAGCCTGTTAAACCACAAGAAGATTTAGTGAACTTGAGGGATGATTTTGTCACTGCCGATGATCAGGGGAACAAATTGGCCTTGGCTTTATTTAATGATCCTTCAGATAATATTGGCAATGGTTCATGGAACGCTTTCACATCGAATGGCCAGCCTGAAATGACATCGGCTTGGCAAACCCGGGAAAGGCAGATTGGGAATTGGCTTTGGTTGAATCAGCAAGTAATTTGCCAAGGCAAAAGGCAGCTTTGGGTGGTGGGCTCGATCCGTTGTTATTGAACGGCATGTACGATCAAGGAACGGTAATGCAGCATGTTAGTACTGCTCAGTTGTGGTGGGTGGGGTGGGGTGGGTGGGGGGAGTGCCAGTAGTGCGTGGCATTGCCGGGGCCAGGGAAGAGCGCGACACAAGTTTTAGCACTTCTGGCACCAGATGGAACGGTTCAGATTGTCAATCATGACCCTTTCGCAGCATCTTTGAGCATTCTGCCCCCTTCGTATGTGCAAATGTCCGACATGGAGAAGAACCAACATTTAGTTGTCCAGGAACAGCAGGTTTGGCAGCAGTATGCAAGGGATGGGATGCAAGGTCAAACTAGTTTGGCCAAGATTAGTCATTAGCAACCCCGGATCGCATTACCAACCTGGGCCGATGCCGGGGATGCCTTACGGAATGCCACCAGCCGGGTATTACTACACTCCTTACTGATTTTTTAAACATATAAATAAGCAAGTTTTCTCACTGGTAGCTCGGTCATTCATGATCCAAATGTGCATGTCTCTGTGTGCTTTTGTAATATTGTAATATATTTTCTACATTATCGTGTTCACTGTCTGATCTACTCGTTTAGTAATTAAAATTCATTATAGTGAGTGTCAAGTTTTAGCATCCGCCATTGGTTTCGATTTAGTTGGCTAACTGACAATAAAGCTTTAGCTCTGTGTTCCTTGCATAGGTCTTAAAGTAACCATGTTTTGTAACACTGTTGGGCTTTGATATTTCTTCTAACATCATTCAATGACAAGCTATGCCGGTGGAACCATTTTGTGTTAGGTTTACTAATGAGATGGCTGACCATTTCGGTCTCTATTAGTTCAATGCTCCAGTCTCTACTTGTACTTCAGAGTTGTAGTAACACATTGTTGCCAATTGGGCCTTTGTTTGAACCCACCCATTGCGAAGAGGAATATTTGAATTGATCAAAGGATCATCCGGTTGAGGAATATATATATTATATATATCATACTTCTAATGGTCGTAAATATAATGGATGCATAGTGGTACAAGACTCAATCCAAATGTTTTAAAGTTTTGAACCTATTTAAAATCTGTATCATAGTTGAGGATTATAATGCAATAAACCTTTCGACTTTATTTCAAATCTATATCATAGTTTGAGGATTTGTAGTGAAATTAACCCATAGTTATATCATACATTTTATGTTTGTGTGCAAGACTGGGCAAGTCTAGACCCGTGGGAAGGGTGGGGAATGTTGAAATACCAACAAGACCGGCAAGTCTTGGATGGGACATAAGCAAAACTGAGGGCAGACAGCACAGTAAGAGGTCGGGGTTACATAGATGCCACCGACAGTGACCAATGTGTTTTCGGCATTTCTACAACAATCCAGTACCATAAGTTAAAAACGGTCTCCAAAATCAACCCACCAACTCCATCTATTTACACATCAGACATCCATTTTTTTTCATTAATCAATATATCCAACTACTAATATTACAGTACTTAGGACCTAACGAGTGGTCTTAACGAAAAAACGAATGGTATAATCGGTTTAATACTACTATACTAGTACTTTGAGATTCAATTGAGAACGTTTTGAAGTTTTGAGAGCGTCTTAAAATGTAGACCATAATTGGAGGAGTGAATGAAATTACCCCCAAACTGTAACATACATTTATGTGTCTGTGTAAGGTGTAGGCTAGGGAAGCAGGCATGTGGATTGAGTCGGGAGCTAGAGCTACAGACCAAACTCATCAATTAACCCTGCCATGAAATTATTGAGTTTGTGACAGAAAAGAAACAAAGAAAGTGCCACCATTTTTAATTTTCTTTTTCACTGCTTATCTCTTTAGGGGTGACAGTACTGCTTTTGTTTTGCTCAGACCATCAGTTGGTCAGTTTATATGAATAAAGAAAACTCCAAAAAAGCATTAAGCTACACAATTTTCTACACATCTCTTGCCATTGTTTCACTTTGAAAAACCCCTTTTTTTCTCTCTTCTTCTTCTCCCAAGAACAGCCATTGAAGATGCCTAAACCGGGTCCAAGGCCTTATGTTTGTGAGAGAAGAGCTTGGCATAGTGATAGACACCAACCCATGCGAGGTTCCCTCATTCAAGAAATTTTCAGGTTAGTTTGCCATTTATTTCATGTATTTAAAGTTGAGTTTTTTAATGTATTTGTTTTTATTTTTGGTTTAGAGTTGTCAATGAGATTCATAGCTCCGCAACTAAGAAGAACCGGGAATGGCAAGAGAAGCTCCCCGTTGTTTTAAAAGCTGAAGAAATAATGTATTCCAAAGCCAATTCTCAGGTAAAAATGTTTTTCTTTTCTTTTTTTGTTTGCGTTTAGTTTTGAAATGAAAAAGAACAAACCTTGAGCTTTGTGTTTTTATGGTGTTTGAATATTTGCATAGGCCGAGTATATGGACCTTAAGACTCTTCGGGTTCGAACAAATGATGCCATTAACACAATCATTAGACGTGATGAGAGTACTGAAACTGGAGAGCTTCTTCCACCTTGCATTGAAGGTATTGTTTTTCCTTTGCATGGTGATTTCATCTGTTTGAATTTGAAGCTAGATGTGTATATTTGCAAATTTGGCTTCTCTTTTTGCTTGATGCTGGCTTTAATTATGGTAAAAAAGTGTTGCTTGATTCTACATTGTTGTTGGTTAGCTGCTCTGAATTTGGGTTGCACACCGAGAAGAACCTTGAGGAGCCAACGGAATTGTAGTTCGAGGTGTTACCTTAATCCGAGACCTCAAGAAGCCAACAACATTGCTCCAGGAAATGTCACATCAAACTCGCATTGCATGACTAGTTATTTTGGCTTCATGAAACCGACGACGAATGCGACTCATTTGGGGTTACCATCTAAGAATGGTTCTCTTCCTAGTAATAATCCATGCTTACCTATAGAGAAGTATCCTCCTAATTTGTATTCGGTTTTTCCTCTTCTCTATGGAAACCACCGTAGATTCAAAGAGCCTGCTAAGTTAATTTCTAACACGGTGGAGCCTGCTAAAATTGGTTACATTCATGACCAGTTGGTTTCTGATGTAGACTCTTTGAATAAGATGAACCAAACAGATGTAGCAAATGCTTCTAAGAATCCACATGAATTCGCTTGTGATCTATCGTTGCGGTTGGGCCCTCTGTCAAAGCCTTGTTCAAGTGGTAGAAATGATCAGCCTCAGGAAACAGGAATGAACAAGTCCACCTTTCCTGAGTGGAGCAAGTTGAGTGATAGCAATTTATCTTCCTTTCTTAATAGCAACGGAGATGGTCCCTTGAACTCAACTTCAAGTGAACGGAACTTTGAAGGTGAACGCATGAACATAGATGCAACAATGAGAAAGCGAAAGATGATATATGGTCCGACAGCTGATCAGCAATTTGATTCATCATCAAAGCTTCCCTACGGTCATTTAACCGGAAGAATGAAAAGTGCAGGATCCTAGACTGCCCCTTAAAGACCCTTAACATGGCTTTGGTGAGTTTATGTGGTGCTGAAAAAACTCGTTTCCTTTCTTCGCAATCTGTTTTGTAGTTAATAGCTTTTGTGTTGATGATCAGTGTGTTAAAATGTTTGCAAGTATGTAAGGTGTAAATATTTTGAGTGAAGTTTCAATTAGATGAGCTGATCTTTTCGCCTTACATGTTGGCTGTTGCTGCTTGTGTCTGTTGGTGAAACTCAGACCTTGGTGCCTGTAAGTCTGTTTACGAGTATTCAATCAACTGAACCAACTGAACTAACGGAACCATCTTGTGATGGCTGCACGTGTTTTTCATTTGGTACGAAAGTACAATTGAAAACTGCGAAGTAGAAAAGCATAGGAATATACAGATGCTTTACTACCGCTATTTAGACAACTTAGCCATAGTCTTTGTTTGATAAGTTCCTAATTGTTGTTGTAGTGACACTTGGACATTTTTTAACTTTATGTTAAGATTATCCATGTGGGAAAGTGGTTTCTTTTGTCCTAAAAACGTATCCCTCATCAGGGACAGTTATGTCTCACCAGTGGACAACTTGTCTGATTGGCTGGGATTTGGATTAAGTAGGGCTAAAGCTAATGATTATTAAATGAGAATCTACAGAGACAATGTATTTGTTTGGATGAGTAGGGGACAAAGCTCTGTTTACAAAACCCTAACCATTAGTGCTTTGGAGTCAATATGCTTGAGTGTCTTATGTGGTCCAATGAGGATGGGTGGAAATTATTAATGACTGGGAGTGGGGGAGGTTTCTTGGTTCAGTACTGGTGGGGTCAAATTTTAATCTTTCTTGGGTTCTAACTATTTTTTAATTGGATAGTTACATGAGTTTCAATGTAAAAAATTTTCACAATAATATTCTAATTTATCAGTTTGACCTTTTCAAGGTCTAAATTTGAATACTAACAAATTGTATTAGAAATATTGTAATAATACTTCTTGCAAACCGACCTGCTCCTATGCTAGTAGTTTGCTATGCAATCTAATGAAAGGGCGAAGGCCTGCAAATTGCATATAGTTATATAATTCTACACTTGGCTACGTTTCTCCTCCGCTGAAACCTGATCTTAGAAATTGCCACTCTTGGATTATGTTTTACGATAATAGCTCGAGAAATGAAGACGGTGGAGGGGAATAGAGGAGGGAAAAGAGGCTTCCCTACTTTCTGTGTCGTTGAGATACTATAAGAGAAAGAGAACAATGCTGGAATCTCCTGATGAGACTTCAGAAGAGGATACTCTTGGAGGGTTTAACAGGGATGCCTACTAGGTTCACTTATAATGACTTTCGGATTGCTACGAATAACTTCTATATCAAGCTTGAACAAGGAGGATTTGGCTCCGTATACAGAGGAACTCTTCCAGACGGAACCCAACTTGCTGTGAAGAAATTGGAAGGCGTTGTTCAGGTGATGAAAGAATTTCGCGCCGAGGTTGGTCTTGTCGTACGCATCCATCATGTCCACCTGGTTCGGTTGAGTCAGTATATGTCAAATGGTTCCCTTGGATCTTCGGGAGAAACAGAGAACCCTTACTGGATTGGGAAACAAGGATCAATATTGCAGTGGGAACAGCTAAAAGGCTAGGTTATCTCCATGAAGATAGTGATGCAATCGTGCATTGCGACATAAAGCTGGAAAGTGTATTACTCGATAATAAGTTCCTTGCCTAAGTTTCCTATTTCGGCTTGGCAAAGCTAATAACTCGAGAGAAAAGCCATGTTTTCACTACACTAAGGGGTACTTCATGCCCGAGTGGATCACAAACGACGCAATATCAGAAAAGAGCGATGTCTACAGACAGCTACGTCATGCTGCTGCTGGAGATCATTGGACATTGGGGAAAGAAAAAACTTCGACATCTCTGAACCCTCGGAGAAATCGTACTTTCCATCCCATTCTTGTAAGATGTTAGAGGAAGGGAAGCTTCGAGATGTTCTTGATTCGAGGTTGAGTATAGAAGTTGAAGATGAGAGAGTTTACCTGCTATCAAAATTGCATTATGGTGCAAACAGGAAGCTATGCATTTAAGGCCATCAATGACCAAAGTTGTTCCAATGCTAGAAGGTCTCTCCTTCGTTCCAAAGTCGCCAACGTCTTCTCCGTTAGTCTCTCGCCTTTATTCAAGTTTATTTCAGTCGATGGCCGCGATTGGGGACGGTTCAGTTTCGGCCTCATGTCCATCAATCTTCAATAATGATGCTTATCTTTCTGTTGTTTGGCTTTCCAATCCAAGATAACAATTTCTTACTAGGATAAACATTTTGCAAATACAAACTATTATTCAATAGCCTCCAAATCAAGATCATCCCTTTTTGTTTTATTATGATCAAAAATGCAAGACAAAGAGGGGAAAACTTCATATACGGGGATTAAATCCCAAAATTTAGCATAGTACAGGGATCAAAAAACCACAATTTGACCAAGAATGTTTGATAAATTACTGGATTTCAAAAATATAAGTACTTATTAAGCGTATAAACTGGACTAAAATCTAATTTATTTAATATTTAAAGTTATAAATACTTAAATTGTTATTAAACTAAAAATAATTAAGCACACGATTCATTGTTTTTAATTTAATCCTAACCAAATATTTAATAAAAATTTTAAAATATAAATAATTATAACATTATATATCTTATCAGATTTTTTTTAGACACGGAAATAGATTTCAAAGAATCAGCGAAACAAAACAATAAATAAATAAAAATTCATTTTCCAAATTATTTCCTATTTTTATTTGATTTTTGAAGAGTGTCCTGTTATTCTTCAATCGTCACTGTTCACTTCAGTATCTTCCTCCTCAGATCCTTTCGATTTCCTTCACTGATTTCTCTAATTTATCTCCTTACCGGCTTCATGAAGTTTTGATTTGTCGCATGCTTCTCGAGATAAGAAAGTAAATAAGTTAATATGTTTTCATTTTGTTGTTTGTTGGTTGCTGAGAAAGACCAAGGATTTCATGCTTAAGTTTCGGTAAGAGTAGATCAATGTGAAAGAAAATGTGTTAAGTTGTTTAGTGACGCTGAAGATCTCGGTTCTCATTGGAGATTTGCTCTACTTTAACCATCTGTTTTCACTCGATTTTTAGCTGATTTGATTGCGTTTTTTTTATTAAGCTACTCCTCTCCTGATGTTTTTTTGTTAGTCGTTTGCACGCAAGTCTAAGATCTAATTCAGTGTTGCTTGTTCATTTTTTCCTGCACAAATTAACAGCAACAATGAATTTTATAGATGCGATAGTTTTTATTCTTTTTTTTTTTTTTTTTGCAAATTGATCTGTTATTTTTATCTCCTTTTGAGGTTGTAACTTGTAGAGACGAACGTGGATAGGAGATAATTGAAAATGAGTAAATATAGCTGTAGTTGCTGCGAAGGTTTGACAAAATTTAAATTAGTGGAAAGTGTTAAATTGCTTTCTCATTGTTTTGTACTTGGCCTTACACTTGTTTGTTTTATTCAGTGTGTGATGGATTCGGAAGACATCTTGCCTGTTGATGGGCTTGATGAGGTTGCTCTTCAAAATGGTGATGATAGAAAACTTCGGGTGTCTGGGGACAACAGTGGCATTTCAGATAATGGGAATGAGCATGTTGAGAAAACATTCGAGACTTATTTGCAGAATGAAATGGATGATAATGGAAAAACTGGGGAAGCTAGAGAGGAAGTGAATGAATTTGTGGATAGTAATGGATTGATTGATTCTAAGGTAGTAGGCCTTGCATTCTGTTTGGGTTCTTCTATTAAGGGTTTATTTTTGATGCAGTAACAGTTAAAGTGGATATATTTTTGGTTCTTTTGATGATTTGTGTCATCATCTAATTCACTTACAGTGTGCACTCAGTTATCAAATGTAGATCCTTTTATTAAATTCCATTAGGCTGAGCTCCATGTTTTATGAGTGTGTTTTCCATAGGAAGGGGCAGTTAAAGATAATGCAAAGCCATCCATAACTCCGAAGGTTCAAGACAAGGTCAAGAATGAGAAACACTCTGGTCCCAAAAATGTCTCTTCAACTTTAGTGAAGAAAAGTAAAGATGGGAAAAGTGAAAAGGCAACTTCAACAGCTTCGAATGGTGCTGCAAATGCACATCCGAATCAACCTCTTCAAAGTAGATCAGTTAATGAAAAACAAGGCAATGCATCCAAGGTTGGAGCTGATAGTACTACTGATTTCCTTTTCAGTGCATTTTTCATTTTTTCTTTGCAACTATTACTGCCTTTCTGATCATTGCTCCCCTCTCTCGCTTCTGGCAGTTTTCTGAGAAGTCTGGTGTACCCTTCTCTAGAGGCATTATGTATGTACTAATGCTTATGTTAGTTTTTCTTCTCTTTTATCATGCAGCCTTCTGCCCATATTATTGATTTTATTAACCGACTTAGAGCCCCTGAAATTAGACTTTCTGTTTGAGATGATGAACGACATTTCTCCCATTTCTCAACTTTTCTGTTGTGTATGATAGGGAGAAACCCAAGCCGAAGCCTTTGAAGAACGGGTCTAATCATAATGCTGAAGAAGACGCAGAGTCAGTGTATCCTTTCCTGTTTGGACTTTTCATTATTACTTGTCTTGGACTATGAGTTGAAATAGTTTGCTTTTGAGCCTCCTCCTGGCTCTTGTCTAATAGTGTCTATTTTTAATTGATATATTTCTTTTATCCTTAATTGCTTCATAGAAGCCCCACAGCAGCCGATGCCAAACCTCGTAGGCTTGGTACTCTTCCAAAATATGGTTTCAGTTTCAAGTGTGATGAACGGGCTGAGAAGAGGAAAGAGGTTGAGTCTTTAATTTATATTTTTGATATTTTACAGTGTCTGTTCTGGCAGCTCTTTTATTCAATTTTTAATACTTCTCCATTGTGTTGAGAAGTTCTACACTCAACTTGAGGAAAAGATTCATGCAAGGGAAGTCGAAAAGAGCAACTTGCAAGCTAAGTCCAAGGTGTTATTTTATGAATATGATGACTTGAGGCCTGAAATTGTTTCTTTCTTATCACAACGTTTCAAATTTCTGCCAGGAAACTCAAGAGGCTGAGATTAAGATGTTTAGGAAGACTTTGAACTTCAAAGCAACTCCAATGCCAAGCTTCTATCAGGAACCTTCACCTCCTAAGGGGGAATTGAAGAAGGTTTGCTCATTAATATCATTTATTTATTTCTCCTTTCTCTTTGGAGTGGGGGTGTGAGGGTACTCAAATTCCAAACAATACATATAGGTGCTAAGATTACTTTTGAAGTTTACATTATTAGGTTTGCCCACCTTTCCACTTTTACCCCTTTGTATTTCAAGCATTTGCTTGTCTCTGCTCCATCATCCTACAGGAGCCATTTTCTTTTCTGCAGAATGCTCTATTGCTTTGATGCTTGTGTTGGAAGTCGTAAATACCTTTGCGAACTGTAGCTGTTTAGCTGTACCTGATACATTTAACTTATAACAACTTTAACAGGTTGACAATTAAATCAATGTTGTGATCATTAGTGAAAGGCTTTCTGAATTACCCTGAGAACATAAAATTGATGCATATTCCAGATGTGCTGAGATTTGTCAATCCCTGTTAGTCATGTCATCTACAGCTTCTTTCCTTGGAGTACCTTGTACCAGTCACCATTGCCTCTTAAACAGTGGCGTGTAATGTCAAAGCAACTTTACTTTAAACACTCTAGCCAAGTAATATCATAGTTTTGAATGATGTTTTCAGTTGTTGATGCCATTTATTTACAGGCAGCATGGATCTTTCTTAGGATTTAGATTTATCTTCTCTATAAATCTCTTGACTTGTTCTATTCCTCAGTTCACAGGCCCCTGCCCCCCCCCCCCCCCCCCCCCAGGCATGTGTGTGGCATGCATCATTCTATTTTTTGAGTTCACAAAAATTTATTAACCATGACAAGATTTCACCCATCCTCTCTTTTTCCTATTGCCTGGATGCAGATACCAACAACAAGACCTAAATCTCCAAAGCTTGGTCGAAAAAAATGTTCAACTCCTTTGGACTCTGATGATACCCACAATAGCAGTCACCAATCAGGTCGGCTAAGTTTGGATGAGAAAGCATCTCAGAGCATCTCTGCCAAAGTAATTTCTCCTGTCCATGCAAAGAAGCCACAGCGTAAATCCCTTCCCAAACTTCCCTCTCAGAAGACTAGTTTATCCAGTGCCAAAAATGAGGAAAAAACATGGAAGGCATTAAATCAGGAAACGATCACTGCATTGAAAGCAACTACTGCAGACTCATCTAAAGCATCAAATGAGGAGAATCCAACATTATCGGATTCAACAAATGAAGAGTTATCTCTGGTCCAACATCAGGAGGTAGTTCCTACAACTGATTCAGGCGAAAGTAATCTCGATATTGACCTAGGACCAATGATCGAAGAGCAAGGACAGCTGGATCTTGTACATGAGCCTATTGCACTGGAGCATTGAAGCTTGACGATGGTTCCTAACTTTTTAAGTGAATGTTCATATACACAGCTCTTGACTTCGTTTTGCCTAAATAAGGACGCGTCTTTTACAGTACTCTTGACGGTGGTTCTTGACTTCATTTCATCAGAACTGCTCTTTTACAGTACTGTTCGACTTTCAGTAGTTATCTGGAACCTGTTAATTCCATTAAATTCAGCCAATTCTTCCTTAAACGATTCTTACGCCCCTAAAGAACGAGTACTAATGAGTGGACTAGGACTATGCTTTGGGGGATCATAGTTTGCCTCATGTTAGCATCTGAGGAGAAATTATATCATGGGTCAGTCCCACCACGTCATCCATGGGACCGACCAATGATAATCAGCCACCTGAAAAAAAAAATATGACATGGAAAAGTTGATGAAGTGGGTAGTTATCATTGGTCGGTTCCATGGACACGTGGTGGGACTGACCCATGATATAATTTTTCACATCTGAGGGTGTTCTTTCCATCCTATTGTGATATTATTATTATGATTTACGACGTGTATTGTTATATTATTTCAAATCAGACAAAAATAATTTTATAAAATTATATAAAATATTTTATATTTTTTCTTTTAACATATTATTCTATTAAATTATTTATCATTAATCGTATAACATTTTCATCTAGGTGGAGGTAACTTTAGTAAAAACGGGTCTACAATAAATGGTTAATCCCGTTACTTTGAGCCGCTTCCTCGATCCATGTTTTTGGGTTAGAAAAAAGGCTACCTTCCTCGATCCGTATTCACCTTTAATTTTAAAGACTAAGTAACAATTAATTTTTAAAAAAGGTTAATTATGAAGTAGTATTAGTATATGCGAAGCTTTGTGTTTATTGCAGCCGGCTGTAAAAGTAACCTGCAGCCAATGGGACTGAAAAGATAACAGCCAGAGCCAGGTAGCTACTGTTGTTTCAAAGAGAAATCACAATGTCGGCTCAATAATCAACTGCACTGCCACGTAGTAGATTACTATTCAAATTCGAGTCATGGTTTGAGCGTATTAACTACCCTAAGCTATCCCCTTTCTTTTTCAAAAGTCTAATTAATTGGATGAAGGTGCTAGTGAACATTATTGTACATGCTAGCCTAGCGTAGTTAGTGAGAGGGGATTCATTTTGAACCAACTTCTTTAGCAGCTCAAAATCTTAATTGCTTGGGGACTTTTCAATGAAATACACCTAAAACAGATCATATATAGTTTTTCTGCTTAAACATTTTGAACAAACCTCATCACTTTCATATTTATGATATCTCGGCACACTTCTCTTTAACAAGGCGTTCTCCCCCATCAACTAACATGGTACAATCAAAGAAGTTCAGAGGTGTCCGGCAGCGACAGTGGGGCTCTTGGGTGTCTGAAATTAGACACCCTTTACTGTAATATTAATGAATCACCCACTTTTATTACCGAACATATACGCATGTATATATTTGTTATGTCTGGTTTTGTTGTTTGACAGTGTCTTAGATGTCTGCAGGAAGAGGAGGGTGTGGCTCGGGACATTCGAGACTGCCGAGGCAGCTGCGAGAGCATACGACCAAGCTGCTATCTTGATGAACGGGCAAAATGCAAAGACCAATTTTCCCAAGGAACAACTAGGTGGTGATGGGGAAACAAATGTTCCCGATGATAACGAGTCTCCATTGCCTCCCAAGGCACTGTCTGAGCTTTTGAATGCTAAGCTCAAAAAGTGTTGCAAAGATCAATCTCCTTCTTTGACTTGCCTTAGGCTTGATACCGATAATGCTCATATCGGGGTATGGCAGAAACGTGCCGGGACTCGGTCGAGTTCGAATTGGGTCATGAGGGTCAAGCTTGGGAATAACAATAACAATAAAAAGGTTAATACGCCCGTGTCTGAAGATGGGATGGCACTATCGTCGTCTTCGAATACGGCCGAAGAAATCGAAGGTGGAGGCGTAATGGGAGAGGAAGATAGGATTGCATTGCAGATGATAGAAGAATTACTCAACTGGAATTCTCCAAGCGGAGTTTAGAAAGTGTTTTATCCAAAGACATGTATCCTTGGAATAATTTGCAAATCATGGGGAAGAAAGTTAAAAGTCTTTTGCATTTTCACCCTTTTACTGCTCATAAATCACTCTTATCTTCCATCTCCACAAGTAAAAAACTGGTGCTGTCTGCAGTTTCTTACTTGGCAATTGTGAAATTTTACCATATGAAAAGTACATGTAGATCAGCGCCTAGACAACCGTTTAAACGTACAAACTTAATCCAAGCTATGTACTATGGTCTAATTGTTGTTTTAGTCCCTCTATAATTAAACTTGGTTATAAATAACCTCATTAAAGGACCGGAGACAACTTTGCTGATGTTAAGGCGATAGCATGAAATTTAGACCTATACTAATAATATTATAAATGTTATTTTTTTTTCAAAAAATAAATGTTAATGGATTGTCAAATTTTAGTCTTTTTCTTTTACTCTCTTTTAGCACCGAAGGCTTTTTTTATTATATCAATAAAATTTAAATTTTAATATTAATTATCGATCATCGGTATTTATGTTTACGATTGTTTTTTTACTCCATTTCAAATAAATATTACGTGAAGTCCAATCCGCTCTTTGTTCCCCACATATTTGTTGCTAATAGGTGTCTGTCATGTATATTAAACAACATGGTCCCTCAAGTCCAATCTAAACTTTACTCTTCTTGTTTTCTATTTGTTATTAATATGAGAAAAATCGACATTCATATCATAACTTAAAAGATTTTAAATTAAGATTTAAATATTTATACGAATTAATTAAGTTAAATTAGTTTTTAATTTTGATTGTTATATTGAGAATACTTATACTGATAAATTAAATTATTGGATAAAATATTTTAAAAGCTATTACACAATGAATAACAAATCTAATTAATTAAGATTTTTTTTGTGTGTGATTTGAGAATCATGCCGTGAACTCCCTCTTAACCCCTATCCTATATACAAATATGACAACCCAAATATTGTCTTCGAACGTTAGAATATGAATCGAAAAAACAAAAGAGAATGATATGGAAGTCATATTCTAATTTCGATTTTAGAGTGTTAAAAAAAAAGACCGATGTAGAACATGAAAGTAACTTATGCCCTTTTGGTTTATTGATTTTAGGTTTTTAAATTTAAATATTAATTAAATTAATTTTTTTATTTTATTTTTATTTAAATACTTCCAAAACTCTTATATAATTTTTATTCAAAATTCAATCCTAACTCTATAAAGAAAGATGTAATCAAATGTTACATAGTAAAAACCAAATACATTTTGTCACATTAATAACAAGTTGAGACAAAGGATAGACAAATAGCCCATAGGACATGGCCCAAACTTAAGAGCATAAGTGCCAAGGGAGTGGGTAAAATAGCTTGCCTTTGTGTTGTTCACCTTTTCAAGCTTTTACTGACAAACATGGCCTACCACAAAACCTTTAACCCTTCTCATAGGAGAAGACAAAGCTTTAGTTGGCAGACACAGTAATTTGTTTTTGTTAAACAATATGTCCCAATGCTAGATTTTAGGGTTCAAACCATTAATTGCTTTCCTGTTTATATACTTTTGAGCTAAATATATGGTAAGTTTGACTCTAGGTCACCACCAAATTGTCCATGCTAGCATGGGGAAGAACATGGTGAATAGCCTACAACTGCAAGGTCCATTTAGCAAAAGTTTTCTTCTCATATAAGACAACCAATATACCCGCCTTGCATTGGACCGTGGATATTGTAATAAAAAGCATAGGCAAGACCACAGATATATGCAATAAATGCCCTCGCAGCAAGATGAATCTGTTTGATTGAGTTGAAAAGCCGAAGAAATCTACCATGTATATAATACAGAGTGACCTTGCCACCTACAAGTCTGATCCAGCAAAATTTACTTGAAAAACAGTTGAATCCTGGTCTTATTCGATCAGGTAGGTCCCTCGTTAGAGAGTTGCTAGACTTAACAACGCCGACGTTTTGCAATCCAAGTAAAGCTGCTCAAAGTCCGAGTCCGTATTCTTGAATCCTGGGTCGGGTACCCTTTTGCCCAAATGTCAACAAATTGGTTATTAGTTAACCAATCTGTTAGAACAGTGGTCTCTCAATAAGGAGCTTTGTGTTACACCAACAACCTTAACAGCAGGCCTAACTAATCATAGTTCAACATCCCCCC
Source organism: Abelmoschus esculentus (assembly GCA_035048815.1). Lineage (NCBI taxonomy): Eukaryota > Viridiplantae > Streptophyta > Magnoliopsida > Malvales > Malvaceae > Abelmoschus > Abelmoschus esculentus. Next base: position 250,989 of record JAUCBN010000032.1, read on the forward strand.
TGCTTTAAGAACAACACTTTCTGATAGCTGATCCTGAAGTGGCAATCTGAGGTAGTCCAGCAACCACTCTTTGTTTTCCGAGATACAATCCATGGCAGTTCAACACCGTGTCTTCGATGATGGCCGTTCTATTCCGGACTCCCAGTCAGGAAGCCAATTGCAAGAGCTATACAAATGATGGATACGAGTATTGCTTAGTCTCAGTAATCTCCCTAACCAAACAAAAAAATGAGAGAAAATCATGTCAAATTGAACACTAACACAGAATTCAGATGATAGAATCGGTTTATATACAAGCCGGCAACAGTCTTAAGGAAAGAAAGATTATATAATAGAAACAAATTCCAAACACTTGAGTCAAAAAGTTAGATGAATACAAGAAATTAGCTTAGTTTTGGTCAACAAACTCACATGAAACTGAATGTGTTTATCTAAATTAAATAGAACCTTTAATTAAGTTGAAAGGCTAAATAAAATACAAATGTATAAAACTTTAAAGATCAAAACTTTCACCAAATATGTCAAATTCTAAAGCTGAACTAATGGTGTAACATTGAAGATTTGAGTATATATGTTGAAAGAAACAAATAGCAATAGTGTAACCCCATTTTCGAATATTCTGAAAAAAGGGACTACCCCCACTTATCTCTTACTTTTTTTTGTTTGTCTTCTCTCCGATACCATCGCCTCACTAGAATTTACTCATACACAAAGAAAAGGAGTTGGGTTTGCTTTTGATCTTTGGTCAGGTGAGTGGAGGAGCATGAAGTTTTGCAAGAGCTTAAGCATATTGATCGAAGAAGCTTTGCCTGATTGGAGGGATCAGTTTTTACCGTACAAGGATTTGAAGAAGCAGCTGAAGTTGATTTACCCCAAAGATGGAAACGACAAGCTGTCTAATAAACGGACCAGATTGGATTCAACCTACGGCCGGGACGGTGGGTTTAAGGGGGAGGAAGGCGAGGTTTCCAAGGAGGTGATGGATTTCGTTTTGCTTTTGGAAGCTGAGGTGGAGAAATTTAATGCCTTTTTTGTTGAAAAAGAGGAGGATTATGTTATCAAATGGAGGGTAAGTTTCTAAAATTTAACCTTTTATATGCAAAAGTTGCCATTTTTGAAGAATTTCATGATTTATTCTGGGATTAAATTGTTGAACGAAAGGGTTTGGTGTTTTTTATTGATACGATGTTTATAGATGATTATGTTGAAACTTTGTGATGAATTTAGTGATGGGGTTGTTGAAATTTTGAAGTTAGTGAAGTTAAAAATGAATCTTTCCCCTTTTTTTGTGGTTACTATTTCCTTTAGTCTGAATTCAGAGAGCTTTATATGTAGAGTTCCCTGCTGAACTTCCCGTTTTAGTGAGAAGAAAAGGATGAAAGACATCGGTTTTGGTACTTTGTGGTGAATTTATTGATGGATTTGTTGAAAATTCGAAGTTAATGAAGTGAAAAATGAATCTTCCCCTCTTGTTTTTGTTGTTATTTCCTTCATTCTGAATTCAGAGAGCTTTACTGTTAGAATTCTCGTCTGGTTGCATGTTTGTGTGATTAAAAACATCTGTTTTGGTACTTTGTGGTGAATTTAGTGACGGATTTGTTGAAAATTTTGAAGTTAAAAATTGAATCTTTTCCCTCTTTTTTGTTATTATTTGCTTTGTTCTGAATTCAGTGAGCTTTATTCATAGAATCCAATGTCAAACTGCTTGTTCCAGTGTGAAAAGGGGATGAAAGACAAATCCTTTTTGGTACCTTTGGTATGCCATTTTTGAGTCCGATCGTCTATGTTTCTCTTACAGTGGAGTTCCTTGATGTTTTTGAAGCCTTTGGGAGATGTAGCATGCTTTCTTTTAAATGTTTCTAACTATCTTCTTCATGGTTTGAAAATATTTCTTCTCATGCCCACCGGCCCTAACAAAGAGATTACAACGGCCAAAACCACATTGTAAAATGTTCGGTTACAAAAAAGAACACGTACCAGGATGTTTATTGCTTCTGTCCTTGTGACTTGCAGGAGCTGCAAGACAGGGCAGAAAAGGCCAAAGCATCGGATGGTGAGTTAATAGAAGTGGGGAGGGAGATAGTTGATTTTCATGGAGAGATGGTTCTATTGGAGAATTACAGCGCCCTCAACTATACAGGTAGTAATCCGTTTTCTTATAAGCCTGTATTGCTAATGAATGACCGAAAGTGTGGCTGGAACTAACAAACATTCGGATCTCATTGGTGTCTTATTCTTTTCACAAATTATGGAATTGACAGTCTTCTCGGAAATTAACGGTATTCATGCTATGACAATGTTAGCTATGTACCGTTTTGATGAGTTGTGCGGTCTAGTAGATGATATGATGTTCATTAGCTAGGTTGACATAGTAGCTCTCCATCGTGCTCGGTTCATCTCCTTTAGCTTGATCTTGATGTGTTAAATGTAAACTATGAATTGATTACTTGGATCTTGAAAGTAGAAAGTTTTGTTTAAACGGACTGTATGAAGTTCATTCAATTATATTCTAATGCCTATGTTGGTACTGCATTCTTTTAGGTTGTCTGAAAACTTTTGAACCTATATGATGTGCACAGGACTAGTGAAGATAATAAAAAAATACGACAAGCGAAGTGGTGCTCTCGTTCGCTTGCCCTTCATTCAAAGTGTCTTGCAACAACCTTTCTACAGGATTGATGTTCTTAACAAGCTTGTTAAGGAGTGTGAGATGGTGCTCGAACGTCTTTTCACCATGCATGAACCATCGGCCTCACCTGAAGCAACTGATGAGAAGCAAACCAACAAGACGGAGTGTCAACCCAATGCTTCTAGCAGAAGTAACGAAAGCTTGCTCAAAGTCCCGAAAGAACTTGCAGAAATTAAGGATATGGAGAACATGTATATGAAACAAACGTTGTCGGCGCTACACGTCTTGAAGGAGATCCGAAGTGGAAGCTCAACCGTGAGCATGTTCTCACTGCCACCTTTGCAAAATCATGTTACTGTGTTAGAACAGTCAGCCAAATAAGTTTCCGCTTCTTTCCTTGTGTATTTTAAACATATACTGGTGCAAGATAATGACCAAGCTTTGTATCCTAAATCCAATTTCTGTTTGGAACTTGTATGACACCTTTTCCCATAAACAATTTTAAATACCAAAACATGTTTTGATCTTATACACAATTTGAAGTGTTAAACAATTTTAAAGTTCCTCAGTTATCTAGTTTTTTTTAGAGTTGGCCATCACCATATGTGTGTTCTTGTTGGTGTCTTACCAATGCATAGTAATACTTGGTTGATAGGCTTTAGGTTTGTTGGTGTTCTATTGGGGATGGACTGAAGTGGTCGGTTTCTTTTCGAGTTCGGTTTTTGGTGTCGACCTTTCCTGCAAAGGATACATGAGCTAAAGAGTGAGCATTTGTACTAGAGTGTCGGAATTTGTATTTCGAGATGTTCTTCGATGATCTATTTCCTCTCAGTTGCCATTTAGTTTCCCAACCTAATCTCAAACCTCCGTCCAATGCACTTTACATGAATGATCTAACATTTAAAAATCCATCTTTAACTTTACCATGAAAATCTTCCACGAGACCTATTTTTTAACCTTTAAAACCCCATAAAAAAGTTTTAAAATTGCAATGGTCCAATCTGCAACACATCATTCCCAGTGAAAATGTCTATAGTAGCAGAAGCACCTGGCTACTTGCAGGTCTTTTCTGATGGCTCAGTGAAACGCTTTGCACCAGAAATACTCCCGCCTCTGAGGAATACTCTGGTGGATTCAAGTCTAAGGACATGACCATCGATCTGCCAAAAGCAATAACGGGGAGGATTTTCCTTCCTGATATACCAGGACCCTGTACCCTGCTTCCAGTTCTGCTTTACTTCCATGGTGGTGGATTCTGCATCGGTTCAACCACATGGCTCGGCTACCACCATTTCCTTGGAGATTTCTCTATTGTGTCACAGTCCATTATCCTTTCTATAGACTGTTTGGCACCCGAAAATCGGCTCCCTATAGCTTACGATGACTGTTATAGCTCCCTGGAATGGCTATGCAACCAAGTTACAAACGAACCATGGTTGAAGCAAGCTGATCTTTCTCGTGTGTTTCTCTCCGGAGACAATGCCGGTGGGAACATTGTTCATCAGGTTGCTATTAAAGCAACAAGGAACAAAACTTTACGTCTTAAGTTTAAGGGGTTATTGTTGATACATCCCTATTTTGGTAGTGAAAAAAGGACCGTGAAGGAGAGGGCATATTGTGCAGCCGGTTATGTGGCAATGAACGACATGTTTTGGAGACTAAGCATACCCGTTTGTTCGAACCGCGATTACCATGGATGTAACTTTGAGAACCAAGATGTTTCCGAAGGCGAATGGAGAGAATTTCCTGCAGTGGCAGTTTATGTGTCCGGTTTGGATTTCTTGAAGAAAAGGGGAGTGCTGTATGCTGAGTTTTTGCAGAGGAAAGAAGAGAAAATAGTGAAGCTCGTGGAAACCGAAAATGAGTCTCATGTCTTTCATGTGTTCCATCCTAAATCTGAGGCAACTCAGTTGCTACAGCGACAGATGAGTGAGTTCATGAAGAACAATTAACTTGCAGATTAACGCTTCTAGCTTCTGAATATATTAAACTGAAATCCATTACGTAGAGGATGGTAATAGCCTTAAATGGTGACAGCCTTGTCTACATCAAAGCATACTAAATGAATATGATATGGTTGATTATGCATCAAAGTCTGCAAATCCTAAGATAATACATACATGGTAAAGGCAATAAAAAAAGGAAATTTATCCTTACATGTTGATTCACATAGACTCAACTGCCTGGCTGCCAAGTCCCAAGGGAGTTCTCTTGACGTGTTTGGCGTTGTTTTTCCGTTTGGTCGGTGATTCTTTCTTGCAATGTTTCATTAGCTGAATCTTGTCCTGCTTCGCTGTCTGATGTTCCGGAAACCATGAAACCCGATCTAAAGTCTAAACTCGACTCGAATACTGTTTATCTCTGGTTGCAATAAGCTTGCAGCTGCCCAGCTCTCCATGCTGAGTTTACTTGGCATCTTTTAAGACAAGGGGAATAAGTTTGTTCCTTTGCATGTTCCATTTGGTACCTTATCATCTGAACTTCTGTTTCTCCTATTTGCAGATTCGAGAATCAAGTGCCCAAAAATCATGGAAATTTCGAATCCATGCCATTGTTGGACTTGGAGCCATTTTGATAGGTTCTTGACGAATTTAGAAAGAAATAGTATCAAATTATGGCAGAAATGAAAGCCCGAGAATAGGCCCATTCAATCAGCAAAAAAACAAAAAAAACCCAAGCTAAGGAGACAGTAACATCTTTGGATACAATCAAAATTTAAAAATCAGATCTTTATTCCTCATCGCTCACGCAGAGGCAAAAAAAATCTCCCCTATTTCCGATCTCCGATCTGTTCCTCCGGTTTTCGATCTGGGTATCTCCCAAAACCTCAGAGCAAACAATGGGTAAAGGCGGGTCTTTAAGCGATGGCATCATAAAGAAGATTATTCTTTCGTACACCTACGTTGCAATCTGGATCTTCCTCAGCTTCACCGTCATCGTCTACAACAAGTACATCCTCGATAAGAAGATGTACAATTGGCCTTTCCCGGTTTCCCTAACGATGATTCACATGTCCTTTTGTGCCTCCCTCGCTTTCATCCTCATCAAAGTCTTCAAAGTCGTCGAGCCAGTTTCCATGTCTCGGGAGCTTTACCTTTCTTCGGTTGTTCCCATCGGCGCTCTTTATCCCTCAGCCTCTGGCTCTCGAATTCCGCCTACATTTACTTGTCGGTCTCGTTTATCCAGATGCTTAAAGCATTGATGCCCGTCGCCGTGTATTCCATCGGCATTCTGTTTAAGAAAGAAGGGTTTAAATCTGATACCATGGTCAACATGTTGTCGATCTCATTCGGGGTCGCCATTGCGGCTTACGGCGAAGCTAAGTTCGATACTTGGGGTGTGGCTTTGCAGTTGGGAGCCGTTGCTTTCGAGGCTACCAGGTTGGTTATGATCCAAATTCTGCTTACTTCTAAAGGGATCACCTTGAATCCGATTACTTCCCTGTATTATGTTGCCCCCTGCTGTTTTGTTTTCTTGATGGTTCCATGGATTTTTGTTGAGTACCCAGTTTTGAAAGAGACTTCTAGTTTCCATTTCGATTTGGTCGTTTTCGGGACCAATTCGTTGTGTGCTTTTGCTCTGAATCTAGCTGTGTTCTTACTCGTGGGAAAGACTTCTGCTTTGACAATGAATGTAGCTGGTGTTGTTAAGGATTGGTTGTTGATTGCATTCTCTTGGTCGGTTATCAAGGATACCGTGACACCCATCAACTTATTTGGGTATGGACTGGCGTTTTTGGGCGTTGCTTACTATAACCATTCAAAGTTACTAGCTTTGAAGGCTAAGGAAGCACAAAAGAAGGCTGCTCAAGCTGACGAGGAAGCTGGGAGATTGTTGGAGGAAAGGGAAAGTGAAGGAACTGGCAAGAAGAGTGAATCTCAAGATTAGATCAATCATATGGTTGAGATAAGGATATGAAATATCAAATATGGAAAGTAAATGGATTGCATTCAGTTCAGGGTATGTTGTTCTTAGATCTTCATTTCTATGGGCTAGTTATGTTTTCTTATTGCACTGATTAGTGTTATGTTAGTAGAGGAAGAAGATATCTAAAATGCCCTGTACTTTGTTGTTTTTTTGTCTCTTCTTGTGTTGTGGACAAATGTTTCTGTAGGTACTACTCATTTCATTCATGGAGTTTTTAATGCCTTATTTGTTCATTTACTTTCTTTCTTCTCGTGTTGTTCCCTTGTTTTGCTTCAGCGGTGTGATTTTGGCATGTTCCTATTACAGCTAGATTGATGTGTTGCTTTGTTTCTGATTGTGTTGGTTTTGGTATGTTCTTCTTACAGCTAGAATTGGAGTCTTGGTGAGTCAATGTCATAGGAATACCTTTGGTCTTTTTGCCTTTAGGTGCCATTGTCAATACTCAATATGTACCTTTTTCTTAATGTATGATACTTAGCTGACCTTTGAGGCTCTAGAGATATTTGTTGGCATGAGATTGTTAATTTGACTACTAAGTTCTGGATTTTAGAGGATCTCCACTTGGAGGTTATATCTTCGTATTCATATGCCAGGCACGAGTGACGGATTCGAATACTTAAAACGAAAAAGGAAGAGATCAAGTTATATATATATATATATTTTAAACGTCACACGAACTGTGTAAACGAAGATTGCCGATGCCGATGCAAGTACAGTTAACATGCAGATCCTGTAGTTGGTTCATTCATCATCAGCTGATGTGGGTGAAGCTTCCGCTTTGAGTTTAGTTGTGAAACTTGGAAAAAAGCTTAAACCTTGGTAAAGTGGTCTTTGAATTGAACAACTTAATCCCCTCCAAAAACAATTTAAAAGATGTAGATTGAAAGATATTTAAAGGAGTGATAAGTAATAAATTAAAATTAGATCAAAGAAATAAAAGCTTAAGGTAAGATTTTTTTTCTCTCTATTCGCAAATCAGATTTAACTGCATGGATAAGTGAACTATAGATGAAGATCAAACTACTGAAAAATCACTGATAAATAATAAGTTAAAATCGGAAGTTGGTTGCTACGTAAAAGAATTATTCAGGTTGCTCGGTTGTGGCGATTCAGCACTTTGACATCGAAGATACATTCGATATTTCTTATCACATGACAACGAACCAACGAACCGATCAAATTTTGATGCAAATTCAGTCAAGTAAAGAAGTGTGCATATTTAGTGATCATGAACCATACTCGAAGATGGCTGCCAAGTTTGGATGTTCGGCTTTGCTACTCCCATTGTTTGATCTTAACTTCGTTATTCTATATAAGCATGCTTAAGATGTTGGGCTTGAACTAGTTCACTGTTGACTTAACAACTGACATTACAAGTAAAAACATTCTCTTTCATTGGGAGAGATGAAGTATCAGTTAAGCCTTCTGGTTCGTTTACATGGCCGGTTTCAAGAGGGCTACAGATGAAGAATCATTCATTAACTGTTACCGAAGTAGCTTCAATGATCGGTGGCATATACCGTAGCATGCAGATAGTTACTGAGATTCAGACCCGAAACTGAATTTTCGGAAGTGAAAAGAGGAAGGTTTTGTGAACTTTAAGGTTCATCAACTCAGAACATGTCGTTTTACGAAACAGAATAATGAAATTCCAAAAACCGGTGAAGGTTCATATGATCAAACATTTGCATATGGAACGGTCTCGGAAAGGTTCAGTTTAAACAAAATGGTTATGACACCAAACATGGCGAGTTCCCCCCCCCCCCCCCCCCCTTTTTTTTAACACAGTATTTCCCTTTGACTTCCACACTCTTGGGTCTGTTTATCCGACTTATTCCCTTAACCAAATGCTATAAACATCCAAGCTCAATTTAAAACATTATGTCCTATAATTTTATTATAATCTCGATAAAAGAGAAAATACAGCCACTCTTCCTTTCCCATCATCACCAAATGTGTTTTATTCATGAACCCACTCACAATTCATCATTATAGTTGTCACCACCACAGCATGGTTAAAGCTTTTTCATTTAAGAAGAGTTTTTCAGCACCCATTCCACCAAAGTCGAGACGCCGAAGCCAGTTGCTACACGCTTCTTTTCATTCCAGACAGGACCAGCCAAGTCGATGTGCATCCATTGGACTTTTTCATCGACGAACTGCAAAACCGTGGTTCGACAACCGAGTTTTGCAGCCAATGTACTAAAGGATTGGGATATTCGGATATGCGTAAAATGCAGATAAAAATGTCAATTACTTACCCGTTTCAAGAACAGAGCTGCAGTGATAGCACCACCTTGGCGACCGCCGGTATTTACCATATCAGCGACTCCTGATTTCATCGACTCCCAATAGCTTTCCTCAAGTGGCATCCTCCAAAATTTCTCACCACTGATCTCCGAAGCTTCAAATACCTCTTTTGCTAGTTCATCACTTGGTGTGAAGACGCCTGAAAAGGAAAAACATTTCCAATGAATCGAAAGTAGTGGGAACTTGTGGTTTCAATCAAGTAACAACCGAGGAAATGATGAATGCAACGGCCCTCCAAACTGACTAGAATCGAGAAAGGACTTTACAAGTTAAGCAAATTCTTTGTATTTACCCTATATCATATATGTGTGTGTTTACAAATGTAAAACATTCAGATATCCTCCCCTAGCTTAATTGTCATCCAGAAAAGATCAGAATCATTAAAAAATAACAAAAAAATCCAGAACAAATAAAAGGGCACATTCGAGTTTCCAAACACTATTTTCTAAGGAACAAAGTATCTTCCAACCCTTCTACAATCAAGATTTACTGAATTTCTTTGAATCCTGTTATAGAATTCAAATGCCATGCATGTACCTGCAATTGAGGGTCCTAGAGCAACAATGCAAGCCCCGGTTAGTGTTGCCAGATCAACTATCTGCAAAAAAAAAAAGTGAACCTAATTTTAGAATATAATTCGGGTTATCCACATAGATTAATAAATCTACAGTGTCATGTTTTAAACCATCATCACAAATTCGTGATTTCAGTGTTTGCCTTTACCTTATCAACACCTTGGTTGCAAGCATATACCAAAGCATCCGCAAGTGTAAGCCTGCCTTCTGCATCAGTGTTATTAACCTGCAATCAGCAAACAAGCAATAAGTCATTTGTCACTGGATATAAATGTTACAGCACCGTATAATTTACATATACGGCTATACCTCAATTCTCGAATTTTTAAATCAAAATCAAACAAAGTATTACCTCAATTGTCTTTCCATTTGATGCTGTGAGTATATCTCCAGGTCTCATGCCTGTTCCACTTATCATGTTTTCACAAGATGCAACTATAAAATGAACCTGCATATAAGGGTAATTTACTAAGTGACAAGCTAGATTCCATGCAGATTGTAAAATGAAAGCAAGCAAATGACTTACCTCGACTCCTGTAGGTTTGATTTGCCCAAGAGCTTTTGCTGCTCCGAGAACTGCTGCAGAACCTCCCATGTCTATTTTCATGACATCAATTGAGCAACCAGGTCCAGTCTTAATATTGTAGCCACCGCTAAGAACATTTAAAACAAGCATTCAAAACCTATATAGTATAAAGATTAAAGACCTATAAATGCCAGTGAAGACCCCATCTCTTCGTTATGGCATTGTGCCGCTAACTTGAAAAGACAAAAGATGTGGGCATTACATAAGGTAGAATATGTGTATATAAGATACACGAGATTACCTGTCAAAAGTCAATCCTTTTCCAACTAATGCTAACTTGGCTTTAATAGGTCCACTTGGGGGTTTGTAGCACAAATGGATGAAATAAGGGGGATTATCAGATGCTGCAGCAACACCAAGATAAGATCCCATTTTCAACTCCTTGCACTGCTCCGCAGTCAAGATGTTAGCAGATATAACATCGCTGTATGAGGAAGCGATTTTAGAAGCCTCAGCTGCTAGTGCAGCTGCAACATTAAACAACACATTAGATCACAATAAGTCATCCTTACAATTAACTATAGAAAAGAAAGGACTTGACGAAAGCAAGAATAATGCACATACTAACCAGGGGTAAGTACATTGGCCGGTGAATTCACAAGCTCTCTTCCAAAGACTACAGCAGAAGAAACATCTTCAGCATACTTGAGCTTCTTCTCCAACTCCGGTCCAGTTCCAAGACCAAGAATATCCACAAACTTCAGCTGTGGTTTCTTTGACTCCGACTCCGACTTATATCTATTATCTTCATGTATTCCAAGCACCGTCCCTGCGGGAATGCAAACCATTAAACTAGGATCAGTCTCACTCTTTCGGTCTTTCCAATAAGAACATTGATCATGATACTAAGAAATCATAAGGGCGTTACCAGATGCTATCGCTGAAGCAATACCAAGTTTTGACTCATTTGAGAGACCTTCTGATGAGGCAAGGACAACAGCAACACTATTGGCTTGAGCAGTCTTTGCAGCAGCGGCAACAGACTCACCCAGTCCACGAAAAGCAGCTGGTGATGAAGCTGGTTGTCCAAGACCAATCAAACCAACCCTTTTGGAGCCAAGCCCGGGAAGTCTAAGAACGGTTGATTGACCAGATTTTCCTGTGAAATCCTCCTCAGAAGAAGCCTCAGCTAAGAGACCGCCTAACAGTCCATCTATTTTTTTCAAAATTGAGTTTTCAAACTTGGAGTTTTCATCCTTGATCATGTCGTTCTCAGTGACACCAACTGCAAGCATGTCCCCTTTCCATTCTCCCACATCAACCTCTTTCGCAGCAAAAGAGATCTTTCCAACATTTCCACAAAAGAGATCACAGTCATTTTAGTATCATATTTTTTTGGTATTTCACCAATGAAACACACACTAAAAGAATCAACTTTTACATATAGAAACCAAAAGTTAAGCCGAAGATCTAACTAATATGATCTTGTCATATAAATATTAAATAGTGACCAAGTTTAGCAAATATTTACTCCATCAATTTCAGAATTGAGCCTATAGCCCTCAAAGGTCAATTCTTTAGAAAACAAAAGCATCTCCTAACAGCTAACAAAACTATCTTTCCAGCATTTTTCACAAAAGAAACAACAGCCATTTTAGTATAACCATTTTGGTAAACCGTAAACATTTAACCAAATGAAACACACACAAAGAAACAACCTTTACATATTGAAACCAAAAGTGAAGCCAAGGATCTAATTAAGATGATCTTATCATATAAATATTAAACAATGGCAAAATTTAAGCTAATGCTATTTAATATTCACACCATTAATTTGAGAAATGAGCTTATAGCCCTAAAAGGTCAATTCTTTACAAAACAAAAGCATCTCCTAACAACTAACAAAAGTTAAAAATTTTCAATAAAAAGATAAATACCCCATTAGAATCATTCAACCCAAAATCTCTCAATCTAAACCAGTTTTGCTTAATCCCAACAGAGCAAAGAATCACCTTGGGTTGTTCGACGTTGGCTGGCTGAGTGAGGCCAAGATTGGCGCTAGCGATAGAGTGAGACATAAACTTGGCTTTCGAGAACACAAAGGAGCAACCGCAAAAGACAATCTGAGCCCAGCGGAAGCACGTAACCTGGTGAAAAACAAAGACGAAGTAGAAGAAGCTCGTGAAACAGATGAAGCTAAAAGAAAAGAAGGCAGAGACGCTACAATGGTGGCCACCATTTTTCCAATGTTGGATAGTCTATGTATTTATAATGAACCCCCCTCTTACTCAGGAGCTTAAAGCATCGAACTTTAAACCAAGATGGTGCATTGACATCATTTTCTAGGCCATCTCATCCAATCTGTCCCACTTTTTGCAACCTTATGTTATAGTTCTGTCCCCTCTGGGCTCCTTAGCTTTGTAGGCTGTTAGATTTAAGTCGATGTTGTGTTTGGTTGGGCTTCATCAAACGCAAGTCCAAATAACTTAGGCCTATATGCCATTATCAAGCTCCTTGCCGGTGCTCACTTACGATGCGGATTTTCCCTGAAAAAGTTTGCCATAAACTCTTTTGAAACCTCACGACAGGCCAGTAGAATTATTATGATGGAATTACTGCATTGGATGAAAGGTTCGTTTTAGAGAAACTAGTAGCCTTTTTCTTTTCCATTTTCTTTTCAGCAGAATTGAGAAATTATCACAAGGAAATTACAGCTCAATATTTATTAAGTTCTCCATTCATATTAGTAGCTCAATTTCTTGCACCATTTGATTAGTTGAATGTTGTTGTTGCTGTAATCTGTGAATTGGCTTATGTTTTCACTTGATATTGGTGTTTGGAAAATACCCTTTATCAAATGAAACTACTAGTCTTTGAACAAAGAACAAAGAAGAAATGAAACTAGTAGTCTAGTAGTAGCTGGAAACTAAAGGGTAGCTGATTCTTCCCAAGAAGGAGAGTAAGCATATTTTCCAAGTGATAATAATGTGGATGTGTGTGGGTTCTTTGCAAATTATATTTTGGTTTAAGTCTTACCAAATGCGGGTCATGTCTGGACATATTACTATTATCAGTTCGATCATCCTTGTAATGATTGATTGTAAGCCCCCCCTTCTCATCTAAATCATAATTCAACAACGTAAATTTATATAGATAACCATCACTTAGAAATATGGGTTTTAATTCATATCCTATTTTGATTTGTGATTGATATTATTATATAGAAATACTCATATGAGTGATAGGCTACCTATAGAACATTTTTCCTTTTTTTTTCCCTCTCCATTTTGAGTATAGACCAAAATGCCAAAGAAGTCTTTGATTTGAAGTTTAGAAGAATGGAACCTTTGTCTTTTTCCACCCCACTTTGATTATATGCAAGAAAGGGTTTGACATGCTTTTTCTTTTTAGGTTTTTACAAACCTTCTTTCACGTCTTTTAACTTTGATCCTTCACTTTCTTGTGTTGTACTATATCAGTATGTTTGTCAATGGAATCGCACAATCAGAGTCCCACCTACCCACTCTATGTTGAAATTCAAGGGCAGGCTTGAAAATCTAATAAAAGTGCTTGGTAAGGAAACTTGATTCCCCCTTTCTCCATGTTTCTCGGTTGATGACTCCCACTCCACTTTCATACATACATATACATAGATACATATATGTCTGCATGTATGTATATACACACAGATACACATTTTAACATGCTTACTATGTAATTATGTATCTTGTGGATGGAAAAACTACTTAGAGAGAGTTTGTCTCCAGAAACAAAATCTGACCCAACACAACTTCGAACTTAGTTGGAGCCCTTGTGGCTACCCGGACAGTAAAGTATATTGTCTTAGTACTAGTTTTCTTTTTGAAACATGGAAATCCTATTAGCTTTTCATAAGCATGTAAGCCAGTGAATTGTAAATTTGGATTTTTGGAAAGAAAAAACAAAAGGTTAATAATATTTTGCCCGTTCTTGTTGTTGAACAATACCCTACACCATAAAGGTAAGAAATGATGAAATCCAACTTAAAAAGTTGAAAATTGATTAGACCATAGCAAAGATTACTCACCTAATACTAAATTGCTTTCCCCCCTCTTTCTCACCTTCAATTCATGCGTTACACAAACTGGATTCAGCCTTGGGTTACACTTATAATTACCACGATATATCATGGAATGGTGCTGCAACTTTTTGAGTAACCTTTTCATTTTCTATTTGATTTCTTGGCTGAAAACTCATGCTTTTGTTCAGCCAAATCTGTTTAAGCAGAGCCAGAGAGGTGTCAATGAAGGGCTCAATTAAGGAAATGAGCTCCCTACCTGTTCCAGGTCCAGTGGGTGCTTGAGATAGGTACAAAATTAATGACAATTGTGTTTCCTAGCAAATGTTTGCAAACATGAACAAAAAAGACTGGGATTTATAGACTAGGGACAAGTAAGTTCCATTACCATCCTCCATGGTCATGGATGGTTACCTAAGTCAATTTGAATGATTTAATATTGAACTAATTAAACAGGATCAAAACATTAAGAAAAACTTCGAAAATATAACCCCATTGAATTTGTTATTTGGTGCACCAAACCCTCATTTTAAGCTACAAATATATAATTAAACAGTTACAGTTTTAAGAGGAAAAATGGACTCGGCCTAGCCTTAAGTCCTCTCTAACCTCTAGAAAAGTGAAACCTTGCTAATATCACATTGCTTGTGTAGTAAGTAAAAGACCTTGTTGTTTGTTATATTCATATAAATTAGGAATTATTCTATTACCTGAATAGTACAGATGCCATGCTACTTTTTTAGTTGCTATATGTAACATACCTATGGTATAATGTTGAATTTTAAAAAGAATGTATTAGTGATACATGGCATACAATCGTAATCTTCTTCGTGAGTAATAACAAGAAGGATCAAACTCGATAAATGTATAAAGTTCACTTAAAAATCAACCGTGCTACATACCAGTAAAGAAGGATCAAACCTGAGATTGGATGCATAAAACTCGCTTAAAAAACATTAACTTTGATGGTTGAGTGGTAACTTCCATTCTTACCAGCTGTGATGTTAATGTAAGAAATAAATCTTATAAAACCCGATGTTTTTCAAGAAAAAAATGGAAGATGAAGGTTCCAAAAAGTAACCGGGAATAGCAGGTAATAATCAGGTCATTGAGATGAGAATGCTGTAAATAAAGGGCCAATCTTAACTCTTCTCTCTCTTCCACGCTTTGGCTTCTTTTCTTCACTTCAGTTTCTGAGTATATAATAGTATGTTTAGAGATGCATCCAATTCTCATAGATCGAACCCTTTATTTTTTATTTTTTTTGGTTTCTCTTCTAGTCTGATCGAATTTTCTGGGTCACTTTCCTGCATTTTCTCGGGGAAAAAGAAAGAGGAAGAAGGTATGGAATTGGCAGCAAATGTGTCAGCTTTTTTCATAAACGAGTGACTGAAACAACACTTCAGAAACAAAATACTACAAATTCTTTTAAGGTAATCGAAATTAGATGCTCTTTCTCTCTCTTTTTTCTCAATGCGGAATGGAATCTCTGTTTTTCGAGGCTAAGTTTGAATTCTTTTTTGTTTTTTATTAGCTTTAAAGTTTGAACCTTTAGCCTCTGCTTCGTAAGAGTGATCTCATTTTTGGTAACCTTGTTTCTGTATTGGTTCTTAAGGTCTTCGAGCTGATTTTTGAAGACTTTGAGGGTAAGGAAATGTGGGTTTTTGAGGATGAACGTAACTTAGAGTGGGTGGTAGAATTGTAAATTTGAGTAAGTTTACTGGGTGGAGCTGGTGAAAAGCTGAGATCTGTTTTAGGAGCTTTTAAAAGGGATTGGTTGATGATTGCGTGTACTGTAAGTTCAAAATAATTAATGTGAACTAAAGAGCTGATATCTCGAAAATTAGTGTTGCTTTGATAGATTTCTTGATATATGTCCGGTACTCCGAGGTTGAGGTCCATGAATATGGCCGATTCCGAGGTAAGGCCTATATTGGGACCTGCAGGTAACAAGGCGGGTTCATTGACTGCGAGAAAACCAGCTTCAAAGCCTTTAAGAAAGATTGAAAAGTGTCCAGCTGAGGCCACTTTACCAGAAGAAAAAAATGGCCTCCCATCACCTAAAGTTAATTCTCTTTCCCCAAAATCCCATTCTGTTAGTGTTCCTTCAGTGCTACGCCGCCACGAACAATTGTTACATTCTAATTTATCATTAAATGCTTCATGTTCCTCCGATGCTTCCACGGATTCTTTTCACAGTCGAGCATCTACTGGCGGTAGGTTGATTCGGTCAAATAGTGCCGGAACTAGGAGGAAGCCATATTTGTCAAGTCCAAGGAGTATTGTTTCTGATGGTGGTTTGGATTCGCCACCTGATGGTTCACATCAGAGGAAGAGATGTGCTTGGGTGACACCAAATACAGGTGTGTTGTCGTGTCCTCTAATTCCTCACTGTTTTATGATTGATTAGAAATTTGTATTGTTTATGCCATTCAAGCTTGTTCTTCAAAGTTCAAACTCATAGCTGTAGAATTAGTTTAGGTTCGATTAATATGATCATAGGCGCAAGGAATGGCCAGCATCTAGCAAAATGAACCAACTAGTGTGGCGACTTTTCTCTTATTATGATACCCAAACTTTACTGTTATTTTATCAAATTCCTGGTTTTTAATATTTAACTCGAGCAATAGGTTAAATTCCTTGGATTTATCTTTCTGACTTCATCTACAGTTCATTTATTAGATATCTGTAAATTTCAAACAGTTACCAAGAACTTGATATGGCATTAATGGCGTAAATGTGCATTTATATGTTCAAGCATCACATTCAAAATGAAAGACTGACAATCGATTGCAGCTTTGTGTCATCTCTAGTTGATGCTTTAACTGCTCCTATTTCATGTTTTTCTGTTGACTTAGTTTTGTTTGTTGGGATCAGATCCGAGTTATGTTGCTTTCCACGATGAAGAGTGGGGAGTTCCTGCACATGATGACAAGTATGTGATCTCGACATTGCCTGCATCTGGTTATCACCGATTAAATGATTACCTCTCTGAGAGAAAAGAATTTCATTGAATGAGTGGTTTGCTTGATATTATTTCCCATATGTAGGAAATTGTTCGAGCTGCTTGTAATTGCGGGTGCATTGTCTGAACTTACATGGCCGGCTATCCTAAGTAAAAGACACATCTTTAGGTATCCCCCCCCCCAGATGTGCAACCTTACTTCCATTGAATAAGCAAAACTAACTTCTTGAAGTGTCTTTATGCAGGGAAATTTTCATGGATTTTGATCCCGTTGCTGTATCGAAACTGAATGAGAAGAAGTTAATAGCACCTGGTGGTATGGCAAGTTCCTTGCTATCGGAACTAAAGTTGCGTGCTATCGTGGAGAATGCACGCCAAATATGTAAGGTAGATAGATTCTTGTTCTGATTTGCACCATCTTTTAACATTGGTTAGCATGAAAACAGTGACCCAAAATCACTTTCAAGCAGCACTTGCTGATAACAGTTGTGTATCAGATTTACCATAACAAGAGTTTGTTCTACTGAAGTTTATTTACTATTAGAGGCCATCTTGATTAGCTGGCAAAATCCCAAGTCATCACTCTTCATCATGAACACGCTAGCCGTCTTTTGCTGGAGTAAAAGTAACATAATTGCACTATCCATAGTGGCTATGATTATCAATGCAACTAACTTTTTGCATGCTTTGATGATGCCAGGTTATAGATGAGTTCGGGTCATTCGACAAGTATATTTGGAGTTTTGTGAACCACAAGCCTATCGTTAACAGATTCAGATATCCTCGACAGGTTCTGGTTAAAACTCCGAAAGCAGATGTCATTAGCAAAGATTTGGTAAGAAGAGGTTTTCGAAGTGTGGGGCCTACGGTCATCTACTCTTTCATGCAAGTGGCCGGAATAACGAACGACCATCTCACGAGTTGTTTCAGATTCCAGGATTGTATAAACGCAGCAGAAGGAAAAGAAGTAAATGGGATCAAAGATATGCCTGAAGAGAAAAAAAACTGATAACATGATTGAATCAGAATTATCCATGGCTATTGATGAATTGAGTTTCTCCTAAGAATGGTGCCTCATGTTCGATCATCAGTTTTACCGCTTTGATTGATTCACTGCTCTTACTTTTGGAATGGTAACTAAGATGGTTTTGTGTATAAAATTTCATGAATAATCATGCATCCTGAATTTTCTAGATTGTAGATCTAAAGTAAATTAAATTTAACTGATGAATGTGCTGTTGATGAGGCCCATCATGTAAGTCTTAAAGTATGATGTACAATTTTCTTGTCCCTTGTATGGTTAGAAAGGCTAGTAATTAGAGAGATGATGTCTTGCATGCCACACCCCGGTAGCAGGAGCTGCTGACAGCAGGAAACTATATTCGCCACCGGATCTGTCACTATCAGATTCTCAACCATACGGTTAAAAAGTGGGACTGGTTGAGTGTGGACCGCTTTCAAGTGTTAAACCTGTAAGTTGCTGGAACAGCTAAAACCTACACAGACAACTCCATCTGTGGTTAGCGGTGAAATGTTTGTGTCATCTAAGGACCTTGGGGGAGGACTCCATCCAAAAGGACATGCTTCTATTGTACCCAATATTACTAATGATGTAGGGCCCTTCTGTTTCCTTCTGTTATTGATATAATAAAGTGTTGATGTACGTTTTGTCTGAAAATGCCTAGAATACTTCCAAACTGTACCTGTTTAGTCCTGCTAAGCGTTGCACTAGATCTGATGGTAACCAGCAATCGCTAGATTTTTTCTTGCAAATATGAAGTCTTATAAATATCAATTATCCTTTCATCAAACCAGTCAAATCCACCTCCTTAATGAATATGAAATCAGTGATGTGTATTTTTTAAATTAAATCGGATATGCATGGCTAAGCTCTTAGATGCTGAAGCTGTAAGCCTGTAACCCAACATATAGACACTGCTAAGCTAAGCTAAGCTTAAGAAAAGGGTAGCCCATCAAATCTTATATATTGTTTCCAAAACTAAAATAACCTTGTTCCTACTAGATTGAGAGGGGATACATCAGAAGCATACAGCAATAATTAAGGACAACTACAAATAAGAAAATCAAACCTGACTTTTCAGTATTTACAGAGACATGTCTGCTAAATTAACAGCACAAAAGCTCCATTAAGTTCAGCATGGCTTGATTTCAAATCCAATGCTCAGAAGCGTTCGAGCTGACTCAATTGCCTTCTTCCCTCCTAGATCTGGGGCCTCACCAATTAATTCACCTTCTATACCTACCGACCACTGGGTTGGTGGTGTAACTTGGCTATGCCTTTTTTTTGAGACATTATAGAAGCAGGAGCAGCAGCAGCAGCAAGAGGAGCACTAGGTTGGACATGTCTCTTCTTGGGTACTGGCATGTCATGGTCATGAACCCCTTTATATGTTATAATAACAGCATTCGTATTATGTACAGCTGTCTCAATATGCTTGCATACAGGACACCCAGCAGAAGAGCCTCTATAGTAGTTCCTAGAAAACATTCATCACTAAAAAAATTAGAACAAAACCAATTGAATGCATGCAGGCTTAAAGTAAATTGGCACATAACAACCGAGTTAAAGAATTAACTTGGAAGGACCAAATCGATCATGCAGAGAAATAACCAAAAAAGCATTATAAATATTAGCTCACCAAATTTGTTTCTTGCTCCTCTGGATAATCCTTGATTCCTTCTCACCAATCCTCTAACCCAGCTCACCAATTTTGTTTCTTGCTCCTCTGGATAATCGTCTCCGATCGGCTTTTTCTTGTGGTTAGCTCGAGTATAACAACACCGACGCAATATACATCGGATTTTGGGATGGAGGCATGACAGTCGGGCTTCTCAAATATTAGCTCAAAACCTTTGCTTACCAACCCATGTCCTGGACTTCCTTCTACAAGCAAAGGCTAAGATTAGCAAACCGGCAAGCAAGCAGACCAGAGAGAGGGTTAAAGCTAAGGCAAACTTTAAACCCTTATGTCCATTAGCTCTTGCTTTGAAAAGTGCAGGATTTGCAGCAATGAGACAGCAGTTTGATGAACCATAACAGACTGTTTCCTAATACCCCCATGTGTAAATGACTCAGTTGTGAAATTTTCCCAGGGGGGCAGGACTGTGACCGATGAGGCTGGTTTTAGACAAATTCAGATACTCTAATCCCCAAAGCATTCCAATTCTTAGGAATTTCTACATACCAAATCTATTAAGCTGATTCTCAGTCAAGTGTAGATAAACCAAATGAGACCACTTGTAAGTAGAGTTGAATTGTACCTGAGATGTGACCTTGACACTGGTTCTTGCTCAGGTCAATCACCCCTCCAGCTGCCTATGAAAAACACTCATAATTGAACCCTTAAGCTAACTAGTAACATTACGTAAGTCAAAGAACCATAATAAAGCACATAAATTAATACTCAATTTAAACATTATAGAAGGGCCAAAATAAAATTTTGATCAAATATTATGTTTTTATTCAAAATAAATAATAAAATTATAAAATAAATCCCAAGGTATCAAAAATCAAAATCAAGTACCCTTTATTTTTCATATTACATTGTCTAGGACAGTTAGCTTTAGGGTTTAGCCTATAAAGTCTATGTAAATATGGTGCCGTTTCATACTGAAAACACAAGAGGAAGGCCACCTTATTTTCATAGACTTAAAGCTGCCCTTCGATTAACTGGAGCTAAAACTGGTCAGTCATATGCCGTTATCACGGCTTCGAAACAGAGGCAGCGCCGTCAACTCCGCCGTTACCCAAAGTAACCGACTGGACGGTCAACACGGACATGCTAGGCGAGGAGGGACCATCGCCGCCACCGCTCGATTGTAGCAAAAGGTGGCTGCCGTTTCCCCCATTATTCGGGTTCACATGGTTGATCATGGGGTTCCTCGAATGAGAAGTTGCGGTTGAGATGACGGTGGCGAGCTAGATCGGCATGAGACAAAGACCCTTCCCTTGAAGATATTGCATGGCAGAGCCCATGTCCTCTTCCATAAGCTTGGCCACTTGGTGCTCCGTCACCTTCAGACTGTCGTTAGCTGACAACGTTTGGTCGCCGTTGGGATTCCGTGGAAGGGACCCACCACCATTAGCACTCGTTTGAATACAATCGCCACCTCCCTTCAAAAGGACAAAAGAATTGTACTCTTTCATAAAATTGTCTTCAAATGTCAAATTTGGTTTTGATCCTATGCTATATAGAAATTAAATATTTAATCCTCATAATTTAATGTAGCAAAGAAATTTATAACCACTCTTTCCTAAAGTTATTAGCTTACTCAAAAGCTTAATCCAACAAAGTTTAAAGTCTGAACTAGAATAAACTAAATTAAAACGTATTTGTTAAACCTTAAGTTTTGATATAATAAAGGACCACAATCCTAATTTGACCAAACCGTAAGTTCGGAAGGAATCTACGAAAGTGAGGGCACGCGTGATACTTTTAGTTTTTGTCGTTTTCTCTTGATGTGATGGAGATATGGTCGGATTTCAGACAAGGAATGATTTTGATTTCAAAATTTCTCATCATAATCACATGTAAAAGATCTATTTTTTCTAAATAAAAATTCATATTTATCCCGTTATTAAATATGAAATTAAACTTTAAAAACGATTTATTATTAAATAAGATTTACCTCAGAGGGCATATCAGCAACGAGGGGAGCAACCGCAGCAGCACCGCCCAATCTGCTCATACTCAGAACCTGTAAAAAGAAGGGAATTTTAATTTCAGATAAGCCCATACAACAACTGGATTAAAACATGTATTATTAATTAAATATAGTTAATTAAATCACATAAATCATGTCAACCAATACAGATTTTCAGGAATCCTTATTATAATTATTTAATTAAACGATTACCTTGACTTGGAGCTGGAGAAATTTGACATAGTCGATGATCTCATCAAGCATTGAGGCTTTATCTGTCTGTCATTCCAAATCCCACACAGATAATGCTAATTAATCTCATACACACTAATTAAAAATCAATAAGGAGTCAGAGAAACATTAAAGACACTGGACTGTGACGATTAATTTATCCTACTGTCCACACATCTCCAGCTTACGCGTAGTCTAAATTTGACCGCCGGTATGATTTTTTTGCCGGAGACTGGAACCTATGAAGCTTCCAGTTCCGATGAAAATGGTACGGTGGGGGACAAATAAAATGAAGTACCTTGTTGGCATTGGGAACCAGTTCTTGAAGAGCTTTCATTCTCTCTGCAATTCTAACTCTCCGTAACTGTAAAAGAATAAATTATCTTAAATTTGTACTCGAATCGAATTTCATTTCAAAGACGAGTTGATTCGAATATAAATAGTAAAGAAAAAGTGGTTTAAGAAGTGTTCTCTTACTCTTTCAGCAATACTATGCGGGTCAGTAGCTTGACCCCTCCTTGCCCTAACTTTTTGTTTAGGTTTTTCCGGCGGCGCCGTGGCTGTCGGAGCCTGACTTTGGTTAATATCCGTTTTTGAATTAGCCTGAAAGTTTGCTTGTGGATGGTTAAAAGATCCATCGCCATAACCATTAAACAATGCTTGCATGGAACCTTCTCCACCACCCTGAAAAAAAAAGCAATTTAATTTAATCACTCGTTGTTTCTAATAATCTATATAGGGTAATGAAATGAAAGATGAATTGAATACCTGATGAGTTCCTCCGCTGGCGACGGTGGGGACTCCTCCCGCAACCATCATCTGCTGTTGCATCATCATCATCATCTTCATGGCTTGGAAAGGGTTGCTACCATCTCCGCCGTTGATTTGATGTTGCTGTTGTT
Source organism: Abelmoschus esculentus (assembly GCA_035048815.1). Lineage (NCBI taxonomy): Eukaryota > Viridiplantae > Streptophyta > Magnoliopsida > Malvales > Malvaceae > Abelmoschus > Abelmoschus esculentus. The sequence continues at coordinate 273,776 of JAUCBN010000032.1, forward strand.
GACTAAGCTTTGAGGCTAGAATCTCATCTTGGTGGAACGCATTGTCTTCTAGGTTACAGGGACCCGGCGACTTGAGTTGGGACCAGGAGGAAGAAGAAAGAGGGAACGACGTCGTGGAGAGCATCTGTACTAAGAAGTCATCATGTGACGATGTGGGATTATCGAACTGCGGATGATGACCATTGATTTGAAGGTTTTGTAGAGGTAGCTGTTGGGTTGGGTTTAAGAGAGAGTCCATCGCTTGCATTTCACGACTACAAGGCTGCATGATTCTCCGACAAGAGATTAGGGTGTTTTTTGCTTTTGGTTGACGAAGAAGAGTGAAGATGAAGGGAAGAGTTTTGTGGGGTTTCAAATTACTAAAAATAAGGATGATATAAATAAGAGAGAAGTACACGGCTTATGTTCTTTGGGACTTAGCTTTCTTATCACTCTCCTCCACCGTTTTTTAATAATTATATATTTAATTTATTGATTAGTTTAAATTAAATTATTTAAAAATTATTATTTTGAATTTATATTTTTATAATATCAAATTTTAATAATAATTCCATCGCCTTGATATTATAGATATTTATCATTAAAAAGATTTTTTTAATTTATTTTATTTACTATGTAATATAAACTTTATTATAATTTATCAAAAAAAAATATAAACTTTATTATAATTAGATTCATTGACACTACATTGATCAATATGTAATATGGGTATATAAATGTTATATATTTAATTTGTTAATTTTTATAGTATATTTACGGTTTATTCAAGCACTTATAAAGAATTTTATTTGTTTTTATTTTTTACGAAGTAAATAAGATAATTGATAAATTATTTAAATTTTATGTTACTGATAATTATAATTTATATTTTTATGAGATTTTATCTTTATTACACGATGACATCGGTGTTAGTATATATTTACTTTTCATTCAAATAATTATCAAAACTAATGCCATGTTCTTATGAGATACAATAAATACCATATATTCTACTCTTCTTATTTTATAAGATCCCATATATCTTTACTTAGTTGTATGAATCTTACATCTGAATCATTCCAACCATACCTATGTTGGCAATTACAACCATTCTTAATCAACATATTTTTAATTGGTTTACGGATTTATTTAATTATATGTTCATGAATATATTTATTTAATATTTAAAAAAATTTAAATGAATATGTTTGTAAACATTAAACGAATAAAAACAAATATATAATATAAATTTAAACAAAAAACACATATTTGAAATTCTTAATAAATATAAATTAAATACGGACATAAATATAAGTTATTTTTATTCGTCAAACTTGATTCATTTATATTTTAATTGAATTAGACTTTCTTTTGGAGTTGCATTATTCTAACCCTAATTTTCATTGCGAGTTCCTAATTCATTTCAAACTTCTAACATAAACCTAAAATTATAAAACTTTTATGGTATGTGCATGTTGACATGTAATATTGTATATGTTTATATTATTGTAGGTATATGTCCTTGTCTTGTACCAATCATATCCTCACTTTTATAAAGATGTTTGGGCACTCTTTACACCTCAATATTGATTATCACATTTAATGTACTATTTAATTTTATTATAAACAATAATTGAAGTCTTTAAATAAATATTAGCAAAACCTAAGTCTTTTAATCACAATACTTATCACATTAATTAATTTAATGCATGCTTTAACAGTTTAACTACGAGGCCCCTTCAATGATCATTAATATTATATGTTATAAGTGAATTAGTTTTTTTTTTTTTTTTTAATTTTAAAGGATTGTTTCTTTATAATAATATTTTTTTTTTTATTAAGTAGAGAGATTTACGTTCTGAAAATTTATATATTTAAATAAATAAATAAATAAAATATATAATAGTTTAAATTTTGTTATAAAATTAAAATATTATACTGGAAATATATCAAATAACTATCTTATTTTCAATGTTATTTATCCTAATCCCTTTGATTTTTTATATCAAAGAATTGACATGGAGAATTATTTTATAGAAAAAAGACCTAAAAGTATCCCTTTGTTTAAAGTGAGATGAGTCTTTAATAATGGCGTAGTTAAGCATTGACCAAGACATTATAAGTTTTCAAATTTAATTTAATTATAGACATTTTTTTAATATATTGATAATTTTTATTTTACTATTAAACTTTAAAAAACTCTTCATTTCTAAAAGAAAAATCTACAAGAAGCCAGCATTACAAATTCTATAATTATTAAAACAAATTTCCATAGGTTGGATTTAAACTATTGATTTTAATTCAATTATACATTAAAGTAGTATATGTATTCACTTAAACGGGTTCAATGACACAAATTAGCTTGCATAAAACATTATATTATATAATAATACGAACAATATTGACTTGATCAAAGTTCAATCTAACACTTGGTTTCGCCCGATTACAGAAATTCATAGCTATTTTAACTACCTACAAACAGAATTAACCACTATGATCAGCACATAATCTAAAAAGGAAAAAAGGGTTGCATACTTCAGAAACACCAACCGGTTCAACATTGCAACAACTTCAAAGATAGAACATTTTCGAGCATACTAGTCCGTCGTCTCCAATCAAAAATCATAGATGATCCAGAAAAACAACTCTGGTCAAAGAAACCGTACTCTAATTGCTTAATCCTTGTGCTGCTGAACAACTTCGACAGCCTCGTGTTGTTCGCCGTAATCCTGCAGGAAAAAAGAACAATAAACCTCGAAAGTAATAGTCAAAGGACTTGCACTACAAGTTCTATAAATGTTGCTCGACAGTAGAATCGATCGAAAGCGGAAACTAATACATTTTGAAGTAAACTTGATGTTGATTGCACATTTATATATGCATACCTTCACAACTACGCAGGAGCAACCAACAACCTTCCTTGCTTTACCCTCAGAGTCTATCTTACACAACTGCGTATACAGATGAAACAAAGTTGGCATTTAAAGTTATACCTTCGGCACGTCTTGAATGCAGGAAATAATTCGAATGAACATAAACAAGCAATGAAATGTCACTTACACCGGCCCACTCGCCAAGAGCTTTTGAACTTGGAGCATGTAGCAATTTAACATTGTGATCGGCACAAAGTGCCTTGACCAGCTTAACATAATCCGGTTGGTCACAGTCCTCGGCTATGATGCAAAGATGTGCATTGTGCTTTTCGATTGCCTTTGCAGCTTCGTGTAAGCCGCGTGCAAGACCGCCATGAGCTTGTGACTTCCTCACCACAAGGGGCAAGGCTGCGTTGATGTCCATTGGCTCACCCAAAGCGGGTACTGCCTCGGGTTGGGCAACCGCAATTTCTTCCCTGCAAGAAGCAACCGGCATAAGTTGTATACGAAAAAGAAATCTTTAGAAGAAATAATAAATCTGGAATAACACAAACAATTCAAGCAATCCATATTAACAAGAAATAATAAAACAATTCATTCCACAGTGAGGCAAATTAAACCCAGAGTTTACATAATGAACATGCAAGCAACTTGAACTTATATGTAGAAATTAAAACAAACCCGACAACAAGATCATTTTTTTTACACTCCCACTGTAAAAAGGATGAATTTTCACTTACCCTGACATTTTTCTTTTGAGCTGAAGTCAGAAACAGAAGTACTGTCTCCTGCTACAACAAGGAGAAAGAAAAAAAACAGTGTTAAGCAAGTGGATCTTTTAGCTAATCTAGCACTGAAAGCAAAGCAAAAGGAATACGAAGAACATGAAGAGCGACGAAACCTGGAGGGATAATCTGCAGCGGCTGGTTGGCGGAGGAATAGAAAAGGTTTTAGCGGAAGTGAAAAACTTTATAAACGCAGCCCTATTTTCCAATACTTTAATGGATTGCTTGGGCTTATATTCGTCTCTCTTTGTTTGGGCTTCATGACTGATGATCCAGCTTTCGCCCAAAGCAAAATGAGTTATCAGATTGGATGTACATTCTCCAAGACTAGCGCCGTCGGGTAGCGGGAAAATCTTTCGAAGAGGAGAATCGACCGTCAATTTTCTTCCATTCCTCTCAGTCTCAGAGGTAACTTTCTATGAAGAATGTTAATTTTCTGTCGCATTTTGGTTGGATTGGTTGCTGTAGAGTTTAGTGCTATGTATGGAACGTAAAAGTTCATTTTCTTTTATCAAACTCAGCAGCCTGATGCTAGGTCTTGTCCATGGGAAACATGTCTGTTTGTCTTTTTGACATGACAAATTGGATTCTTCATGCTTATTTTAGTATGGGTTGTTGTTTGCCTTGCCTGGGTTAGTGTTGGTTTCAGTTTTCAATGCATTTTCACTAGTTCAATCATGGAAAAAAGGATTGCTAAGTGTTTGATACTTTTCCTGACTGAATTCAAAGTCTGCATACCTTTGTTTTTCATTTTATAGCCAGTTTCAACGTAGAGATGAGAAGCGAAAGTTTCGGCCGCTTTCATTTTCTCTTTTGTACTTTTCTTTCACAAACTGATTATGTTTTTTATGAAAATCATGGTATTCTTACTTGTGACATTGGGTTGTGTTGCTCAAGGTCATACAGTTTGCAGGTCTATTGCAACGGCAACATCCCTGATCCAGGGGATAATATTCTTCTTCAACTTCAATGGCTCTGCGGAAGCCCCCACTTCCTAGAATTCTTCTCAACGACGTCTCTTGCATGAGAAATGCACAACAAATACTGCGACATGTCAATGTCTCGGTTCATGATGGTGGAGCACTCGTGTTGACGGGCAGCAATGGCTCCGGCAAGACCACTTTCCTGCGAATGTTAGCGGGGTTCTCCAAACCTTCAGCGGGTCAGATTCTTTGGAATGGTCACGACATTACTCAATCAGGCATATTCCACCAAATACAAGCTTCAACTGAATTGGCTCTCCCTCAAGGATGCGGTGAAGGAAAAGTTCACTGTCCTTGACAATGTTCAATGGTTTGAGGTTCTTGAAGGTAAGCATGGCAAGTCCATGCCTGCCCTGGAACTGATGGGCCTAGGAAGACTGGCGAAAGATAAGGCAAGAATGCTTTCAATGGGACAACGAAAGAGGCTTCAACTTGCTAGGTTGCTTGCCATCGATCGACCGATTTGGCTGCTCGATGAGCCTTCAGTTGCATTAGATGACGAAGGGGTGAGGTTGCTAGAATACATTATCGCTGAGCATCGAAAGAAAGGTGGGATTGTTATTGTTGCAACGCATCTCCCAATTCAAATTGAAGATGCCTTGAATCTGAGGTTGCCACCAAGGTTCCCCAGAAGGATGACTTTGGTTGACATGCTTGATCGTGCGGATATTGCATAAGCCAGGTGGAGTAAAGCTACACCAGTTGATAAGTTCAACCATCACTTATCTCGGCTAGTTGTCTTATCTTTGAGAAAGCTTTAGCCATTAAAGCTACACAGGTGCATCCTTAATGTCCATTTCTGGCACTGCCAATGTCTTGATTCTCCTTGCAGATATATGGAATAACATTTTATAGTTTTGAGTTATGACAAAATGGCTCATAAGGTGGCTACCAGCTAGAAATTCTCGATTTTAATGTTGTAAACTAGTACAAAACATTTAACTTAACATTTTCCCGTCCATCTGATGAAAACACAATTGCATGTATCCATGTTATGGAATTTGAACACTGGTTGTGAATGCAATGAACCGGATCTCAAGCAAGAGGCTGAGAAGCAACTCACGTACTTCTTGATCTCAAGGAATGGCACGTTTTCACCTTTTCGGGGACAAGTCACTCTAAACTTGCACAAGAGCACAGGAACCAGCTTAATCCACATGTTTTCCCCTTTTCATTAATCTAAATGTTGATAGTTTTTACATTGACCAACTTTGTGAAATCCAGACCAAGAAGTATGTTATGATCTCCATAAATGTTCGGACCAGGATCTGTATTGCAGATCAAGCAAACTACATATCTATGATATCTTCTATCATTTTACAGATCTCAGGGGAAAACAGATTCAGGTGCAAAATGTAACATGGGTCGCAAGTCATCGTCCATGAAGCCGGCTATCAAGGGGATTGATTATTGGGGACGATGCAACAGCCCGTTTTCAACGCATCTACCTTTTTCTTGAATCTCAAGCGTTTGTTGTGTTTCAATTCTGTAATACTGGGGTTAGCATTAAGTTGTTTAGATCTCTTGGATGAATTTATCTCCATCGCATTTATGAAACTGTTTAAGTGTTGGATGTATTCCGGATAGGATTCCAGGTTGCAATGGCCGCCTCCCTTGACCCATAACGGCTCAAACTTTTCCTTGGAAAGTTCCCATAGTCGCTTCCCATGAGACCAATCAACTGTTTCGTCATTCGTACCCTGCAACCATCGATCGACAGTGGCATGAGAATCACCTCGGAGGAATGTACAAACATGAAGCAACTAACCGGAGGGAAAATATGCTTACATGCATGACCAGAACCGGACAAGTGACCCTTCGGATCTTGTCGATATTCTGCAAATATTTAGACAGAGTTTCCTCGATGTATATCAAAATACTTCTAAGTTTTGCAGCAGATTGGAAGAATTTTGCAGAAAGAACCAAAATCAAAACTTACTTTAAAAATATCAAACCAAAATGTCATCTTAACAGGATACAAGACTCGTATGCCTGAAAGGATGGCGCTATGAAGAACGACTCCTCGTAGTTTCGGTAAGCGAGCAGCCAAGTGTAGTGTCGGTCCGCTTCCGACGGATTGGCCGTAAAGAATCAGATCTTCCTGCTTAACCCCATATTCCTTCTGCAAACAATTGTACACTGCCTCTATGTCATGATATGTGTTGAGCTCGGATGGCTGTTGCAACAACAGAAAACAAAGGAAAAGGCAAACTTAATCGGGTATCAAAATCTGCTCACAAGCAATCTGGTGAAATAAAAGAACAAATAATTATGCTTAGAGATTCACTTACCTTGCCTGTTGATGCTCCATAGCCCGAGTAATCATAACTGCAAGCAAAAAACTAAATTTTAATCCTTGTTTTTCATAGTTTATGCCCTGTGAACCATTTTAGCAAAGATTTTGATGAGAAACTGTTCAGATTCAGCTTTTCATATGCAATTCAATGGAGAAAAGTATGAAACTTCACCAGAAACCAAAATTTTCTAAGATTCATTTCCCTCTGTTGGGGGTAAAAAGACACAGATGAATGCAGGAGGAGCAATGGGTTTGAAGCTCTTTCATGAAATCGCAGCTGAAAACCATTAAATGGCATACATACATGCATTCAAACATTGGAAGCTTGTGCCCCTCAAGCAAGTGGATGAAAAAACGACATTCGAAGAGCTTACACCCTAAACAGGATCCGACCCGGCTCGATTCCCGACTCAAAAAGAACACAGGGAGCATTGTTTCCAAAAGATGCATACACCAAAAGGATTACCAATTGAAAAAACCCAAAACAAAGACATTACAGTTACATGAAAACCAGAAACAACACCAGAATTCATTAGAGCTAAAGACAAAATCCAATACTAAAAACAAATACATTCCAAGAAAAGAAAAAAAAATCCACAATTTCATCAAAGATTCATAATAAATATCCAAATCAAGGGGGAAGGCTACCTCATAACATTGACACGAAGATGGGCTCTGAGTTCATAAAAGAGTTCATGCATCTGTCCAATGTCAGCAGCGTTGGCATGCGAATACAAAAGGGTAAACCTGGCAAAAGGGTGTCTCCAGAACGTGGCCACGATCTTATTACCACCTTTGGTATCCAGCAAATGAACATCCATGTTTTTGTCGGCAGTTACCCCGGGCACAACCAGCTTCCCATTCTCTTCCCTGTACACTTCGTACGTTGGTGGGTCTGGCGGGAAAAATGCAAGCTTTGCAGCCACATTGGACGTTACATTCCCCATTTTTAGAGCACAAACCAAACCATTAAAAGGAAAAAAGAGAAGAAAAGAACAAAAAAATCATTTTTTTCTTCCTTTTATCAGTTATGCCATGAACATGTTTGCAGAAGAACCTCTCTTTTGCCCCCCACACCCTTGTTTCTATATATTTCTTCAAATGTTTGGTTTAAAGGGTGTTGTTTTTTCGTTATGTTTTCACAGAATGTTTTTCGGGTTTTGGTGATTGGTGGGATGGGATTTACTCTTTTGTCTTTTGTGGGTTTTTGTTTGTTTAATGTTATAGATACTATATAAAAATGTATTTATTACAAATATAACTATGAATATGTAAGAATCGAAAGAGTGGTATTAATATAAAAGATTATTTTTATTTTAAAAAATTTAAAGATTTAAATTTAATTTTAAGATAAAAGTATTAAAATTTTTTTAAAATATAATTTAAAAGCTAAAAATAAATATATTAAAAGTATTGAATTGGATCGGATATTCGGTTATAATTTTTAATTTATACTAACTTAATTGTTTGAGAAAAATATCAAGTTATATACTTAATTTTTTTTAAATAAATTTTTAAATAATATTTAATTTTTAGATTTAACTCGACGGATTAACGAGTCATATTTTTAATCCCTTACTTATAATAAAAAAAATCAAATAATTTTTATTTCTAATATATTTATTTGTAAAAAATTAAATTTAATAGTCAATTAAGCCATTTCGTAATATAATCATAAATATAATATTTTTAAATGTATAATACATGAATAATAAATAATTCAAATTTCAAACCCTCTGATCATTCATAAACCCCTCCTCTTCCGGTCTCTTCTTCATTGCTGCAATTCTGTCTTCCATGGCGTCTCAAAAGCTAACAGAGTATGAACTTAGAAGACTTGAAAACATTAAGCGAAATGCAGAGACGTTGGCCGCTCTCAATATACACTCAAAAACCGCTGCTCTCTCCGCCGCTACCAAACGCCAAAGGTAACTGAACACACCCTTATTGTTTTTTAACGTATTTTTTTCACAGTAATTTGATGCAAAAGGATTGCATTTCAGAACGGAAACGTATAAAGCGAGTACAGTGAAGAAACTCACAATGGATAACCCATCCATAACTCGAGAATCACTGAGACCAAGAGCTATGTCACCGGATTCGGCTGATGACTTGACAAAATCTATGAGTATGATAGATGCTTTCTCGGGAGCCGAAACAAAGTATAACCAAGTGCTGGTTGAGACAATTTTGAGTATTTCTAAGGAAACTCAAGCTGATTTTAATGGCGTTAAGGATGATGAATTTAGTGATTTTATTGAAAAAGGAACCTTGGATTCTTTCAAAAGTAGGGGTTTGGAATTAGTAGTGGTTAAAAATGAACATTTGGAATCACTGGATTGCGCCTGGAACGATCAACGTGGTTAAGTTTTTCCCCTGCAGTAGTACAAGAATGATTGCAGCCGGGAACAATTTAGGGGATATTTCCTTTTGGAATGTGGATTGTGAGAATGAAATGGAAGACGGTGTATACTCTTATCGCCCGCATACCGGCCCTATCTCTGGGATTTTGATTCAACAACATTCAATGTCAAAGGTAGTTTGTGTTTTAAACTTCCTGTATTGCGCCAATGTTTTACAAATTGTTAAAGGGAATGCTTCTTTATTGCATTTGGTTGCAGATTTATAGCTGTGGCCACGATGGATTTATTCGATTAATGGATGCTGAGAAGGAAGTATTTGATCTGGTGCATTCTTGTGATGATGCTATATATTCCCTCTCTCAACAGCCTGATAGTCCGGCGTGTTTATACATCGGTGGACGTCTTGGAAGAATGACAGTCTGGGATACCCGGACTGGGAAGTCCAGCAAAAACTGGATGCTTCATGATAATAGGATCAACACTATAAGCTTCAACTTGAAGGATCCCAACATCATGGCAACAAGTTCAGTAGATGGAACTGCTCGCATTTGGGATTTAAGGAATTTAAGGTCTGTGAGCTCTCAGAAACCAAAAAACTTGAAGACTGTGAGGCATACTAGGGCTGTTCATTCTGCTTACTTCTCACCATCTGGAAGATCTCTTGCAACAACATGGTATTGTTACATATTTTCTTAATCATATCATGATTTACTTGAATCGATGTCCTTTAAGTTGAGGTAGAGCTTGCTTCTATTATTTTGAGGATGTTGCCTTGTTTACTAATTGTGTCCTTTTGAATCGATGTCCTTTACATTGAGGTAGAGCTGTATTTTACTTGATTTTGCCCTTGTTGGAATAGAATTTTGCAGGACAATCTTTACTTTGTCATGTTATGATTGGCTTGAATGGATGTTCTCTATGTTGAGACATAGCTGTGTATGTCCTCTACGATGCAATATATGTATATATGTGTATATTTTGGTTGCGTAGAGTCTTATACAATTAACTAACATATAATCTTTCACTTTCATCATAGTCGGGACAACAATGTTTATATAATAAACGGAGTCGATTTTGAAGACATTTCAATGATATCCCAGGATAATCCGACAAGGAAGGGTAGTTTCAGGTAGACTATCTTTCTTGTTACTTCTCAGTTAATCTGATTGATGTTCTGTTGTGTAGACAGTAGCTGACAATGGTTCACTTCTGATATTATATATGCATTCTAAGCAGAGGTATATGGGGTTGGGATGATTCATACATCTTCATCGGCAACATGAAGAAAGGTGTCGACATCATCTCCGCAACACAAAAACGAACTATCATGACTTTACAGAGTCCACAAGGGTCTTCAATTCCCTACAGGTTCGATACACACCCGTACGAAGTTGGATTGTTAGCAGGGGCCACCATTAATTCTCAAGTTTGTCTGTGGACACCATCATACAAGTAGTGTAGATACGCACCCGTATGAAGCTGAATGAGTGCCTTCCACTCGCCAGCCGGTGTTTTCATCTGAGATTATAAGCCGATGTTGTCATGTATCTACTACTTGTATCGTTTTTCGTATTAACAATTGTATGAAGCAGGAAATCGGTACACTCTACTTCAGTACTTGGTCTGTAGGATTACTACCACCATTTGATCCATGAGGATCGTGGCGTAGGAGGCGTCATTGCCCTCAAATTTTGAGTCTGATCAGCATGTATCTTCTGCGTTTGTGGTTGTCCTTACTGCTTTGAAATGGCTTATATTTGCATATGGTATCCTAGTCGCAAACTATTTAGAAGGTGCTATATTTGTAAAAAATGATAAATTTTAGGTACCAAACTATAAGAAAAAATTATTAATACCAAGAACAAAAAATCAAAATTTTGTTTTGGTCTTTTATTCTAATTTCATCTTTACATTAACTTTTATTATAAAGTAGGCCTCTAAATTTTTAAATATTCTAATTTTATTCTTAAATTATAAGTATATCCAATTATATTGCATGTTAATAGAATCTTTATAAAAAAATAGTGACCAAATCGACGCTAATGTCATACTTGAATAGTTATTTGTATAGTTTAACCATCTTTATATTGTACATTTAATAAAAATATTTCAAATATTTCAATTAGGGATGGCAACGGGGCGGGCAGGGCTTTTGGCCACCCCGACCCCGACTCGATTTGGTAATTTCTAAATTCGACCTTGATCTGACTTGGATTAAAATATTAATTTATCTGTCCTGTCCCGTCTCGATGTATTATTTTTTAAATCCGATCCCGACCCCGATCCGGCCCGATCCAATTTTTTTTTAAAAAAATAATATTCATCAACAATAAAAGTTATATTCGATCAATCATTTATCACAATTATAAATTATAGTTTTTAAGTAACTTTAAATCTATATAAAAAAATAAAATAAATATAATTTAAATTACTTACATGTTAAATTACATATTTAAAAGAAAAAAAACTTGAATACTCGACTAACATAATCGAATATATTAAAATTTGAGCAACATATAATAATTTTTTATTATAAGAATAAACTTCAAAAGCATGGAAATTACTTAAAACCCATAAAAATATTTATGTATAATTTTTTTTATAAATATATAAAAATATACCGGGGCGGGGCGGGAAATTTCAAACAAATACCCGAACCCGACCCGACTTAATAATTTTTAAGCCCCGCTCCGATCCCCGAAATTTAGAAAGAAAAACCAGATCGAGTCATGTTGGGATAAATATTTTTATCATCCCTAATTTTAATAAATAAATTCAGAAAGTGCGATCTATCTAATCTCAGTAGTTAAAGAAACTGTTGTTCTTAAAAATCACGGTCGAGTTGTAATTAATTAAATAGAAAAAACGTCCAGGGACCTTCCACGTAGTCCTTGCCGCCAAGATAATTTCCCGCCCAAACTCTCCCATCATCAACATCATAAATATCCCTGTAAAACTCGAAATTCCCACACAAGAAAGAGAAAAGGAAAAAAAATACACTTCCGTTCTCGTCTTCACTGTTGTAAACATGTCCTCCATGGCGTCACAGAAACTAACAGAGTATGAACGTAAAAGACTTGAAAACATTAAGAGAAATGAAGAGATGGTGGCCGCACTTAAGATATACTCGACAGCCGCCACTCTTTCCGCTGCTACCAAACGCCAAAGGTAACATAAATCCATCTTCTTATTTTTTTTTCATTTATCTTTGCTACAGTAATTTGATGTTTAGATTTTTAGTCTTTTTCTAATGATTGTATTGTAGAACAAAAACATATAAAGTGAGTCCGGTGAAGAAACCCAAGACAGAGATCCCGATTGTAATTCGACGGTCGTTGAGAACAAGAGGTATGCCACCGGATTCAAAGGGTTTGGCTGATGATTTCTGTGAAAATTTTGATAAAACCCCTAAATCTGATAGCACTTTAAAGCCACAATCACCTCGTGTTATGGGTCCTATTAGTATGAAAGATGCTTTCAGTGGAGATGACATAGAGTCTAATCAAGTGTTGGTTGGGACAATTTTGAGTATTGCTAAGAAAACCCAAGTCGATGTTTCGTGTAAAGAAGAGTTTAATGGTCTTAAGGATATTAAAAATGATAATTTCGGTGAGAAAAGAACATTGAGTTCCTGCAAAAGTGAGGCTTCTGAATCACCAGTTAAGATTGAGAAGAGGGATCCATGGTTGGAATCATTGGATTTGAAACCTGAAAACGTGGCACGGATTATGCCCGGAAGGATTATGGTGGTTAAGTTTTTCCCTAGCAGTAGCATGAGGATGATTGCAGCTGGGAACAAATTTGGGAATATTGCATTTTGGAATGTGGATTCTCAGGATGAAAAGGAAGATGGTATATATCTTTATCGCCCTCATTCCGGTCCTATTTCTGGCATTTTGATTCAACAATATGCAATGTCAAAGGTACTTTCAGTTTCAAATTTCTTGTATTCTACCAAGATTTCACTTGTGATTCCAGGTTTACAATTTCTAAAGGAATGTATATATTTGTATACAGATTTATAGCAGCTGCTATGATGGATTTATTCGATTAATGGATGTTGCGAAGGAATCATTTGAGCTGTTGCATTCTTGTGATGATACTGTATATTCCCTCTCTCAACAGCCTAATAATTCAGCAATGCTATATTTTGGCGAAGGTCGTGGAGGATTGAATGTCTGGGATATTCGGTCCGGGAAGTCAAGCAAAAACTGGATGCTCCATGAAGATAGGATCAATACCATAAGCTTCAACTCACAGAACTCCGACATTATGGCAACCTGTTCAACAGATGGCACAGCTTGCATTTGGGATTTAAGGAGTATGAGCACTCATAAACCCAAAACCTTGAGGACTGTGAGCCATAATAGGGCTGTTCATTCTGCTTACTTCTCACCCTCTGGAAGCTCTCTTGCAACAACCAGGTATTATTTTTTTTTCTTAACCCTATAGTTAATTAAAACCTTTTGTCTTAAATAGGCAAAACATGTTAACTAATACTTTTTGCTTGGCAGTAGGTTCTAGGATGTTACCATGTTGCATATGGTGTTAATTAATACTTTTAGGAATAGATATCATTACTTAATTTGGTGATATATTCTGGATAAATGAAGATTATTGTTGCATTGGTCCTAAACAAGTTTTTAGGACTTCCATTTCAAGGGCAAACAGATACGAAAGCAAGGGTAGTTTCAGAGTTCTAAATTATCGGTTGATTTATATATGGACCTTTTATGGGAGTGTCATCAAAGTTCTTGTAAGAACTCCTGGTCATGCTTACTTGAACTACTTGTCTTCAAACGATTAAGCTTTCAGTTGTATTTTGAACTTTTGATGGTGATTTGAACTAGGTATCCAAATATATTAAAGACCTAATCTAACAAAAAGCTGTCTCAGACGGGATTTAAGCTTTCAGTTCCATAGACAGAGAAATAGATAATAAAATGGTTACATGTAGCTAAACTGAAGAAATGGACACAATAGAATTACATGATTCTGACACAATAAGGGTATATATCTAACATGGTATGGTTAGAATTTTTTTAGTGTTTTTCTTTGTATTTGGAGGTCATATGGCCCTATATCCATGCGATAGACATGGATACTTCAAAAAGAATCTAAGCAAAATAGGTTTTTCTAGTTGCATATGATCTTCTACAATTGATTTAATGTAAGCAGTATTTTATTTGGTTTTGCCCCGTTGGACTAGTGATATCGTTTTCTTTTAAAAATAGTTTGGACAACAACGTTGGCATAACAAATGGAGCCAATTTTGAGGAGACTTGTATGATATACCATAATAATTGGACGGGAAGATGGATTTCTACTTTCAGGTACTTGTTTGTTCTTCTCAAATCGCTTGCTTGATTTTTTGTTGTTTAGTTGACTACATATATATTGCTACGCAGAGGTATATGGGGTTGGGATGATTCGTACATCTTCATCGGCAACATGAAAAGAGGTGTTGATGTGATATCTCCGGCAGAAAGAAGAACTGTAATGACATTACAGAGTCCAGAAATGTCTGCCATTCCCTGCAGATTTGATGCACACCCTTGTGAAGTTGGGATGTTAGCAAGCGCCACAAGTGGGGGTCAAGTTTATCTATGGACACCGTGTTAGAATAATCTGATTTCTGTAGGAATCTGTGCTTTGTACCTGCTAGCCAGTTTTTTGTCTGAACTTATTAGGTAGATGTATCTGTTTATTGTATCCTTTTGTTCCTGACAATTGTATGCAGTAGGAAACAATTGCACTCTGCTTAATCAAATTATTAATGTGTTGATTCTCATTCATCTGTAGCAATGAGTATTCGATCGAGATGAGTTAAATTTTATTCATCTCTATTCGAGTCATGTTAATATGATTTAAACAAAGTGAAAAAGTTGAACGGATGTATACATAGAAATAAAGCTTGATTTTTTTTTGGAAGGGGGTCTCTAGCCTTCAGTTTTTAAGCCAATAATTCCGTAGTTGAGCCATATGTAGTAGAATCTCATCACGGCCTTGATTTGTAACACTGCTGGTCATGATCCACGGAGGCACCGATTGGAAGAAACTACATATCAACTCCTGAAAGTCGCTTACATTTTCTTCGGGCCTTTTTCCACCATTCTTTTTCTTCTTCCGCTTGTCGCATTTGGTGAATACCAATGTCATGGGGATCTGAATAATACGATTTAAAGGTCGAGCAATGCATATAATAACAGAAAAATCAGCATATACATGTACGGAAAAATCTAGACGAAAGGATCAAGGGGATTTTTGCCTTTCGTCTCGAGAAGACAATATAAGTGACATCGAAGTGGGCCACTCTTATCCTTGTACCCTTTTTCTATTCTTGTTAGAAATGGATGACATTACCTGGTTTTGACCAAGCCAACTAGCATATTCCAGGTCAATTTTCTTCGCGGGAATGCTAGCATCGATAAGCAGGAAAACCGATACTAGCGTTGAACGGTTGATGAAATAGTCTCTGGTGAACTTGCCCCAGTCTGTTCGAAGTTCCTGAGGCGCAGAAGCATACCTGTTCAAGAAAAAGTATAATCAAACTGTGATCATGGGCAAGTATGCAACTGCCAAAGTCATACTTAACTCCTATGTAATGGAATAACATAATTTAATTGAGCACAACCAAAACAGAGGTTAAAAGAGAATTCGGCAGTCTGATTACCATCCACTTTTAGCATCTTAGATAGAGTTGGAATCCAACCAGTTCCTCTTAACAAATAAAACAAGACCAGAAGCAGAAGACCGCATAAAAGATTATATATCAAATATATCGACCCCACATGGTGTAGAGTTGGAAAAATTGATTCAATTAAAAGCTCTATCCCATATATTCATGAGAAAGGATCATGATTTCATTTCTGTAGGACACTGAACAGCCTTAATAAACCTAAGCTTCCAACATTCCACCGGTAGGAAAACCAGAAGGAAAGTATAAAAATCGTAGGCGTGTATCTATACTCATACAAGGTCTAAATAAAGAGCAGGTTAAAGAGGAAGGCAATTGAAGGTTATATCATACCCATATCCAGGCAAATCCACCAGGTACCAACTATCATTGATGCGGAAATGGTTGATGCATTGCGTCTTCCCTGCAAACGACAGGCATTTACTTACATCATTCTCTAAGTTTCATTAGGAATCACAGGCATGATCATAATCACACATTCGAATTTATTTAAAAAACAAACAAACTATCCACTTATAATTTCAAAATCCGCAATGAGAAACATGAGCAACTTAATTTGTAACTAATAATTGAATTGTTTTATCTTAAGAACAGTCCATCCATTAACATCCAGAAGCTTAATAGTAAACCGTTTTTGTTATTTCAATCCATACAACACTTGTAAAGTAGTTCATTTCACAATTTCTAGCTTCTAATACATCCCAAAGTCAACAAATTAACATCAAGAAAATGCAAATATCTTGCTTCAAAGCAGACATTCCTTAAGGGTAAGCAAAATATGTCTATCATAATTTGCTTTATAAATAAACTTTACCAGGTTTCTTAGACGTGAGAGCAAGGCGTTTCCTTCTTACAAGCGAATTTAGAAGCGAGGATTTCCCGACATTCGATCGGCCGACGAGCGCAAATTCCGGCAATCCATCGGAAGGACAATCCTCAGTTCTCACACTACTCTTCACGAAATCAGCTTGAACCACTTGAGCGTCCCTAGCGTAGTTACTCAAAACTATGTTCGACCCTTTCAAGATTCTCGTGCTTAATTTAGGATCATTGCAAGAAACCTGTGTCTCCGGGGGGACGAACAGCTTGTCTAATGAAATCTCGAGCTTCGGCTCCTCTGGGAGGGCGAAATCAGTGATGGGTATCGGCTCGGTCGTTGAAAGAGTGGACTTTTGAGCGGAGAAGAGCGTTGGGGAACCGGGTTTGATAACGGGGAGTTTTGGTTTGGGGAAGAAATTGAAACTTGGCGGCGGCTTTTTGAACACCAAGTAATGGAACCTTGGAAGCTGAGTTAGAGACATTACTGTCTTGTTGATGGATTGTTCTACTCTTTTCTTCTTCGTTGAAGCAGGCAAAAGCCCAAACGCAGCAAAGGTGAGCTATGTATCTTAGCAGATATTGTTTAGATAGTGTCCAACCCTATAGTTGTCTACCATTGTTCGGAGGTAAAAGGATATGGGGTTAAATCTTAATATACTTAAATTTCATATTTTTTAATTTAATATCTAAAACCTTTACCAATTTGACATCTGAAATTAAATATATAATATTAATATAATATTTTAACTTAATTGTTAACAAGTAACTAAGTTCAGAAAATAGAGATGATATTATTCTTTTGTTAACACAAAATTAATTTAGAATTTTAAAGTATTTATATGAATTCTATTTAAATTCGATTTAAAATTAAAAATAAAATTAGATTCTGTCGTAACTTAATCTGATATAAATGATTTTTCCGCCTATAAAGTAATCCTATTTTGAATGAAACGGTGTCGTTTGGTCGAACAAAGGGACACGTCTCAAACATGCAATCAAACTGTAATTCTATATTTCTGTATGCTCTCTTTCAACCACTGTAGTAGTTTGCCTTCCTCCTCGGACGATCTGTATGCGCTACGAAGAGGTCATGATTTAGCTTAACTGGCATCGGATTCTCTCAACCCTCCAGTTATGCCTCCGCCGGCTCAGTACCGTCCCGTCTCAACCCTCCGGGTAACTCTATCATATCCTGTAAGTAATCTTCAGTCCCGCCAAATTTTCAATTTTAACAGTAAAATTCTAAAAATCTGAAACTCTAACGAAAAGTGTTTTTAACAGTAAAAGTGAAGTGTCCGATTTAAAATTTCAGCTCTGGCAACTCGCCGGCAGCCGGGCACCGGGCGTCGATGATTATAAGCGAGAGCTCTTCAAGAAAGTGATCTCCTACATGACGATTGGAATCGACGTGTCGTCTCTATTCGGCGAGATGGTGATGTGCGCGGCAACGTCTGACGTCGTTTTAAAGAAAATGTGTTATCTCTACGTTGGTAATTACGCCAAAGTTAATCCCGATCTCGCTCTTTTGACGATCAATTTCCTCCAAAAGGATTGTAGAGACGAAGATCCAATGATCTGAGGGCTAGCCTTGCGGAGCTTGATCACGGGTGAGTCATATTTTACCGCTCAGATTTTATTTAATTTTTTTTAATTCGAATCGAGTTTAAAAAATTCGAATCAAATCGAACTGATTATATTGAACCGGTATGTTGTATGGTAAATATTGAAGAATCAAATGCAAAACTCAATTGTCACCATGTTTTGGTGATAATTATGTAATTTATCTTAATTAAATTCTTAATTGTGCTGTATATACAAGGCTAAGTGCTATGATATTACTTTGAATTAATGTTTTTTTTTTTTACTTCATTTTTTTATGTTTAGGATCAAGGAATTTAGTGAATGGGCACAATGCCTTGTGCTTGAGTTGGTAAATTTATCTTAATCAAATACATGCTTTCAGACAGTTAAATTGAAATTATCCACCCAAATTTGACACCCTTTGTGCGCATATATCAGAAAAATTTATTACGGTATTTAGATTTTAGATTTACTTTTCAGTTATTAATTAATTCCAAATAATGAACAAAAATGGTTGTTAAATTTTGAAAATATAAAAAAAGTCTTACCAGACGTTGTCTGCCTCGATTCCCACGTGGACAAATCTTGACCGTCAAACACAAAACATATTGGATCTTACACCGCAGTGTTTGAATTCTCCCATTAGTCCGCCCCTTTTATGTTTGAATATCTCCTTCGTTTTCACTTTCCAATTTTTCTCTTATCTTCTTTTCGCATCTAAAAAAGCTTTAAATTTCTCTTCAATAGCTTCGCTTTGAACCTGCAAATGCGCGACGTTTCGAATTCATCTCTCCTCTGATTCTCCATTTCACGGTCTTCGAAGCTCAGTTCGGTACTGTGTAGTTTCTTCTCTCTCTCTCTCTCTCTCTCTCACTATATTTTTGGTTATTTTTTATATTTTTTTCATCTTATGAATTTGAAGTTTATTTAATCGATCGTGATGTGCAAGTTAAATATTGAACGACCGAGTTGTTGAAAATAACTTTGATTTGATCATGATCTTGGGTTTTAAATCGAGAGAATATATTATAAAATTGAAACATTTGATATTTTATTTATTAAATTGCTCGAATTGTGTACAAAAATTTCAAAACCATTGGCTTTTGACTTTTTAATTACTAGCATAAACTTTCTGTTTTTGATTTTTTTTCTCATTTCTATGTTAGTTTGTTATGTTGTCAGCTGTCGTGGGATGAGCTTTGTAGTTAGGTTTGATTTAGAATGATTTCGGGAGCATATCGCTGAGAGAGGCGTTGTAGAGTTGGCATTGGGAAATGCAGCTTTATTCATCTGTGAAGGAACTATGGAAGGTGACATGACTGTATCTACTCCTTCGGCTGGGCTCAGCAATAGAGATGATGCTCAGAGAATGCGATCTATTCATGGGTATGTGTTATTTTTATCTTATGTTATCTTACAACTTGCAAGAAATTGATTGTTTTATATGTTGCTGAGTTTTGCTACCCTTGCTTCCTTCTATAGGAGGACTACTGGTCCTACAAGACGATCTACAAAAGGACAATGGACAGCTGAAGAGGTATTGTTTATCTTTCCCTACTTATGTTTCCTTGATTTTGTTATAAGTTAACTGTTAACACCTTTGTGCAACTTTGTATCCCTTCTTGTGTCATGTATTATAGTATCCATTAATTTTAGTCCTGTGACTTTCGTTAATGCAATTAGTGTTGGTATCCAATTAGACATGCTGTGCCGCATGTGTTTTGTGTGTCTATCAGTGCATGTATATACATATTCTTAAATGGATTTTCAATTTGTCAACATAATTGTATGGACTACCAGGATGAGATTCTGTGCAAAGCTGTTCAACATTTCAAAGGAAAAAATTGGAAAAAGATAGGTATGATTTCGAATTGAAGTAACATGGCAGCACTTTGTGCATCATTTTGCATAATTTAATTGTAAGGCTATTTCATCTGCAGCGGAGCATTTCAATGATAGGACTGATGTACAGTGCTTACACAGGTGGCAAAAGGTCTTGAACCCAGAACTTGTTAAAGGTCCATGGACAAAAGAGGTGATTGATTTTTCTACATATTTATTTCTAACAGTTCCTTGAAGTCAATGTTCTTGAAAAAAAAAGTTTTCTTGATACTATGATATCATTCTAAGTTGCTTTTGCGAAATATGAGCAGGAGGATGGGCTGATTATTGAGTTGGTGAACAAATTTGGACCAAAAAAGTGGTCAACCATTGCTCAGCACTTACCTGGACGTATTGGAAAGCAATGCAGGGAAAGGTACAATGATGGAGCTTTTAATTTTGATATTTTAAACCCACCTGCATTTATAACTTTTCTGAAGGCCATGCAGAGGGGAATTTTGTACCTTCAATGTGATCTTTCTCTCAATGGATAATAATTACTAGGAAAATGCAAAAAGCCTGGTCATGTTTGGTTAATCCTGTTGAATATTTAACAGTTTTTGAGTGGGTTTCCTTTTGGGATGTTATTGTAGACATCTTCTCTTGGATTTTATGAAAGTATTTTGCTGTTGAAATGCTCCATTTTTTCCCACCAAAATTAAGAAAAGAATGTTCCTGTTTTACATTTGTGCTCATAAAACTAAGTACTGATGTAGGTGGCACAATCATCTCAATCCTGGCATAAACAAAGAGACGTGGACTCCGGAAGAGGAGCTGGCTCTTATTTGTGCTCATCAGATTTTTGGAAACAGATGGGCAGAGCTCACAAAATTCTTGCCAGGAAGGTACTTATTATTTAGAGGCCATACCTTTCCGTCAATGTTTTAACAGTTTCACATAAATTTTTCTTTCATTCTTCGTGTCACTTCTCCCTGTAACTCCAAGTCATCCTCTGATGTTCATCTAAACCTGATTGCTCTGTTAATTAGGAGTTAATATTTTTGAATTTGAATTTACCAATAACTTGCTTCATTCCCATCTTTGTATTGGGTAACAGGACAGACAATGCTATAAAAAATCACTGGAACAGTTCAGTCAAAAAGAAGGTGGACTCATACATAGCGTCAGGCCTTCTGGAACAATTTCAGTTCCCACTTCTTTCAAATCAAAGTCAACCCATGCCTTCATCTTCTATGAGGATGCGGAGCAATTCGGATGATAGTGGTGCTAAATGTAGGAAAGAAACAGAGGACATATCAGAATGCAGTCAGGAGTCGAATATGATTGGTTGCTCTCAATCTGCAAGTGATTTAATTAATGCTGCTGTAGATACGAGAGAGCAATTCCAGTTGAATGAAAGGGCTGGTGTGGCAAATGAGACGTATTCCAGCCCAGCACCTTGTGCAGAAGAGTATTACCCATCTTTTGAAGATGTCAACTTCTCCATTCCAGAAATACCTTGTGAAGTTGGGTACTCTTCCAGTGGGAATTACCAATTTGGTGAGCATATGTTAATAACTGATGATGAATGTTGTAGGGTCTTATTCTCAGAGGCAGTGAATGATGGATGTGTTGCCTCTGAAAATTTTACCCGAGGGTCTAATATGGACGAATTGGATGGCTGCGCAAGTACATCACCTCCTCAGCCTTCTGTCATCCAACCATCTGAAATTGGAAATAGTCCAGCCTCACAATCCGCTCTTCCTTCAAGGTCTGAGGCATTGGCAACCTCATGCTGTCAGTCTCTTGTATCTCCTTCACTTCTTTCAGTGGAGGATGGTATGCATATGTATGGCCGAGAGCCCATTCAATTAAATGGTCAACCTTCTGGAACTCAAGAGCAAGAATTTACGGTAAATGGACATGATGGCTTCATCTTTACAAATGATGATCATGCCGATAATATGGACCTACAAGAACAATCTTACCTTGCTAAGGGTTCTCGTAAGCTTGTTTCAGTTAATAGTTTTGGTACAGAATCTAATGCTTTGCTAGCTTCCCCTGCTGTTGATGAAAAACCAAATTTGCCTGCAGAACAAGATGTTGAAGGTCTATGTTATGAGCCGCCTCGGTTTCCAGGTTTGGATATCCCGTTTTTCAGCTGTGATCTTATACCGTCTGGCAATGATGTGCAACAAGAATATAGTCCCCTTGGTATTCGCCAGCTGATGATGTCTTCTATGAACTGCATCTCTCCTTTTAAGTTGTGGGATTCACCATCTCGGGACAGCATTCCAGATGTTGTACTTAAAAGTGCTGCTAAAACTTTTACTGGTACACCATCCATACTGAAGAAGCGTCATCGTGACCTATTATCACCTTTATCCGAAAGAAGGGAGAAAAAGCTGGAAACTGACATTACATCCAGTTTGACAAGAGTTTTCTCTCGTTTGGATGTCATGTTTGATGAGAATGTCACTGTCAATGCATCTCAGGTATCTCCATCTCAACCTAAAAGCAATGCTATAGCTTCTGTCGAAGAAAAAGAAAACACGCGTCAAGAATTTCATGGGGAACTAGGCACTGGTGAAGATAACACTGAGCCATTAGATGATGAAGCTCAAAAGAAAAGTTCTGGTGGAACTTATTTCCAGGGAAACATAAAAAATGAAGCCTGCGGTTTTGATACCAATGACAAAACTGATGCTCATGCTACTGACAAAATTGTGAGTTCTCCCTCTTTGTGTGTATTGTTTTGATGTTTTTAGCTCAATATGTAGCTGCCAGACTAAATTCATGTCAAACTTCTATTCAAATCATGTATGATGCTGATAGCTCTATGTACAACAGACACTATTTTCTCTTGGGTCTTAATTATTCTCTTGTCATTACTGTTGCATTCCTTTTTTTACTTCCGATGCTTATTTGATTTATCATACTAATCTTTTCCCTCTCTACTTTTGACAGCCCCAGCAGCATGCAGCCATTCTTATTGAGCACAATGTAAATGATATACTATTGTTTTCTCCTGATTCTGTTGGTCTTAAAGCAGACAGGCCTTTATTATCTTCATGCATACGAACTCCACGAAATCAGCATCATAAAAGCTTTAGAGTTGTTTCATCAAACCAAGGTCTCGCTTCTGAGTGTTTATCAGGAAATGCATGCTTCGTTGCTAGCTCTCCCACTCTGAAAGTAAAGAACAGTGAAGGCCACTCAATTACTGTTACTGCAGTACAGTGTACCAATTCATCAGAAACCCTTGAGAATTTGGCCGATAATGCTGGTATCGATACTGCTACTGAAACTTATAACATGTAAGCTTCTGCTGCTTCCTGTTGTAATTACAATAGTTATACTTCCTACTATTCGGTGTCATTTATGCCTAGAGCTTCTTTTCTTTTATTTCTACTTCAAATGCTAGGATAAATTGATCGGTTATGCATTGTTTGCTTGATCTGGATTGCCAGATTCGCCGGAACTCCATTCAAAAGCATCGAATCACCATCAGCATGGAAGTCTCCTTGGTTTATTAACTCTTTCATTCCAGACCCAAGGATTGGTACAGAAATAAAAATTGAGGTATATACCTACTTCAGACTTGATATAGATTCATAATTTAACCTTTTTTATGCTTCCTAATATCCGGGATTTTTCTTTCCAGGACATAAGATACCTTATGAGCCCTACAGAAAGAAGCTATGACGCCGTTGGGTTGATGAAACAATTAAGTGAGCACACTGCTGCTTCTTACGCTGATGCATTGGAGGTTTTGGGAAACGTAACTCCGGAATCAATCGTAAAAGGACAACGATCCAAGAATTGTAATGTGGACAAAGAGAATAACCGACCTGAGAACCATTCACATTTGGCTTCAAATATCTTGGTATTACTGAAAACAAAAACCATGCTTAATATCCTTTTCCTTTGTTAGTAAGAGCAATTTATTGAAATTAGTTTACAATTTGTCTGCAGGCAGAGCGTCGGATTCTTGACTTTAGCGAATGTGGAACACCAAGAAGGGAATATGAAAATACGAAGTCCTCAACGACTACAACTGTGAGTTTCTCGAGCCCCTCTTCCTATCTTTTGAAAAGTTGCAGATAGTGCCTTTTTCATCATCATTTTTTTGACTGGAAATCTCCTATGCTTGTAGCTTATATCATATATGTATTTCCATTTTTGTTCCATTTGTTGTCGAGAAGAGAACGAATTGAATTAATTAAATCGATAAGCTGATTGTATCAAGTGATATTCACATAAGAAAAGAAAATGAAGACCACAATATTCTGGGCAACTTTGAATGGTTTGTAGCCATTGTTGAATCTTTTAAGTTTTGATGACCAAGTCAGCAAGTTAACAAGCTAATCAAGTTTAGTTAAAACGCTCTTAGATGATCAATGACGCTGCCATAGAAGGATGATCAACCGAACAATCACGACTGCCACTACAATTAAAAGCTGTTCTGTTCATGAGCTATTGGTAATTGGTTGAGCGGCTCTTATACTCGAGTTTTCGTATTGAACCATCTTCCTACTGACAGCCAAGTAGAGAAAAATCCTCCCCGAGAAGTCGGTAACACTGCTGATTTGGAACAGGATCACACTCTCTGCCTGTTGGAACTTGTACGTGTCATATGTGGTACTTCTTGATAACTTTCGGGGTCATCTTCATCATCAGATGATAGAAGGGATGATCCCATCCATGCTTTGAAGCCTTCATTAACACGCCTTTCAACATCTGGGGTGACTTCCAAAGGGTTAGTCTCCAACATTTCTAAACCAAGAGTTCGACTACCGGATTCTACTTCATCAAGAATTGCGTCTGCTCTCCTTCTTAGGAAGAAGGCAGTTCCTCCAAATAGAATCACCAGCCCCCAAGAAGCAATCTCATAGCACCAAAACAAGGGCAGAGAGCAGCTGCTTCCTAACGTGAGGAGGCTTGAACCCAGGAACAAAGCAAGAAGACCAAAGATGACGGCAAAAACCACATTCAAAATAGACAAGCAACGAACTCCACCTGTAGATTGCAATAAGCTTATTATCGGAACTGAACATCTATTCAAGCTAATGCTGTTCATACTTCACAGCTTATAGGACCAATATTTTAATTCACACTTTCAGAAAGGAGAACAAGAAAAAGATGCTTCTTTTGAAGTTACAGCTAGAACAAATTTGAATTCCATTCACATTTAAATTTGTGATAGAACAGATTTCAGCAGAAACTAGCCAGACGAGTCACAACTAATACTTTGTTATGCAGTAAAGAAGTCTACTTTAAATGAGCAGTGAGAAAAAAAAAATTCTCAGGTCAATAAATGAGAAATAGAGCATACCTCTTTTTGAAGTGCAGTAACTATTCTCAACCACCTTTAAACATCCATGCCTAGTTGGAGCAGAATAAGCAACAGCAATTCCTGAATCACGACTAAAACCATTAAAGAGCAGACCAACAAGCCAGGTGTACTACAGGGAAACTGACAAGGGATTAAACATGTGAACAAGAAAATTCAAAAACCTAACATCAAAGCAATCCTAACAAAAATTAAAAACTAGCATATAGCATCAAGCAAAAGGAAACAGCAGTCATATGTATATCAAACATAATTGTATAAATAACATGCTTAAGAGAACAATTATAAATTCAAGTTCCAATGTTCTCAGGCCAGTTTTAAGCAAAGCATGTCATAGAAATAACAATTCGAATGTACCCCAGGATTTAAGCGAAGCGTGTCATAGAAGCAATTAAGAATTCAAGAAGCTAGCCGAATAGCGAGTTTATGAAAATCAACCATTTTCCACCTGCAAACTATTAACACCAATGCCAGATTTGATACTTTTTGAAAATCAATTCATTTGAAGAATACTAAACAAGGAAACAAATAAGATCCCATAAGACATTGAGCAGATAATATACGATGTGTAACTAAAGGAAAGGTAGCTTTAAATTTCATAGCCATGTAACTCATCTACTACATTTTCCAGACAAAATGTTCTGCTACTAAACAACAACAGAGCTTTATAGCCTATAATTCAAGATTCAATGTCAATCTTCACCTTTCTAAAAGCTTACTTTCTACAATGTGCAATTCTTGTGTACCCTGCGTTCATTTCTGAATAAGATCTTAAAGGAAACAAAGAGTAAATAACCAAACATATACTGACCTGCCACAAGATAAGCAGCCGAAGCCAAAAAAATGACCACTGATGGAAGAAAGACAACCATCCAATAGTAATCCACGGTCTCCTGATCAGTCAAATAAAATGCTCCAGGATATAGATCTGAATCGCCAACGCCTCCTTCTTTCGCATTCAACGGCAAAGGCTGCAATCTCCGGTCGTCACAAAACGGTCGCTTCAATACATCTCCAGGGAACACAATCTTCAAGCTTATAATTGTGCAAACAAAGATCGCAATACAAATGATCCCTATGCAACCTATTAATATCGGTCTTCGTAGCTTTGTCCAAGCTTTATCTTCCTCCCTTAAGCTCTCGTACTCGTACTTCGGCATAAACGCTTGCCGCAGCGCGTCACCTATAATCGCCATCGGAAGCTTTATCTTCGAAACGTTTGAAATGTAAATGCCTAGGGTTTTCAAACCTTGATTGCGTGCTTCGAAATTACAGAAATAAACCTGAATCTAGAAAGGGACGGCAACTAATTAATCGGAATTACTTAATCTAGGGTTTAAATTTGGGTGTTCAAATCGGAGAAGGAGAGGCGGTTGGCGGTTGGCGGTTGGCGGTGCGGCGTTGTTTTCAGTTGTGGATCGGCAATTTTCCGCCGTTTTTCACTGGTTTTAGGCGCGATTTTGTAGTGCGGTGGACACTGGACAGGTTCACTTCCCAGCAGTAGTACGATTCAAGAAGTTTATGAAATTAAAGCATGTTCCCGTGTTTATGTATATATATTTTTTAATAAATTAAATTGTATGATATAAATTTTTAAAATTTTATATATTTTAGATTACACAAAAAAATATCATTTAATTAGTGTAAAAATATATTTATATTACGAGAATCAAACTTAAAACGTTTTATTTATAAAACATATATATTATCGAAGAGTTATATATACGCACAAATATCATAGTGTAAAACCCAAAAAATCTATTTACAAGTATAAATGATATTTTTGAATTAAATTACCATAAAGGCCACGTCAATACGTTATGGTGGTAGTCCATGAATCGTGGTTGGTCGTTGTTGCCCACGCGCCATATAAGTTCATAAACGCTGAGAGTCATCTCCATCGATTAGCGAATTACCTCGGCCGGCAGAGTTTTGTCAGAACTCGCCGTCGCATTCTTTAGGCAGCGGAATCCACTCCACTCCTACTATTTAGTCAACCATTTTCATACCCTTCTAAAAGAAACCACCGCTTCTAATTTCTTCACTCAAACAAAACATCCATGGCTTCTCTATCTGCTACTTACCCAAAATATATCTCCAATTTTCCGGCAAGAAACGCCCATCAACTGTATGGTTTCTGTCTTGTTCCATGAAACCATTCGCTTATGAGAAAAGGGTCTGTCGGAGACTTGAGAATCGTTAGAAGTTCTAATCAAACTGAATCAATGATTGGTGGGGCAGATTCCACTGAAAAACAATCAGACATTCCTTTACTGTCTTGTCTACAGGTTTTCTTTTTCTTACTTGATTTCTTTGATTTTTCCGATCTGTCATGTTTGTTCTTTAATATGTTTCCAGGCCATTGATAGGTTAATACATAACAGAGGAAATCAACAATTTCTGGCTATGTACTCCAGTATATTTGGTGGAATTGTAACCGATGAAGCAGCCATGGTTATCCCGATGGATGATCACACGGTTCATAGGGGGCAATAATAAACGGGTAACTCTATCTTTCAGCAGGACAGCTCTTTTTCTTGTCCTAATTTGGAATCTAATTCTTGCTTAATTGTGGTTTCAGTAATCATGCCATATTTTTTATAACAAAGAGAAGCTTTTGAGTCCATGAAATTTGAGAAATTTTCTATGAATTGTTGGAATGAAAAGTCTATTATGTGTTTTTCTACATCTCAGACATCTCTATGAATTAGACCAGCACGTTGATCGGATCATAAGGTCAGCGACGAGCCGACGATGGCGAGAATTCTTCTTCCATTTGATCGCGAGACTATTCGACGAGTTCTTATACAAACTGTAAGTGCATCTAAGTGCTTGAATGGATCATTGAGATACTGGATTTCGGATGGACCTGGTGACTTTCAACTATCACCTTCTGGCTGTCACCAACCAGCTCTTTATGCCATTGTGATTGAAGATAAGTCTTTGTTCGATTCTAGAGGCATCAAAGTAGTTACTTCGTCGATCCCCATAAAACCTCCCCAGTTTGCCACCGTGAAGAGTGTGAATTATCTTCCGAATGCGCTTTCAAAGATGGAAGCTGAAGAACAAGGTGCATTTGCAGCAATTTGGCTGGATAACGATGGATTGGTTGCTGAAGGGCCGAACATGAATGTGGCATTCGTTACAAAGGAAAAGGAGCTTCTAATGCCCAAATTTGACAAAATTTTGAGTGGTTGCACGGCTAAGAGAGTTCTGACTCTCGCCGAGGGACTGGTGAGAGAGGGGAAGCTTCA
Organism: Abelmoschus esculentus; assembly: GCA_035048815.1. Lineage (NCBI taxonomy): Eukaryota > Viridiplantae > Streptophyta > Magnoliopsida > Malvales > Malvaceae > Abelmoschus > Abelmoschus esculentus. Next base: position 302,580 of record JAUCBN010000032.1, read on the forward strand.
TCGAATAAGAGTGGGTAATGTGAGTGTCGACGAAGGGAAAAACGCAGATGAAATGATGCTAATCGGCAGCTGAATCCTTATTCGTCCTGTAATACAGTGGGATGAACAAGTCATCGGTGATGGTAAGTTCCGTTTTCGACATAAGTTGCAACATTAGCAATAGTTCCCAGTACTCATTGATTCAAAGTTGCCTGCATTCCACTTCACTCGAACTGCATCGAAATAGTTAGATTCCGGAGGCCGGAACACCTCGTCGGAGCTATCTAGTTGATGCTAAACATACCAGTTGCCATATTCCAACACTTTCGGAACCTCTTTTTCCATTTAGGATTCATCTATCCTTTCCTCATATATAGTTTAATTTCCAATCTTTTGCATGTACCGTTGATAATTCCCCCTTCATGTGTTTCTTTGTAGGCAAGGAAGGTCCAATATCGAAAACTTTCTTGAATCTCATCCTCGATGACATGAAATCCGGTCCGTCATCGGTCCGAGTACCTGTTTCTTATTGAAGCAAAGCTTGATTCATCATCTTGCTATATATATCTTAAGGTTTGTCGTCAAATCGTGAGAGGTTGCTGCCATGTATCTGAAGGATCCACAAACAGATATAACTGATCGTATAATGCAAAACACTATGGTATGTAAGTTAAACAGTTAGCTCGATGTATTTAGTTTCGAAATTTAAAATCGAATTTATTGAACCTATCGAACATATAACTTTAAAAATTTTACAAGTATAATGTTTATCGAATTAAGACTCAATTGGTTCGACTCGAACTTTTAAAATATATTTTTTAAAATTTAACGTATTACGCAGTGGTCAAAACCATCGCTATAAGCTGGATACGCCACGTGTACGCATCAGGTAACAGTACGTAATGGATTTTTGTTGAGTCGTCCTGTTTTTTCTTACAATCATTCCCAAATGATTGGGAAGAAGATGAAAAAGGAGAAAACAAAAAGATTTCGAGAAATTAATTTTCCAAAAATAAGAAGGAAACAAACAATTTGATTTGCATTTAGATTAGCGAAGACGGGGAAGGCGGAGACTAGACCTCCTGCCGATTTTGGACTGTTTTAATTTTTTATTAGTTAAAGAGAGAATTTGCAGGAGTCTCCGGAATATTCCTCAATTTCGCCGGACGGTGACGGGAGTTGTTTGTTTTGTGAGCGAGGATGGTGAATTTTTTGGTGGAAAGAGCTACGAGCGATGCACTGGTGGGGCCTGATTGGGCTAAGAACTTGGAGATCTGCGAAATACTTAACCATAACCCTGGGTATGCTCCGTTTGCGTCGCACTGGATCCCTATCCCTCTCTCATTTTGAGAATTCGATTTGATTATAAAGAACGAATCTGCTACTAATTATCGAATTTTCTTTTTCGCGCGTAAATTAGAAGGGGGATTTGGTTCAGTAAGCTTTTGAGGACCGAACAGATCCTTTGCTTTTGTTTTCTTTGTTCAATATTCAACTTAATCCATGAATGTATTTGATGATACAGCTTTAAACATGGCTTTTGTTCGGTTCATAGAGGATTTAATTTCATGTAAAATAGAATGGCGATTGGTAGCTCAGTTACGTGATCCATGACTGTTACGATTTAGACATCTTTTAGGTTGCTGAACAGCGATGTATGGAAATCCATGGCCGCCAAAGTGCATTGCCTCGGTTTCTATTCGAATTTATTCTGTTTTTCGTTATAATATTGATTCTGATGTTATATCGTAATCTTGAGTTATTTATCAGGCAAGTGAAAGATGTAGTGAAAGGCATAAAGAAGAAGCTCAAAAGTAAACATCCTAAAGTTCAAATCCTTGCACTAACAGTAAGCTCCCGAGAATCTTTATTCCAATTTTTTCTACTAATCCCTGAATGCAATTATCACTTCTTTTGTACTTTCTTCCACATTTTCTTACATGGAACTAAACTTGTTTAGATTCTGACCTATGTGTTGTAGCTACTAGAGTGTATGATAAAGAACTGTGGGGACATTGTCCATATGCATGTTGCAGACAGAAACATTCTTCCTGAGATGGTCAAAATATACAAGAAAAGAGTAGGAAATCACTTTTTAACTCCCATTTTTGTTTTTGTTTTTCTTCCATTAAATCTTGTTCTAAGCTTTTTACTGCTCTGTTTTAGAGTGATTATAGTATCAAAGAGAAGATACTGATTCTGGTTGATACTTGGCAAGAAGATTTTGGAGGGGCAAGGGCAATATATCCACACTATTTTATTGCATACCAGGAATTGTTGGTACGTACGATTTAGGTCAAATTATATGAAAGGCCCTTATAATACCTGTTCTTGGGTAATTTAGTCTGTTTACCATAATTTCATCAGTTCTAGTTCTCTACTTTTTGAAATGTCTATTTTCAATATCAAAACTAATCTGTTTCCTGTAGTTTCATCAAATAATTCGATGCAGCTTGTTCTTTTTAGTCATATATTGATGTGACATACATTTTGGTATTTTTTTATATAGTTGGACAGTTCTTTTATATATTAAAATAACAAAAAAATGTATAAAATTTGTCCAATTGTACGAAAAATGTCAAAAATGTATATGTTATATCCACATGTGATCTCAAATAAATTCCCCGAATTAATGAAAAATAATTTGATTTTAGGTTGCAAATTACACATTGCGAAAACGCATGGTACAAGGACCGACTATAGAATTTGACCTTTTACTTATGATTCATGTATTCTAGACATGGCTGTTATGCAAGCTGCAGTTTCATATAGTATGACCTTTTCAAGTTTTATCTGAGCCAAACTGATTTATCATTTCAGCGAGCTGGGGCAGTATTCCCCCCGAGAACTGATAGGCCTCAAACTCAACCTGCAAATCCCCAAAATATGAGCAGTTCGGATCAGCGAGAGGTGGATGACCCCTCTGGAGAGCCTGAGTTCCCAACCCTGAGGTATTTTTGTTGCATCTCAGTTGTTTGAGTCGTAAAAGTCTATGTTACTTGGATTTGGGTGCAAGTGTTGGATTAGAGTATATTTCGAACATGGACATGGTTAGATATTTGGAGGTCATATCCTCATATCCATTTGTTGCACATAGGTACTTCCGAATAAATGAATAGTTCGACCAACATTGGTAAAAGTATGGGTATCTTTGTGTTTTCCATTACTCCTTTTCTGTTCTATGATATATGTGTTGTTTCTTCTTTTTAAATTTCACTTACGGAATGAAGTTTTTGTAGAAATTGTGATGCTGCAACTGTCCATTCTATTTGATGCATATGCCTAATTTAATGTCTGTCTGTGTATTAAAATAGGAATAAGTGTCAAAAGAAACGTTTTACTTGTTAATGTACTTTTAGAGAGACCAAAGTGAATTGTTGGAAGTCTTTTAATTGGAGTTTCATTTATTAGTTCGACAGAAATTCAGAATGCACGGAGTATTATGAATGTCCTTGCAGATATGCTAAACGCATTAGATCCTAAAAACAAGGAGGTATGTGTTTGCACCTTGATATTCTAGAGAAAAGAAAGATATTTTGTTTACCTGCTAAGGCGATTCTGTTGTAATGAAAAACATATTCAGTGACCTTTCTTCAACAACTTCAGGGAGTTAAGCAGGATGTCATTGTTGACTTGGTGAAGCAGTGCCGCTCCTACAAACAGAGAGTACTTCACCTTGTTAATTCGACTTCGTAAGGATGCTTTTTCTTTTACTATAACTTTGTAGTGCCCACAGTACCTTTCTTGCATATCGATTACTTGATGCCGTCATTCTTTTCTGTATGGGTTTTTTGATGCATCCCATTTGTTTTGCTTTTACCTGGTGCTTCAGTCGAGTGTCTGTGTCACTTGCTAAATGCTTGGCCATATTTCATTTTTGTCTGATCACGTTATCCTTGCTTTAACTTCTCCTATTAGATCGAATGCTAGAGCACTTCAGCAATTGAACATGACATTTGGTCCTCTTTGAACTGCATCCCTTTCTTTTGTCCGAAGGGAAGCTAGCAAAGCTGCAGATTGTTGTGTTGCTAGGAATGCTGCACTTGGTTTTTGTCTAAATAACTGGTGCATAGGCTCTTCTTTCATTGCTTTCCTTGTAACTTTTACGGGCTCTTTTAGTCGTTTAAGATCCATTCTAGCATGCATGGTGCATGAGCTGCATTGGTAGCCAGTTTCTAACCTCTAGGAAACTGTACGAGTTGCGTGAAATACTTTTACACTTAAAACACACATTAACTTTAATTCTCTATCTCTTGTAGGGATGAGTCACTTCTATGTCATGGTTTAGAATTGAATGATGATTTGCAGCGCGTACTAGCCAAGCATCAAGCAATAGCTTCAGGAAATTATTCTCAACCAGACACTAATAAGACTGAGCCTGCAAGAGAAATTGGGAATGTCGGTGGTCCTCTAGTTGATACCAGTGATATCTGCAAGCAATCTAGTGAGAAGTAATTACACTTCATTGAACTGGATTTACAATATGCCGGGAACTAGTGAATAAAATTGTGTTACGCGATGCTAATCATTCTATTATCTTAGCATCCGGCAACATGGTTACAAGTTTTTTGAATCTTCGGTAGAAATCAGTTGCTCAGTTTTCTTAAGTATGTTGCCTTATTGAAGGGGTTGATTATGTCGAAGATGAAACCCGCTAAACTAATTTAGATATAGTGATTAGTAGTATAGTTCCGGGTTATCTGGCATTCTTGATCAGATGTTTATGGTATCTCGAGCTTTGACTGACTGGATTTCATCGCAGAAACATCTCTACTGCCGCTGCAAGTTCTCAAGCAGTTAATATTGCTCCAGCAGCGGCAAGTCCCAAAATAGACTTGCTTAGTAGCGATGACTTTGATTCACCAAATCCAGATAATTTACTGGTCACTGTTCCTGTTGGAGAAGCACAACAAACAAGTCCTGCACCACAGCAGACAGCCACTGTTCCATATGATATGTTCTCTGATGGTAACAACTCCTATGGTTCTTCTAACACGCAGGATTTGGCTGGACAAACCAATCCTTGGACTCCTCAATTTCAGCAGCAGCAGAACTTTCATGGGAACATGGGTTCTACCTGGAACGGTCAGCTGGATCAGCAGCAGCGGTCCCCTTCTCCTGTCTATGGTTTGTTTCTGTTTACAATAAGCTTTCTATGCACATATAGATCCTACTTTTGGTGCAGTGTACTGACCCTTCTTGATTTTAGGGACAGACACATAATTTAATCACAGCATGCCGCATTTTGCTCGGGGAAATCATTTATATACTGTCAAATTATGCTGTCGGTCAATCCTAATACTTGAATAAAGTTTGAGATTTAGTCCCTAAAATTAAATCTCTTACTTTTTCAAATTAAAAATTCCAGTTCACACCGTTAGTATTTCCCATCGAAATTTACTATTAATGTTTGATAGATAATAGTAATACTAACATCATTATGGTCTTTTCTCATCAAATTCATGTAGTTAAGTTCTAGACCTCTTTGGCAGGAAAAATAGTTTATATTCTTGACATGCGACTACATTAGAATCAATAAAACTTACCTTTTCCATGTCGAGAAGGTCACCAGATAGGTGGCGTACTAGCACTAGCACCACCACCCAGTGTACAAGCCCTACCACCCGGTGTCCAAGTACTACCAGCACCACCTGGTGTACAAGCCCTACCACCCGGTGTACAAGTACTACCAGCACTACCCGGTGTACAAGTACTACCAGCACCACCCGGCATACAAGCACTACCAGCATCACCCTGGGAGGCACAACTAGCAAACTCTAGCCCAGTTCCAGGTGCTCAGTATCCGCAGTCAATGGTAGGCATGTACGTTCAGCCAGTCACAACCGGTCATTGCTCCACAATTAATAAAATAATCGGGCCTTGCAGGGGATCCAGTTCGCTAGTTTTCACCACCAACAAAGCCAAGGAGCTCCTTACATGGGAATGGTTCCACCTCAAATGGTTCCTTACAATCAACAAGTTCCACAAATGTATGGAAACCCACAAATGGCAGCAGCAACAGCAGCAGCAGCTGGGTATGTGCAGCAGCAGTATCTTTATCATCAAATGCATGGTCTATCCATTAAAGATGACAATGGCTTAAGAAACCCTCCATACCAGGTTTCAAGTTCCTCTAATGTTCCACCCAACACACCTTCAAAACCAGAAGATAGGGTGTTCGGAGACCTTGTTGACATGGCAAAAGTTAAACCAACAACTACACCTGGGACACCTGGTACCATGTGAAACCCAGAATTTCTTTCATCATTGTTATTTACATTTTCAGGTGGCTAACTCGATTCCTCTTTTGCCATGTCACCTCTTTGCCACACCTTAAATTCTCTTGAAATTTTAATACATAGTGAGATATATCATTCACCTCGACTCATTTTCTGTTGCATGATTTGGCAAGGAGGAGATCTAATCCAAGTTTACTCTAACGAGTTAATTCAAGTTATTTGAACTCGGTACTTGTAATGATTGATTCACATTGAAACTACCCATATAATTATAAGTTGTAACTTCAAATGGAAGTAGAACAGATAATTGAATTTGTCTGCTCTTTCTGATCTGACCACACATTCTTGATTTCTCCTACATAGCTTGCCTTTGAGGAAAAACACTTTTTTATTTAAACTATAAAACCTGAAATCTAAATCCCTAGGACTTAAATTCGAAGTTCTAAACCTAAACCCTGAATTAAACCCTAAAATTGGCAAGTTTTACCTAGCTTGTATATCAAAATATTTGCCTATAATAAATAAGACATCAAACGATATCTTATCGTGTTTAAAACATGTATCATAGAAATTTGTCATGATTAGTACATTTTCGTAGGTATCAATTAGTCGAGCATGGTTTATAGCTTGTAAAGTTAGTAGTCAAACAGAAATATCAAGGCCAAAGAGATGACAACGAGACTGCCATCAATCTGAAACTACAATTTTTCTATCTAAACACACAGAGGATGCTAATCGCAAGAGATGCAGACTGCAGAAGGGGAACAACAAAACATAAACTTGACAACCACCTCTGTATGAAACTAAATTTCAGAAAAATGAAACATATTCGGTTCGGTTCGTGCCTGACTGGTTTCTCATTGATCAACATTTCCACATTTCATCATAATTTATTAAAGTATTAGGACTGACCGACAGCATATTTCAAGTATGGAATGAAACTACACTCCAATTTCCACCAGAGGCGCTGTTATAAAGGCATAGAGATACCTGCAACATCAGAAAACAACAAGAATCAGAAACAATTGATAAGTTCTAGTAACTGATCAACAATCAGTATGCTCAAATGCAAAACATTCATGAAGAAATAATAACGTGAACAAGATATTTGTCGTTTCAAACTTATTTGATCAATTTATCATCACTACAGACTGTAGTACTTTATTACGAATACAGAATGCTGGAGAGCCGTACAAATGCAAGCTATAAACTATGTTTAATAGAGAAACATTTGACATTCAAATGTAAGGAGAAAACTTCTAAAGTTATAGAACACACAATTCTATCACAAACTCAAGAAATTTGTGTTGGGGTCAAGATAACAGGGATCAGATAATCAGATTTTAAAAAATATATAGGACAAAAATAACTTCTACATTTTTGTAAGAAAATAAATAAGATCAAAGGATCTTTGAGAAGACATGGAAGCCAAGGCCCTTGCCCGCCTCTCAAGGATTCACACCGGTCATAATGCACATGCTAAAAACAATAAGGAGAAAGGATTTGATAAAACAACACAACACATATTTCAACAATTCATTATCTATTCTTAAGAATAAATAGTTGAATATTTCTATAAATCTAATTGCATGGTGTAATTGTTCCGTACAATCATTTATCAACTATAAGTCAGATATACGAATTTTGATATCAAAACTGTAGTGTTAATCACCAATTTTTGCATCAATTCTCAAAACAATCAATATTAATACCAACAGCTTAAAAAATCATTCCATGTGTTTCAGTAAGAAAGAGACCTTGAGGAATCAAACCCCAACTCTGAGATTCCATAGCTAGAAATGATTTGAGGCGAGCTGAAGCAACTGCACTGTGTAAAGGCATCATCGACATTAAGCAGCTCAGCTCCACTGGTAATCTAAATTAAGGGGGAAATGGAACACTGTGAAATTATTACCTTAGAGACTAGCAAAATGGATACTTTAGGGATTCAAAAGTTTTACCTATAAAAAAATCTCACCTTGAAATCCCAGAAATGCGATTCACTGAAGAAGAAACCTGAGACTGAGTGCTCGATTTCAATGGAGAAACCGTGGGCAACACTGATTTATTGCTTTTAAGCTTTAAAGGAAGAGCCTTTACTCCAGCCGAAGATAATCTCGAGAGAATCCTTGAACCAGCCATTAAAAATATTTTCTTTAAACTTGTGGAATCTGGATCCTAAGCTGCTGTTTCGGAGGGGTTTAAGGTTTTGTAAGTTCTAGGGTTTATGCCACATTGTTCATGTTTGGTTACGCATCTTAAATCATCCTACGGTAATCTTATCTTATTCGGAGTATGGCAAGGGTCAAAGCAATTTTCATCCTTTGATTTTTTTTAATGAGAGGTTTAATTCCACTACACGTCCCTAATTATGACTTAAATTATGGGTTGGTTTCAAACTTCAAATTATTTTAAGTCCTTAAAAAATATCAATACCATATCGATGGGTTTCTATAATCAATATTAATCAATAACTTTTTATCATATATGAAATAGAAAAATTATCAAAATGAAAGGATTGACTATAATAAGATTACAAGGAAGTTTTTTTTTTCTATAATATAATTAAAATTTATAATAAAAAATAAATTTAAATAGTTTTCGTAGCTTCCATAGCGATTAGATTAATACATTATTACTTTAAAAAAACTCCCATTAAAATTTATTACAAATCTTTGGGTACTTAAAATAGTGTCCTAATGTCTTATTAACATTTAGTGATTTCTCAACCCATGAAAATGGGTGACTTCAGTTTGGTGGACATGATTTCAAAAACCAAAGATCTTGATGGAGAAGCAGACATTTCAGTCTGTTTGTAGGGCTATAATAGCTTTGATGGACATTATCATTGAATCCGAATAATTTTAACTCGATGATTGTAAGATAATATATGTTCATAAATATTCTTAACTTTTTAATAATACACATATATTTTATATTTTATAGAGGTGATTTAAACCCTTACACGAACCCTCTAGTTCAAGTGGTCATGAGTTTATATTCTAAAACAGATACTACTGTAATCACTATTAGCTTGTTCAAAAAAAAACTCGTATGTTTTAAAATAAAAATCATCCATTTTTTTCGCTTAAATTTTTTGTTCAAATTTTATTATAAATATATATGTTGAAATAGTACTAAATGAAATAAACTTAAACAACTTTATATTTATATATATTTTATATGCGATATGCATATATCAAGTAAAATTGAAGGATTAACCTCAAACTTAAAAATTAATTCACTGATTAAAAAAATTAAGTTATTCAAAATCTTATTTTATAACTCGAACTATATTTAAATATTTTTAAGTGAAATTATGATTCATGTGTTGTTAAAAATTTTATTTTTTTAGGATTGAGTTTTTTCTCACCCCTACCCACAAAATACCTACTCCTTTGTATACATATCGATACGATTCGGATACTATTAAGAAATATACAACCTTAAGGGTTTAAACTGAAATTTCGTTACAGCCCCCCAAATAATCAAAAACATTTACTTTACCTGTTCCTAATGTTTTTAAGATGGTAAGGTTTTAAAGTGTTTACCTATCATGGTTAACTCTAACAATATTGGAGTTTGGAACTAATAATAGATCCATAAATCAAAAACAGGGAGATAAATGAAACATCAAGAAAGAATGTTGGGTGATAATGACAACAATCTTACTCGGTAATTTGAGCTTCGGATCTCAACGTTTTCGTGTCTCCGATAAGTAATTCGTGCTTTAGAGGCTGATCTGTATTCAAAGCAGAAGATACTTGTGGGAGCGTGTGACCTGTTTCTGCAGGTGCTGGGATCGGAGACTTTACAATTCCGTTAGGATAAGACTCCTTAACTGTTGAATTTATGGATTTTATGGAACTATCTTCCGTGGCCGACGGAGACCTCGTTGTCTCTGCAACATGTGTTAGGACAAATCATCATTTAAGAATGCTAATCGGAGAACTAACAACTAAGGTTTACTCAGAGAATCGAAAATCTAGGTCAGAAAATCAAATAAATCTCAAGTAGTGAAACCAACTATCTTACCTTTTATGCTCCCACAAGTAATGAGGTTATTTAGAAAATCACGAAACATTGTCAAAACAAGCCTTTCCTGCTCGGCATAGACATCTGTGCACTCGTGGTCATTTGATGATTTCTGAGTGATGTTTCCAGAATGATTTGTCAATAAATTAGGTGACTCGGTTTCCATAAACAATGTATCTTCTTCATCACACATCAATGCACGTGTTCCAGGAGACAAAGGCCGTCCATTTTGCACATCGTTCTCATCTGCTCCAGAGTCGCCATTTCTATCTGCTGCATCTCCCTGGTTCTCACTCTTACGGTCATCAGTGGCAGCGCTTGGAACATTTTCTTTCTGACTCATGTCACACACGTGACCAGAAGAAACAGTGGTTTCAATGGAGCCTCCCTCTCTTTGTTGATCCTTTTCGCTACTTTTCTCTGGAAATTGTAAGTTCACATTAGTACGGTTATATGCCGTCTTCAACAGAAGTAACAAAAGTATTAAATTTTGAATCTGTGCATGAGCCCAGAGTGAATCAAGCATGCAATTAGGTAACAATCTAGATTACAAGATCCATAGATCAGGGAGAGACCAATACGATGGGTGAGAAACAGACTTCAAACTATCCTCTCTTTTTTCTCTTTTTCTCCTTCACTTAATGTATACAAATAAGACGACATTCGTGGAGTCTATAGGAAGCAATTTTTCTATGCAAAAGAGCTTACAGATAAGAGTCTCTATAACAATGAATACAACCATCAAATCTTCCAAAGTGAAGACCACAGTGATTTGTCATTCGTATAATTTTGAAGTGTAACCGAAGGATCGCATGGACTTCTCAATGATTATTGTTCTTCTCACCATTTCCATTTGTGATCACCAACTATATATTATCAAGCCATAGTTTATTTAATGTTTTCCGCTTTTTCTTCGACATTCCTATATGATGCCTTATGCCATCTAGGTACACCATAAAAGTAGTTCCAATATCTTTTCAAAAGGAGGGCTCTGGTTACTATGACGACTTTCAAAAACCCAAACTAGACCTAATGGCTTTGTACCTTTGATATCTGATCAACACCAATATATCAGTTAGCACCTTAAATTTATCTGCACTGTTGTAATTTTCAAAATATAACATCTAAAATGTAACTACATAAAACAAGCTATTTTACCAGCTTCCCTCTAGTTTTATATATGACAAAAGGTTATCATTCAAAGCTACAGAAGGGGAACTGTATTGAGAAGACGCAGACTGCATGAAGGCACTTTATGACAAGGATAAAGTTTGGAAATGCATGATAGATTGACAGTACATTGCAGCAATCTCATCCATATGATTAACTAAAAAGTTGAAATCGATACTGCAATGAAAAGAAACAAGAACTTCACAGATTTATAAATAATATACTAATAATTAGTACCTGAAGCAAGTGCCATTCCAACTTCTGATGCAACTAACACCAAAACGGAGCACAGATCCTTGACATCCTGGGGTTGGAGGATGTTTGCCAATGGCGATCTTCAATAATGTGAAGTGACACTAATTAGCTTGTAAAAGGAGGGAATGGAACACAAATGGATGTTTCTGTTAATTGCAGGTAGAATAAAAAAACAATTCCTACCTGTAAGTGAATTTAGAAGATCCCAATGATGCTGTATTACCAATGCCAGAGACAGGAGCATATAATCGAGAAGATGTGGCCAAGAGACCACTTAGATGATTTTCCTGGTTGGAAACAGAGAGATATCAGTATCCAGTTTTCCCTTGAAAGAAGAAAGTAAACAGCAAGCCATATTTTGGTTGCATTGTGTAATACTTCAAATCTTAAAGCAACGGAGACAAAATGTAAGTGTATTTTCTATTCATCTACAAAGACCATCCTTTGTGTCAATTTGTGCATATAACACACGAAATATAGTATTCTTGATGAGAGAGCCACAAAGTCCATCCATGAAATTAGTACTTATTTAGATACCATCACTAATACAAAACCTGTGGTGGCTGATACTGATAGTAATGGTGGCTATAAGATGATCACGTAACATAAAATGCTGAAAACGAATCATTTTTCTCTGAAGATTGCACAAATCCTATCAGTGTTCTTGATCAACCAAGATGATTTGTTCATATAATCACAATTCAAGGAATTACCTGTTGCTGTTGAACAACTTTTTGAACTGATTGATCTTTCACTGTTAGACCAAATATGCATTCTTCACTTTTTCTCTTCTTGGATGCCAAAGGAATCCCAAAGCCAGATGAACCAACAGCACCAATAATGGCTGCATTTGCAGCCTGTTGTACATAAGCTATGGATTTATGATCACCATGAACAAGAGCTCTTCTTTCTTCACTTCCATTGAAGTTCTTGCAGTCCGAGCACTTGCAATTTTCAGAGCATAAAATATTAGCTTGGAAGCACTCACAATACTTCTTGAGACAACCAGATTTCTTGCAGTGACATCCTTTATTGTGCTTTCCGACCATTTGGACATCCTGTGCATCATCCTAGATTTGTTACAAGACAATAAGAAACTTCTAACACTAAAGAAAATCAAATTTTCATTTTTCTATACAAACAAATACTTTGATCCTTTCATATCAACTATTGCAATGAATGAACCAATGACACAACACCAAGTTTCAAGTAGAAAGAATAAAATCAAAAGAATAACAAAAAATACATTCAGGTTAACATTATTCTATAATAATACCATTTAAACCTCAAAGAAGGATATTGAAAGGGGAAAAGCCCATCACTATCACTTGGTACCACTCATAATGAAGCAGCTTGAAGATGCATGAAAACATACCCTAGTATCCTGAGGTCTGTGGGGACTGCTGGCAATCTTCGGTTTAAATGCATCTGGATTGCGTTCTAAGGTTGCTCCAACGGCTTCTTGCCTTGCTGACTCATTCTCCATGTTATTATGGCAATTTATGCAATTGCAACCATTACAATAAATTCCAGAAGCAAAGCACTCACAGTACCTAATAATAACAAAAAACAAAGGGCGAAATACTACTCGATAAATAAATGCAAGAAAAAGATGATAGACCACAAATGTGAAGCAACTAGTTCAAACATACTTACAAATACTGGTCCAATTTAAATAAGACAGTTCAATTGATAATAGATCCTAAATAAATGGTAAACAATAAACCAAACAGGTGTTAGTTAATTGTAACCTAACAAATATTGTTTAATATTTCTACTAGCAAGAGGAATATTATTGACGTGACTCAAAAAATTCCTCGAAGAAAGCTTCAAATATACACTGAGAACAATGGATCTTCTACCACAGACAGAAGAAAAAAATCGAGTAAGCAAAAGTCAACTGAAATTTGACAAGTCACTATTACACCGACAATATTTCCTAAAAGTGAAATGATTAAGCATTTTTCTTAGTCTCACAAAATATCAATATCATAATAGCATGTAGCACTTTGATATGCATGACTTAAAGACCAAACATCTACCTAGAAAGGTGACATCGAATTTAAATAGATGTTAATGGACTTACAACTTCAAGCACCGCGAATTCTTGCAGTTACAATGCTTTTGTTTCTTTGGAGTTCCATCTTTTGCTTCAGCATGTGCTCGTGGTCTGGACCTTGGGGACTCTTTCTTGCTGGACAAACATATATGCACAAAGAGTTAAAAACAACATTATGCAACAATCATATTTCTAGTTGTACACAATAATCTCACTATTCTACTGTCTACGGTGCCCAAAATGTCCAGGAACGTCTCTTTAAACAGAAAAAGACCAAAAAGCCAAACAGATCACATTGATCTTATCAAATTTTAGGGAAAAAATCCACGAAGAAGGAATTAATCTGCTTTAGGATCATCCAAAGCCTCATTTGAATCATAAATACGCTTATTTTCAAGACCTTTTTCCCTAACAAAATGAGGACATTTATAATCTAGAGCGAACTTAAAGATTTTATGAAAAAACTACCTCAATTGAAGTGTTTGCATCGGAAGCTTCTGAACTGGATGAGGCAACCGTTGCATGATGGTAACCGGCTGCGAAGGCGGAGGAGGCCGTGTTTGAATTAGTGGAGTTGACGGTGACTGAGGTTTTAGTTGAGGCAGCGGCTGCGACTGCACCGTTTGCGGCTGTAAACTTAAAAGCAATTGCAGTTCCTGCGGTTGCTGATGAGGCTTCGTCGGCAACGCCGTTTGCGATAGCCATTGCGGTTGAGGCTGCGACTGTAAATGCATCGGGTGATCCGGTAACGCCGCATTCCCCGACTCGCGACACCCCGACGTGAAATCTAATTGTCTCGCCAATTTCTTCGGTGTGAAATCCGAAACCGTTTTTCCTTCCTCCATTTTTCAATCTTCATACCAAAAAAAAATCAAATTATTAAAAAAAACAGTAAATTAAATTGAAATTCAAATTAAAAGAATCGCAGAGTTATGATTTTTTTTTCAATTTACCGTTCAAGCTTCCGTTAAATAAAAAATTAAAGTAGAAAAAACAAAGCTTTGGAGAGTGAGGAAGCTAAGCCGCCATGAGCTTAGAGCTTTTCGTTTCTTTTTCTTCCTTCAGCCTTCGCTTCGCTTCAGTCCTTTGTCTCTCTCAGAATCATTAAATTTGAAATTTTTACGAAAAGTTTGACGGCCAGATTTGTTTTGGATTGAATCGGACAGGTGAAATTGAATATTTTGATTAACGGATGAGATTTAGGAGAAAAGTCTGGATTGATTCAAGGCCGTTGGATTACGATAAGTTTAGGGCCTTTTTTCTGGTAAAGTAAAGGAGTGGAATTTGGCGGTAATGGAGTCCGAAAGCGATTGGATTCTTGTTACATTGCACGTGTACGGTTGAGATTGTTTTGTAGTCTAAATTGGACGGATCTTGTAAAGCCTCCACGAGAAACGCTGTCGTTTTGACCGTTTTCAAGGGACCCAGTGAAACAAAATTTTAAATTTTGGGACAAGATATTTATTTGTTCAATTTGAATTTTTTATCGTTTGAATTTTCTATAAAGTATAGATTAAAAACCGAAGCAGATAAAAGGTAACAAATAAAAATAGATATTGGGTTAATTCGATTAAAAATCCCTAAACTATTGTCTAGATTTAAAATTGATCCTAAATTTCAAATTATAAATAAATCCACATCCTTGTCTAGATTTTAAATCGAATTATTCATCAGCCTAGCCATATTCAATTTATTTATAAAATACTAACATATATATATTTGTTTGATGCATTTTAGATGCACTCTATCTAAAATTTGAGCTAATACTTAACGTTAAAACTAATAGATTAATAATTCACAAAGAGTTGGTTGATATGGAATTGAGACGTGAATGTCTCAATTTGAACAATTTGAAGTTTGCATATGGATTTAAAATTGTAATCATAACTTGAGATTTTAAATCAAATTTTTAGGACCTATAATGCAATTAAATCAACAGACATTCATATAGTTTAAACATGCTTAGTACAATTTATTTTTTTAATATCAAAAAAATTCAAACTTTTTTCTTAATTTATTAGGTAATGTTTGTTTTTGAAAGTTGATTAGGTAATGTAGATAGTATTATTAAGGGTAGAGTTTGAAAATAATAAGTAACTGTGTTTTATAGATATAACTAAAGTATTTATTGTAATTTTAAATATTTAAAATATCGATTTAATTTTTAAAAATCATTTAAATCTAACTATAATGTAAATTAATATTTTTTTTCTTCTTAAAACATGTAATTGAATATTTTTTTCTTATTATTTTAAGATCTCAATCCATAAAATAAAATAAAAGACTTCAATTGTTAAGGATTATTAGGAAAAAATTCATTATCTTATCTACGTTTAACCATTTATCTTTGATTTGATCATGATCACATTCTGTTTAAAGTTTAAACCAATATTTAATTATCCAAATCAAAAGAAAGTATTCATTTCATTTTAACTAAAATTTTTATTTAATTTTTTTTTAGAAAGGCCTCGTTTTAATTCAAACTGTTGCATTTTATTAATATTATTATATTTTTTGTATAATACAATTGAATTGATAACCGAAATATATTTAAACAAAAATTTTGACGTAAACCAGATTTAAATACACACGCCATTCGTACATAATGTATTGCCACATGGAAATATATTTATACAATATTGGGATCATGGTAAGACATTAGCCAATACAGTATTCTATATGATTATATTATCATATAGGCTTCACGGAACTGAAAAAAAAATCCCGCGTGTCCGATTTATTTATTTTTAAAATATATCTTAAAAACATGGGAATATTTTAATCTCGTTTTGCGAAATTAGAAACAAGTCATGGTCATATTTTAATCGTGCGAAGTCAAAATATTAAAACATAGCAATGGAAAAATAGCAAATAGGGTGCTACAAAATTTAGAAGAATTATGAAGTTTAAGAAGAAACCCTTCTAATAATCTAATTCAAATCATTAAGCTTAAGTGTCATCTAAGAAAAGGAATGCCTTAATACACAAATGTAACGAGTGGAATAGCTTACTTCACCTCCACTTGTCCTGTAGTTCTTTCCTCTCCGACAATCTCCACGTTACGAAAATGGCAGCTACGAGCGCAACGATCGTGATGAGGAGCAAGGCGTAGTTGAAATCCTCCGTCAGCGAATCGTATGTCCTTGAAGGGGCAAGCTGAGTGAAAAAGAGGTCCACTCCATGTGCGAAAACAAGGGTTGTCGATTCCAGCTTGGCTGGTACTGTTAGGATACCTCGAAGACCTTCCACTCCAAGTGCATGAGTAACGTAGGACTGGAAACAATTCATTGATAGCCATCACTTAGAGATACGAGGATTAAATTCATAAAATGCTCATGGTAGGCATGTTTCAGCATCTGCTTAAATCCTTCAACGTACGATTGCATATACATACTAATCGAGCATCTCAAAACAATATCCGTCGGGAAGGTGCATGTGTGTGTTGTGTACATGTATTAAATGAAGAAGAAATAAGATGGTATGGGAGGAAAACTAACCTGAGGAATGATTGGCAACGAATCTGTTAGTGGTATGATGCCTTCTTCTTTTTCTGCTTGTGTAGGATTAACTGAACGACGAGGATCCAGGAATCGCTTATCAAGTGCCAAAACCTGTAAAACAGGGCAACAATCATGATTCATGAAGCAGGCAGAAGTACCATACAACTCTAGCTGTATTCATTTAAAGGAGAATAATATTTTTAACTCCTTAAAGAGAATACAAACAACTCATAGTCCAGCAGAAACGACGATTCCATGATTTGATTCTTTCTGAATATGTTTAACTTACCTGATCACCAATTGTACCAATGAGAAGCTGCTTGGAAGTTATACCCTTTGCTGTTGATGTCACAGCTATAGCTTTTACCGAATGGGTGAAAAAGTAGGACTGTGATTTTGTTATGACCTCTGGTCGAGAGAATAAAGATATCGGTGAAGTAAGGTTGTGCTTTCCAAGAACAAGCTTCCAAACATCCTTGTTGTCCTGCGGATGGTATTTTAGTAGGGAAAAGATATGTTTAATTTAAGTTACGACACATGCAACTCAAGATAAACAATTCAAATTCTGCCACTTACAGCCCGAGACTGGTCATAAATTTCAATGACCGACATCTCATATCTATGTGCTCTAAGATTGAAGTAGTGGTAGACAACCCAGTTCTCACTAAAAACCTACAATAAAAAAAAGGAATTATCAATTGCATCATTTTCAAAGCATCTCATGACACCAACATGGGAGAATAAGTAACTTACAGCATGAACAGGGCCTTGTGCACCATGATGAGTCACCCGGTGCAATATACGACCTGTTACAGTGTCAATAAGATATGCAACCAACCATGATTCTTCTGGGGTAACAGATCCAATTTCACCGCTGCCTTTGGGAGCAACAGTTACCGCAAAAAGTACATTTTTTGATATATACTTATACATGACATCGTCAGCTATAACCTTTGCTTGAGTATGTACCACCTGGAAAACTCAAATATACAAGCATGCGTTATGTTTTATGCATGCAGCATTTCCAAGAAGGCACCAATAGTAAAAATTCAAATACACAGAAGAATAAGCACATTTTGAAACAAGTCAATTAACCCAAGAGAGCAGTCATTTCATGCACTAATGCTATACAGTGCAACCGACTATGGGAAACTCCTACAATCACCATGTGAGTTGACAAACAAGCAGAAGTCATTGAGAAAAAAAACATGGGTAAGGGAGAAATGCTTTACCTCATTCAATTTTCTAGTGACAGTTGTAATGATCTTTTCAGATTCTGAGGGGAACACAACTGACCATAACTCCCTTGTGTCAAAGCAGAATTCATCAGCCGTTTCGCCGGTGCACTTGCACTTCAATGCATGCCCCTTTATGATGCCATTATGACCCTCAACTGAATACCAGTATATGTTTGAAAATTCATGTTTGAAGATATTAAGAGCCTCAGATGTTTTGGGGTATAAATGTGCATGTTTATCAGAATCAATCAGCAGATGGAGTCGCTGTTCTGTTGAATCTGTATATGGAAGTGGAATAACTTGTGTGACAGCATGAGCAAGGCTTAAAGAACTAAGCTCCTTTCCTGTGTAAGTGTCAACAAATGAAAGTACACCGGGTGCATCTGAACTAGGACCACACCTGCTAACCACAAGCACAGATGGATTTTCATCCATAGCATGATGATGTGGAACCTGCCACTGATACAAGTTTAATCCTATTGGAGATTGACAAGCTTCTGACTTGTGTAGAGACTGTATCAAGTGAGACCAGACAATGCGTCCATCTCCAGTATGCAGAGCAAAAAGTTTCCCAGCCCTCGTTAATATTACGAGCAGCTTCCTGAAGCCATTGTGGTCTCGGGTCATTTTGCTCTTTTCAGAACTTTTTAGTCTCATACTTTGTATGGCGGCGACGTCCTCGGGGCGTGCAAGCATTAGTGTTCCCTTCAGCTTCAGCATATGTCCCTTAAGAAGAAGAGCATCTTGTCAAAATCACGTTGTCAAAACAAATCCTCGTGTCCATTTTCAAATACTGGATAAAGTTGCGGATGCTTCTACGGTAGGAAATTCATATTTCTAAAACTAAATACACACACAAATGCGCGCGCACACACACAAACACAGTCTATAATTTTAGAACCATATTAAAGCCTCATACGTATGATAATTCGACATAAATCTGAAACAAAACCAATGATTAATATCTATCAATCTCTTTTTCTTAACAAAATTATCTATCAATCTCTTAAAAGCAAGGAAAAGAGTTATATCATGAAATCTACAGTTGCCTTCGGTTGAAATGCAAACAATAACTATCTTAAAAGATTCATAACTGTACCTTAAGCCATTCAAAGAGGTTGTGCTCCACTTTCGCGACAGATACACCATCCCTTTCCAGCGGAAGTTCTGAAGTTGTTACATCAATTATTGATGCCAGACCATCTTCCCTGCTCCAAACAATCAAACCTTGTTGTAATAACAACAATGAATGATCTTCCATCACAATTAACACCCGAAATCCATGAGACCTATCAGTTCGGATATAATTATTTATGAAAACCTTGTGGACAAGCCCTCTTTGCTGGTCCATTTTAATGCTTTCTTTAAGCAAATTACTATCCCAATCATGTGCAAGTTTCACTGCAAGATGAATCTCACCGCCTGCATGCTGAATCAATGCAAATGCCTGTTGGCCCTCGGAGATCGGGAGAGCATCACTAACAGCTGTTTCATGATTCGTTTTTTCCACGACTTCCAACTTACCTTCACCTATCACTCTAATGAATATAGTAATTGCATTTGTTTTAATCGCAAATATTCCTGGGACTGATGAAGGGATGATTGCCGCCGGTCCTGCAGAGTCCTCATAAAGATTTGAAATGGGTGTCTGTTGAAAACTAATTTCTCCATTTCGAAAACTTATTGTTAGCAGAATCGACCCTGTGGAATCAAGAGCCACAATTGTGTCACTAGAAACTAGTGAAACTTCTCTCAGAAACCCACTAGAAAGGGTTGCACTTTCATGCTTCAACAACTCTCCATTCCTAGCATTGATTTGATACATCTCAAACTGGGATGAAGCAGCAAATCCAACGACGTATATTAAATCACTGCCAGGAGGCTCAATTACCTGCTGAACCTCAAAGCTACAAGTAACACGAAAAATGCAATTCATCAATATACAATTTTTTCAAAGGGCAGCAGGTGTAGGTGGAACTTGTTGAAGTGTTAAACCTTCAAATGGACTAACCTTTCTGCTTCAAAATCCTTCTTCCAAAGAACCTCGCCATCTATGCAAGAAACAGCATGGAGACGGCCATTGCTGAAAACAACTATTTCATTATCCTTCTCAATTTTCAAGTTTGTCTGCACGATATTAATACAGTCAATCACATATTTTTCTAGGATCATGGAATGAGTTATATAATTAATATTGATAACACTAGAAAAAGCTGGTAAAAAGGCAGGACATGAAGTTCTATTGGGAGATGAAAGTTAAAACTTGAGAAACATTTAACAAAGCACACTTCTGTAGTACATAAACTAGCCTCCTATTGGATGTGCTATAGACAATTAAGATTCTTAAAGATGAAAATTTAAAGAAAAATAATCTTAATTGTATCACAGAGCATCTAATATATCAAGGTTTGGTAATTTCCCATGATCCACTAAAGACGGACTATGTCGAAGAATAGGAATAAAAAAGATGTTAATCGGAAAGATTCTGAAATGAAAATTCTGACACTAACCGGCACTAATAAAAAGGATTTTGACTGCTTAGGACCCTGAAGAAAAGACTCCCACACCAACTGCCCATCAGGAAGGTTCCATGATCTTAAAATAGTTCCACCCGATGAAAGGGTAATGACGTCTGCATGAGCCAAATTTATTCAAAATCAAAACATAATCACCTAAACAAAGAATGAAGTCAGATACACCTTTCCTTGCAGAATCCAGAAGAATAAACCAGAAGTTTTAATCAAACAAGTTGGAACCAGGAATCAAGCAATACATACAAGTAAGATAACAATATAAACCAATCCATATTTAAGAACACAAGTCGTGTAAGATTTGATCCCAATATGGATATGGACGTACTTACATTTTCCAAGACCAATATCAATTCCATCGATAACATCATTAGAGCCAAGCAAATGCCTCCAAACTACATAAAACAACAACCATTATCTTAACAAGAATTTATCAGTGATGATAAAAATTTATAAGCTAAATAAATAAACTTCAATAATTTGTAATCGAATAGGACTGGACTTACAAATCTCGCCGTGGCGGAGATCAAGTGAAGCTATAACATTCTCTTCGGTAGACACTATAACTCGTCTTCGACCAGTTTTTTGAGTGGAGAATACTGCATGCTTCACTTTTCCTATGTATTGTTGATGCCTAATATTAAACAAAATAATAAGAACAAAAGTTATATATGAGGGATCGACTTACATCCAATGTAAAACTCATAGTTTTACACTTTTTTAGACCATTGATTAAAATTATATCAATGGTTAAGATGAAGATATTCTAATATTTTAAATACTATATATTGTTGTTCACTTTTTATGCTTTGAAATTATCACCCCAAGAAAAAGCAAAACTACTGCTGCATCAATACAAAGAACACTGCGTACCAGCAAAAATTAAAACAATACCCATTTAGGACTAATCTCCCAAGCTAAACACAATCTAATATTTATAGGATCTTGTGATTTCATCTTCACTCCAGCCAGTTGCATTATAATAATGTCTTTATGTTGTTCACTTTTTGAGAAATATTGTTTCTCACTTTCTTTGTCTTCTGTTTAGGTTGCATAGTGGTACATTTTGTTGATGGAGGAGCCGGGAGAGGGACTTGTATGCAATTAATAAATTTTCTTTTGATCTCAAAGTAAATTAAAGCTAAACTTAAATCGAATTCAACAGAGTAAAGTATTGGTGATGCTTAGGGTTAAACAATTAATTAGAACAAAAACAATATATATAAGAATGAATTAAAGTTAAACTTGAATCGAATTCAACGGAGTAAAGTATTGGTGATGCTTAATGTTAAACAATTAATTAGAACAAAAACCATATATATAAGAATGAATTAAAGCTAAATTTGAATCGGATTCAACAAAGTAAAGTGTTGTTGATGCGTAAGATTAAACAATTGGAAAAAAATAAGTACATATAAAATAAAAGAATTTAAAGCTGAATTTAGATCGAAATCCAGTGAACTATGAGATTTTACCAGTCCATGAGGCCGACTTGATCTTCGTAAAGGGAAAGGACCGGACTTAGGGAAGAGTAGAAGCACAGAACGAAGAGGAAAAGATGAACAAAAAAAGACCTAATCGCCATTTTAATGGCTATGAGGATTGAAGGGAAAAGGTTGAATCTGTTTCCCTATGGGTATGGAAGGAAGAGAGAAACAGATCTGATAAACTCGTCAAAGGGAGGAGTTTGCGAGGACTATCGCGATTCTTGCCCTGCTTTTACTTTACAGATTACCTACAAAAAGCCGGATTATTTTAGGTTTAATATCTCGTTTCGTACCTGAATTTAACATATTATTTTAATTTGATCACAATATTTTCAATTTATATTTTCAATGTAATATTTTTATCCAAATTATTAAAAAAACTGTTAAATTCAATATTTTTAAATGTATTTAGTTAAATGTAACATTTTTTTTTCTTTATTTTTAACAATTACTTTTTAAAATCTTTTACATTGTCAACAATAATATCAATTTGCTTCAAATATTAACCACAGGTGATTTTTTTATCTTCTTTTTTATTTAGTTTTTTTTAATATTTTTAAAAATTTTCTCATTTCTGTATATATTTTTTAAATTTTTTAAATTTTTTTATCTTGTGATATATTTATTATCCGTCTTATATTATATTTTTTAATTATTTTATAATGTTTGACTTTCGTATGACACACGTTCTTTATTATAAAAATGAATTTTATGTAATTAGATCTTTTGTGATAGTTTATTAATGTTTTCAAAATTATCAACAAACAATATGCAAGATTAATTTCGTTTATCAACATTATTATTTATGTGTCTAATTGAATAATACATTAAAATTTGTTTGTTAAACATAATTTAATAAAAAGTTTTTATTTATTTAAATTCTTTTTAATATCCTTGAAGAACATAATTTTCAAACTTCTCTTCATGTTTTAGAGAGACTTGTTGTATCTTTCGATTTTTTAAAAGAAAATGTTTTTAGTTTGTTAATTAGGAAGAATAGCGTGTTAAAGAAATAATTTTATTTATGTAATACAGCCTGTCATCTAACGTTGATATGTCCGAGTGGTTAAGGAGAAAGACTCGAAATCTGTTGGGCATTGCCTGCGCAGGTTCGAATCCTGCTGTTGACGCAAATTTTGTTTAATTTTGACTAGAGGGCCCTTGGCACTAGCTTAAGCCACCGAAACTGGTGACAAAAGAGAACTGAATATCATAACTGCTCAAAAACAATTTGTTCAATTCATTTGCACTCTAAAGCTGATACAAAACAGGAAGTGAAGATCAAAGATGGAACTGTCCCTTTAATGGTCGCCTTTCCGAGAGAGTCCTTCCTCTACGGAGTGACAGTTTCTGTACTGGGAATGCATGATACAAGCTCCACTGCTTCAATGGAACCAATATGATTCCTTTGTTTTCATCCAAGTTGTTGATACTTCAAATACTGTTATCATGTTTGCTTGTTTTTGCAGCCACTTGAGGAATTGCATATTGGTGGAACCGATCTGGTGAGTAAAGATCTCATCACTGGTCACAATCACTGTTAAGTGTGTACGTTCTCATACACAAGGTGGTTGATATGTTTAAGACTAACCCTCGTGACAATTGCAGGCTGCAGCCAACAATTTGGTGATAGTTACCTCTACACAAGTCTGGTAGGCCTAGGGAGCCTTCTGCATACGTGTCTCACTCGACATGACATGATATCCAAGGAACTTGAAACAAGCCGAAAACAAATTTAATACAAGATAAGTGCATTAGAT
This sequence comes from Abelmoschus esculentus, assembly GCA_035048815.1. NCBI lineage: Eukaryota > Viridiplantae > Streptophyta > Magnoliopsida > Malvales > Malvaceae > Abelmoschus > Abelmoschus esculentus. Next base: position 326,833 of record JAUCBN010000032.1, read on the forward strand.
AATACATGTTACAAACCAGTATTTAACCACAATACAGATACTAAGCTCCTTCCATGGAAGCTCATTATTTTATTCAACTTACTACAAACTATAGTTGACAACAATGCAGATATCAGTCTCATCACATAAGAGTCTTCCATGGAAAGCTTTCATTTCAGGCAGACATAAGAATATCATGTTTTTCGGTTCCTGCAGGTTCTTGAGGCTGAATGTTTTTGTCAGAGTGATAAAATGGGATATAATTGCTTGGCTCGAAATCCTTGACAAAAGGTTTTTCGGTTTCTGCAGGTTCTTGGGACTGAATGTTTTCGTCGGAGTGATAAAATGGGATATATGGCATGAAAAAAAAATGATGAAATAGATAATTTTTAGTTATTGGTCCTAACTCTCGTGAACATGTAGTAAGACTTACCCATAATATAGTTTTTTTTTTATTCAACTACTACAATTAAATTGAAGTTGTCAACCACTAAAAATCATCATCTCATCAATTTTTTCATGTTATATTTTTTCTAAGTGAATCTTTACTTAAAAAAATATTTTTTAAATAAATTAACAGTAAATATGAGTGGAGATTCACTTAAAAAAATATTATATATATGAAAAAAAGACGAAATGAATAATTTTTAGTGGTTGATCTTATAGATAACGTGATAGAACTTACCCTAATATAAGTTCTCATATTATACAATGTTATTTTTAAATTTATATTTACGTAAATGACTTGTAGTAAATAATAATGAATTTCGTTGTTGATTTAATCTTTACACAACTATTAATATTTTACAAATGGGTAATTTACCCGATTCGATTGAGTTTCGTTTCAATTCAATCCAGCTTATATCGTGTTGGGTTGAGTTGGATCACATTTTATTAAGAATGAAGTTGAATCAGATTCAAATCTATGATAAAAAAAATATTTAACTTGCCCTAGAATTAATCATATAATTTTAAAAAATAAAAAAAATTATAATAATATCTTTTTATATATTTATTTTTATAATTAAATCTTTTAAAATTATTTTTTATGATTAAATCTCTCAACCAGACCCAAACCCTCTCTCTCCCTCTCTCTCCACTTCTTGACTTGTTCTATGAGTGCATTCAATTTATCCTTTGACTCCACCCTCTCTGCTCCCTTACCAACCGGATCAAAGCGTTCAACGTTCCCCACCACTGCTTTATTGACCAACGAATTATTAATACCGACGACCAGACCAATCAACACAAGAAAATCAGACACTTTTGGACCTAACAAATGACTAGAGAACAATATTTATACTGACAATTTTTATTTTTAATTATATATTATAATTATACCACAAATTAAAATCGAAATCAATAAAATCAATTAGTCTATGCACTAATTGAAAATCTTGTTGCTTTAAAAGTTAGAGATTTAAATCGTAAAGAATTATATATCGAACAGGAGAGCCCCTCCTCCCACAAGTTTTTTAGCTTTTGCATATATGTATTTTTTAAAATTTTGATTAATTATAAATTTATTTTTTAAAAATATTTATATTTTATTCTCAACCTTAAAATTTGTGTATTTTTAACACATTAAAAATAATTTATAAATTTAAGACTATACTCGATTATAAGACTAAAAGTTATCCTAGTCATCACACTTTGAATTTAAACATAATTGGATTCTTAACATTTGTCTATATTCTGGAAACAGAAGACTTAATTTATCAGTAATAAATTCACTATTCTCGATTCTTTTCAGTTTTTAAAAAAATATATATTAACTTATTTTATTTATATATAATATAATATAAATGTGATTCTCGTTTTAAGCAATGTATAGGTGCACAGTGTTTTGAAGTGAATCCCTTTTATTTTTCAAACAATCACTTAAGGAAAGTGGATTTATATTTTTATAGCGAGATTTAAACTTATTAAATAAAATAATATGAGTATTTTTAATTATTAGATTAATCAATAGATTTTGATTTTTTTTTAATTTTCAAAATTATTAATATAGTTACAAAAAATTCAAGTCTATCGGCACTTGGCAGCTGATATAACTAAAACTAGCACACAGATTATTGTATGCTGTATATTAATGGTCACGTTTTATAGAGAGTCCCCGTATTTATGTATTTTTATGAATTGAGTCCCTATACTTTTCATAAACATTTTTTTTGCGTTAATTTCTTCAAATAATTTACGGTGGCTTGTTTTATTAGACTTCAAAATTCTAATAATCTGTCATATTCATCTCGGTATTTTCGTACTCTGTGGATCATAAATACTAAAGAAACTAAATCGGTCAAGAACACATGATATGTGACCTTTTGATAAAGTTTGACTGCAATTAATGTGAAGGTATAATTTGAGATAAATATGTGTACAACTAAGTCAAAAGGTTATAAAAAAATTAATTATAAAATAAAGTTTATTAAGATAATTAAATAAAAAATTTATTTAATTTTGATTCGATTGAATATTTTCGGACAGTAACACCAACATCACGTCGACCCAAAGCTTCCAAGCGTTGACTGACCCACATACCAAAAGCCGTTTTCCCTGGCTGGTTTCAGACAAGCCAAGCATCAGCACATGTTCCGACTCATTGATATTATACCAAAATATTCTTGAATATGGATTAAGATCCGTCTGATTTAGATAATTAAAATGGTTTAAATATTAAGATTTAGATCAATTTTTTATTATCTCGATTCTATTTTAGGATAAATTAAACTTTTATCGACAATAGCACTAAAACAACAAACCAAATAATAAAAAAATGTTTAAGGATCGAACATCAAAAAAATTATCGATCCTTAAAGTAGCTTCAAGTAACCATGGTTGTAGAGTAAAAGCAAAGTCAAAAGTAGGACCCCTTGAGAAAATCATTACAATTGATCCGTCTAAAGACCAAACTCTGGCCACTTGCCACTTGACTCCGGTGGCTACAAATCTACACTCAACAACTCTTATAAGAGCCACCTCCGCCATGGCCAATGCCAAGGCCAAATATTCACACCAATGAATGCTTCTAAACCAAACCTTTTCCAAGAAAAAACATAGAAAGAACAAAGTGGTTGCGTACCAGAACAATATCCACCAAAAATGTTTCATCTATGCTTACCAATTCTCTTCCTCCTCTTCATCTCGATGCCCTTCGATGCCACTTCGCAAGCCATCGACACTGAACTGACCGTTCTTCTTGAGCTCAAACAGCAGCTTGGCAATCTGTCGGCACTTGCACACTGGAACTCGTTGTCCTCCCCCTGCAATTGGCCGGAGATCAACTGCAGCGACAATTCTGTGACTGAAGTTCATCTCCGTGACAAAAACATCACGGTAAGTGTTCCTCCGATGATATGTGGCCTTAAAAACCTCACTTACCTTGACCTTTACAACAATTTTATCCCTGGAGAGTTCCCAACACTTTACAATTGTTCAAAGCTTCAGTTCTTAGACCTTTCTCAAAACTATTTTGTCGGTCCGCTTCCTGATGATATCCATCGGTTGTCGACTCTGGTTTACTTGGATATTAGTGGCAACAACTTTTCTGGTGATATTCCACCGAGTATCGGGAGATTACCGATGTTGAGCACCTTAAGCATCGTCCAAAACCAGTTCAAAGGGACATTTCCCAAGGAAATTGGAAACCTGTCCAAGCTTGAGGTTCTGGAAATGGCTTATAACGTGTTTGTCCCCATGAAAATACCTCGAGAGTTCGGTCAGCTAACCAATTTGAGGTACTTATGGATGACAAAAACAAATTTGATCGGAGAAATACCCCAAAGTTTCAACAATCTTTCCAATCTAGAGCACTTGGACCTGGCTATAAACAACTTGGAAGGCTCCATTTCCAGCAGGCTGTTTTCTTTGAAGAATCTAACTCGTGTTTATCTCTTCCACAATAAGCTGTCCGGTGAGATACAAAAATCTGTCAACGCGTTGAGCTTGATTGAGATCGATCTTTCGATGAATGATCTGACAGGCTCCATTCCTGAAGAGTTCGGGAAGTTGCAACATTTGGAATCTATAAACCTGGCTTACAATCAGTTGACGGGAGAGTTACCAACAAGCATCAGCCAACTTCCCGCCTTGCGTGATTTTCGTATTTTTCAGAACAAATTGAGCGGAGTCTTGCCATCGGAATTCGGCCTTCATTCAGATCTTGAAGGATTCGAGGTGTCAGAGAATCAATTCAGTGGCCAATTGCCTGAAGATTTATGTGCCGGTGGTGTGCTACTAGGAGTGATTGCATACACAAACAATCTCAGTGGGGAAATACCAGAGTCACTTGGGAATTGCCCAACGTTGCGCACCATTCAGCTTCATAACAACAAGTTCTCCGGTGAGATTCCTAGTCGTTTATGGACATCTTTCAATTTGACGACCTTGTTGTTAACAAACAATTCCTTTTCGGGCAAACTACCGAGTAGACTTGCATGGAACATGTCGAGGATGGAAATTAGTAACAATAAGTTCTCTGGTGAAATCCCAACCGGGATTGCTTCTTGGTCGAATTTGGTTGTCTTTCAGGCAAGCAACAATTTATTTTCAGGCAAGATTCCAAAAGAGATAACATCACTTTCTAGCCTCACTACTCTGCTTCTCGATGGCAATGATTTTTCCGCTGGACTACCGTCTGAAATAATCTCATGGAGATCGTTAACTACATTAGACGTCTCCAATAACAAGCTTTCTGGTGAAATCCCTGCTGCGATTGGGTCTTTACCTGACTTGCTTAACTTAGATTTATCTGAAAACCAATTCTCCGGTGAAATTCCTTCCGAAATTGGCAACCTGAGGCTGACTTCACTCAACTTTTCATCCAATCAACTTGTTGGGAAGATTCCCAAGCAGTTAAACAACCTTGCATTTGAAACCAGTTTTCTGCAAAATTCTGATCTATGTGCAGATCATCCAATTCTAAAGCTTCAAGACTGCAATTCCACCCACTTTCAGCCTGATAAATTGTCAACGAAATTTATTGCCATGATTGTGGCACTTTCCCTCCTTGCTTCCACAATTATCCTTGTATTGGTCTTTTTCCTAGTTCGAGATTATAGGAGGAAAAAGCATGGACAGTATCTAGCAACATGGAAGTTGACCTCGTTCCAGAGATTGGGTTTCACAATGAGTAATATAGGGTCCGGCTTGACAGAAAACAATCTCATAGGAAGCGGCGGCTCAGGAAAGGTTTATCGAATCGCCATAAACCGTTCAGGCGAATCTGTTGCTGTGAAGAAAATTTGGAATAGTAAGACAGTGGATCACAAGCTCGAGAGAGAATTTTTGGCAGAAGTCGAAATACTGAGCAATATTCGGCATTGCAACATAGTGAAGCTACTCTGTTGCATTTCAAGCGAGGATTCAAAGCTTCTGGTATACGAGTACATGGAGAATCAGAGCCTCGATAGATGGCTTCATGGGAATAAGAGGAGTCCGATCCCAGGGATGAATTCAGTTCACCATGCTGATGCTGTATTGGAGTGGCCAAGAAGGTTACAAATTGCTTTTGGAGCTGCTCAAGGACTATGCTACATGCACCATGAATGCCATGCACCAATCATCCATCGTGATGTGAAGTCGAGCAATATCTTGTTGGACTCTGAATTCAATGCAAAAATTGCAGATTTTGGACTTGCTAAGATGCTAAGTAGGCATGCAAGTGCTCACTCGATGTCGACAGTCGCAGGGTCTTTCGGTTACCTAGCCCCAGGTAAACATTATCATTGTCCCCTGTTCAATCATAAATGGCCTTTGAATCAGAGAGACTAGGGGATCCCTGTAACACAAAGTTATCATTTACATTGCAGAGTACGCATATACAACAAAAGTCAATGCAAAGGTTGATGTTTACAGCTTTGGAGTGGTACTTCTGGAATTGGTGACCGGGAGAGAAGCAAATAGTGCGAATGAAAACATGAACCTGGCAGAATGGGCTTGGCAGCACTTCTCAGAAGATAAACCGATAGTTGAAATACTAGATCCAGAGGTAAAGGAAGCATCCTACTTGGGGGAAATGATACTGGTATACAAGGTCGGAATCCTCTGTACACATGCATCACCTTCTAATAGGCCTTCCATGAAGGAAGTTTCACATATCCTTCGTAACTGTTGTCTTCCGAATGGTCATGCGGCCAAAAAAGTGGGAAGCAACTTCGATGTAGCTCCACTTCTTGGCACAGACACCCCTTCTTATCTTTCCAGTTACGAGCACAGTGAAAAGGATCCACAAAAGATGACAACATGATTAACATCATCTGAATTTTACCAATAGCAGCGGTGAAACCATGTGCAAAACACCGGTGCTATATGGACAACCTCGTCAACAGGATTCCAGAGAATAAAAGTGAGCTTTGCTCATTTATTTTCACTCTTTTTGAAGATCAACATAGGGTCAATGTCAGCTAAATTTAATATTCGAAGTAACAAAATACACTCCTTGCAGTTCAGCTGCATGAAGCATTCTGTGTAAGAGAGATGAGTTAACCAACTAGAAAGAAAGCTCAAATTGTATTATTAGGTTACCTGTGTACAAAGGACTAAACAAAGTTGGAAAAAATCTAAATGATACATAACACTGCCTCTATGATTTACAATTCTTAGGTTAAGAATACTCGATTCATAATTTGAGGCAAGAAGAATGTCACAACACTTGGTTTTTGAAAATGAGAGAGCAGTCTTCGAGGCACTGGCACTCATGTAACTTCACGATTCCCCCAATATAAAAACACAGCAACGCATACCTAATTGGTTAATGTGCGCCAGCAATTAATGGGACACTTACCAAGGCATTGGCCTTCACTTCTTTTATAACAAAGATTCTTCACATGCATCATCTACAACACATTATGCCATTGACTTCAAACTCAACCTGCTAAAAATTATTCGACGAACGCATAAAGAGATCATAATTTGTATAAAAAAAAGACAAGTTACAAATGCACCTGTCCGGCCAACGTCTTCTGCAAAATTTCTGACCTATCCATCTTGAGAATCTACAACCTTCCCAAATGGGATATTTGGCTATAAAATAAAATAAGTTCAAAAGGCAAGTTAGACACCCAAAAATTGTCAAAACATACGTAAGAAATAAGAGCGAGGGTCATGTATCTGGGCCCACAAAAGATAGTCAGGGTCTAAAGCACAATCACTGGAAACATAGCACGTATGATGGCGGTACAGAGCCTGCCACCACATATGCAACAATTAGGAGAGGGGTGGGGAAAATTTTAACATGAAAAAGAGAGGGGAGAGAGATAAGCAGACAATTTCAATGTTTGCATGAAATCACTGAAAGCTTTTTAAAAACAACATAAGAGAATCGTAAGATACTTCAAGTCGTATGAAATAAGGATTTTATTCTTGCACTATTTTGTTAGTCAAAACTTAATTTCTCAAGAATAAGATACCCCCACCCCACAAAAAAAAAACAGCACTAACAATCACAATGACCCAACTATACAAAAAAAGACAAGGAACAAAGAAGGTAACCTAAATAGTAAACAAAACTGTAAAGTAAGAAACTACTACAAGGTAGAAAATTAAAAAAAATAAAACATCACTTAATTTATGCCCAAAAGTTGGATTCAAAACCTGTAATTCTTCAGACAGACTGTTTTGGAAAACACCAATTGCATTTGAATGCCCATTTTTCAGAATTGAATCCAAATCTGCACAGCAGACACTACCACCCTGCAAAGATTCCCGACTCACTATCTCCAGAACTTCCAGTATCTTCACAGCCATCCGCTACAATCTTTAACCCAAATACCTCAAACAAAAGAACTCACCTCGCAATTGAGGCTCTGCACATTGGAACTTGACCCGTATACACTTTCAGCAATTTCTACTACTGTTTGATTACATGGTTTGACCACCTCTTGATCGCCTCCATCACCACCTCCTTTCCATTTTAAAATGTTCCTAGAGGATCCAGTCTCAACATCATCTAAGAGAGGTAATGCCAAAATCTCAGTTTTCTGTTGACACAAGCTATGCTTGCATGCCTCCCTTACTTCAGAATCAGGAACTTCACATGGAGGAAGCAACTGCTGCCTACGAACTGGTTCACCCGACAGTTCAACAGACTCTACATTTCTAACTACTGGCAAATTATCTACATCTAAAGAGGTCTGTCTGCATATGGTGAGGGACCGCTGACTATCAGTACTAGCCTGCTGAATGGTAATTTCCACATTTCTTTCATCAATGTCTAGCACCCTACAATCAACATCCTCACCACTTCGGTTATCTGATTTAATTGCTTGACCATTACTGATATGAGATGTTCCACCATCTGTACACTTTTCTAGAGAAACAGACTCCAGCATCTGGGGGTTAATAGAAGCTCGCTTCTCGGGTTTGTCCCGTATTTCATCCACTGTTTCATCATGTTTTCTCTTAATTTGTCGTTCCGCAGATCCTAACCTCCTTGGGACAACTTCACTAGTTTTTCCATTATGTTCATTCGGATGCCTCGATTGTCGAGGTCGTCTATATCCATCAGGGAAAACAAAGCCAGGAAGTTGCCTCCTACGAACATGAGAAACAAAAATATCCATTCCCGGTTTCCAATACATGTACATGCTTATCTCCTGTCTGAACTCATCAACTGTTCCCCGTATGTCAAATTGTTGACCTTCCTGACCACTCACTCCCACTTTCCTCTGCAAGCCCATGAAGAATGCACAATGTGCAAACTGCTTGGATGTATCAACATACTCACTTGGGTAAGGATGACACTGCAACATTTCATTTGTGTCCCGCTCTATCTGCAGAGAAACATTGAAAACACGAGAAAGAAAGAAAAAATCACTATATTGGTCATACTGATAAAAAAAGCAAATTCAGCACAAAGTCAAAAGCTGCACCGGCAAAGTTAGCATTTACCTTCAAAGTAAGCTGTCTGAGCCTTGACTCTACCCATCCTTTCCATACCAGTAAATCAGCAGCATCAGCTGAAACTATGTCAACTTGTAGATAGTTTTTGTATGCCTCAAAGAAAAGATACGGCTCAAACAAAGCATACCATTGAGCTTTGTTTAGCTCAATTTCCTGCGTGAGAACAAAATTAATAAGATGAGTGATCAATAGTTTAAGCTTCAATACAGGCAGCTGGACATAAATACAGGATAGACTTGTATAATCTCACCTCACATATTCTATTACCATACTGAAACTGTTCCATCATAACACGAAGGGTGCTTTTACAGACATTGTAACTGGAATTCATGCAAGGGTACGCAGGAGTTATTATTGGCATAAGATGAAACCTGTCACGAGGGTTCTTCCGAGGATCCCAAACAGGAAAGCCAAGTTCATCTTCTTCTATTGAGCACAACATCACAGGGTTTGGCCACCTCCATTGAGTATATACTCTAAAAAATCGTGAAACCAGCATACTGGGTATTGCATTGGGATAAAGCTGGCACACACGTGCTACTAGAAGAGCCCAGTTTACACCTCCTAGAAATCCCGTAACCTACAAGCCAGTAAAAACAGAAAATTAAAACATGATACAAAAGCAAAGAAGACAATGAAAAATAAATCGATAAATATCGATCTTACATTTGAATAAATGCATCGCCTCTTAGCCCAGAACTTCAGACATCTAAGCGTCATACGGAAGTTCTATAATCATACAAAGGATCAGAAGAGTGTAAAATGAGAAAAAGTAATAGAACAAGTGTGGGTCAACATTCAATATTCACCTCAACATTTGGAACTAGTTTAAGGATTTGATCAGCAACCCTACACCCATTAAGACTGCGAACAGTTTGCTCATCAACATTATGCAGCACAGATCCATGAGAGATGTCAAGGTCCTGTTGATTAGTTCAGGAAAAAAAAAACAGAGATATCAAAATTCAGAGCAACTAACCATGCACTGCAAATTTAACATTAAAAAACTTGTAACGGGACATTATGAGTATTTTACATTGGTCAATCCCTTCAGCAAACAAAACATTCAACTCTCAACAAAAAATTCAGTTAAAATACTCCAAGACCTATCCAACTGCAATTCAATTTCATTCTGAAGCCAGATTTATAAAATCGTCTAACATGCCAGAAGTCACTTTCGCAAATTGAAACCATTGAGAAAAAAACTCATACATCAATTTACAAAAGAACTAATATATTAGGATGAGCTTCAAAAGGTCAGATGTAAAGAGTATTTTGACAGTTGCTCAAAGTATATTGTGATATTTTAAGCAAAGGTAAAAGATGCATACCCCCATAAACTTAAATTTGCTTAATAGTTTTCATAAAACAAATAGGTTATAAATATAAGGTATAGTTGACAACATATCAAGCACTAAGAAAGTTTCTTTATCACAGAATTGCATGTAACATCCTGCAATGCGAAAAGAAAACCATTATTGGCCTTCACTCGAGTATTAACTATTAAGTGAGATGCAGTGCAGCAGTAGACAAGTTTAAATTCAAAATATCATCAAAATGAATACAAACTTACATCTGGAACAACTAAAAGAGATATACTTGCATAAAGAAGATCAATTGATATCCCTTGGAACTTAAATTTCATTACTGGGACATGAGCATCTGGAACTGGTTGAAGTTCAGTGACTTCTTCCATTTCAGCCAAAATATCATGCAAAATGATGAAGAAATCTTCCTGGTGAAATTCAGAAATATGTTAGTAAAACACAAACTACACAACTAACAACTTAATCGTAGGTAAAACATAAAAGAAAATAAAAATAGGAAGATTAAGGACACCTCACGGTTCACATAAGATGGCCCAATACACAAAGTGTCTATGTCAGCCCCTGGTCCATGCACCTATCAAAATAGTCAATTGTTGCTTAGAAAATATCAAAGATTGATTTAACTTGTGACCCAAAAAATAGACACAATAATCCATACAAAAATAACATCAATGGAAATTGGAAGAGCAACAGACAAAGTTCATGCCACAGTAAAACCTTAAAAACTTTGGTCTTCCATGAACACCAAGAAAAGTAAGAAAGAATAATAAATAAGTTAATGAAATATCACTTTTGATTGAGCATTAGATTTCATACATACCCCTAAACGGTAAGATCCAAAAGTGAAAATGACAGCATTTGCTTCCTCCACCATCTGATCTGTGTAGCCCTTTTGTCGTGTTAATTGCTTTACCCAACCTTTTACAATCTACAAGGAAAACAATCACTTTTCAGAATTACACTAAAAAAGTTAAATAAGATCAAACATCTTTAACTGACATATGAACAAGATAAACGCATCTGCAGTGCATTCTCTTCCATAATTAATTTAGACCTCAGCAAAAGCTTTTCCTTTTTTCAAAGAAAGAGATACCAAAATGATTGATAGAAATGAAAGATTTACATCACCGCGCAATCAGCATAACATGCAGATCTAATTGCTTGGTAATTCGTAAATGAAACAAACCAGTAATCCCGATGAAAATACAATGTACCAACAAATATTCACATTTTTCTTCAACTAATGTAAGGCAACAAGCAAATTCGATTATTTGGTAATTAAATTACCTCAGTGATATGACCAAGGACCTTTTCCCTTTTCGCAGACTCTTCTTTGCTCTCGTAAAGTCCATACTCTATTAGAAACTGAAAGAAGAAAAGCGTCAATCAAACATCACTAGAATAAGCAATACTTAACAAAAAAAAAACGCATAACATTACCTTCTCTAATTCCGTATTCCGTAGAATATCAGCCTCACTTGGCCCCGCGAGTGATATAGATTTCGTGATTCCATGCTTCTTCGGAGGCTGTGATTGCTGAAGCAAAGACGCATTAGGGCTCCGAGTATCCATCGGTTTCAGAAATTTACAAACCCAGCAAACGACACCAAATACACTCAAGCTTGAATTTAACCCCAAATTGACACAAACCCAAGCAACTGTAATGGGAATCAAACAAATTTAACAAAAAAGGTAATGAAATTCAAATTGCAATATAAACCGAAATAAAATAGATTGTTTTTTCTTCTTTTTCTTTTGCAGATGCGATTTTAAACATAAAAGACGAACGAAACATAGAACAGATCGGAACCCTAAATGGTTGAAGGTAAAGGAAACTGCTTGGGAATTTCAACAAAGAAGGTCAAACACGTAAGGAATATAGTATCAGATCTAGACTCTATACTAAAGAGCAGTGCCCGAAGACGAGAGAAAGAGATACGAAAGATCGAGCACGCGGGAGGGAATAGAGAAGTGGGTTCCGGCGGGGAAAGGCAGCGTCACTTTTGGTAGGGTTTATTTTATATTTGTTCTTTCCCTTTTTGTCCACCGTCTAGTACTACATGAATTCAAATCAGAATATCGGATAAGTTCGAGTCATAAATTTTGCATATTTTTTTTAAGATTTAATATCAAAATCTGAGTCATAAATTTTACATACTTTTAACCAAAATAAGTATTAAGTATATATATAATTTTTAACATTTATTTAATATTAAATTATTTCTAATCAACTATGATTTTTACAATAAAATCTGTTTTACAGTATACTCTTAACTATTAAATATTAATCTTTCAAGTATTGTATTATAATATTGATGTTTAAACCTGAAACCTCTAAGAATAATAATCGTTCTTTTAACTATTGAGACAAGATGATTTATACTTAAATATTTTTTTAATTATTTGTATTTTATAGATTACGCCTTCTAATTTAATTATTTTTGATCAAAGATTTATAATTTTTTTCAAGTTTTAATTAGTAAGATTTAAATTGTTTCAAGGTGTAGTTATAGATTCTTTTATAATTAAATTGAATTAAATTTATATACGAGGCCCTAAAATGTGTTTAAATTATAATATAAAAGAGATAATATTTTTTAAATATTTTTAATAAATATATTAAATTATTTTTTTTAGAAAAATAATTTATAAATATTTAATAATTTTGTTTTAAAAGTATTATTTTCTTATATACTTTAAAATAAAATTATCTACAATATTTTTCAATGTCAATTTCTTCTTAAAAAATAAAAAATATTATATTTATAATATTTTTATAATGTATATTAAAAACTATTTTTGTAAGTCTCGTACAAAAATACTTATCATACATATCCACAATTACCCTGATACACGAGAGATTATACGGTGAACCTTGTTCATCACATCATCTATGGTTTAAGCAATTAGGACCGTTGATCTTCAAATAACCACCTAATAACTACCCATCTACTAACTCCATGTAGAAAAGAGGTGATGATTCACTTGGAAAAAAAATTCAGATCAACGATCCTGATTGCTTGGGACCATGGATGACGTGGTGAACAGGGTTCAACGTATAATTTTTCCTGATACACACTATAAACAAAATATCATGAAAAACAATTATCTTGAGTTATTTCTCTCATTCGTCAATTTGGTCCAATATTTCAAACAATAACATAAATAATATATACCGATCATTTATAAAAAAAATAAAAATTTAAGGATTAAATAAAATACATATATATATTAAGAATAAATTTAAAATAAAAATTATAATTTAAAAAGAAAATTTAAAGACTAAATTAAAATAGGTATTATAATTTGAAATGTATGATACAATTAAATCTTTATTTTATTTTAAATTAACGACTCTAAACTTATATTACTTTCGATTATACCATTCTGGTTCTAATCCATTTCTGTTTATGCCTCAAAACACACTACTTAGATAACGAGAGAAACAAACACTCTATATGTTCCCACGCTTCTCCCTCCTCCGTTCTCTCCTCCCTCCCTCGCCATGGCGTCTGCTATTTCACGCGTCGTCGCCGACACCACTTTCTTGCTTGAACGCTCCCCAACTGCCTTCTCCATCCCTCGATCTTATTTCAATCTATCTCACACCCGCTGCTCGGTGCATTTAGTTATCTCTTCCTCATGGAAATCTTATCTCTTTGGTCGGAGATTTCACGCTCTGTGCCGCGAGGATGGAAGGAGGAGGCTTTGGAGTTCAATGCAAATCGTTTCAGCTTTGAATAAGGGGTATCGGAAGATGAGAAGACGGGCAGCGAAGAGTAAAGAGAAGCAGTTGGAGCTCAGTGTTTGTATTTCAAATAATGCTAGTATTAACTGGTTTCCAGCGTGATTCTCGAGAAAAATGAAAGAAAATGCTACATGTCGGTATAATATCGTCTTTATTTGGCTATTTCACGTCTAAAATTATAAAGTTTTAGAGATTTTAATCTCCAAAAACATGTAATTACACACTGTTAAACAGAACCAAAACTCCAGGAAAGAAAGAACACAACTGAGTTCCATGTTAAATGGCTCGAGAATTATATAAACCTAAACGGAAAACATTAAACATCAACCAAATTTCAGGGGGAATAGTAGGCATTATTTGCCATATAACAGCTTCAAGCTTATTGGCATACAATATACTATGGAACCCTTGCACCTACCTTCGGTTCTAGCACTCAAACATTTTTGTCTAACTGAGCTCGAGAGTTTCTCCTAGCACTTTCCAAAACGGTTCTATCAACGGTAATGAAGTAAGCTGCAATCGATGCTGTTAACATACAGAGATTGATATATTATTACTTGAGGAAAGTGGTTAGATCAGTTATAATAACTAGTAATTCCCATTTCTATGTCCTCAATGGATACACAGATCAAACAGGATGCCTTATCGAACTCATGAATTCATATTTTCGGACTTTTGAGAATGCAATAAAGAATTGAAAATACCTCCGCTGATGATAAGAGCTTGAGCAGTGTGGTTGAGGTTTGCCTTTGCCCAAGGAATTTTACGAACCGCAATCAACTGAAAAAAGGGGCGATCCGGGGGGTTCAGAATACAATTAGAAATCTATTATCATGCTATTCACGCATAGAAAAGATCTTAGCACTGAACTTTACTAATTGAGTTTGAGATCATGAAAATGGAAGAATAGTTTTGGTACATCCATTTTATGCTTATACTAGACCATAACCCTAAACCGAGGTGCTATTACGATGCAAACTGAACTAAAGACTCAACAAGAAGACATGATAATTTGAAGCTAAAGTCAAATAATGATTTGTAATTTCGGATAAATTCGTTTGGTTAACGCACCGTAGGCACAGCGCTGACGACGGCGGCAATCGCAGCCGCCTTGATACCGGCGCGAATTCCTTCTGAAGATTAAACAAAAATCCAGACATTAACAATTGCATTTGGCGCAACAAAAAAAACAAATCCTTACGGTTTTCCAGCTGCGAAAAATGAAGGAAATGAAAGATAAAAATCCAACCTTGAGAGAATTTCTGGGCTCTTAATTTCTTCTCGTCTTCAGCAGGGGAAGGAATTAGGAATGAATTTGTTTTTCTCTGGATCCAAACATCCCTTCCTTCTGATGGAATTCCCATTTTCTACTGTAATCACCGAAAGAGTTCTTTTTTTGTTAAGCTTTGATGACGAAGAGAGATTTAGGAAATAATAAAGTAAAGGAATGATTAATAACTCAATGTTCATTTTCAAACAAAAACCAAAATAATTTAGTGCTTCTTTCTAATTTTTTCCAAAACTAAGTTCAGCTTACCATTCCTAAAATTTCATCAGAACCGTCCATCGCTGATCAGTTTCTGATAAAAATAGATAAAAAATGCATTTTGCTGTTGAATGTATATATCAATATTAGAGTATTTAATTTAAAATTATTAATTAACTAAATATAGAAATTAATAATTTTTTTAAATATATATAAATAATTCAAATCTAATATTTATTAATTGAATAATTTAAATATAATTTTATTCATAATTAAGTAACCTAAATATAACCTTTAATAATTAAATAATTTAAATATAATTTTATTTATAATTAAATAATCTCTATTATAATTTATCTAATTTTAAATTTGGAAAGAAAAATAAAGGTATAAAGATAATTTTAACCCTTAACGTTTATAATTTTTATCATTTTGGCCCTTATTCTTTTTCTGGGATAAATTTAACCCTTAACTTATATTTTTTTGACAAATAGCTTATTTTTTAATGGTCCATATTTTTTTAACACCATGGTAACTGAACCGTTAAAAATCTAACAATGATGACATGTTATATGCATATGATAATATATTTGTCAAAAAGATATATGTTAAGAAATAAATTTATCTAAAAAAAAAGGGCCAAAACGACAAAAATTATAGGCTTAAGGGTTTAATAAGCCCTTAAACTTTTGTAAAAAAATCAATTAAGCCCTTTAACTTTTTTAACACTCAATTAAACCCTCAAACTCAAGAAAAAAAATCAATTTGGCTCTTTAACCAACTTTGACCGTTAACTTTAACTTTTTTTAACACGTGTTGCAACAAAATAACACTACTTTAAAATTATATTAAATATTTTTAATTCCAAATTTTTTAATTTTTAATTTTTAAAATTATATAAAAATCCTGAAAAATATTTTTAAAATATAAAATATTTTTAATTTCAAATTTTAATTTAAAATGCTAGATAATAATTTTTTAAAAAGATTAAAAATAAAAAAAATAAAAATATTAAATATTAGTATACAATTATAAAAAAATAATTTTGTATTTTGAATTAATTTTAGAATTTTCAAAAAAAAAATCAATTTTTTAATTTTTTATATATTTTAAAATTTTAAAATTTGTTAAAAACGATAAGTGATATTATCTTATTACGATAAGTGTCAAAAATTCAAAAAAATACTTTAAAGTTAACAGTCAAAGGATCAAATTGATTTTTTCTTAACTTTAAAAGCTTAATTGAATACAAAAAAATTTTAAAAGCTTAATTAATTTCTTTAAAAGATTTAAAAATTTATTAAACTTTTAAACCAAAATTATAAATGTGGGTTAAAATTATTTTTATGCGAGTAATATCACTCGACACGCTGAAAACAAGCGGAAGCGGGAAAGATGTACAAAAGTATACAAATATGCGGCGCCACCTGTTTTCTGCGAAGCAAAAGGCAAAAGCTTCGTGTTTAGATCCAAAACCAAACGACGTCGCTCCTTTGTCTGAAATTGCTCTCTCAGGTAATTCATCCAATATTCTCTGCAAGGACAACTCTCCTATATGTTAGCATTCTTTCCAGTTTTTATATATAAAGAAGAGAATCACTTGCACCATTTTATTAATAATAAATACTAAAAACCTCCATCTATTCACTGAAACAGAGAATCCAGCATTCCCGTTTTCTAAAGAGAAAGCTAGCGATGGAAAATCCCGGCGATTCGCAGATGAAATTAATCACCGGCCCCGGCGGTTACGTGCTCGAAGATGTTCCTCACTTTACGGATTATCTGCCTGATCTGCCTGTACTTTCTCTTTTTTTTCATTTCCTCTTATTTTTATGTATTTATTTGTTTAGGTGTTTCGAACTGAGTCGGTTACTTTAGATCAAGAGAGGCGAGGTGCACATTGTTGAGATTTTTTTTAGTGATAGTAATTTTGTAAGCTTTGGATTTCATTACACTGTTGATTGTTCGGAGCTCAGATTCCGTTTTATTTGCATTTCAAGTTGATGATTTTACTGCACTTTAGAATTTAGATCAAGAGAGACGAGGTGCGCGTAAACTTGTTGAGATTTTTGTTTAGTGATTGTAGTTCGACTTCGATCTGCTTTGGATTTTATTGCTTAGTTGAGTGCTCTGATTTTCCTTCTTTCTGTTTCTCTTTTTATATATACGTATAGATTACATTTTGTTTTACTGATGTATATTTATGTGGCAGAGTTATCCCAATCCGTTACAAGATAATCCAGCTTATTCAGCTGTCAAGTGAGTAAAATTAAATCCCGAAAATTTTCTTCAGTTTTGGATTGAGTTTGATGCTGGTTTGTTTGAGTGGCTTTTTTTATTCGCAGGCAATATTTTGTTAATGACGATGATACTGTTCCTCAGAAGGTGAATCCTTGTATACTTGCTTGGCTTTTGCATTTTATGCAAAATTTATTTGAAGTTATAATCTATTTTTCTAAAACTTGCATTTCTTTGAAGCGGAGTAGGTCAAGAAAGAATGTCATAAAACCTTTTTAACTTTTTGTTTGTTTGTTTTGTTCGTTTTATTTGTTGCAATCAGAGTTATAAATTCCTACGGATATACTTTCTATAAATTCCTACAGATATAATTTCTTAATCAATATGTTTGAGGGATACACTTGTTTTATCATAGGTTGTTGTTCACAAGGATGGTCCAAGAGGGGTGCATTTTCGACGTGCAGGACCTCGCCAAAGGGTAAAATTCTCACCTTTCCTCAGGCTATTGGTTTGAAGTTACAAAATGATAAGCTATGAACAGTTTGCTGACCGACGGTTGTAATGCTTATCAGGTGTATTTTCAATCAGATGAAGTGCACGCGTGCATTGTAACATGTGGTGGTCTATGCCCCGGGCTCAACACTGTGATCAGAGAAATTGTGTGTGGCCTCTATCACATGTATGGTGTCCGAAAAATTCTTGGAATTGATGTAAGTAGCCCTATTATGGTATAACACTATTGATTACTTGGTTTATGATCAGTAAGAGCAACACCATCACTTGGTAATCTCACTGGAAACTTATACTTGATGTGCCTTTAGGGTGGATATAGGGGTTTTTATGCAAAGAACACAATCACCTTAACTCCCAGGTTTGTTAACGATATCCATAAACGTGGTGGTACAATCCTTGGGACATCGAGAGGGGGTCATAGCAAATCAAAGATTGTTGACAGCATTCAGGATCGTGGAATCAATCAGGTACGTTGAGGTGCATGGGTAGAGGTTTTTGTCTGAGTCTCCTCTCCGTTTGTTTGAATTTATGCATCTAATATTTCTTCAAATGACTGCTATTGCACCGCTTCTAATTGTCTCATTTAGCTGTTCAGGTTTATATAATTGGAGGTGATGGGACACAGAGAGGAGCAGCTGTAATTTTCGAGGTATTAGCATTTGGTCTTTTCTTATTTCTGTAATGGTCAAATAAGAAATATGTTGCATATAGGTTGATCATTTTAACCAAGGCTTAGTCGAGGATAAATCTATGAATTATTGTCTCAATCCCTTTAAACCATTAGTCATTAATTTGAATGCCAAACAATGCAACTAATAGTTGTTGTTGTTCTTATGTTTAATGATATTGTCAGGAAATTAGGCGACGTGGACTCAAAGTAATTGTTGCTGGAATCCCAAAAACTATTGACAATGATATTCCGGTATTTCTCATCTTCAAAGTTGTAGTCCTCAATAAATTTTATTCTTGACGCCACTTGAAAGACATGTTATTAATCCCTGAGATTGCATTGTGCTGGGTTGCTGATTTTGGTTCAGGTTATTGACAAATCATTTGGTTTTGATACGGCGGTTGAGGAGGCCCAACGTGCCATTAATGCAGCACATGTCGAAGCTACAAGCATTGAGAATGGCATTGGACTTGTGAAGCTAATGGGACGCTACAGTGGTATGCTTAGTTGTTACGATTATAATAGATGTATTCTTTACAATCATGTTATCACTACTGCTGGTGTCTCTAGTTTTGTTTATTTTTGGAATTTGTGTTCCCGGATCCATTCTTTAACTAATCTTATTTAACCGCCGCTGCAGGATTCATTGCAATGTATGCTACTCTTGCCAGCCGTGATGTTGATTGTTGCTTGATTCCAGAGTCACCATTCTATCTTGAAGGAAGTGGTGGACTTTATGAATACATTGAAAAACGACTCAAAGAAAATGGACACATGGTTATTGTTATAGCTGAAGGAGCAGGACAGGATCTTCTTTCAGAGAGCTTGCAGTCCATGGACGAGCAAGATGCTTCTGGAAACAAGCTTCTTCAAGATGTCGGGCTATGGATCTCTCACAGGATAAAGGTACAAACTTCAATCGACATGTGGAAACTGATAAGATGTCTATGTAACATCTACACTGAAATCATTAACCGTCTTCTATCACTTTGTGTAGGAGCATTTTGTGAAAAAGATGCCCATTAATCTTAAATATATAGGTTAATTTCTTGTTTGCTCTTTATCTACTCCCCCTACCAAATTTAACCTTTTAGTAAGGTGCAAAATATTTGACATGAGGAATTTGGCTTGCAGATCCTACATACATGATCCGGGCTATTCCTAGCATTGCTTCTGATAACGTCTATTGCACCTTACTTGCTCACAGTGCAGTTCATGGAGCAATGGCTGGATATACAGGCTTCACTGTCGGTCCTGTCAATGGCAGACATGCTTACATTCCATTTAATGTATGTTCCACAACACCCTTTTATAATATCTCTGTTGGCAGACACTGTTAAAAGTTACAAGTCATTCCGTTGAAGCCATTGACCACAAACATTGTGGACTCAAATTTGATCATAATTTGAACCAGCTAGATTTGATCATAAATATCAATCTAGATTGGCCTGACTTTAAACTAACCCAATCTGCCCAATAAACTGTTCCAGTTGAATGGAAGTAGCATTAAGTAGCTGCATTTTGTCTCTCACTATTGTTCAAACTTCAAACACTTTCCTGACTGAATTTATTAGGACCAGAAGATATTTTTCTCATGGTTTTATAGAAAGGCTAACGGTTAATATCTTCTGTTGTGATTCTAACGTGCAGCGTATCACCGAGAATCAGAACAAGGTCGTCATTACAGATAGAATGTGGGCGAGGCTGCTCTCTTCGACTAACCAGCCTAGCTTCTTGAACCCCAGAGATATTGCCGAATCCAAGACAGAGAAACAACCAGCAACTGGCACTTCGGATGGGGAAAATTGCAAAGACAGAACATCAGTGACCGAAGACAATTCTTTCATGTCAGAATCTGGCTTACCGGACGTGGAAAATTGCAAAGACGGAATATCGTTGACCGAAGACAATCCTTGTATGTCATGAAAAGTTCCCTCTCTCAAGTCCCGTCTTTCATAGTCAGTCAAAATTGGTATCAGTTAAAAGAGGTAGCACTCTACTATGAGTATCCCTAAATAATCAATTAAAACAGTAACTCAGGACTTCGGTCTTCAATTTCTGCTGTTGTATGGAATTGTTTGAAATTTTGGTGGTGATGGTGCTTTGATTTGGCATTGAGAAGTTCATAGTTTTGCTTTTATGGGTATGAAAATGGATGATCAGCTAATCTAGGACGGCATTGAACTGGAAGTACTAATCAGCTTACACTATATTTGTCTGTCTTCTTACTTTGTGCCTCCGAATTGGAGGGTTGGGTTAATTTTGAGTTAAGATCGATTTGAATTTTATACCATTCAGCTCAGCTCAGCTTCAGGTTTGGATTATTTTGAATTCTTTTCGATTCAAGTTTGGTCATTTAAAATTCAATTTTGTTTTTTATTGTTCCGTTTTGCCCTTTTTAATTTGGGTGTAGGCGGATTTTGATTGTTGATTTTATCGTTAAATGGAATTGTATGGGATTTCAGTTGAAGTTGATTGAACGGTGATTTCAAGTTGTCATATTCGACAGGCAACAAAGATTCGCCGCAAGCGGTAGATAATAAAAATAATATTACGTATCTATTTTTAAAAAAATTATATAGTTTATATACTTATTTATAAATTATATAATTTTTTTTTAACAATGTTACTTTAAAATACTAAAAAATATAATTTCAAATACTTATTTTAATCAAAAATACATTAATCATTTATCTTAAAAAAATATATAATTTAAATATTTATTTTAACAAAAAAAAATATTAAACACCTAGAGACACCTATTACTTAAACCTAAAATTGCGTGAAAATACCTTTTCAGCTTTTAGGGTTACTAAAACAAGTTCAATGCCACCAAGGCCGAAAACCGAGAGTAGCCTTATAAAAAACCACGTGTCATCTCCTCGTGAGCCCACAACCATGCACAGCATCTCAAACCAACACGCGCCACACCCAAACCATATCAACACTTTCTTTTAGACAAAGCAAATACGGGTTTTGATACCCTCACCTCCACACTCTCCACGAGGACCCCTCCACCGCCCGCCACATGTCCCCATCCTCAGTTCACCCGCCCCCTTATATCACCGCCACCACCCTCCCTCCACTTCACTCCTAGTAACCCTTTCTCCTACTACTCCTTCACCATCATCAAAAGAAACCAGAGCCGTTCATCATCATGTCGATCAACGATCAAAACATGCCGATGACTCAGAAGCTCTACGAGTCAGCTCCGTCGTCTCGTCAAGTGGCCAAGTTCATGACCGCCTCCACATTGGGTGCAACGCTGCTGTTCTTATCCGGGCTAACCTTGACCGGTACGGTGCTTGCCTTGATCATGGCAACGCCGTTGATCGTTATCTTCAGCCCTGTTCTAGTCCCTGCGGGGATAACGCTCTTCTTGGTGATAACTGGTTTCTTGTTCTCCGGTGGGTGTGGGGTGGCGGCAATAACAGCGTTATCTTGGATGTACAACTACGTGCAAGGGAAACACCCGTTCGGAGCCGATCAACTTGATTACGCAAGGAATAGGCTAGCCAGTACTGCCAGAGACATGACCGAGAGAGCCAAGGAATATGGACAGTACGTGCAGAATAAAGCTTCAGAGGTTACACAAGGCCAAGGATCTTAAGAAAGCTGTGGAATCTTGGAGTTTAAAAATGCGTGTTAGGTTCATGTCTTCTCTTGTTGGTGTGTTTTGTTTTTCTTTATCATTCGTAGATTATGCTGTTTGTAATTTGGAAGTGTTTCTTCTTTGTTAATAAAAATCTCCCTTTCGGTTAACAGTTCCAACTTTATGCTGAACAAACAAAATGAAATACCTTAGTCCTTAAACCATTACTACGAACCCCCAAATCTTTTTATTTACATTGCAACTCCAAAATGAATGGATTATGAGAACTTACTACAATGAATATTTTAGCTTCTTTTTAAAACCCTGTGTTTCTCAATTCTACATCTTTGTCAAGAAACTCGCTCGTTACTCTAACATTACATACAAAATAAAAACAAAGAGTAGGAACAGAACAGGACCTGGTTAATATGGAGTCCATGTCTCTTGACATGGAGGCTCTCATCTCTGCCAAAACACCTCGAAATCATCACTATACAATGACCGGTCTTTGATCTCTAGATTCGCAACATGCCAGTTCATAAGATGTGATTGGACAAGCTTGCACAACGCCAGTCCAACCGGAAAAATCCACCATTCACTTTCATCCCTGCATCATCACATGTTAAAAAGAAATGATGGTGATCATACCATTTGCCCCTAAAACGTCAGTGCTTTACTTACATGTTAAAACTCCATGGCCGATGGCTCCGGGTCTTTTTTCTCGATGAGGACAGACTGTTATAGTGAATATACCCACAAAGAAATGCAACCACCTGGTGCAAAGATGATGATTACCGTACAGATATTGATTCAAACCAATACAGTTCACTACTTCATCGTACTCAAAGCAACTCGTAACGGAAGGATAAAAGATCCATCAAATAGTTATTGATAGAAGCGAGAAACATGTGTAATAGAGGTTAACGAGATGAATAAATGCTCATTTTTAGCAGAAGTGGAGGAATACAAATTGTATACTTGACCAGACCCCCCTTTCGTATGGCCAGCAAACATCTCATTTTCACCTAGGAAATATCCCATTGACCAAAAGTGGGCTAACACAAATGCATCGCCAGCTATTCTTCTCCATACGAATTGTAGAAATATAAAACCAAAGCAGAAAGATGTTTGCAAGTAAAATGAAAATAAAAAGGTTACAAAGAGAAACTTACAACATTAATCAAGGATGTTAAGTTCCACAAAGCATAAAAAAGCGCAAGACCTGAAGATCGCCTCGATCCATGACTGAATAAAGCATTTATGCCAGCAGGAAAAGGAAGGAGGAGCCCAAGAGGTAAAATAAACATAACTAGAAAGACATCCACCAATGATATTGAATATAACTGGAGGAAGGTGAGCAACATTAAGCTAAAATCTCCTAAAAGTAGCATTGATATCACTAAACCAACAAGATCCTACAATCGTAGACCAAGTGTTAAAATGAATGATAGAAATGTGTAGATAAATTACAAGTAAAAGTTGATATAATTCTTAAGTTCATGCGTGTTACCTGGTGACCAACAGGTTTAGTGTTATGGACTATGAAAGGGAGAAGGTAAAAGATCTCTCTCTTATCTTCAACCTTATGTAAGCTGTTAGCATCCATAAGCCCTTGGTAACTCCCGTTCCGTCTTGCAAAACCTTCATTGCTTCCGAGACCTTGGGTTGAAAGCACCTTTTCTCTTGGATAATCGGATTGATTTAACATGTATCCGGTGTTGACACTGCAGCATATAGATTAACCAACCTAGTCAAATTCAATATAAGCAAGCATCAAATGATTCCATCATATGCATACAAATAATAAAAACTCAACAATTTGAATTTCTTTCAATAAGATATACAAGTATTCTTTTTAATTTTAGTTCCTAGTGTTTCTGCCTAACGCTCCCCAGTTTCCCCACAGGACATCCACTCAATAACTGCTCAAGATATGCCAAACTGACTTCATACCGAACACAAGGAAATTAATATCTAGAGTCCAGGCAAATAATGACACAATATTGACATATTATACCCGGAAAGTGGCTCAGTTTTGACTCCACCATTGGTATTTCCCAAGGACATAGGTTCATTTTCCTCTTCAACAGAGTACACCAAAAGTCCATACCGGCGATAACCCCCAGGAGCAACCTGAAACCAGGCAAGATCGATGCGTACACCATGGATTCTCAAAGCAGGATTAGCGTGTGTTTCAAGCCACCGAATAACAGGCTTAAATGTTACTCTCAGCCGTCCACGGCGAACCAGGCGTAATTGTGCATTCAAACCAGCCACTAGCCGATACCAAGTAGTAGGGGCCACCAGCTGTAACAGGTATAGCAATTAACAGAACATTAGAACCAAAACTTAGAAGATGTACCTCACTAAATGGCTAAAATATAACAACTAACCTGACTCATAAGACTGGTAAGAATGTTATCTATCTGAAGGGAAAATGGAGTCATATAGCTTCCATCACCTCCAAAATTTATAGCCATAGGAAACCTTTGAGGGAGGCGGAGAGGAAGGTCTGTTCTCTTTTCATCTCCACCAAGGAAGAAGTCCACATAGGCTAGCATTAAATCAGAAGTTGCAGAGACCTTCAGTGACAGAATACCACAATTACAAGTTTGAACCTATGCACAAGAATCATGCTTTAGCAGAACAAGAGTTAAGAAAGTGTTCAAAGCAGCAAATATATAATTTATGCATAAATCCAAAGATCTCCTAAACTGAAAGACCTGTTTTCCACAAGCTCTACTGATGTGCTTCGGTCTTGGAATAAGCATTTTCACCTCCAAGAATAGAGCATCCGTCTACCATGTAAAGGAGTCATTTGACCACTCCTTTAATTAGCGTATGTGTGTGTTTTAATTTAATATACAAACAAAACCTAATGATTTCGCAAGAATGTTCTACAACCAAGCTATATAGAGTTCAGAGAATAAAAGGTATTCATCTTAGTTTTCAGACATGCCTAATTTGTAGGTTTACCAAAAGCATGATGATAAAGAAGTAAACACAGAGCTAAAACAACCATGAGATCTGTCCAGTAAAAAATAAGTAAATCAATTAGAAAGAAGCGATATAGTAAACAAATAAAATGAAAGGTAATTATAGAAACCTTAATCCCCTCATAGAGAGCCCGTGAACGGCAAGAACGTAAACAAGCATGGTCATATTCTGACCGTACAAACTCACGTAGTCGTTGCAATCGCATTCTTCGGCGCCATTGCTGCCATGACAAAGCAAGGGGATAAGCAAGAATAGTAAGAATGGTGTAAATGGCACCTTCCCACCAGTGGTAAGCAGCAATTGCATTAATCTCATCCACAAATGTATTGTATGCACCCTCGTATCTTCAAGGTCAAGGAAATCAAATCAATGTGCAAAAATAATAATTAAATAATAAATATTAATAAAATCCAATACGCAGCACAATCAAAGATTGCATATTGCTGAATGGGAAGCAACCGAACAGAAAACTCAGCAATATACTCACACAATCTCTTTTATTTCTTCTGGAGGAGTGTGGGACAGATGCCAAGGTTCACTGAAAGTATTGGGACCCATGAAATACATTCTGTGTACATGGTTCTGTGACTCTTCGACTCTGTTTGTTTCTAAGACCTGAAAGGTGGGAAATGGCAAAATTAAAGTAAACCTCAAAGGATGATAACCTAACGGGGGGAAGTACATTGTAAAGAACAAAAATATCAGCATATTAGACCAAGAATTCTATGAAGTAAAGGAAAGAAAACTTGTAGACAACCTCATTTAATGATTCCAAGAATGGTAAAGAATGATCTCTCTGAGAGCCATGCTGAGTAGGAGCTGGACCAGATAATTCCTCAACCCCAACAAATTTCATTCGTGCAACACTAAGCACCAGTGCTAAGAGCATGAGAAGTCCCAAAAGTAAAAACCCAAATAACCAGGGTCCCCCAAAGGTGTAGATTAACTCTTCAAGAGCTGTAAAACAGTGTGGCATGTGATATCTGTTTGAAACACATTCATATGGACAGGGGGTTTCGGCAACACCACCTGTGAAGGAATGAAGTTTTGAATATTTAATTATCATACTGGACCAAAAAATAAAATAACTGCATGTATAAGAGGCATATGCCATTCAAATATAAACTGCATGACACTGACAACAAGCAAATGTACCTCGAACAGCAACATAAATGGCACGACGAGGAAGCTCTGAAGCTGGGCAAGGATGGCAGAGGGAACTCTCAGATCCACTAACATTCTTGTAAGTACCAACAGGACATTCCTGTAGAAACAAGAAATTAACTTCAGCAGTGTAAAGATTACTTGTTTTGCACTGTCTCAAAAGAAAAAAATTTGGACAAGCAAACAATATTATTCATATAAAGTCAATTTCGTCTAAAAATTCCATTGGCCGTAAAGTTGGACACAACTGGATTTGGATAGATTTTTTCAAACTTAACCTTAAAAACTGCAACCCATTCGTTTAATGTAGAATGTTGATTTGATTATAAAATTTTCAAAGTTCTAAGTGCTTACAATAGAAGTATAGCCTCAACAAAAAAATTCCAAATCAAATGAAAAGATCTGAACTTTTTTTAAAATGCAACAGAATAGCAACCTTACCGTACAAAATGTCCCATACAGCCCCTTTGGACAAGCTTTACCAGTCACAGTTCCATCTCCACCACAACTCTCATTTCTGCCTAATCCTCCCCTGTACGAGTTAATCAAAACATCAACATCATACCAAGAGGATAAACTCCATAGACAAGTGTCTGTAGCAAGCATTCAGTCATTAATATGGAGTAGAAGTCAGTCCCTTTTGGCAGTGACTGCACTGCTTGTAACAGAGAGCTTGTTTGATACCGTTTTTATTAAATCTGTTCCTACAAGACATAACTACAGCTAGGGACTTCTATGCAACAACAAAATATAGGCATTGACTACTAACTAATGCAACCAAAATGCTAAGGTAAATTCATAGACTTAACAGTTTCATCTGTTTCATAGAACCAAAATGAAATCTAAGCATTACAGCTTTAGTAATTTAAGTCTGCCACCCAAGTCCAAAAGCAAATCCTATACAATCATATTTGCAATTCAAGGATTCAATCTACAATGTTCTGAAAAATATAAAGCAAAGCATACTAATCACTTCATGAGTTCTGCGACAGTAACTCCAAGAAAAACCATTGCATTTCTAACATATCCATGAAATATTCATCATGAAATAATATTTGGTAATGGAAACTACATGGTTGATAAATTACCATGCTTCGAGTTAAATTTTATATTCTTTTTATAGGATTAATTTTTTCTATTTGCTAATGCCCTCAACAGAACAAAAAAGAATAAGCTACATAAAGTTGGAGAATGTGACAAATTCTGAGTCGAAAAGCTTGTTGGCATTAATCGTAAAGTATCGGTTTATGGACATCCACCACCTGGAGAATTGATTGACCAATATATCACAGACAAAGAACTGTTATCAAATGTTTTGGACCATCAGTAACATAACATTAAAAAGAAAATATCACATTGGAACCAAACCTAGAATAGATGCTTCCCTTCACACTAGCAATTGGCTGGTAAATATCTCCAGTGGGAATGTCTGACCAATGAAAATGAATCCTTCCACCTCCTCCTCCACCACTTCCTTTAGGACTACCGTAGCCTCCAACGCTTGAAAGAATAGCAGATTTTCCAAGAGTCAATGTGTGCAGAAACAGAAGTATGATGCCACCAGAGCCACCCCCTGGAGTTACGCTTGAATCATCAAAAACAGAATATCCTTGATGCCAGTCACTTTCTCCAAAGCTTTCTCCATCAGCCCTCACAGCACCCTCAACAGACAAAGTTGGCAAAGGATGCTCATTGGAACCCATCACTGTTCACGCATAACATCTCATGAAAATTTAAGACAAACTTAATAAAAGCATTAGCTATTATCGATATTCAAGACGACACACTGTTTCTAATATAATGGTTGAGATTCATAACATTTGAATTTTTGTAGCTCAACCATTGTTAAAATTTTTTCCCTTCCCCTATCCATCCTTTCTAAAAACAAAGAGTGGGAACCTGAGACCATACAACTCAAACATGCTCCTTTTCGACATAAAGAAAAGTCAACCTTGTTCAACATTTAATCACGTAAATCAAAAGCTAAATAATTAAAATACCCCAATCTTAAGTGAAGATGGAAAAGTTCACATGTTCACATGTCAGTAATTGCGTATCAACCAACTGGTTGCACTAAACTCTAGTTGCCCAGCATGATCAGTAAAATGTCAGCTAGTCATAAAAACATTTCAGATGAGACAGATACCATAGTTAAACATCACCAAGACAACCCTTACTAAATGCAAAAAATGAGCCATAGTAAAAAAAATATGTTTTCAGAAAAAGAACACAAACGCCTTACCTATAACACCACCACCTGAAGTTGAATTAGATGAGTTCTCATTTCCACTTCCACTACCAAGTTCACAGGGAAAAAGTGAATTCCCATATGAAATACCGCCCTCAACACAAGTACCTTTATAACATGCAATGCCCCCTTTACCACCATGGCCGCCGCCACTGCCAATACCATTGTATAAAAAATTTCCCCTACCAGTACCACCTATGCATCCTGTACAAGAACAAAAAGAACTACATCCGGATATGACTTTTAACCAGTGTCCCACTCATCTTTCTTTACTTTTCTTCAGGGCAAACAAGAGATGCTAAAAAGGTTCTATAAAAGATCATTTTATATGGAGTTGATTTGCTACATGGACATACACGTTTGTAGATGCAGATTATGAGAGTGAATTAAACATAACCTAAAACACAATAGATAAACATACCCATCCCAGATGCACTAATTACTCCAGAAGACTGCACGGATACGGATTTCGCCCAATGGAAATGAACAACAGATCCCTTCATAAGACCTTCAACGGTGATGTCCTCAACTCGGCATATCTAAAAATAAAATAGTGAAACAGTTAAATAAGAAGAAACAAACATATTTCTTTGTTTGTTACAGCACGACCGTACTGAATAAACACCTGGAGAGTAAAAGGTAGAGATGAATTCACATTGCAATCCTCAGGTGGTTGAAGTAGTTCAATGGGGCAATGTTGGAGACCACAATAAAGCTTTGGCATACTGCCAAACGCCAAATAAAAAGCAGAACAGTGAAACAACAGAACAGAACAAATCTCTTAATAAAATAATAATAAGAGTACAAATCCATATACAGGGGTGAAGCAATCAAAACCAGAACTTACACAACACCAAATGATGCAGTCTCTAGGGGACCACGTAAAACA
Organism: Abelmoschus esculentus; assembly: GCA_035048815.1. Classification (NCBI taxonomy): domain Eukaryota; kingdom Viridiplantae; phylum Streptophyta; class Magnoliopsida; order Malvales; family Malvaceae; genus Abelmoschus; species Abelmoschus esculentus. The sequence continues at coordinate 356,586 of JAUCBN010000032.1, forward strand.
GATCCAGGTCCAACCTTCATTAAAACAAATAGTATTAATTCCTTTATGAGAGAATAAAGAAACATCCCCAGCATACACTACTAAATCTTGCACATTAGAGACACTTAAGCTCTTTAGCTTACAACTTTTTAGTTCTTCTTTTAGATATACTTAGACTTATTAGATGACTTAATACTTGGAGTATCTCATATTTTACTCAGAAAGTTTATCATCAGTATGAACTACGAACTATATTTCAGACTTTCAGGTTATTAATATTTTGTGATTTGGGACATTTATGTAATCATACGTTGGGAGATTAAATTTTGGATTTTATTTTCAAGTGAATTTTCAGATTTTAATCTGTGTTTTGCTAAATAAACAAAATATGATTTAACGTTTAAGTTTCAAAAATGATTGTGATGTTTTATGATAATTGATGATATTTAATAATAATTATGTTTTATAAATATTTAAATCTAAAATTGATTACTTGAGAGGAAAGTTTTCAATAATGACTTCTTAAATTTGGCATTTCCTTCTATGCTAGGTTTAGGGGTTACGCACCAGTGATAAAGCTTGGTCCCCCAAACTGATATGTTCAGAATATAAAATCAAAAATTCAAAACCAACAGAATCTATGAACTTTTGAACCAAAAACAACAATGAATAATCGCAATAAAATAATCACTTACATAAATACTATAAAACAGTGATAAGACCAGTCGTTGCGCCTGAATCGTATCTCCAGGTCCAGATAAATTCAACGAACCTTGTCCATGTACTCCCAGATTTGCATTTGAATGTATGACTGATGATTCCTGGGTAAGGGGGCCAAGCTTGTCAAGAATTGTTACATTCTGAGAAACATGTAACATTCATAGAGGAGAGAATTAAACACCTTGAGAACAACTAAATTACTAGACTCAAGCAAGGAAGTTGCAACACTCGTATCTTCATCACCATCTATTATCATTTTGGAATTCCACATCAAGAATATTTTCACAGTCATGCGTAAAGCCCCATAAACCTGATATCAGTCAAACAGAAATTAAGTATCAAAAACAATACATAGGGGAAAAAACTAAGGCAGAAATGGTCAGATAAAGCAGCTAAGATAGCTATATATTTATTACTCCCATTACAAATCATCCGGCTGCTTCAATAAGGATATTTCATAACTCATAGACGTGAGCAAAACTAAAATGTTCCAGATGAGGAAATATATGGCTGCAAAGATACAAAAGACGGATAAAAGTTCGATTAAAATAAAATCAACTGCTTCGTAATCTGTTTTCTGAAGCAGTAAATAACTTAGTAATGTGACGATCATAAGCCTTTTTAATGACAAATGAATAGTGACTATGGAGAAAATTGGATCACATAATGATACAAAAAAGAATATGAAGCTTCATCGTTCAAGGCCACGAGGAAGTGTGTCCATTACCTTGATTGTAGAATCACTCATTAATAGTTCTTCTGCCAATAATTCAAACTCCGAAGATGCATAATGTGATAGCCCAAAGATCAGCATCCCCTTGCTCAGAAGGCTTATCTGCCCTTGCACCTATATAGGATGCAAACACTAAAATTAGTTCTTCATGTCAATCTAATTTTATCTCCTTAAATTTTACAAGCATAATAAAAAAAAAATAAGCAATACAGGAAGTGCAAAAAATGGTAGCTACAACTAAAAAGGAGGGAACTTAAAATATTATAGGTCCACACACAATTTAATATTAGCTCAGATGGCTAAAAGAGATAAATAAATCAGAAAAAGGCACTTTGAAGCATCCAAACCAATAATCATGAGTGTTGGCTGTCCGCATTGGGTGAAATCAACATTTCTTAGAATCTTAACAAGAACAGTAACTTAAAATTTATAAACCTGAACCCGACTCCAAAGCAAAGGAACAGAGGCTCTTGCACGATTTTCTATATAGACATTAGTCCAAAGTGGCTGATAAGGAAAATCTAGAAGAAGAGTATCCGTATCAGTTGATATATTATGATTGTCAATAGTAAGGCTTCGGAGGACAACATCATAAAGGGTTCCAGCAGCACCAGCATTTTCTGGGCAGCCACGACTAACTCCTCCTGAAATCAGAAAACAAACACCAAATAATATTAAATGATGAAATCAGAAAGCTCTCAACAGTAAAAATTTATTTTCCAAGCTCACCATCCTACAATAGTTCATTTTCCATGAAATTTATCCATTTATTTCAAACGATCACACCTTCAGAAGGCATCCCTATAGCTCAGAAACACTATAACCATCATTAGCTGCCTTAAACACTATAGCCAATCTTTTGAAAATTGCCCCGTCTTTTTAGCAACAAGTAATCGCAAAACCACAACACAAGAAAACATCTTAGGGTCTGTTTATTTCATGTAATTCATTTTATGGAAAACATTTTCCCTATGTTTTGATATTTGGTTGGTGTAATGGTTTGGTCAACATAATCCATTTCCAAGTAGATGTAAAATGGCTTGCATTTTCTGGAGAATGTGCTATTGTCGAATTTTGATAGTACATTTTCCCAACTTTTCACTTCAATGCATAAAAAACCAAAACAATATTATTTATTAATAAAAGTATTAGTTTAAAATATATTTATTAATACTTTTATTTGTAAAGTTGTAAAAAATATTTTAATAATAATTATTATATAAACAGAAATAATATTTAACTATTATTATCGTATTATAAAAATAGTATTTAAAATTTTAACGATGAGTAACATTATTTTATGTATTTAATATTAATTATTAATATTTAAAACATATTTAATATTTTTTAATAATAAAATATTCTTATTTTAAAAGTAGATAATATAATTAATAATATTTAGTATTTAAAAAATAAACTACTTAATATTTTTATTTAAAAAACTGTAAAATATAACATTTTAATAAAAATATTGACTAAAAATATGTACCATTTTAAAATAATATTAGTTTATCATAATTAATATTATTTATAGTTTTTAGAATTTATAATGAATAATTTCTGAAAAAATTACCAAACAACAGAAAATGATTTCTGGACATTATCCAAACACCAGAAATTGTTCTGAGAAGTTGTTTCCCATAAAATGTAATTCATTTTTCGTAATCGTTTTTTAGTGAAACTAATAGACCCTTAATTTCTTAAATCTTAATCTTTGTAATCACTCATAATGATAAAAGAAAGGAAAAAACACAAACAAAAAAGGCTTACCGTGCAGATATATTTTTGGTTCATCATGCCTGCTGAAAACATCGACTGAAACTCTTCCACCACCACCACCACCAAAACCATTACCTCCACATGCACTTATCCTGCCACTTCCAGTCCTGCTCTTCACAGAACAGATATTTTGACATTAAAATCCCTAGTTATACCCGGTAAGATAATGACATTTAACCCACAGTTAAAATCTAAAAGAAAGAGGAAAGGTGATTTAGCTACATGTAAAGATTTTCAAAACTTCAGCCACTGAAGCAAAAGAATAGGTCAGTTTTATGCATACATAAGATAGGATTTATCATTTATCAGCAATAAATAAAAGTCAAGAATGGACTAAATGGTGCATAAATGATAAAAAGACCTAAATCCTGTAACTGCAACTAATAAATGGAGGCTTAAACAATTTAAATCACCAAGCAGCCAGATGTTTCACTAACCCAGGTATCAACTTACATGGTTTAATAAGTACATAAAAAATGCTAACTACTAATGGAGACAGCTTCAAGCTCTCCATAAGTCCATATTGACCAAATAGAAGGTGCATTTCCAAATCCAAAAGTAGTTGTATCGACTGTTATTGCATGTTTGCAATCAACAGCATGCAGTAAGTTCAAAGCATTGTTAAAAAAGCAAATAAAAGTGGACACAAGGTGTGTTTCAACAATATCCCGCACACTGGCTCGCATGCAAAATAGGATAAAGAATACATTCCCCAAGAAGTTTAATTAGAGAAGTCTATTCCATCATGATAATAGTCTAACCAGCTTAATTGAACTTTCATCACTAAGTAGCTATTATGTCATTGTCTAGAACGCAAAGAATTCGATGAGAAATTAACGTAGGAATAAACATTAGTTTGCAGTTCAAATCTTAGCCAAAATCACATAAAAGCCGTCTAAGGATCAAATTTCCGCTCTTTGATACTCGTTTCTTATCTTTAATACTTTATTCCCTACACTTCTCATTTCTGTCTTTCACTTACCAAACAAAGAAAATGAGATAACCACCAACTTTGGAAACTAAATAAGCCAAACAAGCACTAAAGGAAAGAGATAAAATAAACAAGAGAGAAACATTACATTTTACGAGATTTAATAAAGATGCTACCACCTGATCCACCACCTCCCTTAGTCCCTCCATCACCCCCATCAGCCAACAAGCTGCCATTCAGCTCCAACAACTCCTTAATCTCCACTCTTACCGAACCACCGCCTTTGCCTCCATAATCCTCCTCCTTACTCGTTGTCCCTCCCTTACTCCCATAACTGGATGGCTCCTGCAATGATGACCATGAATAAGCATCTCCACCCCAAACATCCTCCACCATCTTCCTATCGTCCACCAAGCAACACGCGCCGCGTCCCCCATGACCTCCACCCGCTCCTTCCAGTCCCTTAGGTGACCCACTCGTCTGTGGTGGTGGGTCCCCCGCCCACCCTGTAGTGTTCACGGCCGAGCCATTGGAAAAACTAGCGTTATAAGCCGTGAGCCGGAAAGAACCGGTTACGACAGTCGAATTTTCGCCCAAGGAAAAGTTTCCGTTGATGTTTACGGTTATTGAACAGCCCAGAATGGGACAATGGAATCCAACTCCGGGGAGGATGTAGAAATTACCCTTTCCCAGTATGTACACGTCACGAGTAAGGTTCAAATCAGCCACAATCTGGCACGTCGAATCAAGAGAACCTACCCCTCCAAGATCATCAGTGCAAGACACCGAGGGCGCGTGAGGAGGAGGAGGAGGCGGTACCGGAGGAGAGTAGTCATGATATAACGAAAGACCATCGGAAACCGAATCGATTATCGAAAAATCCGATTCAAACGACAAAGGAAAAACAGAAACAAAGGCGGTGCAGAGGAGGAAGACGAGGAGATGGAGAAAGCGATATCGAAATCGAGCCATTTAATGCTGGCGTAAGTCATTAGAATGGAGGGTTAAGTTTAGGTTTTGTAGTGAGTTTCTTGATTTGGAGACACAACAGAACAATAACCGTCGAAAACGTCATGAAAACGAATTACTAAATTAATTTCTATGTAAATCTCGATTAACACCAAAATTTTATGAAATTTAGAAAGAGGAAATAACGAAAACCCTAAATTTTGTTTTCTCTCTGACGCTCTGCAACAACAACAAAAATGGTTCGTAGAGAGAGAGAAACTGGGCTTTTCACATAGAGAGGAAGTGAGAGATTAGAGAAGAGAGAGAGAGAGCTTTTTATTAGAAGCTGAAGAATACAAGGGGTATCTCCAAAATAGCCCCCTACTAACTAAATTCCCAAAATAGCATTTGAAATTTTATATTTAAAAATTAATATTATTATACTAAATTTGTCGCATAAATACGATAAGTTTAAAAATATGTAATTTTTACCGAAACTCGCCGCTTAAGTTTAAAAATAAATAAGAATTTAAGAATTTAATCATATAATTATTTTTAATCTTATATTAAACTCGTTGTGTAATATAATGATCATATTTAAGATTTTTAATTTTTTTATAAATAGATAATTTTGTTTAAGATTAAAGTACACAAAATTTTTTAATTTATTGGTTTGAAACGAATTTGTCAGATTTTGTTAAAGTATACAAATATTTCAGAAGCTGTAATACCCGAATTTCGTCCGGGTTCGAATATAAAATAAGGTCACAAGTAAATATTAAAGATAAATAATAAATAAAATAGAATAAAAATAAATAAATAAAATAAAATTCAAAAAATAAAAAAAAGATAATAATAATAAAGGATAAGGATGATCGGTTAACAATGGAAGTTTAAGGGGGTTAAAACCGGTTAATGGGAGTTTTTGGCTTTAAAGAGTGGTCGGTTCCATGGTCTTTTTTTTGGAGAGAGCAGTGGGCAATGTGGGGGAAGAAAACAGTGGCGGTAATCTCCAGAGAGGGGGAAACAATTTTCAATCTAAGCATGGCCATTTGAGAAAGATTAATCCTACATCCAATCTTGTTTTTCCCATTGAAATTTCTTAGTGGTGGAGCCCATTTGAAAAGTGCTTGATGGAGAAACATAGCAATGTAGTGGAGTCTGCAAAGATGAGAAATATAAAGCAAAGGAATTCAGCAGCATCATTAAATTATTCTTGAATATGAAGCAATGTTTGTGGAGAATCAAAAGAAAATTTGGAGAACAATAGATTGACAAAGCCCGACATCAACCGGAATGATAATCGGATCCTTCGATTGTAGTTCAGAAAGGAGAAGGAAGCATGGATTTAAAGAACCGACTATGAAGACTAATGCAACAAGCATTCTTGGACAAATAGGTGATAACCCATTTTCACACCCACTTTGCAAATTTAATCTCAAGGACACATCTGGATTTAACATTCCTAGCCAAGATTCCATTCTTGCTCAAGATTAGGTTGGTCCTCGGGGAAGACAACAATTCACAGAAGATCATAACCAAGAACATGGAAATGAACTTAAGCCTGAAAACGTGGGGTGATTGTTAGGATCAAATTAAGGTTAGATCTCTTTATCATATTTAATATTGAGATTTAGTCTTTATATTTTTAATTTAGAAGAATTTGGTCTCTTTTATCTTTATTTAATGCTTTTACTTATTTTCTTAAATTATTTATTTGCATATTTTAAAATCCATAGAGAGTATTTATTAGGAATCACTTAATTCACGTAGTTAATTAAATTAGAACCTTTTTAAGATTAGTCACTTTAATTAAATAACTAAGTTAACTAGGAAGATAATTTAGTAACGATGACGTTCTAATCTTATACCTTGGATACACTAAGTGGTCAGTATCATGAAATGACATTATATTGACCAAGAGTGTACTTCGGTATCGTATTCGGCGCGTCATCGAAACGTAGAAAATGGTAAATAATTTAGGATTAGATTTAATAAAATTAATTAGGCAAAGATTAGTAGCACCAATAGAATTATTAATTTTGTTTGGTGTCGAAATGGTAGTGTCCGTGCATTCGGATGTTATCATAATACACCCGGTGAAATTAATAATTTAATAGGATTTAAATATTTAAATTGATGGAGCCTTTTTAGGTTAGAACTTAAAATCGGCAAGATAATAACCGGTCATGCATTTTAAAACCTTTTGGGGTAGAACTTATATTTCTTTAAATACGAGTTAAAGTTTCCTATCTAGAGGACGTCTTATTAAGCTCGTATTTAAAAGAAATATATTTTTTTATCCAAAAGGATATTCTTATTCTCACGATATTTATTTGTCAATGAAGAATTAAATTAATACTATTATTCGCAATACCAACATACCACGTGTAATTAAAAGGTACCGATTTTCAGGCGCTCGTAAGGGTCGTCCTTACGCGTAATCGACTCCCGAACCCAAATATTTTTATGAATCTCTGGTTTGTTTTACGGTGTCTGGCTTACCAAAGTGGCCGATGACGACTCCAAATTAATTTTAAAATTAAAATGTTTTCAATAAAATTTGGTTTTTCATATTTAAAAGCAATTAAATTCAGATTTTTCAATATTCACTCGCCAGGCTATTTTTTACAATTTTCCGTTTTAAAATGGTCGCGACAGCTTGGCGACTCCGCTGGGGAGAAAATTTCTTGCGAGTCAGGCCTAATTATTAATTACACGTGGCACTTCGGTATTTCGAATATAGATATTAATTTAATTCATTATTGTCAGATAAATATCGTTCGGATAAGGATAGTATTTTTATTTTGTGTGATATATCTGTCATCCATGCATCAACTCTGGACCCGAGCTTTTACCCTTGAGTGGGAGTTAGATATTGTCCGACGTGATGCTATCCAGCTCCGAGTTTCGGATTTTTATCTACTTCCGGTATACTAACCTTACGCATCGTGAGGTTTTCACCTCCGTTGTAAGGGACCTATACTATCGAATCGATGTCTTATCGTCGCAGTAGGCGGTAACGATAGTTCGGGAACCCCGAGTCTAGATCTAAACTCACATGTGTAGAGTAGAAACCTACCCCTATTAGAGCCAGACAAGGACCATAAGATAAGGCGGTATGCTGCTGAAATGCTGCCAAAATTAGGATTTCTGTGTTAAACTGCTCTCTGGTTATTTCTGTGCAACATAATATGCTCTCTTGTTAATTTTTATGCGACTTAAATTGTTCTCTGGTTATTTTTCGCAAGTTAATTTATTTTTGTTCAGATTATTAATTCACCATACTAACACTTTTTTTGGTGGTGTGTGAGTAGTTCTTATAGCATGCATTAGATGTATCGATTTCTGAGCTAGTTGTATAGACAATGGTCATAAACTAAAAGTTTGATATACAAGTGGAAGACAATATGCCAGGATGGATCATATTCGAGAAGACTCAAAGTAAGATCAGAGTTAATGTTCGAGGAGACCAAGTCATACAAGATTGTTTTAGAAGATTTCAAGCATGATGCATGTCTGTCAAAATCAAGGGTAAGTTGGAAATTTTTGGATGCTGACATGAAGAGTCATTCGATAAGGTATTTCAGTTACCGTAAGGAGAGTAGTTACAACACCAACAACTACGAAGTTTTGCTACACCGTTCCAGTAGGTAAAAAAAAAAGAATTAGATTCATATTGAGTTTAACATTTGTTCAAGCTGTAAGTCGAGTACAGGGGCAAGTGTAAACATAAGCGAGACGTTGTAGCTAAAAGGAGAAGATAGGCAGAAAGTGGATATTTGACGGATAAATTAGGGGCATCTCAAGGTTATTGTTGATAGATAAAGACTCAGAGAGGAAAAGAGAATTATGAACTTAAGAGTTAGGTTCAAATTTCACGAATAACGACTAATAGAAGAGGACATCAGGAAGTAGGACGACAGGTAGAAAATCAGTTTGCAAGTTTTGAGCCGACGTTTTAAGTAAAGAACAACATGTTGAAAACTAGACCGAACCAGTAACCAAGGTTATGCCGAATGGAATTAGTGATCAACTTCAGAACCAAGTACAGGAAATGTCAAATATAAATGGGTTTTTGCTTGATAAAGTTGAAGACTTGTCAGATTTTCATCGACATACCAGGACAGATGTCGGACCAGACTAAACGAGGTGATCAACCAAGAAGCTCAGGCCAGCTGTTTCCTATCAACAAATTGACTTCTCCTTGTATTCAATCTTTTGGTTAGATGAGTGTTGTCTAATGACTAACTCTTGAAATCGATATCTCTTACATTCATGCATTGTAGAGTAGATTTATATTTAACATATTTTTGTTCATAACTCCATTTTATTATTCTGGCAGGTTGACATTTTCACATTTTTGCATTCATACATATGTTTATTTCATATTATAACATTATTATTTATCAATATTATATTTTAAGAGGCATAAATATGTTAAGATTTTGAGGATCACTTGGGTTTACATGAAAAAGATCAGTTGATCTTAGAATCAGACACCAATTTTCACACTGCTTAGAGTCATGGAGATCAAGAAAGAAATTCATCCAGATGAAATACAAATACGAGAGATTGGAATGGAAATTCGTTTCACACAAGGGTTCAATTTGAAAGGTTTTTTGTAAGAAAAAAGTAAAAAGCAAAAAAAAAAGAGAAAAAATGCCAAAAGAAGTCGAAAAGAGAAATGACGGTTAAGTTTAATAGCTGGGGCATCTGTTGAAAATCTAGAAAATTAGAGTTTGAGCTATGAAGGCAACAATAAAGTATTCGATCATGATGCCGACAATTGGAGAAGACTTCAGGCATGTGTTCACCCTAAATGATATAGTCAAATTACAGGGGATCTGTCTGCATTTTTGGATTGTTACGGAGTAATACCCTGAATCATCCCAGTTGCTTTTGCCCGCGAGTATTGGGGGTCCTTTGTAAGGGAGGCTATTTCAATTTATTTGCTCATGATGCTTGTTTCATATATTTTTTTCTCTCAAGTGGTAAACGTTTCATATTCTTTGATTTCTTAATTCTTTAATTCATATCATTTAATTCTTTTATTCACTATCATAGAAAAACATTCTTTGATATGGGTTAATTTTTGATCGCCCATACATATATGTATATATCATCACTAACATTATTCTTTCAGGTCTTGAATACTAACTGCAGGATTGATCTTAAATCAAATTCAGAGATCAACTTCAATAATGTGACTCATTTCTATTTTATTTAGGTCAAAAGGAGAACATTAATGAGTGTTCAAGAATCACGGGAAAATTCCAGACAAATTTTGAGTGAGTTTTCTCTCAAGCATTGTTGACTAAGATTTTTGAATGAAGTGATAACCCAAAACTTCATCCAACTGAAGATTGTTTTTCTTCAATGATATCCAAGTATGTGATGATATTTGGCATTCCTTGATCTCCCTTCTCAAAGAAAGAAAATAAGAAAAATATCATTTGTTATCCCCTTTGAGCCTAATATTGTTTTTCTTTCAACTCAACCCAAACCAAGGATCACCCCTACACTGAGGGCAAAGTGGATGAAAACGTGTTCGAAAGTGAAATGCATTTGAGATGCCTTATGAATTAGGGACAAAAATATGAGTGAAATGCAAAACCAAGAAAAACAAGAAGTTCAAATTATTGACATGAAAGTTGAAGCAATCAACAAAAGCAAAAATGAATAGAAGGTTTTGTGAGATATTTTGAAGAGATGAACCACTGACATAAGAAGTGGTAAAAAGGAAATGACCTCTAGGGTGAAAACCCAAAAAGGGCAGTCTAGAGTGATCCACCAAAAAAAGGAAAAAGTATTTCATCAGAGTATATCAAGATCAGTGCAACAATGATCCTTGGTTTTACCCTTAAATAATTATTTGAGCCTATATATCCTTTCTTTGGTAACCATAAACCATAGCCACATTACAAGCCACAAAAGACCATTTTGACCATATATGGATATTGGAACAAGGAGAGTTAGTCTTCAGAATACATCCCACTTATCAGGGTTAACCTTTCTTCAAGGATCTCTAGTCTTCTAATGCTTGATCGAGATCAGAAAAGAGGGAAAGATTGGGCATAGTGAATTAGTGAGGCAAATAGTGCCACGTAAACGGGGTAGAATTAGAAAAAGGGGAATGTTTTTTCTGAAAGCCTAATAAATTTGAGAATGGGTCACATTGGAGTTGATCTTTGAAAATTGGTTCAAAGGCTTTGTCGCACTTGGTATTCAAAGGCCCAATTTTATTGTTTGCCACGACAGTCAAAATTTTTCAATATTTTCAAAATTGGTAAAATCATTTTTTGATCTTTTTTGCTTATTGTTTTAACAAGCATCTTGCAGATAAATTGATTAGATACAAAAAAAAACAAAGGATTTCATGAGTATTACTATGATGTACTAATCCTTTAAGTGCAAGCAGAACAAGAGGTGGCCTCGGTACGTGATTTATGATGGAAAACAGATAAAGTTCAAAATGCAATAATATTCAAGCAACAAAGATGACACACAAGTAAATTTGGGGCAAAAAAAAAGAATATTGACCATTATTTGGGGCAAAATATACTAAGATCAATTCATCAAGTGAGGAAATTGTTACTGTTGAGACACCACAAGACAAAGTAAGCTTTACAGGGTGAATATCAGAATGAGAAAACAAGACAATTATGCTCAAATTCGAGTGGGGCAATGCTGCAAAGGTGTGTCAGAAGAACATACTATCATGAGAAATTCAAAAACCGAAGCAATGGAAAGGAAGAATTCCTTCAGAGTATAGAATAAATCTCCTCTAAAATAGATTTTTCCTGGTGCTCAAAGGTTGAAAATACAAAAGATCATATGTTGAAGACAAGAACAAGTGTCATTGAGTTCATGATATACTTCAGTTGTTGGAAAAAAAAAGGAAAGGAAAACAAAAAAGAAAAAGAAAAGAAAGAATAGATCTAAAGTGAAAACCTGAAAGGGCGCTTTAGAGCAAAAAAGCAAAGATCTTGAGAATTGAACCTGAGTTTGAGATGAATTTTCATATCAGTCAAAGAAGACATGCCGGGAGATGAAGAAAGAAATTATTAGCACTTTCTCTGAAGCAGAAAGTTTACCCAAGTGGTCTTCAATTAACATTCATGTTTCAATAGAAATATTCGTATTAAGATTATATTAACAATACATGATATTTTTGTCAACAGGAATCAAACAGAAATTGGCAGCCTTCTTGGCGTGAGTCCTTACCTTGGCAGCCTTCTCGGCGTGAGTCCTTACCTTGGCAGCCATTCCGGCGTGAGTCCCGAAATATTTGGTGGAATTTGAGGAATTTCATAATAAGAAGAACGGCCTCAGGTTTCATCACTTTTGATCTGGAGAATTTCATAATGAGAAGAACAGCTCCAGATTTCCCGGAGACGAGGAATTTCATAATGAGAAGAACAACCTCGTTTTCCACCACTTGATTAGTTTGAAGAAATTCATAATGAGAAGAACAGCTTCAAACTTTTCCAAACTTTGGAGAATTTCATAATGAGAAGAACAGCTTCAAAGTCCATGGGATACGAAGAATTTCATAATGAGAAGAACAGCTTCGGATTCCATCACCTTTTGTCTGAAGAAATTCATAATGAGAAGAACAGCTTCAGACCCTGGAGAATTTCATAATGAGAAGAACAGCTCCAGGTTTCACGAGATACGAGGAATTTCATAATGAGAAGAACAGCTTCAAGCTTTGTTAGCGTAACAGAGGCCAAGAAGCTTAGACAAACTTTGTGTCTTTTCAGTCTTTGCTCGTCGCCTGCTCCACAAACATTGAGCAAAGAGGGGCAACTGTCATACCCGAATTTTTACCTAAGGGCCTACGTAAATATAACAAGTAAAATAGTAAAAAATATAAAGAAAAAATTAAAAAGAAAAAAATGAAAAAGTGAAAAAGAAAAAGAAAAATATGAAAAAAGAAAAAAAATATTAACGAAAAATTAAAGATTTGTGTTTTATGCAGGGAAATAAAACCTTGAGCAACATCAATCAAGTTAAACCAACAATGGGTTCAAAAGAAAATGTTCAAGCTTGAGTAGAGAAGCGATGACGATGACAAATGAAAAAGATAATTTTTCAACTTAATCCATGTTGAATTTGTATTAATTGATGGTTTCTCTTTTTGCAGAGAAGGATTCAAGGTTCAAAAAGAATTCAAACAACCAATCAAAGCAACAACAATTTCAGATTTCATGGGGTGCGAGGAATTTCATAATAAGAAGAACAGCCTCGGGTTCCATCACTTTTTGCTTGAAGAATTTCATAATGAGAAGAACAGCTTCAAGCTTTGTTAGCGTAACAGTGGCCAAGAGGTCTAAACGAAATTCGTGTCTTTTCAGTCTTTACTCGTCTCCTGTTCCACAGCATTGAGCAAAGAGGGGTAGCTGTAATACCCGAATTTTGTTCGGGTTCAAATATAAAATAAGGTTACAAGTAAATATTAAAGATAAATAATAAATAAAATAGAATAAAAATAAATAAATAAATAAAATGAAATTCAAAAAATAAAAAAAATAAAAAAAAAGATAATAATAATAAAGGATAAGGATGATCGGTTAACAATGGAAGTTTAAGGGGGTTAAAACCGGTTAATGGGAGTTTTTGGCTTTAAAGAGTGGTCGGTTCCATGGTCTTTTTTTGGAGAGAGCAGTGGGCAATGTGGGGGAAGAAAACAGTGGCGGTAATCTCCAGAGAGGGGGAAACAATTTTCAATCTAAGCATGGCCATTTGAGAAAGATTAATCCTACATCCAATCTTGTTTTTCCCACTGAAATTTCTTAGTGGTGGAGCCCATTTGAAAAGTGCTTGATGGAGAAACATAGCAATGTAGTGGAGTCTGCAAAGATGAGAAATATAAAGCAAAGGAATTCAGCAGCATCATTAAATTATTCTTGAATATGAAGCAATGTTTGTGGAGAATCAAAAGAAAATTTGGAGAACAATAGATTGACAAAGCCCGACATCAACCGGAATGATAATCGGATCCTTCGATTGTAGTTCAGAAAGGAGAAGGAAGCATGGATTTAAAGAACCGACTATGAAGACTAATGCAACAAGCATTCTTGGACAAATAGGTGATAACCCATTTTCACACCCACTTTGCAAATTTAATCTCAAGGACACATCTGGATTTAACATTCCTAGCCAAGATTCCATTCTTGCTCAAGATTAGGTTGGTCCTCGGGGAAGACAACAATTCACAGAAGATCATAACCAAGAACATGGAAATGAACTTAAGCCTGAAAACGTGGGGTGATTGTTAGGATCAAATTAAGGTTAGATCTCTTTATCATATTTAATATTGAGATTTAGTCTTTATATTTTTAATTTAGAAGAATTTGGTCTCTTTTATCTTTATTTAATGCTTTTACTTATTTTCTTAAATTATTTATTTGCATATTTTAAAATCCATAGAGAGTATTTATTAGGAATCACTTAATTCACGTAGTTAATTAAATTAGAACCTTTTTAAGATTAGTCACTTTAATTAAATAACTAAGTTAACTAGGAAGATAATTTAGTAACGATGACGTTCTAATCTTATACCTTGGATACACTAAGTGGTCAGTATCATGAAATGACATTATATTGACCAAGAGTGTACTTCGGTATCGTATTCGGCGCGTCATCGAAACGTAGAAAATGGTAAATAATTTAGGATTAGATTTAATAAAATTAATTAGGCAAAGATTAGTAGCACCAATAGAATTATTAATTTTGTTTGGTGTCGAAATGGTTGTGTCCGTGCATTCGGATGTTATCATAATACACCCGGTGAAATTAATAATTTAATAGGATTTAAATATTTAAATTGATGGAGCCTTTTTAGGTTAGAACTTAAAATCGGCAAGATAATAACCGGTCATGCATTTTAAAACCTTTTGGGGTAGAACTTATATTTTTTTAAATACGAGTTAAGGTTTCCTATCTAAAGGACGTCTTATTAAGCTCGTATTTAAAAGAAATATATTTTCTTATCCAAAAGGATATTCTTATTCTCACGATATTTATTTGCCAATGAAGAATTAAATTAATACTATTATTCGCAATACCAACATGCCACGTGTAATTAAAAGGTACCGATTTTCGGGCGCTCGTAAGGGTCGTCCTTACGCGTAATCGACTCCCGAACCCAAATATTTTTATGAATCTCTGGTTTGTTTTACGGTGTCTGGCTTACCAAAGTGGCCGGTGGCGACTCCAAATTAATTTTAAAATTAAAATGTTTTCAATAAAATTTGGTTTTTCATATTTAAAAGCAATTAAATTCAGATTTTTCAATATTCACTCGCCAGGCTATTTTTTACACTTTTCGGTTTTAAAATGGTCGCGACAGAAACTAAGGGTAAAAATTTTATATTTTCTAGATTATGTTTAACTTTTTATATGTGATTATATTTTATATATGAATTTTTATAAGATTATTTTTATTTATTTTGAATAATAAATTATATTGTAATTATTTTAATTAAAAAAATTTAACATTTGATCAGTGTGGATTTAGACAGGCACAATAGGAACGACCGCACAAGTCACCCTAAAAACAAGGGGGTCAAAATTTTGATAAGCTACATCCATTAGATGATGTTAATCTCAAAATTTAGTAAATTTTTAAAAATACTATAAGAAAGATGTGATAATTGTTAAAAAAATATAATTATTTCTTAAATGCGATCATTAATTATAAAATCTTATTGATTATTCTTATTACTATTGCTTTTGTAAAACTAGTAATGTTTTGGACAAGCGCAATAGAAATGATCGCACTTGGGTCCCTAAAAAAGATATTTGTTTTTAAATACTATAATTTTTTAACTAGTAGAGGTTATAAATAATTATTTTTAAAGGTAATATTTTAATAAATTACGTAGGGCCTTCAAAATTTTTGAACTGCTCATGCATTCGATTAATTTAAGATGTTTTAGGTCTTAATTGTGCACAATTATTGAGAAAAATAACATTATTATTTAAAGATTCTTATATTACGAGAAACCTGAATTTATTGGTAAGAATTTATATCTTTTATAATTTTTAATTTATTATTTTGTAAATGATAAAGTATTAATTTAATTTCGTGTTTGTAGATTGGTAAGCCTATAAAGTATCGAGTAAGCCTATAAAGATAGATTTGAGAAGAGGTTTAGAGGTAAACACTTAAGAAAAGAGGTTGCACTTGCACCTGACCCTATTTATTATTATTATATTTGTTTTTTTTTTACGTAACAAATTTTATTAGGTGTTATAATCGATCGAATATAATTTAAAAGAATTAATTAAACTGAAAATTAATTATCATTTATGAGAGATGTTAATTTTACAAAATTTTAAAGTGTATATAAATTATAATATGAGTATTAAGTCAATCAATTTAAAAATATTTATTCAAATTAAAATTATATTTTTGATAAATTAAAATGGAATAACTTAATTTTTTAATTTTTATAAATTGGGACTTTAGGGTATATAAAAAATAAATCTTACAAACTGTAAGGTACATATAAGTCCTTTTAGCTTTCATAAAATATCACACAGATTAACTTTCATGTTTCATAATTAAAGTATAAAAATATCGCTAAAAATAAAAATGGGTGTAATATTTACGCAAATAATTTATTAAAATTCCACTTTAAGCCAAACCTGGTTTAAATAAATATTTTGATCAGGAAAGGGAGACAAATCTCAGTAGGTGTGTTGTTTACGCGCGGGAGGTTGAGAAGGGGGGAAAGAATTTTGGAGTAAACACGCATCATTTAAAAAGCGCAGCATCGGGATTTGATTGACTTACCCGCATGGTATCTAAGCATTGTGCGTGATTGGACCAGCACAAGGGGAAGGCTACTGTGATTTATTATTAGTATTTTACGTAGCTAAACGGGTGAGACGCGTGTAGTAATTCTAACCTTGTGAAAACGTCGCGTCAAAGACAAAGAGGAGGGAAATCTTCGTCCGTCAAATATTTTGTCTTGGATTTTTTTCATTTCAATAATATTGAATTTAATCCGATTAATTTTTATAATTATTCATATTTAATTTATCAAGAAAAAAAAACTAAAAAAAACTTACAAACAAATGTTTATTACATCCCTTATGGTATATTAAATAGTTATCATTCGTGTCTAAAATAGTCATCAAAAAATAATGAAATATTTTGGTACATGAGATGAATATCATATAAGTTTATGTCATAGGACTTATTTTATTATCTCTTATTTTGTTCCAAATTCATGCCGTTTGTATCGAAAGGGAAGACAATAGTAGCTTCACTTCTGAGTTTAAAAAGCTTTCTTTTTATTTGTGTGAGATTTATAGTTGAGCACAAATGTTAAATGCTAAGCTTAAGGCAATATACAAGTGGTAAAATTGACCCAAATGTTCAGGTTCACTTACAAAAGGATATGTAAAGATGAAATGAACATTTGCAGGGGAAACGTAGCAGTTTCAGATACACAGCAAAATGCACTTTCAAGGTAATTGACCAAGCTGCTCAAAAGAAGCAACAACGTTGATTTTTCCCTTTTCCTTTGCCACATTCTTCGAGAGAGTGATTCGTTTCCCAAACAAATCATCTGTCACGGCACTGAGATGATGAAAATTGTATTCTCGGGCTCGAAACACCCCCAAAACGGACGACACTGGAGTTGTCTTGGACTGAAAGTGAAACTATAAGTCCAGATAATGGCTTAAAATCATGCAGGTTTCTTTGTCCCTCAGTTGTGTCATTGCTTTCATCTCTATCCTTCGTATCCACTCTTTGCTCACACTAAAAAGCCTACCGATCTCCTCGAGCGACTTTGGGGGAGTGCCCTTGAGCCCGTAACGTAGAACCATCACTTGCCTTTCTCTTTTTTCCAGACCATTCAAAAGATCATGAAGATCTTCCTTCATGTGCTGCATCATCACACTTTTTCCCGGGTTCCGTATTGACATATCTGGGATAAATTCCTGGATCATCATACACCCACACGTTTTGTCAATCGAAGCGTCTTCATTGATGCCCGATCAAGTTTGCATCAAAGAATAAGAACGATAATGCAGATACTAGGAAGCAATATAATGACATACCGAATATTTTGCATTGATACCATCTCCGATTTTCTGGTCAATTGAACCAACAATCCTGAAGCATTCATCAGCCGACCTGATTTTAGACAAAGACAGACCCGTCATCTTCACAATTTCATCATCTTCCGGGTATTTCCCGTGCCTTTTGCTAAGGGCTTTCCGAGCTTTCTGTATCTGTCGTATTGCCCTGCTTAATGTGCACTACAAAAAAAAGATGGGAGAATAACCACGGGTCAAGCTCCAGCTTCCATTACCATGATAATTGCGTGAAGAAATAACATACTAAAGACGAGAAAGCTACATACAGGAACTTGGATCCCTCTAGCATGCCGTGCCACCATCCTCGAAAGTGATTTCCTTATCCAGTACTGTATATAGGTAGCAAATTTGTATCCCCTTGTGTGATCAAACCTTTCTGCACCTTGTAGGACTCCTGTGCTTCCCGCCTGTCAAAGACAACAAAACAAAATTGAATGATCGGTCAGGTAGAAACAAATGGAAGAGAAGATATCCGACTAATCATGGCATGATTTGTTGCACTGTTCGAACTTCTATGATTTTCACAAGATTTCAAAAAGGAAGATAAACTCTTTTATTATGTTCACTGGTCTGCAAAATTAGGGGTTTACTTGACATCCATAAACTAGACAGGTGCAAGGGAGAACATGCCAGTAACAATCTCATTCGTGCCCCTTTAAGTTCAAACGATAAAAGTTAAGATCATAGTAGGAAGCATGAAAAACAAGCATGCCTGACGATTTGGCAAATACATTAATCCCTTAGATTTATTTCAGAGAAAATATGCTACAAATTAAGTTGAAATTCTATTTGTGAGGGCTAAATTAACATCATTTCATTTTTATGTTTTACTTGCATGATATGTCAAATGTTCCATACTATAACATAGTGCTGCCCATGAAAAGGCATTGAAACATCACAACTTGCAAGGATATGTCAGTATTAATCCCTAAAATAATCCATCTCACTTCATTGATTCCATAATTTGTCTTTCTGCTTATTGGTCCTGCTCATTCGTGACTGCTTATCGATATCATTAGAGGGCATAAGACTAGTTTTCAACTTTAAATCAAAAAAACACATCAAAATGATATTATATTATTTGGACCAACTTTACTAATCTATAAGAACTGTTGTAAGTATTTTTAGAGATCAACCCACCTTTTCCAACATAATAGTAATATTTTCCACAAGAAAGTTCATCATAATCTATTGATGTTGTTGATTAGATTCAAAAACATCAGAATTGTTAACAGATACAAAGAAATTAGAAAACCACATCATTGTTTAGGAAAGATCTAGCTATGGAAATTACATATATATACAGGACATTATTGGAAACAAGTAAAACAAGTGTAGCATGTAAACAACTAAACAAATTGAGGAAGTCAGAGTGACCTGGATTAAATCTTCATGGGCTATTCCCAGACCCCTATAGTTCCTAGCAAAGTAGAGGACTAAGGAGTGTGTACTCCTTAGTAACTCGTCCCTGCAGTATCAACCATAATGCAAATTCTGTTGCAGCACCTTCTCAGTAATTTTGGCTACTTCTGCCCACCAACTCAAGCTCACAGCTCTCCCTGTTTCCTCTTCCATAGTCCTTTTAATCCTCTCCAAGTTTGCAACCACCTGATTGGGAAAACATAGAGCAGTCAAAGGTTGCCTCAAAATATGTGACAAAAAATATGCATTCTATAAACTAAACTTATAAGACAACCTTAACTCCCTTTGACATTTCTACTTCATTTCTAGCAACTTTCGATAATCTCTTCCTAGAGTCTGTCTTTCTTTTTGAAGAAGAAACTTTGGGCTTCTGAAAGTGTCCGTTTAGTGTGTTGGAAGGCAGCAATTTTGTAGAAATTGTAGTGGTTTCAGCCGTTTTTTCTCTTCTCTTTTTTTGTTGTTTATTTTTTCTAGAACAAACAATTCTTTTATCCTTTTCACTATCCACTAAGCCACTCATATCACACTCTCCACTAACAGCAGCAACATCAGATAGGTCGAACATGTTCAGAGGTCTATTTGTCCTGGACAGACAGGTATTGAATAAATTTAGAGCTTCAAGCTTTCCTAGTTGCAGTAGAATTTCCCTCTCCAACCTTAACGCATCTGAATCAACAAGCGTCTCCTCTAAAACATTGAGATTTTCCATTAGCACACTGTATCGTGATGTATTGCATATCTGTGGGCCCGAGCACGAGGAAGATTTGTTCCCTACGATTAGTTCATTAGAGAGACAGTTCATATCATGTAGACAACTCTGTGGCCGTGATCCCTTGTCAATCTTTACCTGGAAAAGAATAAAAAAAACAGAATAATACAATATATTTGACAGTGCAATATTATGAAATGGAATAAATTACTGTGCAAACTTAGTAGATATAATTTGATATTCAACCACATCTCTTCAACTTCTAAGCAGTCATTTTCTATTGTTTGCGGAGCTGCGGATGAAGCGCATGCTTTCGGAGAATCTTTTGCTAAAATCACACCTTCATCAGATATTACAGACGGGAATGACAGCCTACTCGAGTTAAAAGAAGCCTCCTTCCCTCTCACTGTGTCAAAGAAAAGTCAATGGAAGTGAATAAAAAACAAGGAAAGAAATAAAAGATTTGACAACCCAAAGACAAGCACTTGGTATAAGATAACTTAGACAAGACTAGTGATGTAAACTGGAATTCAAATGCATGGATTCCATCCATAGTTAAAAACTACAACCTTGAATAGCTTCTAATTCAATAGAAAGTAACCTGCTTCTAATTTGAAGTTAATTTTAGCTTAAAAATATGCAGCCAGTCCCTATACTTGAATGAAGTTTAAGATACAGTCCATGTACTTAAAAGCTACAAATTAAATCCTTTTAGTTTTTGGATTTGAAGATACTAATCCAATCGTTAACACCATTATAAACTCAGAAAGCATAAGTGGTGAGCAAATTTTGACAGAAAATACTAATGTGGCAACAGTATAGATTATAAATTTTAAATCGAAAATAGGAAGACTAAATCTCGAGCTTTACCAAAGTACAGATACTGATCATTTTGGCAAGAAAACCTCCATCTTAACTTCAATTAACATTAAAACAATGCAGCAATACAAATTCAATTCGGTAGTAAACTAACACTTATACATTCACCTCATTCTAACCAAACTGAGAATTTCTAAAAGCTCATCTAACTTCTTTCTGAAGTGAAGCAGAAAAGATAAGTCGAATTGAAATCCATTGAACTCACCAGAAGAAGAAGAAGAAGAAGGGAGCTTAGAAGGTGAATTGGCAAGGAAATGAGAGGGAACTGGGAAAACACCTTTAAGATTCATCCTGAAACCCATCGATTCCTAGATTGCAAAGCCACGGTGTCCATCAAATCTTCATGAAGTTGGCGTAGTTTATAAAGATCGATGGCCAAAACTATAAATGTGTTGAATTTCTCAATCCTTTGTGCTGTTTCACCTGAACCACGGGTTCTTCATCTCCAAAACTTGTGTCCATTACAGTTTCAGCCTCTTGGGGCGGTGACAGAAGTTACCCAAAGCATCTTTAGCTGGATTTGGGTCTGTTTTGGGCATACTCCTGCGTCTGGGCTCCTCTCCAAGAATTGGACGTTGCTTTTTCTCTTCCATAACTAACTATTCAAATCATTACCTTGTTGCCAAAGGTCCTAAAATGAATGTTTAAAAATTCAAATTTTATTTAAAATTTTTCTAGATAAATTTATTAAATTCGAGTCTGTTTGAGTTTAATCTAAAATTTAACTTCCCCACGTCCTCTCATGTCTCTCAATCTCATTTCTCTGCTCCATCAAGTTTACATGGTAATGTTTCATTATCTTCTACTTAAAACCAGCTTTTCACTTTGAATTCAGCTTTAGATTCTCTGTTAACGATGCTGTTTATCGCTCATTCTTTTGCTTTGAGCACTTGATTTTCAATTCTCAGCTTTGGGTGTTTTTCCTTTTCCTCTCGCAGATCAATTGTTTCTCTTGCTAAGAAGAGCTGCAATTTGAAATTTGGTTGGATATTAGAAACCCCATTTTAGAACCGTTTACTGAATTAGTCTTTGGGGGGGCTAGATGCAATAGCTTTTGGTTTTTGGATTGAAGTCTGAAATTTGAAGGCTAGTTTTTGGGATTGTTTTGAAAGATGCAAACCAGATAGGGTCCGGGTGGGTTATTAAAGGAAGGCAAGGAGCCTGTGGTTACAACTAGAGCAGCCCAGTTTAAGACTCAGGTACTTCAGTTATTAGGATTATATCTAGCATAATACACATCAATATTTACACGATTATATATTTTATAATAATTTAATTAATATAATATATGATCAACATATACCAATGATTCAAAGGTACAAATAGAAAGTTTAAAAGTTTAATGACTAATTTAAAATAAATTATAATTTAAAGAAAAAATTAAAACATTCAAAAAACTTAAGACCAGATTAAAACGAAAACCGTAGTTTAAAGATAAAATTAAAGTGCTCAATAGTTTGAGAATCGGATGCAGGATGCAATTAACTATAAAATTATCGTATTTTTGCACATTTTAATTTTTTTTTTATATATTGTACATATTACATTATTGTTTTGGTTTTTCATTTACAATAATTTTTTTTGAATAGTTTCACTTACAATAAGATAATTGCATCATAGATCATTTATATACAAACATTACTGTCTCATGGACCACATCCTAATCATATTTACATAAATTAAGCAGTCTGGTATAGACTTGCTCCTACATAATCATATGATTTTACAAATAAGCAATCACATGAATAATCATCAAAATGCAGCAGCATTCGGATTACTCAGAAAACAAGAAATTATAATTTCGAAAATACAAACATAATCCAAGCTTCGGCTTTGCCGATTCGACTACCATGTTTATGCACTGAACCCTGTCTGAACAGAGCTCCAACGACTGGTAGGAATGCTAACACAAGCTTGTGCCAATGCCTCGGCCATCTGTTCTGTCTGAACTCCGGCATTGCAGATGTTTGCAAGGGATCGCATGTGTTTCATCCCGTACTGGGATAGGGAACCACAATGTGTCTCAAAAGTTCTCACCTGTTTAGATGAACAGAGCGTGTTTAATAGCAGCAAGAGAAGAAAAGGAAGGAAACAGAGGCTGAGAATTGGGAATGTTTTACCATTTTCTTAAGGCATTTCCAGTCGTCTACGAGTGGTTGGCCAGCTGCTCGAACAGCGCTCAAAACTTCTGGGCCTCTTTCGATACCGAATAAAAGTTTGCCAATGAGTTTCACACTGTTGTCTATATGCATTCTATGAGACATGGCTTCAACAAACTCCTTTTGGGCTTCAACCTTCCTAGCAGAGCCCTCTGGTGCCTTGCTATACTGCAAAGTAGAATGGTGAGAAAGCTCCAAGTTAGATGGGAAGAAGCAGTTTCGTGTTCAATCAATCGAGAAGAAACAAGACACAAACCTTGTACCAAAAATGGACAAGATCAGCATCGCGCTGGTTAACAGCTTTTGCGGGTGTTTGCAAGGAGTTCTCGTCAACGAAGGTGAAGTTATCATTAGCAGGATTTGTACCCAAGTATGCAAAGAGACTATCCTTGCTAACCCCTATATCACCATATTGCATGACATGAGAGCCATAGTAAGCATCGCCACTGAGAGTCCTCTTCTTAACCTGCAAAAAGGCGGCGAAATGAAATTATACGGCAGATCTCAACAATAGAAGTACAAGTTTTTTCTTAGATCTAAACAGTAATCAATAACTACCATACAAATTGAAAATCTTTATATTTTCCTGATAAAAAAACAGAGTTCGTGCAAAACACTTCATAAAGCCTTACAACTTCATATTGCTGGTGCAAGTTCTCTGTCCGCAAATTATGTATGTCACTGCTCAACAGAAACACAATATTAGGATTCACATCAAGGGATGCAATTCAACAAAAATAAAACAGAATCCGATTCCTCAGTTTTAAAAGATATTTATTTTAGTATTAGATCATACTAAAAGAATCGAATTTACATGTATAGCACCCATTTTGCCTCGGACTTTTTACATTTGTCTAGTAACTATTAACATCAACAAGGTGCAGCCACGAAACAAACTGATGTTAATTTATACAAAACAAGCTAAAATCTTGAGAAAACAAATCCAACAATCAGCTTCAATTTTGAAATAGTTGCAGATTCAATATTGTCATGGATAAACGAAGAGGAGTTAATTGATGAACATGCTTGAATACTGACCTGTCCTCCATCCAAGCGATACTGTACAAGTCTCCCAAGCAGGTTTCATATTCTGGAGGAGGACTCGGGTACTCCCCGGGGCAATAGGTCCCCCAGCTACTCTCCTCTGCATTCGATGCTGTGGTGGCATAGATATTCAAACCCTCAGGAAGGAGACCTTCAAAGATACTTCCTGATTCACAAGCTTCAAGATAGAATACCTACAAAGATACATGTAGACAGGAAATTAAGAAAGCCAGAAAAGTGATAAGAAATCGCATTCAGAAATAGATAGTTATTAAAATATTGATTTACCAATTTTTTATAGCTTCCTAAAGCATGCTTTTTCTTTAAAACATCAATCAAGTCACCAGCATAAAGATAAGGATAGGTAGGCATCCCTGGATTAACACAAAAAGGAATCCATTAGCAGCTTTAGAAACAAGTATCAAATAGCAAGCTGAAAACCATACTAGAATCTGCGAGTAACAGATACAAGGCCATGGCACAATCCGAAAACCACACCAAAGCAACTGCAAAGTCGATATTACTAACCAAGAACACCAGGACCCCCATGGTCAGTGTAGTATATGAAGATATGATCATTAGGGCCACTGTTTACAACCTTCCCACTACCCCCAGTGATGGCAGATTTGTTTCCGAGGATGGCCGCGAAAAAGTTGTTAACATTAACATCTCTTCCAGTATAATCCTGCAGAAAAACAACAATTAAGCAAACATTTACATCATAATCAGAAATTCAAAATTAGGCAACAGAGTCATAAAAATATATAGAACAAACCTTTGGAACTCCCTTATAAACATCACTGCCTTGAGGATGGTTAATGATAACACCAGGCCTAGGGTTCTCTACATTGAAAGCTATATCATCGTACATAAAGACAACGATATTTTCCTCTTTCAAACCACCGTTCCTTAGGAGTTGATAAGCATGACAAACATCAGCCTGAAACAATTATCAATAAATTTTAACAAAATTAAGACCGATCAAACAATCAATAAAATCACAACAAAATGAATTAAAAACTCTGTTAACACGTTACACTCTTACGAATTCACTATCCAGTGTAGGTTGACAGTCGTGCGTGTATATCAAAAATCATATAAACGACAACAAAAAGTTCAAATTCAATGAAAGCTTCTGACCTGATGCCTGTAATTCCAATATCCATTAGATCCAGCAATCAGGACCGCCCATTTGGTGCCACCAACTTCATCATCGCTCCGGTGTAAGAACCTCGAAGCATCCAACGGTAACCCGAGAAAGTCTCCGATGAAATTTCTACCGGCGGAGACAGTGCCGGCGATCGATAACAGGAGAAGAATTACACCGGTGAGGAGATTGGTCATTCTTTTGGCCAACAAAAGATGAATCGGAGAGATGATTCAAAAATGCAAGGCTTTGTAGCTAAGTTATATAAATCCGGATATTGCGGTGTTATTGGCGGGCCCGGGAGCTACTTTTATTGGTGGGCAACTTGTGATTGCATCTGGAACGTTGATTATGGGACCCATAAAATCTGACCGTTAGATGAAAATGATGAAATATGGTGGTGGCCCAGCTGATTTTCGTGGGCTCTTGATTTGGACCCGCCGAGTTGAATTGTCTATTTCGTAATTGCTTCTTATTGGATGCTTGTTTCCTGGAAATAAAATAAAATAATCAAAAACTATAGCTGTATAAACAAAAAAAAAATATTTTTATTTTTTTATGTTTTATCCCGATTAATCTGAATGAATTTATATCACACACTTAATTTTAGTAGATAAGTTTTTAGATAAAAATTAAATAAAAAATTAATGTAATGAATTATAATTTAAGCTAAATGAATATGAATTTAATTAGTATCATTCCTTAGCCAATAAAGCATTCATTTGGAAAAATTATTAGGTGAACTGTTCACCACGTCATCTATGGTTTCAATTAATTAGGACCGTTGATTTTAATTTTTTTTCAAATGAATTATCATCGTTTTCTTATATGGATTTAGTGGCTGAGTAGTTATTAGGTGGTTATTTAAAGATCAACGACCTTAATTGCTTGGACCATGCATGACGTAGTGAACAAGGTTCACTTAATAATCTCTCATTCGTTTGGGTGTATTTAAGCACTCATCCGCATCTAATTTATATTTAACGAGGGGTTTAAAATTTAAAATGTTAAAGTGTTTATTTAAAATAAAAAATTCAACTAAAAACATTTTGGAGGATTTGCTTTGTCAATTCATTTCGAGGCTGGAAACCCGTCTAGGTTCAAAATTCAAATTCACAATTGTATTCTTTTACAAATTTATGAGTAAAATCCATATTAAAGTATTATTTTTGACCTATATCATCTTTAATATATTTTTGATTTAATATCAAAATAAGTGATTAAAATATTTTGGAGAAATTATATTATGAGTAAGTTTTACCGGATCATCTATAGAACCAATCACTAAAAATCATCTATTTTATCTTTTTTATGTCATATTTTTTAAGTGAATCTTTACTCATATTTACTGTTAGTTTATTTTAAAAACAGATTTTTTAAACGAAGATTCATTTTAAAAAAATATGACATAAAAATAACAAGATTGATATATTTTAGTGGTTAGTCTCATAAACAGCAGGTGAAATTTACTCGTAATATAATTTTTAAAATTTTTAATTTATTTTAGATATTTAAATTCTAAGTTAAAAATAATAATTTAAACATTTAAAATATAAAAAAAAATAAGTATCTAAAAATAATTAAATAATTTAATCATTTATTTTGATATTAAACATATATTTTATACCCAACATTTAATTCCTTTAAAATTTATCAATCCGCCCAAAAAAAACAAATTTTTTGCGTCATCTCTTGTTAAGATATTTTATATACTAGTGTTAGTCTCGTCCCAGCCGTTCCTGCCTTATCTTCCAAGAGACAAGTATTTAAATTCTATTAAAAAAATGGAAAAAGACCCGTTGAATCTGCTAGAATAAGTATCAGAATTATTGGCGATTCAGTGTAGGAATCTGTTGCTCACACGCTTCTCCAACATTTCTCTTTCAATAAGAGCAGGGATAATGGATATGTGGACAATCAATGACCTGGTAGACCGGTAGCTGTATTATTCAATAATATTGTCGGGGATATTAAAATTATTTAAAAAATGTACATAATATCCGGATAAAAGAGTCTGTTTAGTTTGAAAATTTATTTTTATTTATATTTTCAAATAAATAATTTTCATATTAAGTATAATTTAATACTTTGGTTTAAGTACCATTCAACAAAATTTAATTATACTTATGTAAATATTAATTAAAATATTCTTCATAATGTAAAAAACTACCCGCCAAGTGGTCTTACAAAAATCCAGCCATAAAATCTATAAAGAAAATAATTCCCGCTTTGACGTCTTTGTCCAATCTGTCTTGTCCCCTCCTTTTCTCGACACCGGAGGCCTGGCCTGTGTTTGAGCTGAATCTTTTGGAATCCTATTTATTACACCCAATGGGCAATGGTGACATAAAGTAGGAAGAATCTGTTGCCCACACTCTTCACCCACACGTAAGGTTGATAGGGACAAGGGCCGTTGGATTTGTACCAGTATTATTGATGAGATTAAACGGTAGGCGATGACGTCATGAAAATAATATTTGAAAAAAAAAATTATATAATATGCTTTAATATTTGAAGATATGTGAGTGTTATTTTTTAGAACTTATAAATAAGGATAATTATAGGTCAGATTAGATGGAATATTGTGTCGATTTATATTCGACTCAAAATTAGAAAATATATATTATAAAATTAATTAATTAATATAATGATTAATAATATTTATATTATTTTATTTTATATAAATTTAAATATCAATATAAAAACGTATTATCTCTATTTAATAAAAAAACAGATTTAATACTTAAAAAGGAGAGACTCTAAAAAATTAATATTTTTAGTGGGTCTAAAACTTTAAATTTAAAAATAATTAAATAAAAATAAACGTCTTAATCAACTCACCAATTTGTGCATACTGTAAGTTTGAAAATTTGAAAGAGTGATCTAACTATTTTTTTATTTAAACAAAAAGATATTTAAAATTCCAATATAAATATCATAATTCAAACTCAACATAATTAAAAAATATAATTATCAATCACTTTTTTTATTATTACGCCTAATAAAAAAATTCATTATATATTTATGTGATTTCATATGATTAAGAAGGCAGAGAATTTAGAAATAAATCTCCTCCAATTTTACATAACTGAGGTGGTCGACCAACTAGCTTAGGCCTCCGCGGGCAAAACACTTGCATGTGGATTATTTTGGAGGAATAGGCAAACCACGGTGCAATCATCCACTTCGAAGACGGAAACATCCTCTTCCATGAGGCGGTGGCCGCCTCCACCATCGTCCATGCCGCTTCCTGTTCACCTTTGACAAGAATAATATCATAAGCAGATGGATTAAATTATAAAAATATATTTTTTTCAAAATTTTATCGATGCTCTTTGTTTTTTCAACTTGTTATATCCAATTTATTTATATAATAGTACACAATATTTGTAATTTAATCCACATATTTTAAATAAAGCATAATAAAAAAAATCTTAACATTTAATTAAATTATCATTTTAATTTTTATTTAAAAATAAGTTAACTTTAAATATTTTATTCTGAGTTAACCCAAGACTTGTAAAGGAATGAAATGGTAAATCATGTTAAAGGAAAAAGTTCTTATTTCCCCAAAGCCCAAACAATAAGAAAAATCTCGGCCCAACTTCTATGCTTAAACATGTGGAATATATATAATCTTCCACAGTTAGGGTTTCTCATAAACTATCGTCTCAGTCTCCTCCTCGCCCTCCTCGCTTCTCCTCTTCCGCCAATTCATTCTCAGTTGCAGAAAACCCTTTTCGTTGTATATTTGTATTTCTTACTCTGAGTTAGGAGGCGGCACTAATATTTTCATTTTAGATCGATATTAAGGTATTATTTTCGCTGATTAATCCCTTTATTTGCTCAATGATTCTTTGAAAGATTGTTTCTAAAGAGTGTTGTGAATGATGAGAAATTTGTATTATCACAGTTATCCCTGTCATATTGCTGGTGCTGATAATTTTGTTTTCTGACACAACATTCTTGTTAATTTTTTCAGTCTGCTTTCCTGTTTGATCTTGTTTTTTTTGGATTTACTTTATCATTTTCAGCTTTAAATTTTATTTATTTTTTTGTTAAGCTGCAGATTCAGCTAATGGCGAAGAAGAAGAAGAGTTATTCTACGACGCCTTCAAACAATACTGAAAACAAACAAGAAGAACCTGTTCCAAAACAGAAGAAGCAATCTCCAGCTCCTAAAAAGGCTGGCAATGAAATCGATGAGATATTTGCAGGTATAAAAAGGAAGAAACCCGATTCCAAAGGTACAGAAAAGCCTAACAGCGATGAATCTTCGAAATCCAAATCGTTGAAGAAGAAAAAGATGAATCAGAGTAAAGAAAACAGAGGTGTAGGTTTCAGTGAATCTGCTTCTCGTCCTCGAAAGAAAACAGCCGATGGTTTTACAATCTACACTGAAGAAGAATTGGGTATTGGTAAATCTGATGCTGGGAATACACCGCTCTGCCCATTTGATTGTGATTGTTGTTTTTGATCATGGTATTGTGTACATTTCAGTTTAATTGTTAATCTATTTTGCAATTTTCAGAGTATTTTTTGGGGATTAGGATCTGTTTGTTGTAACATAAGCGTTGAGTTTTTTGAAATGCAATTTTGATGTTTGGTTCTTTATCTATGAAATCCATTAGATTTTGAAACAAATGGTATTTTGATTGTTCATTTCAAATTTTTTTAGGCCAATTTAGTTTAGTTTTGAGCTCATGCCAATTTAATGCTTAAATCCAATTAAGCGAAGTTTATGCATGAGTTTGAAAATTTTAAAACTGTTTGATCAACATAGCGAACACAAAGAGTGTAATTACAACCATTTAATGTGAACATCGAAATAATTTGGTTGTTGGAAAATGGTTTACAATCGGAAACAGAAAAAGATTCCATTGCCGGGAATTGAACCCGGGTCTCCTGGGTGAAAGCCAGATATCCTAACCACTGGACGACACTGGAATGTTGATTGATCCTTATTGTTTGAACCTTTTATCTTCAGACCAGGCCTACTTTTACTTTACCTGCTGCCTAATGGTATTTGGGCGTGTAATCGAGCAGAGTGCTGAACTTAATTTGATTTAAGAATTTAAATTAAGCTCAAGCTTAATTCGAGCATAAAAATAATAAGCTCAACATAATTTATAAAATCCTAAATCGAATCCAATTAAATCAAATATTGACCAAGCTATAATTAAATAGGATTTGCTTGCATTTTGACTGTTTTATTAATATTTTGATCATTAAAATAACTTACAAATGTTTTGCTTATTAAAAGAACAAAAATATCTGCTCTTTCATTTGTTTTACAAGTTTACAACATTTACAACAACCTCTACTTAACTATAGTTGGATCTAGTAAGACATACCTTTTGGCTTTTAATGTTATTCTCTTGCATTGCAAGGAATTTAGGATTGAACTTACAAGTTGCTACCGAATGATCATTAGAGTCTAGAGATACAACATGAAAGTAAACAGAATGAATCATTCACATTTTGCTAAACGTTTGGATATTGTTCAGTATACTGTCATGTGACGGTTGACGTCAGCACCACGTGCAAGCCAATATTGTCCTCTTTGAAACTCATGAGCATCCTGAAAGATCTGTCATAATTGCAGGAGAGAATGTAAGACAAAAGGATACAATCTGAGATGCAATATTCTTAACAAGGAAATGGCAAGAAAAAAAAGTATATATGGAAGCTTGAGCAATCCTTTAATTCCCTAGAAATCACCCCCTTCACTTCTTTATCCTTATTTTGCTGTTCTTTCTCTTGTGAGGAAGAAGCATGAGCACCAAGGGAGGTGAAGCAAAAACTTCATGTTTTTGTCCAACCGGAATGAATGGTAATGCATTATAGGTAATAACATTAGACTCAATGTGTACCTTATGTTGTAATTTCATTTCGTGTTTTCTTATGTAAACATATAAAATAACATCTCAGATTTACAAACCATATCTTCTTTGCCATGTGAATCCACAGTCCGTGAAAACACTACATTCAATGTCTTGCTTTTATCGTGTACTCGGTATCTATGGCACCTAGAATACAAAAACAAGTAGCCAGGAGAACATAAACAGGTTCAAAGTAAATAATTTGAGTCAGCTATGATATCATCAACAATATCCCATCCCAACTTAAGAAACCGTATACTCCTTGCAATGTGCATCCTTTTATCATTGAGCTCGGTGTACCATGTATCGCTACCTCATTGTGTCATTGGTACCTAAGGCTTCAAAAACATCCTCTCCTTGCAAATCGATATATTACACATTCCACTAATTAAGCAAGGAGGGGATGATTTTTGAAGTCCTAGATAACAACGCTATAACGATATTTCCAATTCCTATGCCAAATGTCTCACTTTATCATCAACAAAATCCCAACTTAAGAAACCATACATTACTTGCAATGTGCATCCGTTCAATGTGACTTCATTAAGCTTGTGTACCACTCTTCCTCGTCAAGTCATTGGTACCTATGGCTTCAGAAACATTCTCTCCTTGCTACGTTCATAAACAACATATTACACATCTCACGAATTAAGCAAGGAGGGAATGATTTCTGAAGTCATAGATAACAACATTGTAAATAATTATATATCTGATACCTATAATACAAAACAAGTAGACAAGTGAGTATAAAAGAATCCAAATCAGATAGCAATGTGATTATATGCTAAATAAGCCTATATGAGAAAAGTTTAATTAATGATGAGACAAAATCGAACTTCTTTAGATTCAAAGGAAACCATCGAGAAATCAAAGGATCCCTCCAATCAAGTTAACATGCTTTAGACACAATGCAAAAGATGGATTACTATCGCAAAACAACAAACACTCTTAATTCTAAAAATCCATAAAATCTTAGAACTTGATATCAAATCAATTAATTAACAAATATAAACGGGTTATTGTGTCATGAAACAACGTTGAGTTTCATGGATCTTCAACCGTTTGGCTCAATATTGGCTCCAAGCGACAATCAGGATGCCATGGATCGGCATCAGCTGTTGACTCTAATAAAGGAGCCAATCTATTTGCAAACAGACTAAACTTGGTAGGATAGCATAGCAAATCAACTTAGAATAAATGGGTTTCGATATTCATAGCGAAGCAAATAAAGGAGACGAATCTACATGGTCTGGAAAATCAATCACTTATTTGACATCAAACAATAAGATTACGAAAAAAATAGTAAATCATGTAGTATTTTACCTTGATCGAAGATTATTCGTATGAGATTCAATCGAAAGGGAACGCCGATGCAACGTTAGGCTTAGGAATCTAAAAGATAAGAAAGACGTGGAAAGGAATTGAGATAAGGCTGCAGGGCAGACAAAGTACAATGTAGCTACAGGAGGCTAAAACCTGCTTTATATGGACTTTCTTTAACAAACCCTAAAAAGGTTGTATTGTAATTATTATTTTTAAGTATTTTTTAATCCAACTGATTTGAATCAGATTCGTTGATTCAATAAACACTAAAATAGACTAAATTCTAATATGAAATCAAGTAGCATTAAACTCAATTCATTTAGTTTAGAATTTAAATCGTCTTTAAGTTTAATTCGAATTTAAAAGATTTGAATGTTGAAATTAAGTAATTCGTTTTTTTATCACATCTCATTTAAGTTATTAAATTTAAAATTTAAGATTTAAATTTATGTTTAAATTTTGATTTTAGGATTAAGTTTAATAATTTAAATATAAAATATAAAAATTAAAAAAATAATATATTTTATTTTCAAGTCAATTAATTCGTTAAGAATTTAAACTCTAATATAATCTAACATTAATTAAACTTTAACTAAATCAGAATTACAATTTATCTCATTTCATTTAAAACACTTTACGTATTATAAATTATTAATAAATATAGAAAATTTATAATTTAATAAATTTAATAATAATTTTATATTTTTAAAATATAATAAAAATATATATAATATATAAAAATTTTGATAATTCATATAATTATCCAATTTAAAATCAAGTTACCCAATAATCAAAATTTAAAAAATATATTAACAATTATACAGACCTGAAATTAACAAATCAATTAAAAAAAATTCAATTCAGTTGGATAACATTGGAACACAACTAATTCTAATCAAGGGTGCATATCGAGCGAGAGGCGGGTTGGTTATTGATAGATTCGTGCTCGTTAAAAATTTTTGTTGTTCGACTAGTGCTCGTTAAAAATTTTTGCTGCTCGATTCGACTCATTTCATTAAACTCGTTAAAATTATGCTCAACTCATACTTATTAAACTATTTTATTGTTCAACTCAACTCGTTGCTCAGCTCAACTTTTTACTTATTAAGCATACTAATATATGATTTTATTTTAAACTACAAATAAAATTTAATATTATTGTACAAAACTTAATATCAATATAAGTTAACAATTTAAAAAAAAAAATCAAAAGAGTATATAAAACATTTTTAAAATCCAAATTCAAAAGGTAACAATTCATAAAATTACCAAAATAACATATTAAAATTAAAATAACAATTCACACATTAATAATTATAATTTAGATTTAAATTTTAAATAAAATTATTTTAAAATAATTATCAGAAGAATATTTTTAAAAAAATAACAAATTACTCACGAAATTATCAAGTCAAATAAAATTATATTCAATTTAACTTGCTAAAATATCAAATTGAGTTCAAGTTCAAACCGAATATTTATTAAATTTGAAACGAATCGAGTTCAAACAACTCATAAACTACTCAACTAAACACCCATTACTCTAATCATTTAGTAATTAATATTTTTATAAACATCGTAGAATGTATAACAGTAAATTATAAACGTTTACCTGCCCGATTCATGTCAATTTTACGATTAGAACTTAGATTAACAACAGTGTAATTTATGTCTAATTTACGATTAGTAAAAAGATTAACAACGAAGTAACCATTTTTCTATTTTTCGCCTAATTTACGATACATTATCATATTAAGAGTCAAACGTCAGTGTCTAAAGAGATTTCTTAATTACAAGTAATATTCTGCACTGCTTCAAAATAATAATGATAAAAGATCCAGCTACAGATGATTTGAACAATAAAAAAATTTGTACAAATTAAACATTAAAGTATATAAAAAAAAAATCGGTACAATGAAATTCTATACAACTCGCGAATTGAAATACACCCAGATTCTCATGAATCTTATTGATCTGCATGAAACTAATTAACATTAAAAATTTAAATTTGGGTTTACCTTTTAAAATGGAAAATAAGAAAGATTAACCAACTTTCTCACTAACTTTACTACCAATTTTACCATATAAGGTAGAATTAGTGGCAAAGTTAGTGACAAAGCTAAGACAAAACCAATCTTATTTCCTTCAAAAGGATGCATCCATTGGAACGAAAATGCACTGTTCGAAACAACACCAAGCATATAGTTTCTGGTTTCTTTATAGTGTCATCAATTTCTGAAACATTAGATAGCAATGATACAATTTGCTGTATGCCTAATAATTCATAAATATAAACGGATTATTGTGTCATGAAACAACGTTGAGTTTCATGGGTCTTCAACCGTTTGAATTAATATCGGCTCCAAGCGGCAGTCAGGGCACCATGGATCGGCACCTGCTGTTGACTCGAATAAAGGAGCCGATCTAAGCGAAGACTACAAAATGAAATAGAAGGGTATAGTAATTACCGATTAAAATCAATCGCTTGGATTGCCGCTGAAATCAGAATTATTACCCAAACAGAAGAAAATAGCGATGAGAATTGCAAGATTTGGCCGCAGAGCAGAAACAGGGACGAAAGCTTAATTCGACGAAACATGCCTTTATATAGGGGTTTTCCGGAAAACCCTAAAATCATTGTTTGTGTTGTAATTACGTAAATGGACACTGATCTCAATGTGTTTTTCCATTTTTGTACTACTTTTTCCCGCGCGAGTTAGGCAGGAGATATTTAATGGGTAAACTACTAAAATAAATAATTAAAATATAAAAAATATCATTTTACCATTATTTTAAATTTAAAATAATTCAATTTTTTAATATTTTCGGACCATACTTTAAATTCTCCGTGCCTCCGCCCTTGTTGACAGCTCATCCCAACTCACTGTCACTTAAATGGGCCTTAGGAATTAGGTATAATTCACTTGGATCGCAACCAAAACTTGTAATTTATAATAAAACTCAGTGGTCCCGGCTACCTTCTACCAGGATCTAAAATAATTAATTCATTTTAATTATATTTATTGACCATTTAATGGATGTTTAATGGCTACTAGAGTTGGTTAATATATTCGTTGAAATAATAAATTTTTAATGTTATAAAATAATTTAATATTTTTTGTATTTATAAATATTTCATAAATATTACAATTGAATTTATTTTTTAAAAAATAATATAATAAAATTATTTACCTAATTAAAAAGTCAATTATTAAACTATTTTCACGATTTATTTGAATGGTACTAACAATAATATTTTATTTTGAGTGGAACAACATACAAGACTATTAATATTTTAATATAGTAATTATAAAATAATATTTATTTTTAAACCGTTTAAATTTATTAAATTATTTTAAATTATAATCAAATTAATAAAGTGTATAAATTTTGAAGATTTAAGTTATAATTATATTAATCTTTTATTTTGATTTTAATAATATTTAACTCGGTTATCATAAAAATTAGGTTTAAGGGTGTAAAAAACTTTTAAATTTATAAAGAAATATTAAATTTTTATGTTTTTCACCCAATTAAGTTCTTAAATCAAAAAGATGAATTAAATAAGTCATTTGATTTATTTTGATAATTAAATCATTACAGTTTTTATTTAAATAATTAATATATGATACAATACAATACAATTATATTATATTTATTATTTTAAAAAATATATATTTTAAGATTTTATTATATTTTCTATAATTTTAAAAAATAAAATATATAAATGTCAAGTAAATAATATTGTAACACAAATTCATCGCAACAAATAAAAAGAATACTAAAGTTAATCAAATAGCTTAATTAATTAAATTTATTAGCCAAATAACTTGATTGGCTATAAAAAATCCTATAATTTAATTGGGTAATTTAATTTTTAAAAATTTATAATTAAGTGTTTGAATTAATACTTTAAAAAAATAATGTAGTTAGTTAGATCTAAATCGAATGACTGAATTATTAGTTTTAAAATTTGAGTGATATATTTATTATTAAGCTTATAAATAAGTGATTTTTAGTATATTTTACCAAATATAGTATGTGGCTTTTTTGGATATCATTTCTTAGAAACTCTGCAAAGGAAATAAGCACCGCCTTAATTCTCAAGGAAAGCATTTATAGAAGTTTATGGACCCTCTTCCATCTTTGTAAATGAAAAATTGCATTAATATTACAGCTTTTTTTCTTTGATTTCCCAATTTTTCTTAAATAAATTTTCGCCATTTTCTTCTCAACTAATCCCACAGAAAATCTCTCGCAAGTTCACCTAAAAACCAGACTCCAACTTTATATTACACTTCCAATTTGTACACAATTCTTGGTATCGAAATCATGGAGACAGCATCTTTATCTGGAGTTCTTTCATACACCAAACTTCCAGGTTCTAGTCTCTGCAATTCTGATGATAGATTTTGGAGGTGATCCTTTTGTTTTCTTTAGGCTTTTGTTAAAAGATTCCTGCTTTATGAGCTTTGATATCTTAATAATATGTGTAGATTGTTCTTAGTTTTTGTTTTTGTGAATCAGAGATGATTTTTTTCTTTTTTTCTTTCTCTCTTTTGTTTTCCTTTTTCTTTTCAGCTCGGTTCCTCGAGGGAGACGCGTTGCGTGTTTCTCAAGACATTCCTCTAATGGATTCAATGATTTTCATAAACCTTCATCTAAAGCCCTTGTGATCTCAAATTCTTTCTCGAATACCCGAAATCATGCCGTTCTCAAAGGACCCTTTCTCTGCGATGATCTAATTCGGAAGAAAATTCTGAATTCGCAAGCAAATTGGTGTGTTGGTGTTTGCACATTGGGTGAAAATGTTGTGGAGTCTCATCACGCACATGCCACTGAGGAGAAAATTGGGGTTCTTCTTTTGAATCTTGGAGGGCCAGAGACTCTCCAAGATGTTCAGCCTTTTCTATATAACTTGTTTGCAGATCCTGTATGTTGGTTTACTTGCTATATTTTTGTGTATTTTATATTACCATTTGTCGGTTCGGAGTTTCTATGATGTGAAGGTGTTGATATTATTTCTGTGCAGGATATAATACGGCTGCCCAGGCCGTTTAAGTTTCTTCAACGACCATTGGCGAAGTTAATATCGGTTCTTCGGGCTCCAAAAAGTAAAGAAGGGTATGCTGCCATTGGTGGTGGTTCACCTTTGCGTAAAATAACCGATGAACAGGTAAAATTGAATCCCTTGATTGTAGAAACTGGCTTGTTGCTTTGTTCTAAGCTACTGGTGTGTAAGTGAACAATTATACTTTTGTATGGATAAATTGTGCTTTGTGGGAACTGGTTGGTGTATTCGTAGCTTAAATAATTTGTTGCAGGCGAATGCTATTCGAATGGCTTTGGAGGCAAAGAATGTAAACGCCAATGTATACGTTGGAATGCGATATTGGTATCCATTCACAGAGGAAGCAATTGCGCAGGTTGGTCTCTTGATAGCCGAAGTAACTTGCGAGTTTATACGATGTATGAGTGATACTATATTCAGAGAGTGAGCTTACTGGTTTGCTTTAGGTGATATAGGGAGTAAATAGAAAAGAATGAATTCTTGTATGACTTTGAATAAAGTTATTCCTCATATTTTGTTTTGGAATTCTCCTAATAGCATTGGACAATCTATCTTCAAATTGCATTCGAGTTATATACTGATTACTGAGAAGCATTTATTACGTGCAACAGATTAAACGGGACAGGATAACAAAGCTTGTTGTGCTACCACTATATCCTCAGTTCTCCATTTCCACGACCGGGTCAAGCGTCCGAGTTCTCCAGGATATTTTCAAGTTGGTGTTGATAATTTGTATATCAATACTTTTTTTTATCTTACCATTATTCATCAGTGTTCGACTTTGTAAATGGCTGAAATACAAGTTATTTTTCAGGAAAGATGCATATTTATCTAGACTACCTGTTTCTGTCATTCTCTCTTGGTACCAACGACAAGGTTATATCAGCTCCATGGCTAACTTGATTAATGAAGAGTTGGAGAAATTTGCAAAGCCTGAAGAGGTTTGTTTGCTTACCGTATATTCTATGATGTAATCTTTTATGCACAATGTGATGAATTATAATTTGAGATGTAGAATTGTGGCCCTTCTTTGAGATCGACTTAATTTCAACTATTTCTAATAGGTCATGATATTCTTTAGTGCCCATGGGGTGCCTCTCAGTTACGTTGAGGATGCTGGAGATCCGTACAAAGGCCAAATGGAGGAATGTATATACTTGATTATGCAAGAGCTGAAAGCTAGAGGAATTGCAAATGACCACACCCTTGCCTACCAGGTTGGTTTTCGGTTTTCACTTGTAAAATAAGAACTGTTATTCCCAACTTCTTCTTTATGCTTTCCTTCCAGAGTCGAGTTGGGCCCGTGCAATGGCTAAAGCCCTACACTGATGAAGTTCTTGTTGAGCTAGGCCAGAAAGGTGTGAAGAGTCTTCTAGCTGTTCCCGTAAGGTATATGAGTTGTTACCGATGTTTTCTTTGAAATGTTATATTATGCGGTCAAAATTAATTCCACATCCATCTCAATTCCAGCTTCGTGAGTGAGCATATTGAAACACTCGAAGAGATCGACATGGAATATAAACACTTGGCCCTTGAATCCGGCATTGAAAATTGGGGTC
Source organism: Abelmoschus esculentus (assembly GCA_035048815.1). Lineage (NCBI taxonomy): Eukaryota > Viridiplantae > Streptophyta > Magnoliopsida > Malvales > Malvaceae > Abelmoschus > Abelmoschus esculentus. The sequence goes on from JAUCBN010000032.1 coordinate 395,993, forward strand.
GTGTTCCTGCTCTAGGTTGCACCTCTTCTTTCATCACAGATCTGGCCGACGCAGTAGTTGAAGCTCTACCGTCCGCAAAAGCTTTATTAACATCAAGGGAAGACACCGAAGAACCCGAACATGACCCAATGAGACTCCTTGTTAAACTGTTCTTCGGTTCGATCTTGGCATTCTTTTTGCTACTTACACCAAGGGTGCTACATGCATTTAGGAATCATGTCTTCTTTTAAATGAAAAGACCATAAGAAGGCTTCTTATTCATAGAGGATGTAGACACAAGAGTAAGTTGTTTTTAAGCTGTTTCCCTTCATTTAGACAAAAATTACAGAGACTAGTTTGGTTTGGTAAAAGCATAAAAGGGAAGATGAGTGAATCTTGTGGTGTTTTTGTTTTGGATGATTTTGGTTCTACCTTAAACTTTAAGTTTGTTCCGATCAAATATATTTGTCAGTAATCATGACATCGAATATAATTTGATCAGATCTTTGACAATCGAATATCAATTGGGCGGTACATATTTACAATGAATATATATTTTGGTACCTAAAGAAACATTTATAAAGAAACATTTATTCTGCTTATTTCAATGGATAAATATATATTTTGGTACCTAAATTTTATTTTTTTGCTGTCCAAATTAATATTTATAGTTGATGACTTGCTTGATCAAATTTGAATCATGAAACTTAGTTCAGACATCAATTTGAACCTACACGTTCAGGTTCCTAGTTGGACAAAGAAAAGTTCAGATAACAAATTGAATCTCATCTGCCCGAGTCCATAATTGGACAAAAAGTTCAAGTACCAAAAAGCTTGGGTGCCAAATTGAACAGTCAAGGTTTGAAAAGGATGGAGAGAATGGCCCATTTGGCTCCTGCTTGGCTTCAACTACGGTATAACATGCATCATCTGGAATAAAACCACTACTCATGACAAGCATGTTTAGTCAAGTATAAAGCAACACAAACAAACCAATTGAACACCGTCTGCAGCATCTAATTATTTAACTAAGAACATTTAAAAACACTACCATTGTCCTGTAACCACTGCAAAAACAAGCTTTGATTTAACTGCAATATAACCATGTTGCATCAGGTATCAAATCCAAAGATATAAAGTTGCGTTCAACTCACCTCCAACCCAGATCAACCTTGCGGCGATGCCTTGGCAGTTCCACCTTGTTCAACAGTTTTGGATGATGGTGCCGCTTCATAAGTTCCATGTGTGTTTCCGTTTGCATTGTCTTCAGCAGGATATGCTGGAGGCTGTGAGTAACTGCCAGTGCCACCATAAGCGGTGTTATAAGCTGCTGCTCCATAACCAGGCTGGCTTGCTGCTGCTACTCCATAGGTTGGGGCTCCATATCCGGGCTGAGCAGATGTAGCACCATAACTAGATGGTTGACCATAACCAGAAGATGGTGGCTGTGAATGATATCCTGGCTGGCCATAATTTCCTGGGGTGCTAGGTGATTGTTGAGTGTGCCCATACACGGGGGGTTTGGCCAAAGGTTTCTGTGTTTGTGGTGGTCCATATCCAGTTCCATAACCAGACTGAGCTGGTGGTTGATTCCCATAGCCAGTTTGGGAAGTTGGAGGTACTCCGTAACCAGATTGAGTACCTCCTTGTTGGCCCATTGCAGATAGTTGGGTAGATGTAGGTGCCTGACCTGAATCCCCGTGTGTAGGATTCGTTGTATTACTGTAGCTCGGTGCAGAACCATAACCTTGTTGGTTATCATATGGAGATGGCTGTCCATAACCTGATTGTGGAGCAGCAGGGTATCCACCATAACCATCCTGAGAATAACCTTGTCCTGGTTGCATATAGCTGGAAGCCGGAGGTTGACTGTAATTGTAACCACTGTTATTGGTCGGAGTTGCTGAATCACCAGGGGCTTGCTGCTGCTGTGAAGAAGGCTGTTGGTTATAGTATTCATAACCACTTGTAGCAGAAGTTTGCTGGTTTGGTGGTACAGATGACTGGTCCCAACCAGAGGCATATCCACCAGATGATGGTTGGGAAGGATAGCCCCCATAAGGAGGCTGAGACATGTTATACTGCGGTGATGGGCCAGGATATGCCCCAGGCTGCATATAACCATATCCAGGCTGCTGCATTGGAGCACCTTGGCCCCAACTTGAGGGTGGCCGTGCTTGATAACCTTGCTGTTGATATCCTCCAGCAGGATTTCTCATACGGTTCTGCACAAAATTTTCATCAAATAACCAAAGTGGACTTTCCAATGATGGTGGCACATAAACACATGCAACATAATAGAATATGGATCTATATACGACAAACATATGCACAAATATATACATGGCAAGAATCAATATCAGCATAAAACAACAAAAATAAGCAAAATATGTCCGGTGGATTTAATGGATTTGTACAATAGCATAAACTATGAAGAGTGTAATGCCCACATACCGTATGGTTGGAGGGATTATTGAGTTTACTCCAGCAGAAGCCCATCATTTCCCTATTTGAAGTGAATGGGTACAAAAAGAAGAAAAAGAACCCAACAAATACTAATGAAGTTCTTACACCATAACGAAGAGAACTATGAACCCCATTGCCGTATACAGGCAACTCACAGTTAAAAGTTCACTATATATCATCTATCCAATAATCCAACTGACGTATTGTAACAAATAGAAGTATCAAATAGGAATAACAACCTAGATAGAACAATCAACATGACAACATGCATTAACCAAATGATATCGCTTAGAACAGAATACAGATCCTAGAATTCTCTAAAACAAAGCCGGGAAAAAGGCATCATAGATAATATACTTGTATAACGATTATCAACATTTAGACAAGATAACCGACTTGTGGTCACACTCAATTTATGTTAGTATGTCACAACATGAACAATGATTCCCCCCTTTATGGTGATTAAACTTCAATATTTTATCAAAATTTCAGGAAAACTATAGGATAATAACCATTATTCTTACAAAGTAGAGGACCTGCTCATCTTCCATTTGGTCATTTGACACTTACAACACTTTCTCAACCAGCTGTCATAGCAACAAGGGTCACCGCCAAAAAATGTCTGCAACTCTCATGATTTTACAAGTGGAACCAAGGGAAGAAGAGAAATATATGATGATATAAATTCCAATCTATATCTCAAAGAGACCGAATAACTACAACGGAATTGCAGAAGCAATTCTAGGAGAATTATTCAGCATAATAATTGAAGAAATAGTATAATCTGCGTGTGCAAAATCATATTCTTCCTCAACAAGTATATAGATGTATAAGAAAATAAAAAAAGGTAAAATAAAGGGGGCGATTTTGGAATATTGACAGGAAAATGATATAAGGTTGTAATACAATAATTATATTTAGGGAAAATTAACACAAAATAGAGTAACAATTTAATCCCTAATTTACCCTTAAAAGAAAATTGGTTTTGGAGGTATAACTCTACAAAATCCTAAACAACGAAATCTCCTAACCAATGTTGAAAGACTCAACAAGAGTGAATTTCAACGATATTCTATCATTACTAATGTTGTAAAGACTAGACAAAAGATAACAATAAATCAACATTCAAATTGAGTTAAGCACAATAAGAATGGTTTGAAATAGAACTAAAAGAATCTACTGCAATAGGCATACATGTTAACAGTACAAAAAACAACACGAGATTCATATAAAAGGGGCAAACATGATTTACATCGAGGAAAAGCTTTCCTCCCAACATCCATATCTAAACATACCTCACTTATGACCTCATCAACCAATTCTCTTGCATTTTTAATCTGTTCACTTGTGCCATCGATGTGTAATGTCCTTTCTGTTGATGTATCACCTGGGGGCAAGTGCAATGGTATCACCTGCACAAAATAAAAGGCAGGTCTGTCACAAACCACACTTTTAGGTGTAAGTTGTAACTATGACAAGAGTCACAAGACTCAAATGAGTGATGTATACCGAACAAATTTACTAAAACACATAAAAGCCTGTTCAATTTTGGCTGATACAAAAGAGCGATGCATCTACTTCATGATAACTTCAAGTATATATTACTAAGACTCAAACCTGAATGCGAGCTCCAGTTCTAGCTTGCATACTTTTAATTGTTTCACCACCTTTACCAATCACCAGACCAACCTGGTATCATGCATGTATTAATATTATATTCAAATAAAACCAATGAGATGCCATTACAATCATACACCGGTATACCTTGTTACTTGGAATCTTCATTTGGAAATGTTCACTTCCAGCCTGTCCTGTCATTCGTCGAGAAACCATGCCAGAACCTCCTGCTTCAGCCTTGACAAAACATTATAGGGTATCAATCATGCTGCTCAGACTCTTCATAACAGCAAGCAATACATCAATTTTACATAAATAATTAGAAAAGGATGAAGTACCTCAGCAAGTACATCATTTACCAACTGCTCTGCCTTAGCTATTTGTTCAGCTGTACCCACAAGCTCTACAGGCCTAGTCACAGAATTAGGGTCTGCATCCGTATCTCTCTGGACCTGAATCTTTGCCCCAGATTGTAGTTGAAGATATTTGATGGTTTCTCCAGCTTTCCCAATTATAACACCAACCCTATTTTGAGGAATGTCAATCTTTTTGCTACTACCGTGATAGCTGCCATAAGAAACCGGTATAGATGAAGGAGCAGACTTTGGCGGAGGCTTTATATCTGTATAACATCAAAATTTTAATTTCATTAAGCTATGAATCAAATTTCGAAAGCCATATCTCATTAAAGATTAACATAGTTTTTATATATCTATATAATACCAACACCTTTTAATTTCATAACGCTATGCATCGACTTTCAGAAATCATATCTAAACTATAACTATCGTGCAATGAGCATCGTTCAAAAGCTGGTTAATATTATTAAAAGCGTGAAACTCTAAACGCAAAATCTTAGATGCAATCTCCTTGAAGAGTGAAGCTTTCAGTATTAAAAGATGTTATACCAGAAGGAGCGGAGCTAAATCCCTTCTCGTAATCAAAGTCACCGCCAGAGCCGTTTTCGACACGAGGGCGCTTCGGCTCAGCGGCAGCAGAAGCAACGGAGGCAGAAAGACGAGCAGCAATCTCCTGAGCTCGCTGCTTGGCCATCTCAATGCCGTCGAGCGGGGGCGGAACGCTGTTGTAGGAAGGAGAAGCCAAATCCGGGGAAGAGAAACCTGTAGGCCTCCTACCGACGGAAGACGGAGGTGCTTCGTCATCGTATTTACGCTTGTGGCTGCCGGCATCGAGACCTGCAGAGTACTGTGCTTCGTCCGCCATTCTCTGTTTTGCGAGAGGGAAACCCTAGATGAAGGGAAAGGGTAATATTTGTATAGTGAATTTTTATTATTTTAGATTTCTCTCTCTATATGTCCTTGAGTACTGATTGGCGTATGGGCATGAGCTGGATTTTGTTATTATCCCAATAAAAAAAATCTCAAAAATGTAAGAATAAAATTATACTTAAATTTTTACGAAAGACAACCTTAAAAAAAGATTATATTATTTTTTTTTATAAAAATTATAAAAATCCCATTACACATATTTTAATATATATTAAAATTTTATAATTTTTATATACTAAATTTTTTTTATAAAAATTATAAAAATCCCATTACACATATTTTAATATATATTAAAATTTTATAATTTTTATATACTAAATTTTTTATAAGAAAAATATAGCGAAGGGTTTTAGTTTATTCGAAGAAGATTAGAGCTGGGGGATGAAACTGGTGTGTTTAATTAATCTATTAGTTTCTAGTTTTGGTTGCTTCCGCATGAAGCCCCTTTGTTCAAATTTACTTATGATGCCTTTCTGGGTATGTAAGTTCATCAATGAAAAAGGGTCAGGATGATGATTCATATCATGTTGATGCCGATGAGCGACGAGAATGGAGAGCCAAGATTCGGGAAGTTATAAATAAGCATCCTGAAATCGAGAAGGAGATTGACTCTGTTGATAAGTTGAACAAGATGCAAAAGCTCCTGGCCGATTATCCGTTGGTTGTAGATGAGGATGATCCGGATTAGCCAGAAGATGCCGATGGCAGGGGTTTCAACCTGGATCAACGATGATGATGATGACGGATATGATAGTGACAAGGAAATAGTGTGGCAAGATGATAACTATATTCGTCCGATTAAAGATATCAAGACTGCTCAATGGGAAGAGACTGTGTTCAAGGACATTAGTCCTTTAATCATTCTTGTCCATAACCGCTACAAAAGGTTCATTTTCCTTTTCAACAGTCAATATGCTAACATAATTACTATTGCAGTATGTTATCATTTCCTTTAAAGATATGAATAATCTGCAGGTCAAAGGAAAATGGAAGAGTTCGAGATGAGCTGACGAAAGCTGTTCATATCATACGGAATTGCAGGCTGCCTTCACCAAGAGTATGATATCTATACCATTGTTTCTTATGTGGTTGCATTTCTTTCAATCATTGGTCCTAAGTTGTCATTCTTTATTACCAGTGTGTAGCAATTGATGCTGTGGTAGAGGATGATCTGGTCTCTGCGCTAAACATGTCGGGTTTTCCCGAAGTAATATTCACTAAAGCTGGGAAAATTTTATACCGTGAGCGAGGTACTTGCTTAACTTAACAGTAACAAATAACAATCTTGGTTTCTTGCCTCTGTTTTCTTATTGATTATATGAATTTGTAATCTGCTGTTTGTTCAGCTATTCGAACTGCTGATGAGTTATCGAAACTGATGGCTTTCTTTTATTATGGAGCTGCTAAGCCACCTTGCTTAGATTGCACCGGAGACAGACAGGAGAGGATCCCGACAGTTGCCATCAAGAGATGAAACAACTTTTATAGCTACCTGCAGACTGCAGGTATCTTAAACTTCTGTATGAAATTTTTGATGAAAATGAAAATGTGAAAGAGTATGAAAATGAAATTTAGCTATAATGTAATACTTATTCTTCATTCTTAATCAAATTACTAAGGATACGGAAGAAAGAGAAATAAAAATAGTTAGAAATTAAATAAGAATAATCATGACACCCATTAAAGTTAAAATGGTACAAGATTTAAGCACAAAGGGCTCAACTTATATCAAAGAGATTTGATGCACCTGCATAGCTCTTTTTCTTTCATTCCCCCCTCGGATTAGGGGTTAAGCTTAACATCCCGGTAGTCTTAAACCCAGTAACATTGTCAATACCATTGCCAGCCTAATTGTAGAAGCACCTAAACAAAACCGTGCCAGGAAGAGCACTTCGTCTATCCCTATAGGCTATAACGAATATTAAATAAGTGGGCATGGAATGATTGATTTACCTCATCCACAAACCAACGACCGCAGCACCTTACTCCGGTGATGGAACTTGAAAGGCATTAGAGAATGATAATAAATTAGCTTAAATATAAAAAAAGGCATTAGAGAATGATAATAAATTAGCTTAAATATAAAAAAGGATCCCTAAACTAAAACCAAACGATGATTCCAAGCCCACACCCTTTTATTGCAATGATTAAATCTTCAAACATCTATTATTAAATGAAAATAGATGTTTGGTTGATTGTAATAAAATGATGGTGGGTTTGGACAATTATTTAGTTTTAGTTGAACGGAATTCCTTTATACTTAAGCCTAGAAATTTTCAATATAAACTGCTGCAGCTTCAGCATCATTAATTCAGGGAAAAGGCAAAGTGATCGCTTGAAAAGCAAGCAACTAGAGCTCTGCCCCCCAAAAATCACCATCTTTGTCGGATTATCTCATGCATAGTACATGTATAGACTATTTGACGCGGCACAAGCGAGAGAGTTTTCGGTTGGATGCCATGCTAGATGTAGCAACTTTGTCGCAAAATCAAAAGTATTTCCATTTGCGTCAGGTGCTGAGGTATCTGCTCCTTTAACTAAAAATGGAGACAAGAGATGATAGATGAAAACAGATGTAAAACGAATCTTGAGCATACATACATATTACAACATCACAAATCGATAATTAAAGTGGTTTATTATGCAAGCATAAGGGAATAAAATAAATTGATGGGATATAGATTGGGACATCTCAACATTTTGGACTCAAAAAGAATGATGAGAAACACATACCTCGTCTAACAACGCCCAATGAACTACCAAGAGATCTTAAAGGCCTTGATGATGTCAGACCTCGTCTCCTGGAAATTTATTACAAAAAATAAAAAGGGGGAATTCTGATTTGACTAGGGACTTTACAAGCAAGACAGGTTTAACAGGTCTCTTCAACAGTAAGTCGCATCATTATATCTACAATTTCCAAGTAGCCAACAACATCGGGAAATACCTCGTGGGGGTTTTGCTGGCTTCCAGTGTGGTTGCTTCCTTACTACCTTCAGAACAACCAAACACACGAAACAGATTGCTGGAATCACAGATATCACTGGGTTATTATATCATCCAGGTCCGGTAATATTTGGATGTTTATTTAAGATGAGACATGGAACCATTAAAATATAAAACTTGCACCTGTACGAACCAGTAGCCACTCGGAGTCCATCTCCACTCGGACAACACTCAAATTTGTCAAAGATGGAATCATTTTCATACAAATCACAAAGCTGCTCAAGGTCCCCCAAAAGAGTACATATGGGGTAAATACGGTGTATTCTTTTTAAATAGTATCTAAATTAACCAGAAGAATCTTAGAACGCATTACCTTAGGTCTAAGGTATTCATGAACTTGGAAAGTTTTAACTGGACCGGAGTCCATATTCATGTCCCACAACTGACAGACAAGAAATCAACACCTTGTTACAGAATAATAAAAGTGGAGTAAGGCATAAACAAATGTAGAAACTTAGCTATTATACTAGCAACAGATACCAATAGGAACACAAGAACAATGGGTTGTTCAAAAGGAGAAAAATTATTCCATTAAAACATATCAACCTTAAGGGTCAAGTAGTCACGACTTAGCATATGTCTTCCATTCTTGGCAAACTTGATGTCAGAGATTGATGATATGATATCTGTGAAAAAAGACCTGGAGCCAGGAGCTTCTTGTTCCACAAACCTGTACCACCAAGAAACTTTAAAAACCAGTAAAAGACCTTAAAAACCCAGAAAAAAGAAGAAAGCATCTACAGCTAAAGATGACTTCTCAGATGACCATAATGAATCAACCAAGAAAAAACAAAAGTACCACAGGTCACTTACAATTTACTGTGTCTATCACACAATGCAGACTGTCGCATATCAATAAGACGAACCAAACCCTTCGAACTACTGTAAGCTAACATATTACAGTGTTTAGGATGAAATTCTGCTGAAGTTATCACCTCTGCAAGTATATATACTCAAGCTAATGAATCACGCCAACATGGAAAGCACATAGAGAACTCTATTTTATATTGAAACATCATAAATTGATAAAGAGTGACGTTTGCAGAACCCAAAGACTAGATGAAGATAGTCAACTAAGAATAAAGTACATGCAGAAAAAGGGAAAAAATATTTGAAGATACAAAAACCAAAAGCAGAAGGAAAAGCAAGAGGGGTGATATATTATTGAGGACACCAGAAAGAACAGTTTCTTTTACCTATCAACCCATAAGCAATAAAAGACAAAAAAAATCTAAAAAATAAATAAATCCATAATGTCCATTTAAAACTGGATTCCCACCAGTCAAGTCCTCCATGTTTGCAGGTTTCACATCAACAATGTTAAAACTTTGACTGTTAGTTTCCAGGTTCCAGAGATTAATTCGCAGATCATCAGCCGAAATAAAAGTTTCACCATCACTACAAACCAATAAGAAAGGGAAAATAAGTATTTCAGCAAATCATGAGCAAGCTTTGAAGATCATGTATTTCATGTTAAAAGTGGAGCAATTGCTCTCTCAATATATGATCTTTGTAAATACACTCTCTTTCCCACCACCCCGACCCACAGACAGAAAATGTAAACAATTCAACCCCGGGAAAGTGAGATGTGCATCATAGTCCATATACGTTAGGGGGAGGTTGAGGCTAAAACCAATGAAATAAGAATACAAACCTGTTATTGGATATGGAATTAATATGATAGTCATGCGCATGACCAAATATTCTTCGACACCTGGCCATAAGTTTCGTCTCATTACTAGTTACCTAATTATAACAAAAGAATTTTGTGTTGGATCAACATACCCCGCAGACAATAATTTTGACATATCAAACATAGACTAAAACAGAAAGATGAAAAAAATAACATAAAAGATTCTGATGTATCTTAGAAAGTAAGCATTATGGATAAAAAAATACCACAGGCAAATTCAAAGATGGGAAACCCCCAGTTGGGAATGAAAAGTCATTGCTTGTGCATCCTCCATTTGCAATGTATTGTCTGTAGCTTGTTGATATATTTGAACCAACAACAGGACCATTTCCCATGGCTTTGGTGGAGTTCAAGCTACATACTTTTTTGACCCTCTTCTCTTGCACCTGTCCCAGTTTGAAACGACATTAGAAAGACCAACCAGATAACAAGGTTAGATCTGTACATTTGCTGTACTGACACTTTTGGAATATTGATGTTCCGTAGAAATTAAAATAAATATTTATCTTTGTATATAACTTCATAATTATAAAATATAGGATAAAAAGTTGTCTTTGCCTACCTTCCAAAACTTAATTGTTTTGTCATTAGTCGACAAAAGGGAAAGAGCACCATTAGCTGACTGACACCACCTAATTTTGTTAATTTTCTCCTCAATTTCCAAGCTCTTGAGATAGTCAAACTGTAGTAAACCAATCAAGTAGACATTTCAATGAAATTCAAGTCTTATCCAAACATCATTATGTTTCTGCCTGGCATAATCAAACATAAATACCTCAGGTTCATGGCTTTGAAACTCAGTTTTATAGCGAAACACAGGGTGCCTATTCATTGGATAATCCATCTTCTCTAGATCTCTCCGATGTCCAACATGCTACAGATTATACAGTTTTGTCAAAGAGCATATCACAAATCATTGGAACAACTGAGGAGAGTGAAACGACACAGCTTCAGAAACATAAACAAAGAAACAGTCAGCAACGTACATCTCGAGTGTCTGTCCTTTCAAATAAAACCACTCGACCTCCTCGGTCTCCGGTAGCAAGGTGATCACCAGTTTTATTAAATTCAATGGCGGATATGATATCAACTGAAAAGGAAAAACTGCCATGTAAACGAAGCTAGCAGAGGAATCAGAAATGTAAGACAAACAAGCACCAACCACATCATTGCCATAGCTGTTGACTTCACACAAGAAGAATCATCAATCAAAGAGCATCATGAATAATAATCTCCAAAGTTTCAATTTAATCCCTCTTAACATTGAGTACAATGAAAGGAAGTAAATACAAAGAGCGAACTTATTTAATACCCTTTTCTTTTTGGTGCACCGACCTCCAAGACCAAAATCCTAGTAACTAGAAATTGCAGAAAACAACGAGCAAGCATGTATGAAATAACATTTTATTGATTAATTATCTCAATCATTCATTCCATAACAATTAATTTCAGATGAAACTCAAGCGATCATTATATAACAGGAACAAATTGGTAAACCGCAATTTACACACCATTGTTTCACATCACACTTTGAAAAGCTACACAGTGATTAAGCTAGACCTGCATCTTAACATTAGAAAGTAATCCAACCGAATGTATATGACACCTAACTTATGTAAACAATCGAGAAAATAAATAGCAATGAGGAAAAAGCGATTTTATAATAAAACTTTCAGCCATTAGGAAATAAAATAAAAACCAATAATTCATAGCCCAATGAGAAGCTGAATCGAATAAATTCAATTATTGCACCTTCCTGTATTTCCTCTCCGGCAGTCCGCTCTCCGAACACCTGGGAAAATTTCCACTCCAACGGTTGTGTTCCTCCCACCGGAGCCACGGCTGCTTCCACACCGCCGTTATTCATTGTTTTTTAGCTCAGGAAAACCGATTCCACCTCACGAAATAAATAAAATCAAACTCAATGCATCAACTATCCATTATGCCACTCAGATTCACACACACAAAAAGATTGAAATATTTCATTGATTCAAAGCAATATCCATTTCACAAATGCAAGCTTCTCGATCGATCATCTATGTATTCTACACAATAAAAAAAAAAAAATCGGTGATCTTTTATCACTCCCTTTTCTCGATTTGATATTTTTTTAACAAAAATAAACCAAAAATTAACATCTACAATATTTTTCACTCTATCCCTTTCAATTGAAACTTTCAAAGTTACTCTCTTATTATTTTTCTTCTAATTTGAGAGAAAAGGGATTAAAGAAAATGGAAATCGGAAGATAATGACGAAGCTGGAAATGCGATGAAGCATTTTGGCTGGTTATTGGAGCCATTTCCTCTCTCTCCCTTCTATTTTTCTTTTGGTTAAATTTCGTATATGCCCCTCTTACTCTGTTTTTTGTCATATTTAGTCCCTGCCCATAATTTTAGCTTCCCTAATCTTTTTTTAGATTGAGCTTCCTATTCCTTGAAATGCACATTTCCGATTGTGAAGCTACTTTTTGTTTAATTCGATTAAATAATTTGATGGTATTTATTTTTAAATAGATAACTATATAATGTTTGATTAGAGGTGGTAAAGTCGCTTGAAATTCAAATTGATTTTATTTGATTCTAAATTCGATATTAATATAAAAATGATAATCTAAATTTGATTTAAAACTTAAAATAAAGCAAATTAATTGTATAAATATCAAATTAATTTGATTTAATATAATAATTAACAAAGCTTTGTTTGTGTTAATAATATTGAAGTTTTTACGATTTTGAATGTTTATATTTAAGTTTTATCGTGAATAAATATTATTTGTTAATTCTAATAATACTTATATAGATATATTTTTTAAGAAAATTATACGAATAAATTGTAAGTATAATTTCATTTATGTCCATTATACAAAATAATTCTAATTGTGTCTTACAAATTTATATATTGTAATTGTAACTTGAAAAACTCAAGACTAAATACACTTTTCAAAAAAAGAAGAGGTTAAATTTATCAAGTATGTATAAGAAAGGGACCTTATATATAATTTGACCTTTTTATGTTCTTTTTTGGCGACAAACGACGTCGATTTTTGTTTTCTCGACTTTATGGATGAGGTCGAGTCCAATAGTTCACGTCCATGTTTAGCGTAGATTACAAGGTGTCAAGGTCCACTTTTATTATTTTTTTTTCATTTAATTCTACGGGGGTCAAATTAAAAAAATAGATCGTAAGGGTAAAGTGTCGGGTCTGCTCTCCGCCAGCTCTCATGAGGTTCTACCTATGCGTACAAATCTTACTTTATTATTTGTTGGACAGAAATTATTTATTTATTTAATATTTTTTTTATATTTTAATATTAAAATATATTAAAAACTAAGTTTTATCTTATATTATTATATCTTAAAAAATAGGTCTTATATTGTTTTAGATTTAAATTTTATTATAAGACATAAATAAAAACTAAAAAAAAAATCTATTTTTTTGTTATTTTTCTAAAATATATGTGTGTTCAAATAGTTAATTCGGTCAGTGACTGAATTGAATTATCAAAAATTGAATTAATCGATTTTTTTAAATTTTTAACCGTTAATCGAATTTTTTTCGAAATATATTGACTGAACCGAACTAATTTCGGTTAATTTGGTTAATAATGTTCACTCAACAATATTAAAATAGTATTTTTAACCGCCAAACTTTTAAAATTTATAAAACAACCATTAAACTTATCTAATTATTATAAATTGATCATTTGATCATTATATGTTATAATTTATTGATACATATTAAAAAATTAATGAATAATTTTTAATAATTTAATAAATATAATTATCATTTTATATTAATTTGATGAAATTTAAGGATCAATTTATAATTTTTAAAAGTTTAGAGACTAAAAACAAATATATATAATATAAAATATAAAATGTCGGTTAATTTAATTAATTCGGTTAATTAATCTATTTTAAACCGAATTAACCATTAACTGAACTTTAAAAAATAACTATTCATTGATTAAACAAAATTAAATGATTGACCATTTAACTGAATTAATTTAGTTTAATCGATTAATTCGATTTAATCCACGGTTTTAACACCTCTACTAAAATGTGAAAATGCAACATTCTTGGCGGGTTGTTTATTGTTCATGCGGCAAATTTTAAAAATTAAAACCAAAATTGTCCATTTCTCCGAGTAAGTTTTAATTGCACGAGACTTATTATAATATAAAATTTATTTTTAAAAAACTTTAGATATATTATAATTAAGTCAATAAAGTATTATTATAGTAATTAAATTCTTTCATCAACTTAATTATCCGTATACATGTTACTCGCTTAAAAATATAAATTCTATTTATTCCCTATAAAAAAAAATGAGATTATGTCATAGAACAACTAATACAGAATTTTAATCAAACATGTCTAACCATTGTCATTCGGGTTAGTATTGAGATCTTAATTTTCTATAATATAAGAATTAAATTATAAAATTTTAATTTATGTATAATAGACCAAAATATTTTAATTTAATTATAAAATATATATTTAAATTATATTTTTTATAATAAACGTTTAAAATATTTTTAAGTTAAAATAAATATTTAAAATTTTATTTTTAATTAAAATAAATATTAAAGTAATACCTTATTTGACTTTAAAAAAACAAAAATAAAATTTTAAATATTTATTTAAACTAAAAACAAAATTTTAAAAGTATATTTTAATTAAAAATATTTTAAGTATTTATTATAAAATAATATTGTTTAAACTTATTTTATAGTTTAGCCAAATATTTTTTCCACGTCTTTGCGGCCTTAATTAACGACAAGTTGACTCCTGCCTCCCAACTGTTGCAGTGTACTTCACTGACCCCCTTTTTCTCTGTGTCTACCGTTTCTTTTTCTCTCTTAAATTTAATTCCCAGTTTCTTTCAATTTCAATCTGAATCTCATCATTAATTCTTAATTTTCCAATCTGCCTTAACAAAAATAGAAAATAAGAATCTATATACTTTTTCATTCTCAATTTGCATTAATTTAGCAGCAAAGGAGAAGACTCTCTTAAGTTCTTAACCTCCTCGCCGGCCCTTGGTTTCCAGATGGTGAGAAAATCAAACTCCTCTTATGAGCTTGTTATTACTTTCTTCTTCGTCGCTACCTTTTGTTTGGATTCGTTCTCACTCGCTCAACAACAACTACTTCTCGATGAATCGGATCGGTTCGACGCCGGAAACGGCACCATTTTAAATGTTTCGTCAGTAGCTAAATCTAAGGACGGTTCCTTTGCCGCTATCATCGATCGTGCTTTAGAGAAGGAGTTCAATGAGAACGAACAAAACGAAGGTTCATTTCCTTTTTTATCCACCTCTGATTTTGCTTAGCTTAGGTATTAGATTTCAAATCCGTGCATCTGAACGTTATTAGTGAAGTTTTCAGCTTAATTATAGTTGTTCACTTCAAATTCGCTAGTACCTTGTACACTGTAGCAATTACTTCTTGTTATTTTTAGTTATTTTCTAAGGTTTTTGAGCTCGATCTATTGTCAGATTATGATTTATGTTGTCAATGCATGGTTTATAAGAACTTAAATATATAATGAGAGTGCATTTGCGTTAATTCCGGGATATAGATAGCGGTCATAGGCGCTCATTGTTTCTTAACGTTTATAACTTATAAGAATAAAAATCCAAAGGAAATTCTATTTCGGACTTTTCATCTCTGCTTTCGTTTATTGTTTGCAGTAACTGACGATGCTGGAAGTTTCAACAACAGTGTAGCAGAACAGCAGGTTAGTGGTGCTCAATCTTTTGAAAGCATTTCAGCTCGGAGAACTTATTCTCATTCATACGTGTATGTGTATCAGGCTGTTTTGGAAACCGTTGCCAGAGTTAAAACTAAGAAAAATGATACGAAAGAGGAAAAGTATGTGCTTCTCCTCGTCAATAAGTAGATTTACGTTGTTCATTTTGAGTTCTAATTACTTTAGTTGTTAATAGAAGAGTGTAATTTTCTATTTTGAGGATAAAAAATTTGAACGATTTTCATACCATATCTTCTTCATACTACTTAGAGACATATAGTAGTTTCCTCACACTTTTTGCATCCTCCGTTTAGATCATTTCAACTCCATGATGTTTTCAATCTAGAGAATGATAACCGAGCTGAAGATACCCCGATGTTGATAGATCGAAAGGTAAGATTGGTTCATTTAGTATTTCATGTTGAGATATTTTTCCATACTTAGAAGTCTGAGGTGCTGACTTATTTTCAGGACAATGTCTTCATCATATCTAATTTTAAATCAAAATATCCAGTGTTACAACTGGACTTAAGGTAAACATTTTATCATCTTCGTTTCACCAAAGTTGTTTTTTTACATTCAACTAATAAGCTGATTTAAAATTTTTTGCTTATGCTCTGTAGACTGATATCAGATTTGGTTGTTGTCATCGTGTCTGCAACATGTGGTGGCATTGCATTTGCTTGTGCCGGACAACCGGTCTGATTATATTAATATAAGCCTATCTAATATTTTATTTGAATGTTTGGTTCTTCTAGAGTGTCTTGGATTACTAATTTCCTATATATTTTACTGTTACATATTTTACAGGTAATTACTGGATATTTGTTGGCAGGATCTCTTATTGGACCCGGGGGGTTTAACTTTGTCAGTGAAATGGTGCAAGTATGTTGCACATTTCGTTAAATTTTATAATCAACATTGGCATTATACCCTTTGTCGCTGTGCTGAGTGATGGTTTCTTGATCATTTGCCATTGTTCACTCTCTTGCATGGAGCCTTACTATAAAAAAAATGAGCATTGTTTTTAATTTGCATCCCTTCATCTCATTTAATATTAGATATTATGATTCTTTTAGAGTTCATTTGAAGCCGGCCTGAACAATCCACAGCTCTTATTGATCTGTTGTTGTGTAACATGTCTATCTTCTTTCCCTTTAAGGTCTTTAGAAAAAACATGTTTACTTTAGGGCAGTTCATAAAAATAAACATAGGCAATGTTTTGAGTGTCAATAAGTAATACTCTATTCTTATTAGGCTCAGTTGCAGAGTTGTACCATGACAGCAAATGAAATTGACTTGTCTAGTATTTTATGGAGATGGCTGCGCTGATTTGATTCCATTAGAGGCTGTTCCATTTGAACATGTTTATTGGTTATTCATATATTCTAAGATTTAATAGTTTATCTTTTTTTCCCTTTCATTTGAATCATGCAGGTTGAAACGGTAGCCCAGTTTGGCGTGATTTTTCTTCTTTTTGCATTGGGACTAGAGTTCTCCATTGCGAAGGTTGGTTATGACTCTGAACCTTTTCTTTTCTATTAGTATGATGCAGTCTTTACATCAGTCTTCATATCATTTCTCTAACCTGATCCTTTTTATTTCAAGCTTCGAGTTGTTCGAGCAGCTGCTGTCCTAGGAGGGCTACTCCAGATAGTTCTATTTATGTGCCTCTGTGGAATTACAGCTTCAGTATGTCTATTTATTTTGACACAAAGTCTATGTTGGTCTTGGTTCATTAATCCTTATTAATTGATGTCCACAACCTTCACCTAAATTTGTGCTCTCTGAGGTTGCATAACCTTTATTTATTCACTGAGGTTTCTCTTATATCTGAGTCATAAAGTGGTTTCTTGCTGTTGTGCTGTTCAAATCTTAAATATTTATGCTTCTTGACTTCCAATCCAACTTTTGGTTTGCCTTTTTTTCTCTGGAAAAATGGTATGCTCTCTCTGAGAATGGTTACGGTTCATTCTTTGTGCAAACATATTATCTTCTTTTTCTTATGATTATGGACCATTTTATACCATCATTCTATTTCTGAATCCTTCAATTTTAATTGGATGATGTTTGCAGTTATGCGGCGGTAGCCTCTCCGAGGGTGTATTTGTTGGTGTATTCCTTTCAATGTCTTCTACAGCGGTGGTAAAGTTTAGTGCAGTTTTTTAGAAATGTTTACAGAACCTATAACATTCATACTTGCGCTCACAGATGAGCACATGTATGATGCACGCCACACATGAGTGTAGGCACCCGCACACTCTTTGATTAGGATTTTTGTTTTTTAAAGCTGATTTTCTATTTTTTGATGGAAGGTGCTTAAATTTTTGATGGAGAAGAATTCTAACAACATGCTTCACGGCCAAGTCATCATTGGCACTCTTATTCTACAAGTATTGGTTTCTTCACTCCACTGTTGTCTTTTAAGTTCTGTTTTGCTTTTTAGATTTTATCTATGCCTTTTTGCAGTAAAGTAAAAGACATGAACTTTTTATTACGCTGGTGTCCTTAGCAGTTTTAAACTTTGCAGGATTGTGCTGTGGGATTACTCTTTGCGTTGCTTCCAGTTCTTGTTGGAACTTCCGGTATTCTTCAAGGAGTAATGTCCATGACTAAGTTGTACGAGGAAAACTTGCAGAACTTACTTTCCAACTTTCCTCTGGATTACTCGATAAATAACACTTCTCTTCATGTCTTTTAGATGCAATAAAAATTAAAAAGGGAAAATATGCGAATAAGGACTAGGCTTAGTTTTTAAGTGAAGGCATGGCTCCTCGCTCTTTGTTAGTAGGCAGTTTTTCCTAAAATTAGAAAATAGATCATGCTTAGATTCAAATTTGAACTACTAGTCACACATAACTTTGATCAGATCAGAAGTCAGATAATAATTGTTTTGTTGCCTTGTGCATGTAACATATAAGTAGAAACTCGGCTTTGGATTAGGATTAAAACTATAAGGTGTTGTTTTCCCTTGATATATGTTCCTCATTCATTGCATTTTCATTTAGTATCGAGATAATTCTTAACACTCTATATCATGTTAACCAGGCTGGTCACGTTGGCTGCATTTTTAGCTGTTTTGTCAATATTGTCTCGTACTTGCCTGCCTTGGTTGCTTAAACTGATGATAAGCCTTTCATCACAGGTATATATGTTATCTGCTGATAGAATTGCATACTGAATTTCTTTTTCTACTGTATGCTGGTCGTCTGTTATGATTTGTTTAATTACTTCTTATACGTGCAGACCGATGAACTATACCAACTGGCCTCTGTGGCATTCTGTTTACTTGTAGCCTCGGTATGTTTCTTGTTTCTTTTTGGTTTGTCTTCTTTTTTACTTTCACTTTGTCAAACATTTGAAGTTTCTTATGCAATATCCACAGCCGCACCTCCCTTTCTTCCAAATTTCATGTCTGTTTTATCTGTAAACAAAATTTACCATTTCCCACGCATTGTCCATTCTTTTAGTGACACATGAACATCTGACGAACAGGGCTAGTGATGAAGTCTAACCTTCTGTTTTTTAAATACTGGTACTCGGTTGTCCTTACAGATAAAAAAATATATAAGCTTCTATGTATATTAATAAGGAGCATTAATCGTGTTTCAATATCTGCCTGAGGCTCAGAGAGTATTAACATTATTTTCATACAAGTTGTGTATTTGAAACTTTAGAATATATATAATTAGCTTGTAAACCTTAAGGATAGTTTTTAGATTCTTACTGGTAGATACATGCTCTACTGCTAAAATCATTAGTTTAAGGTATAAAAAGAGAGAAAGAAATCAATAATCATACAGTTTCTGATCTGAGTTGTCTGTTACATTGTTGCGATAATTCAAGCCATTTAGTTATCAGCACTTTTTTTGAACCTCCATTTAATTGATTGTATAACTTTCTGTGTAGTGACAAGCTGGGACTGAGTTTGGAGTTGGGTTCATTTGCTGCTGGAGTGATGATATCAACAACTGATCTTGCCCAACACACACTTGAACAAGTTAAAATTATGCTTTACACACTGTTGTGTCATTTATATTCGATTCTATTTCTGCTCATCCTTTTAGTCTTCCCTCAATTGAAATTAGTTTAGTCTGTATGTGCAGATCGAACCCATTCGGAATTTTTTCGCTGCTCTCTTCCTGGCCAGCATAGGGATGCTGATCCATGCTCATTTTCTCTGGAAACATGTTGATATCTTACTTGCATCTGTTATACTGGTTATCACTGTAAAAACGATAATAATTGCCTTGGTTGTCAAGGGATTTGGCTACAACAACAAGACTTCACTGCTTGTAAGCTATATTTGATGTACACCTGATTATATGCATTATTGCATTTGGATTTTGAAGTAACTCTAGTTGTTTTACTTGTACAGGTTGGAATGTCTCTGGCACAGATAGGAGAATTCGCTTTCGTTCTTCTCAGCCGTGCTACAAATATCCATCTCGTTGAGGTCAGTGCTACTAACCGAGTAAATCATACTGTTGGTTTGACAAGATGGGTGTATATCCCTACCTAAAATCTTTCATGGGCACGATAATCTTTCTCCATAACTGAAACCTTGAGCTTTCCAGGGGAAATTGTATCTGCTACTTCTTGGGACAACAGCACTTAGCCTGGTATGATTTATTCTTGGTTCGATAAGAAATCCGAAAAATGCATTGAAATGCAGGTATTGTTATTTTTGTTGTAAAATAGTGACCGGGTTCCAACTTTCATATTCCCAGGTGACAACTCCTCTATTGTTTAAGCTAATCCCTGCCATACTTCATCTCGGGGTACTCTTACGATGGTTCTCCCCCGAGAGAGAAATTTCCATCGAGGTAATTACTAGTTTCAAATATATTGTCAAACTTCCATCAGTAAACTTATATAAATTTGTTTTCCAGCTTGGAATTAAAGGAGAGAACCTTCGTTCAGACAGCGGAAAGCATCACATTACATTGATGTCCCAAGAACCCCACGATTCATGATTATTAACGTGTAAGTAAACTAATCGAGAAGAAAGATCTCCGTTACGTACTTGATCGGCCGTTTTTTTGTCACGTTGCAGATGAAGTCGCAGAATGATCTCATGAAAATGAGTTTGCTCTACTATATTTAATTAACAAATTGAATTGAGCCTCTTTAGAAAGCCAACAGCATGAGGTAACTCTTAACTGTTGAAGCAAATAGATTCGACTTGTTTTTGTTGCATCATAAGTTTGAGCAAAAATCTTTGCTTCTTTTATGTACCTGCCTCATTTGAAAATTTATTAAAAAATTAAATTTTAAACCCTAACCTTTATTTTCTATATCCTAAACTCTATACCCAAAATAACACACCCTACTCTAAACCCTAACTAAAACCCTCTAATTCGAAGTGGAGGCATAAATGAAGGCATGAGGGAGAAGTAAACGATTTGTACCCAATAAGTTTTGGGTGCTTGTTATTTTAATATTTTCTCATATTTTCTATCTTTTAAACTTACACATTTGTATATTTACTATAAAGAATAAAGTCCAAAATATTACGACTATAAACCACCTCTAAAAATAGTTTTATTTATATTTTAAATATTTCAATCGTAATTAAAAATTGAAAAGTAAATTTTGTTCGGTAATTAAATGGAAAGTTATATGAATTCATGAATAAATAATGTAACACTTACATATCCATTCACCATAGTGTTACATATGCCTCTCCGTTCAGAAGACATCTTTTTCTCATCAAATATATACATCCCTTTTGTCCTAAGATTATCGTCACTGTCTCTAATCTCAAACCTGCACTACTCCCACATTCTACCACCATAATTCGGCCATGGAAAACAACCGAGAACAAACCGGACAGAGATTCTCGAAGCGATTGACTCAAAAAGAAGTGGAGGAAGGTACCGTTGCGTTTCCGTTCTACGCGGTTGCTTCCGTCTTCGAGTTTCAAGAAGGTCATCTGTTTTGCATGGATGCTATGGATTGTTCAGGGAAAGAGTGGTTGTTGATTGGCATGTTTCACAACACTGAGGAGTTGGACAATTGTGTTTCGATAAGCTTGCAGCAGTTTTTGGTGGAGAAAGGATTGAAAGCCGACGATGAGATTACGTTTACAGAGAAACCTCGGCAAAAAGGTTCGAGAACATGGATGAAATTTAGAGTCAAAATCAGGAGGAAGATCAGGTTGTTCGGACAAGATATATGGGGAGAACTTATGGTTTGAATTGTCGAAAAGAGCTTTTATGCTTTTGTTTTTCAATGAGAAATCATTGAAAAAATAATTATTAATAAAGTTTTGTAATTTATGTACGGAATATTTTATATATTTTTTCAGTTTATATAAATTTATTTTTATATTTATTCTCACTTTAAAATATTTATATTTTATCACGTTTTTTGCATGGTTAATAAAAGACGTATCTCTTTGGCCATGCAACTCATTCTCGTCTCCAATTTATGCATTTCGTAAGGTAACCACAGAAATTATAATAATGATTTTGGATTATTTGGATAAAAATCTTCTACCTCTTTATCATGCCTCTATTCATGTCTTCTATTAATTTTTTTAAAAAAATTAAATTTTTAACCCTAACTCTTATTTTTTATATCCTAAACTCTAAACCCTAGACCCTAAAAATTACACCATTCCTCTAATTCCTTAAACCTTAACTTTGAACTCTACACCTTAAAAATTACACCCTTCCTCTAATTCTCTAAACCCTAACCTTGAATCCTACATCCTTTAATTTAAAACGAAGACATAAATAGAGACATGAAAAAAAGGTAAACAATTTGCACCCATTCACAATTCACTTAAATCAGTATAATCTTGTTTCTCTAATTATGCGGGGGACGGTTTTGGATGATTATGGTTTAGATTGAATCGAATATTTAATTAATTATAATTTGATTCAAAATTTTAATTTCTTTACTTAAATTTAATTTGATATAATATTTTATGATATTTTATCCATCTAAATTTAATTTAAATTTTAGGGTAAAAATTTGAATTAGATTTAGTTCAGCCTGACATAAATTTTAAAAAATATTATTTTATCGTTATTAAATTAAAATAAAGAATTAATTTAAAAATAAAAATAGAGAGATATATTATAAAAAAAATATATATAAAGAGTTGAGCATTATAACATTTACATTTAAATATTTAAAATAAAAATAAATTATTATTTTGAATTGGGTTGAAATTTTCATTTTAAACTCAATCAAAACAATTACATCATAAAAAAATATCAAAATCAAACTTAAACCCGAATTTTTCTTTTAAAAATCATCACCGAAAAGTCAGATCGGAACTCATTTGAGTTTGAGTCAAATGACTATCCCTAGAGATGTATCGGAAATGGAAAAAATAGGGAAGATAGGGGTATTTTAGTAATGCTATATAATTGAATATTTGTAGCCAACAATAGCTTAGATTTTATTTTTTTAATATCACAACAAATTATTTATATCGTATTAATCAAGTATTTATAATAGGCATTGATCGGATAGAAGTTATTTAAGGTTTAGGATTTAATGTTAATGTTATAATCATGGTTTAAAAATTTTAGGGTAAAATATATTTTTTAAAGTATGAGATATAGAATTTAAAATTAATTTTTTTTATATTTTTAAAATTATGATATAAAATATAAAAAGAAGCAAAAAAATTTTATCCCGTATTAATCGAACATTTTAATCCTGAAATTGATTGTTTCTATATATATCAATTTTTAGGTACGTATTATCTAAAATAAAGTATATGTTATTACAGTTAAAGAGAATTATCATATGCAAAACAAACATATATCAAGGGGACGGAATGGAATCATTAAATTTAGGAGGGCTATAATGCAATTTTTCATTGAATTAAATTATAATCTAATAATTTGTTAGGGATTAAACAGAAACTATACATTTTAGGGTATTCACCCTTAAGAATTATGTAAACTATACATTAAATCAATATATTTTAATATATTTTAATTGTAATCGTAATCAACATGTTTGTAATTGTATGTAAGAGTCTTCGACGTAGATCTGTGTTATTCGAATTCTTTACTTGTGTACAATATATGATTATAAATTTATTTTAAATATATTAAAAAATTAAAAAATATATTCATACTCATATCTAACGCTTATATCTAAATTCAAATAATATAACTATAAACCTTCTCTAAAATAATAATTTTATTTATAGTTTGAGCATTTTGATTGTAATTACTGATTGAAAAATACTTTTGTTTGATTACTTGAGCGAAAAGTTATGCCACTTCATGAAAAAACACCATTGCAAATCCAAAGTGTTCTTACATTCAAAAGACATGTTTCTTGATCAAATATATAAACCCCTTTGGTCTTAAAGTTATGATCATCGCTTCCAATCTTAAACTTGCATCACTCTTAATCCACACATCTAAGCTTTCTACCTCCATTTTCTGCCATGGATAACAATCAAGAAAACAATCAAGAACAAAACGGAGCAAGGTTCTTGAAACGATTGACTCAAGTGGAAATCGATAAATGTACCGTAACGTTCCCTTTCGACGCGGTTGCTGCCGTTTTCGAGTTTCAAGAAGGTCGTCTCTTCTGCATTGATACTATCGATAGTTTAGGGAAATTGTGGTCGTTGATTGGCATGTTTCATAACACTGAGGAGTTGGGGAACTGTGTTTCGATCAGCTTGCAGCAGTTTCTGATGGAGAAAGGGTTGAAAGCCAATGACGAGGTTACGTTCATAGAAAGAATCCAACAGAACAGCACGGCAACACGGAAGAGGTTCAAAATTGAAATCAGGAGGAAGATTAGATTGTTCGGACAAGACATATGGGGAGAACTGATGATTTAAATGTTCCAAAGAGATTTTATGGTAATGGCGTTGAATAAAACATGTGGGTCTGTGGCCATGCAACATGGCAAAGGTGCTTGGGTTTCGAGTCTCGTTTTCGGTTTGTTGTTTGTTTATGTTTTTTGAAGTGTGTTGTTTTCTTTAATTATTGTTGTTGTCGTCGTCGATGTCTGTTTTGTTTGGAATCTTTTATTGTGTTTTCTGTGTGTATCGTTTTTCTTTCGAATAATGAAGTTTAATTTCTTTGTCAAAAACAACATTGCAACTTTCAATATATGCATTTCGCATGGTATCCACATGAACGAGGATTGGATTCCAAGGAATCAAGAAATATTTTATTGAATCTGTAAAATTATTTTGTAGTTTTTTTTTTAAATACTTGTTATTACAATTATATTAAAAATATAAGAAGCACAGCCATATTAAGAGGTCAGAATGAAATCATCAAATTTTACAATTTTTTATTGTAATATGAAAAAATATCAGTAATATTTGATTAAATAATTATTTTGGTATTTATTTTATTTTTATGATACTTTATTTTTTAATATTTTTAAACTAAAATAATTATTATATAAATTAAAATTATTAATTAACTAATGAAAAATACAATGACTTATATAATATTATATGTTGATATAGTCATATAGAAAAAAAACCCTGATATTAATAAAAAAATATATAAAAAATAATTTTATAAAAATTATATAATTTTTTTTTATTGACATAACATTCTATCAAATTATCTTAAAATACCACTCTTAACACTTTGATATCAAATAATAATATTTCATTTTTCATGACCAACAAAGTTAGAAAAAAAACTTTGACAAAGGCTTCTACCCTATTCATGAGTACTAAAACACAAATTTGCAAGGGGTATCCTCTCCAGTAAAGAGGAATGTATCCACTATAACTGTAGGATGGGGGAAAGATGCTGATCCCCCACTTCGAATGAGACAACACTTTCCCCGAATCCGAACTCTAACTTCCTTTGAAATTAAAAATAAATTTTAAAAAAATCCAACTGCCTCGGTCTTTGACCGAGGAAACAGCTAATCGAGTATTTATTGCATCAAACACCGTACCTTGTCATTCTATAATTTGAGTTTTTGAGTTTTGCCTTTCAATGTACAGATGTTGAAGTCGCCGGAGACGGGACATGAGCTGTGCAAATGATGGTCGTAGATGTGGCTCCCTGGCAAAGGAAACGGAAACAAATGAGAACAATGAGCTCATTAGAGTTGTCATTGTCGGTACGATACATGTCAGGGAAATCGGGAGCTTCATTGAAGTAACGGCATTTTGACTTGATGCATGCAAAACACTACCATCTTTTCAGATGCTTATATGATTTCCGAAGAAATGAGAAGGGCAATTCAACATTCAAAAGAACTTGGTTGAAGCAAAGATCCGTGAAAACGATTTTCTAATCATTCTCGTTATATAGAAAAAAAAAATCGACATGAATAGAATCACTCACGTTTGCCAACAATCACGAATGATCTGTGCAAGCATCGGATCAATGTCTTCGGGGATTTCTAGATGCCTATTTTGGAATCCAACAGCTCCGACAACTTGCATTGGATTCAAACCTTTCCAGGGAATGCATAAAGTAGCCAATTCCCATAATATCACACCGAAACTGTACACGTCACATCTGCAGCCAAACCAATCTATTTGTATCAGAAACAGAATAGATATGTCAGAGTAAAAACATTCTATTTTACTATTAAACTGACGTACTTCTCATTGGCCGGCTCATTCCTTAAAATTTCCGGTGCCATCCATTCAGGCTGCAGTTCAATAGCAAACTTCTACTTCAAGAAAAGGATATGATGGATTTGGGCAAACAGGAAAGTAAAAAAACAAAAAGTGAACATCAAGGATTATATTTTAGTAACATTACCGTTCCAGCAGTAGACTTCGAGGATAGGAACGTATGATGCTTCATACGTGACAACCCAAAATCACAGACCTGAACAGAAACAAATCAGGAAAAAATATTCGAAAGGCACCTTTCGGTGGAAAATAAAGCAATCTGTTAAAGGTGTTTAGATAAACTACCAGCAAAATCAAAATGTTTGGACAGAAATTAGTTTTGAGATAAGCACCTTTACGACCCAGTTCTTATCAACAAGGAGATTAGGTGTTTTCAAATCTCGATGCACAATAGTAGGATTGCTTGTGTGCAAATAATTCATTCCTTTTGCCTGCAAATGGTACAAAAGCTCCACTTAACTATTTTAAAACAATAATGCAGGGAGAAGAGTGAAAGGAAGAGAGGGAGGGGGGAGGTTAGTGCAAGACATGAAGCAAAAGAAATGAAAGTAGTTTATTCACTTATGGCGGTTCCTACCACATCAAGAGCCAACCGCATTCTTCTTTTCTCATCAAGTTGAGAATTGGATCGATGCAGCAGCTTATACAAACTTCCCCTGCATAACGAGGGAGGGACAAGATGAAATTAAGACAGGATAAACAACCTTGACATTTTAAATTAATCAATTTTTCAATAGAAACCAGATAAGCAAAAGAGAGGTTCACTAAGGCCTAGAGAAGGATCAATCGTTTTCATACACAGCAAAGCACAAGATGCAAGCACCAAGTACCATACATGGCAGTAAATGTATTAAAAACATGGCATAAGGAAAAAATATGGAAAACATTTTGACCGGGACCGGGTACAAGAATTAAGATAATTTTCAGACTTCATCCTTTAAACTAGAAGGATACCAAGATGAAGTTCAAAATGGCAGGCTACATATCCCATAACAGACAAAAAAGAATGCAAACAAGGTTCATTTAATAATTATGAAAGAGAAGAATACAAGTAGAACTATTTGGATTGTATAAATAAAATCAACCTGGGGAGAAACTCTGTCAGTATAGAGAAATTTGGGGAACGAGTAACAGCTCCCATGAAAAGAACAACATTTGGATGTCTCAACCTTAGCATGATTTCAACCTGCACAGGGAAATCAAACACATATGACCAATAAATCCATGCAATTATACATAAACGTTGAGACCACAAACATGAGGAAATAAACATATATGAGAAGTAACTTTCAGGGCTCACTTCACATTTAAATTGAACCAATGCATCACCAGAGAAGTCTTGATCTAAAAACTTCTTCACAGCAACCTCCTGAAGAGAAAACGAAGAAAATTAGACAAAAGCTAAAATGGCAACAGCATTAGAAGGCATTAAAGAGAGGCTTGGAACAAGCCATATAATGTAATCAATTAATAAAAGAATTACTGATCTCTTCGTAGACTTGCTATAGCAGTCAGATTTTAGAGTTTTTACTTCACACAACATATTACCAGAATTACTCAACACAGTGACTTAATCTCTTTTCCTACTACAGCAATTGGCTTAAAAATGCCTATGTCACGATTCGATGAACGATTAATGACCTAGGGAAATTTTGGCATGTAGCAGTAGCATTGTTATTGTAGTAACCATCACATCTAGTAGTATGCTACTCCTAAAAGTTCCATGAAAAAAAAAATAGATTTAGAAGCAAATGTAACTCACAGTGCCATTCCAATCTGCTCGGTAGACCTCACCATATGATCCTGCAAGGCAAGAATTCACTTATTATGCAAGTATGCAATGGTAGAGAAAAATCAAGTCATATTCAAGCAACTAATACATTCTATGACACTGTAGATCAAATTAAACAGAGTATAAAGAATCCCAACAGCTAAGCTAGCTCCTCTTATTAAATCAACCGCACCAAAAAGCAGGCATAACCTCTTTCACAAACATCATTTGCAGCAATTCAGTCCAGAAGACTTGCACAACCCTGTTCAGATAGCATGTGAACCACAAAGGATTGACCTCTAGAAGTGTGCTAAACTGAGTACCGTTATAAGCAGAGTTAGAATATACTGATAAATGATTGGTTAAGCTAAGATTAGAGAGTAGGAAGCACTGTCAAACAATTCATAGATCTTTTGTTGATTAGTTTCAGCTTTTCATACAGTATGCGCAGCCACAATAAACAGAAAAACCAGGACATCCTGCCAGAATTTGTTTAATTGGTTACAAGCTGTATCACATTAATGATTGAAATAAGCTACCCAGAACTGAAAAGAATAATGGAAAGTGGAGCAACAGAGACATGTATTAAAATGAACAAGGTTTATTGCTGTTATGAAAACTTACCAATACCAATGCGTTCGCCAATATGAAGATTCTCCCATGGAATTTCCCATTCTGAAACTTCTCTCAGCATAGGGTAAATCTTCTCATTGTGACCATTGCTAGCTAGATGTAAATCACTATTTGTGGTTTCAGCCAATTCCAATACAGATTCTTTACTAAAACCAGTACCAGAAGTCCTTTGTATTAATTTCTCATCCACGGCTATGGCATTTTCTGGCTGAAATTGGAAAAACCCATTAGCAGAGAAGGAAGTCTCAAGAAATTGTATCCAATCATCAGCTGAATTACCAAGAAGAAATACCTCTTTTGAAGCATCAGACGTAACATTAGTGTTTATTATGTTAGTTTCTAACTCCCTTTGGTGCTTAGCCATTTGCTTTTGCCTCGTATTGGAATTAATATTTTCTGAAGCCTCCATTCCAGTGGATACAAGAGAGTGCTCATTACTTAACAAATTTGAATTACAGCTAGCAGCAGCATCTACATTCGTCCCTTTCACTACTAGTTCAGGCATACTTTGTTCACTAATATCCTGAGAACTAATATCCGTGAACAAATCTGGAGGAGGTGATGCACCACTCTCCAATAAAACTGCATGTAATTTCTGAGCAAACACCGGGTCCTTTGCCGCGCTAATAACATATTTTGAAACATTTTTAACCTTTCTCTTTTGCACTGATGAAGGTTTTTCATGAATGCCAGAAAAGCTATCACTATAGTGAGGTGCTGCAGGAAGAAGCTTCCCGAACTCCTGTTCAGATCTCTCAGCAACACCTCTTCTGGCAAGGTCCCTCCCAACTTCATTTATCTGACTGCTCGCAAATTCCGCTGCCCTGGTGACACCAATTTTAATTCCCATATTTAAAGCAGCCGAAACTGCCAAATTTTCAATTTCTTTGTCAAGTACTGAACATGAACCTTGAGAGGCTTCATTAAACCCCCTTACATCCAGTGCAGACTTTAGGAGCTGACAGCTTGGTACTTCAGCAGGAATTAGTGTTCCAGGTGCACCCATCAGATCAATAATATATT
This sequence comes from Abelmoschus esculentus, assembly GCA_035048815.1. Lineage (NCBI taxonomy): Eukaryota > Viridiplantae > Streptophyta > Magnoliopsida > Malvales > Malvaceae > Abelmoschus > Abelmoschus esculentus. The sequence continues at coordinate 425,835 of JAUCBN010000032.1, forward strand.
CACTGCATTATATCAGACAATTGTACATTATCAAAACTTGAGCCAACACAAAATTAAAAAAAAAAGTTCACATTGACTAGACAGCAAACTGCATAAATCAGAAGACAGGATGGCACTGAAAAAAAGACATGTGCAATTAGCATGAAGGGTGGAGCCTGGAGGGGGATATCAACCTAAGAACACGGGGAACAAATGTTTTTAACTTGTATGACAACATGTTGAGGAAATAATTCAAGAAAAAAAGACGTCAATGTGTGCAAATTCTAGAAATGCAACGGATGGTTACTAATATCAAAGAAGAATTTCTATATGTCAGCAGGAGGAAACTACCTTCCATTGTTGATTCTAACCAAGTTCACAGCTCCATCATCCGTACCAGTGTAATAACTCCCTTTGACCAGCATGCATGGGAGATTAATTCTATCAGCTAGAACCTAGAAGCAGAAGCAGGAAACAATTTCTCTTATAAAAGGCCCAGACACATTTATCACTAATGCAGGGTAAAATGTAATAAGTGACAGGATATTCTGACTAGCTAAAAGGAAAACACAGTCCTGTCATAGGATAATTTTAGCATCATAGAAATAAGATGATTTAAAACCTTAAACAGCAGGGCTCTGTGGCGCGAAAGTCCAACATCAAGTCTTCCCAATGGAAGAATGATGCTGTTAAGAGACTTCCGTAACTCATAACTTCTCAAGGTCCACATTCTCAACATTTCTTCAGCATCAGCGACTGGACCACCCATTCTGTAAACAACTATTTCTGCAATTTTCTGAATCAAGTCACTCAAAACCAGGCCATGGCCTAAAGCTCGGAACTGCACATATATGTTATACACTCTTTTCTCAAGCTCTTGCAGTTCAGCATCGAGCAACCGATTAACCAAAACTACTTCATAATCAACCTTTTCTGAGACTGAGACTGTTTGAAGATCAACCAAAGATGGCATCTTTCCTTCTGGACCAAGCATCGAGGCAATACCATACACATCATAAAATCCATCCACAATTTTTTCATTATAGTTTACAACATTATAGTTCTGCAAATAGCACACAACAAAAGAATTAGTTCTCCTTTTTTAAAAGAAAAAACTCAATTAACGGGTCCTGGCACTTTTCTCACAGAAGACAAGAACATGAACCTTTCGGACTGTACAGTTAATCCAACTGAGGTAAAACCAATTACTTTAAAATTAAACAACCCATAATAAAAACTAGCATCAACTAGTATTCATATCCATATCAGCATTTCCCAAACAATATTCTACCGAAATAACTGAACCAGAAAAAAAAATAGAATTATAATAACAGGAAAGGCAACACTACCGCTTTCTACTAGTGAAACAAGAAACATAGAGCTTCTCAAAGAAACATACACGTCAAGTTGATGGCAAGAAACCAAAAGGCATTATATTGCAGAGCTTAAAGATAAAAGGAAATTTTCAAATAATAGAAACACAAACCATAGCTAGCAAATGACCAGCAAAACTTCAAGTAGTAAAAAGATAAGCAAGAAGGAATCTTTAACAATTGAGTTTCTTATCAGAATCAATCCGATGCTATATTTAGGCAAAACTTCAATTAAAAGAAGTAACAAGCTTAATGGAGACTGACAGGAAAATCAAAAACATCTGTAAATCGAAATAATAATAAGAAAACAAATAAATATATTAGAAAATAAGAAATGGAAAACAAGTAAATATATTAGAAAATAAGAAATGCGATTAAATCATATAAAAGCTATACATACAATGGCCTCATAAACAGAATAAGGGGGGAAAGGCTGTTGGATATTAAAACCGATTCAAACAAGAACTTCAATTCCGATAACCTATAAATGAATAACAATTTTCAAATATATGTGTAACAAGAAATACTATATTACCCAATAACGAAGCGAGAGTAATTCAACGAAAGTGTTGGCGTCGGAGCCGGCGCCAGCGAGGCTAATTCTTTTAGCAGCGTCGATCTGAGCCGTCTCGGGATCCGAGGCACTGATCGCCAAAGCCAATTGCATCTGAAACTCTTCTTCCAATAAATTAAAATCCACATCATCTCCAACTGTCCGATCTCCCCCGACCGATTCAACAGCCCCGATTCTGCCCATTGTACCTGAACCAACCGAAGACGCTGAAGAAGAAGGAGACGTCGTCGTTCCTTGTCCCATCACGATCGGACTCGGACTCGAGCTGACCACCGGCTGCGCCTCCGTCAATCGTTGGTGTTCGTTTAAACCACCGCCGATGTGGAGTTTCCGCAAGAGATGCTTCATTCTCGGCATCGATCATCAACGGCGACCTTTATTTCCGTTCGCCGTTTCTTGTTTCGATTTCTTTTTTGTTTCTCTATAAGAATTTTTTAGTTTCGTTTATTTTTTTTTTCGTGTTTTCTATTTTGTATTGAAGTCTATCTGCAGACTTAACCTACGCCCACTAGTTTAAAAGCATATTCTCTTAACCTGCGCACTCTTCTTCTCCGCTAAGCTACCCGTAATTGAACTGGGTTTTAAAATAACTGCTCACCCATTCCCTCCAATTCACACACAAAATAATATTAATTAATTCTACTTCCTCCATTACTGGTAACATTGTAATATATTTAACCTTTTCAATTAATTCTAGGATTTATAATCTCATAAAAATTAAATTTTATATTAGTTTTAAGGTTTAATTTTTTAATTTAGAGTATAAAATTTTAAAGTTTAAATATAAGAGTTTAAATTTATGATTCAGGATTATAATTCAAATTTTACGAGATAAAGTTTTGTTTTTAAGATAACATGTTTAGAATTTATATTTTAATTTATAAACTCTAAATTATAATCATGATCTTAAAAATTTTAAATTAAGATCATAAATTCTAACATCGAGATATTTATAGAAACTTTTAGTTTTCCATTACGCTTGTTAGTTTATAGGATAATAACGATCGAATAATTATGTATTTTTTATAAAATTCATTTATTTAGTTGATCTCTTTGTCTTTTAAAGTTTTATTTTTTATATTTTTTATTTTTTCTTTCAAGTATGAAAAATTAATAAATCATTTTTATCACGTTATTCGTGGTTTTAACTAACCAAATTCATTAATTTTATATTTTCTTTAAGATGAATATTACTTATTTTTTACATGTAATAAATGAATAAATAATTATTAAATAATTATTTAAAAATAAATAAATTTAATTATATAAATCACAAATAACATGATAAAAAGAGATTATGCTATAATTTTTTTAAATAGTGTCAGAATTAAAATTTATAGAAAAGATAAAATGACGCTAACCATGTTTAAATTATTAAACAAGCCATTCGTGCTCCCATCAATTACTTGCCCTTGCATTTTATTTTTGTATAGGAACAGTTGAATAATTATTAAAATATAAACCCTTTGACCTATGAATTGTCGTTGGCTTTGCCAAACTATATAATTTTGTTTCATAAATTAATTAAAAAGAGAGGTTTAACGAACGAAACTAATATTAAAAAATCATAGGTACGAAAATAATTAGTAAATTATAAAAAAATTATAAAATATTAAATTATTATAAAATATTCATCACTCGTAATAAAAATAGTGATAAGTTATGATAAGGTAAGAGATTGAACAATTTTATAAATTTTAACTAAATCGCAGTAATTTGATAAAATTAAATAATTATTTTATAATAATTTAATTAATTATTTTATAATTTTTAAAATTTTAATGATTAAAAATATCATGGCACTTAGTTTAACGATCATTAATATATTTTTTAAAAATTTAAAGTTGTAATTTGATATTTTGAAAACCTTCTAAGAATAAACGTTTCTAATGACTAAAAATAACATTTCATCCTTAAACTTGTAAGTCTTCTCAAATTGGTCCTTGAAATTTTGGGGAATTAGGGATTAATCTTTAAAAAAATCTAAATTCAGGGACTACAAGATGTTTTATCCCAAAAACTGACTTGTAGACCAAGTTGGCCAACGTTGACATGTGCCTCGAGGGTTGATAAAGTTGGTCCAAACTTCCATTCCCACAAATTATAAATTAATTAATCAAAGGTATTTTTTATTCTAGTTTAGTTTTAAATCTATAACAAACATCAGCATAGATCAACTGTAGTATTATTTTTAATATATGATTTTTTAAAATAATAATATTATAATAAGACTTTGATATTTGATATCAAAAGTAAAATTTCAAAATATATTTTAAAAATAAATATATATATTCAATTTTACCTTTACACATTAACTTAAATAACTTTTAAAGAACAATTAAAGGTACAGTTGTTTTTAGAGATCACAAGTTCGAGTACCAATAATATCATTAGAAAAATTAAATGATCAAATATCAAATGCTGAAGATTATATTTTAGAACATATATTACTATAATCATTATTAATTAATTAAAAAAACTTTTAAGAAAGGAATAAAACTAAATTAATTTTTTTTAAAAAAAAAAAATAGGGATTTAATTGCTTCCCTAAGGAGCCATATACAAGTATACAACCGTCGCTAGAAGCGATTGAGTGATAGATTCATGTTTAACGAATACAATTATAAATTATGATTGAATCGATATTATAAAATAATCAAAACCCAATTAAATCATTTTTTTTTTCAAATTTTAGTAAAAATAATTATAAATTTATAATCATGATTAGAACAATATTAACGAATTTATTTAGTACTCGTATTGTGAGTTTGACAAAGTCTTGTTCAAAATTATTATTCAAAATAAAACGTTCAGGATCCAAAAATTATTGCACAAATGTTGCACGTACTGGATGCAAACTTTACGAGTTCGCAGAATATAATTTTAATAAATATATACTATGTCGCGACCTCTTTAAAAACGCGAGTTTAGATGAAAAATAACTTGACAAATGATTTTGAAAAGATATGAATTTATCAATTTTAAATTTGAAAAAACTTAAATTTTAGGAAAATATATAATTTTGAAAAACTCAAATTTTAGGAAAATATATAATTTAATTTTGAAAAATTGACTTGGAGTCGCCACCGGCTACTTTGGTAGACCATACACCATAAAACAAACCAGAGATTCATTTAAAAAATATTGCGTTCGGGAGTCGGTTACGTGTAAGGACGACCCTTACAAACGCCCAAAAATCGATACCTTGAAAAAAATTACGTGGCATTGACATTTTGAAGATAGATATTAATTTAATTTTCCATTGTTAATTGAACATTATTTGAATGTTGGATATCCTTTTGATTTAGAAATTACATCACCTTTAAATTTGAGTTGAACGAGACGTCCTCTCGATAGGAAACCTCACCCAAATTCAAAGGAATGTAACTTCCGCCTCAAAAGGTTAAAAGTAAAATGCATGACCGTTTTTATCTTGTTCATTTTAAGTTCTAATCCTAAAAAAGGCTTCATTGATTAAGTGTTTAAAACCTAAGTTATTAATGTTACTAGTTACTTACCTATCAATTTTATTTAATACTAGGCCTAAGTTATTTTATCGAAATTTTAGGTTTAAATAGCACATGAATTCGATGTCAAGGTACACTCTTTAGGCCAACATCATGGTACGTCAAACATCAGCCTCTTTAGTGTATCCGAGACATAAGATTCAAATATTATTATTTACTAATTATCTCCTTATTTAATTAATTAATTAATTAATTAAAGTGACTAGTCCTAGAGGGCTCTAAATTAATCAACTAAAATGTTTATTAGGTGATCTTCCTAAAATATGCCATGCAAAAACATAATAAAATAAATAAACAAGATAAAAGGAACTTGATATTTTTATTAGAATCATGGGAGTACAAATTTTATCAAAATCGTCACCATAAATGAGTAAAAGGGACTTACATTGATAAAGATCAAAAGGGACTAGAATTCGAACCTCGAAAGATGGTTTAGATCTAATTAAGTGTATAATTAATTTTAAAGTTTAGAAATCTTTAATTAAATTAATTAATTAAATTTTCCTAACTTCAAATTTTAATTAAAACCTAATTAAAGTCTAACTTGATGAATTTTAAAATTTTAAAGTTCAATTAGAGTTGGATTAAACTTAATTAGGTTAATTTTTAAACCTTATCTTAGAAAATTAAAATTAATTAAGAGTCTTAATTAAAATAATTTCTAAATTTTAAGAATTTAATTTAACCTAATTAAAGTCTAATTTGGTGAGTTTTAAATTTTTAAAGGCAAGTCTAGACCTAATTAAGTTAGGTTAATTTCAAAACTTATTTTTAGAAATTAATTAAAGTTAATTAAAATAATTAATTAAAATTATTTCCAAAATTTTAAGGATTAAATTAAACCTAATTAAAGTCTAATTTTTAGGTTCTAGGGGGTCAAATTAATCCTAAATTATATCTAACTAGGTAAAATTAATTTTAAAATATCTTAAAAATTAAACTAAATTCTAAATTAGAACCTAATTGATAAATTTTAAGTTTTAAAATTAATTTTTAGTCCTAATTAAAGTCTAAAATTAGTTAATTTTAATCCTAGGGATCTAATTAGGGGCTTAGGGACCTAATTGAGGGAAAACTAGGCTTTAGGGACCTAATTGAAAAATCTAGAGACTAAATTAAAAAACTGCTTAAACCTAGGGGGACCTAGGAAGCAATTTACCCCAACCCATTCAGAAACGGATCCGACCCATGTGCCCTAAACGGCACCGTTTCAAGCTGTAACAAAACCCTTAAGACTGAGTTGGCTCGATCATTTACACCGAGACCAACTCGGTGCAACTCGCTTTTCTCTGGGGCAAACACCCCATCCCAGAAACAAGCCTCGAAACGGATCAAACAAGGCCCTTTTGGATGGTGTTCATCCATGTTCATTATGAACAAGATGAACATGTATGAACACAGCTCCTAACCGCCGCGGGCTCCGCCCCTCGATCCATTCTGTCACGCCGCGAGTTTCACCGACCACCGCGAATTACGTCGACCGTCGCCCAGAAGTCACCGAGGGCCATTTTTAACGCCGGTGAGGCCATCGAAAACCCTAAAACGCCTCCAAAACACCTCTAGAGTCCTAAAAACACATATCGAAATCTACCCTAAACATTAAGATCACCGGCCGAACCCCTAAACCAAAATTTAAGCATCAAAACAGAGAAAGAACCTGAAGAAACGGTTCAAAGGCTTACCTTCTGGCGATTTGCAAGCTTTCAAAACCAAGAATTCCGATTGCTCTTCACTGCCACTGCTCAATCTCCAAAAAACTCCTCAGCTGCCGATTGAATCCCCAATCCCCCCTCCATTGAGCCGATTGAATCCTTTTAAAGGGATTCAAAACAAAATCCTAATTCAACTCAACCATATCCTTAAAGAAACTCTACCAAACCACTCCCTCAACTCAATAAACTCTCCTCAAATCTAATCCCCTAAGTATCCGACCACGATTCTATTTTTTAGATTTTTATTTTTTTTTATTTTTTTAATATTTTATTATTATTTATATATTTTATTAATTATTATATATTTTATTATTTAAATTATTTATTATTTATATATATTACGAAAAATTCGTGTTGACATATTAAAAATCTTAAAATACAATATTTTATTTTTAATACTTCTATTTATAATTACATAAATATTTAATTCAACTTTGATTTATATTATTATAATATAAAAATGTAAAATTAAATATACTTAAAATTTTAAATAATATTATTTTTTGTTCTTTACTTGTAAAAAAGCTTAATATAAATTGAAGTAATAAATATTTTTGTTGTTGTGTTACGTTATCATGTCAACATTGACATCAACATAAAACATACCAAATAATTTAAAATTTTAAAATATTATTTAAGGGTTTATGAAGATTTTTTCTTCACCATTTTACCGTGGTATTTATCTTTATTTTTCTATATATTTTTATGAAAAATATTTTCATTTGTTTCAATATTTTTTTCGAACCGAATTTCGAACCTAACTCAATTGGTTCATTCATTAACAATAACCACGGCAAAACCAATCATATGTGTTGCAATCAGCAACGACCTTTTTTATTTTTTTTGTTATTGAAGCATCAAATGAAAGTCGAACATATGCAAATGGAGTAGTTTATGTACAAGAACAAGAAAGAAACTGGAAACTTTCTTTTTAATGGAAAAGAAGATGTTGGTTTCATTGGCAACATAAACGAGGACTAGGCGTTGGCTGCCGCCTCCTCTTCGACCATCTGAGAGACCGGAAGAAGGGTGCATATGACGTTACGGTCTCCGTATACATTATCAACACGTCCTGGTAAGCAATGCAAAGAGTTCAGTTGTAAGGACAACATGCGGATTCATGCTCTCAACATAGCGATTCAATATAAATGTTTCGAGAAAAAAAAGAGCGAAAAACAAATCAAAACATACCTGTAGTAGGCCAGAATTTAGCAGTTCGAAGCCAGGAAGCAGGGAAGGCGGCGTATTGGCGAGTGTATGGCTTTGTCCATGCATCTCCCATGAGCACAGATGGTGGATGAGGGGCTCCCTGCATGTGCATATAAAGCTCATGAAACTCTATGCTTGCAGCAGAATAATTATCAACTATAGATTTTTTTGTGGTTCAGAAAAAGGAGACGAAAATGGTTTCGGAACAAGCCAATTTCACCTTCAGAACGTTGTTGTGGATATCAGCCTTTCCATTCTCAATTTCAGCAATTTCTTCCCTAATGGAGATAAGAGCATCGCAGAACCGATCCAGCTCAGCCTGCAATAGATATCCAATACAGGCATGAGAGACAAAAACGAGGAAAATCGAATGTTGCTTAGACATTGGTGAAACCATACCTTGCTTTCACTTTCAGTAGGTTCAATCATGAGCGTGCCTGGAACAGGCCAAGACATTGTAGGAGCATGGAATCCGTAGTCCATAAGACGTTTGGCGACATCTTCGGGCTCTATTCCAGCAGTATTCTGCAGCGATGGTGGTTTGCAGTCATCGTGGATACAAACAAGAGTAAACAGAAAGAAACTTCGAAAAATTGTGCACAATAATTACCTTAAAACCTCTCAAGTCTATAATGAATTCATGAGCAACGGTTCCATTAACTCCGCGGAAAAGAACAGGGTAGTGTTTCTGAAAAACACAAATTAATTACTATAAGAGGAAAATGAAAAGGTTGATGTTATCCTAAGCAATAACTCATAAACTCGAGCTTATATCACTTTACTACGATAAATGTCGCATTTCTACGTATTATAAAGACAGTTTCAAGGAGAAAAGACAGGTACCTCCAAGCGTTTTGCCATGTAGTTTGCATTCAGAATAGCTATCTTTGAAGCATCAGTGAGCCCCTTAGATCCCATCATGGCTATGTAAGTGTACGATATCGGCAAGATAAGTGCAGAGCCCCAAGGTGCAGCGGAAATTGTACCAAGTGGGTTTGATTTGTCCGGGGCCGGGATACCTCCCGTAGGCACCTACAGTACGTTTACAAAGAAATCAACTTTGGGTCGGATATAACCTCAGAATTTCAAGTGCAGTTATGTCTAGATTTAGTGCAAGGCTGCTAACAATCCCAACAATAAGAAATGAAATCCGGACAAACCAACTTTTCCGATGCAATTCTTTCTTATGGAAACTCAAAGATGCATAAAACGAATTAGAAAAATCTGAACAGAGTGTACATACCACAGGGTGTGAAGGCAAAAATGGTGCCAAATGCTTCTTGACACCAATAGGTCCCATGCCAGGTCCACCACCTCCATGTGGAATGCAAAAGGTTTTGTGGAGATTCAGATGGCAAACATCTGCTCCAATAAAACCCGGACTTGTCAAACCGACCTGAGCGTTCATGTTAGCCCCATCCATGTAAACTTGACCTCCATTGTCATGGATTATTTTACATATCTCATCGATCCCTTCTTCATACACTCCATGTGTTGAAGGATAAGTAACCTGAAATGGAAATAATAAGTTAGCTTTGCATGAGCAATTTCCTAAACTTTGAAACAAATCTAGCATTTAAATTAATCATTCATACCATAAGAGCAGACAATTTGTCCTTGTTCGCTTCAGCAGCTTTCCTTAGTTCTTCGATATTGATGTTACCCTTGGAATCGGTTCCAACAGGAACAATTTTCATTCCACACATAGCTGCACTTGCAGGATTTGTCCCATGTGCTGAAACAGGTATGATACATACGTTCCGGTGATGGTCGCCTCTTGACTGCAACATTAGCCAAGAGTATACATCAGCATAAATGGATACAACTTACAAGAGTTGTATGAGTAAAAGGATCTCATTTTCTTTCAGCGAAAAGGATTATAAGCTTGTTACCGTCACTTACCATATGATATGCACGGATAACCATTAGTCCAGCATACTCGCCAGCAGCACCGGCATTAGGTTGCAAAGAGAATGAGTCAAAGCCAGTGATGGTACATAATAGTTCACCCAAATTATTGAACATTTCCTAATAGGATATTAAGCCATAATTCGTTAGTAAACAATAAATCTAAATTTATTCTTTACTACATGAGATTAAAAAAATATCAATAAGTTCCAGGTGAAGAGTGGTTCACGAATCAGCACCTGATAACCCTGAGCCTGCTCTGGAGGTGCAAAAGGATGGATATCAGTGAATCCAGGCCATGTCACAGGCATCATTTCAACCGTTGCATTTAGTTTCATTGTACAAGATCCCAATGGAATCATACTATGACACAATGAAAGATCCTTAGACTGTAACCTGTGAATGTATCGAAGCAACTCGTGCTCTGTGTGATACCTGAAAAGAAAACAAATAAAAGTTAACACATTTGATTTGTTTGCTACAAGTAGCTCATCTTTTTATGACCGTTTCATACGTGTTAAATATCGAATGAGTAAGAAATTGGCTCTGTCGTTGTATTCCGGAAGGAATTGCAGTCTCAACCTCAGGTGCAAGAGATGCAGCAGTGAATGAGATCTGAAAGTTAGATTAAGGTTAAAAAGGCAAATTAATACAAGTGTGAACATTACTATTATCATGAAAAAGGTTATTCGCACTTACTGGTTTGCCCCCGGAAAATACTTTGAAGAGCTTATCCACATCTTCCAAAGTAGTTGTTTCATCAAATGAAACAGTGATCTGCAAATCAACAGAGTCCCGGTAATCTCACAATATTTGATTTTGATCAAAATAGCCCATAGATAAAATCACACTCACAGTTTTGGCATCAACAACCCGAAGATTAATCCCACTCTTGTAAGCAGCATCAGCAATTGAGTGAGCATCAGCACATGTAACCTTCACAGTATCAAAGAAGGGCAGGCCCTGAACTTCCACGGTGCCAAGTTTTTTCAGTCCCGAAGCAAACACCCCAGCAAGACCATGAACACGTTGTGCAATGGCTTTTAGGCCCTCGGGTCCATGATAAACAGCATACATAGCAGCCATGTTTGCTAGTAATGCCTAGATAAAACAGTGTAGCGAATCAAGTAAAGACAAGACAATTCTTCAAATACAAAGAGAAATATGTATTATGAACATTAAGTACACATTAAAAATGAATCTCACTTGAGCTGTGCAGATGTTACTGGTAGCTTTATCCCTGCGAATATGTTGCTCCCTCGTTTGCATTGCCATACGCAAAGCAGGCTTCCCCGAAGAATCAACACTAACACCGATGATTCTTCCCGGCATCAACCTCTTATACTCTTGGGAAGTAGCCAAAAACGCAGCATGAGGGCCACCGTACCCCATTGGCACACCAAACCTCTGAGCCGAGCCAACTACAATGTCTGCACCGAGTTCACCTGGGGGCTTCAACACTGTCAATGCCAACAAATCGGTTGCCATGACAACCTTAACACCTTGAGCATGAGCATTCTTAACAAACTCCCCATAGTCCAAAATCTCACCCTCGGTCCCCGGATACTGAACCAACACCCCACAAACATCACCAGAGCTGTAATCAATATCCTTAAGATCTGCAGTAACCACTTTAAGATCAAAACCATCAGCTCTAGTCTTACAAATATCTATTGTCTGAGGGTGACAATTATTAGCAATGATGAAAGTCTTTTTCTTCCCTTTCAGTATATTGTTACACATGGCCATCGCCTCAGCAGCAGCAGTTCCCTCATCGAGCAACGAGGCATTCGACATAGGCAAACCGGTGAGATCTGTAATCATCGTCTGGTAATTAAGCAAAGACTCAAGCCTCCCTTGAGATATCTCAGCTTGGTAAGGCGTGTACTGAGTGTACCAAGCCGGATTCTCCATAATGTTCCTCAAAATCACAGGAGGAACATGAGTGTTATAATACCCCATCCCAATAAAAGACTTGAAAACCTTGTTCTTTGATTCCAAATCTTTCATGTGTGCAATCATTTGGCTCTCGGTTAACCCTCCATCAAACTTTGAAAACTCCATGGAATCTATACGTATAGCTTTAGGCACAGTTGCATCAATAAGGGAATCAAGGCTATCAAATCCACATGATTCAGCCATTTTTGTCTGCTCTTCCGGGGTTGCAGAGTTATGGCGGCGGGGGAAAGTGTCACTCGGTTTCAACACATCAACAGATATGGATCGAATTTGTGACCCGAAATTGTTTGAAACATTCCTAGCACCTAACAAATCTGATCTTTTATAAACATTAGAACCAAATGGTGACAGTGAAGACACATACCTTGAAGGAGTGTACAAAACATGGGATCTAAAGCTCATTTCACCATTGTTTGATTGCTTAGCTTCATTAACCAAGCGTTTCAGGATTGCCCTGTTAGCCAACCTCCTTGCCCTCTCCATGAAAGAGTTGTTTTTGCAATGGAAATGCAAGGAAGAAGGAGAAATAAAGAAACTTGGGGTTGGTGAGAAAAGAAGGAAAAAGCTTAAAGCTTTAATTTTTATTTCACGAGAAAGAGAGAGAGGAAATGGGTTGGTGGGATTTTTCTGTTTATATATACATATATATATAGTTGTGCTTAAATAATCAAAGGGTATCTGAAAATTATAAAAATATTATATTTTTATGGGAAACTAGTGAATTTTGTGAGCTTCAAAATGTATGTTGGTGGATGATGACGACTCTGCAACTCTTAGAAAAGACAGATTTATATATTAAAAAAATCACAACTTTCCAAGAAAACAAAATGAATGGAAGAAAATGCAGGAAAACAGATTGAGATTCAATGGATCATAATTCGTAGCACCATCTGTGAACAAACAGAACTCCAGAAAAATAAAATTTCTATTTTCTTGGGATGAACTCTGGAGATTGTGTGTTGGCACTTGGCAATAGTTGTTTCACACTCTCATTATCCTCATTATCCCTCGTCTCTACCTCACATAATAATCAGGTTAATTTGGAAAATAAAAAAAGTGTTTTTAAATTTTAGAAATAAAATTATAAAAAGGAAATAATTGTAAATTATAGAACCGATATTAAAATTATCAAAGAAATTTAAAAAATTAGGCATAAAGATAATTTTAACCCCTAACGTTTATAATTTTTGTCGTTTTGATTCTTATTCTTTTTTTGGGATAAATTTAGCCCTTAACCTATATCTTTTTGACAAATAGCTTATTTTTTAACTAGTTTGATGACTAGACCGTTAAAAATTTAACGATAATATATATATATATGAAATATAATTTTAAATGACATGGAATGTAACCTATCATATATATATATATATATGAAATATAATTTTATTCTAATATAAAATATAAAACAATTAAAATTCAAATAAAATATTAAAAATTAATTAATTCTAAAATAAAAGATTATTAAACATTCTTAACTCTAACTACGATAAAATTAAAATCTTATTCGAATTGTGTTTATATTTTTATTTTAGAATAAATATAATAAAAATATATAAACATTTGAATATAAAAATGTAAAAATATATAAAAATATAATAAAAAATATAAACGTAATTCAAATAAGATTTTGATTTTATCGTAGTTAGGGTTAAAAATGTTTAATAATCTTTTATTTTAGAATTAATTAATTTTTAATATTTTATTTCAATTTTAATTGTTTTATATTTTATATTAGAATAAAATTACATTCCATATATATATGTATTTGAAGTTATATTTCATGCATTTAAAATTATATTCCATATATATATATATATCATTAAATTTTTAACATTCCAGTCATCAAGTTAGTTAAAAAATAAGCTATTTGTCATAAAGATATAGGTTAAGGGCTAAATTTATCCCAAAAAAGAATAAGGGCCAAAACGACAAAAACTATAAACGTTAAGGGTTAAAATCATCTTTATGCCAAAAAATTATTACAATGAACCCTTTCCACCACCTAAGATATGGTCCTAACCAATTAAATTAAGACACATAATATATTTTTTCCATATCAAATTTACACATAAGCATTGACCAAATCATCTAATTTAATGTCTTTGATTTAAAAAAAGGAAAAAATATTATCAAATATTTCTTGTGTCATCTTTCTCTTTGTTCTTTAAAATTTTCCTAATTAATTTTTTATATAGATTTAGAGATTAGGGTTTATGGTTTATGTGGTTTAGGATTTAGGGTTTATGCGGGTTAGGTTTAAGGGTTAGGTTTAGGGTTATGTGTTATCATTAGGGTTAGGGTTAAGGGTTAATGTTCAAGGTTAGGGTTAGGGTTTAGGGTTTAGAATTAGGGTTTAATGTTCATGGTTTAGGATTTATGGTTAGGGTTTAGAGTTAGGGATTAGAAAAAATTAATTAAAAAAATTGAACAATAAAGAGGAAGATAACATAAAAAATCTTTGGTAATATTTTTTTTCTATTTTTAAATTAAATGCATTAAAGTGGATGATTTGGATGATGCTTATGTGTAAATATGATATGAAAAAAATATATTATGTATCTTATTTTAATTGGTTGGGACCATATCCTAGGTGGTGGAAAGGGTTCATGTAATAATTTCTCATGAAATTTACCTTTATTTTTTCATTTTCCTTTAATTAATATTGAAAAAATCTCATGAATATTGATACTATAAACTTTTTTAAATATTATTTTTCCTATTTATTTTCTAAAATATTAATGATTTTATAGTGAATTTAAAATCTACACATTTAAAAATCGACTTTAAACAATGTAAGAGTAAAGATAGAGTTAAAAGGTTCCGACATTAACATCTCCATATAAATATTACATGCGCTGTTAATACTATACACTGTTTAGATATCAAAGTTGGAGCCTATTAACTCTTTTTTTACCCTATATCGTTCAAAATCGTTTTTTAAAAATATTAATTTTAAATTCAATATAAAATCATTAATATTTAATTTAAAATAAGAATAATATTAAAAAAATCCGACGTCAATATTTATGAGATTTTTTCAATTTAAAATTTTTTATAAAAATAATATTGATGTTAATTTCCTTTGTGGTCTAGGAATGAAAGAGAGCCATAGGTTTGTTGGAGGGTAGATTTGGAAAAGGAAATGACGGAATCATCCTTGGACTTCGTAACAGTACACGTGACCAAACTGATAGGAACATCATTAGAGTTTGTTCTTTACTTCATTGTGATAGAACCAGAATCTGTCGGTACAAATATGGACCCTTGGATTGAAATCGGACGTCCAAGGTTTTGTTGATTTATTTTATTCATTATTCAAAGCTGAATGCTTGGACCATGGAATCTTACACATTGTTTAGGCAAAAAAAGAGGAAAAAAGGTTGTTTAAAAATATAAAATTAATTAGTTGGTGTGACGAGGATTATATTTTTATATAAATTTATAAATTTGATAGATTATAAATTAAATTATATAAAAAAAATTTATAATAGATCTGTACAATATTTAAGGAGAAATTATATTATGGGTCAATCCCACCACGTCATTCATAAGACCGATCAATGATAATCATCCACCTTATTATTTTTTAATTTTTAAAGTGAAAATTTACTTGAAAAAAAAAATATGACATGAAAAAATTAATGAAGTGGGTAATTATCATTGGTCAGTCCCATAGACACGTGATGGGACTGACCCATGATATAATTTTTCATATTTAAGAGAGGCAGATGAGGTATAAATCCCGAAGAAGCCTCGACACCCTAAAGTTTAAAAAATATATATTTTAAAATAAAAAAATATATTTATTTAAATAAAAAATATATTTTAAATATTAAAATAAAAGTAATATATTTTAAATACTTATTTATAATATTAATATATAATTGTAATATTACATGAATGAGAGTTGTTGGGCTTTGCTGGTCAGATTTGGCAGAAGAAAAAAAATGTTTTAAAAATTCTTAATTTAAATAATTTCCTTTAGTTGGATTTTCTTGTGAGAGAATATTCTTGGCTAAAAATTAATTAAATATACCCAAGTGTGCGGCAGTTGAAGAGATGGCCAATCATTTGTATCTTTATTTACTCAACAAAAAATCATATATTAATTTAATATTTTTTTCCAAAGTATTAAGCATATGTGAAACATTGTATTTTATAACTTCAACCGTGTCCCACTACTCACGGTGGTTCTCCTCCCGGAGGAGTTCAGTCCGGCACCGACAAAGGATGTGTGAGCCGCGGGGACTTTAATTTGGTTATTATTAGGGGCATCAATGAACAAAACGTTCGATGAATTGTTCGCGAACTGTTAGTATAATGTTTATTTATTAAGTAAAATAAACGAATATGAACAAAAAAAAATTATGTTTGTTTAATAAACGAACAAATATGTGTTCGGTTCGTTTATATTCATGAATAAACTCGTTTATCGAGTTGTTTATAAGCTCACTCTTTTTTCTTTATTTTTTCTATATTTTAAGTATCTGTAAAGGTATGAACTAAATTGAACAAGCATTCGACTTTAGAGTTCAAACTATAAAACCTAAAGAAATTAAGTACTAATAGTGTAATTTTATTATTTTGACGAATATATAAACAAACATATTAGTTGAGTTGCAGATATATAAACGAATATTATCAAAAATAATAAAACAATCACAAACTCAAGATATATTATTAGCATATATTTTGATATTAAAATTATTTATTATTATAATCTCGTTTACATTTTACAATAATTTTTTTAAAAAATATTTTAATATAATCTTGAATATAATCAAATTATTAGCTTCTTTCTGAAAATTATATCAACTACTCAGGAAAAGTGAGTTGAGGAGATCTTACCTAACACAAAAGGAGTGAAAATGAAAAGGAAATGGACAGGGACGGAGCAGAATGAAGGTTGAAGGAGGCCTTGGTCCTTGTCCAATAATTTAAATTTTTAATAAATTTTTTAATTCAACCTCTTTACAATTTTAAAAAAATTATATTAATAAATTAGATATTATTGCTGAATTTAAATATTTAATAAATTATTATATTTTTAAATTTAATAATTCGATGACTTTTAATATTAGATATTGATTATGTCTCTTAAAAGTAAAGTTTTATTAAAAAAAGTGGGACATAACATGCTTTTGATAGTTAAACCACATGGGTATACCCTATATATACGAGAAATTATATCATAGGTCAGTCCTATCACGTCATTTATGAGACCAACCAATAATAATTATCTATCTCATTATTTTTTAATTTTTAAAATGAAGATCCACTTGAAAAAAAATATGATATAGAAAAACTGATGAAGTAAATAATTATCATTGGTTGGTCCCATAATATACATAGATCTTTCATTTTCATTCTCATTTTTATTAATTAATTATCATAATTATATTTAACATGTTACATAAATATATGGAAATGACAATTTTATTTACGTTACGACCTAATATAATTTGAATTAAAAGAATAATGTATAAAATCTATAGTTTTTTTTTTTATCTCTTGTCAGTCCAAAAAGTTGACCTCACTGGGCCTAATAACATAATATTTGTCCAAAGAACAAAATCCAGTCTAAAAGATATATATTTTTATGTATGTATATATATATAGTCATAAATGAATTAAGTCTGAATAGATATATTTTTTATGTATATATATTTTTTGAATTAGTTAATAGTGATTACAGTAGTATCTGTTTTAGAATATAATTTCCATGATGTTGATCACTCAATCACTCTGCTAGTATCATTGGTGATTAAACTCATAACCTCTAAAAACAACAATCGTTCCTGTAATCGCCTGGACTAGAGGGCTCGCGTAATTTTTTTTAATGTATATTTATGTTTGTTAAGAAAATAAAAGTATATTCAAATCTCTCATTTAAAAACTTAATATTCGGAAACACCAAACAAATATATATTTAAAAAAAAAATTAAACCATGTCTATATTTTAAGAATTTAATATTTATAAACACTGAACAACATATTTTATATAATTTTATACCTTTATTTTTTAGATGTATCATTTTGTAAAATCACTATATTTACTTATATGACACTATTTATACGAGTGCATTGCTATTTGTCACAACATTTTAAGTTAATTATTGTTGGTTGACAAAAAAATTTCATCTGTAGATGAACTATTTTTATCCAAAATAAAACGTCAAAAAATTAAATTACTCTTCATATTGATATATTTTTTATTATTTCATATGAGTGAAAATAATTTTGATATGGCTGCATATAATAGAATCAATCGCTCTTTAATCTCTATCCCTTAGGTCACACACAACTAACCCTAACCCTAACCCTAACCCTACTCCATAATGAATTGAAAGCAGCAAAACTTATTTGTGTGCAGAAAAGAACTCAAGCCTGAACAAGCCCACAAGAGAGCTCCATTAGGAGAATTGCAGCATCTTCAACGTCCTGGGGAAACACATGCTGCAGACCTGACTTCTTGCTTAAACTCAAAGAAAACTCATTGAAGAAAAGCTGCTTCTGGCTTTGGTCATGATTGTAATTACGAGAGTTATGATCCAAAGGTGCCTTGTACGGTTGTTTTTCGAGTTGCCCAATTCGTGATTTCTTTTCGTTGTTGTTGTTCAGTGATGTTGATGCTTCTGTTCCGACTCCGGCACAGGTGTCCGCCGTTGTTGTTGCCGCCGCGGCTGCTTCCATTGCTCTTCTTGCCTTCCTTTGCCGAATCCCACAAGCATTGCAAAGGGACTGCACAAAGTTTTTCGCATCTTAATTAATGATCAAATCTATAAACACATACAAAAAAAAAAAATTACGTTCATCCTAAGAGATTCGAGTTCGAGCAGCTTTGTTTGCAAGATATATACACCTAATAAAATGATTAGAAAAAATATGAACACATACTACCTTGTAAACAGACGAACTATTAGTAAAACTTGATTTAATAAAACCTATGGCTATTATTTGAGTTTGAATTGAAAATTCGAAATAAAAAATGGACTAAATGCATAATTATGCACAATACAAGACTAATATAGGATTTTGACCTTAACCAAAGATTGTATAGTAACCTTACTTTTGGACCTCGAGGGCCACTTCTCCAAAGAGTCGTCGTCGTCGTGTTACAGTCGGAACAGATTCTAATGGCGTTGTGATTGGCTTTACTCAAAGAGTAGTAGTTTTCGCCATGGCCATGCAGTCGATGTCGAAGCTTGTGCGTAAATTTCATTGATGTATTCTGATCCGTCGGGCCATTGCTGCCATTGGAGCTCATCATCTTCTTCATTAGCCTCATCTTGGAGGACATCCATTTCACTGATATTCCATTGTTATCACCTGTACTTTCATAACCCCTTTGCTCTTGTGAGCCAAAGGACGAGTTTTGGCCGATGATCGTCCTATGATCCACCGATGATCGGAGCGACGAAGACGATGATGAACTCGCTTGTTGATCGATCACCTAAATAAATGTAAAAAGAATCAAAGAGATGAGATGATTGAACGTTTATATCAACATATAATATACATGTACCAAAAGGGTACTTAAATTAATAGTAAGACTATCAAAATCACATAAAAAAACACACATAAATACCGAAAAATATATAAAAAAATCGTAACATAGGATCAAAAGGTGAATTATGAATTACGAGTGAGATTTAAATTATGGTGAATTATGGGATTAAATTTATATTAAGTTTTTTTGACGTCGATTAGAATTAGTTTTTTTACCTGGCGAGAAGTTTCTTTTTGTTGGGGTAGTGAGAGAAATAGCCGAAGATCATGTTGTTGTTGTTCGTTTAGCTCTACAAGGGGGGAATTTGGAGATGGTGGAGGTTTAAGATCATAGAGTGGTGGCATTGCCAAGAGATAAGAGAGAGAAAACACAGACTTAGGCACATGCAAGGGGATAAGGGCAAAGGGTCCTAGTTACTGGAGTTGAAGGGTCCTTATAAAGGGATTTGTGAAGGAATTAAAGAGATGGGGGCAAGAAGAGGCCAGTGAGGCATTCACGTGACTTCTTGTCACCCAAACAAAACAAGATAAACTATGAGACTTGACAAAGTTAAAAAGGAGGTTTGGAATGGAACTACTCAAACCCTAAATGACCACTCTACTAGACAATACATAACCCCATGTCTGGTCCCCATCTGCATTCCCTCTTCAACTTGAAAAAAAAATTATCGGCATTTTCGGTGTTTGTTTCAACACTAAAAACTAAATCATAAACCTTAATCTTAAATTCTAAATTCTAAACCTTAAACCTTCAAAATACACTTCGTCTTAAATTCTATAAACCCTAACCCCAAACATATATTTTTAGTGAAATACAAACATGAACACTAAAAAGGATAAGATTTCTATTTACATTTCTAGTATAGTTTTCTAATAATTTACACTTTCTTACATAAAATTTTATATTTGTTCTGTATATCAAAAAGAGAGATTGATGATATATACAAATAAATAAAGGAATAAGTGTGAGAGGGAGAGGATATTTGTAGATATGGAAATATGGGGTTGAAGATCTTCTATTGAGACAACATATGCATGTATCTTTTTGCTCAAAATATGGCCAAAAGTTCATCAAAATATTGCAGGCTTAGTGACAATATTGCTGCAGTGGCTGATGCTGCCACCTCATGTAGTCCCCCACACACTCTTTTTTCCCAAATTTATCAACCATGCCGCTTTAAATAATGAGATTCTAATTTCTAATTTTAAATCTTATAAATTAAATTTATAAACTTAAAATAAAAATACAGTATATTGAATAATTTTCCATATACATTATTGTTATACCCATTGGGTATTGATTTATTTATTTTTTTATATGCTCAAATATGAAATGTGCAAAGCAAAATATTCTGTAGCCTATTGCAACTTGCAAGTTTGTTTTGAAGAGGAAGAGGTGTGGCATTGGACCAAAACTCCAAAAAGATCCAGAAAATTGTAATAATTTTCTGTTAGCTACTTGCTCACATGACAAAGCAATCATTACATTAATGTACAGATCTAAGACAATTTATTTTCTTACACAATTTTCGTCTTACATGTTTTGCTTTCTTGTCTCGTCTTGCCCATATTACATATATATCTGCTTGTTATAAAATAATAAAATATTAACAAGCTTTTCAAATGAACAGAATAAATATTATATATATATATGCATCAGTAGAATACAAAACATAATATCTAAAAATATGTAGAGATATTTTTATATTCAAGCATTTAAACAACATCAAAGAAGCATTGACATTCGAAATATCAATTTGTATATAATGCGTTGCGTTTCATGTTGTTTACTTCATGTAAACATGGACACAACATGTACAAGCATAAAACATAAGAAAGACAAACAGATTTTTGAACGTTCAAAAATCATGTAAACATTCGATTACACTCTTTTTGATGGCGAGTTCGAATCGTAACTCGAACACGTTCCATTTCAAATCAACCACATAAGCTAGTGGTCCATCTATTTCTTTCTTTCTAGGAAAGTCTTGGTAAAATAAACACACTATCAATTTGGATGCGAGTAGCACAAGGGGATGATATCTGTACCTCAAAGAAACCTTGTATGGTAGAATGAATACAAACACTACAATTCTTATATTTCAATATCTAATCTCGTCAAGCAGCTAACTAGTCCATAACTCTCTCCTTTTTCTCTAATGCTTTTATATATAGCACAACAAGCTAACATCCTGTCCAATAGGACGTATGAATATGATGATGTACAGATCATTATCCCCCTCCCCATTTTCAGATAGCTTTAATGCGGCATGTGGCAAAAGAATAGAATGTTTTAACTAGTTTACCGATAAGTAAGAACACGACATTTATCGCATTTGGAGGTTGCTTTGGAAAACAACCCTACCTTGTGCGAACGAGATCCTTGCTAAATTCAAGCCAAAGAGGTATTATACGTCGTCAGGAGGCAATGTTGGGCTTTTGGAGCACATTCCGATCTTGTGAAGCTCCTTAAGTTTGCTAGCAGGATTGCATAAACCTGAGAATCAACATCAATTTATTCATCATAGAGCTATCATCTAATAAATAGCCAAAGAGCAAACAAAAAGTACTAGAGTAACACATAATGTGCAAATCATCTAATAAATAGTGGGATCTCTATTTTTCTTTCGTCCCTCCATTTACCCCAGAAAAATAACATGCTACCAGAAGTAGAAAGGTTTCCAGGAAGCAAAAGTGAAATCCAATAACATCCAGTCTCAAAATCTAATAATTTCAAAGCGCAAGGCAGCTTTACCATGATGGTATGAAGGTAGAGAAGCAAAGACAGGTTTCATGGCACGATAGAGAAATGAATGTGGAAATGTGCGCCACTAGATTTGTGTAATTGTGCATATATGAAACTTGGAAGGACACAGGCAGGAACCTGACACAGTATGGGAAAATGCACAAATTCCATATCCGTTTACTGATGCCCGTGTCAGTGCCACTGCTTTATAATGGAAGGAAAAGTAGAACAAGAAGGAACAGACAATCACAAAAATATCGATAACACCCATGCCTCTTAAGCATTTATCATATCAAAACAGCTCGTTAATATAGATTATAGCATAACGTTGTTTATTGCCATGGTTGTTTTACCTGAGCATCTTGGAATATCCCAAACTGCTATAGATGTAGGTGTACATTTCGGATCACATATTGCTCTGTTATCTTCATGATGCACGTTCATAGCTAGCATCCATGATCCAATGGTGACATCCTCATTGTTGAACATCCTCAAACTGAAAGGTTGAATAACTCATTTTATAAAAAAATAGTTATGAGGGGTGGAGGAAGGGAGAGCAATTGATAGGTTATAGAGCAGAGAAATAATGAACAACTTTGATATCATATATTATGGAGTCTGGTCGTTTCTATCAAGTATAAAACAAAGTATGAAAAAGATATACAAAATGCAGAAGCAAGATAATTAAAGCTATGTATGCTTGCGACATATCCTAACTTTTTTATTGAACTGATAGGTGCATAGCTTGTCCACTTTGCAGTAGGTTTGACTACTTTCTTTAAATGATTGCCAATCTCCAACTATATGAATATATTTACTACCACCGATTGAAATGAATGACCGAAGTAAGATTTTGCATGAAGAAGTTGCATTGTTGAACAGCTTGGCGGTGCCCAATAAGTAGAAAAGTCAGGCATAAATGAGCTATAAGCTCAAGGAAATGCATTCTTTTATGCTAAATACTCATTATATTAGGATTTAGGTCAATAAACAAATATACAAGTTTTAAGGCAAAACCATGTGAAGGACGCAAGTTAAATGTCATAAACTAAATAGCAGCAACGATAATCGTTTTAAGCAGAATGCATCACAATTTAACATATTCTTTTATCCAAAGAAATTCAATCAGGTGCACTAAAACATATGGCCGTTTCATTAGAAGAATGATAAAGATTCAGGAGTAAAAATAGCAATTTGAATCAAACTCAAAGCAAAGGCAAACCTGCCATTCCTAGCAGCTGCCAATGAAGCCACCACCTCTGCAGAGAGAACATATATAGGACCATAAGCATGCAAGAAATACTCATTTCCAATCAAATGTCCTGATTTTTCATACCTGAAAATTCATACTAATAAATCCTCCGACAAATTTGCATATTTCAAGGTAGAACATGAATCATAAAATGAAAATATTCATACCATTTCAATTTAGGATCAGTGATCACAGGTCCCTTCTTCATGCACCCAATGTAAGTCATTTTCTCGCTTCGTTCCTTAGCTAGAAGAGTGGAAAGCCGATCTAAAGAAAGTAAAACAAAAAATTAACATCATATTTAACACATCAACACTCAAAATCACACGCTTTGGGATTTACCTGGACGCAAATAAATGTCATCATCAGCTTTTACATAATAATCTGCTTCGAATAGATTTAAAGCAGCTTTGAAGAATGCTAATCTGAAAAAGGGCAACAAGAAAAAGATTTACGTATACATGATGATCCAATGCCATTGTTTACATCAATAAGCTGGAGCTAAAAATTAGCATATTTTTTCTTACGTTTTGTAAGGAAGCTTAAGATATTCTTCTTCAACATCTATCAACATGAAATCTCTATACTGTTCAATCTCTTTCTCAAGCATTGCCATTTTCTTCGCATCTTTTGATTTCCCTATCACAAATCTGAAACCCAGACCAGTAGCTTGCTCCAGCCTAAATAAGAAAACGTCAATTGTTAACATTTTGATGAAAAAAAAAGAACCCCAATTGGGAAAATTGTGATTTTTACCTCAAAAGTCCCTCTGGGTCGGAGGGAAACCAGGTGCTACGAAGGGAAGCTCGACGTTCACCCGATTCGAACCCGGTTTGGATGCCGACGAACCCGAGAAGCTTAGGGCGATCAACCAAGCCTTTGCTACCGTCATCGCCGACCTCTGCGGAATCTGAGGAAGAGTAAAAGGCTCGGAAAGTGTCCTCCAATTTACCACATCGAAAAAAAGGTAAGCCCCGGTTGCTGCGGATGGCGTAGATGGCGAAGAGTGTTCCAGCGAGACCGATGAATAGACAGATGAGTGAAAAGACGAGAAGAGGCAAGGGAGTCCGAGTCGAGGAAAATGAGTAAAAGGGCTTCGATGGCTTGATGGGTTTGGAGGAGTAGAAGGAAGGGAGAGGAGCTCCACCTACGGAACCGACGGAACCGGCGGAGGAGCGGTGGGAGAAAAGGGGCATTTTAGGTGAATTATGGGCGGAAGGGTGTGAGAAAATATAGTAAATTGTTAACGAAGAACAGCAATGAGTCACTCACTGAGTTGAATACTCATGTACCTTTGTAGAAGCGAGCTGGACCTTGAAAGAATACAGCAACAGCCCCTATAACTTTTGGTGGTTGCCAGTTGGTATTTCTTCATCTTTTCCACCCATTTTTGCACCCTCTAGAGCTTCACTGAAAACAGAGTTACATCTGTTTCGATCATGTGAAAGAGTTATAATGACACAATCGGTCCTTGATATTTATTTCTTTGTTATTTTGATCCTAACTCTTTTTTCATCTGATTTCGCTAAAGATGAAAGATTTATAGTTTCTTTTTTTCTGTATCGTCTTCAATTACTCAAGACATTGCAAAATCATTTTAAATCATCACTACCATACAGAAACCAGCATAGTTATGTACCTCTCAGGTAACTAGAAGACAAAGATTAGAGAGAGTGAAGCCACTTCTTTCATGCAGAAGCAAAACGTTTTCAATTACCGGGAGAAAAATGGTTTCCAGCAAAGACTGAACCATCAGTTCTATTGAACTTGGAGACATTGCAACTGTTGATTGGAATTTGGTAGGGAAAAGGGAATACAGAAAGTGAAAGGAAACTTGGAAGATGAGTTATCACCTTAAGACATGACCCAACATAAGCATGACAATATGAAGGGAGAATCATTTACCTATTTTTTTAAAATACTTTTTGGTTTTTATAATTATTATTTTGAGGGTATTTATTAGTTTTTTTTTTTCTATTTCTCCTGAAATAATAACCACCTTGGTCCTTGAGTTTTTGTTGTCATGTCCCTATTCCCCCATTGGAAAGTACAAATTTAATTCATAATTAAAATTTTAATTATTGTATTTAATCTCTATATTTATAATTACATTAGTTCATCCAAATATTATTGCACATAAAATAATATTAAAAAAAATCAAATATGGTAAGGTGGCACCATCCAAAGGTGGAACGTACCACTCTTTTCACTTCATTTTTCAATACTTTCCCTCAAATTCACTCTTTCCCTGTTTACAAAATCTAAGCTTTCTCTAGTTTCTTAACCAAAAAACACTTCCAAGACTTTGGGGTTTTTTTCTTATTATTTCAACATGGCGGAGAAAGTATTCCCTTCCTCCAAACCCACCGCTGCTCCGCCCTCCGCTAATGGCGGTACTGGCGGAGCAGCTGCTGCCACAACAGCTAGAACCAACAAATCCGACCTTATTAACCCCACGGCTCGCCTACCGTATCGTCCACAACCTCATAACAGACGTCGTCAATACCGTCCACGGCGGAACTATTGTTGCTGTTGCTGTTGCTGTTTTTGGATCATCCTCATAATCCTCGTACTCGCACTTTTAGTAGCCATTACTGGCACTGTCCTTTACGTCTTTTACCACCCTCATCGCCCTTCGTTCACCCTCGCTTCCTTCCGTATCCACCGCTTGAAACTCAAGACCGCCGCCGACGGCTCCTCCTCCCATCTTTCAACCCTTTTCAACTTAACCCTTTCTTCCAAAAATCCAAACTCCCATCTTTCTTTCTCTTACGACCCTTTTGTTGTTTCTTGCGTAACAAGCAATGGTGATGTCTTGATAGGGAACGGAACGTTGCCGGCGTTTATCAGTAACAGCAAAGATGAGTCGACTTTCAGAGGGGTTGCCGTGGCGTCGTCGATGGATTTGGATGCGGAGACGGTAAATGACTTGAGGCCGGAGCTGAAGAAGAGCAATGGAGTGTTGCTGAAAGTGGAGATGGATACTAAAGTAATAGCTAAAATGTTTGGATTGAAGAGCAAGAAAGTTGGGATCCGGGTTACGTGTGATGGGGTTAAAGGAACTATTCCAAACGGTAAGTCGCCGGCAATGGCGAATGTTGCTGCAGCCAAATGTAAGGTTGATCTACGGATCAAGATCTGGAAATGGACTTTTTGAGAACATTCATCAGCGAATTTCTTTTTATTTCAATGCCTTTGTTTTTTGAGTGAGTTCCTTGTCAAATAAATAATCTTTTATATGTGTAATTTTATTGGCCCGAATTAGCCCAATTAACTAGGCCTGTTTCATAACAAAAAAGAGAGCATCGGGTTCTACTTTACAGTTTCACATCATTGCATAATCGCGGTTGCATCGCACTGTAACCGGCAAATAAGAAGCGTATTTCTGCAATTTTGCTTCACGAAATCTGGGTTTTGATTCTTACATCTACTAAATCCAGAGCAAAGGGAAAACTAAAGGAAAAAGTAAAAAAAAAATGGCAGAGAAACCTCAACCGGTGAAAGTATTATACTGTACCATATGCTCTCTTCCTGCAGAGTACTGTGAATTCGGTCCTGATTTCGAAAAGTGTAAGCCTTGGTTGATCAAAAACGCTCCTGAGCTTTACCCAGATCTCCTTAAAGGGTTTTTTTTTCAACCCTTTTTTCTGTATAAATTATTAATTAGTTTGCATGCTTTTTTTTTAATCCCATTCCTCTCTGTTTGTTTACCAATGGAAAAAGATACGAAGAAGACGGTCGTTTTGTGTGGGCGTTTTGGTTTTATTTTCTGGTTTTGATTTTGGTTTCTTTGGAGATATATGTAGGTGTGTATGTATATATATGTATGTATATTCTCTTAACACCCCTTTTACTTAGTTTTGTTTTTTTAACATGAATTTCTTGTGGTTATTTAATGATTTCTATTTGATGTTGATTTTGGTGTTTCAGAGGCTAATGAAAAGGAGGCTGATAAGGTTTCTGAACAGCTCCAATCAGCTGGTATTTCCTCTTCTGCTGATGGTGCGGCATCTTCAGCTCAACCAGGTTCTAATGATCTTCATTCACATGGAGAATAATTTATCACAAATAATATCTTTTAGAAAACAAAAAATGTTCATCTTTTTTCCTTGAAGAAGCATTTTCATTCTCGATGATCCAATGTTTTTTTTTCCGATTTTCAGGGAACACATCGTCTTCTAAGCAAGAAGAAGTGAAGCGACTTCCCGGTGGAAAAATAAAGAAGAAAGTATGGCTCTTTGTTTTCTTCTTTGGTGTTATGTGTACATGACATTGTCAACTAAGTCACACGAGGTCCGGGGTTTAAACCTTGGACAATCCCCTCTCCTTGCAATGGCCAAGAGTGTGTGTATATATAGGGACAAGATCAAGTTACACAGTGTCCAAGTTTTACACTTTTTTGGATCGTTGGATGATTGAAACAGATGGTTCAGATTAACAATTGGTTATGTGAAGATTATCACTTAGTAAGGAGTTAATCTGAGTCATCCGTTTCAGTCATCCAACGATCTAAAAAATATGTAAGACTTAGAGAAGTTTTACACATATAACTTGATCTTATCTTATATATATAACATTTATAGGGTGTTTTGAAGCTTTTGATTCTCAATGTTTTTTAAATAACAGCTTTCTTACTTAGCTTGAGTAATCTGCAAGGACCAGGGTTGAATGTTCCAATATTTCGTGTAACCAATTTTCTTGATCTTTGCTTTTCGTTAGGATGTTTCTTTCATGTTCTAAATCTTGTTAAAAATATTTTCACAATACTTATTCGAAGTCATTGCTTGTCGACCTATACCTACGAGATTGTTTATTAGAATGTTTAATAACAATATAAATCATCCCGATTGTTCTCTTTTGGGGGTCAAATAAAAGGAGAAACAAGAAGTTGTCATTGAAAAGGTTGTACGTAACAGGCGCAAATGTATCACCATTGTGAAAGGGTTGGATCTATTTGGTGAGTTTCATTTTTCACATTTTATTAGTTTTTTTAATCAATGCAAGTTAATTTTTTATGAGTTATTTTTCAGGAATTAAGCTGAGTGATGCTTCGAAGAAACTTGGGAAGAAATTTGCCACCGGAGCGTCAGTTGTTAAGGTGTGTAAATGTCAACATATTCACTTTTAGTTTTGCATTCCATTATTAGTTCCTTTGTTTCTTACAAACTTTTCGGTGATTGGTTTCCCTTAGGGTCCGACCGAGAAGGAGCAAATTGATGTTCAAGGGGACATATCGTATGATATTTTGGAATATATTACAGAGACCTGGCCTGCTGTAATAATTTTTTTATCATCTTATCTTCATTTCAAGCTATGGAATTGCTTAATTATGAGAAACTTGTTCGTGTGTTTTCTTTGTTTTTAGTATTAAAAATGACTGTTCCTCTAACTTTTTCACATGGAAATACATTTCAACAGAAAATAACCAAATTCCAAGTTAGATTTCTTTATTGCCTTGAAATTGAGGTTATGTTTATATTGCTAATGCTGAAACTGCCGTCTTCAGGTGCCTGAAACTGCCATCTTCTTCATCGAGGACGGGAAAAAGGTCCCAGCCGCTTGATACTAGAGAGGTTGGAGCCGGAGCACAGGACTGGAATTTCGAAAAGCGCATTGACAAGCCAGTTCCACTTTGACTCAACAACACCATCCATCCATTGTTGGGTAATTTTCATCAAACCTATTTATACCTTTTGAGAAAATTTTTTGTCATTGCAGCACAATCTTTTACATATTAGCAGTGTTTTTCTTCGATGAGAAAACACCCGAAAATCAAAGGCTCGTTTTCATGTGAGTGATGGAATTATAGAGAGAAAAGAGTAGATATATATAGAATATCATAGCCCTTGACGAATACTATGACTATTGTTTTTGGTGGGTAAGACAAATATGAGCTTTTATGGTGGAATATGAATTGTTTTTTCCTGTCTTTTAAAATGCTTGTTTCAAATCCACATTGGACATTGATTTCCAGCCATTCTAGACTCTAGTGCTTGTTGTGAAGCTCCCCTAACAATGCTAGTGATTGGCACAAGAATGTGAAAAATGCTAGTGCTTGTTGTGAAGTGCCATATTAACAAATACCGCCTTTATCCAAAGCAGGCAAGTTATTTCCTATCATCTCGAGCCTGGATGGTTAATTGGCTGATTTACTTGAGGGTAAAGTATAACATATCAATCAATCTGAGAAACTAAAAACATCGTCGCCTCCTTCGAAATCCTCCGAAAATGGGATTGGCTCTGGGTACTGGGGACAGTCATCTTTGAAAAGAAGAGGTGCAGCTTCTTTTGTTTTCGTAGGCTTTGTATCGTTCGTCTCGATGATTGATACTATCTTTCCCTTGATGCAATCTTCAACGGTTTGCCGTCCGGTCTCCTGAGACTGCAATAATCCAATAAGTGAAGCGCACTTGCTTTGGAACTCTGAATCATTAGATGACAAGATGATACCAGCAATTGAACTTGCAAGGTCTGGGGCATAACTGCAAATCTGAAGTTTTATGACAACAGGTTATATATGCGACCATTACTCGATCTAATTTTCACACATTTTAGTCATGAATCATGCTATAAAGCCATGACCAAATACTAAAATAAAATTATTAGAGCTCCACTCTATTAAGCTCGTTTACACAATTTAGATACTAAAACTCGAGGTCGAACTTGAGCTTAATATCATTCCATGTAATTTTATGGATAAAGTAGTAATTTAATATAAAAAACTTAAAACATGTTTATAAATAAAAAGAATAATCAAATTTACAAGCTATTTGAATTAAGTTCGGGTTTGGCTTGATAATAATTAAATTGAATTTGATCTTTCAATTTGATCATTATCAAGCCGAACTTAAACAACTTGCCATTATAGGTATCTCATGTATACCTTAGTTTTGTATGGTCAGCAACAACGAACCAAAAAGCTAAGATTTAAAAGGCAAAGTAAGACTATATGAATCAATTCCTCTTTAAGAGTTAAACTATCAACAAGCAACTCGGTTTGATAAAAGGTTTAAGGATTAAATTGACGCCTAAATGGCTTCCGTGAACCAAATGTCATGTTAATCCCAACATCGAACTACATTTTCTTTGTTCGATAAACTAAAGCATATATATGCTATTGTTAGCAATGCATTGTTCCAAGAGAATCACATGCATTTAAAACCATTAGAACTACGAAAGCTATAGATGCTTACCTTCACGGCATGAGCACTGAGAAGAAATCCTGTGTACCTCCCTTTGAAATCATCCAACGCAAGCTTCACCGCCTTTTTTATCGGATGCCGATCCGGTTGATATTTACAGTGCCCGGGATATATTATGACCTTGGTAACAAGTCAAGGTATGTATATATAGTGTTCATCATTTTGAGGGACAATACAAGGCTGCAATATGAAATCGAATCATAGAACATGATATCGGATATTGTTTACGGTAGCAGTGTATCGCCATGTCGATATGAAGATCAGTGGGCAAGCTTTCCCACTCTATCAATGCATGGTCAACTTGATTCACAACAGCCCCCAAAGTTAACCCATAACTTCTCCAGTCAATGCTAGTTAAAGCATGGAGGGATGCAACAGGTACTGAACATGGTGAGAAATCTTTAAAATGCAAAACCTGGAAAATAATGTTGTCAACTCATAACTTGATTACCTTGTGCAAATAAGTTGATGCAATCATGCAAATGAGATACAAACCTCTGTTTTGTTTCTGCATGACCTGAAGCAAGGAGATTCCACTAGTTCGCTTATTGCAACTACTGCTTCAACAATTAGTCCGGGACCCCTTTGACTTTCCATGCTGCAAGCCACTCCACTACTGATCTTAAGTTGCTCCCTGGAAGGAAAAGGATGTTATTTTAACGGTTACGATTTATTTCACGTCCCTGCCAATAATGTGGTAGCTTGAAAACAGAAAACAGGGTATTCAGCTTATACTTTTACCTACTGCTGAAGCAAGAATCACATTTATTTTTTAAGATATTTCCGTGTTTCAACACATATTCTTCAAGGCCTGACTTTAATCTTTCAACATTGGAGCTTGAAAAGTTCAAAGGACTGCATTCGTTAGGTAAAAAGACATTTTCACATGGCAGTCCAGGAGCATCCCCTTGTTTAATCACCAGCTCAGCTGCTACACACTTGGAAAAGAATCCAACTCTATTAAATGTTTCTTTATTTCAATATAAAATACTGAATGAGATAAGTAAGCGACTAAACGGAGAGCTATTTATGCTTAAATTAGAATTATTTGACAAAAGATGATATATTTAAATTTTCCACCTCAGTTTTATCTAGAATTACCAGAATAATTGATATGAAATGTTATGTTAATAAAGTTAAAATCATGAAATAAATACTTCTCCAAATTCAAAATTTTGACTTACCAAATAATATAAATATTTGGTATTTTACTTTCAATAACATACAAATAATTTTTTATAAACGGTTCCCAAGGAGAAATTAATTGAACCAGAGAAAATTCATTCCTAGCCTCATTTCAAGATGCTTCATGGCATCTCGGGAAACAAAGAAACTTTGCGGATTAATTTAAGAAGCTGGCGCTTTAGCATTTCAAAAAAATTTCCTTTGTCAATTTTCCATATGAATCAACATTTCAAATGAAGGGTAAACCTTCTGAGAGGTTAGTTTCTTCGGATACTTTTAAAAGTTTCCTTTAAATACAGAATTTTGACCATACATTGTGTACATATTATAAGGCATCAAAGTAGCAGTTGAACTTACAGGGATCATTAGAATGAGCATCTGCAAAACCAAGAGATGTGTGGATTAAATGGAGAGAAAAACAAGAGGGAAAGAAAGGAGACAGTCAGCAGACAACAAAATCCATAAAAGTAAAAGGAAATGCACAACACTCCATGATATCATGAGAAGACACTTCCTAGGTCGACTTAGAAGATACAATGGCATTCTCCAATAGAACCTTTTTCAAATCAGTCAGTTTAAAATAAAAACATGATTAGTTGTCTGTTATGTCCTCAAGTGTTGTTGAAAAGGTTTCTTGAAATGATTCCCTAGAAAAATGGCAATACTGTTGCAATGGTGATATTCTGACATCACTTTAGTTGCTTTATTGGTTTATCTGCAAAGGTGTGGTTCTTTGTTTCTAATAGATTATCTATAAGCTGATTGAAGTAATTAAGCTTATTTCCATGAAACACGGTCTTTGATTTCCAGAATTATAATAAGATCAGCTATAGTTTTTGAAGGTTGCAGTGTATGCTAAAGTGACATTAAAATCTGCAATCAAAACCAAACACACAGAAAAAAAAACTAACTCCAGTATTTGAGAAAATCTGTGTATAATGTCATTCAAAACCTCAATCAAATGCTCAAAAGCAAACCTTTCGAAAGAAGCATTTGATCTCTGTGTGCAAGGCATCGATGGTGTCAGAAATGGACAGGCATACTTCAGTGCCAATGAAAATAAAGAAATAAAATTATAACGTTCTATATAACCTAATATCAGAAAAATGTTTAGCTATGGCACTTGCCTGAATTTTGCATCATTCTTGGGAATTGAAGCCAGCCTAGTGAGCTTTCTGGAAGAAACACTTTCTCTAAGATTTAAGTGATAATGATATATTTTATTATCATTAATGCCTGCAACCTCAGCCACAAATTTGAATTCATTAGATACATACATTCAAATGTATGTGTGTGTTATGTAGGATACTGAAAACAAACTAACAACAGGGACATATAATGTTTAATATAAAAAATGGACAAAAGTTGAAACAAAATAAAAAAGAAGATAAAATATGCCTCTTGACAGCATTTTCAACTCGGGCACTCCCTGTTCCCTTGATTAGAGTAAAAATCTCAGTAATTCAACCATGTATTCTTCACTAGCAAGAAAAAGAATACCGAGACACGAAAACTTACCCGTAGTTTTGATAGAAAGCAACCCATCTGCGGCACGACAAATTCATATAATCATGAAACACAAATATGAATCCAGATCTTTAAATCCATAATCAAATGAACTCACCACCATCATCCACTTACCCCAATTCTCCGTTCCAATACCTTCTCTACTGTATTTAAGGTCCTGAAACTCCTCCAAGCAGCTACCAGTGCCAGTATCTGATACTGCTCATTAGCATAACAAAATAAATGGATATTGTCAAGAGCAATCTCTATCGTTTTAACTAAAACTTTGTTACAACAATACAATTACGGATTTACCTAGTAAAGCCTTATCATTTTTAAAAGCTTATTTATGCTTTTGATGAATTCATCTGAATCAAAACTAAGCTGTTTCAACTTCAAAATGACATGATTTCAGTGCATACTTTTCCAATTCAGATATATTTCTCTATTTTGTGAAAGATCGCATAAAAAAAATCAAAGCAAATAATTCGCATTATAATCAGGCAAAGAATAAACGAAAAGTGAAAAAGAAATATTTACTTGAAACTCGAATGATAGGAGTAGCTAGAGAACTCTCGAGAATGACTGATAATCGGCAAAGATCTTCGGATAAACGGCATCTTTGATATGCCGAAGAAATTAACTGCCAACAAAATGAACAATAAAAACAGGATTAAGATGGATTAACAGAAGATTATATTAACAATTAAACCTAATTTGAGGTTTGAAACTGCAACTTACATGAATGCAGAGATTCTGAACTGAAGAAATATCCATTTGAGAGAGAGAGACAAACAAAAAAACAAACTCTCGCGCGTATTTTGTTTTACAGACTCACTACGCAGTTCCAGAAATTGAATTTTAAACTACCGGAGAAAATAAATATTTAAAAATAAATTTCAAATATTTGGGCTTGGATGGAAACTTTGGGCTGTTATTGTTATTGCGATTTTAATGGACTGTACTTATTCTTAGAAGATGGTGTAATCCGATTAAATTTAATTTAATTTGTATTTTTAAAATTTTAAAATATAATTTTAATATAATTTTTTAACAGTTCGTATATTCGAAATAAAATTCTAGTAATCCAAAATTTGGTAAGTTTTTATCATCAATAATCATCATTAGGGGTGTTTAACGAGTTGAGCAACTCGTGAGTTACTCGAACTCGACTCGGTCAAAACTCGATAAATACTTGATTTGGATTAGCTCGACTCAAACTCAAACTTGACTCGGTATCATAACGAGTTAAATCGAGCAAACTTTAACTGGACTCGATAAGTTCGTGAGCAGCTCGTTAATTTTTTAAAATATTTTTAATAATTATTTTAAAATAATTACATTCAAAAAATAAATTTAAATAATAATTATTAACGTGTGAATTGTTATTTTAATTTTAATAAGCTAATTTGATGTATTTATAGAATGTTACTTTTGAATTTAGACTTTAAAAATATTTCATACATTTTTTTTGATATTTTTGGTTAAATTTGTTAATTTAATATTAAGCCTTATACGGTACTATTAAATTTTATTTTTATTAAAAATAAGGTAAGTTTTTTAATGAGCTTAACGAGCAATAAGTCGAGTTGAGCAATAAAATATTCTAACAAGCACAAGTCGAGCACAACTTTAACGAGCTTAATGAGCAACGAGTCGAGTTGAGCAATAAATTTTTTTAATGAGCACGAGTCGAGCAATACCCAACTCGCGATCGACTCGTTCGATAAGCACTCCTAATCACTATCTACCGACGTTAACAATCACTAATAAATCATATTGAAGAAAAAAAACCACTAAAAATCATGATGATCGAACTAGAATTATGACCATGTTGACAGGGACAAAGTTATATAGGGTGGGGCGATCCATCCTCTATTTTTTTTTCACATCTGTTTCTTATTTAATTTTTTTAAAAATTTAATTTATTTACAAATTTATTCTTACCTTTAATTATTTATATTTTGTACTCTAAATTTAAATCTCGACTCCATCCCTATGTACATGTGAATTTATGCAAATTCCAACGGTGGGAAGTTGTTTAAGGTCATGTGTAGGTCATACTTGGTGTCTTCATCTGATCCAACGGTATAAAATACAGATCAGAGTTAGGTTATATATGGACAAGGAATTAAATTTAAAGGTATTTACAAAAGAGAACTTTAATACAAGACTACAAGTTGCATTAAAAGATTATTTTTTATTCATTTGTCTAGATTTGCCATGTTGAAATTGGAGTTGACTCTGCAATAAACCAGGAAACAGATGGGAAAAACAAGAAGATAAATTCAATCTGACATTCAAAAAGCTATCTTCTGTAGCCAATAGCCATTGATGACTGACCTGAAGCTGAAGCTGACTGTTACAATGGAGATATATATTGTTTTGGTGATTAGCTTATGCTTTTTGTTGCATGGAAATGGAGCTCAAGCTTTGTCAATGGAGCATCAACCTTATAGGACTGGTTTCCACTTCCAGCCTCCCAAAAACTGGATGAATGGTTTGTTTTATTTCCTTACGACCACATGATTTATTGTCTTTTTTTATCCCAAATTTTCAGACATGATTTTTTCTTTGTTTTGTGTTTATTTTTGACATGTAATGTCCTTCAAATGGGCTCTTATGGCATTGCAGATCCTAATGGTAAGCTTTTCGATGTGTTTATGTTCTCGATATGTTCGATGTTTTGATTGTTTAAAGCGGAAATTCTTTGTATGAACAAAGTGGTATGTAAGTCTTCTGAAACATGGTTGAATCTGAGACAGGTCCTATGTATTACAAGGGAGTTTATCATCTGTTCTATCAGTATAATCCCTATGCTGCCGTGTGGGGGAACATAACATGGGCTCATTCGATATCGTATGATCTTGTGAACTGGATTCATCTTGAAAATGCACTTACTCCTGATGATCCTTTCGATATTAATGGTTGCTGGTCAGGATCAGCCACGTTCCTTGCAGGCGGAAAACCTGTTGTTTTATACACCGGGAGTGATACCATGAAGCACCAAGTTCAAAACTTGGCCGAGCCGAAGAACCTGTCTGATCCTTTGCTAAGGGAATGGGTGAAATCATCTCATAATCCCCTAATGACCCCGGTTGATGGTATTGATCCCGACTTCTTTCGGGATCCAACCACTGCTTGGCAAGGCCCGGATGGATTGTGGAGAGTCTTGGTAGGAAACCAAATGGATGGACATGGATGGGCACTACTATATCGAAGCCGAGATTTTGTTACATGGACTAGGAGTAAAGAACCTCTTCATTCGTCCACAAGGACTGGCATGTGGGAATGTCCTGATTTCTATCCTGTTTCGGTTGATGGAAAAGATGGAGTTGACACATCTTCACTTGACGAATTGACGAAACATGTTCTCAAGGCAAGCTTCAATGACAGCGATCATTACGTACTAGGAAATTACTCTCCCGTGACAGATAAATATTCCGTTGACACTGGTTTCTTGGAGAATGGTTCGGATTTAAGATATGATTACGGTAAATTTTATGCTTCTAAGACGTTTTTCGATGGTGGCAAGAAGAGAAGGATCTTGTGGGGATGGATACAAGAGTCTGACAGTACAACAAATGACATCGAAAAAGGCTGGTCTGGTCTTCAGGTAAGATAACGCTTAATCCTAGTATTCTGTCTTGAAGCATAATATGATTGCAAGTGGTTTAGATTGAGGACTCTAAGTTCTTTAAAAAAACTGACTTTTGTTTTCAGTCGATTCCTCGAAGTATCCTGCTTAGTAAAACTGGTAAGCAATTGATTCAACGGCCAGTGGAGGAGATTGAGAAACTGCGTACCGGAAATATCAGCTTCAAGAACAAGAAACTTGAGGGTGGAACCATACTTGAAGTCTCAGGCATTACAGCTTCGCAGGTATTGCTTTAATTCACAACTGTGCTTAATGCTCAAGATTCATTTACAAGTGAAAGATTAAGTTAACCATATTCCCTTCATGTTGCTAAAGGCCGATGTCGAAGTTTCCTTCGATATTCCCAACTTAAAAGAGGCTGAATTAATGGATCCAAGTTGGATTGATCCTCAACTGCTCTGTAGTCAAAAGACAGCATCGGTTCGAAGCAACGTTGGACCATTCGGAATGCTGGCTTTTGCTTCGAAAGACTTGACAGAGCAAACCGCAATCTTCTTTCGTGTTTTCAGAAGCGACAGCAAGTATGTTGTGCTCATGTGCAGTGATCAGAGCAGGTCATCTCTAAGGGAAGGACTAAAGAAAGAAACTTACGGAACTTTCATTGATATCGACCCTCTCCATGAGAAGATTTCTCTGAGAAGTCTCGTATGTTACATCGGCTTTTAACACTTCATTTAGAACATTCCAAAGTTTTCTCTTCTCTAGACTGATACATTCGTATTCCGGAATTGCAGATAGATCATTCGATCGTGAAGAGCTTCGGTGGGGAAGGAAGTGCATGCATCACTGCTAGAGTTTACCCCAAGTTGGCCATTGATAACCAAGCCTACCTATATGCATTCAATAATGGCACTTTTGATGTCAATATTTCAACCCTCAATGCTTGGAGTATGAAGAAAGCTCAAATAGTTTCTTCCACAAAAAGAAGAAAGCCAAAGCTCAACTGAAAAACAAGCAAATGCAACCATTTTCATCAAACACAATGGCAGATTGGCAGTGAAACCTTTTGAATTGTTTTATGCAGAATTTTCATAGTACACTTTAACCAGTCAATTCCTTGTACCACTAGATTCCATTTCCCCAATGCTAATGCTTGCTTCTTTTTCATTTGGTAATTGTACTACAAAGCTTCTTTGCCAAATGCTTGTATTACCCTTTTCATGCCTAATGTGATTCCTAGTTTTAAACAAAGGTCTTAGATTCGAATTCTAATATCCGATCGACTCGATTCCTAATTTAATGTACACCCAATGTGACTACCAAACTAAGGAATTTATAGTTTTTCCAATGATATATAAATAAGAGGATTAAGGTAACACTCGGCAAAAGCTAAACAGTTTCCTGAACCTTAATCAATGCTTATGAAGAATCTTAATCTCAATTACTAAAAACTGAGAAACATTATATATATGCTGGGAAATGAACCGCCTAGGATAACATTCGTTATTCTCCCTTTTCGGAACTCACTGGTAGATAAAGAACGAACATTCAGAAAGCTTACACAAAGAAAGCCCACTCACAAACGTAGCTAACGAGAGAGGGAATCCGAAACTCTGTTCTATATAAACAGAGTTGTTCACTTTGATACCATTAAAAGGCAATGATGCTTCTTCAACCCTTTTAGCCCACAGTTGTTTTCCCACCATTTTTACTCGGTAGAAGAAAAAAGGGTTTCTTTTTCTTTTTTTCTTTCTTCCTTTCTTTCTTTAAGTGAAAGCAAATTTAGGGTCTTTCGAAGTTATGAGTAAAGAAGAAGACGAAGTAGAAAACAGGGGAGGAGGAGGGTTGAAACCGACGACGGGGCCGTACGAATGGATGTCGAACTTCCACCGTGATCTGTTGGCGGGAGCGATGATTGGCAGCGTGGTGCACACGATTGTGGCACCTTTTGAGAGGGCGAAGTTGTTGCTTCAGACTCAAGACAGCAATTTGGCTTTAGTGGGGAGTGGGAAGAGGAAATTCAAAGGGATGCTTGATTGTATATTCCGTACTGTTAGAGAAGAAGGAATTCTTTCTTTATGGAGAGGCAATGGGAGCAGCGTTCTCAGATATTACCCTTCTGTTGCTCTTAATTTCTCCCTCAAGGTAACAACTTTCTTCCCTTTCTTTTTCCTTCTTTGTTCTCAAATTTGTCATCTTTTTCCCTTTCTTTTCCATTGGTTCTTGGTATGAAGTGAAATGAAACATGTGGTTTTCTTTCTGGGATATTTAGAGTGAATCAAATGTTATACATAGATTGGCTGTTAATGTTCTTGAGAAGGAGATATTCCATGCACGTGAAGAAATGAACGATAAAAGGTTTCTTTGAAGTCCTGTGATGTTTTTTCATTACGTGGGATGTCGGTATACTCTTTGTAAGCTTTCTTTGGTTTGCTATGTTTGAATGGTAATTACTGCGGTCATGGTGATCTTTTTTTGTCCAAGAATCCTATTACCTGTGATGAAAGCTGCATTCTGTTTAGCCTACTCATAAGGGAAGCTGGCTCCTTTACTTTTTCCCATAACACGTTATCCTTGGAAAATGTCTTCATTCAAGTCTTTGGTTGGTTTTCATCGGGTTTCGTTGGCAAAATATATATCTTTTTTTTCGAGGTTTTTAATAAGGCTTCAAGTCAACTTACAACATCTGGATGTGGCTTGCATCTCTTTATGCAGGACCTGTATAAAAACATATTAAGAAATTATGGAGATGGTCGTGTTTTCTCTGGAGCATCTGCCAACTTTATTTCCGGAGCTGCAGCTGGTTGCACAACATTGATCTTGATCTACCCTCTTGACATTGCTCACACCCGCCTTGCTGCAGACATTGGAAGAACTGATGTTCGTCAATTCAGAGGCATCTACCATTTCCTGAGCACCATACGCGAAAAAGATGGAATTCGAGGAATTTACAGGGGTCTTCCTGCTTCCCTACATGGGATCATTGTTCATCGGGGTCTTTATTTTGGAGGGTTTGATACAATAAAGGAAACCTTCTCAGAACAATCCAAAACCGAATTGGCGTTATGGAAACGTTGGGTGGCTGCACAGGCTGTGACAACATCTGCTGGATTGTTGTCATATCCACTTGATACAGTTCGGAGGCGGATGATGATGCAGTCCGGTTTAGAACAACCGATGTACCATAGCACTCTGGATTGCTGGAGGACGATTTATAGAACAGAAGGGGTGACTTCCTTTTACCGCGGTGCAGTATCTAACATTTTTAGGAGTACTGGTGCTGCAGCCATCTTGGTTCTGTACGACGAGGTGAAGAAATTCATGGATTGGGGTGGATTGTAGAATTGTAAGCAATTTTTTTGAACAGAAAGGATTAGAGTAGAATGAGATTCAGGATTACAGTAAGAACTTCAACTGAGATTTGATACTCACAATGCCATGTTATGTACTAGATGACAATTCTTTGACCACATTTCTTTCCGAAACAATGGCGACACACGCCGTGACTTTACTCGATGAATAACAGAACATGTTACTGCTCGATCTTGTGTTCGATGTCATTATCAGATTTTTCTTTGAGTTCAATGCAGTTGTCCCTTTCATATCAGTATCTTTGGTGTTGTCTGGTATGTTCTTATGGATATCCATCAGCCAAAACGAACATGATTTTGCTTGCTTGTTTCATTACTTACTGCTTCCAGTTTAGCTCATGGAAAGTTGCATGCTACATGCATGCATGCATACATACATACAAGTGGGAACCCCATAAAGCAGCCAAAGCAAAACCATGACCTCACCCATCAAAGAAAAAGGGTAAAAGAAAACAAAATGAAGTTAAAGATGCCTTTCCCAGTACTTCCACTTAAGATATATATAGAAACCCTTGATGGGTTAATCCACACCATAGCCTTGGTTGCCATTGGTAAAAAAATCAAGACTTTAATTAAAATAAAATGATTCCATGTTAACACCTCCACTCTTGAATTCTGCTGGTGAAATTTAAGATGTAAAATTTAAAACTTATTGGAATTTAAATATTAAGATTTAGGGTTTTAAATTATAAATGTATATTTTACTTTATAATTTAAATATAAAATTATATATCTTTTATTGTACAATTTATATATCAAAATATGATATTACGTTATTTGTTTTTATAACTTTAGCTCACATTTAGTTTTTTTAATGTCCACTACTCCACATGAGAGATGGTACAAATGAAATGTACATTTGAGTACATAGATATATGGTATCACATAATTTGTCGTTTAGAGTAAGATTATGCCATTAATAATGAGATTCCCACTTTCCTCATTCTTTCTTAATTACTATTAATTAAGAACTGTTCATGTCAACAACACCCAAAATATAAATGCAAATAAGATATTAAGAGAAATTAAAATTTAATTATGATGGGATCCGGCACTACAAAAATAAAGTGGGGTAGGTTTATTATCCTTATATCTTAGGATTGATGAAACATATTAAAAAATTCTTACAGACATGGATGAAATTACGTGAGTATAGAGGAGCAATCGTTTTTATTCCCGAAATTTTTTTATTTTTGTCTTTTTTTTTAAATTAAAAAAAATATTTTTTTTATGAATTTGTCCCTATTTTTAGACATTTATATTTTATCCCCTTAACTCTAAATCCTGACTCCATCCCTACTTACAGAAATCACAGGACCCAAATTCAAATGATTTAATATTGGTTTAAATCTAAAAACATATATATCAACTAAGTTAGGATTAGGAGGGTTTGTCGAACTAATCGATAGCGAATTAAATAGTGTTTTAAGAATTTTATGATTAAAGATAAAATCGTTATTTAAGTATAAAATTTTATCTACTTTTTTAATAATCTTCGATAAACAATAAAAAATATTTTAAATTTTTGGAATTTTAACTTTAAATTATATTTTTATAAGAAATTAGAAACTAAAGATTTTACAACTTATTTTAGTAATAATAAAAGAAAATAAAATACTTTAACATAAAAAGAAAGACTTTGTTATTATAATTTAATTTTTTATTAATATAAAATTAATCTTTTTAATTCTTAGGAATACAAAATATTTTAAAATTTTGAAATCAAAATTTCATGGATAAATTATCTAAAAATTTATTAAATGTTTATAAGGTTTTACCGGTATTTAAATATCTCAGAACATAATTTTGTAAAGTGATCACCAAAAAATTATAAAATCATTTATAAAAAAATTATGAATTATTCTCGAACTTATCAATTTGAATCGAATCTTATTCGATTTAATTAGTTAAGATCTCGAATCGAGCAAGATTGTGAATCAAACTCTAAACTATACACAATAAACCAAGTCTTTAAATCTTAAGACTTAAATATTAGTAAAAAATTTTATTTTCCATCGCTACCGTTAATGCATCAAATAAAATTTTATATTTTGAACAAATTAAATTTTTTCACACTTTTTTTATTTAAATTTTAGGATAATTTATTTCTACATATTTTTTTTTGATTTAGCTATTTATTTCTACACATGAACAGAGAAAATGATCAGCTTCCATTTTCTTTCCTACAATCCCCTAACTTTGACCATTAAAGCTAAAAGGGAAAGAAACAAAAGAAGAGCTACGAAAAGAAAGAAGCAGACATTTACTTAGCTTTTGGAAGTGGGCTGCCCCATATGGAACTTTGAAAACCCAAAAACCAGTAAAAATGGCAGATTGATTTATATATTATTTAAGATTATATTATGATTATATCTATTTATCATACCCAGAGAACGCCAACTTCAACGAGCTTTGGGACGAGGTGGCCACTAA
This sequence comes from Abelmoschus esculentus, assembly GCA_035048815.1. Classification (NCBI taxonomy): domain Eukaryota; kingdom Viridiplantae; phylum Streptophyta; class Magnoliopsida; order Malvales; family Malvaceae; genus Abelmoschus; species Abelmoschus esculentus. The sequence continues at coordinate 468,881 of JAUCBN010000032.1, forward strand.
GATGGAGAGCGACGAGCGATTCGAGTCCGCCGACGCAGGTTCCGCCAATGAAGACGGCGGGGGCGGGATTCCGGGAGGAGAGGCCGCTGTGAGAAGAGGGTCGAGGGAGGGCAGAGAACTCGTGGTCATCGAGTTCGATGACAGTAGGGTGAACCCCGATGGTGGCCAAGAGCTTCTTCATGACATGGCACATGCAACAAGATGATCGGCTGAAGATGATGAGTGGGTGCTCGGTTATCAACCTATTGATCCGCGTCTCCGTCGTCTCCTCCTCGTCTATCGAAAGGCCTCCGCCGCCGGTGGTGGGGCTACTCATGGTGGTGGACTAAAGCTACACGAACGTTACTAGAGCCAAGTATTTCTCTTTTTAATTGAGATTTATGGTAATGGAGTGGCAGTGAAGGTGAAATATAAAAGACAGAAGAGGGGAATGCTTGCTTACATCATAACGTACTGTTTTATATAGGCTCTCTTTTATGACTTGGGATCATGGGATTTGGGGGGTGGGGGAGAATTTGGGAAATAATAATATAATAATGAAAAAAAATCTAGTTTAAAATTTTATACAAGTAATTTGATTTATTAGAATGATGTGTTAGATCATGTACGTAAGGTCAAGTATTTGAATTCTTGATATTATAAATTAAAAAATTGAATAAAAATTATTATATTAAATCTATGTAGAATTTGGTTTGGATTAATTAATGAGTCGGAATCAGTGATTGAACTAATATTATTTATAGTAGCAGAATCAAATTAAAATATATGAAATAGACTTCGATTTTCGATGTATAAGGATGAAAATCGTAATTTGATTTATTTTTTGTATTATTTGTTTAAGTTTTAACAGTGAAATTAGTGTTCAAACTATATTCTTTTTTCAAGTTAGGTTCTTAAACTTTGTTTTGAATCAAATAAATATCTAACGTTATTTAAACAGGTATCCCACCATTATTATCTATTAATTTTCACCATTAAACTTTTATTATCTAACACATATAATTTTTTTAAATTTTTAAAATTATATTTAAAATAAAATAATCTTAAATTTTACAAAATAACATAAAATTTTAAAATTATTAATATCTAAAACTTAAATCCTGTTACTTAATAATTAGTATCAAATAAATCTCTATACTTCGAACGAACCAAAATGCCAACTATCATCTCGGATCACACCCCCAACCGCACCCATGTTCTTAGCATGACCCGCAGCCCCATCGGCATTTATAATGAAATAATTGACTTAATAAATTATTAAATATATATTTTAATATTTAAAACGTCCAACTTATATTTCTTTTTATGTCGTTTTGAATTAAACATGTGCCTATGCATGAGAACATGTGTTTTATAAATTTGTTTGGGTATCGGGATCGGATATTTCTTTGAAGAAGACAAAAGTATCGTTGTTCTAAAAACATATGGATCTCTGTGATCAGATTTTTAATAGGTTATTTTTGTCTTATATTAAGGTGGAAAAATATAAATTCAGTGATCACAGTAAAAGTATCTTAAAAACTTAATAATTATTAGTATAATTTATCTTAGGGGTGTGCATTCGGTTCGGTTAATTTGATTAACCGATCGAATCGAAATTATTTCAGTTAATTCGGTCAGTTAATTTTTTGATAAATTCGGTTAACGATTTTTTTTTGATAATTCGATTATCGGTTAATTCAGTTCAAAATCGGTTAATTAGTCAAATTAACCGAAATTATAATTAAATATTATATATATTTATTTTTAATCATTTAACTTTTAAAATATTATAAAATATTCATTAATTTTTTTATTTTATAAAATGGTCACTAAATTTTTTATTAAATTAGTATAAAATAAAAGTTTAGTGACTAAAAAATTATTTTGGCTTAATTTAGTGACCTATTATGTAATTTAATCAAAATTTATAATAAATTTTGGCTAATTCGGCTAATTAACTGAAATAATTTCAGTTTGGTTAATTCGGTTAAAGAAATTCGGTTCAGTTAACGTTTAAGATTTCAAAAATTTCGATTAATTTGGTTTTGGTTAATTCGGTTCGACCACCGACCGAATTAACCGAATGCTTACCCCTAATTTATCCTTAAATTTAATTTATTATATTAATTTTTTAACAATAATTGACGGTAATAATTATAATAAAAATAAATTAAAAATTAAATGATCATAATAAAGGTTTCAAAAATTCAATAACCATATTAAAAGCATTCTAAAAAATTAGTGACTACCATTATAGTTTATCCAAATATAACCTATAAAATATATAATATTTCTAACCGGAAACGAGAGCTGACGTGGAAAAACACTAATGGGGAGGTGAGGGTGGAGAAATTATTACATGTTCATGATTTATCACGTCATAGTTCTTGTTTTCTAAAATTTTGTTAATTATTTTTTATTTTTTATATCATATTTTAATTAAATTTTATATAATCACTTATTATCTATTTATATAATAAAAATAAAAAATAATTAATTTTTTAATCGATAAAATCATAAATGATATTATATACCGAGATCACCTAATAATTTTTTGAGAAGGTAGGAACATTGGGCCCACTTCCCATGACATAATCATCGGAACTAGATTACGGCCCATCGATTTCTCTATTGCCACGTGGAAGCTCCTTCTCGCTTTCCTTCGGGCATGGAGATGGGAGGGGCTTACTTGGGGGAGGACAAATATGTGGGGCCTACCAACTCTTTTGGAGTCTTACGTGTATCCAATCGAAGTATTCCACGTGGATTATCAGCTGTTCGCAACGGTTGGTGATGGAAGGATCGGGTCCCACTCCCAGTCATCATGAACTTGGTAGTCCCGCTAAAAGAGCTGCACCGTTGATGGTGGTCGGTAAAAATTGTGTTTGCCTGCTAAATGCCAAATCACTATTAGAGTCATGTTTGGTCCGAATCATTTAAAAAAAATGATTTTTCATGATCAAATTGTCTAAATATAAGAATTAATCAAATCGAATCGAATATTAAATTAAAATAGTTTTATTTTCTCTACTTATTTCAATTTAAATGGAATGGAGCAGTTTTCGAATCCATGAAAATTAAACAACTTGAATTCATGAAAGACATAATTAGATGCGAGTATTTGATCAAATCAAATCAAAAAATTATGTTAGTCAAATCGATAATTTTTATTTTATAACTTAAATTTTATTTAATATTATTTAATAATAATATGATACTAATTGATTCTAATTTAAATTAATTTTTATAATCATCTATGTCTTACGATATACATAGATATTTCTTTATTTTCATATGCAATTTACATATATTAAGAAAAGTTAATAGACTTGACTTGAACTTAAAAACCGATTCACTAAATATTAAAGACTTTAAGTTATTTAAATTTTATTTTATAACTTAAACTTTATTTTTTTAATCAATTTAAATATAATTAATCAAATAAAAAATTTAATTTTTCGAATCTAATTTTATTGCCTTCCGGACGTGATAGTAGTATGTCTTAACAAGCCTCCCCCTCTTCCTTCCCATCCCACTTGACCACCTTGTCTTTTGTTACCACTACGTTCACAATAAGTGCAGACTGAGCGGCCCCCTTTGTTGCGTTTGAACTATTTTAGTAACCGAAAGGAAGCACAGCTGAACTGTGATTGGAGCGTCAAGATTCAAAAGAAACAAAAGGAATTCATAATAGAATATAGACATTTAATTGGGAGGACAGAATATTCGAATTGGGAGGACAAGAGCAATTAGCAACGGACACATCCACTGCCTTTTGACTTTATTAAGGGTAGTATTATATATAATTTTATAATAAAAATGATCATCCGCTAGTTTCTAAAACTATTAAAAAATAATATTTTTTGTTTAGGGTGTGAAGTTTTATTTGATAAAGGTATATAATTTTTTTTCGTTGATATTAAATGAGTTTCGTGAAAAATTACTGAGAGAAAAAAAAAATAAAATGTGAATGTTTTGGTGCCTATCTTGTAACAATATAACCAAAATATTTAATAAAAGATAAAATAATTTTAAAGTTTAATGATAAAATCGATACACTTTTGAAATTTATTTTCTAAAACTATATTAATTTAAACATCAGAAACGAAATTTATTTTCTAAAACTATATTAATTTAAACATCAAAAACGATTTTACTTTTACTATATCGCAACCATCAAGGTTACGTTAGTTTGAAGTCTTAACACATAGCGGCTTACATCGGGTATATTTGATGCAAATAAAAAAAATACGACCGAATTTTCGATGATGTCATGTGTCATTTTAAGGAATCTAAACCCTATATTTTAAAAATAATTATTAAATTATAAATTTTAAATCTTAATTCTAACCGTAAATCATAAGTTATACACGCATTATTTTTTTTTCTGAAAAAAAAAAAGTGAGAAACAAAGTATTTCATGTGGCATCCCAAATGAAAAGCATATGACAATCATAATGAATTGAGGAACTAGTTTTTTTGTTGCCAAAGATTTGTTTGTGCATACAATACAGTTAATACTACCAATAATTTTGTTTTCCAAGAATTTCCGTTGCAACCCATTATCAATCCATCTTTGTTTATCTGGACAAGGCTGCCTGTGATTTCTGTCGGGGTGGAATCCGAAGCCAAACCTTCATCGTGTCGTATACCGCAAATCCGACTGCCACTGAAGGAACAATCTAACAACCAAATCGTACAGACACCCCATTAGAACGAAAACCAGCAGTTATGTTTGTTACGATTGCGGAGTAGATAAAATACCTTGATGTAATTAATGCTCAGGCCTGCAAACAGTTGTCTCCATCCTTGATTACGGACGATAGTAGCAAGCCCGTCGTATGTGTTTCGATATCTTGAGTCACCTTGGATCATTGAAGACTGAAGACTTCTAACCTGTAGGGTAACATGTTGGAAAAATACTTCCGAATGTTTCAATCGTGTCGGCATTATCAAGAAAACACTATGGCAAATATATCAAGATGGAATCAGACTGATTCAAAACTGGTTTATTTAACCAGGTTGTTTATATATATATATATGTATCATTAAGTTTGGTACACGTATAGCTTTTACTGCACAATACCTGCATCTGTCTCCGTACAACGTCTAGTGGGTATGTGAAGGTCTGCCCAAGTAATCCGGCCATTGCTCTGCAAGAAAGATTCATCACAATGGACTTTTGTTGTTCTTCAGGAACATGTGTCTTTATTACCTCGTAAATGTAGAACTTCAAACCGGCATAAGGGAGGATCCCGGCTAGTGTTGGACCTATGTAAGCAAAAAGTTTCATCAAATCCCCGGTAAAACGAAGCAGCTACACTAAAAGAATTTCAAGATTGCATACCGATTGACATACCTACACCTCGATATAATCCACGTATTCCCCCTTCCCTGTAAACACTAATCAGTACATCTCTTATGCCACTATATGCAGGTCGAGGATATAAACTTCTCATACCAGAATTGAGTTTTGTCCTAGTGTCGACAACCTGTTAAACCATAAAAGTTTTAAGGACTAATGACATGGATGATTCAATAATTCAATTCCACAACCAGAATCAGAAATTACATGATATAATAACTAGGATACTCTTAAGGAAAAGTTCCAACCTGATATGCCAGTTTAGTACGAGCCAAGTCCAAGGGATAAGTGCACAGCACTGCTGTTCCTCCAGAAGCAGAACCAGCTAAAAGATCAACAACAGGTCCTGATCCGAAGAAAGTACAGTTATCTAACATCCAACCTCGATACTGCTTGTATGTCATGAAATGTAAGGCCGCATAAGGAATGATTCGAATAACACTAGCTCCGTTCCCTCTGCAGGTTCAAACTAGGCAATTAATATTTAATCCAACTTTTAAGGGATGGCATGAGAATTATATCATGGTCATTTTCGCCTCATTAATTTTTCTCGAGAGAGAGAAATGGTGAAATTCAGCCAACTTACTTATAAAACCCCATAACACCTTCATGCTTCAATATCTTCCTCAAGGATTGACACACCCCAAGGGATTGGAAGCCATCAGTCCTTGTCTGCACAATAAAGAATCATCACTCAATTGTATGCAACAAATACATGAAGTAATATACACACACAAACATATAAGCGCATACGTGTGCATACATGTACATATGCATATACATATAAGTAATGCATTATATCAGTTAGCTCTCACCTGCAAGAGTATTTTGGTCCTTTCCAAAGGTGCAATGGAAGTTTTAGCAATGGCACCAGCAGTGCCACCAGCAATTAGCTCTTTGACATAAACAGGCAAACAATCAATGAAGGAAACATCACTGCAAGCAGTCGAACCGTCGACAAGCCCACCCATATTCGATGCCATTGTGGAGCCTTGAGAAGAACCCATCTCAAAAACACCCAAACCCAAACAGATTATATCCCCAAAACTAATGAAAAATCCGTCAAATTTCAATCACCCACCTTGAATCTTGAAGAACTCTCTATCCCATCTATCTCTAGGAATACAAAAACAAAATGATTTCTTCTTAAAGGGTAATTTCAATAGCCTGAGAACATCCAGTTGAAAGCCATACAAGTTCACAAGCCGATCCCTTTCTTCGATAAACCCAAGATACATCCAATAAAAAGAAGAGATTTTTCAGTTATAACATTGCTCCATGGGATGAACACGATACAAAAAAGCTTCGATTACCCTCGAATTCAATCAAGATATGTAAAGAAAACGTCTCCTGTAAAGAACCCAAGCCACCACTTTCGGGGGGGAGAAAACGTACCGAAAAAGCAAAAGAGGGAAGAAACCAGAGAAGAAGGAGCATGTAAGTAGTGGGTAAAATCAAGAATCCTAAAAAAAATGGGGATTTCCTTATTGTTTTTTCCAGTTCTTCCCCTTTTATTTTCAAAATCTCGAATTTTAAAAGGGGATTTCTTTCCTTTTGTTGTAGGTAACTTGAGAGGGGAACTGTGGTTTGAGTATAAATATTGCACCGTGCGAGTTTAAGGTCGGTGGATCTTCAAACGTAAACCACGGTGGATAAACACCGTTGGCGTTGTATGGTAAGTTAGCTTAATTTACGGCTCAACATCCGATTAGTAGAAATTATATCATGAATTAATTATTAAAAATTATTTATTTTAGTATATTTTTTTATTGTTTTTTTGATTTTAAAGTTAAAGTTAAATAATTCAGATTGACCCGCATCGTACACCTAGTTTAATATAACGTCTCAAACTTGAGACTTGCTTAAGCGAAATCAAGTTGCTTACCACTTGGACCAACCTCTGTTGGTTTATTTTATTATATTTTTATATCATACTTTTATCTTCGTTTATATTTATTGTGAATTCATTTTAAAACCTTTTTCTATTGTTATGAATAAAGGAAAGAATAAGAACAAAATAGAAAAACAAATATGAGAGACAAAGAGAGATTTTATTATATTCTCAAAGTAGAGTTGTGTACAAAGCTTTGACCGAAAGTCTATATTTATAGGCATAAGATGAAAACCCTAATTTCAATGAGTATTAAATCCTAATAATAAAACCCATTAAACTTTAACTTAATATATGGATATCCACCATGAATAAATATATTCATAACATTTATGATATACTTGAAAAAATATGACATTAAAAAAATATAAAATAAATAATTTTTAATGATTAATATCATAGACAAATGACGAGACTTGCTTATAATTTTAGAGATACTTGAAACCGAGTTGGTTGGACTAGGATTTTTTTTATAATTTACAAAAGGGCTTATATTTAATATATGAATGGTTAAAAATAAAAATTTTAATAATTAGATTGACTATTTTGGGTGCAAATTTTGAATAAATGTAATTGTTTGTTGGTTAATACAATTCATATTATTTAAAATTGTTTGAATTATTATATTTGACAAGATCGTATATACATATTAAAAATATTCGATTTTCTATCAATATTTACTCACAAATCAAGTAAGATGTTCGAGGACGGCTTGGAGGCAAGTTCATATCTCCGGTTAATAGTTTAATTTGTAAATGAAATATGCAATCATTTATTTATTAGTTAATTGATTGTACAACGTCGATGTAAATTTAAGGTTTCAGATAATCAAAATATCACTTGTCTAAAAAACTAAAAATTTTATAAACCTTATATAATTTCAGATAAAATAATAATATAAATTAATATAATGATAATTTTAAATTTTAAAATTTATATATTTTATTAATGTAATTTTAATACAAAATAATTCAATAATTTTAATCTTAAATCGTTTGTCCTTCCCAAACGTATTATACTCTAAGGGTAGAGTTTTATTATGGTATATATCGTAGATAAGTCTATAACATGTGTCGAACACCGTCGAACATCATTATATCATTGAACATTATTAAATTAATTAATAAAAATTTAAAATCTCAAAGACTCAAACTATAATTTTTAATTATATATTGAATCTATCACTCTTTTATTAATTATACGTTGAGTCCTTTAAATTTTTATTTTTTATTAATTAATTTAATGATGTTCAACGGTGTCAAGTATTAGTAGTGTTCAGTGATATTCGATGTCCTTTTTAGAATTTTTCATATATTATATTATTATTTGTGAGACATCGTGTAGGATAGTTAATAAAATCTCTCATAGGTGTTATTATATATAATTTGCCATTAGATCTCGTTCATCTAGTCATATCAAGCTTCTACTACTACTACTATTACATGTTTATTGCAGAAAGTACGGTGAGACTGCCCCACCGTGCCTTAGCTGGGGAAAATCTTACGAATTTAGCAGTAAAGTTGAGGAATCTCAAGGACCTAATATCTTGGTGATACCTTGTAGGTGGTTAAAGGCAAAATCTGGCTTTATAAGGCATTCCTTCAAGGAGAAGGAAACTAAAGTTAGAACTTGAACCCTTTTTACATTTACTGATGTAGGGTAAAAGTTGCTTGTTGACAGATGATTCATACATCTTTTTACTATGTTTTGCTACAATAATGACTGACCATATGGCCATGGTCATGGCCATGGGGTCGCTCTCTGATAGATTTAAGGTGATATTGTTGGCTTTGGTTCATTTCTTCAGTGGGGCTCAATGTGGATCCTTTTGGTTCTGTATAACTTTTGACTGATAAACTCTGCAAGTTTTATATGATATTTCAACTCCAACAATCCTAAGCTGATGCCATATTTGAAAGCAGTGAGAAGAAAATGCATAAAAAAACATCTTTTTCATTATTGTTTCGATTCTCTCCCCAATGGCTAATCAAATTACAGTCCTTAAATTCGAACCCGAGACCTTGCTTAAGGAACAACACTAGTTTTTATGGGGTACATCTTTTGCTGTTATCTGTCATTTGGAAAACAGGAACAGGCCAGCTTATTTCCATTGGTAGTAATGCCACTAAATGGAAGGGAGTGGCCCATATGACTGGCTGGTGTGATTCTTGATAATGGGTTATTGTTTTTACATATGGAACCTTCACTGGACTAGTGGTGGACCTTGGTTGCCCTAAGGTTCATCTTCTTCTCTCCATATGCTTGCTCTTAAAAGTGGTTTGCTGAAACAACCCAAAAGCCATTAGCTGTTTACCAGACATACCATGAGTGATTGCAGAGGTTTCCCATCACTATTGTTCTGCCCAATGAGGACTATGGGGTTGGGGTACCCTATGAAAGGACTATGGGGAGGGGAGTCAGGGGACCCTCTTTTCACTTGGACACCTTTATGTTAAGTGAGAATCAGGTATTGTTTTCACATCCAGACAATCTTTTTCATTATTGTCCTCTCATTGCAGAGTTTGTGAGTTGATCCTTTCACAAAGACATTCCTTCCATTCTTTCACTTACCGTCCTAGTCTTTACATCCTTATATCATTTGTTGTATCAAGTTTTCACAAGTAATGGACTTCCGGTGAATCCATAGTTTGCTCGATCGAGTAACAAGTAGTTTGATATCCTTTAAGCAAGATTTTAAGATTGAGCTTTGTGAAACAATGTTGAGTTTGAAGTGTATTGTTTCGTGGATCACCATGGAAGTGTCGATCGAGTGCGATTTTGCCAAGCCAGCATACCAACTTTTCTTGCAGAGAAGGTTGAAAACATGAATTAGAGAGATGGGGCTTGAGCAAGCCGGTGGACTAGTTATCATTCAAGCAATATCTGCATTATCCAGATGCACTTCAATGCGTTCATAGTTTAGGGACCGATCAATACGACTAATACAGTATCGATATCGATTACCATGCTCTCTACTTTTGTTTAGAAAAGGACCTGTATCATTGAAGCATGCAACAGTTCCGCATGGGGAAAAAGGAGAATATACGGCAGAGCAGAAGGGAAATGATTCAAGGGATAGCACACTAGATGATGCCAACTGCTCTTGCACAATGCAGTGATGTCGAATCATTGTCATTAGCACCATTCACGCGAGTGTGCTAATGTCAAGGTTTCATAAGCTATATTGCAGGAAAACAAATCTGAATTCCCTAGTTACAGAGAATGACTATGAGCTAGTTTTACCAACAACGCAAGTCATTTATGCACATACATGAAAAAATATACCTAGAAAGCTTTTTCCCTCAGGTAATAGAGCAGAATTAACCAATCTTACAATCAAGTTGGTCGACTTCTGGTCAACCACATCAATTATCTATGAAAACTCATTGAGAAATTGGGACTTTTGGGGGGGTTTTGGTTAAAAATACCTTGGATACAAGCAAGATAAAACATAAAAGAAGAGGATTCAACAGCCTGCAACAATCCATTCACCACCAGCCATAAACAACTTTTGTGTACCTATCTTTAAGCCACCTAAAGCTCCTCCTCCAAGACCCTTTGACCTTACCTTCAACGCTATACATCTTATAACTAGCAACCCTTTTCTTCCTCTGGAACTCAGGATCACCGAAGCTCCATGATTTCGAAGACGATGAACCGGAAGTGCTCTTCACTTTCTTCAATTTGAAGTCCCTGCTGGTGTTAGCTGCCATCTGCGACTGTGCATAGGAAACGCTATAGGATCTTAGCTCATAGGAACCTGGCCTTGGTGGTGCCTCCTGGTAGGTGTCCAACTGCATCATCCCATTGCCATATGACCTTGATCTGCTGTAATCTTCCATTGAAGTTTTTGGGAGACTAAGAAGAGAGAATTCTTTAAGGAAATGGTGGCCTGGTGGTGCTCTTTTGATCTTGTTGACAGGTAAGAGAATAGATATGAACTGTGGGGTCTTATTACAAAGTAAGAAAAGTTAATAATGGTTTCAGTCCCTCTATTATGATGAAATTTGATGTTTGGTCTATATACTCTAATTTGACACTTTTTTTGTTTAACCACTTGTAGCCGATTTAATAGTTGATTAATTCGGATCGGGTCCTACAAAAACTCATTAAGAAAGTGACCCTCCCAAACCAATTTGTTTCATTTATAACGTCAGAATTCAAGCCTCTAACCTTACTTAAAGATCTAATGTCTCATCTCACTAGACCAACTAATTGTTAGTTAATTTGACACGATTTAGTTCTTCTACTTTTTATATTGTTATTAAGTCCAAATTAATTACTATAACAACAGCACACTAATGATCTTATGAATTTGAATATGTTAATATTATAAAAGTAGAATGACTAAATTTTACCAAAACTAAAGTAAAATGATTAAATCTTGAATTTCAACATAGTATAGGGACTAAAACTATAATTAGACCACTATGGAGATGATAGAACATAGACATAGTTTGTAATAATTTAAGTTGGTAGATAAAATGGTTATTGACTTTGGAGACATTGAACTAATTGTAGACGGCGTGTCTAAGGGGAAATCATGATGTTCAATGTTCTTCCAATTTGTTGTTAAATTATAATTTAATGATATTTTATAATTTTGTATATTTAACTAATTCGTGACATTAATTCAGTTAGACGTTTATATAATATAAATGAATAATTTATTTTAAATAAATTTATGAATTAATTGAAATTAAATTTCTTATTCCACTAGCTTAACTAACCGATCACGTAGGGTTTGAAAAGTATAACCCCAGCTCATGCTCTTTGAAGTAGTCCAAATACTCAACTAAATACATTTGTTTTCCATGTTTATTTTTTTTGAAATTGGAAGTCTACGCATAACTTGGTGTGCATTTGGCTTCCTATATGTTTACTTAAATTATTTTAAAATTTTATTTAAATATTAAAGAATACGAAATCATACAAATTGATATTTGATCTATTATACGAAGTCAGTTTAGAATTATTACAAATAAATGAGGATGGAGATATATTTCAATCAACAATAATACTTATGGAATAATAATTTCTAAGCTTATTACATAAATTCGTATTTGAAGTCATTTGTATTGGGTTAGATTGATGTTTGAAGTTTTTTTTTTTTTTTGGGGGGGGGATTGGTCTTCCGGTTTTTAGGTTCAGAACCTAACTAATCCTGACCGACCCACATCATACATTTAGTTTTGGTGGGTAAGTCTCTCTACAAGAATTTTTTTCGTACGCAACTAGGGATGTAAAAACAGTTACTCGGATGGGTTTCAGGCCTGGTACTGTCAGGTCAGGTAAAATCGGATACAGGTCATTTCAGGTTGATTTGATGTTTTGACTCGATTCGGGTTGGGTGTGGGTCCATCTCAGGTCGGGTTCAAACGGTTCGGGTCCAAATAGGACAATTGATAGTTTCATTTCAGGTCGGGTAGATTTCAGGTCGGATCTATTTCAGTTCGGTTGCATTTCAGGTCGGATTCATTTTAAGTCGGTTTTGTTTCAGGTCGGTTTTGTTTCAGGTCGAATTAATTTTGATTTTGTATTCATATTAATTTAAATTATTAATTTTGATTTTGTATAAATACGCAAAAAAAAAACAAAAAAATATTAGACCGTAAAGTTAAAGTTTAAATTTTGAAATTTAAAAAAAATAACATTTACTTGTAAGGACTCAATTACAAAAATTAAAAATTAAAGTAAATTAAAAAAATCAGTAATGATCAATTCAAAAAAATAACTTGTAAGTTATAAGAACTAAATTATAAAAATTATAACTTAATAATAATTAAAAATATTAAAAATTTATCTTTAATACATTATAAATTTATAATTATACTATAGTTTAATATATTTTTGCGAATAAAATAATATTATAAATGAATTAATACTATATCTATATATGGAAAATAAAATTATAATATATATTAAAATATGGTATACATTACACTATATATATAATACATTAATAATTTAATAAATAATATAAATATTTATATAATATATATTGATAATTAAATATCTAGTAATTAGATATGTTAGATGTATAATATATTTATAATGCATACAATTATTAATTATATATAATACATAACTATATAAGTACATTCTAACATTCATATATATAATATACGTATCCATATGTGTTATATATATACATAGTGATAGTAGATTAGTATTTCGTAGTTGTAATAGTATTATACATAATACATTAATATATATATATATATATATTTCAATAATTCAATATATCATATATGTATGTTATATGTATATCTATATATAATAATTAGTATATAGTATATGTATATATATCATATATGTATGTTATATCAATATGTAATTATAAATTATGTATATGTATATATACATTAGTATATAGTACATGTATATATTAATATATATGTATCATATATGCTATAATTTATATATATATGTATTATATATATGTATATTATATGTATATATAATATATTATACATATATCATACATGTTAACATATATTAATTTTTAATATATGTATTAATATATAGTATTAGTAATTTAGTACATGTATTATATATATGTATGTTAATAACTTAATATGTCACGTGTTAGTATGTATTAGTACATTATACATATATATACATATATATATTAATAATGTAAATATGTAATGTTCTATATTATATATATATATATGTATTATATATATTAATATATATGTATGTTATATGTATATATATTATACATATATATTATATATATCATACATATTTATTTTTATTATATATATATCATATTATATATATATATATATAACATACATATGTGATATGTATTATACATATATTACATATATATATATATAAATACGTATATGTTATATAACATATTATATATATAAATATGTATGTATATTTATAGCATATAATATAATATATATTATACCCCTAAAATAAAAAATTCTTTAAATCCCCTCTCCCGCCTAAACTTAAAATCTCTCGCCTGAAAGCTTAAACAAAAAAATCCCCACCCACCGGTACTTAAAATCAAATCCCTTTCCCCACATACGTTAAATAAAAAAAATTCTCTCCTAAAATCAAAATTTTCCCTCAAAATTTTAATTTTAAATTTATTTCAAAAGTCAAATATTATTTTTTATATATATACTATATATATAATACAATTTAATACATAATATACTTTAATATATATAATATACGTATATATATATATATATATTATATTTTATGTATTAATGTATTATATGTAATTTATAATATATATAATATACTTTAATATATAATATATATTATATATACTTAAATATATACTAATATATATATATTTAATTTGTTTATGAGTTAATGCATGTATATTATTAATATAATATATTTAATTTAAAATTATAATTAAAATTAAATACATTAAAACTAAATAAAATAGTAAATAAATTAATTTAATTAAATACGTAATATTATATTTAAATATTAATCTTAAATTAATTATCATGTCTAATTCTATTTTTTAAGCATAATTATATTTACTAATATTTTAAATTTATCAAATTATAATATATTTAATTATATGTCATGTAAATATTAAGTTTTATTAATATTAGTTCAGGTCAATAACAGGTCGAGTATAAGACAAGTCGGGTTATTTATCAGGTTGGTTTCAAAACAGGTCGAGTAAAATCAGGTCTCGGGTCGATTCAGTGGGGTAATATCGGTTATTTGTCAGGTCAAATTCAGGTTCAGGTTCGTTTCAATCGGGTTTCAGGTCTACAGTAACAGGTTGAAATCGGGTTCAGGTCATTCTCGGTCGGATACAGTTCGGGTTCGGTTACTATAGTAACAGGTCCAACTCGGGTTCGGGTCAACTACAGTCGGATACAGATTAGGTTCGGGTCATTACATTCCCGAGTCAAACCAAGTTCTGACTCGAACAAGTTTCAGGCGGGTTTTCAGGTCGGGTCAACTTTTTACATCCCTATATACAACGTCTTGAACATAAGACTTGTTTGAAGTTCTTTGATCATTAATGATGCTAATAATCAGATTTCATCCCTGCATAACTCAAATAAATATTCTTTTATACTTGTGTGACCTGCAAACACATCCATTCACTTGAACATAAAATTTAAATAAATAAAAGAACTTTTTTTCTTTCTGGAATTGAATTTGATTTTAAGCATCAAAAGAATGAAAATCTTTGCTGTTTATCTCTATCTAGGTGCTTAGCCAGTTATACACTTATATCACAATATATCATCTCTGTTAACATGGGAGACAAACAAGTTAAGCCCTTCAAAACCCTTCATTGGATCTTCCTTTGCTAATGAACCCCTGTACAAGGCAAAAAAATTGAGCAGTTTTATGGCTTGCCTGTCGAAAAAAAGCTTCTTCTGCAAGAGCTATATACATATTTCCGGTGTCGTACTTGCATAATCAAGAATCGTTTCCAAGTTTCATTTAGCAGTGTCATCTAATTCTGAGTTTGCAGGCTTAGCCATTAATTCCTACATTCAATAAGAAATAGTATACTGTGTTAGAAAGCCAGCTTTCAAGAATCATATGTATATTTTGCATCCGTATGGAGATGGTGATAGATAAGTCCCAAACCTGACTTGGTGATGACGTCCAACTTGAGACTGCAGTGTAAAGACCCTCTGTACCACTGTTTGAACGGCTACCGCCACACGTGTAGAATCCTTGGCTATGATCACTGCTGCCACATCCTTGGTTATAACTATAACTACAATTGCAAGAACCATTATTGCTGTATCCAATGTCCCTTAATCGGTTAAGTTCTGGCACTATAACAGTGGCAAGATCTGGTCTGTCTCTCTTCCTCAGCTCTGCGCATTGCATTGCCAATCGAGCATATGATAAAGCCTCTTCAAGTGGCCAATTTGGTACAGCTGGATCAAGTAAATCGGCTAAAGTTCCTTTCTCGATGGCCCTTCCAACATGGTGAGTAATACCCATCGCAGGCTTGGCTGTAATAATCTGAAGCAACATTATTCCGAGAGAATATATGTCCGATTTAGTTGTTAGCATGCCTGTTTGTTGATATTCAGGATCTATGTAACAGAAGGTCCCTGCTGCTGAAGTCATGTAATATTGTGTTACACTGTCAGCTACAGAAGCGGGAACTAGTCGTGCTAGGCCAACATCACTAATTTTGCTCACGAAATTGTGGTCGAGGAGGATGTTAGCAGGCTTAAGGTCTCGATGCACTAGTGGTTCTGGCTTTGTTTGGTGAAGGAACAGAAGTGCAGTTGCAATTTCAGCAGCTATTTTAAATCGTCTCCTCCATGAAAGGGGACGAGTATTGCCTTTTCGAAATAATCTATCCTCTAAGCTGCCATTGTGCATGTATTCATATACCAAGCATCCATACTCGGGGCAAGCACCAAGTAGGAGGACCATGTTAGGGTGTCTAATGGTGCAAAGAACCTCAACCTCTTGCTGGAATTGCCTCTTCCCTTGAGCAGCATCTGGTCTAAGAATTTTAATGGCAACTGGAGTATGATCAAGTTTGCCTTTATACACAGGTCCATAACCTCCTTCCCCAATCTTGTTTTCTGCTATGAAATTTTCAGTGGCTTCTTCTATTTCTTCTATGGTATATTTTCTGTACCGGACATCGGTAGTTGCCAAGGCATGCAAAGCCCGGTTTTTCTCATCTGACTCTTGCTTAGCTTTATACTCTGCTTGTTTTCTTCTATATGCTTCCATCTCTGCTAGCTTCTGTGCTGCCTCAGCTGCTTCAATCGCAGCTCTGCATTTAGCTTTCTCCATCTCTGCCATGGCAAGAGCTGCTTCTCCAGCTTGCCTGGCTTCCTCGAACCTGCGAGCCTCCTCCATCTTCCATTGATGAAGCTCATTAGCCTGCACTCAGAAAAAAAAAAGTCAACTATGTTCTTGACACCCTTTAGACATAGAAAGAAAAAAAGAAATTGGTAGCGCTACACTCCATTTTCAAATTTTGTGTTCATGTACCAAAAATTACAAGAAGAATAACCATTGTACCCTTTTATCTGCAATAACTTCATCATCCACTAATTTTTACTTTGTTTATCATTTATTCATCAAAACCAACTTATGCATACCAATGTGTATAGAAAATTTGAACTTTTAGACTCATGAACAAAGTCGTCACCGTTTTCTTGGCTGTAAGAGCTTCTTTGCAAGCTGAGCTGTACATATCCATGGTTTGCTTTAGTTCAAGCTTTAACCTTCTCATTTCATCTTCTAGGTCTCTCTGCAATTCGCGGTCATATCATATTTTGGTTAGAAGTTCTATAATAACGCCAGGAGTGCTTTACTGTACAAACACATTACAAAGGCTAAACACCGAAGGACGCTTACCGAACTTTGATGAGATGTCTCTGAAAGGTTGCTTGAACCCACATCAAAATCTAGATTTCGGTCAGATATATCAATAGATCCGAGGGAAAGTTTTCCTAGAAATTCTATGTCATTAGACAAAGAATCGAGTCTAGATGCAGATGATCCTCGGGCTGCATCAATGTCCAATGACAAGTTTGCTGGAGAGCTTCTGGGCCTGTCACGTGTAGGTACTCTCGAGGAATAATCAAATGAACGTCTCTCCAATCCTGCATTTCCTGGTACTCCCTTCATGTTATGTCCTCTGTTACAAGTAAAACATACAATGTCAACATTGTGTCAGTACTAGAAAAAGGCACCATTAGTAACTTTGCCGATTGTTTGTCACATTTTCCCATCACCCAACTTTTTAATCGAACACCAACAATGTAACTGACTTCTCCCTACCTGTATCCATCATCTTCCATTTGATCCGATGGAATATGAGGTGGCATTCCTAGAGATGCCTTTGGCAGAGCAGCAGTATTCGACACAGGTCGTTGTGCTGTTCGAACTGACGAGATCTTACCTTTAGAAATCACATACACAGAACAAAACTCGGGTGCAGACTTGATCAAGGTAGTTGGGATGTCTTTCACTTTCTTATAAGACAGGTAACTGGAGTTTGATTCGTTAGAACATAATATAAAGAAACACCCAGAATCAAACTGTGATAGTTAAAACATAATATATAGAAACCTCGGAAACTCTAAACATGAAGTCAGATATATTCACCTTGATATTGCACTCCTGGTTGCTGCACCAAGGACTATGGTATTAATCATGTTTCTACTAATGTAGTCCACAAGTGCTTTAGAGGTATCAGCATCCTCAAGGACAACCTCCTTCAGTTGAATCTGAACTTCACAGTGAAATTAGAAAATAATTAACTTCAAGGACAAGTTATTTTAGTTCGATTGGTTAGTTCGGTTCAACGAACAATAAACAACCTTAGAGATATTAATAAATTTAAATATAGACGAACGAATATAAATGAACATTAATAAACAATCATAAATAAAGAATTATCGAATTTACGGATATAAATAAACGAACCCATTAAAAAAAAGCTTGCTTACCGCTTTCCGAGCGCAGTAGCCGCGAAAAGGGACGAAAAGCTGGTTTACGTCGTTATCAGATTCGCTTTCACCTTCTGCATGAAAATGACAGAGAATCAGAAACAACCAAAAAGGGGATTTTTTTTAATACTTCATTGTCTTTGACCCTTTTCTTCGAACATTTAAGGAGCAATGAAGATGCTATAATATGAGAAAACGAGATAACGGCTACCGACGGTTTTTATTCCTAACGTGGACCAATACGACGAACGGATTGGAGACGATGAGGTGATCGATAGCCCAACGAACGGCGTGATGGCTGTTCTTGTCTTTGTCGATGGCCACCGCAGTGACGTTGGCGGGTACATTGTCCTCCGATGAGGAGCGAGGAGCCATATCAAACGACGTTGTCTCCGGTCGGGGCGCTTACGGCAATGGTGATATTTGCTATGAAAATCTTCTGGTATAGATGAAAGAATCAAGGTGCTGCCACCACCAGAAGAATAATCACCGCCGTCGCAACCACCGGGGGGCAATGCCACCTCCAGCACCTGCTATGGCTTTTGTTAACAAACATGAAAGCGAAAATGTTCGTACAATACCCAAAGTTAAATGAAGGAAAAAGAGAAAGTGTAGGCCTAGTTTTAGGCTTTTGTTTCCTCCATGGATTGTTTTAGGCAATTTTACCAGGTCCGTGCCTGTAAAAACTGTCATTTGTAAGAGAAACAAATTAAAATTTTCTGCCTTAATAGCCAGGTTTTGCGGGATGTCGATCAAATGCAGTCTACTTTGGGTAAACTAACGGGAGAGTCTAACATAAAAATATTATAAAGTGCTTATGTTTTAATATCGTAAATAAAAAAATAAATTAAAAAATTGATTATAATATTTGATTTAAATTAATACGATAATAAATTAAGTTTTTCGTATAAAATCAAACTCAATCCTGAAAACAAGATTTTAAAATTTTAAATCGTTAAAAATAATGATATGCATCTGATTAAAAAAATAAATATTTAATTATTTTAATATATAATTTAAGTATTTTTTTAGATTTAATGATTATATCTATAAAAATTTTAGATATAATAAATAATAAAATATCAAATATAATAAATTTTATATCTATCAAGATTTTAAATTATTAAATTCAAAATATAACAAATTAAATTATCAAAATAGTTTCTTAAGCTTTTCTACGACATAATTAACTGCCTTCGTAACTAAAACATATATATTAAACATAATGATAAAACCCAACATATAAATTTTCTAATGAATAAATAGATCGAATTAGTCGAATCGGGGGTTAAAGAAAGGACCGAACCGAGGTCGCTTAAACCAGTGCTCCCTCCGCACTCATATTCTAAAAACAAAACCCAGAACCCGCGCCCAAAAATCCCAATTCGATTTGAGAACCTTCTCAACAGAAGATGTCGACGGTGTACGTTTTAGAACCTCCGACGAAGGGTAAAGTAATAATCAACACGACATACGGCCCGATAGATATCGAGCTCTGGCCCAAAGAAGCGCCGAAAGCCGTACGGAACTTCGTTCAACTTTGCCTCGAAGGCTATTTCGACAACACAATCTTCCACCGGATTATCAAAGGCTTCCTCGTCCAAGGCGGAGATCCCACCGGTTCAGGCACCGGTAATATCCCTTTGTTATTCACCGTTTTTTACTATAGAGGTTTTTAATTAGTTAGGGTTAGGGTTAGTTGAAACTTTAGTTATGAATTTGAATTTTTTGTTTTTAGGTGGAGAAAGTATGTACGGGAGTACGTTTTCGGATGAGTTTCATTCGCGTTTGAGGTTTAATCATAGAGGTATTGTTGCTTGTGCCAATGCTGGTACGCCGCATTCCAATGGGAGTCAGTTCTTTATGACTTTAGATAAATGTGAATGGCTTGATAAAAAGAACACTATTTTTGGAAAGGTAACCGGCGATTACATTCTGATATAACTTGTTTTATGTTGTAGTCCATTATTGAGTGTTACTAGAACTGATTGTTCG
The DNA here is from genome assembly GCA_035048815.1 of Abelmoschus esculentus. Taxonomy (NCBI): domain Eukaryota; kingdom Viridiplantae; phylum Streptophyta; class Magnoliopsida; order Malvales; family Malvaceae; genus Abelmoschus; species Abelmoschus esculentus. The sequence goes on from JAUCBN010000032.1 coordinate 489,564, forward strand.
TTTTGGTAGGTGACCGGAGACTCTATATTTAATCTTCTGAGGATAGGTGAGGTTGACACTGATCAGAATGACCGGCCTTTGGATCCTCCTCCAAAAATCAAATCCATCGAGGTAACTTTTCCTTGCTGTACTTTTTTTGTAAGTAAATAACTAATCAGATGGTTATGGTTGTTGTTGTAAACAGCTTATTGTACTTAGTTTTTACTATTATATTTGAAGAGGATTGTGTCTGGCAGCTTTTTATACTTTGAGTTGCTGCTTTTAGGTGCTGTGGAACCCTTTTGAAGATATCGTTCCGAGAGTAACTTCGAGGCCTTTGATCCAGCCTACAGCTGAGGCTGAGATCAAGGATTCAAAGAAGAAAGCTGTTAAGTGAGTTTTCCTCTTCCACAACTGAGCACTCTCTTTTGAGCATGATGAATTGTTCTTATTGCTTAAGTTGAATGTTTTACTTGGAGAATGCAGAAAGCTGAACTTGCTGTCATTTGGGGAAGAAGCAGAAGAAGAAGAGAAAGAATTGGCAACAGTGAAGCTAAAGATTAAGAGTAGCCATGATGTATTGGATGATCCCCGTCTCCTAAAACAAGAAGTTCCTGATAAAGAGCAGGTAAGATCCCATATCTATCTTGATGTGTATTTTCCCTCACCTTTTTGTAATACTTAAATAGATTGTGAAACCTGCTCAAGCCAAGTTAATTGAAGCACAATTTTCTTGTTTACAAAATTTCTTTTTCCAGTCATTCTCTTTACAACCATTTTCAAAATTGGTTTCTCAACCACATACTGCTGAACATATCCAGTGATATATTATGCTGAGTTGCAGAGTGTTTTTGCTGTATGATGAGCGATCAATGAATCTTGAGTCTGTATTTTTAATGCAACTATTTGATGCAGGATTTAGCTGCTTCCAAAGCTGCTAAGGAGTTGCAATTGTCTGTGAGGGGAGCTCTAAGATCAAGAAGAGAAGGAGATAAAAAAGATGCAGAAGCTGAGTTGTCTGATTCCCTGGATCATAGTGATGATGATGAGGCCAGTTTTGATGCTCGAATGCGTCGTCAAATACTAAACAGACGGAAGGAGATTGGAGATCTCCCATCTAAGCAAAAGATGCTAAAAGGTAACTCTTTATTATGGAATTAAAGCTACCCATATCATCAAGTGTTTAGAAGTTAAAATTTACCCAAAGATTTTGATCAACTTATCAATATTAAATACATGGAAATTGACCTGTTAACAGGGAAACTATTTTTTCTAGTCCACATCCTTCAGTCTCTGGTTATTTATTAGTTAGTGATTGCCTTACGGTTGGTCTTGACTTTTGGAACCTATGTGCAGGGAGCTCTAAAGCAAATGATGATAAAATCTCTGCCCGAAGGTAAACATCTGAAGTTTTTATTTTTATTTTTTTTCTTTTCATCTTCCATTAAAAGCAAAAGCAAAATCCAAATAGAACCTTAATTGATCTCTCTAAAGGTTTCTTGTAGAAAATACATGTGTAGTTACTATCACAAATATCTGACTTGTGTGTGCCTGCCAGAAACTTTTGAAGTTACTGAAGTTTGCCAACTGAACTTTAAATATCTTCTTATGTTGTTTGAGTGGTTTTTACTTTTTTTATCTGTTATGTTTGTTTTACTATGGCATGACTTGATCCATGTTTCTATCCTAGTTTTGTTTTTTCCAACATTATCACCACCTCTTTCTGCTCCGCCCCCTGCTTATTCAAGACACATGATCTATTGTTGCCTTTTTCCTTTTTGCTTGTATATGACTTTTTTGGTCCTGTAAATCTATTCCAGATCCAATGATGAAAGTACTGATGATGATGACCAACCAAGGGTTGAAAAACTGTCCTTGAAGAAAAAGGGTGTGGGATCAGAAGCTAGAGCTGAGCGCATGGCTAAAGCTGATGTAGATTTACAGTTGTTCAGTGAGGCTGAGCGAGTAAGATTATTGCAAAAACAGAAGAAACGCAGAATTCAAGGACGTGAAGATGATGTATGTTATGAAATTTCTGATTCTATGTTGCTTCCCCCCTCAATGCCTTATTTTTTCCCTTCTTTCTGTCTTTGTAATGCAACTCTCACACATTAGCGTTCTCCCATTCAACTTGACTTTTAGCTTAGAGCAAGTTGGAACTAACTCTACTGTTGTTATTGTTATTTTTTGCGAACTGTAGGTTTTAGCAAAACTTGAGAAGTTCAAGCAATCTGTTTTCATAAAACCCACTGCTTCTAGCAGTGAGCCTGGAGGTGATGATAATGAGGATTTGTCCGACTGGAAAGCTGTTCGGTTGCAGTTTGCTCCTGATACCAAGGTTGTTGTTTTTTCATTTGCGTAAAAACCATTTGATTTCTTGCAAGCATTTCAGTCAAAAGTCAACTGCATGTGATTTTTGTACTTGCATATTCCGAAAACACCAAATTAGTCATGCTAAAAGCGATAAACAAATAACTACGTCTAGTTGATCAGGAGTTGTGTTTGAATCATGATGCAGGATGGTATGTCTCGCAAAGATGATCCAAATGACTACGTGGTGGTTGACCCTCTTTTGGAGAAGGGGAAAGAAAAATTCAACCGGATGCAAGCCAAGCAAAAGCGAAGGGAACGCGAATGGGCTGGCAAATCTCTTACTTGATCTGTTCCATACCTCGCCTCTGATAAAAACAATATGTAGGTTCACATGACCGTCATCTGTTTTTTGGCTTCTGGGGGAATATAGATTTATACCATTATGCACAGCCGAAGTCCCCAAAGGTCTGATTTTCTTCTCAGGAATTAGGTATCGATGTAGACCCCAAATTGCTGAATGTGTCGAATACATTTATGCTCATTTTAGTGTATCATTGTAAAGTATTGAAATTTTGAAGTGTTGGCTTCTGTTTACCAGTTAATGTGTACCATGTGTGTGTGAAGACAAGATTTCTGTTTAATAAGCTGATGAAATTTTAATTTTATGTTATATAAATTTTCATACATTTGTGTTTAGTTATTTTAATCAGATTATGAAATGTTGTAAGAAAAATAACATATTCATGTTTGATTAATAAAGTGACTTGTGATTTGTGACATAATTAAAAAGAAATCGTATAAAGAAAACCCACTCCGTCTTCAAAAAGAACCCATCAAACGACCGCCACGTGGATGGTTTTGTTTGGATGTAAGTATCGGAAGTTACGTGAGATTGGAAATAGAGGATAAAGAGGAAGATCATTGAAAGGGAGCTCTGTTTTTCTCTTTCGAGAAAAAGTTTCAATTTTTTTCCGTTCAAGTGAGAGCTTTTAGAATTGTACACATAGAGAGAGAGATGTTTTAGATAGAGAGGGAGAGAGAGGGAAATGGAGGGCATAGATGAAGAAGGAAGTGGAGGAGACGAGGTGTTAGGGTCAGCCTTGACGATGAAAAATATTCAAGAACGAAAAAAACATGTGCAAAATTAAATGAATATCTAAAGAAGAAACAAAAACGATACCTTTGTTTGCGTTCTTGAATATTTTTCATCTGAGCTCTGTAATGAGTCTCGATAAACTGTTTCGCCGCCGCCGCCTTCTCTCGTTTTGTGTTACTTTTATTTTTGCTTATTCCAAATACTAATTGGCTTTCTTCATTATATATTTCTTAGTGAAAGTAAAGCTATCTGTTTAATCCGAATATTTGTTGAATTATCCCCAGTTGGATCCTCCAGGCTCCAGCATCGGCAAGAACTAGCTCGGGATCCTCACGTAAGGTCTGTAACAAAGACGCTATCTGTAAACTTATTTTCTTTGCACGTTTTTATAGTATGTGACAAGTTTTGTTCTATTAGCCAACAAACATATGGTCTGTTGGTAGAGTGCCTCGACTTTTAGTTCTAGAAACCAAGGGCTTAAACCATGGTAACATAAAAAGGAACTTTGTGTTCTATTTTCTGATCATGGTAATTACAAACAAATGTATTGATTGGAGAAGGATATGCATTTTTCTCCTTGAAAATCAACATGCTTTTTTCCATGTTATATTCCTATCTTGGTGCATTCCTCCATGAGTTGCTCGTTCCCACTCAAACACACTATACTTGTTAAAGTATATTTATTTCCCCCTACTTGATGCAGATGTTTTTAACTCCCAAAGCTTTAAGTTTTGTCGGTTATACATACAAGAACGTTGATGCTGTCAAAGGGATACGCCATTGTGTTGGTATGCAATTTGTCTCGTAATTGTCAAGGTATTTCTGCTCCACTTAGAAGAGAAAAATTGACATCACCTTTCTGAATTCTGCAGATTTCAACAATCCATCAATGGAGCAGCCACCTGTCGATTCTATATACAGTAACCGACCATTCTCTTTCTTCTATCTTTCTTCTTTCCTCATCAACTTCCTACCATTATAGTCATAGATATGATATTCATTTTTCTTCACTCAGATTAAGTTTAATAACAAATGCAGACGATTCAGGGGTAGGTTATCCTACCAATCGGTCAGCCAAGGAAACAGATATGCAGATGTTGCATCAGCAGGTGATCCCATGTTGCCATAAAGTAACCAAAGCCTAATATATATGGATATTTCTGCTTGTGTCAATTGTCAAATTTGGTAACCTTCCAAGATCCCTGCAGTTCTTGTGGAGTGGCTGTCATCTGATTACCTGAATCAATTAATGAAATGTACAATAATAATCAAGAAAGGTTTCGAAAACCAGTTTCCGAGTTGAGTGGTAGGATAATGGAAACTCATTTTCCATTTTCAGCCAAAAAGGCTGTTAGAAGTTTAGATGAGAGTTGTGGATGCACTGGCTGCCCAGGTTGGCTGTGTTAAAATTTGCCTTCACTTAGTGTCAGTTTCTGATCTAAATTTTTAATTGGTAGCACAAAACTCTAGAGAAACTCAATAGCCATTTTAGGAGCAATGATGCTCCCCTTATTGTTGTGTGTAAGACTAGGAATTTGCTGTGAGGAAACAAACATTTTCCTGATAGAATATTTCTCAGTAAAATTTTCATCTTAGTACTCTTACCAATATTTTGTTGTATGATTTTCTGTTGTCCGAAGATATAATCTTTCGAATATACAAAAAAACTTAAGAAGAACAAGGTTAAAAGGAACTTCATTTGGAAATGAAGATTCAATATACCTACACGGTATGAAAGAAAAAGAAAAACCCTAATTAAAATGTCAAGTTTTTAGCCATTTATTTATCCATGATCAATTTGTTTAGGTAAAGTGTGTTGATTTGAACACAATTATCATGACTCATCCATCAAAACCTCACCCCAAATCATAATCAGCCACTTCATCTCTCTTTCTTTTTCCACAATTCAAAATCCCATAGGGGAGAAACAAATGGCAGAGTATATCATGGGATTGTTTCCAAATTGAAAAGGAAAAGGAAAGTTCTTTCTTTCCCAATAGATTTTGGATGATGAGCTGATTAATGATGTCATAAACAAGATTAATTTCCAAAAGCCAATATGGTTTGTACACTATCATAGCAAAAAAGCTGAGTTTGATTAAATCAAACAAGACTTTTATATTTTTTTTTCAAGGATGCAATCAAAAGCAAATGCCAGATGTTGATCAGCAAAAAAAGAAAAGCCTCAGAAAAAATCTATCATGCATGTAATGAAAAAAAACACCCTTAATTTCTTCCATTTTTCACATTAAAAGCAATCGAGAGGGTAACAAAATGTCAAAATTTTAATCCAACGATAAGAAATTTTATGTTATTAGAATAAATTTAAATTCAAAATCTATTGATAAATAAAATATTTATTTAATTAATTTAAATTTTATATAATCAAAATTCATCTAACTTTCAAATACTTTAAGAGAGATAAATGGAGAAGCTTTATCATGCTCTTAAAGATTTGACATGTGTCAATACTTTCTCCTTTTTACCCTTTCTTACACACGTTAGATACACTCTCTTTGACTTTTTCCTACTCATTTTCTTGTTCTTTAAATTTTTCTGGTCTCAAAATATCTATATATTATCTATTATTGTATTTCAGATAAAAATATAAAATAAAGTAAACAAATCAAACTCTTATTTTGATCAATAAAAGAGAAAAAATCTTTTTAATCCTTAATTGATTGATCATTTTGAGTCTTCTTTTACTTACATTTAATGTTAAGAAAAGCAAAGTCCATACCTTTGATTTCTATCTTTTCATGTCTCATCTAAGGATGTTAAAAAGCTTCTTGCTTGAAACCAACCATAAGGTGATTGGCAAAAAAGAACTCTACTACACTTGGCAAAACAAGGTAGTAGTCATTCCTTTGTTATTAAAGTTTCTACATTTTCTTTCCCTTTTTTTCTTTCTCTTATTGATTATGATTATTTAAGCAAAACAAAGTTACAAGAGGCTGAGAAGGGTTGCCTCGGATCATGGGAACTCTTTGTATAATATCTGAAGAAGGGTACTCTCCTTTTTAGGGTTTTTCTTGTGATTCTTGGGGACATCTCTTTTCTTTGAGTTCTTTCTCATGAACCCTTTTCCCCCTTATTTCTCTCCAAGTCTTCCTTTTTGTGTTTTAGGATAACGGGTTGTCTTTAAATTTGATCAAATTGTTTTGGTTGTGTGGATGTTTGTGTTGTGTCTCTGTTTCTTGATGTATTAACTTCAGTTGAGAAAAGAAGCATAATCAAAGGGGCAAAGCTACTATTTTTGGGTTTAATTTCCATAAATGGAAGTTTGATCTAGTTGTAGTTGACCAGATCTGACAATAACCCATTTCTCTTTCACTACCTTTTTTTTTCTCTCTCACCCATTGGTTCAAAACCTAAACTTGAATCCTCTTTGGACACCTTTGAGTTGATTAAGGCATTGTCATTAGTTTAGCCAAATACTGATTAGTGGTGTGATATTGAAGGGGGTTGAAGGGAATTTTGATGGAGTTTCCATCTAGATTAGGTAACTCAAGCTTTGCTACTTGTATGGACATCTGAATTCACAGGACTTTAACTTTTATGACAAATCCCACTGGTATTTTAACCGATGAAGATGCCAATTGCTATTGTGATGATATGGAGACCGAAGTAAGTAGCATAGAGGTGTCACTGCTAGAAGAGGTAATGGAGGAAGGTGATGTGGTATCTAGTAGTAAAGATAGTTGCATTGCTAGTAATGATATTATAGCCCAAGAAAGTGAGGAAGATGACTCTTTGTCATTGGAAGGCGATCGTGTTTGCGATATTGATAGCTTGTGTTCATATTCTGTGGCAAGTGAAACTGGTAGCTTTTGTGGAGAAGATTTCCTGGGTTATGATGCTGCTTCCGGTGTAGACATTGAGAAAAACATTTGTGGTTTTGATATTATGGCAAAAGCCACCAAGTTTGTGGAGTTGAATGTTGTAACAGATGTTGCAAGTGATCCCATTGACGTGGCGGTAAGCCTTGAGGAAGAGATTGGAGATGGGTCTGAAGAGAAACTATCTGAAGGGGTCCTCCAATTGGCTCTCCAAACGGAAGAAACTACTATGACAGTTCCAGTTCTGCGCAGTGTGTTCGAGGTGGAATATGTACCTCTTTGGGGATTTACTTCTATATGTGGAAGGAGACCCGAGATGGAAGATGCAGTAGCTGCTGTGCCTCGGTTCGTACAGGTTCCGGTCGAAATGCTAATTGGTGATAGGGTACTTGATGGCATGAGCAAGGGCTTTGCTCATCAGACTGCTCATTTCTTTGGGGTCTATGATGGTCATGGAGGTTCACAGGTCAGGTTTGCAATTTCCTTTAGTACCTTTCCTGTTAAGCTATCTTTCCATTAAAAGCATGTATGGGATGTTTAGGAAGTGAATTTATTTCTGTTGTTTATCGTTATACAGGTTGCGAACTACTGTCGAGACCGTCTTCACTCTGCTTTGTCTGAGCAAATAGAGTTTGCTAAAGAATGTTGGAGTAATGGAAATGTAACAGATAGTTGCCAAGAGCTGTGGAAAAAGGCATTCACTAATTGTTTCCTTAAAGTCGATGCAGAAATTGAAGGACAAGATGGTCATGAACCTGTCGCCCCAGAAACAGTTGGTTCTACTGCTGTTGTTGCCCTTATTTGTCCTTCTCATATCGTCGTAGCAAACTGTGGAGATTCAAGGGCAGTTCTATGTCGCGGGAAAGAGCCCATGGCTTTGTCTGTGGACCATAAAGTAAGAGATTGTGAATTTCACACACGTATCTCATAGTATTTGTTCATCAACTGTTGGGACTTATACCCTTCTGTTTTTATTCTGTTCGTATCTTGTAGCCAAATCGAGAAGACGAATATGAAAGGATCGAAGCAGCTGGAGGCAAGGTCATTCAGTGGAATGGACATCGAGTTTTTGGTGTTCTTGCAATGTCAAGGTCCATTGGTATGTCTTAAGTTTATGTCTTCTGAACTTTAGTCAGTATCCTCATCCTGTTGTAAGTTTTGATCACATATATAGACAGCAGAATACAAGATTTATCTCTTTAGTTGTGCACTCTGCAGTATCTGTTTTACGCTTTATTTTCATCGAACTCTTTCCATGACTTTTCTATGCATATAAAGTATTCAAAATATGCAGCTATTCTATAGTCCTCGATTGAACGATGATTGGTGAATGTTAATGAGAGCAATAGATTATAAACATCCATGCATTTGCTTTGTGTTGTTCTATTCATGCATTAAGGGTATATGCTTGGTAATATAAGCTCCTTTTGTCGGATCGAAAGAAGTCATAATATTGCTGGTGTTCTAGGGGATTAAGTGCACTGGTTTCATACGAGAATGACCATTCTTGGTGCTACAGGTGATAGATATTTGAAGCCATGGATTATTCCAGAACCAGAAGTAATGTTTGTCCCTAGAGTGAAAGAAGATGAATGCCTCATTCTGGCCAGTGACGGTCTATGGGACGTTATGACAAACGAAGAAGCGTGTGACCTGGCTCGTAGACGAATACTTCAATGGCACAAAAAGAACGGCACAACCCTGACTTCAGAAAGGGGCAAAACGGTCGACCCTGCAGCTCAAGCAGCAGCCGAGTACCTTTCAAACCGAGCCCTCCAAAAAGGAAGCAAGGACAACATCACGGTACTTGTGCTGGACCTGAAAGCTCAAAGGAGATTCAAGAGTAATAAGCCATGATTCAGTGTCTCCAACTTCTGAATATAGCTTTTCCCCATTTGTATGTACACTATAGAATATGCAACACGCTCCATTGTTTCGAGTTCTGGTTATTGTAAGTCGCTAGCGCTGCCGTAGGAAAGAGCCAACTATGTGGACTGCCATGCTTTTCGACATTGTGGGACATTGTATTTGTCGTGCCTCCGAGCTGTAAAAAATTCACTCCGAGAGGCATTTGTTTTGTACTATTTCCAACCCATGGTGCTTATATAAGTTAGCAGATTCAGTCAATAACACGACGACCGGTCACGGTCATAAGATTACCGGAACGCTGGTGTGCCGATGCACGGGTCACCAAAGTTGCAACCTTAATAGAAACCAACCTTTTCTCAGTTGCAAGATGAAATGTTCTAATACTGTGTTATATATACTCCCTCGTTCTATTGCATGTCTCTAATTCGAATTTTGTGCATGAAAAAAAAAAAACAAGACTCATATATTTATTTTATTTAATCAAATCTAACTTCGAATATAATCAAAACTTAAACGTAATTATTAATTATTAGTTTAATTTTTGTTTTATATAATTAAAATTAAAATTAATATTAATATATAAATTAAATTTTTGAATGAGGAATATACATTCTTAAAAAAATAAAAAAATATATATAAACATATATTATTTTTAAAAATCAATTTTTGGATGAAAGGATTAAAATAAAACCGTTTAAACTGAATGAGTTTCACCAACTAAAGTATAACTGTATATGGCAAAGACAAAAAGCACCAACTTCTTTTCCACTTTTGCTTGTCCCCTCTACTTTCCTGAGAAAAACAAGAAAATTATTTATAGAAAAGAAAATTTAGAAAATCCCAAGTAAACCAGCAGCTCTCTTTATCAGTTTTCAATCGCCTTCAAACAAGAGTTTATTTGTTCTTGACTTTGTGATTAGTCAAAAAAGCTGAGCTACTGAAATCAATCAAGGCTTTGGTTTACTGTTTGATCTTGCAGATAAAAAGGAATCAGAGTTCAAGTAAGTAACTTTTTTAACAATTTACGTTTGGTTAATTCTGGGTTTTATTAATTTGTATTGTAATTAATTTTTGTTCATTCCTTTGTATTGTAGAAAATTAAGATTGTTAAAGGATATCTGAAAATGGAGAAAATGATGAATGGTGGGGTTTCTGATTCTAATAATACTCAGTTATTGCGTGATATGGAAGAAATAAGTAAAGCTCTTTACTTGCAGAAACCTTCATCGAATGCTTTGATTTCTACATCCAATGTCAGTTCTAAGCCTGCTGGAAAAACCCATCTTTCAGAATCGAAATCAAAGCAGAGTTCATCTTCTTCATCATCGTTGTGGAATTGGAAGAATCCCTTTAAAGCATTAACTCATATTAGGCGTCATCGGTTTGATATTTGTTTCTTTTTCCATGTGCATTCTATTGAAGGCTTGCCTGCATATTTCAGTGACTCGAGCTTATGTGTGCATTGGAAGGGGAAGGGTGAAGTATTTTCCACTCGTGCAGTGAGTGTTGTCGATGGAATTGCTGAATTTGAAGAGACATTATTGATTAAATGTTGTGTGTTTGGTAGTAAAAGCGGTCGTCGTAATTCAGCTAAGTATGAGGTTGAGCTTTATGTAATCTATGCGTCCTTCGCCGGCGATTCGGGGCATGATATGGGAGAGGATTGGATTGATCTCACTAGGTTGTTACCGCTTACTTTGGAGGATTTAGTTGGGGAGAAAAGTGCAGGTAAATGGACTACAAGCTTTGAACTTTCTGGCAAGGCTAAAGGGGCTACTCTAAATGTCAGTTTCAGTTTCTTGGTATCTGGGAATGATTTAGTTGAACCGAGTGGCAAAAAGAATGTATCAAGTTTTATAAATCTAACAGAGAAGGGTTCAAGTGCAATGGGACTCAGAGCAAGCAAGGGGAATGGGATGCTTCAACATTTTGGGTCTCTCCCGATTAATGCAAACCACATGTCTTATCTGTCACCTCTATCTGTTGATATGAAATTCGATTCTGAATTGTTGCCGAATTTGGGACTGGAACTTTCCAAATCAATAAGCTTTTTATATCAGAAACTTAATGAAGGGAACTTACACAGGGTCTCAGGCTTGGATAAATTGTCCGAGTTTGATAAAGTTATAGATGAGTATGAAAACTTGGAGTTTTCTGTAATTGAAAAGGGTGTAGAAATGTGTCAGAATGATCAGTCTAAGCTTGAACAAACTGCTATCCAGACTGTTAATGGCTCAGCCATTGAAACTATCAATGTGGAGGAGATCCTTAGAGATTGCGACACTGACATTGATGAAGAGGCAGAACATGTTTTAAATGTCTACTGCACCGATGTTTGCACGAAGGAGATTGCTGTAGATGAATGCATACAAGAAAAGAGTGTATGTTGTAAATCCATGAGTTTGGCAGAGATGGAGTTGGATTTTCATGACCTATTGATTAGAAAATCGTCAGTATCAGAATCTTTATCTACTTTGGATGAGTTCATCGATAATGAAAAGTTTATGGAGGTTAAATCACGTTATCAGACTAGCAAATCGGCAAATAAATCACCAAGTTTGGATGAAATTGCTGACATTGTGGCTAGTGATTTCTTAAAGATGCTGGAAATTGATCAGGGTCGATTTAGCTTGAATTCTGATGATACTCTTGAATCTCCTAGGGAGCGTCTGTTGAGAGAATTTGAGACTGAAGCCTTAGCTTCCGGTGATTTCATCTTAGATTTGGGTGCTGGGGGAGAAGAGGAAGAGATTGGATCTACCACTCCTGGTCCCTTTCATGGGGATAATTATGATGGTTTTTCTTTGTCTTCAGTTCCACCCAGGAAAGAGCAGAGAAAGGAAAGTCTGTCGCTAGCAAACAGAAGGCAAGTCAAAATGCTTGAATACATAGAGACTGAAACTTTGATGCGTGAGTGGGGCTTAGATGAGAAGGCGTTTCAAAGTTCTCCACGTGTTCGAACTGATGGATTTGGAAGTCCAATAGAGCTTTCACTTGAAAGAGTCAAATTACCTCCATTGGGAGAAGGCTTTGGACATTTTATTCCCACAAAGGATGGAGGTGTCCTGCGGTCTATGAATCCTTCTCATTTTATAAATTGTAAAAATGTTGGGCACCTGGCCATGCAAGTATCTAGAGCTGCTGTATTTCCTGCAAGATTGGGTATCGATGTTATGGAGATATTACAAAACTTGGCTTCACTGGGAATTAAGAATCTATCCATGCAGGTAAACAAATTAATGCCTTTGGAGGATATTACTGGGAAAACATTGCAACGAATCGCACTGGAAGCTGCACCTACAGCTGTAGTGCTGCAGAGGTATGCTTTAAACTTGTTTTCAGTTTCTTGATTTCCTTCTTTTTGTCTTTCTCTGTTATTTTTATCCTATTTTATCAATTCAAAATCGTTATTTGCCAGATGGGGCAAGTTGAAACAAGAATTACTATGCAAGCAGGATTCGTTTGATCAGAGGAACAAAGTTGAAGGATTTCAATTTTTCTGGACTCATGATAATACATGCTCAGGCCTCGTAGGTAGTGTATCTATGGAAAACATTGTTCCATCAGTCATAGATAAGATTGAAGCCCTTGCATTAGAGGGTTTGAGAATTCAATTTGGCATGTCTGACGAGGATGCACCCTCTCAAGTGTCAGTACTTCGTCCTCCGGTAATTTGCTCAGTTTCAAGAGAGTGGCTAGTTCACCGTCCCTGGATTTCACAGACGATGTTAATAGATTAATGAGCCTTTCTATAACATTGGATGAGTGGTTACGGCTGGACAGTGGAGTTACAGATGATGGAGACCATATTAGTGACCACACCATCCAGATCCTTGAGGCTTATCAAGCCAAGTGCCTTGATTCAGTTGGTGGAAGTTTGATAAAGCATGTTGACTTAGGTAAAGCATCTGGGAGAAAGCATGGGTTGTTGGGGCATAACTTTACACTAGCCGTGATGGTGTTGCTTAGAGATCCCTTTCGAAACTATGAGCCGGTTGGCACTTCAATGATGGCTTTAATTCAAGTAGAGAGAACTCATGTTGCTCTAGAGCCAGAAAGAGGTCAAGAAGAGAACCCTGAATCCGAATCTGCAGAGGAAAAAGAATGTACTCCATTTTTTAATATCACCGATGTTCATCTTGCAGGGTTAAATACTGAGCCTGATAAGCAGCATCTTTGGGGTAGCAAAGCACAGCAACAGTCCGGGGCACGCTGGCTGCTTGCTAGTGGCACAGCTAACTCCAATAAGAAAACATATTCAAAGTCGAAGGCAATTGTAAGATTCCATCCATCAGCGATGACAAAAATGCATGTTGGGAATGTGCTGTGGAGTCTAACCTCGATTGTCGACGAAATAAGTACAAGTTTGAAAGAATTGGCAGATTCTAGTCCACATTATCGAAACCCTAATGTCATCTTCGAAAATTAAGTTGTCAAATTTTGTTGTAGATTGCGGATTTTGACTGTTTACTATGTATGCGTGTATCAGCCAATTTTTCCGCAACTAAAGTTTTCAAGGATTGTATAGTCCCATAAGAATCAATTTACAGTTGAATATACACCCGAATGTAATCTATCCATCTCCATTTGATAAATGAAGTATACAGCTAAAGTTTTCTGCCTTTTTCTGTGCCTTTTTATTCTCCTGCAATGGTTTCTTCATGCTGCAATCACTTGGCTCACCAAGAAGTCGATGATTTTATAGATGATTCCGGATTATTATTAGAGATATTGCATCAAGTGTTCAAAGAACAGATCCGAACAACCTCTGATTATCCCATCTTAAAAACAGACCCTGACTTCGTGTCATTAACACTAAATAGGATTTACTTAGACTTGAAAGTCAGGGCTCTGCAAAAGCTAACGATAACGAGATAAAACTGTACCATCCCCTTGCAGTCTGGTCCTTAGATTTTCATACAGGTACCTACAAGGATAGAGATAAAACTGTACCATCCCCTTGTAGTCTGGTCCTCAGATTTTCATACAGGTACCTACAAGGATAGAAATGGACTGAGACTTTTTGATATTCTATGCAGACGATGCGATCCTTGCAGATTGGTGTTTACCTTCTGCAGGAGTTGGCTCTGAGATAGTAATGGTGATTCATCGACTGATTCAAGAAGCACTTCGGTGATTGTGGATCCCCTCGTAAGTTGTGATTACGCAACTCGGATCCTCTTTATCTCTTTCGACTCTTTTGTTCATGAGGCATCCTTCGACAGAGCATCTACAGTAGTTCTTATCAATCAAGCAAGAAGAAATGAGTACAACCGAGAGTTTAAAGGATGATACCAGATACCTCTATTTACTTGGTGTGAAAGAAACATTGAAAACCCTTTGAGTTAAAAGATTCAAACCATTCAAGAATTGGCTAAAATATCACGGATTCGGGTGTCCTTCACCATTTTCTTCCCGTATTTCATCCACCAGTATCCATCATCCAGTATCTCGACCTCGGACTTGGTCCTGAATGCATATCTTTCTTTGACTTCCCTCCTACCCCTCACAGTTCCATTTTCTCCTATCAACACAAAGAAGCATTGATTCTCACTCAGTGAACAAACACAACTTCAAGAAGTTGTTTCTTCAACAATATACCTGGTTCCTGGAAGCTAGACAGATGAATTTGTATACTTTTTAGATACTTCATAAAAAGAAAGAATATTTGAACAGATAAAATACCCAAACATAAAGTAGTATATTTCAGCCTAATAGATTATATAAATATTAAAAATTAAAAATATTATTATAACATATCACAATAAAAAAATATTATATTTATAAAAAAACATATCAATTAAGTGATCTATTTATAATAATTTTTAAATTAAATGATATTTATAATTAAAGGGATACAAAGGAACAAAATTTGTATTTTTTTAAATGATTTGTTTGTTATTTACCCATAATTTACCCTAGAAGGATTTAGCTCAAAAAAATCATGTCTTTGTTTGATTCCTGCTTTTTTGTTGCCTGATGACTGAAATTAGTTTAGGGCTTTGATTTCTCTTGTTGTTTGGAATCTTTGTTGTTCGATTTTTACTATTGCCTTCAAGTTTTCCTTCTGCTGCTGAGTGTTAGGGTTTTTCTACTCTACCGAATTCCGTCAGTTGGCTGTCCGATCCGTCAAATTTCGCTTAGGGTTTCGATTCTTATGGTGCCTTCGCTCGTTGTTTCCCTATTACAATGTCGCTTGACTATGAAGCTCTGGCGGAGAAGAAGCGCAAAGCACTTGCAGAGACACAGGGTGAAGGGTCATCAAAGAAGGCTAGAAAAGATGATATTCCTCAAGGAATTATGGAGGAAATAATGCAAGCTATGAACTACGGTGGCCGGAGAAAATCGAGAAAGCTTAAGAAACGAGGCCGGCGAACGGGAACGAGGAATAAACTGAGCCCCGAAATTAAGAGCATGATCGGAGATGCTACACTCCACTACGGAAACGGTCGTTTCAAAGAGGCCATATCTGTTCTGAACCAAGTTGTTAAACTTGCACCCAATTTCGCTCATTTATATCAGATGCTGGGGCTTTCGTATAAATCCCTTGGTGATAAGAAAAGGGCTTTTCAATTCTACATTTTAGCTGGACTTCTTAACCCCAAGGATCCCGATCTTTGGAAGCTGCTTTTTAATTGGTCTGTAGAGCAACAGAGTGTTGGTCAGGCCTGCTATTGCCTTTCGAAAGCTGTAATGGCGGATCCTACGGATGTTAGTTTAAGATATCTTCAAGCATCACTTTATGTAGAGCTCGGTGATTATCAGAAAGCAGCGGATTCATATGATCAAATTCAACGAATCTCTCCTGACGATGTTGAAGCGGTGAAAAGCGGGGCTAAGTTATACCAAAAATGTGGTCAGATTGAAAGGTCTTTTGCTATTTTGGAGGACTATCTTGCGGGGCATCGAGAAGAGTCTGATTTGAGTGTGATTGATCTTCTTGTTGCTATGTTTATGCAGAATAATGCATATGAAAGGGCTCTTCAGGAAATCGAGCAAGCTCAAGTTATCTACTATTCGGGGAAAGAACTGCCAGTCGACTTGAAAACTAAAGCGGGGATTTGCCTCATTCACCTGGGAGATGCAGAGAAAGCAGAAGTGTTCTGCAGTGTTTTGCAATCCGGTAGAGCATGTGATCATGCGGACTTGGTTACCGAGGTTGCTGACGCATATATGACTCTCGGTCAGTTTAACTTTGCACTGAAGTATTACTATATGTTAGAGAATGATGATGGAGTTGATGATGATCATTTGCATCTCAAAATTGCTCAGTGTTACTTCTCCTTGGGAGAAAAAATGCTAGCAATTGAGTTCTTTCGAAAAGCTCTGCAACGACTAGAGAACAATGTTGATGCTCGTCTTAATTTGGCTTCCCTGCTTACCGAAGATTCTAAAGAAGATGAAGCAATTTCTTTGCTCTCTCCTCCCCAGGATTTACAGAATATTAATGAGGAATCCGATTCATCTAAATCGTGGTGGCTCAATGGGAAAATAAAATTGAAGCTATGCAACATTTATAGAGCTAAAGGGATGATTGAGGATTTTATCAATACTATTCTTCCATTGGTGCGAGAGTCTCTTTATATCGAATCTCTTGGGATAAAGATAAAAGGGAAGAAAAGGCTAAGAGAGAGTGATCTATTTGAAAGAGTCAAAAAAGTTGATGATGAGAAACCTGATGGTGTGTTTTGTGGGTTAAGATCAATAGTAACTCCAGCTGATAGGCTGAAAGCTTCAAGGGCAAGGAAGCAGCTACAAAAGAAAGCAGCTTTGAAGGAAGAAATGAAAGCTGCCGCAATGGCTGCCGGAGTTGATTGGCATAGTGATGACGGCAATGATGAAACCGAGGAAGAACATTTTAAAGAACCACCTCTGCCTAATCTTCTAAAAGATGAGGAGCACCAGGACCTTATCATAGATTTGTGCAAGGCATTGGAATCTTTAGAAAGTTATTACGAAGCATTGGATATTATCAAACTTGCATTAAAATCAGGTCATAACATTTTACCAGTAGAGAAGCAGGAGCAACTTCGATCGCTTGGAGCACAAATGGCATACAACACCATGGATTCCAAGCATGGGTTTGACTGCATAAAGCACATTGTTCAGCAGCATCCTTATAGTATTACTGCTTGGAACTGTTATTACAAAGTAATTCCAAGGTCAGGAAAAGTTTATTCAAGGCATTGTAAGTTTCTACGTTATTTGCGAAGCAAACACAGAGATTGTGTACCATCTATTGTCATTTCCGGCCATCAGTTCACCATGGGTAGTCATCACCAAGACGCAGCTCGAGAATACCTTGAAGCTTATAAGTTGTTGCCAGAGAATCCTTTAATTAATTTGTGTGTTGGGACCGCATTGATCAACTTAACTCTTGGATTCAGACTCCAAAACAAGCATCAGTGTCTTGCACAAGGTTTAGCATTCCTCTATAACAACCTTCGGCTTTGTGAGAGCAGCCAGGAAGCATTGTATAATATTGGACGGGCATGCCATCATGTTGGACTGGTGACTCTGTCCGTTTCATACTATGACAAGGTGATAGCGAGCACGGAGAAGGATCATCCCATCCCAAAACTTCCCAACGAGAACTGGGATCATGCAGCGGAGAATCACAAAAAAGATGGGTATTGTGACCTTCGCAGGGAAGCAGCTTTCAATTTGCATTTAATCTATAAACGAAGTGGAGCAACGGATCTTGCTCGCCAAGTCTTGAAAGATTATTGCACCTTTGATTGATATATGTAAGAAGCACTAAAACCATCTATATATATATTGATATATGATCTTTCCTAGTTTAAAATCGTTTCTTCAGAAATTATTTATAGAAATGAGTTTTCATTCATATATAGAACTATTGAAATATGGTTACAGAATGTCAGAATCATATATATACTGTTGTGATAATTACATAGAAGTCGGTACTGCTGGTGCAGGGTAATGGTGAAGGCATTTTCTTCTTTAATCAGTCGAATGATGTGATAATTACATAGAAGTCAGTGTCGGTCTGGACCTCCCTGTGTGCATAAACTCTCGCCTGACCCTCATCACGGCGCTGCTGTCCCTGATTTTCATCCCAGCGCTGGAAATTTCCTCTGCCTCTATTCTGATCACCTCCACGTCCTTGCCCTGATGACCCCCTGTCAACCGAGGACAGTCCCTCTTGCATGAAAGCTTGTGCTTAAAATAATTATCTATATTATTTTACACAGTTTTCATCAAAATATTAGTTATAATTAATTGAAATAATAAAATATTTTTGATTTGACATAATCTGACTTTTGCTCACTCCTAACTCACGATTCAAATCAAATGAACTTTGATACAAAAGGAAATGAAGTTGCATGCATATAATAACGAGAGGGTTCAAACATAAAAGCAAGTTTCCCTTCCAATTGCAGAAAGAAAATGATTATAAATATCCAATTAAACAGCAAGGTAACGGTCTACATTTATTCTAAGTAAGCACAGGTCTCCTACTTTAAACGAAACATTGACTACTGACTACTACATCACATACTAGACAGTTAGAAAGTCCACAATATCCGAAGTCACATAAAACGAGCCGCCACCGATTGCAACCAGCGTCAAGGCCGTGCTCTCTTGTTGGTGCAGGACGGGCATTTGTACTGCTTAATATGCTCAGCCCTTGCCGGCGTAATCTTAACGCACTTACCATGGAACCATTTCTCGCAGATATCACAGCATATCCAAAATTCATCAGCAGCATAATTCTCTCCGCAAGCCCCACATAATGTCTCTCCGTGCTCCTCATCGTCTTCCTCTTCCATACCATCTTCAACCTCATCCTTTGCTGCAGCCATCTTCGAATACTTGGGTTGAGATTCAGATCCTCGCTGCATATTATCAAACATAAAAGCCAGGAAAAAAAAAACTAATTTATCCATTTCCCTTGAAACCATAAGGTTAGTTTCTCCCTTTCGGGTCTGCTATCGACACATGACATATGAACATTGCAAAACTATTGATGAAAGTCCATCAATTGACTAAATCCGATATAACCGAATTAAGTTTTAGTGCCTAAATAGAATTTTGATTAAAAAAACAGCAACCAATGAAAAAATTTACTCCATAAACCCATCAAACTGTGAGACTAATGTAATAATATGTTTATGCTCCCACCTCAACCAACCTTAATTCTAAAATTAAACAGATTAACATTTGATGGAACAGCTAAACAAGAAAAAACATCCCATACCTTAGAGTTTGATTTAGATTTGTTGCCGCTATGATTTGAAATTGATGATTTTTCCTTTGTCTGTTTCTTAGCTACTCCCGTCACGACTTCGAATATTGTCGGAAGATCATTTATCATATTGAAAAGGCGTTTTCTGCATCAAATTGATAGTATTATTGCAGAAAAATTGTAGCTCAAAGTATATCATACTTGTTACAGCCAAGTGCAAATCTGATAAACATTTTCCCAATTTAAGCATGCTCATTCATGCAATGCCTAGCACATATCATGTACACAGACACTATAAGTGCTTCACAGTGAGGCCTCTATTTAAGGAATAGACCAATCATAGTCGGTTTTAGAACACCTAGCTTTAGCATTTTTGAGAAGATTTTAAACCAAATCAGTTAATGGGGCTTCCCAACCCAAATAATGAATTCTAGCCAAGTTAAACAAGTTTAGATAATGTACTAAATTTTACCTTAAAACAAAGTTCTATTAAAAGAGAGGGGTGTCAACCAGGAGAGAAAAGAAAACAGAATACTAATGAATAACAAAACACCAAAACTGCAAGATACTCAAATCAATTATTTGAACGGAACGTTGCATGCCTATGAGGAACTTAGCTTGTTTCCATCTATAACGGCGTATAAATACAAAATAGGATATGACACTTGGGGGCTGGGGCAAGGAGAAAAATACCTATCAGCCTTATCGAATCCGAACCTAGCACCAAAATAGAAAGCCACAGCAAGTAACCACGCGTCACTGTGTACGGCAACCAAAGACAACCAGTCCTTTTCTTGCATACCGTCTCTAGCAAAGTTAATACCCAGCGCAGGCTCTGGAAGCTCTGGAGGCACCTCTTCAGCAGGTAAATTCACCTCCCACTGCTCACTGGGATATCCATAAAGGCAAAGATTCTCCTTCTCTGTAACCGAAACTTAAAATTTTAATTAACTCCGTATCGATTTCGTGCATCAGGAACCGGACGAGGTAAAATGAGTAAAAGCATAAGGCAAACCAATAAGCAATCACATGATGAACATAATTTTTTATGCAAATCAAATCCAACAAACCAATAAGCAATTAATCAACTAATCAAATCTACCTCATCTAAACAAAATGTTGTAAATAGATCCCTCTCAGTCCTAAATAATCCATTCTCATTTTTTGAAAGGAAAGTTCAAATAAAGCATAAAATGGTTGTTCAAAACTGGTAATTTTGTCCTCATGGCATAAGAACTAAACAACAGTAAAAGCTAGAATCGTAAATACCATTGCATGCAATAAAAATTTCACTTCATTTTATACTAAAGTATGGATTTTTCAGTTGAATTCAAAACAAAGAAAATACATTGAAAATAATAATAAAAAAACTCCAGATAAATCATTTCAACGAAACGAATCTGAATTCTCCAGCAAAGAAAAACCCAGTACCTGGATCGCACTGCTTGTAAAACTCTTCCACATCTGCAAGCAACACCAAACCCAGAAAAGTAAACAAGTTAAAACAAACAAAGCTTAAAGAGATGAAAAACAAAATGGGTGGTTAAGAAGATGACAAAGGAGTAAGACAAAGAGTAGAAAGTTCAAACAAATGAAACAAAGGGTGTAGAATAACACCAGTAGTTAGAGCTTTAATCATGGCAGCTCGACGACCCTTGAAATCTCGAAAGACTTCTTCGACAGTACGTGGGTTGTAGGAAGCACCGCCGTCCATAACCCAGACTTCTCTTCTTCTTTTTTGTTTGTTTTTAAAGAGTGGGGAAGCAGAGAGAAAACAGAGGGAAAATGAAGGAATGATTTGTGGAAATGGGTGTCTGTTTATTTAGTGTTTAAGAGAGCATTTGACTGAGCAGTTTCTCTCTGGAGGGAGAAAATGGAAGGAACGACACACAGATACGAATTTTGAAAGAAATTGAGTGTGTTTCAATTAAGCGGATTTGATAAAGGGAGGAAGAGTCCGTGATTCTACAAGGTCAGTTACTATAAATAAGGGAAAAAATAAGATTTTAGTCCCTCAACTTCGCATCTTTTTATTTGAACCTTAATTTTTTTTGCAAGTCCAAAAATTTGAAGTTTTTAGTCCTTGACACGACACTTTAATATTATAACATGTGATACAACAATGTGTGAACCCATTAGAGTTACTCCAACTCGAAGACATTATGACCTTGTCTTCCGATTGAGAGATTCCGAATCAAATCTCTTCGAGTTCGGGTCAATATGATTTGCACTAACCATAATGATAAATTATGTTAACTATTTGGATTTATCAGTAATATTATAAAAATAGTGATCCCAATTTATGTTTAAAGTATAGGATGAAATCCTAAATTTGAACATGATAGAGGTACCAAAACTGTAATTTGTTCGGTTTAAAGTAGAAAATTAGTTAAATTATGGTTTTAACCCTTCTACTATATTAAGATTTATGATGTAGCCGCTCTTCTCGTATACCTATTATAACAACACCGAGCTTTTGTCAGCCCACAACACAAAACCGAACACGAAGCTTAACTGTTCCATCGCCTCTTTGAACCTTCACCCATATTGACTCCGTCCTTGTCTTCCCTTGCTGTGAACCAAGCTCGAATTTTCCCTATACGGGCGTAAATGACTCGGCCGGGGCGGCGGTGTTTTCCGCAAGGCCGTCGTCCGACATTGGTATACTCTCGTCCTATTCTTTCGGGTTTTCTTGCTTTACTAGCTTAATACCAATGTTTAGGGGCGAAAAATTATATATTATTTAATTTAAATTAATATTTTAAAATTTCATTATCTAGGGGTGCTTAACGAGTTGAGTAGCTCGTGAGTTATTCGAATCTAACTCGGTCAAAACTCGATAAATAATCGACTCGAGTTGACTCGACTGAACTCGAACTTGACTCGATACCTTAATGAGTTAAATCGAGTAAAGTCTAACTCGACTTGATAAGTTCGCGAGCAGCTCGTTAATTTTTAAAATATTTTTAATAATTATTTTAAAATAATTTTATTCAAAAATTAAATTTAAATGTTAATTATTAATGTGTGAATTGTTACTTTAATTTTAATATGTTAGTTTTGTGTATTTATGGAATGTTACTTTTGAATTTAGACTTTTAAATTTTTTATACCCCTTTTGATATTTTTGGTTAAATTTGTTAATTTAAGTTAATATTATACCTCATATGGTATTATTAAATTTTACTTTTAGTTAAAAATAAGATAAGTTTTTTAATAAACTCAACGAACAACGAGTCGAGCAATAAAACATTTAACGAGTACGAATCGAATAATACCCAACTCGGGATCGACTCGCTCGATAAGCACCCCTACCCTAACCAATAACCATGAGATTTTAGAACATATATGTTAGCCAACCTGATAAGTGATGGACCACGGCAAGGGATTGGGAGATCTTGTAGACGTTTATTCTCATTGTTTACATTTGATATGGGCCTGGCCCATCCCATTATGGACAATCACCCCAGCTCCCGCATTTATTGTACTACTAAACTAGTTATGGACAATTACGGAGTTCGAATTACATGAGAGATAAAATATAAATATTTAAAAGTGAAGGAATAAATTTATAAAAAATTAAAAAATTCAAATAGAAGACAAAAGCAGAAAAAAATTCTTCGGAGGTGAGGGCGATTGCCCCTCCCCCTTAGTTCTGTTCCTGACAGAAGTTATGTATATTGTGCGTAAAGATTAAATTTATTGAATTATTTTGAATTAAAACTAATTTTAATAGAATGTATAGTTTTAAAATAAAAAATATTAAATAATATATTAGAATAATAGTCGAAATTAAAGTTTAAGTATCAATTTAAAAGTGAATTTTTTTTAAATACTAACTTAAAAGAATAAATCTAATTTATATACTAAATATATATTTAGACGAAATTTATGTTGTTTTTTTCTATACAAAGTTGAATAAAGTATGTATCTTAGTGTGAAGAGTGGATTTCGATGCCATTTTGCAACGAGTCCAAATCATTCCTATGGATTCCTTCCCCCCTTTATCTGTTCCTTTAAAAGGCTATCATTTAAAATCATGCTGGCGGTGGATGCCAGGGTAGGAAACTGGGTTGAACAAGGGAGATGGGACCAATGGTCAAGCATGGGGTCTCTCACAGACCAAGGAAAGAAATGATGGGGCAGAGGCAACTTGACATTCAACAAAGTGGCAAGAAAAACCCGAGGAATGGGAAGCGTTCGCAATCGCAGGCAGAAGCATCGCCGAGAGTTGCAAGGCAGCACCATGCGTAGAGATCAACAAAAATGGAGAGATATTTGGTGGTCGATTATATCGACACGACGTTAACGGCATAAAAAAATAAATTTATAAAATTAAGATATTTTCATTTAAAAAATCATCGAAATAATTTAAACTCTAAAAAACATCTAAGAGAGAGTAACACCTATGCATGTAGGTATACCCGACGAGTTTACGATAAGAGTGTCATGTTAAAGAATATTTTTTGAATATTAATGATGGTATTTTAGTGATAATACCTAATAATAATGGTTAAAAAAAATAATATTACATGTGATATATTTTTGTTTAATGCCAATAACTTTTACAGAAATGGAATAAAAATAATCATATTTTAGTATAAAATAAGACAAAAATATTGAAGTATAGAAGGGTATAATTGAAGTATGAAAATAAGCCTTCCATTTGATTCTTTTAGGCCCTTTGACTCGCAATTTCCTTGGTTCAAATAGATTTTGGCCAGAGGGGGTTTAGCTTTCGATTAGTCTTAATCATGTTGTCCAAGAACAGGGAGACAAACCAAATTTGTCTTAATCAAAACAGTAATTATGTCTTACATACATAATCAGACAGAAATGGATTAAGTATCAAATCATGCCATGAAGAAATTTGTAGTAGAATTTTGCTTTTCGTTAAGAAGGGGTCACTTTATGTCATGATTCTAGTTTCTTGAATAAACGACACGTGGCAGAATATTTTGGGTAAGAATAAGTTCTAAAAATTTAAAATTTTCTTAATTTTTACCAATTAATTATTTTTATTAAATAATAAGATTTAAGTAAATTACTTCTTTCATACCTTAATCTAGATTTATTTTTATAATAGAATTTTAAAATAATTAATTTTAGTGCAAAATAAGATAAATTAATTAATCACTAAAATAAATATTGATAGTTTAATAAGATAAATTTTAGTGTGAAATATAATATATTTATTTAATTAAAAAACTATTTTATTTATTTCTCATAATAATTTCAAGAATTTATTTATCACTTTATAGCTATTTTTTTCTTCTAATTCACATATCAATATCTATTTATTTTACTTTATTTTCTAAGGGAAAAATCGATTCCGATTCCAAATTATGATATTCCAACAAAAAAAAATCGACTAATTATTCTAAAATTAGACTATTAATTTTATTAAAAAGGAGGGATAAATTATTAAAATTATTACCATATGTAAAAATCCAGAAAAAAAAAATCAAAGAAAATAAACATTTGGACCCACCAAGACTGACAGACCCTTCTCTTCCTACAGTGATCAAACGGACATAAATTCAATCCTTAAAGTAAATAAAAAGATCAAATTCAAAGGATTGAAAAAAAAAGAGTGCCACGTATACAAATGTAAATCTAGCATTGACAAGCACCTTTTTAGGTCAATTTACAATTTTAGCATCGACAAATTAATTTATAACCAACTAACATAATTTTTAACGGTATTAATGATTTGAACAAGGGGTATATATTAAAAGTAGTTAAATTCAATCGGCAGAGTTGATTCAAGTAATAAGAAGTTGAGTATTGTTTAAATATATCTCGAGTTTAAAATATTATGTATATTAAAAGTTTTCGATGAGAACACAGGCCATCTAATTTTAATGAATAAAAAAACAGTTATTATTTTTAAATGTCAAGGATTCGAGCATCAACAATATTAATAGTGATTCCAATTCTTACCTCTTTTTCTATAACAAAAGGAAACATGTATAAGGACTATATTTTAAAATTGAGAATAGTTTAAGGACTGATACCAAAAATTGTCCAACCTTTTTATTATATAGTGACAAGCTTCTGTTCCTTCCTTCTCCATCTTCCTCCGTTCTTTTTTTATTTCTTTACTCTCTTTCCTTCCTTCCCTTCTCCTTCAGACAACGCATCAAATCTCCCTGTTCATGTTCTGTTTCTTTCGTTTCCAAATTCCAACAGTACCAAACAAAATATAGAAACAGTGATTCCTTCCCTGTTTAGAAACTCCTGTTTGCTTTTTCTTCTTTATTTTTGCAGCTTTTGATCCCTTCTTCGCGGACAAAACCACCAACTCTGTGTTTGGTTCTTTGATTATATCTCTGTTTATCCATTGTTCTTAAACGAGAAGCCATGAAAGCTTCGGCGAGAGATAACCCATCTTTCTCTTCAACTCTACTCGACAAAATCTACCGTTCGATGGACGATGGCGAAACCAAAAATGGAGACCTGAGGTTTTACAGCGAGACAATGCAGAGGAAACAAAGGATGTCGGGTTCTGAACGGGCTTGTTTGGTCGAGAAATGGATGGGAAAGAAGGTTAGTGAAAAGGAAAATGCAGATAAGAAACATGTTTTCTCTGATTCTGATTTTGTAAGAAAATCAAATCATGAACATGAACATGATGGGGTTTTCTTTAGTTCCACTTCGATCTCTTCTGATTCAAGTTCCGGTGGGTTTTCATTTTCATCACCTGATACTGAATCTATGTATTGTACGAAAACCAAAGCTCCATCATGTTTTGTTCGACCATGGCCGAAGCCTGTTAAGACCAAAGTGTCGGCGGTTCAACCCCACAAGCCAGTCAAGACAGAACAAATTCCGGCCAAGAAAATCTATGGCGGTTTAAAGAAGGCGAAACAACAACGACAACCGCATCCACAACAACCCGTTTCTCCAGGTGGTCGGCTCGCGAGTTTCATTAATTCATTGTTCACGACAGGCAACAATACAAAGAAATCCAAAAGTTCACCAACAACACCAGCATTATCTCCGATCGTGTCCGTAAGCCATGATCAAAAGCACGCCTCGTCCTGTTCTTCGGCTACATCGTTTTCGAGATCGTGTCTAAGCAAGAACTCGCCATCGACGCGTGAAAAGCTGCGAGATGGAGCTAAAAGAACAGTTCGGTTCTGTCCGGAGAATATCATTGTCGACGAATACAGCAGACCATGCGGACAAATAGAAATAGCGAAACCGCCATCGAGGAAGTACGATAAAGAGTTAAAGTTTCAGACAGTGGAGAAGGCGAGGCGAGTTGAAGAAATGGCTAGAGAGTTTCTGAAAGAATATCATCTAAATCAAAAGAAAAACGAGTTTATTTCAAGGGATTCTCGCAGAACTTATGTACTCAACCATGAAGATGAAGATGATGATGTGAGTAGCTGTTCGAGTTCGGATTTATTCGAGTTAGATCACCTTGTCCTTTTAGGTAACCATAGGTATGAAGAAGAATTGCCAGTGTATGAAACGACTCATGTCGAAACAAATCGAGCCATTGCTAATGGCTTCATAGTTTAGGTTTTCCTTTTCACAGTATACATAGAACCAAAACTTTCAGTCTTTAACTTTGTTTCTCTGTTATTTTCATTCTTGTTTAATTTGGTCCAATTCTGATTTAAATCGCTTTACTACGTTGGATTTTGATATAATTCGATTCTTTTATATAGTGTACGTAAATAGTCAAATTTTTTTAACCAACTTGATTAGAATCGTAAATTGTATAGATTTAACTTAAGAAATTTTAAATAAAATTTAAGTTATAAAATAAGACTCGAATAACTATAAATTTTTAGTAAATAATAGGTCGATTTTTAAGTTTGAATCGAGTCATTTAACGCTTTTTATACGCACGCATATATCACACTGAAATGAAATACTACTGCTACTGTTAGGGTCTAGATAGCATGTAGAAATGAAGCAATGAAGGTGGGGGGGATAAAAAGAGTATAAAAGTAAGCATAGTATTTTGATATTTCTGAAAAGTAAGTGGTGGGGATGCGTTCATTCTTTGATCATGATCTGAGCTCACAGATGCTGACAGTTTCCAATGGATTGAGCAAAGGGAAAAAGGAAAGCAAAGATTCGAGATCGTAATCACAAGCTAAATGAGAGAAGATGAGGGTAGGTGTGATGGTAAAGGCAATGGCAGATTTTCTCAACCATGGGAAGAGAGAAAGGGATAGGAGAGGGGAAGCTTTTGCTTTCTTTCACTTTCCCTGTACCATTTATATCTGTATTTCAGATCCAACCAACTTTTTCTTTTATTAGTCTTGGTTTAAAAAAATACAAAAATCGAGTTCATTAAGTAGTTTCAATAAAAAAATTCTACTATTCTTTAAATGACTCGAATTTATATAATTTATAATTTATTTAACGATATGTTTATGTTATTAAAGGGCTATTATTCACAAATATATACTATCTTATCTAATACGATAATTCGATAAAATTTTTATTATATCACTTTGACTATCCATTTTTTTTAACGCCAACAAAAATGTTCATGCATATTCAAGATCGACAGCTAGCTTGATGTTCAATAATTTCAGTCCTGGGACTTAAACTATTGGACATTGCATTTTGCATCACCACCATCCCCCACCTTTCCTATTGCCGAAAAAAAAGGGTACTCTTTGGGGTCACCGATCCTTCCTATACAAGACTTCTGTCTTTTAAGTAAAAAAAAAAATCAGTTTATTGTTTTAGTCCTTTTACTATATATAATGATATACTGTCCGGTTTTAATTCCGGACGTTGTGAATGAAAAAAATCGAACCGAGAGAATTAATCCATATTTAACTTCTGTAAAACTCAATCTGAAGAGTAAAAATCTCGAGTCATGGCTCTTAAATGTGTCTCTTTACGTGGCTCATGTTAAAAAGTTTTAAAAAATTGAAATCCCTAAACCCTAACTCTAATTTTTTATGTCCTAAATTTTATACCTTAAAAATATATCATACCCCCAATTCTTTAAACCCTAACCATAATCTATAATCTTGAACCTTAAACCCTAAACACATTAATTTAAAGTAGAGACACAATTAGGAGATAAATGATTTACACATTAATCTGAGTTAGTCGACTATGAATCATATACCGATAATTAAAAAAAAATCCTCTCCTTTGACTAATAACTCTTGACTGAACAGTTTCACATTACAGCTGGTCTTATACTGTTATACAAAGCAATTCAACTTCAAGAAAAGCTTCAATGGGTAGATCAAAACATTGATGTAAATAGTTAAGGGAGGCACCATTATTTCTAACAAAAAGGACTAAGATTACTGTTACCATGAACATGAAAAAAGTGTACATATTTATAACTCAAGTTTTATTACAACATTTATTTCTGTTACTGTGTTTTGTTTGACCTGGACAAGGAAGAAGATGATGGTCCACGAAATTTAATACAATGGAGAACAGTTGTTTTCGTGTTGAAAGTTGAAACGAAGAGACATGGTTTGTAGGGTTTTGTTTTTGTTTTGTGCATCAGAAACCGAGTGCTGCAAGTCTTAGGATTCCTGTAAAGGGACCAACAAGCTTGGAAGTCTGCTCATAAATTGCCTTGGACTTTCTACAAACAAAACTGATGGTTTTGTCTGAAAGATTGGAGAAATAATAGCTTCTCTAAAAGTTGTCTAGCATGATTACACTGCTTGCTCAATTATATACCAATGGACCATTCTACCTGCACAACTTGCGATAAATGAGCACGAGCACTCTAACTTAAATGGTTAAAGGAACGATTGTTATTCTTAGAGATCATGGGTTTGAGCACCGATGATGTTAGCAAAGTGATTGAACGATCAATATCAAATAATAGAAATGATATTCTAGAACAGATACTACTGTAATTATTATTAGTAATTCAAAAAAAACACTGGTGATAATGTGATTCTCTCTATGTCTCGGATTTTTTAAGCTTCGGTCAATATAGATTTTAAAACGGACATTGGATTAAAAATAAATGTTTAATAAAAGTTAAATTTTTAATTATTAAAAAACTCGATTTAAATTTAAAAATTTACTTATTATTTAAAATTTTATTTATTAAATATTATTTAAAAATTGAAACAATTAAATTTTTAAAATTATAGTTTATCTTGAATTTTATTATGTCCATTCCATAAACTGTCTGTTAGTCAAATTCCAACATGATTACCAACTAACGAGCCTGCTTAAACTACACTTGTTTCGAGGCTCTGTCCTAGTGGAATTCCTATCTTCTTTTCAACAATTGTAGGCGGGAGATTAAAAAAAGGTTTCTTACAAGTACTCATACAAGAATTAAGAATCTTAGTAGAAAAGATAATAATAAATATTTTTATATAAAAATATATAAAAAAATATATAACTTTTTATAAAATTCAAAACATAAATTCTGAACTATAATATTTTAAAACTTAAACATAAAACCATAACCTTTAAAAGTTTAAATTATACGCCCTAACTTAAAATCTTACATTTTAAATTTATATAAACTAAAATTACATAAATTTATATATTAAAATATTTTCCTTAATTTATTACATCTTTACTTCACCTCAAGAAATCCCTTGTCTCTTTCTAATTCCAATAAAGAACACACGGAATCCCAATCCAGACCAGACAGTGGCACAATGCTGCCATTCCTAAATCAAATCCAGACACAAAAACCCAAGCTGTAATCCGACCCAGTCACATAAATATTCGTTAAAAAGCGATTTCTTGTATTTTAAAGTTCGAATCTTAATATTTTATCTACCGTCGTTAAGTTGATTGTGGTCCTCTGCTACTTTTGCTTTGGTTCGTAGTAAATGACAAATATTTATGATTGGCGATCCCAAGATATGAGCTTCCATGAGATCCCAACCCACTTTACCGATCTCTTCTACGTTACAAAAGCAAAAGGATTAAAGAGACCAGGACTCAGTACACGAAAGATACCAGGACTCGGGACTCAGGACTCAGGACCGAGTCTGAGTGCTTTCCATGTTTGATCCACAAAAGACATACAATCTGACCATGGATCAACATGTTTAGCTTCTTTTGTTTCATGTTCTTGGAACTATAATTTCCCCTTTTTTCAGAAAGAAATTTGCAAATTTAAAGACTTAGGAAGTGTCGGAGACGCGATCATCCCTTAAAAATTTTAAATTCAATCCAATCTTGTCTCGTTCAAACTGATCAAGAACAAGTTGGTAAATGGTAATTCACCTTATAGGCACTCATTTGGTAAGGCCTCTCCTAATAACAAGTTGGGGAGAAGTCATAGGACCGATTCCGCGGTGTCGAAAACGTTATCGATGGCCTCTACAGGCCCCAATGGGGAAAATACTGAATACGAAGAGATGATTAAGAAAATTAAGCTACATAATGAAAAGCTTAAGGGGTGAAACCTAAGGTTGTGATTGAGTGGGTCGTTAATATTTTTGTTGCTCTTGGGATGCTTCATTTCTAGCTTAACCGTAGATAAACTCAAGAGATACCATTTTTGGGGCTTGAAGACTTGGTAGTGGTGTGTGCTTGTGATGGTTCTATTCCGTGGTATGTTGGTTACTCATTGGTTTATGCTTCTCGTCGTTTTCTTGATCGAGATTGACTTTCTAATAAGGAAGAAAGTGCTGGTTTCGTTCACGGTTTGAAGACGAGTGTTCAAGTGTTTATATGGTGGAGTTTAGTTCTTGTCGGACCTGCAGGCATTTGGAGTAGGGATGGGCACAGGTCGGGTCGGATTTTCGGTCCACCCGTATTCGCACTCGACCCGAAAAATCATACCTTTCACCCGTTACCCGACTCGATTTTAGGGTAAAAAAAAATCGATCGACCCGACCCGATCCGAATCATTAAAAAAATTAAAATTTTAAGGACTAAACTATAAAAAATAAAATTTAGGGATGTAATTGTAAAATATTTAATTTTAGTGACCTAATTGTAAAAAAAATTAATTTTAGTGATTTAATTGTATAAAATATATAAAAAGGGGTCATTATTGCAAATATACTTAAAATATATATGGGAAAATTACACTATTGGTCATGGGACAGGTCGGGTTAGATTTTTCCACCTTAAACCCGAACCCGAGCCGACCCGAGATTACCATTGAAAAAATCCAACCCAACCCGAACCCGAATTTTCACCAAAAAAATCCGACCCAATCAGACCGAGTTAGAACCCGTCGGATTCGGGTTCCGTGTCTATCTCTAAATTTTGGAGGCCAATAGTACCATATGGCATCCTAACCACCTTGTGGTGGTGAAGGAGATTGAGAACGTCAAGAAGTTAAAGATGGATCTCTTCTGCAAGAATACGATAAATCAAAAACCAACATTTTCCCAACAATTGATGACCGATTTATTTGAAGCAAAGTTCTATCTTTTAATTGCTCAGCCTTTTCCCTTTTTATTTACAACTACTTCTCTCCCCACATTAAGGCCCTGCTAATCTCAAAGGTGTTTTCCCAATCCATGTCCAGGGATAAATCTTGCAGTCTCCTCAGTGTAAACATGGGTTTCATTCAACAGCCTGTGAAACAAGCAATGCAGCAATCTCAGTTAGCTAAAATGTTTTTAATCTCGAGTTCGAGTTTTGTGAACAGAGAGAATGGGCTTACGATAGATAAACAGCCTTGTTCATGGTTGCAGAGGAGAGGAATGAAGAGCCATTCAAGTAGAGTAATTCACCATCAACTCTTTCAGCAATCCTCTTGTCAATTTCTTCAGCATCAATGGAGAATGGTTGATCAGAGGCCTATATCAAAGAAAAATATGTGTCTTTATTCCATTAGACAAAACAAATTTGGACATGAATTCACATACCATAACCCATCCCCATGTATCAGCAAAAGATGGCACATGAGCTGTGTATGCCAACACATCTGCAATAAAAACACATGATTTAGTGTTGGAATTCAATCTTTTTTGAATAGAAAATTGGAGTTTGGTTTTAGAAACTTACACTTGAAAACCTGCTTGATTGTGTTATATATAGATGAAAATACCTCCTTGTGAGTGAAAATCCCAGCAGGACCAGCCTATATAGAATTCAAATTCATCTTTATATTTCATTATATAATGGCATGAACAATTAAACATGACCCTACATAAGGGACAAAAAATCCAACCTGAGTGACAAAAATGCCATTTTCATTGAGTTTAGGCTTAAGAATTTTCTCATAGAATGATTTAGTGTAAAGCTGATAGCAAGGCCCTCCCTCAACAGGATCTGCTAAATCTCCAACTATGATATCGAATTTCTCAGTACTTTTCACCAGTTCAGCCCTTCATATTTCATACACAAGCACCAAGTGATGAGCCTTAAATTTGTAGCAAATCACCATCGGATAAGCTTGAGCAGTATACTTACTTCGCATCATTGATGACAAGATTAAGCTTCTTGTTGCAAAACGCATCTCGGTTCACGGTAAGGTATCTTCGGCAAAAACTGACCACTTCCTGCAAGGTATATTATTAGCTTAAGAATCATCGGATGGTGCTAAATTAAAATTAATGGCAATTTGTAGAAAATCAAAACGAAACAAGTTACCTCATCAATATCACACATTACAACTTGATCAATGGACTTGTGCCTGAGTGCTTCCCTTGCTGCAGAACCTTCCCCTCCTCCCATTATAAACATAGTTTTAGGGCTGCAAAACATATGTTCAACATTGTTGTAAAAGGTTTCGATTCGAACCCAGAACCTAATGTCAACCGACTCAAAACCCTTTAAAAAGGCATTCATGGTAGATGAAATGGACTTACTTGTAGTGGAACAAAAGAGCAGGATGAATCAAGCATTCATGGTAGATAAACTCATCAGCTTCAGCACTTTGCATTTTCCCATCAATCACCAACACCTATATATCCAAGCATATATATATACATGCATACATACTTAAATATTAACACAAACAATTATTCAAACAAGTTGAAGACTAGAAAACACAAACGAATTATTCAAACAACACCATGGATGATGCTTCTTATATGTACCTTGCCAAAACGTTTAGTGTCCAAGAGTGCTATATCTTGATACTCACTAGCACCTTTATACAGCACACTGTTTAGAATATATATATAAAGACATGTGAGACTGTCAGTAAAAGCAAACCCCAAAGTTTATAGCTTTTCTATTATGGTAATGTGCACGTATACATATATGTATATATATACATAACAAAGTAATAGGATCAAACCTTTTCAAAGCAAAGGACCATTTGAGATCTTCATCAATGGTCTCCTCGTACCATGAATCAAGCTGGTGATGAGTCTCATCAACAGGTTGGTTCTTTGTTGTTCCATTGCAAAAATCATTTGGATAAAAGATCTCAACAGCCTCACCCATTACGAAACCAGAAAAAAGACAATCACTTGAAACAAAGCAAGATAGAACAGAACAAGAGAGCAGAAGGTGGCTAAGTGTGTGGTAATACCAGGGTGGTTGTGCTTTTTATAGCACATTGGAAACTCAAAGTGAAAAGGAAGAATATGGTAAGTATTTGTAACCGTAAAAAAGCCAAGAAAAAGACATTAATCTTTTGAATAATCATCATGGGTTTTGACTAACACGGGCAATGATGGTGTGACAGACAGTCCCACGGATTTCATGTGACTCAAAAAGGGACTCCTTCACGCTATTTATCATGTTCAAGGTACTATATGGTTCATGGAAATGGTGACAACCTACCATGGTTTGTTTCCTAGTGATGTTCTAAGCTGGCATGGCAGAAATCAAGGTTGTTCTTTTCTTCTTTTTCATTTGTTGGGGATTCCGAAGCCATGTCTTGACATCAAAAGTTAGATTTTGACTGAAATTTCCCGGAGATTGACTGTCATTCTAGAATCATGAAAGAAGCATGCGCGTATGATGGTATCTATAAGTTGATGGCTGAAAGGAGGAAAAACAGGGGAATATATGTCCGCGTGGGTTAATGTGGACCCCATGAAATACAGGTGGACAAAAGTACTTGGGGTAGTGTATGCCATGTAAGTAGGTGGGGTAGGGGGAAAGAGGAGGTGGGGTCCACTAAGTCCGACTTAAGTCCCTAAATCTTGAGTTAAATTTTAAAGGCTTATGTATCAAATTGATCCTTCTAATTGTATCCAAAAATCAAGTAAGCTCCTAATTTGAATAATATGAGTCCTTACATGAGTAATTATCATCAAATATGTCTTTATTTAAAGAACCACAATCAAATTTTCAATATATATTTTTTTACCTTTAAGTGTTTATTTTATCATTTTTTTCAAACAATGATACATTTGGTCTGTGATTCAAATTATTTTGGACTCACTTTTTGATACATTTAGACAAACTTATTTATATAAATAAGTCAACTTTAAATTGCTCTTAAATTTAAAACTTTCTAATTAGGTCTTTTATGCTAGCTTAAGTTGAGGTGTTTGAAAATATTTACTAATTCATATGTGTTTGAACAAAAATAACAAATTTAAGCTAATATGTAACATCAATGCTCAATGAGGGATGTGTAATGCAATTAACCCTTTCTTGTTTTATTGGGTGTGGGATAATGGCAAAGTGGGGAGTACCATATCCAAGTGACAAAAGCCTACCAAAGAGGAACAATCAGGGACCCTATGGAATTTGCCAATATAAGAAGGGATTTATGGGGTCTCCAATCCCAATAAAAATGGGAGATAAGAGTGGTAAGCGTGGGATGTGTCCACTTTGTTTTAAAACAAAAAGAAATGTTTAAATCCCACTCTAATGCCATGTCCTCTCATTGCTCCTATATGTTGAGAGGTATTGTTGCCCTTTGCTTCATTTGCCCATCTTCTGTATGTCATAATGCCACAGAGAAGAGGTTTAGTGTTTCTCTTTTGAACTTAATGGCTAGCTTTTTATTATCAATTATTACTACCAAAAACAACCCATTGGTTTTCATCCACATGCATCCCATCCTTCTTCCTTAGTTCTTTCTTTTTGTGATGTGATATGTTCATGGTTATTCTTTTTTTGTAACGTAGGGCAGTGACAAGGGTTGAGTATATGATCATGTCAAATCGAGTTGAAGTTAAATTTCTATATCTTTATCTCTTTGTAAGATGTTTAGCTTTTTTAAAATTCCATAGACATATAGAAGAGAAATACCATTTCGAATTAGATCAATGCATAATTCTGATTTACTCAAATAGCGATCAAGGTGAAACAAGATCAAGAACAACGATTCTCTTTCTAATAACATATAGTAACTGATTTTCATCCTTGTGTACAAGTAACAAAGTAAGAGAATTTCAGATGGGGTTTCATTGGATAAAGCCAAGAAACCAAAGAACTTTCCCAAGGGCTAAACCTTACAGTAGTGGGGAATGGATTGGGAAGGGAGACAAGGGTGCAACCAAAATCTTAAATATTAGAAATGACTTGTGCCATTGTAGATGAATTTGCATATTTACATTAAGAGAACAACATCATTATTTTTACATTAATTTATGTGTATGTACATACGGTATATGGTGATTATTTTGAAGCCAAGTAGATGACTTTGCATGTGTTCCCTTAGAATCCACTAGTGCCTTTTATCTTGCTTTTTTATATAGCAGTGAGATAGCATTTTCTTGGTGATGGAGGCGAGCGTGCTTGGTGCTGCTGCTGCCCACTATCATTTTTCACATTCATAATTTATATATATAAAAAAAAAACATTTTGATATACAAACCATTTAATTATAGGGTTTGATTTATGATTTAAGGGTTTAAGTTTATGGTTAGGGTTTAGGTTTAAAGTTTAGATGTTAAATTGTTAGGGTTAAGGCTTTAAGTTTTAGATTTTATAACTTAAATATAAAGGGTTGTATATATATTTTTTACACATGTTTTAAAATATAACTCTTTCTATAACACATATGTTGGAAAATCATTCGAGGCCCAAATATAAATTTTAGTTTATATGAATTGTTTTATAATTTGAGGACATAGTTTAGAGTATAATAGTTTAGGTTATAATTTATTAAGAGTTAGATTTTAGGAAAGTTAAAAATGTAGATCGTAATTGCTGAGGGTGTGTAAATTATTTTACACACAATACATATTACCTAGATAAATCGTTGTGTTTGTTGAATCTGTATTCTTCTCTTCAAGATATGGCATTCTCCTCATTTAATCTCGTGACTTCTTTATTTATTGTTATAATGATTCACACTCTCTAACTCACCTATTAAAATACTCAACATGAAATCAGGCATTTCAAGGGTACAAGGTAATCCTCCTTATGGTCAAAATGTTTGGTTCCAAATCATTATCATATTTCAATTCACTGGTTCATATCCTTTTCAAACAAAATCCCATTTAACCAACTCAAATAACATATTTCAAATCAAATCATAATTGACATAGTTGAACACAAAGAAGAGAATGTTGGGTGGATGAGGGGGACAAAAGTGCTTTTCCCCTTTCTCAAGAGTCATAGATTGTGTCCTGAAAAGTGGAAAGATATGGGGTAAATTGCCGTCAATTTGTCTTTGTACACGTGCACTCGGTGCTTATTAATTAGCTTATATTATTTTGGAAGGTTTTCAATTTTTATAGGAAAACTGAAGCAAAGTGGTTGGTTGCCCCTCAATGTCTAAATGTCACGTAAAGTGCTTTATGATCTGCATCAGACCTCACTACCTTGTTGCTAAATGGTCTTAGGAAGAAGAAGAAGAGTCAAACTGGAACTCTGTTTTACTTTGAATTTAAGCTTTTAATTTTTACAAATGCATGTTTAAGTAAATTAATTATTTAATTTTTATGTTATCAATTTTTTATATTTTAAAAATAGATATTTAAAATAGAAATTGTATTTAAAAAACTTTTAGCAACTAGTTCAATCAATCCAAAAATACCTTTTAACCGGCAAGTTACTGCCACTTGAACATTGTCTCAATTTGGTGGCTCTTAGAACACAAAAGCTTTGATGTTTTGTCGTGGGCATAGGAGCATATGTGCTTCGAACTCTTTTGCTCACGCAACCATCTCACTTGGTATCTCTTTCAACCTCCACGGTTCATGCAGTAACTGATACAAAAACAAAACTAAACTAAAATATTAAGAGGACTCAACTGCATAACTTCATCAAGTAGAAACATATTAAAATTTTAAGGTTATGCATATAAAATCGTTACTTGTTACCAAATTCGGTTAACAAGACCAGCAGAACAGGAACAATCGATTGTTGAAGTTAAGAACCGACCTTGGTAGGCTTCCCTCATCTCTCCTCTAGAAGATGAACAACCCCCTTCATTGCAACAATATATCATAGGTCCAGCCACACCTAGTCCTTTCTCTATCCCTTTCTTGGATCTTGGATCAAACAATGTCTCTCCCTATGACACAAGGGAAAACCCTTTCTGATGCTTGGGACTATAGGGGTAAACCGGCGGAGCGCTCCAAGACCGGTGGCTGGATCTGTGCAGCCATGATTCTAGGTGCTGAGATGTGTGAAAGGCTTACAACGCTAGGTATCGCTGTTAATCTGGTGACGTATTTGACTGGAACCATGCATTTAGGCAATGCTAACTCAGCCACCATCGTCACCAACTTCTTCGGCACCTCCTTTATGCTCTGTCTGCTCGGTGGTTTTGTGGCAGACACTTTCCTTGGCAGATATCTCACCATCGGAATTTTCACCGCCGTTCAGGCAACCGGCGTCACCATCTTGGCAATCTCAACAGTAATCCCAAGCCTAAAGCCTCCCCAATGCACGAGGGATAGTGCAACAACTTGCACCCCAGCCAGCGGCATACAACTTATTATTCTCTACTTAGCTCTGTACATGACCGCCCTTGGAACTGGGGGACTCAAATCAAGTGTCTCAGGGTTAGGGTCAGACCAATTCGACGAGTCGGACCCAGAAGAGAAAACTCAGATGACAAACTTCTTCAACTGGCTCTTTTTCTTCATAAACATAGGCTCGCTCTGCGCAGTTACGATTCTGGTGTACATCCAGGACAATGTAGGGCGTGGATGGGGCTATGGTATCATTGCTTGTGCAATAGTGATAGGGTTGGTGGTGTTCCTATCGGGGACCAGGCGGTACCGTTACAAGAAATTGGTGGGGAGCCCATTGACCCAAATTGCGGCAGTGTTTGTGGCAGCCTTGAAGAAGAGGCATTTGGAGTTGCCATCCGATTCATCGCTGCTGTTCGAAATTGATGATACAGCGGAGGGATTCAAGAAGAAGAAGGAAAAGCTGTCCCACAGCAAGCAGTTCCGTTTCTTGGACAGGGCAGCGATTATAGATCCATCTGTTCCTAAGGCAACCAAGTGGAACTTAGCTACCTTAACCGATGTTGAAGAAGTAAAATTGGTTCTGCGAATGTTACCCATTTGGGCAACCACGATCATCTTTTGGACAGTCTATGCCCAAATGTCAACCTTTTCAGTGTCTCAAGCCACTACCATGGACCGTCACATCGGAAGCTTTCAAATCCCACCTGCATCACTCACGGTTTTCTTCGTTGGTACCATTCTCTTGACCGTCCCAATTTACGATAGAATCATTAATCCAATCGCAAAAAAGGTTCTTAAAACCCCACAGGGTTTAACCCCTTTGCAAAGGATCGGTGTTGGTTTAGTTCTCTCCATTATTGCAATGATAGCCGCTGCACTGACCGAAATCAAACGATTGAGGTCAGCAAGCTCACATGGTCTTACGAATAAACCCTCAACTGAGCAACTCCCAATGACCGTCTTCTGGCTGATCCCCCAGTTTCTGCTGGTGGGGGCTGGGGTGGCCTTTACATACATAGGGCAACTCAACTTCTTCTTAATGGAGTGTCCGAAAGGGATGAAAACAATGAGCACGCGTTTGTTCTTAAGTACCCTTTCGTTAGGGTTTTTCCTCAGTTCTTTGTTGGTTACTGTAGTTCAAAAGGTGACTGTCAAACATCCATGGCTCCCAAACAACCTGAACAAAGCGAAGCTGTATGATTTCTACTGGCTCTTGGCAGTTCTGAGCTGTTTGAACTTGGTAATTTGCTTGGGTTTTGCCAAGTGGTACGTGTACAAGGACAATAGACTTGCTGATGAAGGGGTTGTCGAATTACAACTAACAGAACCTACACTCCATTAATATGAATCAATATGTCTTGCAGTGAACCTACCCTGCGTTAACGATGGACGTTCAAATAAGTTCGAAACGCAGATTACATGTACAATATGTAATGGTAAAGGCATACATATATCATGTTGTTTCTAAAAAATAATATATCATAGAGATTTAAATAACAGTTCGCAATCACAATAACCCACGTTATGTTTGAAATTTCAATACCTATAGTCATTATGTCAACAATAACATGTTATTAAAAAAATTACAACAGCAATTAAATGCAATGCAAACGAAAATCGTGACCGTTAACGACACGTTAAATCCCCAATCATGAGCACCACCCCTTCTGCATTTC
This sequence comes from Abelmoschus esculentus, assembly GCA_035048815.1. Taxonomy (NCBI): domain Eukaryota; kingdom Viridiplantae; phylum Streptophyta; class Magnoliopsida; order Malvales; family Malvaceae; genus Abelmoschus; species Abelmoschus esculentus. Next base: position 529,271 of record JAUCBN010000032.1, read on the forward strand.
TAATTCAAGTCGGATCCCGGCAAAATTCAGGTTTTTAACATTTGCGGTTGTTTAGGGTCTTCTCAATTCACCTCCACAGATGGGGGAATACTAAAAACTGCACTCAAATAGATAAGTCAATACAAACGAAAAACCACTATCAGTAAACTCGGCTTCAAACAGTGTGTTAAAAAATCTTCGAATGTCACAAAAAATAGTGGAATCTCAGTATCCCACTCTTTGAAACCAATCGATCTCTATAGCCCACTAAAATACCCATACACCAGAATTATAACACTTCGAAGGACATCACCTTAGCAACATCAACATGCACTGGGTCACCGTGTAAATAATGGTAGAAAATTTTGTTTTATTTTGAAAAAAAATAAATTATTCAACTCAAATATTTTTTTTAAATATTATAAATAAAATTTTGAGTAACTCAGTTTTTAATAAGTGAATTAATACCCAAAGACCCAAGGTCCATGAGCCTCCCAATTATGTCATATAAGCGAAACATATGCAATATATAATTATAGAAAATCTTATAAATTAAACTGACACCATAATATTATAAACTCAGAAAACTAAACTTAAATTTATAAACTCGTCTTTAAAATTTTTAAATAGAGATTGAAATATAACATTGCACAACTCAAATAACAAAAAAAAATTTATCTCAAGTCAACAAAATACTAGTTATGTTAAGTTCTTTATCATTTATTTCATAATTTATAAAAATACTTAAAATAAAATTTAACATCAACTAAACATTATTTGTAAACATTGTATCAAATATTAATGAAGATTTGAATGACGTCTATCATGAAACTAATCTAAGCTTATTTTTGTTTAAAAACCATGGAAAAACGTAATTGCATCATGTTCACTTAATTTGTTCAATTTATCCTATATTGAAATCTTACTAATAATCGCATCGGTGTTCAAAACCAATCCTATAAAACTCAAAGATCCAATAAGTCTAGTTTCACTATCAATATTATACTCTATAAAATTATTGGGCCACTAAGTACTCTTTGGATCAGTTTTAAAACACCCATACCTACAAAAACATCTGTGAAGGAAAAAATGTGGTTAGAAATTATTTCTAAATGTCAAACAAAAATTGAAGTTTACTATTGAATTAGTCCATTGATTCAATTGTATTAACTATTACATAAACATCAGCATTAGCACCGGACACACACGTAATTTTTAAAATTCTTTATTTTTTCATAATATTCTCGTAAGATTCAAATCTAAAATCTATTGTAAAAAAAATACATCTCACTACCATCGGCAGAGCCAGATTAGAGACAAGTGTGTCAATCAACACCCCAGATTTAAAATATATATAGATAATTTAATAGAGAAATATTAAGAAAAAAAATATTTACACCATTTTTAAAAATTTCAACTCCGTCACTAATTTCCCAAAGAAGCCACCAGATTTTAGGAACAAAATAATTTCTTTCAAAAAGCCAGATTTAAAACCAAAGAAGCTCAAAACTGATGGTATTTTACTTGGCAAATATATAAAATACCAGACTATAAATATTACATAAACTAACTGTTTTAAAATACCCCTCCCTCAACAAATATTGTCTTTTATTGATTTTCCAAAAAACAAATTTGTTAAATTTTAATTAAAATCATATTAAATATTTTTAAAATGACATTTTATAAAAATATATATAAATATATTCAATTAAAAAAATAAAATATTTTATTATATTTTTATTGATAATAAATTTTAAATAATTATGAATTAAAATTAAAAATCAATAAAAAATAGTATATATAATTAGCAAGACCTAAGAGAAAAACACAACATTTAAAATCCTTCTTAGAAGATAGTAATTTTCGGGCTTAAACGGGTTAGACGACTTCTCCGTTTGCAAATATATATGAAGGGTCGGGTTAGACCTTTTATACCCTTTATTGGATAAGGAAACATACCTTTACCATCGTCATATTTTCTGAAAGCAAATGAAAATGTAAACTTACGCAATGGCTCCTCTGATCAAAACTTTTCCTATTTCTTGCCTCCACCGCAAAAGCTACAAGTCGGAAACATGGTTAGTAGAAACATTTTTAAAGAACTAATCCATGAAGCTACTGTCCAAAAGCCGACCAATCAACTATATCTGTGTCAACAAAAACAGAGACCAAAATTAGACGCAGAACAACCCTATGTTCAATCTGTGCAATGTGCGCAAACACGTATTCTAACCATAAAAGAAATATACTGTAACTGCTAGTAAACCATGTCAATACATTTACCTCACTGGAAAGGAAACCGAAACTAATACCATATTTACCAACTGTTTTCTGATATGGGACTTCATATACACATTTACCTCAAACCATCAGAGCTTGTTCTAGTATTGCCTTTTCCTTTTATGATATCGATACTTCTCTCGATTGTCTTCATCGGACCTGCTGGCCATCTGCCACCTATCATGAACCAATTCATCGCGTGCCGGTTTTGCTTTATGCCCCGAGTGTTTCTCCCTTTGCTTCTTTTTCAGGTCAGTAGAATGGTCTAGTTCTGCGCTGGATTCAGAATGATTGTAGTGTTTCTTCTCAGCATCATGTTTAACTATTTTTCTTTCTGAATCTCTCTTCTTGTTACTAGAATCTCTTTCACAGTGCTCTCTTCCACCATTGCGCTTTTTGGAACTCCTATGACCATGCTTATGTCTCTCCCAAGTGTGCCTGCTGGAGATACAGGGCATATCATCAACTTCTGACCTTGATCTCCCCGACTGATGATAGGGCTTCAGATTTTGACCGGCAATTTGAGAACTTCTATCTAGCCCTTCATCATCAGAATAAACATCATCGTCAACGGTTCGTGAATGCCAATTGTCCATGAGAAAATTTTTGTTAAAGCCGTCTTCAGAGTAGCTTCCACTCCTTTCCCGATCAGGATAATTTGTTCTGTCATATGCTCTTTTCGTCGCATCATATTGGCGCCTTTTAACATAATCTTGACCATCCAACTCTAAAGGATAGAGTTGGTGATCCATATGAGTTTCCACTGCAGCTTCTGGGATTCCCATCCTTGAAAATACCCTAAAAATGCCCCAGAATCAAAACCAGATACATAATTGTGCTAAATGAAATAAATGTTTTAAAAGTCGGTACAAAAATTTAAATAGACTTACCCAAAGGCAGGTAACCCTCCAAACATAGATGGCATATATGCATGAACATTCAAAGGTGCAGCAGGAAACACCGTTGAATTGAAGGGCATCATTGATGATAGGTCATACGGGTTTGCACATGGCCTTATAGGTGGGAAGTGTAGCCCATTCCAGTATGGCGACACATAAGCAGGCATTGCTCCCGGAAACATGGCATTTCCTACAAACCCAATAAATATTAATAACATATGAGCACGTAGAAGAAACCTTGCACAGTAAATAAGAACAAAACAAAATGAATAAAAAATATCTGGTTTTACCTCTTTGAAGCATAGCATGTGGACCAGAAACAGCTGGGCAATCTCTCCTCAAATGACCAGGTGAACCACACAGGTAGCAAGCACGGCCCCCCTAAAATTTAATCAGGCAAATGAGAAATCCATATTATCAACATTGCAAATATCACAATTATACAACAAGCAAATAACTGATCCAAAGTTGACCAGAAAATGCAAAAAAAGAGTTAAAATACATCATGTTTGCAAAAACTTAAAAACTAACAATATATGGAATAACATTAATAATGTATGCCAGGGCACTTGGACCAGAAGAATATAACAAAAAACTGAGACAGTATGCATCAGATGCGTAACATATGTGAAACAACGGTAATCAAAGATATTATCATATAAAGAATTTTATGCATGCTTGCTGCACAAGTAAAAATGATTCTAGTGTACCTTTTTCATTCTCGACATCTCCACACGATTCTTCTCTGCATTTGGAAGTAACATCAAGTTAGTAAGAACAAAGACGATATATGATGTCTACAAGCTACCTTAGAATAGACTTTGGAACAGTCAGTAAATTAGTTTAAATGTTCTACCTGCAGCATTAACCCACAATGCTCTCTTCTTCTTGACATTGGATTCAGATGTAGTTAAACAAGGGAAATAGGTAGGATTCCAATAATAGGAATTGCAGATACTAAAAGTGATATTAATAACAATAGATTGGGCATCGCGTTTGTATCTTCAGCTGCTAGATGCTAAAGAGACTATTCATAGAATCATTATGGAGAATAGATTTAGTACTTCTACATGATTATACCTTCCTCATTATTGGGCTGATTTTCCCCTTGGAAATCACCGAAACCTTCCAGATCCTCAGGCAGTATGTGACCACGTAATTTAGAGATTTTATCTTTGGGCAAGTGATTACCATTGACATGAGCTATGCCAACTTTCAATTCTGAATGAATCTGATTGGACACCTTTTCTGCATGTACTTGAATTCCAGATTCTTCATCTGATTTTTCGGATGAAGAAGCAATTACTCACCGTTCCAAAAATAGTGCAAGGAGGAAAAAATGAAGATATTATTTTATACCTGGAGCATATCTATCCAAAGCATTTGCTGGATGGTTAATAACAATTTGAGACTTCAGGAATCGCTCAGTGGCTTGCCTCAGTGACAAATTTGGTAACAAATCCTCCACTTTGCATTTGGTAGAAAGGCATTTGGGACACCTTGCCTCCACAACCAGCGCATGACGAATGCCTGCAATCAACCACACACCATCACTAGAAAACTGGCAAGTAGAAACAACAAGCAACATTGATGCACTGAAATTACGTACAAGAGACAAGCACTCCGAAGCTAGAGATCAATTTGTATGAAAATTTTCTTCCACTACTAATAAGTATAAAAGCTATCCACGTACAATGAGTAGAAAAAGGAATACAAAAAGATGACACTACACCAACAAGTACTTACAATTCTCGCAGAAACTGTGCTGGCAGCAGGGTATCAATACAGCCTCTTTAAAGAAAGTGTCACAAAGAGAGCACTTAAGCTCCGACGGAAAATCAACAGCTTGCTTTTCTGGAAAACTGGCAATTACCACAATTTCAACAACCAAAGAACTTTTGGAAGTAAAATAAAGAGATATCTTCAGACAAAATAATGACGATATAATGAGGATTAAGTGACAAAGCTCTCACAGAGATAATTTAGCATTCAGTTCAATGTCTGGTTTTGATTTTGTTCCTGGAAGAATTTGACATGATATACAAATTCAGCATGGTAAGTCATTTAAGAAAAAAAAGCTCCATCCATATAGAGAAGTACTGAAGGAAAATAAAATATTTCACACCTTGGGGAATGGCCTCACTTATGTCGCTCCCTTCAAATTTATGACAGTCTACGACAGGTTGCTCAGAGCAACTGAATGCCGATTGCAGATAAAGAAAGATAAAATTACAAGTAGGGAATAATAATATTGTTTCTATACTAACAAATCAGCAATTGACAGAAAATTGAACAAAGCTGCTGATGCAAATAAATAATGCATTAAAGAACCTAAAAATGAAGGATAGAAACCTTTTTAATTTGAAATGGTTCTCGCCACCAATATAAAATATGTTCTCAATATTGCAAGATAAGTTCCCCTCAGGTACAGGGCATATTTCTGCTCCGAAGTCATCGAAGTCAACAGTCTCAGGATTCTGTAAAAGATATGTTATCTCACCATTTGGAGAAAAAAGTGTGGTTCTTCATCCATCTTGAATTCCATTAACTTACCAAAATTGAAGTAGTAGAACAACCATATTAAAAACAGAAGTAACATAGTGTAGAACTTCAGGCAAAACCAGATTGAAAGGAAACAGCATAAAACAACTTATTACTCATTGCATTACACGTAACACTAGCTGGCAGGATTGCTTTTGAATCGAAAGATGTTAAAAATGAATCTGCTAATGAAGGTTACAGATTCGGTCAAGAGGAAGAAACTTATAATATCGTAGCTGCTCATGGTTCTATCTACTATTATCTAAAAGTAATCAAGTTATTAATGACTAGACGAAACCAAGAAATAACCCCTCACGTGCGAAATATCATGAACAGTTCCTGTGGGTTGAGCTCCTTTTTCAAGGAAATAGAGAATCGAGGGAACATTTAAATAGGTTTGATTATTTATCGGATCATAAAAACCCACTTTTCGAAGATCTCTTCCCTCTCTTCGGGATCGAACACCAATTGCAACATAAATAAATAGAAAAGTAAGAAAACAATTTATACATATAGACATTCAATTAATATATCCAGCATGCAAACATTACTATATCCAAGGTAAACAATAGCAATCAAACGCAGAAATAGAACTAACCTGTAAATTAGAGGTTTTGCTCTTATTGGCATCTGAGGTTGCAAAAACTTTACATGAGCCTAAGTGTGTCCTAAAGAGAGTCATCGTACGTTAGGAACCAAGATAGGATGCCACATAATAAATTAAAGTAAACTGAATGACCACTAACCCTGCAGGAACTCTCTTTATGATCACACTCGAACCAGAAGGTATTTGAAAATCCTCATCCAAGTACTCTGTATTAAATCAATCAAACAAACAAAGCAGGTGTCAACAAAGCAGTCTACACGCCTAAGCGTACAAAACGGAATGTTTAAGAGTACAAAACGGCAATATCAAACTCTTTATTCCTCATAAAACCCTATATTAGTAAGAAAATCATGCAAATTGACAAGCAGTAGAAACTGGACTACTCTTTAGGACTGATAAAAATCATACATTAAACCTATTTTATATATGCGCCTCATGCAACATAAAGATTCTAGGGTTTGTAGCGGCTTGTGTTCTTGATAGACTGGCTACAAAGTTATTATATCCTCCAATTAAATTTCCATTTTCATGCAACCACACAACCTAATTCAGAAGTTGGATGCGTACGTAACGTGAATCAAAAGCATCCAAACAGAGAATAAAATTAAGGCGTATACAAAGCGGGAAGTAACCTTGGCCGGAGATAGGATCAGAGAAGCGTAGATCGAAATCTTGGCAAAGATTGAGTTTCTTGCCCTGTACGATACTGGATTTGAGATCACGAACCGAAATCGAAGGCCGGCCTCCAATGTCGATCGAGTCGTAACTGAGAGAGCTTCTGAATTTGAAATGGACGGACATGGCTGAGTTGGAATCGGCGAGATCAATTATGAACTCAGTTCTTTTGTAGAACAGTTTCGAGCAGAAGGAATAAAGAAGAGCGAAGGGAGTTCTTGATTCTTGAGCGTTCGAATTCTCGAGCTTTCTGAATTTAGGGATTCTGTTGGTTTATTATATAGGGAGGCGGTATAGAAAGATTACCACGTGCGATGTGCGTGACATTGGAATGCCAGCTATTTTACACCTGTTGGGGCACGATCCTCCTTTTTTAGGGTAAATTACAAAATCCGTCCCTAACGTTTATTTTCACTCTTATTTTCATAACTAAATTTAAAAATTAATATAATAATTAAAATTTTAAAGTATTCATGTTTTGCTCACTTATATAATAAACTATAAACATCATGAAGATAATATAATAGCTATATGTGTTACGTTAAAAGTTCATTCATTTTATTTTTTCCGATATATTGACAAGAATGTTCAATAAAAAAAAAATCACTGTACAGATAGATAATTATTCTTTTTGTCTGACTTGATATGCATATTAAGTCTCGAGTAATAGTTAGTTCTTAAACGATATTGTATTTTTGCTGAACGTAATTTTAAAATTTTAAATTCACTAACCTCAAACTTAAACCGAATACGATAATATTATTTCTAGACATAAAAAAAATACCGACCCATAAAATAATTACCCATAAATAATTGTGCAGAAGGTTAGTATTATTACACCAAATCTTGTAGGGATGAGTTGCAGACTTAACCATGTCCTTAATACAAACTGTAACAATGTTCACCACTGAGACTGTGACGGTTTTCGGTTTATTTCGATTTTAAAATTTAATTAATTTTAAAATAAAACAAACCAAATAACCGAGTTTTCCTCCATGTCTCAGCTTTATAGCTAAGCAAAGAAACCTTATTAAACTAAAAGAAAAAAACACTGTAACCACACATTTCATGTCCCATTCATTGCTGGTACCCATTCCCCTGCACAGTTCAAAGAAAACCATATGTTAGTTATTTAAATAATGAGACCTGTCAATAGGTTAGATGGCTCGGTCAACTCGAGTCAGGTTCGGTCTGAAAAATACTTTAAGATTTAAGTTATTTAAAACCGAGCTTTGATCGGACCTAACCTATGAACAGTTTTAGGTATAGTAAGAAATTCATGCTTATTGAAAATTCACCTCTGGGCCTGTTGCTGTAGTTTGCAGCTCCATTGCAAATTGTCTCTGTAAAAAGTTATGGAAGTTTGCTCAGTTTTGTGCCCCAAAACTGGGTCGAAGAAGAAGAAGAAGAAGAAGAAGAAGAAGAAGAAGAAGAAGAAGAAGAAGAAGAAGAAGTTACCTTCTTGTTTCTGACTCCATTTAGAGTTGCAATGAGGTGTTCTTCCATGATCCTTAATTGTGTTGGGTCCTCAACATTGCTTGGGTCTTTCCAATCCCTATCAATTCAACATCACTGAATTCATTGATAAAACAATTTAATTTATATAATATAAATAAAATTTTAATTATTCATGAATTATAAATCTTATATATTGATGCGTGTATAAATTTTGACGCATAAGATTAACGTAATGAAAGCAAAATCTTAATTACTAATACTTTAAAATTCTATGTGTTAACCCGTATATAAATTTGACACTTACATTTTCTAATAAAGTAAAATTTTAATACTAGATTTTTAAATCTTATGTATCGATTTATGTATAAATCCTGACACGTGTTATTTGTATATATGATCAAAATATTAATTAAACCTTGTGTGTTGATTTGTACGTAAATCTCGGCACGTGGTATTTTCTTAATAAAGTAAAATTTTAATACTAGATTTTTCAAATCTTATACATCAATCGATTTATGCATAAATCTTAACACGTGATATTTACATACACGACCAAAATCTTAACTATCAATAATATTCTTCAAACAACGTTGACTTGTGCATAAATCTAATCACGCAATTTAATTACAAAAAAATCTGAATACTAAATTTCTCAAATCTTATTTATTGGTTCTTGTATAAATCTTGACACGTAACATAGATATATATGATCAAAATATTGGTGTTTTCTAAATTTTAATCATTGATTTATGTGCAGTTTAACACGTGACTTTTATATAGACAATCAAAATCGATGTATACATTAATTCATATATAAATTTTAATGTATGATATATCTTAACACGTGACACATACATATACAATTAAGATCGATTTATATATAAATTTTGACACGTAACATCAGTGGGATAAAAAATCTAAAAGTATAGAACCCATACCTTAGTATCTTGCTCTTCTCAGCTAATCTTCCCTTCGCTTCCGTCAATTGATCTTTATATAACTAAAACAAAATAAAATTATAGATTAAAAAAAGTGACAAAATAAGTTAATTTTCTCAATTTGGACATCGTTTACCTTCAGGGGACTATCACTTGGTTCTTCTGGGGAGTTGTTTAGGTCAAAATCAGACTCAGAATTTGCATAAATTTTCTTCAAAACCTTCATAAAAAATTAAAAAAAAAAACATCTCAAATTAATATAAAGAATAGGGGTGAAAATATTTCGCTGCTAAATCCGATTACGAGTTGTTAAAGAGTAAAATGATAAATAAAAATTCACGATTCGAATAACCTACCTGGATTGTATATGCCCTTCTGGTGATAGTAAACAAAAACATAATCAAATCCATCAGTCACTTGGCAAAAAATTATATTGAGAATTTTCAACTATTGAAATTAAATATGCTTATGTAAACTAAGACAGATTTAGGTACCTAAATAAGAAAAATGTATACTTTAGGGACTAAATCCACAATTAAACCATAAAATCAACCTACCTTTCTTCCCGCTCCTCCTGTGGCAACTTCGACAGCCTCTCGAGAACATCACTCAGTCCCCTGTTTTCGATCATTTAAAAAGAAAATCAAGCTTTAAAACGAAAAACAAATCTGGGATTTCAATCGAAAAAGAAGAAGAAATATCAGGGAATGGATTTTTTTTTCTTTTTACTTTTCTTGGCCAACAAACAGGGTTGGTTTATCAGTTGGTGAGAACATCAGGAGAGCAACATCTGCTTCGCAGAGAACGGAAATCTCTTTTGCTTTCTTAACAATCCCATTTTACGCTTTGAATACGTTGCTTGCCTCGCTTTCATGGTTTCCAGTCTCTGGATTTTCAGCTTTCTTCTTCCCATTTCTCACGTTTTTCTCTGTTGGGAAAATATGATTTTTTTAGGCGACGGGTAGTGTGTTTTATATGCAGATAAGAGTTGGAAACCATTTATGATGGAGTAATTAGAAGAATCTATGGTGATTTTAGAGGCATAAATGTCACATGATTTTCACAGTTATTGAAGGGTGCTTTTTTGTTTAATTTAAATGTGCTGTATTTCCCATATAGAGACTAGAGAGGAGAGGTTGAAGATAAGAGGACATGAATGGGGTTGGTAACTTCGTCTAGATTAAAAAAAAAAAAGGCGTAATTAAAAATTTTGGTATTAATTTTTTGATGTATATAAAAAAATTTATATTTTAAAAATATTATTTTTTAAAAAATTATAAAAATTGATATATATCAAAAAATTGATACTTAATTAATTCGAATCGAATTATATTATATATCTAATTCTTTGGATAATGACAAATACGAACTAACTAGTAAGATACAACCTGTAAATCCGGCGTAGGGCGTGGAAGATTTTGATCCTTTTGTTCCGGGAGAAATAGCCTCTCATCATATTGCAGTGTGGACATTAAACATATTAATGGGCTTATTTCATCTTAGTGTCTATTGGCCCCAACGTTTATATAAAGGATTACGTATGAAAAATATTAAAACCGTCCTTTCTAATAGTATAGTTGCTGTCTTTTCTGCAGTTTTTGTTGTTGCCGGAACTATGTGGTATGATTCAACAACTACTCTCATTGAATTATTTTGTCCTACTTGTTATCAATGTGATCAAAAATACTTCCAGCAATAAATATATCGAAGGGTTAGTGTTGGGTTAACCGAAATCAAAATTTATCATAAATTTGGTCTAAAATTCCTAAAAAGAATTAGCTTTTTACGATTACATTGGCAATAATCCGACAAAAAAAATTATTATCCACTTTAAATTATTAAAATTCACACATTTAACTTCAATTTTTAATTTTTAACTTTAAAAAAATCACTTTTTTACCCTAAAAATATTCTTGGATTTGTGACTTTTTGTAAATGAGTCTCTAAAATAAAATCTCGAACTTAAAACTTATTAAACGATCTAAAATTATTTATCACTTGAATCAATTCGTTATTCCGGTTTTATTAGTCTGTGACCATCGAAGTGTAGTAGACTGTAGACCTACTCAAGGGTTGAACTATGTACTCAAATCCTAAGGTCTCGTTAGTATTAACTGAGTTTTCATTTTTTAAACTCTTATTATCTGTTTGTTTTTATGTAATTTATCTGTCGTGCCGGTTATTTAATTTTATATTAATTTATCTTTAATTTAAACTTCTGAATTAAAATTTTTTATGCTTTAGCGACTAATTTGTGCATTGTATGCGATTAATGTGATTGTCTATTATAATTTTATAATAATTATTAATTTGTCCTTATTTAATAAAACGACTATTTATAGAAGATAATAAAAATATGATACTAATAAAAGTGTTTGTAATTTTCAAGCCCATGGTTTGCACCCCTGGAGTTGCGTGTGGTTTTAGTTCCTACACTCAAATCGAAAGATGTCGGTTTCCTGGATGGTAGTTTTGGCTTCATAATCTCAGATCTGAAGCATGTAATTTACTAAGTTATCTTTACATCTCTTAGAAGTCGGGCAGCCATAGAGCCATATCTTCTTGCCTCCCATTCACTAAGCTTACCATCGGGGAGTCTTGTCGATGGGAGATCATCTACCAATGAATTACTTCCATGGCCCTCCTCGTCTTGACCGGTTTCGCTTGGTTCAACCTCAACTTTGTCAATACCCGGAGCCACGTTATCCGGCTTCTCTGTGCTACTGCTAATAGCTCTCCCGGCAGTAACACCCGGGGGCTTCAGTCCCACAATGAAGAGTTGAATACTCGGATGTTGGTACTTACTGTCCATCTGCATGGAATGAGTAAAAAATAATCAACTTCCATGAGTGATAAATAGTTTCACAACAATGAAAACTAGAAGTTCTTATCCGAGCCTCAAACCCGAGCACAGTTTCAAGAATACAGGAGTTTGAGCTCTGTTCAATTCGAAAACTAAAGGACCATCCATGAATTGGTCATCAGCATCTCAATACATAAATTTATAAACAAAAAATTATTGTTCCGGTGGTTCATAGTGGCAGTCTCCAGGTAAATATCAAGCACAACATATAATAAATCTTATGGCATTCCATTTCCCATATGAGAAAAGGGTATAAATTGTGCACCTTGGCTTTTGGGACAATCTTCACGTCAAAGAATTTTTTCCAGGTTTGAAGCATTTGCTCATGGACACTAGTAGAACGGATCTCATGCCCCAACTACACAGAAAATTTGAAAGCAAAAATGAGTTCGATCACCAAATAAAACAAATTAAAATGGAAACTTGGAAAAGGAATAATACCATAATTGTGGTTTTGGGGCCTGATAATGCGATAATGGTCTGCAACAAAGGTTCCACGAGATGCTCCGCATAAACCTTAAAAGCCAAAGACGCATCAATACCATATTTGCAACTATTCTACACACAGTTTCGTGTAACTACAAGCCAACAATCAGAATAACATAAAAATCGATGGCAAACTAGCTCCGACAATTTAAGGCCAAAGCGAGGGAATAGTCTATTTGCTTTTTATTTAGATGTTCTAAATAACAAATGAAGGATTAGATTGACAATAAAATGTTCTGTGCATCTTATTAACATAAAGATAGAATAATATGAGAGGCATTTATCACTTTCAAAATAGATAGGCACTACAGCCTTTGAGAACCTTTTCGGAAGAATCTATACATCTGGAATTGGAAACTTACAACATCTGTACCGAGAATGTAGTCAAATGGTGGAGCAACAGCTTTTATATGATCTTCGTTTCCCCAGTCCAACTCTGCAACCTTAATTGATCCAAACGAATCTAAAACAAATATACTACTCACATGAGATAAAAAGTACAATTCCATCTTTAATTTCTCCAATAGCATTGCTAGGCAATTGTCAAATAATTCCACTATTACTTGAGCCAAATTGTTCGGTCAAGATTCATTATGGCACTTTGCAAAAGAAGGCAAAAATTAAACATAAATGTTTCATGTAAACTAAATTTGAAGATCCAAGAAAACCACACCTGCATTGGAATTCATCTGCATGATCCATGAGGTATTGCGTTCTACATTTCTACTCAACAATGGCACAACCTCGATTTGGTCAGTAGAAACTACATCACATCCCAGCAATGCCATTCCTGGAAATCACAGGGCTATCAGATTAAGCACTATCTGATAAAATAATGCAGTCATAAAAGACCTCCCCATAACCCAACCACGAGTACTAATTGTACAGAATAAAAAACTCACCAAACCCCGCTACTCCACAACCTGCTCCAAGTTCAATAACACGCTTTCCTTTTAGTTTGGATGGGCTAAACCTTCCCTTTCTGCAATTCTTTTCCTAAACAATGAAAGAATTCAGCATCATGAACTTCTTTACAGAAAAATAGTTGGGGAAAAAGGAATAAGGCTGAGACATTTAATTTTCAAAATGAGAGGAAAATCTTGCTCAGAGTTGACAAGTATGCTGTAAGACAACGGAATATGAATTGGGGGTTAGGTCAAGTTATACTGATTCTGACCTTAGGCAGAGTAGTTTAAAATTTTAGAGGGAACGTAAGGATGACAAAATACACACGCATGATGCAACAACTTCAATCTCATATTGAGAAATTCTTAGGATCTGCAATGGTATCTATGTAGAAACATAAACCTATAACTGTGAGGTTCCTTTAGTGGTGCGAAACCGTGAGATTTTTGGTTCAAAAAAAGCAATACCTTATAAACTGGGTACAGAATTTCACAATTAGTATTAGAGATTTCGCCAAAATTAAAATGCAAAAGCTAAGTGCTACACCGTTGTTCGGTATCAACAGCAACTTAAACTCAACTCAAACAAAGGCCTCAGCATCAACGCCTCAATATTACTAACACAGTGAAAGAGCAACGAAAAAGATTGAAATGAATACCAGAAACTTGGCAAACACCATAGATGTGTCCCAAACTGTTGTTCCTAAATGTTTGGAATTTGGATCCTGACACAGTATAGGAAGGTTCAATGAGTTGATAGCATAACTAAAATTACAATTTACAACTAAAAACCTCAATAACAATGCACTATTAAGTGATTTTCATATAGCTGAATCGCAAAATAAATAAGCAATCTCCCAAGAGAAGCTCTACTAACATATAACACCATCCTAAAACGATAAACTGTACTAAAAATATAATCTCAAACAACATTATCTTCCTCAGCCTAAAATGATAAACTTTACTAACATATTACACCATCCTAGAAAGATAATTCATTTGACTGAAAAAGATGAAAACTCACCTGAGAGAACTGTAGTTGATGACCCAATACTTCAAAAGTAATGGCGGATGTACTTGGAGAATTCAATCTAACACGATATTTGTAAAATGTTAAGAAAACAATATTTGTTTCGTTATAGCAATTACAGGAAACTAAAGATAATGGTATTATACCTATCAGCCTCCATTTTATCAACTTTTTTCCAAAGAGAAGTAAAATCCCACTACTCAGATCTTCAACTTAAGACAATCCCCAAGGCCCAAGCTCCCAAAATCTTAATATTAACTCTTGAATCCACGATTACCGCAGGAATCCGAGTTCCTTTCTTCCTGGGTGCATGAGATGTCGAGTTTCAGACTGTTATGCAGAGAAAATCGTACTGCTTTTCCGATTTCCGGCTTTGTTTAGCCAATCTGAAATCCCTAAATCAGTCCATCCCAATCTCTCCTGGCTTATGGGCCATGAAATTCTGTGATCTAAAGGTGATCCATCCAAGCCCATAGTTTTATTTTTTTACCTGATCCAAACGAGTTGAATATCTGAATTTAGATATTTATTTTAAAATTCAAATTTGTTATTGTTAATACTAAATTCAATTTAATTAATTAATTATTAAATATTTAATTTTATATTTAAAAATCATATTCATTAAATATATTTCAAATATAAATTAATAATCCAATATATTAAAGGTTATTATACTTATAAATAATTAAAAGAAATCGTGCTGATAACTTATTTTATTGAAATATAAATAGAAAAACAAAGTAACAGAGAATATAAGTGTTTTATTGCTTGTATATTATATTTGTACAAAATCACTGTTACTTTTTATAGGGCATTTAACCTTGTTGAACAAGGTCATATATATAAGGATATAAAAATAATAAAAAATATTAAATATTAAATATAGACTATGACTTAAGCAAGAAGGTGATCCATATATGGGAGGTGAACATGTGAGAAGGGCATTCACAAAAATATTATTTATAACAACTAATTTATTAAATATTTAATTATATATTTAAAATTTTAATTAAATAAATATAACTCAACATATTAAAGATTATTATTTTATACAATAACAATAAGATAGAATTATTTTATAAATAAAATTATTTTAAGATTTAAAAATTTAGCGTAAAATTTGAATATTAAGAGTTAAAAGAAATTAAAATTTATTGTTTAAAGTTGAAAACTGATAAATAAAAATTAATATATTTTAATTAGAGTGGAATACATACTATATTTGAGTTAAATATTTGCTTTTAATTAATTATAAATATTTTCTTTGTTTCTATAAATAAATATGATAGTGATCTACATAAGCACAAAAATAATCGAAAAACCAGTATCTTTGAGCTCAGAAAACCAGTCTCAATGGGTATCTTTCAAAACCCTAATCTCAAATCAAAGTTCACATCTTTTCTGATTTCGTGTAAGCAGAAAGCCAGAAAGATCGGCTGCAAATTGGTCAAGTTTCTCAACCCTGTTATATACAAAATCTATGTCGAAAAAAACTCGACCGCTGTTGAAGAAGAAGAAGATGATGTGTTTTACACTCCCAGAACATCAACAGATCTCCAGTTTGAAACTGAGGACGGCAATGGCTATGGATACGATTGTGGAATCTGTACGGAGATGAAGGCGGTGTACGATTCTTTCGGCAGCAACGGTTGTTCCCATATCTATTGCATCGACTGCACCGTGAATTACATCAGGTCCAAGCTCGACGATAATGTCAGTTTGATCAAATGCCCGGAGCCGAACTGTGAAGCGGTTTTGGACCCTGAATTTTGCCGCGAGATTCTGCCGTGGGATTTGTTTAATCGGTGGGGGAACGCGCTCTGCGAATCGGCTTTTCTCGGCTCTGAGAAATTCTACTGCCCTTACAAAGATTGCTCGGCTCTGTTGATCAATGACGGAGGAAGGGTTATTGAGAAATTCAAATGCCCTTTCTGCAAGAGAGCGTTTTGCGTGCGGTGCAAGGCAGCTTGGCATTCCGGTCTGAGTTGCCCTAGGTTTCAGAAACTCGAGCCCCTCGGCCCCGATGCCCTGTTTGCCGATTTGGCCCAGAGGAAGACGTGGAGACGATGCCCTCACTGCAAGAACTACGTTGAGAAATCAAGCGGCTGCAATTATATCAAATGCAAGTAAGAGATTTTTACACTTTTGATGAAACCCTTGGCTTTGATTCATTACATATGATATTGTTTAAAAAGTTGTGTTTTTTTTTCAGATGTGGTAAAGCCTTTTGTTATTACTGTGGAGTATCATCAACCGGCCATACAAACCGTCGTTGTTATAATTGTGGTCATTAGAACTAAGACATGTTTATACGATAGTTATGAGTTCCCTTGGCTTTAATTTTGTTCTAAAATTATTTCTCATATACCTGTTTGAAACTTTAGTTCATATGCAAGCAGGACGGAACTATACGGGGTAAGGTGGAAAAATTATCCCGAAGATTTTTTTCACTCGTCCTTTTATGTAAATTTTTTTATGATTTTTTTTTTTTATTTTTAGATATTTATGTTTTGTTCCCGTAAACCTCAAAACCTGGCTCCATCCCTATATGCAAGCTTAATACGAAGAATGATAGGTCAACTGAATTGTTATTCCTTTGTTACAAAGGGGTATAAACAAAGGCTTTTGATTGTTATTATTCGAACTTTAAATATTATTTTTTATTAATAATATAAATTTAATAATTCAATTTTATTATATTTCTCGAATGTGTGAGATGATATACTTGAAAATATATAAGATTACTAATTATTATTTGATTGTTCATCAGTATAATAATCGTACTATAAATAATAGTGTGAATTATTAAATAAATAAATTAGGAATGAACATAAAAAAATTGGATACATAATGCGTATACAAATAATTTATACAAAATTTTTATTTAAATTATAAAATATAAAATATAAATCTCTATTTTGACAATCTAACAAACTTAAACTCTAAACGTTAAATTTAATCATAAATTAAAAAAATAACGACATTTAAGATTTATATTTTAAAAAATAGATAAATTTCATATACTTTTAAAAAATAAATCAAAATAAACCATATTTTTTTAATTTATTCTTTTAAATATTTTTCAAATACACATAATTCCCCTAATTTTTTCTCCAATTCAAACCATTCATCTAAATCGGCCCATTGAATGGTCTTGAAAACAGAATACGACGTCGTTGTAGCGCCAAACACTACACTACACTACTACCGTCTTCAAAGGTCATCGGCTTCACGCCTTCACCTCAACCGGCTTTAAAAAATGGCGTTAGATTCAATTACCGAATAGCTAATGAGAACCAGACACCCCAGAAAAATTGAGATAAAAAATGGCAGCAAATACAGCAGCTACACTTCTGAACCTCCCCAAATCTGGAGCCATTTCCAAGGGATACAACTTCGCTTCTACATGGGAACAGGTAATATTCCTCCTCTCTTCTCTTTCACCTCTTAAACTCACTATTAAGAACTCAACAATGTCTGCTTTCAAACTTCACGACTTGAGCCCCTTCTACTTTAGATCTGCTTTAATTTCATCTCAATGAACTTATAAAAAACTTTCAACTTATATATAATTTGAAATTTTGGTTTCACTCTCGCATTTCATCTTTAAATCTAGCAATTAAAAGATCCGATCTCTTAACTGGAACCGTAATTGTAACGGAAATGTGATCGCCTTCTTTTTCTGAAGTAAAATATGATCGTATTGTTGATAATTATCGGAAGAGTTGTGCAATTTTTAGTTTGAAGATCGGATCTGTGATGTGGAACTGAATGCGCTGTTTTAGAAAAAAAATTTGGTTTAATTTGATTTATTTGTTTTGGATTTGTGTTTAGAATGCGCCTTTAACGGAGCAGCAGCAAGGAGCGATACTGATGCTATCTCATGCTGTTGCCGAGCGGCCATTTCCGGCCAATTTGGTGAGTAATTATGTTGCTTGTTGGTTAACATTCTTTTATTTGCATTATGAATGCCTTGGTGAAAGATGTTTGGATTATGCTGTTGCAGGCGCTAGAGAGAACCCTTGGACAAGATACCGGCTTGTCTATTTCTACAAAGGTTAACAATTTCGGTGATTCTGGAGCTATTGAGGCAATTTTGGTTAATACAAATCAGGTAAATCAAATTTAATATAAGTCTTGTGTGAATTGTACATCTAATATTATGTTTATGGTTACGTTGTTTTGTTCTTCTAATGATTTAATCTACTAGTTTTTTGTTTTTTTTTTGAATTGATGAATTTGGATCTAAAGGTTTTGCTTCTTCTTTTTATGTGCAGTTTTATAAATGGTTCACAGATCTTGAATCGGCCATGAGGTCAGAGGTTAGTAGCTATATCTTGTTGCAATGTTAATGTTGGTGGAGTAATTTTGTTGAATATGTTTTTAGTTCATCTCATTGCTTCTCTTACTTTAGACTGAAGAGAAGTATCAGCACTATGTTAATACTCTAACAGACCGCATACAGACTTGTGACGATATACTTCGACAGGTACACCCATGTTCTGTTTCATATCTCCATATATTCTCCCATTTGCTTTGCTGGCAATTTATTAAGTTAGATCTATCTTTTTCTCATGATTTCTAAGCTAGGAGTACACTTCTGTGCAGGTGGATGAGACCCTCAACCTTTTCAATGAACTACAGCTGCAACACCAAGCAGTAGCAACAAAAACTAAAACTCTTCATGATGCATGTGATCGTTTGGTATGATTTTTGATTGTATGGTTTGGAATTTAGTTTCATCTTCACTTTTGGCTTTATGTTCAATAGATGTAATCAACTTGTATGTGAGATGGAAAATTTTGGTTTAAACTAGTTGATTGATTGCATCACCAGCTTATTCTTATTGCAGGTACTGGAGAAGCAAAAGTTGATCGAGTTTACTGAAGCACTTCGCAGTAAGCTCAAGTATTTTGATGAGTTGGAGAATGTAAGGTTTGAATGCTATTTCTTAACTAGAGATTTGTTTACTTTCTGTTTATATATTGCTTATTTTTCCTGATTTATAGCCTATTATCCTTTAGTATTTATGTCAATCTATATATGTAGGGTTTTGATGACTTTTTGTTAATGCAATAGTTCTGAAATTCAGGGTTTGTGTAATTTTACCTCTTGTTTACAGATTACTTCTAACTTTTATTCTTCAAATATGAACGTTGGAAATGAAAACTTTCTCCCACTTCTTAAACGACTTGACGAGTGCATATCGTAAGTTACATTTGAACTTAGTCCAACTTTGCTAACTATTCAGCAATTGCTTAATAGTTCCCCCTCTGATGAGCAATTGTAATCATATTGAATTTTTTGTCCTTGTAGGTATGTTGAAAGTAATCCACAATATGCAGAATCCAGTGTTTATTTGCTAAAGTTCCGTCAACTCCAAGTAAGGAATCATGGTCACGTTGTATAGATTGTTTTGTTTAGTTAATGAAATGCAGCGTTTAAATAGATGTTTTGAGTTTGACTAAAATAATTTGGAAACCTGTTTTTACAGTCTCGGGCCCTGGGTATGATCCGCTCTCATGTACTTTCTGTTCTCAAAAGTGCTTCTTCTCAGGTAAAATATTCGCCTCTAGGTTGAATTTACATACATGGATATGCTTTTATGGATGGAATAATGCCTTCCAAAATGTTTGTTTTTTCATAATCAGGTTCAGGCAGCAATTCAGAGCAGTGGTGGCAACAGAGCATCTCTCTCTGAGGGTGTTGAGGCATCTGTAATTTATATCCGTTTCAAGGCAGCTGCTAGTGAGGTAATGGTTTCCTTTCTGGTCTGAAAGCTGTCACTTGTATAGAAATATGACTCTCCTTCAGCAGAGACCACTAAAAGTTTTAAGCATTTTCAGCTTAAGCCGGTATTAGAAGAAATTGAAAGCAGAGCATCAAGGAAAGAATATGTTCATATTCTTTCAGAATGCCATAAATTGTACTGTGAACAGAGACTTTCTTTGGTGGGTGAATGATATATTACAGGCACTCACATAAACCACTTAACGTAGTATTCGGACCAATTCTTAATGTTCCGTTAATATATGTTTTCTTAGATAAAAGGAATAGTGCATCGGCGCATATCTGAGTTTGCCAAGAAAGAGGGTTTGCCATCATTGACTAGATCAGGATGTGCTTACCTAATGCAGGTATGGTTAACTGTCCTTATGTTTAGTACCTGTATATGATTTCTTATTAACTGGGGCCTACATGTTGCCATGGCTGCAGGTCTGTCAACTTGAGCACCAACTCTTTGATCATTTTTTCCCTTCTTCTTCGGAGGATGTTTCAAGTTTGGCACCATTAATATATCCTTTGTATGTACCTTTGCTGCCATATTGTAGAGCTTACTTTTCTCTTTTTCTTATATTCATTTTGTTTCCTTACTACATGGATTAATGACTTTATGGAATTTAACTGAAATATATTCTTAATAAACCTTTTGCATGTCTAAGTTGTATTTAATTGCAGGTCTACATTCTTATATGATACATTGCGTCCAAGACTCATTCATGAAACAAATGTTGATTTTCTTTGTGAACTGGTTGATATCCTCAAAGTTGAAGTCTTGGGAGAACAACTTAACCGAAAAAGTGAGTCATTGGCTGGGCTACGCCCCACACTGGAAAGAATTTTGGCAGACATTCATGAACGCTTGACTTTTCGTGCTCGAACGCATATCCGTGATGAGGTCTGTTTATTGCTTATGTATCTATATGTCTGTTTGTGTACATCTCATAAATTGATGGAAACTCACTTTACCTTATTGAGGAATAGGAATTTCTTGTCTACTTGATGTTTGTGGTAGTTGATTGGAAACGGAGACTTGGTTTGCCTGTGTGATAGATTCATACCGGAAATCATTTGATTGCCAGTGACTTCCCTCTGTGTTAGTGAAAACACAATTCTTTTCCCATTATTTGAGATTGAAGGAGAAATTTGCTAACAGTTGCATTCTATGCTTACAATGTTTAGGATCAACTATATTGTGCTTTGTAGGAGTGTGCAGCTGGGAAAATGTTACACATTGGCCATTGCAGCACTGAACTTATTATCATCCCATATATCTTGATTCAGTTGAATCTTTGTCTTCTTTCTTACACAGATTGCAAATTATATCCCGTTCGATGAAGACTTGGATTACCCTGCAAAACTGCAGAATTCTGAAGACGTGAAGACAGAAACTACTTCTGTAAGTTCACTAACAGTTTTCCGTTATCCCTGCTCATAGATAATGAATTATGTGTCTTTAATCTTCATATTTGTTGGACAATTTTCAAATTCACAAGCTATTTTTGCTTCTAGTCAAGGTTAGTGTTTCTAGTTCAGACCCTTGGATCTATCTTCTTTGTAACCATTATTATAGAACCTAACTTGATACTTGTAATTTGTGTTTCTTCATTCCCTACCTATTCTTCTCGTGCTTAAGTGTTTCTCTATGTTTCCTACATAGAAATGATCGCAACAAGGAATGAAAAAAATTAGTATATGGGGTGTATCGTGGTGAATGTGAACAAATTTGTCATCCTGTCTATTAGACCTGTGGAAACACATAGTGAATTATGGAATGTCTGCTGCTTGGACATATCTCGAGATTGATATCGGTCAGATTAGTAGGACGTCACTCATGTCTGCTTGAATTTCACTTTATGTTTCCCCTTTTGGAAATACAATTATATGAAATTAACACTTCAATCTGTCTTGATGTTTTTCTTTTTCTTCAGCAGGCTGATGCAAATCCATTTGTATTCAAAACTTGGTATCCAACATTAGAGAAAACAATATCTATTCTTTCGAAATTGTATAATTGTTTGGAATCAGAAGTCTTCACTGGCTTGGCTCAGGTGCCTTGATTCTTTCAACAATCACTCTTGTTCAGTTTCTTACTCTAAGCATTGTCCTTCTTTGTGTATTCTGTTAAATAATTAATTTGTGCTGTTTTTTTCAGGAAGCTGTAGAATTTTGTTCTGACTCTATCCAAGTAAGTTGGCTGAATACCAGCTACTGATCAGGGACTAAAGTTAATGGCTTTTTGAGCATGTTAATACTATATATTTTTAACCAAATCATGTTATCTATTCTATGAATAAACAGACTTATTCACTCTTTAGCATGTTTTAAAGTAAGCAGTGGGCTTGTTTGGATTTCTAACCATCTTCATTTCCCCCTCTTCAATCTTTAAATTTTACCTAGAAAGCAAGCAAACTAATTACAAAGAGATCAACACCAATGGATGGACAGCTCTTCCTTATAAAGCATCTTCTGATATTAAGGGAACAGGTTATCTTTATTACTCCTCCTTTGCTTTCTTTCCGGTCATTCAATTTTTAATTAATAGTATGGGTTTTGGCCTTGCAGATCGCACCATTTGACATAGAGTTTTCTGTTACACACAAAGAACTTGATTTCTCTCATGTGCTGGTAAGTTTCTGAGTCTATACTTCTGTTTAACTGAAATGCACTACTTGATGTTTACAATCTTTTCGTGCTTATTTTGCATTTTTAAGCTGAAACTCGGACGGGAAGATAAATAGCAGCTATTATTCTTCTTTTCTTAAGATATCTTTGATGCTTAGATTGTAAACATCCCATTCATATTTTACCTGTCGTTTACTTGGTTGTTTTAAAATGTCTTTTATAGGAGCACCTGAGACGGATACTTAGAGGCCAGACATCGTTATTTGACTGGACCAGATCAACATCATTAGCAAGGACCTTATCTCCCCGTATTTTGGAAAGTCAAGTTGATGCCAAGAAGGTTAGAATTTTACCTTTTTTATAAATTTACTGATGATTGTCAATGAGTCAAAGTGGCATGCACCGTTTTTGGTTCATGTTGAAAATATTCTTGTACCAACACATCAATGATCAGGGGAGACAAGAAAGGAAATTTTAAATCTTGTCCCTGAAGCTAATGATTCTCATTTCTCGTCAAACTATTTTTCTCCTGCAATCACCTCACTAACTTCAATTCCCCTCCCCTTTGTGATGGATGCTGGGAATTTGCTTTGCCATCTATAGTGTGACCATTTTTTGTTTACTTTCAGGAGCTGGAGAAAAGTTTAAAAGCAACTTGTGAGGAGTTTATTATGTCAGTCACTAAGCAAGTTGTGGATCCTATGCTTTCATTTGTTACCAAGGTCTCTTTTTTCTACTTGATTGGTCTTTTCACGACTTGAGGGTATTACTTTATTAGAATCTTAAAAGAGTAGATATCCATCGGTAGTGAAATACGACTACTTCAACTTGCTATGTGATATTTAACTGACCCTCTTGTTTCCGTATTCTTCTCTGAATGAATTCACAGCTTTGATGCTATTGGAAAATTTTCTGCTATGATTTGTGAGTAATTGTAGAATTCTTTATTTCTGTTCCTATAGGTAACAGCCGTAAAAGTTGCATTATCTTCCGGTACTCAGAATAAAAAAATAGACTCAGTTATGGCCAAGCCACTGAAGGAACAAGCCTTTGCTACACCCGAAAAGGTGGCTGAAATTGTTCAGAAGGTATGTCTGCATTTTTAATTCATGTTCTGCCAGTCTCTTTTTGAGGTTACAATTTGCATTGGTTTTTGAAGGTTTGCCATTGTTTTTAGTGGTGAATCTGTTTATACTTTCAGAGTTTATACTTTATATTCGCCAACCGATGATTTTCATTTCTCTAACAGGTAAATTCAGCCATTCAGCAAGAACTTCCACTGGTGATAGCAAAGATGAAGCTTTATTTACAGAACTCAACGACACGGACAATTCTTTTCAAACCAATCAAGTAAGACATCATCCATAGTTGTTGACCTAATCACAGATTTCTAATTGAAGCGAGTTTCGGATGATTCGGGTTCTTTAGCAGAGGCTTATTGTACGAAGAACTAAGATGATTGTTATATTCATGCAGGACAAATATTGTGGAAGCCCATATCCAAGTTCAATCCCTTCTAAAATCAGAGTATTCCCCTGAGGAAAAAAGCACCATCAACATGGTGGACATACAAGACCTAGAAGCACAGCTCGACAATCTCCTTTAACAAGCTATCCAAGCTCGTTCAAGTATTTTTCCTCAACCCAAACTATTTCAATAATTTTTGGTTATATCTTTGGTTCAGTATGTTCATAAAGTTGCATTGATAGATAACTAAAAAAGAAGTTTATGTAAAAAAAAAAATTGGTTTATTTTCTGAACAAACATTCATTTTGTTCAGTCCATTTTTTTGGTCTGCCCCTACAACATTAAGTTCAGTTCTTAGTCTTTACATTCATGGATTCTTAAAACCGTTTTCCTTGTACAATGTTTAATGACATTGAGGGATATATAATTTGAGCTTAAAACTTCCATAAAGGAAATTAACGGATTAAATTTTACAATGTATTATTATCTGCAAAAGATATTTCCACGTCATTGTGTGTACGAGATGTCAGTCAAATGGGCATTTATTGACCCTTTAATATCAGCATTCAGCACCGAGTAGAAGGTGATAGGGGCTTATCAAGCACGGAGAGCGACGGCTATCTTGGAGTAGAAAACACGATGGTTGCGGGTAGATAACGTCGAACCAGAATAGCAGCAGCATCCTGATAGGGACGGACCGAATTTATTAAATTTTAAAAGAATAAATCTTTAAATTTTAAAAAATAAAAATAACTTTCTCATTAATAATTTATAATATTTTAAAAAATAAATAATATATAATTTTTAAATTTTCATAGAATACCCATGCTCAGTGCTGACAATAGGCGAACATAAGACCATGTTGGGTTGCGTTGCTGTGGGTGTAAAAGGACGGTCCGCCCGTAGACTTTGGAGTTGATGATTGATTTGGACAGTGACCACTTGCAAGACCAAAACAAAACTCTCAACAGAGGAAAAGATCTTTCCACTCCTGGCTTTGGGTCCATAAAATCAACAGCTGCCCACCATTTATTTTTCATTGTCTGAAAATTCTTCAAACCCTTTTTAGCCGAAGAAATCATCTCACCGACAGATATTTCATATTAATATTTAAATAAAAAAAATTAATACACGAATTTGTGAATTTTAATGTTTAAAGATTCAAAATATAAAATAAAATATCTTTTACATAGCGATTACAATTAAAAGATAATATATATTTAGTATATTTTTGAACTCTTTCGTAATCTATATATTATTGATAAAGTTTCTTAAATTCAGATATATTTTAATAAAAAATTTCTTTTTTACTTGAACCATTAATTAAATTCAAATATATAACACTTTTAAATATTACTAATGTAATTTTGAGTTCCTCAAAGAAAATAATGTAATTTCAAATTATTTCTCATTTTCGGAAGGTTAAATTGAGTTATCAAATTAAAGTTGTTACATACGACAATTTTAATTGTTTTTATCAGTTGTCAGTTTGGATGTTATATCATATATGGTTTCTTTTTAAAACATGTGTGAAGTAATAAATATTCAAACAATTAATATAAAGAAAGTATCTAAATAAGAAAAAAAAAACTATGGATGACTTATAATTTAAGAATTCAATCATAATATTTTAAAAGTTTAAAAATTAATTTAAATTTAAAATAAATATATTTAATTAATTAAATAATTTTTATTTTTTATATTTTCTTAAGTTATGAATTTTATACCGGTTAAGAATATTTTTTTTAAAATTATTTTTTTAAATAAGATTTATCAAAAAAATTAACCTTAACCATGATAGTTAATAATTGTGCTTCAAATTATGCACTTTTTTACAATTGCAAAAGATCCATTCGGGATCTGACATGTAAAGTTCCTAACCTTATATCAAGATTCAATAACGTCCATGACCTCCTTATAGGTCACAATCAACTAGACTTCGATTACAATGTTAGAAATCAAACTACAAAGGACCAAAGAGGCAATTTATATTTTCTTTTTCAAATCCCGTCGTCATAGGGGAAAGCAGTAGAATCCAACCAAGCTTCACCGGTAATAAACTCAGACACCGTAAAATTATAAGCATCCTCGTATTCCATAACGCGATAACCGGGCCAACTGACCCGGTTATCCGTCCCGGAACCCGGACCGTAATTACCATACTCTCCGTAATAAAGGGTATCCAAGCCTTCTTCGTTAGACCAATTGGTCCATCCACCGGGACTTATAAAATCATCAATATAGGACTCAATGTAAACTGTTGTTGAATATATCCTCCATGGCCTTCCTAGGTAGCTTTTGATGGTGCTCGAATTTGCGTACAGATCCTCGGCTGCGAGAATTGAACAATTCTGAATAGAAATCCCAGTGTTTTCGTCCGGGGTGTCCTGAGATTGCGCTGTGATCACCGTGAACTGGCCGGGCATCGGCATTCGAGAGATTATGTTGCATCCTTGGAAAATGACCGCTGCATTGCCGAATATGTAGTCTATGGTGCCCGATATATCGCATTCGCGGTAAAATTGTCGGAACGAGTGAGCGTATAAGGTGTCTTGGTAACCATTGATCGAACATTTGTATAATGCGGCGAAATCGGCATTTACTCGTAATGCAACCGCTTGGTGCTTCGCCGGACCGGCACTGTTCTCGATTGTTATGTCCCTAGCTAAAAAGCCTTCACCAGACACAGCTGCAATGTAAACCAAAGAGTTAAGTCATATGGACAAGTAACTCGAACTGATTCGAATTTAAGTGAAACTTAAATAAAAGGCCCGATACGAAAAATTAACTCAAACTATCAGACAAAAATATTTTAAAACTTAAATTAAGTTATTCGAAAACCAACCAAATCCGATCCGAATTTTTTTTTAGAGGTACAAGCTTTTTTTAGAGATTACCAACAGTTGCAGATCTGAAAGTGGTCCAGCCATCAGCCACACTTCTACTTCCAGTAATGAAAGTTGCATCATTCCCATCTCCAAGAAGAACTATGTTAGTTTTATAGCTTGGGATTTCCACATTCTCTTCATAAACCCCTTCTCTTACATAGATTATAACTCTGTCGTAACTATTGTTCGGAGCAAAGTTTATAGCATCGTTTATGGTGCTGAAATTCCCCGTTCCGTCAGCCGCCACAGTGATCACTTCACCCGGATCGTATTCATCGTCGCCGCTCTGCAGAATCCGTCGAGCTTTCGGTTTCAACCATCTCGGAAAACCCAACAGGCGACGATTTTTATGGCCTTTTTGACCCGTTTTGGGAACCATTGAAAGAGAGTTGCTTACGTGTTTGTAAATATTCCCCAAAGAGTCCACCAACACGGGTTTGGAAGACCCAGAAGCTGAATCCAGTCCTTCTAAGCATGTGTTCGTGTTTGTAAGAGTTGCACTTAGATACGATCTAGCATCAGCTAGCTGCTTCGAATCAGCTGTTGATTTGATTCTCGACACTGTTTTTTTCAAGGAAGATAGTGTGATACCATGGAGTTCCTTGCAATCTTGCATTGTCCCTTTTTGTTTTTCGACGATGTTGTTTGCTTTTCCGCCATTGGAGAGCAGATTTGTGAGCTTCCCGGCCTCGGACAGTGCGGCGTCGAGTGTTTGAAGAAGGTAGTTGAGTATGCTGGGACTAATGTTGATTGAAATAGAAAGCTTCAATGAATCGAAACAAGCATCGGGGTACGGTGTTGATCGACAGAAATTTTGAATCGAAGAGAGATTGGAGTTTAGGGAGGTTGTTGCAGAAGAGTTTAGAGCTGAAGTTGAAGAGAAAAAGAAGGTTAAACAGAGGGCGATGAAGAGTTTGGTAATGGCGGAAGCCATTGAAGAGGAAAAGATCTTTTTGTTTATTTTATAGCAAATTGTTGAGAATTGGAACCGAGGGATAATTGATATTTATATAACATACGATCACTTCTTGATATAAGGTTTAGAGTTTAAATTTTATAGATAAAAAAAATAATATCGTAAGAAATTTATCGAACACTAAAATTTTTAGATTTATCGAGAATTAAGACCGAAAGATAATTCAATTTATGTACCAAAAAGAACATTAAAAAAGTCTTGTTCTGAATTTCATGACTTGGTCAAATTCAATTTAAATATAAACGAAATTTAAAATATACGAGTAGAATATAAAATTTAGAGTTTAAAGTTTAATGTATTAAAATTAAAAAATTAAATTTTATAATTAAAGATTATATAATTTTTTATATAATTTATATATAGAAATATAATTCATTATCTTAATAACATTTTGGCATTATATGTCTAAATTTATGCACCAAAGAATACGCGGAATTCAGATTGATGGATGGGTACCCATTTTTCGTCACCTGCACTACAATATGTCCATTGAACCCAGTCGACGGCAACCACAAGTTTCCTTCAATGAATTGAGCCACCGTAAACCTCCCAGCTTCACCTGAGTTATTCAAAGTAGGGTAGCCACTAGCCAGGCCATTGAACCCGACCACTCAGACCGGCCCCGGGGCCGAAATTCATGAACTCGGCATAATACAATGTGTCGAAAGCGAAATCTTGGTTCCATTCAAGCCACCCTTGGGGCCTTATGGCAGTACCGATGTACGATTGCATGATAATGGTTCTTGAATACAGTTTCCAGGGCCTCCCAAGGTACGTAGGAGTCGAGTTGACAGTAGGTAACACATCCGTGTCGAATTTTATTTTAACATAATTTAGTTCGATTCGAATATAATAACAAATTACATAATTTATTGTACTCACCAAATGTTGCAGATCTAAATGTGGTCCAACCATCAGTGAAGCTTCTGTTCCCCGGTGACTGTCACGTCCATTCCATCACCGATCATCGCCAGGTTCCATTTCTTCATTTTTATTTCCACATTCTCTCTATAAAAACCCTTTTTAACATATCGGTTCATACTGTAATCAGGCGCCGCCGTCACAGCTTCCATTACGGTAGCGAAGTGGTGTAGGCGGAAACCGATTGTTCTTGGCACTTTACCGGCCACCTTTAGTGGTGTAGGCGGACATTGAGCTGGGACCTGGGTTCACCATGGTGAGAAGGTTGCTGACCAGTGAAGTGACTTGGTTCAGACCCACGGAGACTACCGTTTTGGCAATGCCATCTGTACCGTCGACCCCGTCCATGCATGTTTGCTTGTTGGCCATGACAGCACTCAACCATGTCCTTAAATCAGAAGATACATCCCCGGTGCTGCTATGTTTTCCTGCAAATAAGTAAATTATATATAATATAATTAATCATAAAAATAAGTGATAAAATTCATATAAATTGAAAATCAAGTGTTTAAAAATTAATTAATTAAATATTTAGTCAGTGAATAAAAAATAAATTTTAAAGAAATGGTTGTTGTTCTTAGTATAGCTCAGTTTGTATATCGTTGGTACAACAGAACATGAGCTTAAGCATTCAAAAAAGGAATAAGAATAGCATTTGACACAATCTGGATATCTCCACTGTTTTCTTCCTTGACTCAAACTGGACAAAAAGGATGGACAACCTTTGATGATTCAGGAGAATCAGGGACTAACTTGTAATTAGTAATTACATCAAAGTTTCTAAGGGAGTTTCTGCAGCATACAAGTCAAAAGAAATACAGGAAAAGCATTATTTCAACCACAGTCCTACCCCTTTTGATCTTCCATATCAATCAGTACAACCATGTCCACCACTGTTGGCCAGTTGATTTGCCCCGAACGATAATACGCTCGGTTTTTTCGGCAATATCAAATGTTTTAGGGTCTGAGAAACAGTTCACAAAATTATGAAGTAGGAGTTTGTCCATAGAGACCACCTTAAAGGATAGAAGAGCTAAGGATCCACGACACTATCTGTCGTTCCACTTCTTCCCAGTTGTGTACTTTAGTCACTAAAGGGTGTTCCTCCGCTGATTGTGTCTTACACCAAGGGTATGAGTTCTCGTAATCGAAAAGAAGAACCCTGATTCCAACTTGAGCACACTCAAGAGCATATCTCGGGTTATCGTCAATTAGGATCTTGGCTCCCAATGACCTGCAAGAGAATCAACTCAGCAAGAAAGAAAAAAAACTTCAGAAATAACCTCTCGATGGAATTAATAAGCTCATCAAGACAACTACCGTGAAAAGAAGCCAGAAATGCTTGCATTATATAAACGATATAGAAACAAGTGCACTTGATATTATTAAACAGGACTCGTGTACATACCGGCATATTTCTGACTTAGGTCTAGACTTGCCATCAAGAGCAAAATGGTTGCCAAAGTGAATCTCCTGGAAAAGTCCAGGATAGTGCTTCTCTAACCACTCTATTGTATGGTCCTTAATAACATTCTGCCGAGACCTACTCATAAATTTCCGAACTACCAGCTTAAGAGCAAAGGTAAAAGAATAAAGGCACTATTAAGGAAGGGAAGATAGTATGCATACATACGTTACGACCGAAAGGTTACAGAAACTTGATAACTTGTGAAGAGCCAGCTGAGCACCTGGGAGGGGGTGGATACCTTTCTTAAAATATGGTGTCTTGAAGAACTCATGAACACGGATATCGGCTGTCAAAACAAGAAAACAGGGCATGTTCTGAAGTAGCATGTAGACAAAGTAAACCCAACAACTGGTAAAGGGTTGGATTTTTTCAGAGAGTGTATTAAAACATCCAGCATCTTATTAAACAATCAGAACATATTCAAAATGTAGAAACATCAGCACAATTTATACAAAGAACAAAAGAATTAATGAGTATGCCCACTGATACCTTCATCGCGAGAACAGTTCCATATCTGTAAAAAAATAAAGAAATGCATCAGCACACTTGTTAAAGAAACATAACCAGCACCAAAACAACAGCTGAATATCTAAAGCAGAAAACACAGGGACAAAAGTAAATCTACTAAACCGAGAACTCCAAATCTCCAACTGCAAGACAAACAATCATGTGACTGCAACTTGAACATGGAAGCAACTTCATGTAACAAATATCGAAAAGAATGAGACCATTACCAACAAAACTTGTAACATAAAGGGAAAGAATCATTGCAAAATGATAGCAAAGAAGACTAGACACTACAGCTAAAACCCCATTAAAACATTTGCCTGATAAACAATCATGTTAACATGGAATCAAATTCATGTCACAATTATCAAACAGAAGGAGACCGTTATCAACAAAACTTATAACCTAAAGGGCAAGAAGCATTCACAAGGAAATATTCGAATGCAAAATGATAGCACAGATGACTGGACTCTGCAGCTAAAACCCCATTAAAATCATTGCCCGTACCTACACCAACCATATCAAATATTTTCATGGCATTAACATGAGCCTTTGGCAGATCAATGAAGAGCAAGTTTATTATTTCTTCTTTGGGTATTCACTCTTTCACACTAATAGGGCTCATCATCCTTTTCCACTCAATTAAAATCAACATTAATTGACTTATGGCAAAAGATTCCCAAATTCCAATAGACTTCCAATAATTCTCAGTATTGACTTCATTCTACTACTATTCACAACAAAAGGCAAATAAACAAATCATGAAAAAAAGAAGTCTTACCCTGAAAAACTCGTACACATGGTACTCTGAGACAGAACGATTCAACGAATAACGATCCGCTATAAATCTGTTCAAAGCCGACACAAAGTTTCCTAGTACTGCTTGTACCAAAAAGCAAGGGGGAAAATGTAATAATTACTTTAGAAAATACATAATTTTCACACCAAAACAAACAAGTATTGTAGCAAAAAGAAATTGTACCTTCATCGACATCGACAGCAACCGCAATTTTCTCCGGCAATGGCTTGTCGGGAAAATCAAGAGTCCCCCTCTGAAACGAGCCATTAGAATCAGCCACCGTCTTTGCCATTTTCTGGGGAAGATTAGAAATTTCCAGTCCGCGCGCCAATTGGGAAGCAAAGACGAGTGCTTTCTGATCCCATGTTCTAGGGGAATTCTCGAAACAACTTTTGATACTCAAATTTAACCCAGAAGCCGCTTTGCTAAACTTAAAACTACCGCCGCCGCCGCCGCAGACATTATAATTTTCGAGCGGGACGAATTTGAACAACCGTTGGTCGCTCCGCAACACATGGAGCTGCCTCGAAAACGGATCGTTACGCGCCAAAATCGTCATGCCCTTACGCTTACAGTCAGAGATTCGATTGAACAACAAACGAACACTACCAGTTTGCTTCTTTAACATAACGAAGCTCTACACATTCCCGTTTTTCCCACCCAGGAAAAAGTTGACAAAGGATAATGATTTGCAGCAAAAAAGAAAGAAATTTGATTAAAATAAACCAATTAATTCATAAACAATATGAAAAGAACCCCAGAAAATAGTAACTGAGACGGCAGAAAAAGTGTGCAAAACAAAAGCGCCGCGAAGTGATATATTTATAAAGGAATGCTATGAGAAATTAAAGGAAAATTCTTTTGGAATCTAAATGGCTTAAAATTAAAGGAATTTTGAAGGATATCTAGAAATTAGGAGGAGAATCTGAGGGATTTCGTAAAAATGATGTTTTGAATTATTATAACAAATAGAAAAATGACAAATTTGTGATTTTGGGAAATTGGAACCTCTTTTCTTATTTTCGAGAAATTATATTATGGGTCAGTTTCACCACGTTATTCATGGACTAACCAATAAAAACTGTCCACCTTATTATTTTTTAATTTTTCAAGTGAAAATTTACTTGTGAAAAAATTATGACATGAAAAAATTGATGAAGTGAACAGTTTTTATTAGTTGGTCTCATGGACAGGTGGTGGGACTGACCCATTATATAATTTTTCGTTTTTTTCCCTCTTTTATTAATACCAAAACGTCCAGAAAAAATATGGAGAAAAATTATATTATGAGTAAGTCAGATCGCGTTATTTATAAATTTTACATATATAAAAAGTAATTAATAATTTATTATATTTTTTAATCAAAACATATTTTTATAGGATGTGAATTTTAAATTTATTTTTAGTAGGACACAAGAATGGGTGCATATGGCTTTTATTAGGAATAAATGCTACCAAAATTTTTGGGAAAACTTTAAAATGTAGTTTAATTTAAAAAAAATATTTTGTATGCTTATTTATAAAAGAAAAAAAAACGTATTAAAATTTTAAATTCTGAATGAGTTACGTAAACTAAAAAGATTATCTTTTTAAATAGTTAAATTTAAGGTTATTTTTAATTAATTATTAAAAAGAAAAATATTTGTATAATAATGGTCGTCTGAAAGAGGGTCGGTCGCGTATAAGTTGGCGGTAAAAGATACTATACCTGAAAAATGAAATGGAAAAGGAAAACACATGGGTTGCTGTGCGGTGCAGACGAGGGCCTGATAGGCAATGGCAGGATGGTAGCTCCGCGCGCCGCTCGCTCAGCCACTCCTATGTGGTTGTGATTGTTATAACAATTACCAACGCATGAGAATCAGAGTCATGTTCATCTTTTAAGTAGTCAAGGCATAAACAATTTGCTAAATCCATATATATCTAAAAGTAAATTTACGAGGGATAAATAAATTAATATCGTTTTAATCTACGAAAATTATCTATAACATCGACTATATCAATATTTAATAAAACTTATTTTAAATTCTTTCTTTTTATCCTAGAATATTTTTACTGTACCTGTTTAGCTGGGCGGATACTAAGAAGTTAGATTTATTTTAAATAATTATTTATTAACTACGTTATTTATGGTTCAAACAATTAGAATAATTTGTTTTAAAATAATTACCCATCCATTAATTATATATAAGAAAGAGATGATAAATTATCTTAAAAAAATCGAAATAAACAATTCTGATTGTTTTGGACCATAAATAATGTGTGAACAAAGTTTGCCTAGTAATTTTCTAATGAATGAAGTGGATATTATCAAAATGGACATGAAGCTAAATAACATTAAAAAACAATAAATCAGATTATATATAATACATATTAACACATAAATGTTTTTAAATTAAAAGGATTAATTTTCAATCTCCATATTCTTTGAAATTTTAAAATTTAGTCTTTCTACTTTTACTTCAAAAAGAAAACGTTATTATTCTTAAAAAAAATCAAGTTCGAGTAACTTGTTCATACATTGTACGTACATTTTAAAAGTTTAAAAATAAAGAATATATATTATTATATAATCACAGCTAAAATATTAAAATATATATTAAAGTGTAAGAACTCCATTAAACTGGAGTATGTGATATTTAATATTAAAAAAATTAATTTACAAGAATTAAAAAGTTCAGAAACTAATAATAAATTGATTCAAGTAGTAAGTAATTTGGTATTGCTTAAAGTAAATATCGAATTTAAAATTTTATATATTTAAAATATTTCTATTGAAAGATTTACCTACCAAAATCAGATGCGTGACATGGGTCAATTTAGATTAATCAAGACAGAAACCTGAGATATTGGGAGGACAATCAGAAGTGAGAAACTGAATTTTAAAAGTCCAAAAGAATAAAGGGACTATAAGCAAATTAGACCAATTAAAAAACTAAACAAAAAAAATTCATGCACGTGGTTTTCGTCTCCGGTTCCCACTTCCCACCGCGTTTCCTAGCTGTGTTTGGAGTTGGACCCTCCACGGACTGCCACGAGTCCGCTCCCTCTACTCCTCTTCAACGCGCTTCCACGGTCTTCTTCACTCTTCAACCCTCCCCCCCCCCCCCACCAATATATATATACATTCCCAAAGAGCCGCCATTTTCATAGTCCAAAGCTCAGCCTGAAAAAGATTTCGAAACCAACCCTTTTTAATCCCAGGGACCATTTTGTAAACCAAATTTCAAGCTTTTCAATTGATGGTGAAGCCAACAAGCTACTCTCAATCATCTTCAGCATCACCGACGGAGCATGTTGATAATAGTAACAGTTCCAAGTATAAGGGTGTTCGGAAAAGAAAATGGGGGAAATGGGTGTCCGAAATCCGACTTCCCAATAGCCGGGAGCGTATTTGGTTGGGGTCTTATGACTCGGCGGAGAAAGCAGCGAGGGCGTTCGACGCAGCTCTTTTTTGTTTACGTGGCCGCGATGCGAAGTTCAATTTCCCCGATAATCCACCAAAGATCGTCGGCGGGCGGTCGCTTAGTCCATCGGAGATTCAGGAGGCGGCAGCTAGGTTTGCTAATGAGACAGAAACCAACAACAATAACAACATAGAGACAGAACAGTATACGTCATCTTCATCGGTGTCGGTATCGGTGTGGGTGTCTGATGGGGTCGAGACAACGCAAGTGGCGGAGGCTGGCCGTCATCATGACGAAGAAATGATGGACTGGTCGTTTTTGAGCATGTTGGATACTACTCCCGATTATCGAGGGATGTCCGATTATGGCTTTTATTTGCCTGCTGGTGATCAACTCTATCATCCTCCGCCGGTTGACGACGACGCCGATGATGACGGAAACGGTGGCGACGCTTTTTCACAGCCGCCGTTTCTATGGAACTTTTAAAGCTAAATTTTACAAAGGAATACTCTTGATCTTGTGTTTCATTTTTTTTGCCATTATTTTCTGGGTTAATCATGATTTTGGAGAATTTTAGCTGCTAAAGTCTCTGGTTTCCCCAGATATACAGTAATGATGAAATTTGTATCATGTATACTCATAGGATGAACATACCAATTTGTCTAGAAAAAACAATAGAATTTTTTGTAAAAGTTATTCGGTTTAAAATTAATTCGAATCGATCCAAATTAAATTGGTTTAAGGGTTCAATAAGCTTTTAAATTTTTATAAAGAAGTCAATTAAGCCCTTAAATTTTTTTGCACCCAATAAAACCCTCAAACTCACTAAAAAAATAATTTAGCCCTTAATTGTCGTAAAAAAATCAATTAAGCCCTTAAATTTTTATTGCATTCAATTAAACCTTCAAACTCAAGAAAAAAAATCAATTTGACCCATTGATCAACTATGATCGTTAACTTTAACGTTTTTTTTAAATTTTGACACTTGTTACGAAAAGATAATGTCACTTATCGTTTTTAAGAAATTTTAAATTTTAAAAATATATATAAAATCTAAAAACTTTATAAAAAACTTGAAAATTTTTAAATTATTTTAAAATATAAAAATATTTTTTATAATTGTAAAGTAACGTTTAATATTTTTATTTTTTATTTTAAATCTTTTAAAAAATATTATTTATTATTTTAAATTAAATTTTGATTTTTTATATTTTAAAAATATTTTTTCATGATTTTAAAATCATATGATTTTAAAAAAATAAATTTAAAATTTCTTAAAAACGAAAAAGTAGTGTTATTTTGTTGCAACACATGTTAAATTCTTTTAAAAAAAGTTAAAGTTATCGGTTAAAGTTGGTAAAATGGTCAAATTGATTTTTTTTCTTCTTGAGTTTGAGGGTTTAATTGGGTATTAAAAAAGTTTAAGGACTGAATTGATTTTTCTTTTGAGTTTGAGGGCTCATTTGGGAGTAAAAAAATTTAAGGGCTTAATTGATTTTTTTACAAAAGTTTAAGGGCTTATTTGACCCTTAAACCAATTAAATTTTATAAAATTAATTTAATTTAGATAAATTAAATGAATGTATTTAATTGGTTGGTCGAGGGATTGTCCAAATTTTATATAAATGTATATTTTTTATAATTTATTTTTTATTTATTTTTTAAATTAAATTAAATTTATAAAATTTAAATCAAAATAATCAAATTATTCAAAATTTTAATATAATTTAATTATAAATATTTATAATATTATACTACTAATTAACTCCTATTTAAATGATTATCTATAACTATATATAATTTTTATTTTTCAATAAACAATATAAAGAGTTAAGATCCAGTAATTATTAAAATCGAGACAAATCTCTTGCTTAAAAATTAATAAAGAAATTATTTAAAAATTCAAAATCTAACATTTCCATATCAAATAAAATCTATTAAATAAAAAAAATACGATTCCCTCGCCACCGGTAACCCTCAGAAGACTACAAAAATATATCGTTATTTTATTAAATAAAAAAAATAAAATTTGGGCATGCCTAGACGCCTAGTGCCTCGCTTATAACTCGCAAGTCTCAGATCACTCTTCTCGAAGTCCAGATCGGCGATCTATAAAAAAATTTCTACTCTTAAATTCCCATTTATTTAGCTCGATTCATTTCTTTTCCAGTCACTGCTGGATTTTGGGGCAAAATGATTGCCGAGGAGAGATGGTGCATCGTAACCGGAGGCAGAGGTTTCGCCGCTCGGCATTTGGTCGAAATGTTAATCAAATACGGCATGTTCTCTGTTCGAATCGCCGACTTGCCTTCAAAAATTGAACTTGAATCGCACGAGGAGAACGGTCTCATCGGCGAAGCTTTACGCTCCGGTCGTGCGGACTACGTTTCGGCTGATCTTCGCCACAAAGCTCAAGTACTCAAAGGTGTTCATTGAAATATCTCATTTATTTTCAGTCGATTTATCGGTAATTGTCAAATTTAACTCTCTCTCTCTCTCTCTTTTAATTTTAAATGTAGCTTTGGAAGGAGTGGAGGTTGTTTTCCATATGGCGGCTCCTAATTCGTCGATTAATAATTACGCGCTTCATCATTCGGTTAATGTTCTAGGTATGTTGTATATAGTTTTAGTGTTTTGGAATTTATTTGAGCTTTTTTGTTATTTTTTTACTACAATCTGCAGGTACTAAAAATGTTATTGAGGCTTGCATTCAACTGAAAGTGAAAAGGCTTATTTATACGAGCTCCCCGAGTGTTGTTTTCGATGGGGTTCACGGAATCTTTAATGGGAATGAATCTATGCCTTACCCAGCTAATGTACGAATTTCAATCTATTAGGATTCGGTTTATGTTTTTTATTACTTGCAAGTTGCAATTGATTCACTTTTTTCCAGCATAATGATTCATACTCAGCTACAAAGGCTGAGGGAGAGGCACTGGTCATGAAGTCAAATGGGATGGACGGGCTTCTAACTTGTTGCATACGTCCCAGCAGTATTTTTGGCCCTGGGGATCGGTTGTTGGTTCCATCATTGGTTGCGGCAGCCAGGGCAGGGAAATCCAAGGTGGTTATGTTTGTAGTCATTGTTTCCTTCATTAGAGTATATGTCTGTTTGATAATTCTTCTTATTATTTATTTATGTTTTCATTGATTAGTTCATAATTGGTGATGGCAACAATGTATATGATTTCACTTATGTCGAAAATGTGGCTCATGCTCATATTTGCGCTGAACGAGCTCTAGCATCTGGAGGAGAAGTTGCAGAAAAAGCTGCCGGGCAGGTACTCTTTTAATCACCTTCAAATTTTTGTACTGTAATTGCTAGCAAATGGAGATGCGGTTTGAGTGTTTTCTAGATATAGTATGTTTTCACATAGATAGTGTTTTGTTGCTAAAGTCAATTCCTCGCTTGATAGTGGTTAAATGATGATTTGACAGGCATATTTTATAACCAATATGGAACCAATCAAGTTTTGGGAGTTTGTTTCTCGAATACTTGAAGGTCTAGGCTATCAGAGGTATCTGAGTTCCAACATCTTTCTACTCGATTTTTCAGTCTTAGTTCTGCTGATTTACTAATGCATTTCACCTAAACCAACCACATCGTAATCTGTATTTTTTTGCTTCCATTTTGATTATACAGATTAACTTCATTCTTTTAAGTTAATGGTGACATCATGTTGATATTGTCTTTTTGTAAAAGAAAGTTGCAAGTTACTTTCTTTGAGATCCAGGTTGACTATCCTGGATTCACACTATTCCGGATATTGTAAACTTTTGATCTTTCTTTCTCATCCTACCCTTCAAATCCTACAAAATTTTGGATAAGCCAAAAGACTTCTTATTAGTATGTATATTGTACACTATGTGATTATTGTGGATTTTTCCTTATTTTTATTTGAGGTGGTGCACTAAGGCACTTTTCACAGATTATTTGTATTCTTAATCTGTTTCCGTGTACTGTATTAATTTCCATATCTATTTCCCTTTGGTGAAAATTTAGGAAATAAAAATGGTTTTGACACTAATACCTAGGATATTCCTCCTTTCTGGACTGCTGTACTTCTCAGGCCAAAAATAAAGATTCCTGCCATTGTTATAATGCCAATTGCACATCTGGTGGAGTGGACATATCGGCTATTAGGCCCATATGGCATGAAAGTTCCACAATTGACACCTTCAAGAGTTAGACTTCTATCTTGCAGCAGATCTTTTGATTGTTCAAAAGCAAAAGATCGGATTGGCTATACACCAATTGTCTCACTTGAGGTTCTGTCCTGTTTCACCCCCTCTTGTATTTAATTGCAACTTTTTTTCCTCATTACGTTTAATTACTTTTAGGACTTGGAGCTGATAAATTGATGTGTATCAGACAATAATACATTGAAACTATGTTTAATTTGCAACTAGGTTTACCATTAAATCTAAATTTCCCAGTTAAGTAATTTCCTCATGGTTGTTCCATTATGGAGGTGGTGGTCCATGTATTTGACCAGGCTTGTTCTTATACTCTTAAGTCCTGCGAATTGTATCAGCCGCAAATGTTTTTATAAACTGGAAGTATTGGACAACATAGATTTATTAACTCCTTGTATTATCTGTACAATAATTAATGGTTTATTTATGACGGTGTGATTTAATAATTTTGCAGGATGGTTTAAAGAAGACAATTGAGTCATTCTCACACTTGAGAGCTGAAAGTCGACCCAAGAGAGAAGGGGAATCTAAAGCTTCAGTCTATCTTGGACGGGGAAGGGGTACTTTTATTTCTTGTTGATTCTTTTATGATGTCTGAATATGTAATATACTATGAATACATCCTCACAAGTCATAAGGTTGGAAGTTTGAATAGATTCAACTTGATTAGTCTAATACAATATACTATTGATACATCCTCTTCCTCCCAAACACGGTGCTGCAGCATTGTTCACATTTCTGTTTGTTGTGTTGTTGCAATTCTTCATTTAGTTTTTCTGCTCTTTTCTTTCTAATATTTTGGAGGGTCAAAATCAAATTGTTTTAAGGGTTAGGAACTTAGGATTTAAGATTTAGTATGTGGCTAATCTATCCTTTAATCTTTGACTATGAAATAGAATTCAATGGATTGAAGGCTAAAAGGCAGTTGGGCTAGTGTCGAAAGGGCTGTGTGAATCTTGTAATCAAGCTTTAGATATGTTGTTCAACTGATGTAGTAGTTAGACTGTTACACTGATAAGGATAGATATAGTTTGACTGTTAAACTGATAATGATGATATCCATGTTATAAACTTTTTAGTGGAATTGATATATTTATTCTGTGTATGTGCTGATGTTCGTGTTTCACATTACTTAATTATCTGTGTGTTTTCAGTTGCTGACATGCTACTTTGGAAAAATAAAAGGCAGACACTGACAGTGCTATTTGCATTGGTTGCAATTTACTACTACTTCATTGCCTCGGGTGCTACCATTATCACCGCAGTTTCAAAACTTCTCGTGTTGTCACTATTTTTCTTGTTCATCCATGGCAGTTTACCGAATAGAATGTATGTATACCAAACCACTTTACTTAAAAAGGAAAGATTATCATGATCTTTGTCTTGAAAAATAAAAAATGTATATTCCCAAGTCGGGCACTTTTCTTGATTTTATGTATTTTGTGTCCTACTTATTTATGGCAAGTCTAAACAAGCACAATTTCCTAATGCTAAGCACAATAATTGCTATACATAAATGGTATTTGTGACGTTGCAGACTGGGATATACAATAGAGAAAATTTCGGCATCAGATTTCCACTTATCAGAAGAGAAATCAAAGAGCATTGTTATGTTGGTGGTTTCATCCTGGAATAGTGCTATTAATGCTTTGAAATCCCTTTGCCAAGGGAAGGATTGGATATTGTTCCTCAAGGTATTATCATTCTCTTGAGTTTGCTTGTTTGATGTCTAGTATACCAAGTACCTCTCCCTTTTCTAAACTTAAATATTATATAAATTAATTGTATCTCATGAAAAGCTGTATAAGACGATGCAACCTCTGGATTTCATCTCTTATGTTGCATGTTCATAGTCTTTAGATGGTGAATGGTTGATCACTAAACTTAGACCGTGTCCTCAATTCTTTGCCTTGAAGATCAGTGTAGATACACGATAGGTTCACTCTTCCAGCCATTGGCCTGTTATGCCTCTATTACTAGACTTAATTTATGTGTGCTTATTTGTATGTATAGAAATGCTGTTCACTATGAAATCCCAACACTCTTAATGGGAAAATTTATGGTGGCTGTAATCATTTGGCATAACTTAAACTTTTTCTCTGTAATGAAACAGGTCGTTTTTTCTTTACTGCTTCTTAGCTTCCTTGGAGCCATATCTTTTCGGACTATTTTTGTCATAGGTTTGCCCTCTCTCTCTCTCTCTCACACACACACACACACTCTGGAAAAGATGCATTAGGCATCTGCAAACAGATATCAACGAAAGGTATCTGTGTCACTGAACATGGAAAAAATATTCATTAATACTCCAGGCAGCAAATGTTGTTGCTTGTTCTACATAAAATAACCTAAACTTTCAGTTCTGGAAAAAGCATTGTCACAGGCCCATCTCCTTCCATAAGCTCATTCTTCATAATTTTCTCACTGAAATCGAAAACATATTATTGCAGGAGTTCCACTTGCCTTCATAGCTTTCTACGTATACGACAAAAAGGAGCAAGAAATCGACTCTTTCACCCTAAAAGCTTTCTCAATGGTGTGCAACTTGAAATCTGATATTTCCAGGAAAATAGTGGCCTCCAAGAAGAACGACTGATAGTGTACCGCACCATGGGAGGAGTGTGATCGAATTATTTTGAGCTCTTTTTTTCTGAGGATTTTAAGCATATGGACATGTAACATTGTCACTTGTATTTTAACTATTTCAGTTTCGGACAATTCCTTTCGAGATCCTTCGTATATTCAGAATTACTGCATCACTTTTGTTCACATCCAGCATTTGTTTCACTTCTATGTATTCCCTAGGAATGTTTGATACTTTTCCTCTTTGGAGTGAATACTGAAGTTTCTTTTGGGTTTGATTTGATTCTCTTGGATTGTATACTGAAAATAATCAGATATTTATTAGCATTGCTTGTTGGACTCTGTATACATGATATAGAGTTTGATATTTTGCTGTAGGACCGGACATCGAAGATATTAAGATCACCTTTCATGAACACCGTTGTTAAAACCGAACAAGACCGTCGACTGCCGTGATACTAATAGAGCATTCTTGATCATCTTGACTTACAAGTTTTCCTCGACGATGAGCCGAGCTTTCCACGCTGTTCAAGCTCGAAAGCATAAACAATGGTGCAGTCTGTAGAACTTTTCTCGTCAGCTCGTGCATCTCCGGTGCATTCGATAACGTCGTATCCCGGGACATTCAAGGTGATTTCGACACAAAGCTGATAAACCCTTTTCTTCTCTTGGCACCTTCGCCCATTTCCATCGGAGTGCTGCATAAGGCAATATGAGATTAGATGCACAGAAGTAGCCACCTTGACTTGTACATGAATAACCATAAGACAATGAGATTCCTAGATGGTTGAATAATCATAAAAAATTGTCATGCAAATACC
This sequence comes from Abelmoschus esculentus, assembly GCA_035048815.1. Taxonomy (NCBI): domain Eukaryota; kingdom Viridiplantae; phylum Streptophyta; class Magnoliopsida; order Malvales; family Malvaceae; genus Abelmoschus; species Abelmoschus esculentus. The sequence goes on from JAUCBN010000032.1 coordinate 572,372, forward strand.
CTTTCAGACTTTGAGAGCAACGTTGATGCGTCACTAGAGCCTATGAATATTAAAAGATTTTTATTGTATTTTCGAATGAGTCGAGATAATAAAACCAACAACAAAAATTTTGTACCGTAAAAATTTAAAAACAATAATATTATACATATATTTAGATCAATTTATTAACATTCGCGTACTTATAACATGAACGATTTGAATATAATACATTAAAAACAATATCATTAAAAACATAGGACTATTTTTTTTAACATCTAAGATACAAATCATAAACAATTTTATCATTAAACAATCTTTATTTAACATATAAATTAATAACTATATTAATATAACAAAATGAGTGATTTAATACTCAAATTTTAAAAAATCGGATATACCATTATAAAAATCCAATTAATTTATATTGTCATAGTTTTTGGACGACTCTTGAAATTATTTGAACTCTAAGTTCATAAAATGCCAAATGTGTTGACTCTGCATAGTGTCACGTATGTTGACAACAAGGTTAAAAAAGTAAAACTCTGCAGCTAGATAGTCATGATTATAATGTATGGAAAAGTAATACTAAAATTAATATTAAAATCACTTACAACTTAAAAATAAAAAATAAATATTTTATAAAGATAAATATACTATTAAATTTTAAAAAAATTAAATCTATTTGTTTTTATCTAATCGAGATGTATAACGAGTGAAAAAAATATGATCAATTTAAACTATCAGGTGATTAATTATATCAATAAACAATTATCAACCGATTAAAAATCTAATTTTTTATGATCATTGATAAAATTATAATTAAAAATTAACACTGTTAATATTTTTATGTCGAACAATAAATAATCGTTAGAGTATACTAAAATTTAATTAATAAAATAACGCATAAAAATAAACGTTTAAGGTCGAACAATAGTAAAAATATATTTTTCTGTTGTTAACAAGTATACCCACTATTTTTAATTTTATAAATCCTAAACCGATACAATATTATACTTTATGTTAGTTTTCTGTTATTCGATTTTTGTTATTCAACCAACTTTCTTCTAAGGGTTGTGGCTAAACTGATGTGATGATGTTGGTCAAAGACTGGCAGGGACATTCCTCTAAATTGGTAAAATTATAAAGAGATCCTTTTAAAAAAGATCAATTTACAAGTTAATGCATAGAAATTTATATTTTAATTATATGATTTAGAGTTTAAGTTTTTAAGTCTGTCTTTAGAGTTTAAAATTTCAATGTTAGAATTAAGGTTTAAGTTAATATTTTTATATATTTGAGTTTTGATCTATAAAACTTTTATCCTAAATTTTGATTATACCCCGTAAATTCAAAACACGTTAACTAAATAAAACTTGTAAACCCTAAAACTAAGAGTAGGAGGTGTTATGACCCTCAAATCTCATCGGATTAAAACATAAATTTATAATCATATTACCTTAAACTCGTTAAAATTTCTAAACTCTACAACTAATAAATATTTATCCCATCAATATAGAATTTAAGAATTTTATTTTCGTATCTAATTCATAATTATCCTACTTTAAATATTTTTTTTAATCACTCAAACGTTTTTAATAAAATATCATTATAAAAATCTCATAAAATAAAATAAAATCCTATAAATTTTTATTTAAATCTCTCAACTTTTCTATTACTCAAAATTATATTTTCTCATATTTTTTTAACAACCCTCCCGAGTTAGCTACTCTCACTGTGTCATTAAAAAGAGAGAAGGCTTGACAGAAAATTTCTGTCGCTTGGTCCAACCGCCAATGTTATGGACACGAATCTTGCTTTGCTTTACAGACTGTAGATCTTTTCCCACTGTCTTGTACGGCAGTTGACGACGGTTCATCGTGATACAGTGGCCATAACTTCGGAAAGGGACAAGTCCTGCAGAGTACATGCCTGGCGGGGTTAATTATTCAGAACCCCACCACCCCGAAATGTCGTGTTCGGACATGGGGTTGAAAGCCATTCGGCCATGGCCTGCCTGGTATAGTTATGGACAAAGATACCAAAATTATAACATAATATATTGGTGGTTAATTGGTTAATGAAATGAATGAAGCAAAAGGTTAAAAATGGTGGTCCAAACGAATACAAATCATCTGTACTTTTTCTATGTCTCCATTTATGTTCCACTTTAAATTAGAAGATTTAGGGTTTAAGGTTTAGAGTTCTAGGTTAAGGTTTTTGGTTAGGGTTTAGAGAATTAAGGGTAAGGTGTAGGATTTAGGATTTAGAATATAGAAAATATGAGTTTAGGGTTTAAAATTAATTTTTTTTAAAAAAATCAACGAGGCATCAAAGGAGACACACGAAAAGGGTAGAGGATTTGTGTTCGGTCCAAACGAGCAAAAATCTTATGCCCCTTTCTCATGCTCCCATTTGTGTCTCCTTTGTTATTTTACTAAAAAATTAAATTTTAAACCCTAACTCAAATTTTTTATACCCTAAACCCTAACCCTAAAAAATACACCCTACCCCTAATTTCCTATACCCTAACCTAAACCCCTAAATCCTAAACCCTCTAATTTAAAGTGGGAGCATAAATGGGAGAATGAGAAAGGGACAAATGATTTGTACTCGAACCAAACTCCCATGCAGATAATTTAACTGAGAAACGATAATCACTTAATTATTTTCTCACTCATATTTTATTCACTTAAATTAAAAAATTTAATTTATTAATTAAACTTTATACGTTAAACATTTTAATTGCTCCTTTATTAAATTATAACGTCGTTGAAAATCCTATTTTTTTTCTCTTACTATAGACCCATCATCTTCTTCTCAAACTACCCTGGCTGTCAACACAAATAGTGAAACCTCTGCAATAATAACATGGAAGTGAAAAAATATATGAATATTAAATTAAATTTTAAAATGACTAAAATATAAGTAAATGGATAATTGAAGGATGATTCGAGTAATTTACCCTTCGAATATTTTTTTTAAAATTAACCGACAGTTCTTCAAAGATACTGTACATGTTCAGGATAATAGTTCATTTTCTATATTATTTTAAATAATACAATAATTAAATTCATTGGGGACAAGAGAGTTTGGTGAACCGGTCATTATCGTGGCCCGAGAAAGTACAAACAAACCAAACCAAACCAAACCCACCCATATTTCTTCTGTTCTATAGTTACAAACCCAGCTCCACGTGTCTTCTCCATGTTTCTCGAAGCATATAATATATAGGTTGATTTACAGAAATTATATGTGTATTTTTTTCGGTTAATATTTGGTAACATTATAGATTTTTTTTTTTGAAATTAACATTATAGGTTTTAATGGGGATATTCATTTTCAAATATTTGGTTTTTAGGTATTTAAAAATTATGTATTCATTTTTTTGAATATTATATATCGATTTGTATTTTTGATTTATTTTAATCGAATATTTAAAAAATTAATTTATATATTTTGTAAGTTTTAAATTTAAATATATATTAAATATTTTATTATCGACGCTAAAACTATAATTTAAAAATATATAAAAATATAATTTAAAAATATATAAAAATAAAATTAAATTTTTATGTCTTATGATTTTTTTATATATTATAATATGTTTTATTTATTTTTTAAAAAATTTTATGTTCGTGAATAATTTTCTCATAACGTTTAACATTAATTGACGATAATTGATAATTTTTTAATAATTTTATTTTTTTATAATTCGTTTGTTAATATAATCAAATTAATTTTACATATAACATATAACTTATAGTATAGTTGGTTTAGCTTACGCTCCTACTTAAATCTTTATTGTTTCATCTCATCTATATTATTATAACATAATGAGCACATGTTTCTCGGATATGACGTTTCGTATTCTATTTTTTAATTTAATTTTTCTTTATTTCCTTTTTTATATTATTTGTAATATTTTATTTTTTATTTTTTAATCAATTCAGTTAACGTTATTCTTTAAAAACATATTATAATATAGGAAATAAATCTACAAATTGCCCATAATAAAAGAATTTCACCAAAAAAGTCTACTCCATATTTGATTCCCAAACTGAAAAAATGCTAATATAAAATACAGGTTTGATAGTTGAATTTGATTTATCTACGACAAATATAATTTTATTAAATTATAGGATTATAACATTATATTTTTTTATATTTATTTTATAATTATATTTATTTTCTTTTACGAATTTTATTCTAAAGAAAGCCGAGTTTTTTTTGTATGACTCAGTGCCTTGCTATAGGTTGAACTTCAATATAATAGAGAGTTAAACGAGTCAAAACCAACTCACCTCCTTGCTTCCTTTTTACCCTTTTCATGTCCTACCTTTGAAAATTGAAAGCCTAAACCTCCTTTTTCTCCGCCACTCAACCGCCATGGCACCCTCTTTTCTCAGCTTCGTCTCCTTATATGGAATCTATCTCCGCCGTTGCCTCACCGCCTCCGGTCTCACTTCAAAATCTATCGATATCGACAACGATACCACAATCCACTTATGGTCCCCAAATCCCGACCGAAAACCCCAACAACAACAAAAAACTGCCTTGCTTTTGCTCCACGGGTTCGGTCCCAGCGCTATCTGGCAATGGCGTCGACAGGTCCAGTTCTTCACTCCCTACTTCGACGTCTACGTCCCCGACTTGGTCTTCTTCGGCGGTTCCAAGACCAAGTCCAAGGAAAGGTCCGAGGTTTTCCAAGCCGTTTCGATGGCTAAGTTGATGGAGAAGCTTCGGGTAAACAAGTATCACGTTATGGGGACGAGCTACGGTGGATTCGTGGCGTACCATATGGCGAAGCTGTGGCCGGACACGGTGGAGAAAGTGGTGATCGCGAGCTCTGGTATCAACATGAGGAAGGCCGATAACACGGCGTTGCTTGAGAGAGCCAACGTTGAGAATATCGAAGAAATCATGCTACCGGAAACGGCTGCTCAGATCAGGACTTTAAGCAGTTTGGCCATTTCATGGCGGGTCAACATGGTTCCTGACTTTTTCTGGAACGACATCCTCAACGTAAGTATATTCCATACTCTGAACTTTTAAAGCCACGAACCCTAAAGAGAGAATATTATGCAATTTTGATGATCACAATGATAAAAAATTTTATATTTTTTAAATAAAATTCAAAAACTAAAGATTTACGTGTCGATAATTGATTTTAAAATATTCTTAAAAATAAATATAATTAAATATATTTTTATAAATAAACGTGGTCCACTTTGGGTATATTATATTTCCACTTTTATTTGCTTTTTCCTTAAATATTTTCATGATCCTAGAGCCACCTTACTTGTTTTCCTTGTTAAGTTTATATGCCTTTTTAGGAAGAGAAAGGGTAATAGAGTATAGCTTAATTGGAGTTGTGGTTTGTATAATAGAGAGAGATGTAGGGTCGATTAAGTTTATTTAAATAATTTATATTTTTAAATTATATTTTAAACGTTTTACAGCGTAATTAGTGGTGGATATTTGGTTGAGTCCAAATAAAATTGAGTTAAAAATTTTAAATTTTTTTTAATTTTTTTGACTCGAGATGTTCAAGTTTCTGTTCATATTTAATTATTAATATTTATAATATTATGGTTCTAATTAGTTCGAATTTAAATAATTTTTATAACCATATACATTATACATATATTTTTTATCTTATATATCACATAGAATATAATAAGACTTTGACTCGATTTTAAAAATTAATTTATTGATTACTTAAAATTTTGAACTATTTGAATTTTTACTTTGAAACTCAAATATATATGTAATAATGTCTATAATTTAAAGAAATCAAGCAGCGTGATGTTCCTAATTCAACTATAGTTACTTTCCTGCACACTGCAGCAATTATACTCAGAGAACAGACAAGAGAAACTGGAGCTTTTAAATGGAATTACACTTGCGGGCGATGATGAAGCATTCAACCTAACTCCGCTGCAACAGGTAGACAAAGACTTTTCATTTTTATAATAACATAAACCTTGTCACTTATAAACGGCAAGATTCAGGCATCTCGGCAACTTTAAGTGACAAGGTTCAAATAATACTATAAAGTTTGATTTGTTTTTCTAAATTTACTCTAAATTCAATTTATTTTTTTAAATACAACTTTAAACATCATTATTCCTTTGAATTCATCGATCGTTGATATCGATAGTTTAATCTTCTCCTGTGTGCCAATTAGGATGTGTTGATAGTTTGGGGAGATGGAGATCAGATTTTCCCATTGAGAATGGCACATGAACTCAAACAGTAAGATCAGTACAAACTTTTACTTGGTTTGAAAAACTATATAGATTCTATAGTATTTTAGAGTTTAAAAAATATTTAAAAAATATTTGTTTTATATTTTTTTTTTGTCTAACTGATCCATTTCAGGCTTCTCGGACAGCAGATCAGGCTAGAAATAATAGAGAAGACATCTCATGTTCCCCAGATTGAGGACTCAACACGGTTCAATAAAATTGTCCGACACTTCCTCTGCGGGGGATCATCCACCACATGATTTGTAATCTTTTATGTAATGTTATAAAATTATAATTGAAGACAAATTTTTACAATCAGATCGTAAGTTTAATCATTTGAAATTTGGATTAGGTCGGTTTGATAATTTTATTTATCTACACAAGGTATTAATATTTTATTAGTATTTATGACTAAATAAAGATTATTGATTAGGATCGTGATAGATATAACAAGATTTGAATTTAAATTAATAATTTTATACGTTTTTTAATTAAATGGTTTGAGAGTTCACGGATTATGTATGAACCGTTTCCACATTGGATCCGAATCCCTCTTGGTGGGAAGAAAAAAGGGATATAGAATGGAGAAATTGGGGTCCCACTCAGACATTGTGGATAAGGAGGAAGGGGGGAGAATGGAACACGTGGGACGAAGCAGGTATTTGATGGACGGTTTTAGTAGTAATTAAGATAATAAAGCAATTTCATCTGATAATTTATTACGGTAGGAACACGAGAAATTATATTATGGGTTAGTCTTTTCACGTTATTTATAAGACCAATTAATAGAAATTGTTTATTTCATTATTTTTTTAATTTTTCAAGTAAAGATTCACTTGAAAAAATTATGACATGAAAAATTGATGAAATGGACAGTTTTTATTGGTTGGTCTCATGGATAGGTGGTGAAACTGACCTATCATATAATTTTTAGTAGGAACACATCTCTTCCACGTGTAGTTATACTCCTGTCCTATACACGTGGCATTTCACTTCACCAATAATCCATCCATCTATTATTACTTATTATGTTGGTGGGAATGTTTTTTTTTAAGTTTTAGGGTGAACCAAAATAAATAAGATAAAATTAAAAGTACCTTTAAAAATTATAAAAAATTTAATATTAATTTTTATATATATTATTTTTTTATGATAAACGTAAGAAATTCCGTATATAATAACTTTTTTTATAAAAATTTAATATTTTTAAAAGTATAAAAATATAAAAATTTTAATATATAAAAATATATAATATTAAATTTTTTATAATAATTTTATTTTATTTTAACCCGCTTCACGTCCGTTTTGTTCCGCTAATTAATTACCCTTCCCTCTCTCTCTACTTAAAGCTTGAATACCTTATCCAATTCTAAGCTTGATGTAATATTATTAATTTATAAAAAAAATAATGAACCCATAAATTATTTCCAAAAAATAATGATGTTAAATTTAAGAGATTTATGTTTATATTTTTAAGGTGTATATAAATTGTTAAATATTTAAAAATATTGATACGTTGATAATAAAATCAATAATAAAGTTTTTTTCTTATATTTTTATTATCACATTCTCTTTTTCAAAAATTCAAATTTTAATATTTATTTTAAAAATATTTATTTACTTGGTTAAAAATAATATATTGCTTTAATATTATGACATGTGATTAATATAATTGTATCACATCATCATAAATACTAAAACTAAAAACTCATCAAAAATAATGATAATTAAATAAATAAACAAAAATATCAAAAATTGCATATAAAACCTTCATATCTACTCTTGTTTCCATTCGCTCTTTCCCTTTTCTCCTTTTTATTAGGTTCTTCTTTTTCGGTGGCTTCGGTTGTTTTGTTTGTGTTTCAAGGAAGAAAAATTTCTGGAATCATCATCCTCTCCCTTTGTTTTCACTGTTTATTGAGTAACAAGAGTCGCACTGCACAACAAGGAATGTTTCTGTATATCGGCATTTGGTAACTTCGATGGAGTGCGTCAGTGATACTTTCAGATTTGAATCCACGCCGACGAAAGAAAGGAAATCGAGGACGGAGGAAGAGGAGGAGGAAGACGATTGGAGGAGTCCGGCGTCTACAACGACATCGTCTTCGATCGGGAGGAACAGTGATGACGTGTCCGGAAGATCATCGGACGATGGAGGTTGTGACGAAAACGAGGTGCAAAGCGGTTATAGAGGTGGTTTCAACACGATGGATTCGCTCCAACAGGTTTTGCCTATGAGGTTCGTTCGTAATCGCATCTCCTCTTTGTTTTAGATCTGCGGCAAATCTATTAGCAAAACAATTGGATACGAATAATCTGGTAGAATTATAAACTTTACGAAAAATTGAGAATTCAGTTATTTTAACTTGTTAGATTTTAATCTCATATTTTAAAAACTAAGATAATCCAGTTGTTGAACTTGAGGGTGGAACAGAGTTGGCCTCCGAAGGTGGTATAATCTTCATTAGTTCCTTTAAAAGCTTATCTTTTAATGGTATAATTGCATTTTAACTTCCATAAACAATAACATTACAGGAGAGGCATCTCGAGTTTCTACGATGGCAAATCTAAGTCATTCACAAGTTTAGCCGAAGCTTCCTCAGCTCCCTCGATTAAAGAAATAGCAAAGCCTGAAAACGCTTACACCAGGAGGAGAAATCTGTTGGCAATCAACCACCTGTGGGACAAAAACAGGAACAATAAAAGACCCATTAGACCGATCAGCTCAAGCAAAAGCACATTGGCCCTCGCTGTTGCATTGAGTAGCTCCGAGAGCATCTCTAGTACCAGTGACGACTCTAATTCAACTTCCAGCCCACGGCTTCCTCCGTTGCACCCACAACCCCGAACATCTTTCATTAATAATAATAATACCCCGTCGTCGCTGTCCAGTGGACGGAATCTCTCTAACTGGCGGTTCTTCTCGCTGGCTGATGTAAGGGAATATAATACTGTTATAGAAAACTAACTCTTGAGAAAGAGACTTGACAATAATTTGTTCATTAAGTTTACACGTAGTTTGATGTATGCTGAAAGGGGGATTTGGGTGCATGTTTTATGCCTTCCTTATTGTTATTGTCTAAAGGAAAATGTCCCCCCGAGCTTTTATCAATGTTGTGGTTTTCTTTGCCTGATGTAAAAAGGAAAACTTTGCACCAAATTTTGCTTTATTTATAAGATTTAAACTAGAAAACTTACTTCAAAAGCATCGAATTCTTTATCGCTCAATCTAGGACTGGTCCCTGATAATTATTTTTTCCGGATCCTGTTTCAGAATAACAAAGCAAATCATCTTATGTTCCCATGTGCAAATAAGCGAGTTACAGTATCATCATAAGACCCTAGCTGAATTACTTTAAAAAATTTCAAATAAAATTTAAGTTATAAGATAGGGCTCATAAACTCGACTAACTCCAAAAAAATGACTACTCGATCGAATGTTCACCCCTATAGTCAATTCTTCTGTCCCCGCTTTCTCCACTGAGTGGATCCATTTCTCCATATCATAAAACAGGGATTCAATCCATACCAATAAAATCATGCCATCAGTAGCATTATGGATCAAGCATCAGGACCAAGATGAGGTACCTATAGATACATCAGCCACAAGAAGCATGGGGATTACCGTTCACCAAGTGGAGCTCCTTGGCACCCCTCCATCATGTGCACATTGTAAAGATGAAGCAGCAAGCTTTGTGGTCTAACTGCCGTCCGAATTCTTCCTGAAATGTAAGAGAAACAACTATGTAAAGTCTTGGTCTCTATAAATGCAAAGTACCAAATAACAGTACTGAGCAAATTGGAAAAATCAGTATACAAAAACTTGCAAAGAATTGTTGTCATGCGTTTGAAGAATTTGAAAGGTTTCTGTATTAATGTGATAATTATGTTTTATAGGACTATATTTATAACTAAAAGCAGAACAGAAGCTACCAAGTTGATCTCCAACACCATAATCTACAGATTCTCAATGTTGAAAACAAGTCTCAATCATTACCATTCTGAACATCTACACAGAATGATAGAAATTAAGCTAAAAAAAAATAATTACGAATGCAATTAAGTAAAATTTAAAACATTACTTGAGAAATTAGCAAGCACACCAGGTCAGGTTCGTCTCGATGTTCTTCCTCTTCATCCGCATCTCCAGGAAGCAATGCCTCTGGAAACGCCAATAACCTGAAGAGCGAAAACGAAACCAAAATCCAACAAGTTGGTAGATAAACAACTTTTTTTCCCAAAAGAGTGAAAAATATAAACGGAAGTTAATGTAATGAAACCTATACCGATTTATCTCAGGCCGTTTGAATGCTGCGGGCCTGTTTGGCTTTTAAATCAGTGATTTGAGTTTGACACTGCAAGCCGAGGTCAAGCTCTTGCACTGAAGCCTCCCTCTTTGCTCTTGCGTCACAGCCGAGATTCATGTTTGGTTCCTGAGAAGATTTTGAAAATTTCAGAGAAACGTCTAAAACGAACAGAGAAAGAGAAGATGTTGTTTTAGCAGTGGGCCTTTCGGGTTCCCGCCCTAATTGGTGGGCTGCAGACTAAATTATATTCGATATAAAATAATCACAGGAAGTTTAATATTTTTTTAAAATAACGTGACAGTTAAAAAAATATTATACGATAATAAATTTAACTTCTATATTTTTATATTTAATTAACCTAATTAAAATTAAAAAAATCATTGATTAACAATTTTATCGTTCGAAGAAAACTATAGTATATATAACGTGAAAGCAACTCTTGCAGCCATGTAGAATTGGGAATTTGGAATTCATTAATTAGCAAATAGCAATGGGAAGTGGGAACCACATCAATTTTGCACATGCTAAAGTAGATAATTATTTAAAAATAAAATTAATAAGTTAATTTAGATTATCCGTTTTATCTATTCAACGATTTTAAAAATATAAAAATTATATGATACATTTTTCTTAAATTATAATTTTCTCTGTTTTTTATTTTTTTAATATTTTATTCCTAAAAATTAAATCACAAAGTTCGTTTCCATGTGATTCGGTGAAGTGAGTGAGTAGTCCGAGTCACATGGTTTTGTTGTTTCCAGTCCATTTACATCACGCATAAAGCTCTTTAATAACCAGAAACATCCTACTTCAGCCACATCTCACCTGACCTGGTAATGCTATTCAACTTCAGTTATTTTGTTGTTACCAAATTAAATGGCCATCCTCCGAGTCGAAACGAAGGAAATGAAGAAATTATTCTATGAACCGGTTTTACTATATCATTTATGGTCTTTAAGAATAAAAAATAAATCTACGTCATCATTTTTTTACACATTATCTGCATACTTATAATTTTAATTTACAAATCATCTCTCTAAATAACATATATTAAAATTTAGAAAATGATAATGTAGATTTGTTTTTATTCTAAACCCCAAACACTAAACCATAACCCTAAACCATAACCCTAAACCCTAAACTCTAACCCAAAACTATAACCACAACCATAAACCCTAAACTATAGCCCTAAACCTTAAAACTTAACCATAAACACTAAACCCTAATTAAAAACAAATCCACGTCATCATTTTTTTAAAAATTTTAATATATTTTATTTAGAGAGAAGATTTATAAATTAAAATTATGAGTGTACAGATGATGTGTAAAAAATAATGACATAGATTTATTTTTTATTCTTAAAAATCATAAATGACGTAATAGAACCGATCCATAAAATAACTGGGACAAAAAGAAACACCACGTAAACACATTTAATATACAAATTTGAATGTTTTTTTTATTAAAATATATTATTTAATTAAGAAAATGGTAGGGTGGTTACGAATTAAACCTGAAGTCAGGGCGGGTTTTTTGCGGTTACATGGTTTATAATCTCTTCAAAACTGTAGAAAATTCAAAATCTATCTTTAAACTTTAAAACAATTTAATTTGGTCCTCTTTAATTTTTTTTAAAATTATATTAAATTTCAAATATTAAAATTATTTTTTTAAATTTTTTTGATGAAATAAATATAAAAAAATTAAATTTATAATAAACCGATATTAATATACTTATATTTCATTTTTTTACAAGATCAATCATTGATAAAATCAACTTAAATGAAACCACTTTAAACGAAGACAGTTAATTAACATCCTTAAATGTGTGAAAAATAATTTTAATAAAAAATATTAAAAATAAGATTAACATAATTTTAAATAATTATTAACATTTTTTACAAATAATTGATACATTTAAATAAAATTGTCAGTTATAATTTATCTATATTCATTTAAAAATTATTTATTTTATTTTAAAAAAAGAGTTTTAAGAATAGTTTAGAAACATCCTAAACTTAATATCAGAAGCAAGTAATCATTGCTGTGTTGAAATCAGGATAATTATAATATGTGGATGTGGCGGTCGCCAAGTTGTGGTTTTAATTTATTCACAAGAATTTTGATTTTTTCTTTCCAACTAATTAATTTATTTTATAAAAAAAAAGCTAATTAATTTCGTTCGCATTTCTTTATATAGTTTAAAACACGTCATAATAATAAAATATCATAAGCAACAGCTACATCAACAAAGCCAATTAGCTAAACAACAATAGCATCATCACTAATATTAACCTAGCAGCTACTTTTCATCTAAAAAATTATTATTATTATTCTATTTATTTATTTTTCTAAAAAATTATTTATTTTGATCTCTGTAATTTCTTCAATCTCGGCTGTGATTGGAGGAAGATCACAAATTCTGACGAAGTGATCTGGCGTTTGGCATTTGTTTTGTTTGGCTGTGAAAGGGGAAACAAGCGAAGTTAGGGAGGAAGAACAGGTCAAACATAGCCAGCTTCTTTGAGTTTCGTGTCTCGTCGTTCTTCTTCTTTCGATTGCAGAGAAGATGGAGTATTTGAAGCAGCCGAACTCTATTATTTGCATACGAGGAGCGATTGTGGTTCGGAAAGAATAAGATAATTCCGGATTATAAGGTATGGATTTTTCCTTCGACGAGAAAGTTTGGTTGTAAGTGCATGCTCTTTTGATAAATTCCCTGAGCCTGGGGCTCGGGGAGATCTGAATCTAGAAATTGAAAACGGAGAGAAAAAAGAAGCTTACCATGGAATCATCCGCTGCGAAAAGGTGTGATTGCCATGTTCTTAACGATAATGGTAGCTCCACCCAATCTCAACCGTCTACGTGTATGCAGAAATTCAAACTCTACGAAACTCGATCGGTAATCTCTCATTTTTATTTGTATTGTTGTTTCTTTCTTTGCTTTGATCTCATTAATTTACGTTGTTAGCAGCTTAGTTTGAATGTATTTTTTACTTGAATGGATTTGTTCTAACTAATTTCATTTTGATGTTTGTGTGCAGAACTTTTATATGATTGGAAGGGACAAGAGTAGAACGTATTGGAGAGTGTTAAAGATAGACCGGCTTGATCCTTCCGAGCTAAACATTGGTGAAGATTCTACCACGTATTCAGAGAGTGAATGCTCTGAGTTGTTGAGGCGAATACATGAAGGAAATATATCCACTGGTGGATTGAAATTTGTTACAATTTGTTATGGCATTGTTGGTATGGATGTTGAAATTACATTATGACTTTAGGGTACTATTAATGTTGTTCAATTATTCAAATGCCAATCTAATTCGTAATTGTTCCATGTTTTAGGGTTTATTAAATTTCTGGGGCCTTACTATATGCTTATTATTACGAAAAGAAAGCAGATTGGCTCGATTCACGGTCATAATGTATATGCGGTTTCAAAGAGTGAGATGATTCCTGTTCCAAATTCAACTGTTAACTCAAACATTGCGGACTCTAAGGATGAGAATAGGTCTTCTTCTTTTCTGTTTGTTAATATAGTTGGTCCATTATGCTGAAAGGTTTTATGTTCTGTTCTCTAATGTGATTAGAAGAAAATTATTGACATGATATTTTGTCCCCTTTGTTTTTTAATTTTAAATTGTGACTTTTCCAACTATAGTTTTTAATTCAATATTAGTTGTTTCATTTTTTTTAGATACAAGAAGCTCATGTGCACAGTCGATCTGACAAAGGACTTCTTCTTCAGCTATTCATACCATGTTATGCGTAGTCTTCAAAAGAATATGTGTAATAATGAACCAGGTCAGGTTCTTTATGAGACCATGTTTGTGTGGAATGAATTTCTAACTCGAGGGATCCGCAATCACCTCCAGAATACTTTATGGACAGTTGCATTGGTGTATGGATTCTTTAAGCAGGTTAGGGATGGTGCACATTTGAAGTTATTATTAGCTAATGTTTTATCAAGTTACTATTGTGCTTATAAGATGGATGGTTAGTTTCATAGTTTGACATTGGGCTATGTGAATGTAGGCCACACTTTCTGTATCTGGAAGGGATTTCAAACTTACACTCATTGCAAGGCGATCCCGCCACTATGCTGGTACCAGGTAAGAAATGTTTCCTACAATAAAGGGAAAAGGCTTATAGTTTTATTTTTGTAGAGCACTAGCGCCATGTGAAATAAAATCCTACTTGGTTATTTTCTGTGATGTGATTCTGGAAAGTTATGGATTGAAACTTCTTGTCTGCATTTGCACATGATTTTCTATGTAGGTATTTAAAACGAGGAGTAAATGAAAAAGGAAGGGTAGCTAATGATGTGGAGACAGAGCAGATTGTCTTCGAGGATGTCCCTGATGGGCTTCCTTCAGAAATAACTTCTGTTGTGCAGAACCGAGGATCAATTCCACTCTTTTGGTCACAAGAAACCTCACGTTTGAATCTTAAACCAGATATCATATGTATGTGCTCGTAATTGCTGGGAGTACTTCAGGCATTTTTCATTTACTTAGAAAAAGAAAAACTAACCCTTTTCTCTCCCTCTTTTTCTAGTGTCAAGGAAGGACAAAAATTATGAAGCAACCAGACTTCATTTTGAAAATCTTGTCAAAAGATATGGCAACCCTATAATTATTTTGAATTTGATTAAGGTAATTTTGGTAACATCACCCTGTACCCCTTTAATGTTTCTTCAGCTGCATGTCATCATTATCCTGGTTCTTCTGTTTTCTTTAATTATTTCATAAACTGGTATATTTCTTAAAGATAGTGCATGTACACTGTGCAGAAAATCTAAGAATTGGTACAGGAAAGGGTGGGGTGGGGGAGCATTGTACTTTGATGTACCTCTATGATATCACTGATTTTATGTTAAGGTTCTGTATCTTATAGCTTTTGTGTGATGATCAGACACAAGAGAAGAAGCCTCGAGAGTCAATTCTTCGTCAAGAGTTTGCAAATGCAATCGATGTTATAAATAAAGATTTGTCAGAAGAGAACCGATTGAGGTTTCTTCACTGGGATCTACACAAACATTCTCGGAGGTATGTTATAAGTTTGTTATTTTGTTCCCAAACTAATGCACATTATACTTTCTTTCCCCTTCTGTTTATTCCTCTTTGCTCTTTGGCGTTGGTTCTTTTTTATTTTTATGGGTTGATTCCTAACCAGCTGTAAAAAACTTCCATTTTTTTCCCTTCCAGCAAAGCTACAAATGTGTTGCTACTTTTGGGCAAAGTTGCTGCGTATGCATTAATGCTAACAGGTTTCTTTTATTGTCGAGTCACTTCAACCTTGAGACCTGAGGAGTGCATGGCTTGGTCGTCCTTCGAGTACGTTTTTCACATTCAATAACTTCCAGTTTTGCATATGAAAATTTTGTAAATATGCTTTTTTTCTAAAACACGGTAATGAATGTAGTCTAGATACCCAACACAACCCGACTCATCAATAGGGATTTTGAATTTTCAACATGTTAAGACTTTTGCAGAAGGTTGACACTTGGCTCGTTGGATTATGGTTTTCTATCTATCATTAATTTTATATGGTGGGACTATAATGATGTGTTATACATATTGAAGATCTCTGTTTTGTATTACTTCAAAAAAATTCTTTTTCTATTAGCTTACAGTTGAAAATGGCAATTTTGTTTTCAAACGATGGTACAGGAGCATTAATGATATTGGCATGTCACCCCAGAGATATCGCTACAATGTTACTGACAATGCTTACAGATTGGAGAGGAATTGTTCTGAATATAATAATGGTACTAATGGTAATCATTCTCTCAAGCCTCCAACATTCCAAAGAGGTGTTCTTAGGACCAATTGTATAGACTGTCTGGATCGCACAAATGTTGCACAATATGCATTTGGATTGGCTGCTCTTGGACATCAGCTTCATTCTATAGGGATTAGAAATACCCCGAAGATAGATCTGAACGATCCTTTGGCAGATAATTTAATGTGTTTCTATGAGAGAATGGGTGACACACTTGCTCACCAATACGGTGGCTCTGCAGCTCACAATAAGGTATTCCATTTTGTTTTTGTAATATTTGTTCTTTGGGAAATAAATGAAGTGAATATTTGTTAACTCATTCCAGTAACGTGCTTCATCTCCCTGTCAAAAGTTCAGTTATAGCTTATAAATGCAGTCATCTAAGTTTGTTGATTTTCTATTCTTTTATACCATGCAGATATTCTCTCAGAGAAGGGGTCAGTGGAGAGCTGCAACCCAGTCGCAGGAGTTCTTTAGAACACTTCAGCGATACTATAGCAATGCATATATGGATGCTGAAAAACAAGATGCAATTAATGTGTAAGTTTCAGTATTATGTTTGTGTTACTTCTAGGGGGAAATTGATGTCTGTTTCAATTTGACACCAAATGGTCTTAAAGCATGTTCTACAACTTTGATGCATATAGGTAGTTAGCCTTTCTTGGGTTAATACATCCCTGATTGCACCACAATGAAATAAAAGGCTCATATCTTTTATTTGGAGTTCAGTCAATTTGACTTTCTCTTGTAATTATCTTAAATTCATATCTTAAATGTGTTATTGTTAATATCTTGATCAATTCTTTTAATAATTCTTTGTGCAGATTCCTTGGGTATTTCCAGCCCCAGGCTGGTAAACCTGCTCTGCGGGAGTTGGGTTCAGATCAGCATTATAGGGAAAGAAACGGAGAAACTATTTTTGACGAAGATGGAAGGTAGATTTCTATGTAAAACCTTGAGCTCCATCCCTGAACCATAAAGTAGTGACTATAAATATCCTCTATTATTTATTTTTGGGAAACACATCTCTTTGAATATTCTTCCTGCAATTTCTTGTTTTGAGTGCTCCACTTTCTCGTTAATCAGGAATTCTGATTATGGGTGCTTTTCTGAGTTGTGGCGGAAAGCCACTATGAATGGGCCATTAGGATTTGTGAGAATGAAAACAAACAGTTATGTAATGACATCCATATTTCATCATAAACTATATGACTTGTTCTCAGTTTTACCTATGCTGGATCTTATGTAATGAATTTAGTAAGTAGCTAATGTTTTGAAGCGAGATTTTTTTTGCGTTTCATTTCTTCTTTGTTTTGGTTTGACTTCCTATTTAGTGTAGAATATTGTTATCTGTTATGTACTTAAGTAACTTGTACAGCTAGGAGGGAGTTATTAAGTCTTTGTATTATTGTAGGAGTTGGACTTCTGTTTCATTTTAAACTCTTATCTCTACATATAAGATAAAGCTCACCTAGTGTAGTGATAGAACGGTAACACTAATGTAACAGACCTATTATTAAATAGGTTGTATCTACTGTTAGTGATTTATGGAAAATAAGAGAAGAGAAGAATTTTTTATCTTCCAAACCATTTTTTTTCACATTTAGTTATCTGGTTATTGCTGTGTATCACTTCACTTTCAAATCCTTAATTTTCAGGTCACTTTTCAAAAGATCATTTTCCGATGGAAGCATTCTTCGTCAAACTGGGTCACCTATGCCAGCCACAAAAGATAAGCAGGAGAAATTTACCAATTCAACCTTGCCTGACCGATCACAAGGAAGCAACGGCCTTTCAGAGTCATCACCCGAGATATCAACTTGTGACAGTGATATGTCGTATTCAAGGTTACTTGCTTTCCGTTCCCACTGTTGAACGTCTTTTACTTTGAAATGCCACTGGTTTTGAATGGCTACAACCTTCTATTTCTCCCTAAAGTGCTTAGGAGATGAGATGGGATCCGCTGTTTCATATGTTTTAACGTTGACTATTTAATCTATATGCTTTGTTGAGCTAATCTTTTGCATCAACGCTTTCATAACTTTGTAAGTCCTGTTTAAGTGTTGCTGCATGAACCAGCTGGTGGAACTGCATGTTTCACGGTTTCCTGTAATTAATGGATCACCTTTAGCATGTTGCATATATGGTTGTCCCTTTAAATTTCTTCTTTGATACAGATATCTTCAAATTCTTTGTGCAGGTATACACCCTCTATGCCTCGAAGGCAGTTGTTTGGCGACGTGCAAAGAGATCGCTATCTTGAAACTGGTCAAATTTTCTTTTCTGGACATGGGGATGGAGTTAATTGCTCTAACTTTGTTGACTTAGATTGGCTTTCATCCTCCGGAAATTCATGTGAGGACGAACCGTATGAGAGGTATGGTTTCTTGTTCATGTATGCTCCAAAACTCAAGCTTTAAGTCCACAGTAGCATTTGTTGTTCAGATAACATATGCAACAAACCTTTTCTACATGGTCTTTTTTGTTTGTACACGTTGTTTGTTGTGCATATTACATGTACTGCAGGTTAAAAAACAAAAAGATCATACCTTTTTACCCAAAAAAAAAAGATCAACTAACTTGAAACATCAAATGATTTATGTTATTATTCTGAACTGAACCTCTTCTTCCCCCATCACTGATGCATGCATACAAAAAGAGCACGGCCCTTTCACAATTTGTTCTACACGGTTTCTGCTTTTTTACAGCAATGGGATAATTTGTCGGTTTTTTAATCTCTATAGAACAACCGTATAAATATGTGCAGGTCATCACTACTTCAAAGTTCTCTAGGGCTTTCATCAGAGAATGTTGTCAATGGAGTATTGGGAGAAACAACCCCCTCAACCAGTGAATATGGATTGAGTATGAAGGTTGGTACTTTTATCGCCAGTGGAAGGTTCTTGAATCATACTTTGCATCATATATGAATCAATGTTTTCTGATCAACTTGATTTGACTATAATAGTTTTACATCGCATAATGCCGAGACATTCTTCTTTTTTGCCATAAATATATACACCACAACAATATTTTCTGTGAGACTAAGTTGGCACTTTCTTTCTTCCATGTATCAATGCATTATAAAAACTGCAGCTGTGAGTTTTTCTCGAGCGCGAAATAATGGCTAACCTAAGTTATATATTTATGTAGGGAATGCAGCAGAAAGGAACTGAGGAATTTTCCGATAGTTTTGTGCAGTGGGTAAACGATGGACATTTGCTTTCCTATTAAAGTTTTGCTTGGTTTCCTCAAATCTGTAGCAGCAGCATACACACGTCCATGGCACCACTGAGTCAGGCTGCCGCAGTGGTGGAAGCGGTTGCGATGGGCAAACAATGGACATGTGCTTGCCCATGTACAACTACTACCGCATTCATCCCTTTAAAAAAACTTAAACCAGAAATTAATACTCCCACTAGAAGACTAAGAGAGTAAATAGTCTACATTTAAAACAGAGATTCTTTTGGGAGCTCATCGTCCATCTCTCTTTAATCCTTTTTCATTTTCGGTCGGTCTTGTAAATATTTCTTCTGCATTTTGAAGAGCTCTGTTTCTGAGTTATTGAGTCTTTGATTCTTTATTTCCTTTCAAGTTCATCCATGGTGGCCGGCCGGACGAAACATGAAAATGAAACCGATGGTTGCACTTTGGGGTTGAGAGGGAGAATCAGTTTATGTAGGACTGATGTTGTCTTTATGGCAAGTTGCTGCTTTCTAGATCTTTAAACTTTTTTTTCAGCCTCTTGGGGTTTATTTCCATAAATATATTACATTAACTTCGTTTTTTTAGTGTCATTATTGTTTTTGAATTTGATGGTGTTCAATTAGGGGAAAACCCATCTACTTGTAGGCAGGTCCATGTCCTCAAATTTTTAACACCAACGACTCTCAATTGAACCACTCCATTGTAGAGTACAGAAAAACTCGAAGGCCAGTGCGCCCAAAAGTCAGTCCATGTGCGACGTCAAAGCCGAAAAAATGAACTATATGGTGTAAGCCCAAAAATGGTTGACCTGAGTTAATAACATTTTTATATTTTCCTTTAGGGTGGAAATTTTTAAAAAGTGAGTTAAAATAACCTAAATTAAATTAATTATTATTTTAGTTATTGATTCTATGGAAGGAGAGAATTTTTACGTAAATATTCTTTTAATTTAAATTTTAAAGGTATAAGGTACATTGCTTAATAATTGAAGATTTATGACAAGAATTATAGTAATTTGAACCAGTTGACGTCTTTTTTTTAATTTTTTACTAGTAAAATTTAAATTTCAAGTAAAGACATTATTTATATGTAACATCTTGAGTTAAATTATAAAATTGTTTATTCAGGATTTAATTTTTATTTAGGTGAGATTTTTAAATTATTATAATTTTTATCGTAAATTTTAAATTATAAAACAATATATTTTATATCTTTAAATTTTCCATGATCGTTTTTAAGGATGTCAGCTTTCTATTAAGTTGGAACCTAATTTAATATTATAATTTTATAATCTAAAAGAAATTAAAGATAGATAACAATACTTTATTGCAATCAATGGGACAAAACCCAAAGTTCAAAACATTCTCAAGGAAATTCAGGTTGGGACATTTTAGCCCAAATTGAAATCAAACATTACAAAGAAGAACTCCAAAGGAAAAGGGAAATAAAACTTCAAATGTCAATCATTCTTGGAAAATTCCAAAATTTCGTTTTCAAGCAGCCTGGGCTCTCCCTTCACTCAATAGCAAGAGGAACAGTCTTGACCTGAAAATCATAATGAATTAAACAACAGTTCTAGACACGAATTTTTCACGAAAAAAATGAAGAGTTCGAATAACATACTTGCTTGTTATACACCAAGGCATGCAGCATTTCGATGTAACGCTTGTGGCCGCGTTGTTCGAGGTACGAAACATGTTTCGAGAAGCCGTAAACACTAGTGAGAGTCAATAGCTTCTCCTAGTAAATCTGCCATGTATACCTACAGAGGAATAGCGAATGAGAAGCGTGGGGTATACAGTGAAAAAATTAATATGATAGCTTATGGCTTACTTCTCCTGTATGCGTTTCAAGCCTCCCTGAGAGATCTCCTCCCAATAAGATGGATCAGCCTTGCATTTCTCGAAGAAATTAACGAGTGTCTCGGCAGCCAAATCCCCGTTGTAAGGGTCGATGTTGAACCCCGATTTGCCATGGACGATGATCTCAGCAGGGCCACCGTAACATGTAGCAAATGTTGGTAGTCCACAGGTCATTGCTTCGACGACAGTCAAGCCAAATGCCTCGTATATAGCAGGCTGAACGAATGCGCCCTTGGTATCGCAAATGTACCGGTAGAGTTCACCGTTCCTTACTCGGTTCATCTGGGATGATATCCATCTGAATTGTCCATTCAGGTTGTATTTTTCGATAAGTTCATACATCTTCTTCATTTCAGCCTTCTCTTCTATGTCCTTGGATTCCTTTCTCCTATCTCCACCTACTACAACCAAGTTAACAAGTTCCCTCAGCCGGCTGTTTTTGGCATAGAACTCTACAAGTCCGGTTAAGTTCTTTACGCGGTCCAATCGTGCCATGGTAAACAGAATCGGCTTGTTTCGATCTTTTAGGACACATCTGTGAAACAACAATTTAAAACATGGTTAAGATTATGTAGATAATCTAGTGAAAAGGGGTGTAAAATAGGACAAATACTCACAAGTGCTCTGCATTCTCAACAGGGCTGTAGAGAAGCTCTTCGATATCCGGGTGGAACTGCTTCAACCTCCGTTTCTCTTCCGTGTAAGGGAAGTAAATGCTCATATCAGCACCGGGAGAGACGATATTGAACTTAGGATCAAACACATCGATTCCATTAACAACACGGTAGAGCCCCGGAAGAGTGAAAGCAATGTGACTCTCGTATTGGCCTAGAGTGTCCTTGCTGAAAATCATGGAATACCAACGTTGTTAGCGTCTCAAATAGGCGCCGACGTTATATGTAGTAATGTCGGAGATATATGTTACCTTCCAGCAATCTCTTGGAAGGTGCTGGTGATTATAAAATCAGTTTGGTTCATTGCAATAAGGTCTGCAGTGAATTGACAAGAGAAGTGGTACTTGTCCTCAAGTTGTTTCCAGTTGATGTCTGAATCCGGGTACTTCGTCTTCTCGAGAGCATGCGCAATGGTGCACTGCACGAATCATCGAAGAATAAGTTCATAAGATTGTATGGAGAAGATCAAAATACATCAAAGTAACTAAGTAGGTGAATTCGATTTCAACAAACCTGTGTAACATCAAACTTATGTGCCAATAAAGAGGCAACAATGTTTCCATCACTGTAGTTTCCAACAATCAGATCAGGCTTGCCCTGGAACTCTTTGGTAATCTCCGTTGCAACATCTTCGGTGTAAGTTTCCAAGTACGGCCAGACTTCGAATCTCGAGATCCATTGACGTACAATTCCCTTCTCGGTTCTGAAAGGTACACGAAGAATATCGGAATACTTGGTTCCATAAACTTTCTCAAGACGCTGGCCACAAGTTGTTCCTACGGCATCAGGGAGGAGTCGAGTGATCTAGTAGAAAAACAGCCAGATTAAGCATCAGACATTGTGTTACACAAATTCTGATAAAACGAGAATCAAAACCGATTTTACATTCGAACACTCACAATAAGGATACGCGGGGTAATGTCGAGTCCTTGCAGCTTGAACCGGTGAAGCATCTCTTCCTCCAAGGCACGGACTTGATCCAAGATGTACACAACCTGGCCACCAGTGTCAGGGTATCCCAAAACATTGTCTTGAGCAAAGTATCCATGAGGAGTCATGATAACAACATTGGTGACCAATGGGATTCTTCCAAGGAAGGTCTCGAGAGTGATGGGATCCGGCGCTTGCAGGAGATCCAGAAGAAGATGGATCATCTCTAGAACATGCTCGGCGTTATCGCCCCATCCCTTCTCCAAATCAATCTCCTTGAACCTTTTGTCGAAAACCGAGTATGCTGTATCAGATGGTACAGAATTCAGATACTCCTCTGCCTTCCTCAATGCACGTTGGAGGGAATTCACATCTCGGATTCTTTCATTCAACAACATACCCTGTGACACAACAGTGAATGATTCCCGAGTTTTAATGTATTAAAAGTTACAACGAACAACGGATCGTTAGGCCGATACCTTTCCCTTCTGGCAATGAATTTGAAGAAATTCAAGCAATAAGTTCATGTTCTCCTTGTCCTGAAACAGCTTGGCAGAAAGGTGACGGTCGAGGAATTCCATGCCATTACCAATGGACTTCGAAAGAGATGGCCGAGGAACAGAATTGTTGAACGCACCGAAGTCCAATTCCAACGTGAACTCGCCGCCGTTGGAGCTGAATTGCATCATCGAGCATTGTTTGACATAAACTCGATATAACTCGAAAACTAAAAACAGAACAAAAGAGCTTTAAAACTACATACCTTCCATCAACAATCTCCTCCTTCAACTTCAAGTACTCAGCCACAGGCAATTCCTCCACAAAAAGCTTTTGGACCTCCACAGCAATATACTCCCAAACACCAGGAGCCGAACGAATAGCAAGCGCAACCAACGGAGACGACACCACAGCTTCCTATTAGACAATACAAACGTATCAAATCCAATATTCTCGTCAAATTAACATCAAGAAACACAAACAAGAAAAGGGTTATTCATTGTCACCTGAGTGGACCTAAGGACATCGACAACCGCCCCATCAAGTGCTCGACCGGCGGCCTCCTTATCGAGAACCGAGAGCAGCTTCTGAGACTTATGAATACCCTTTCCAAGGCTTTCAATACTGCATTACATATGAACAAATGTAATCAAAATTCACAGACAAAATACCCCAGAAAGATCATGGCAGGGCTTATTAGATACATACATAAACACATACACATGTATCTATACCTTGAGAAGATGGACTTTGCAAGCTGTGGATGAGCAGCTAGAGATTCACCCAAACGTTCACAAATGGAAACAGCAGCCATTGTTTTTGAGTTCCTGAAATAGCAAATGGGGAAGAGATGTATGAAAAGAAAATCAAACTATGGATGAAAAGAGAAAAAATGCAAAGCTTTATAGCACTGGAAAAGTTGGAAAATGCTAATCTGAGGTACCTAATTATTTCATTAATTAGATGAACTAAAAGAAAGTAGGTGGAGATTATTAGGACTACATCTAACCACAATACAAACAGTAAATCCAGTCAAAAAAATTCCAAAAACATGCAATTAATATAAAAAAAACCCAGAAAACTAAGTGTAAATAATCATTTTGAAGATCTTTAAAACCCCATAAAATATAAATGTTGTGGAGTTGAAGATTGAATGACCTGATTCAAAGAAAAAGAAAAGAGTAAAGGAGAAATAATGGAGAAGTGTGGTCTAAGGAAGCATGAATTGCATTGAACATATAGGAGAGTGACTATTGAACTAAGAATGGTGACCCTACCAACAGAAATGGAATCATCAACTTAAATGAAACAATAAAAAGGAAAACGTTTCCTCCAAGAAATTTATTTTTTTCCCATCTTCGATTCAAGAAAATGATGTATTAAATGTATTATGTTTGAAGAACATAAATTCTGATTGATACTTTTAAAATATCTTCGATTTTTTTTTTCTATAAAAATTATAGTAATTGGATTTGGAAGGAAGTTAGCTTCTGTTTTCCGTTATGTAAGGGAAGTTGGTGTATGCTTTTTGGTCCCACGTCAAGCTATCAACTTTCAATTTTATTTATTTATTTTATTTAGCACCATCACCTTTAAAATTATTCTATTTATAAAGGGTGAAATAAAATAAAGGGTTTTGGGTAAGAAAGTTTTTGAATTTTGGTGAAAAAATCAATTAAACTCTATTTTTACATTCAATTAAATATTTAAATCAAAAAATTAAATCAATTAAATATTTTGACTAATTTTGATATTAGATCTTGATATTTTTTTACATGTTGGTGTAATATCATAATATTTTTAGTTTACGTTTTTAGAATTATTTAAAAAATTCTTTAAAAACCTTAAATATTCTAAAAAACTAATAATTAGATCGAAATAGTTACCTTTATAATAAACATTTACGGTAACCGAATTGGATTGGTGAATAGTTAAACACCAATGGCTATATTTGAATTTATATATGTGTAAATAATACACTTGACAACAACAGGGGATGTAGCTCAAATGGTAGAGCGCTCGCTTTGCATGCGAGAGGCACGGGGTTCGATCCCCCGCATCTCCATTCTTTCCTTTTTCCAATATTAAAAAGGAAACGGCGCCGTTTCAATCGGGTTTGGTCTCGATCACTCTTTCTCCTCTTCATTTGTCTCTCTCGACGGCGCAGATTATTCAGAAGAAACTTATTCATCTTACTTCACTTCATTAAATTGCCTTCGCCGGCGGTGACTCTTTTCCGCCGAACCTAGTCGGGGTTTTCGGCCTAAAAATCCCATAAGGGGATTTAATCATTTTCCTATATCAATAATCAGCAACTGAACTCTTTTTAAAGCAAGTTCTTACATGAAATTTTTTAAGCTGTTACTTTTTTCCTACTTTACCCATGGACTATTTCATTGCTTCAGATTATGTTGATTTCTAGGCGGTGTAGAGTTGGATTTCGGGTTGGTCAACAGATATCAACAGGTATGTACGCTTTTATTTTCAATTTCGTATGCTTAATTTCTAGACAAATTGTATTCTTTTTGATAGGTGGACATACATCCATGTCTACAACAAGATATACACAAGGTCTCTGGTTACTGATGGTTCACATTGGGTTGTCGTCAACAACCGGCCAAGTTATTCTAGTGCTGGTGATATGCATGACCCTGTAAGGAATGTAAAACGAATGCAACAGCAAACATGGCGATTTCTCTGGGTTTAAGTGGAAATTTTAGTTTGTGAAAGGTAATGAGATGGCCTCTTTATTAGTAGATAGTTATGTGACCTGGTAGTGGATAAACTTGTAAGCTTTAGGAGATGAAATACATTGACTGTGCTTGTCAATGAGCTGATCACACAATTAATCCTTTCCCCTTGTTCAAGCTAAGCTCATATTGCTCTTCACAGTCTTGGAGATAATTGGTTTAAGGTTGTTGAAAACACATAAAATGTATGAAATATTGATAGAAATCTTAGTGATATTCAAGTTGTAAACATCCAATATCCTTTCAAGTGATTCCTAATTCGAGTTCGAACAGCTTATTAAGAGAAATAAACAGATATTATTATTACGAGATCCACACCAGAGATTCATTACAAATCGAATATCAAATCAGTCATTTTTTACTGGTAGATGATACTAACATTTACCATATGTTCATTGGCACATATCAACTAAGAAAACGTAAAAAAAAGCTCCATTGCAGATAAATATCAGGAGATAACGAAATCGCCAGAAACAACAACACAGACCACGGAGATAACCTTCTCTTCTCCAAAGCTAGAACTATTTGACCAGCTTTACTTTTTACTATAACACTTTCAAAGTGATGTTTGTCTACAGATGATATATTTCGTCAGTACCATACCCTGCATTGGTAGCCAATTGCGTTAACAACGTTACCGAGCTCATTTGCCTGCAAAGGAGGCATACATACCTTCAACCAGATCCGAGAAAACACTGGTAGTGAACTGTTTTACTTGTATGGTGCAAAGATAATGGAGGAGTTGTGGCCGCCTAACCCGAAAGAATTAGACAATGCAGCCTTTACATTCAATCTTTCTTTCTTTGGCCCCACGAGCACTTTTGTGTCCTGAATTAGAATTGTTGGCAATATATAGTATCATGGTTAACCAGGGGAAGTGATGGAGGTCGAGCTGCTGCAAAGCACAACTTTCAAAGAAAAACGGAAATGAAAAAAAGGGAACGTGCAACGGCAACATACCACTCCTTCATCCGGGGTTTCGAGGTTGATGTTTGGATGAACCCAACCAGTCGTTATTGCCTACAATAAATAAACATTACAGTGTCCATGCTCAGGTCCCATGAAAAGAAAAGAAAAGAAAAAGAGATGAGAAACATGGTGACCAATAAGTCTGATTTATACAGTCAACATAAAAACAATCAAAACTCTGCATACTTGTACTGCTGCAACAGCTTCCACGGCACCAGCAGCTCCCAGTAGGTGACCAATCATTGATTTCGTAGAGTTCACCTTCAGCTGCAAATAACGGGCAGATCTTATCACTAATCAGAATGCAGAAATACAAAAAGCAGATTGTAAGTAGATGCAAGTATCAGAGAATAATATGCAAAAATTACCTCAGGATTGTTGCCAAAGCAATGGAGGAGAGCCCGATATTCTTTGATGTCTCCAGATGGTGTAGATGTAGCATGAGCATTAATGTAATTTACATCTTCTCTCAGTACACCAGACTGAGCCAAGGCCTTTTCTATGCAGAGAATGACACCAAGTCCTATTTTACGATTTCACAAGATCGATGTTAGTTTAATAGTTCACATAGTGAATATGAGCGGCAATCGTGCAATGAATATCAAAATCATAGATCGAGGAGTTGACCTAAGGTTCCTCTTAATTCCATAGCCTATCATACAAAATTATTCTAGCAAAAATGCTCTAAAATACTCTCACCGGAACAAAGCTCTACAATGAAATACTGGATAAAAATAACTTTCAGTTAAAAAAGAATGAATTGCAATTTGCAGTAGTAAAGACAAGGCTCATTACCATCAGGGTGTGGCTCAGTCACGTGGTAAGCATCAAAAGTGAAGCTTCCACCCAAGAATTCTGCATAGATGGTCGCACCTCTCCTCTGCCAAGTCAGAAGCCAAAACTCGATAATTTTCCCTTCTAAGAAGAAAACTAACGTGCACTCCATGAAACTTCACCGTAAACCACTAGGTGCAAACCTCTGGCTCAAACAGGGCTTGTAGGGTCGAGGAAAACGTACCTTAGCATGCTCCAGTTCTTCTAAAAGCAGAACCCCAGCACCTTCCCCTATGACAAGTCCATCACGATTCTGTGTAGAAGTTGGAACCATTATCCAGGTAAACAACACTCATAAAGATGACCGAGAAAATTATGCACACTTAAACCACCTAGGATCAGAAAGAACTTGATAAAACAAACAACAAAATGAAGCTCAAGGAGTATTGAAATATTACAGCATCCCAAGGGCGTGAAGCTTTGGTGGGATCGTTGTTCCTCTGAGAGAGTGCTCTGCATGCCACAAATCCTCCCAATCCTGAATAAAAAATCATAAAATCAAGCATATCCTGCTTGTACAAACTGTAAAGATTGTAAAATAATGTCAAATACGAAAAAGAGAGAGATACCAATCGGTATAATTGCTGAATCCGAGCCACCACAAAGCATCACATCCTAGTTTCAAATACCTCAGATACAGAATAATAAAAACAAACTATGAACATATTGGATTTTCTCTTTTCTCAACTTACAGCTTCGCCTCTAATGATGTGGTTTGCAGCATTTAAAATGCAAAAGTTGCTTGTTGCACATGCACTGGAGATTGAATAGTTAGGCCCCATCCATCCCTGAAGAAATCAACAGTTTAAACTTTGAAATTCAAAGTTCAACATCTATCTTAAATTCTTAACATTGCAAATTCAAAATTAAGCTCACCAAATCCATTGCAAGCATTGCCGAACCCATATTTGTAGTAGAAAATGGTACACAAAAAGGATTCATCTTCTTATACGAGATCCTCAAAGCTTCACATCCATCATTGAGAACCTTTTCATCCAAAAATCACCTAAATGAATCCATGGAACTATAAAGGAAAACTAACTGCAAAATCTGTTTGTTTCTTAAGGTGGTGTGCCCTCATGTGTGGTTCTACAGACACAGTCACTTATGATTCAAGAGATTAAGTTATTAAGGCCCGCTATAAACACAAAGCTAGTATTACAAAATTGTGCCACTCTCGATTTAAAGTACACAGTATGCAAGTAATTGCTGTCAGCAATTCTTATATCTAAGCATCCATCATCTTTATAAAATAAAGGCATATGGACTATAAACTGCATAATATACCTTCATGCCACCCATTGCCGAGCCAATCAAAACTCCACATTTCACTTTATCTAACTCTTCCATTACATCTTCAGTTACTCCACCGTCTTCCAAGGCTTTCTTTCCAGCAATAAGCACATAAAGCATGAATTTGTCCATCCTCTTGGAAAGTTTCGGTGCAACCCAACCATCAGATGAGACAGATTTTATCTCTCCAGCAATTCTCTGGAGAGAAAACGGGAGCAGTAAGAACAAGTGCTAGTGCAAACAACATCAGCGGAGAGGTACTAAACACGACTTACAGATGGAAACTGTGCACAGTCAAAACTCTCGATTTCACTTATGCCACTAGCACCCTCGAGCAAGTTGTTGTAGAAGACGTCGGGGTCATGTCCAAGTGGAGTCACCACACCCATCCCCGTCACAACAACTCGTCTTTTGTTCATAGGTAGTTTCTTCTTTGTTGTGATCTCTCTTGTGGGTTGCACAGCTACAGCCATGGCTTCTCCTACGTTTTTAAATAAATTAACCCGTAGATCACATGTAACTTAACTGGTAAATTACATGAAACTATATGCATGGAGTATATTTCCTCTAACACCACCATTTAGCAGATAATGTACATGAACATATACACAGAAAACCCAGAAATTTAGTATGCTTAGACAAAAATGTTCTTATTTTATATCGACAGTGGCAGGAAACACACGAAAGACTAACAAAATGCTCGTCAAGACAAGACAACATAATATGAGACCAAAAAAACAATATCAGCCTACACATCTTGCCAGGGATAAAATAACAACTGAAGGCAAGGAGTAGACAGAGCAAGATCAGTGATATTCATAATTGAATGATTATGAATAAAAAAAATGCAAAATCATCATTTTTTTCCTTCTTAAAATTACATGATCCTAGAAACATGTGATTTCTCATCACCATAGAACTAATAGCACCTTGAATTCAACTACATTTTGAACTCTTAAATAATCAGTATATTTCAATCGAATCATAAGTTTTTCATAATCAAAATAAACCCTGGGTGTATGAGTATGAGCATATCTCAGCTTACTATATTTCTATATTCTATTTTTTTCCTCATTTCTAATACCAAAATTGCTTTGAATCGAAAGCAATTAACGAAAGGAAAAATGAAAACCGAAAAGAACCCAAATACATGCGTAAAGAACACCAAGTTCATGCGTAAAGAAATCAAATAAAAACAGCTGAAAATGAAAAGTGAAAAGAACCCAAACACATACCCTTTTCCTATTAAATAAAAGGAAAAAAAAAGCTATAAAAAAACTACCGGACCGGGCAGCGGCGCCATTGAGTCTGCGTTGCTTGCGATTGCTATTGAAGATAATGTCTTTTGATCCAAACAAAGAAGAAAAGCTTCCATTTTGACCAAAAAGGCTACAGTTTTTTGAGGAATAGTACTCATTACAGGGCTCAAAAGCTAAGCACGAAGTCACCAAGCGTTGAATGCCGGATCCACAAAACGACGTAACGCCCCCGTTTTGATTGCTATCTGAGCTGCCGCCGCCGCGTTGAGAAAGAAGAGCTCTCCTTCTAGTACGAGCCCAACGGCCGAGTCTCTTGGAAGAAGAAGAAGGTGATGAACGGAGCATTGATGACTGTGACTGGTCTTTCCCGCCCGTGACAGACATGCAAGCAACCACCAACCACGTGCATAGTGGACTCGCCAGTGATGAAGATGCCATCCCCAGAAAATCAACCCCCAAAAGACTGCGAATTTGAAAGACTGTAGAGATTTGGATTATTGATGAAGATTGTATATTTATGCGAGATTAGCCAACTACCAAAGGCTAGCCCTCCACTAGCAAGATCAGAAATGAAGGTTTTAGAGTGAAAAGACCGCTAAAATACTGTCGAAAATAAATAAAACGAACACAAAAAAATGGCAATATAAAATATTTTAATTTGGTATATAGGGATCTCAAGTATTATTAGAGGATTTAGATTATTTTTTATAGTATGCAAAAAACGTTATTTATATATATATTTTTTGTTTGTTTAATATTTTTTGTCATTTAAATTGCAAAGAAAATGTCATGTACAGGTAATGTTTTAGAGAAAAAATCATATACATGTAATATTTTTATAGGTACAGTAGAAAATGACTTAAATCTCTAAAATCGCTTAGGGATGTTTAAAATTATCCGACCCGACGATCCAAAATAAAAATATCGGATAATTCCTGGAAAAAAAAATTTATCCGATCGGGTCGAGTACCCGACTCGAGAATTAATTAGCCGGGCTTGGACAGAATTTTTTGAATTTCCGGGTACTCGACCAAATTAGTTTTATTATATATAATTTTAAATTTTAAATTATATTTATATTTTAGATTTTTTTAATATTTATACGCTAAATTAAATTTAAATCTCTAAATTGGTTTTATGTTTGTATTATATACTTTTGGGTTTTAAAATTTTTAAATATATTTTTATTAATTTACTAATATCGAAAGAAAAAAAGAGATTAATACATTTAACGTTATTTTAATGATAAAAGTTTAATAAATATAGATGTATACATAAATTCAAATATTTTAAAATTAACTTTAAATCACTCGTTTTTATATTTGATTATGTATTATAAATTTTTAAAACTTATATGTATAATATTTAATTTTTTAATTTTAAAATAAAAAATAAAAATTATGAATCAGGTACCCGTTACCCGATTAGCCGGGTACTTGGGTTTTACGAGTACCCGATAACAAATACCCGATTTGAATGGGCCGAGAAACGGACCAATTTTTTTATGGCTCAAAGGAACCGGGTACCCAATAATAAACACCCCTAATATCACTTGAGTATATAGCAAATTAAAATATTTGATTAGATTATTCTATAAAATCTGCCCCAAAACCCAAAAACTGAAAGATTACAAAAAATTTAATATTAAAATAATTATTTTAGTTATCAAACTATTAAATTCATCGATCAAATTATTAAATTTATTTATTTCGGTTAATATCGTTAAAAATCTTCCACAAGAGTAAAATTATATGTCTACCGTTGTATAAGTCCATTCTAACGATATGAATTATGTTATTTAATATATGTTTTATAATGAAAAAAATGTTAGAGAATAAAAAAAATAAAAGAGATTTAAACCTAAAATATTTTAAATGGAAAAAATCAAATATTTTAAATGTTTGATTTAAATATTTTAAATTAAATATGTTTGAAAATTAAATATATAAATAAAATATTAATATTTAAATCAAATATTTAAATATATTTAATTAAACATTTGAATACTTGATTAAATATTCAAATATCTGATTAAACATTTAAATATTTGATTTAAATATTAATATTTTATTTAAATATTTAATTTTCAAAAATATCAAAATTTAAAATATTAAATAATATTAAATAAACATTGATAAATGTTACCATGTGATTGAAAAATATATTAAATAATATTAAATAAAATAAATTAAAAATAAATAAATTTATTTAATCGGATGATCACGTAATTAATAAAATTAAATATATTTTACCCTATTTCTATAGGGTTAGTGTCACGCCCACTTATATTTTTAAAACACATAAATTATTTTAAAGGGAAATTATCATTTTTAGCATATCGTGTTTTTTTTTTTTTTTTTATATAATATTTATAGAGAAATAGTATCTTTTACACAAGTAAGTATTTTAGTTTTAATATTTTTAATGTTTGATCGTTACGATGATAACATGGAAATCTACGATATTAACGTAACGGTGATGATTCATATGTAAATCAAAATAATATAATATATAAGTAAAATTATTTTTTTAATTGAATTAAAAGAAATTTAGATTTTTTGATTAAGTATAAATTATAAATTATTCAAATATCGTGAGCTATAAAATTATAAATTATCCAAAAATTTAAATTTGGAAATATTTTTAATTATGTTTTTATTTTAGTATTATTTTTTAAAATATTTTTATATATATATTTTCATAATATTTGAATACTTTAAATATTTTAATATATTCTTTAAACAAATATTATTGTCATCATGTTAACATTATAACAATCAAAACTAGTTTTTTCGATAAAAAAAATATAAATTAAAACAATTTAACAAATTCACGAGTCAAATTAATATAAAATTTTAAAAATAAATTAATTAATATTACTACGAGAACAAAATTAACACAAGCTTAAATGATATTTGAAAAATATTATTTTATCTTTTTATGTATTTTATTTTAAAAAATCTATTTAGAAAGAGGAAAAAAATATCAATTAAAAATTTTAATTAATTACTTTAAAAATTATTAATTTTTCCTAAATTTTCTAGATGAGATGTTCTTCTATGTTAATATGTCAAATACATATCGAAAAATATTAAAATAATTATAAAATAATTAAATTCTAAATTTATCAAAAGATAAATACCATGTCTAATCTTGATTAGTATGCTTTAATTATACACAATTAATCTGTGCTAAACACGTTTGTGAAGATTAACTATAAGAGCGACGGCTAAAAGGACGCTATTTATTATTATTATTATTTAATACGTATTATTTAAAGTTTAATTTTTTAAAAATTTATTCTTAGAAACTTTTTTTTAAAATATTTGTTATTAGATATATTCTTAAATATTATTTTTTAATATTTATTATTATAAATTTGATTTTTACAATACTTATTATCTAATTTTTTAATATTTGTTATTATAAAACTACTCTTAAAATATATTTTTTAATGTTTATTATTAAAAAATTCTAATACTTGTCAGTAGGCTCAATTTTCTAATATTTATTTTTAGGTATGTATTAATAAAATTTAATATTTTTTAATCTATTATGACATCTTGATTTTTTATAATATTTATTATTAAAAAACTACTTTTAAATTTTTATTTTTTAATATATATTATTAAAATTTTAATTTTTAATTTACCTTTAGCCCCCAAAATTTTAAAAAACAATTAAGATGACTGTTTGGTTGGCATTGGAGGGGATGTGGTCCAACCCTCAACGGTTTAAATGTTCTCTTAATTTCCTCTTAGTTTAAAAATAAAGGAAATTAAGTCTAAATTTAAAAAAAATATTCATTTTTATATATTATATATATAAATAACATTAATTAGAATTTTATAATTTTTAAAGATTAATTTAAAATTTAAACTATAGTTTGTGGATATTTAATTAAATTAATCCTTTGCTAGAAATTTTTAGCCGATATAATAACTAGTTATTTAATTAAATTAACTGAGTTATAAATGATGTGTTGTATTATTTAAATGTTTATATTATAAAAGATATAAATAATTATGTATTTGATAGAGATGATATTTAATATGTCGTATAGTATTAATCAAAATATACGTGTAATAAATTTTTATCATGTTAGTTTTTTGATGATTAAAAATTAAAATTTTAATTATATTCTCATAATACTTTTTTATGTATTTGCTGAATATGTTAATTATTTTTTCACATATTTATTAGTTGTAAATACCTTTATTATTTTCTCATGTATTTATACGATTATAAATGTATTTATTTTTATCATTTGTTTAAAAATCTAGATGATGAGAAGCATTTTTCTGAGAAAATGAACAACATACATCAAAATTAGTCTTATCGAATGACCGTCGAAAGATATTGGAGTATTAACATATAAGACGTACCGATAGATTTTTGCTGATTTTGAATAAATTTTATAAAAAATCAAACTTAGTGTGAATGAGGATCGATGATTGACCGGTAACATCAATCAAAATGTGTAATAATAAAAATAAAATCATTTTATAGTAATAAAATCAATACATTTTTAAAGTTTAATGTCTAAAACGATATTATCTGGGACATTAATAATTACATCGAAATAATGTCATTTCATCATATTAACAATTATTGTTTATATCATCATTAAATTATGGAGTCAACAATCTAATAATATAATTGAACCCAGAACCATAATCTAATATTATAATTGAACAAATTAAACATTTAACTATATACAAAAATAGTTTAAATCGGTCGGATTTATTTATTTTTATTCGATTTGATTTGATCGATTAAATTAACAAAAATAATTGATTCTCGATTCAACATGCACCAATAAACAAGCTCTAATATAGGCCTTTGATAGCTATAAAATATTTAGTCCAGTTTTTGTTTGGACCTTAGTAGATTTGTATACACCATATTCTATGGGCCTTTCAGAATTATGTCCTCACCCTTATTGCCTTGTGGTTGGGATTAAAACCCGGTGGGAATGGGGTCCTATTCCACTAAAGTATATGTTGGCTTATACCGTTAGGAATAGCAATTTGATCCGAAATCAATGGGTCCAATCCAATTCGATAAAGATGGATTTTTTATTAAAAATTAAATTTGGATCGGATTAAATTATTAAAAAATAAAGTTGGGTTACGGTCGGGGTTGGTTTAAGATGAAAATTTTTTGACTCAATTCGGCCTGATATGTTTTTATATTAATATATGATACCTTCCATGGTGCATTTCTACGCGTTGACGATGGTCAGCGCAATGACATTAAACGCACCGCCTTGGGAGAAATTATATCATGGGTTAGTCTCACCCCGTCATTCATGAGACCAACCAATAGAAACGGTTCATTTCATTATTTTTAATTTTTCAAGTGAAGATTCACTTTGGAAAAAATTATGACATAGACAGTTTTTATTGATTGGTCCCATAGACAGGTGGTGGGACTACCCATGATATAATTTTTTCCGCCCGGGTGTGGTGTATCCGCCCCCACGTCAAGTGGTTGCCCCATCCATTCCCACACCTCTCTGTATTATTTGATTGATAACAAAGTAGGCCAATGTTTTAATCTCACATCACTTTTAGTCCATCCGATTCCCCCCACCGTCAACTGCCCCACCTCGTTTCATTTTCCGTCAGTCACCACCTGTCACCGTCGTATCAACTCTAGACTTGCTCTTGAGTCGGATGACTATCCAATATTAAAATAATTGGAATTCAAACTTAAGTTATAAATACGAATATTTCTTTTAGAAAATACCATAATTTATATTAATTAATGTACGTGTATAATGTTCTGCTCATGTCGGTTTCCAACCTGACATGTAAAAGCAAAATTTACTGTAAATTATGTGGTTATGATGAGTGGACTGACGACCTCACCTTACAAGTACATATCAACAAGGGTGTGCTCTTTATATTAGTAGAACGTACGTGCACCAATTAGATTCCAAGACTGCAGAGAAACCAAGTGAGCTGCACCTACTGATTACTACTTCATAGTACTATTCTTTGTCGGTGAGATCAACCCTAGGCTAGGATATAATTGTACTAATGCCGTCAACCTCGGGTTCTTGTTCCCAGTTTACGGTTTCATGTCTGTGTTTTTATATTCACGTGTTCACCTTATGCAGGCAGGGTGATGTTAATCTCGCCGAACCATGCATCCGCTTCCTTTTGTTTATGGATATTGTAGGCTAAAACTTGATCTATCGGGATGAGAAATTAGATAATTGTTCGAGTTTTTAAGAGAATAATCTTCATTTTAAATTTTTGTAAAATGTGATCGAGATTATGCAGGTAGTGTTAATCTCGTGAAACAAGGTATCGACTTTCTTTGTTTATGGATATTGTTACGATGAAACAACCTGTATTACACACATGATTTTGGTGACCGAGTCTTTTAATAAAAATATTTTATATACGTAAGTACTTAATTTAAAATCTACTTGAACGATATTAAATTATTTATTATTTGAATTAACTCTATTGATATTTTTAATGCATTAGATATGAACCGAATAAAGTTGTGTGTGTCCCCACCGTTTCAATAGGACATTGCTTCTCTTTTATTTTTTCAATTTCAAACTCTTATCGGATATGCTGAATTTTAGCTGTCTAGGGACCATGGGCAAGATTCGTGTTCAACATTAGGGCAAGTTCCATCGAAGACAGATATGTCCATGTCATGTCATGTACATGTCTTTACATGTACTAACATCTTCATGCATTTTAAATCCCATTTCTATAGTATATGCAATCTTGCTTAGTGCGAAGGGAATAATAATTTATGTTTAATTAATCCCATGATTAAATTATACACATTAATTAAAGGCACCCCATTTAATAAAAGAACCCTAAACGAGATTATTCCTTTGCTTGTCCACACTCCTGATTTTAATTAATTAATATTTCCTCCTTCTTTATATCCTTATTTCATGATCAATAATAATCGGCATCTTCCTTGACATGTGCAATTATGGATGCCTAGAGAACACATGAATCATTCTATGAACACTCCTAATCAACCCATTTGCTTGCACTACTTTTAGAGAACTTTTCGAGTTCAAGTCATTCGAATTTATGATGATTTTGATTTTAGATTCATGATAAACTTGTTAACAGTATTGCAGATGATCTCGTTAAAACTAGGATCGATCGTGTTTATGAATTTCTTCTTGTTTCAAGTGTTGTGCTAGTTCGATGACGATGACTTTGTATATTCTTGTTTCGCCCGTATTTTGATTCACTCTTTATTCGCTATCTCGAATATATTTGCTATGATTTCATAATTTTACTAACCTAACTGCTATGCTAAATGATCACCTATGTATATTGTCATTAAAAAACAAGAAAATCTCGTGAATTCATCATCAAAAGATTCCCACCTAGTGATCACTTGGACATGGCTAAAACCCTATTTGTACTTGCATGCGTCTGTAGTAACAAAACCATCGATTGACAAGAAAATCCGTACGACCATGGTGAGTTAGTTGTGTCTTGTCACCTTTTTATCTGCCCCACTCATACTTCTCGCCAGTTAGAAATCACCCAACCCTAGAAGACACCTGTTGCATTGTGATAAGCCTCTCAATGCCATCACATCAGAACCCTAAACTCCACCTAAGAGAAAAGAACAGACAGAAACATGGTTTAGTTTCATTCCACTGTTAAGACATCATATCCCTCGAAAGGTAATAATTTTTCAGAGATTTGCATGCAATTGTCTGATAATGTAAATATATCGTACGGCTACAAGCAAATTGATTAGTTCACGATAAGCAATTAAAGCTTCTGCACCCACCACAAATAGCTAGCTGTAATGATGAGTACAATCATTTGTCCATAACCCTAGTAAACATGGGGACATCTCTGTGTTAAGGAACAGGTACGGGATTCCGTACAAGGAGAGGAGCGTAGGGAGGAGAATAAAAGGTGCAGTGACCACTGGCCAACCGGAGAATCCATAGCCACTCGCAAATGGGAGAGGGGGTGATTTGGTTTTCGAACACAGGAAAACGAAAGACAATGGAAACACAGCGGAACCACCCAGTTCGGTCGAAGTTGAAGGTGGTTGGCCCGACAATAGCTGCACCACTTCACATGGCTTGCATGGTGCCACTTGGTTGCTTGCATGCATCGGCTTTCGATGTTGGATTTAAATTCGGTACAGAATCGTTATTTAGACCGTTATTTTAAAATTTTGCTATAGTATAAAATTGTTATAATATAAAATTTAACGATCCACAATAATCATAATTTATTTTTTATTATTTATAACTGCATAGAATATCATAACTAAAACTATAATTACCATCGCGATTTAAATCCCTTATTCTTATTATAAGTCATATCCGGAAATTATTAGGGGCCATACTCTTTACCTAGAAATTATGAGAAGGGACATCTCATAATCGTTATCCTTTTCGGAAATCATTCATATATTAAATAATAAAAATAATTATAATTTCTTTTATCAAAAACTCTAAACCATAAGTTCTTTATGATCGATCGTTATATCTGAGATGATATCTTAATTTCGTTCTTAATTATAAATATCATCGTAAACCTGTGTTTAATCGTCATATAAATAACTTAAATTTGTTGTAGGAAAAAACAATTGTGATATTTTTTATGACAATATTGTTATAACACATCAAACTTAATTTGTGCATATGTTTATAATTTCATCTGAATGTGTTTATAATTTAAATGTGTTTAAATCTTCTTTTTTTAATCGTGTCTTTTTCTATATCTCATGTTAAAAAAATCTTAAAAAATAAATTTTAAATTTTGTCGTTAATTTTCTACATCATAAACCCTAAAATCACACTTTAAAAACTATATCCCTGCTTTCCCAAACCCTAACCGTAATTCATAATCTTAAACCCTAAACCCTAATCATAACCCTGAACTTTAAACTTGTTTTAAAGTGAATATACCAATAGAAACACAATTAAGAGAGACGATTTATGCTCGTTTAAATGTGCTTATTGGCTTAAATTAATGCACGAACTATCTAGCCTCATCGGTTGAAGAAACAATTGTTGTTCCTGGAGATTACGGGTTTGAGCACCTATACTGTTAGTATAGTGATTGAGCGATCAATGTCTAATGATTAAGAATATATACTCTCAAATAGATACTACTGTAATCACTGTAGCTAAATAAAGAAAATCGCTTGTTTTAGATAGGGTCTTAATTAAAAGACAAGGTCCTACACCATTGTGGATGCTCAAAACCAGGATCTTCCCTTGTCCAGATTAACTGTAAAAGCACTGCAACTGCTTCATTGAACATTAAACAAATCTTTCATTAAATTTAAAATTTATTTAAATAAAATTAATTTATTTATTATTTGAACCAAACCCATTGGTTCGTTAAGGTTTAATCTCAACTAAAACGTAAAGGATTCAGCTTTAGTTGACGTGTCTGAAGAAGGAATCAACCAAGCAAACTTCGTGACATGTGAAAATCTCCTGCTTTTGCGGCTACTTGCCGCTCCCCTCCCAGCGTATATAGACAAAGAAACTTCATTTTTAACATTTTTAGTCAAAGTATTACCACTAAATTATTTTATTATATCAATGCTGTATAATTTAATAATAATTAAATAAAAGTAGGTTTATCAACACGGGTTAGTTCAAACGGTAGTAATTTGATTCTGTTTAAAAAAATTTTAGTTCGAGATATTGTGTATGTATTCTCTCACTAAAGTTAAGTGTACGACGCGGATCGATCTGAATTAATCAGAACTAGATTTTAAAATCAGAAGAGCAATAAAAAAACAACAAAAAAAGTGAATTTTTTTATATATTTCCAAATATTTTATTTTATTTTCATAATATTGTTTATTCTATTAATATTTTTTTTTCTAAATCTGATATTTTGAATTGATTTAGTCTTATAAAAAGTTACATAAAAATATAAAAAAATAATACATATTATAATTTTATCATGTTTTGTTATACCACTTAATTATTTATTTTTTAAATTCGAATTTAAGATTTTAATGATAAATAAAACCTACATATTTATAGGCTTTTGTTCTCAGGATCTCTCGGAATGTGACCATTTAGACTCTTTTGTTTTGCTAGAATGATTTTATTCTGAACTCAGTAAACTGAATAGTGATGGCTAACTATATTTATTTTAAGGGATAAAATACAATTTAGTTCTTGTTATTAGTAATAATGCTCAATTTGGTCCTTAAAGTTTCTTGAGAATATTAGTATATGAAATTGTCAAGATTTTATAATGTGATATATTTTAAAGTATCATTCAATTAAAATGATTAATACTCTAAATTCAAAGATTAGTATGAAATGTTTTAAGAAAAATTATAAAGTTTAAAGGACTAAATGGTATTTTACCCCTTATTTTTTAACCTCAAGTTCAAATAGACAAAGCCATACGCACGCGCGCACCTCACCAAGTCCTAAACTCGCAACGATATAAACTGTCCAGCCTAACACCACGCGCGCGAGTTCAAACTCGCAACGATTAAAAGTTCAAAATTTCAATACAAAAGTAAAAAAAAAAAAAAATGTTTTTTTTCTTTGTTTTGTTTTGTTTTTTTGGCAATTTTTCTTTGGTTTTGTTGAATTTACCGAGGCCTGATTGCTTCATAGTTCAGACTTCATAAACTATGATATGTCGGCATGCTTCACAAATTATATAGAAACAGAGGGAAAGATAAAAAAGAAAGCTGTTTTGTTTTTCTCTGCTTTGCCTTTCGGCTCTCTGATTTCGCGGCCACAAGTCTGTTCCCTTCTCCTTGATCCTATAAAGTTCCTTTCTTTTTTGTTTTTTCCTCTCTTTTCTAATACCCAAAACGATGAGCTTCGACTGAGGAGCAGTTTTAGGAACCGGTTGTTAATGTTCCATGCACTTGGTTCTTTTTAACTGATTCAGCTGTGGAATCTGATTTATTGTTCGTTTGGAGTACTAAATGCTTCATGGGATTGAAATAGCTCCGGAAATGAAGAACAAGGTTTTGGCTTTTGGTTTGTTTTCTGAGTTGGGGTTCCAGATATTTCTGGGATTTGAATGCTAATGGGAGCTGCGGTGTTTCCTTAAGCGCGTTTGTAGTAATTTTCCTGCAAAGATCAGTTGCTGCTGCAAAAATGAATTTTTTTGAAGCCTTGTGGTTTGATACTTTGAATAGCTAAAAGTGTTTGAAGTTATTATATGGTGAAGAAAGTTGATCTCTTTTCAGTGTTCTGTTGGAGCAAAACAAGTGATTGGATTCCTTAAGAAAATTTCTTTCCTTTCTAGTTGATCCAAGACTATAAGCACGAAGGCTCCACCAAATGGATTAATGGCAAATTCTGCAGAAGGTCTGATTTCTATTAACTCATTCAGTTTGTCTTCCTTCAACTCAGTTTCAGTTTTTTGGGGGGGAGTCAAAATATTCTTTGGGTTTTCCTCTGTTAAACCAGATCCCTCTTGAGTTGTTTTTGGTTTAGATAAATGGTTACTTTGTATTGGTTTTGTTTTAACGCTATACAAGCAAATAACAAGACTAAAAGTAAAGGATATGGTAACCAAGTGTAAACTTTTCTCATTTTAATGGTTACTTTGTATTGGTTTGGGTTTGGGATCATATATATATGTCAAGTTCAGATATGAAGTGTTATATAAGAATATTCATGGTAACTTTTAGTTGTGGATACCAGGCAATTGTGATTTTTTTGCTTTGAGTCGTTCAAATTTTGGAAGAATATGGATATTGAGAACTTTTTGCAAGTTGATGCTTTATAATAATTTTTTGGACTTCCTCTTTGTGTGAGGTTTTTATGGGATGTTGGATTAATATTCTGGTTGGTTTTTTGAAAGCAGCAGAAAGTAAGAGAATCAATTCAGAGTTATGGCATGCTTGTGCTGGACCACTTGTTTCTTTGCCTCCAGTTGGAAGTTTGGTTGTTTACTTTCCGCAAGGTCACAGCGAGCAAGTGAGTTGTTTCGATCATCCATTCGTATGGAGTATCCCCTCCTGGATCTGCCCTTTCATGGAATTTTCTCTAATTATGATATATTTTTTACAGGTTGCAGCATCAATGCAAAAGGGGACAAATTTCATTCCAAGCTATCCTAATCTGCCTTCCAAGTTGATTTGCATGCTCCATAATGTAACATTGCATGTAAGTTTCTGGTTAGTTTGACTACTTCTAGGAAGTTAATGTTGGGTGCTGAGTCTTAATGCAATATGAATAGGATCCCTTATGGTATATATGATGCATGAAGATAACTTAATAATGGTCAAAATGATGTATGGATGGTAAGTTGTACGATTTTATGAAGTTACTAATTGGTTTGATTTTTAAAATTTTGAATCAGGCTGATCCAGAAACTGATGAGGTGTATGCCCAGATGACACTTCAACCTGTGAACAAAGTAGGTCAGCTATATTCGATTTGAGAATTAATTCATGGATATTGCAGAACCGCCTCTCTTCCTTTTATTTCTCCTTCAATGAAATATGGTATGAATCTTTTAAGTATTTCTGTACAGTATGACAAGGAAGTGTTACTGGCGTCTGATATGGCCCTCAAGCAAAGCAGACAGCCCGCTGAGTTCTTCTGTAAGACTCTTACAGCGAGTGACACTAGCACTCATGGTGGATTTTCTGTGCCTCGTCGAGCAGCTGAGAAGATCTTCCCTCCTCTGGTGCATAGAAACTTCCAATTTTAGATTTATATTATTAAGAATTAAGAGGTCTGATGGAAGCATTTTGTGTTTATTTTTCCTATAATCTAAATGGTGATATTTGATAGGATTTCTCGATGCAACCACCTGCGCAGGAGCTAGTAGCTAAAGATTTACACGACAATACATGGAATTTTAGACATATTTTTCGAGGTATCTTTCTCTTCAAGATGTCATTGTTCTTCCATTTCACAACCAGGTCTACTGGTTTTAAAACAGACTGCAGTTTGATCAAAATGTTTTATGCTGCTAAGTAATCATTACTTTCTTTTTGTTAGTGTTTCTTATTAACTTCCATGCTATTTAAAACTTTTCGGTGTAAAAGATTCTTTTTGGAAGTAGTTGAGGTAGGGATGATCATTTCCTTTTTTCCTCAAACATTTATGGTAAAGTTCTATTTTCGTAGTTCACATGAAGTTTGATTTATTTTCGTAGG
This sequence comes from Abelmoschus esculentus, assembly GCA_035048815.1. Taxonomy (NCBI): domain Eukaryota; kingdom Viridiplantae; phylum Streptophyta; class Magnoliopsida; order Malvales; family Malvaceae; genus Abelmoschus; species Abelmoschus esculentus. Next base: position 616,100 of record JAUCBN010000032.1, read on the forward strand.
CATAGAATGAAATAACATATCTAAATGATTAATGGCTTCTTTGCAGGACAACCAAAGAGGCACCTTCTGACTACCGGTTGGAGTGTCTTTATTAGCACGAAAAGACTCTTTGCTGGTGATTCCGTTCTTTTCATTAGGTACGGTTCATATACATATATCCCTGTTAATATACACACATGCATTAACAGTTGTATGCCATAGAATTTCAATAGATAATTGTCCATTTTTCTGCTTAACTGAGATTCGTTGCTTAAATGTAGAGATGAGAAGTCTCAACTTCTCGTGGGTACAAGACGTGCAAATAGACAGCAGCCAGCTCTCTCTTCGTCAGTAATTTCGAGTGATAGCATGCATATTGGGATCCTTGCTGCGGCAGCTCATGCTGCGGCAAATAACAGCCCATTTACTATATTCTACAATCCAAGGTATTGATATAACATTTGGTTGTATATATATTCTTGTTTATTTCCGTACCATCAAAAGAGGATAATTGACGGTCTAAAAAGATTTTATTAATTTTGACAGGGCAAGCCCTTCTGAGTTTGTGATACCATTTGCGAAGTATAACAAAGCTATGTATACCCAAGTTTCCCTTGGCATGCGGTTTAGAATGATGTTTGAAACAGAGGAGTCCGGGGTGCGCAGGCACATGGGTACAATTACTGGTATCAGTGACTTGGATGCTGTGAGATGGAAAAATTCACAGTGGCGTAATCTTCAGGTATATTTACTGACATCCTTTATGTCAATATTAGCCTTTGTTGTTCTTTTTCTGTCATTGGTCCGAGATTCGATCCCAGTTGCATCATACATGCTGTTTTAATAATAGTTGCTCTTATTTTTAAAGTCAATGTGTTGTTGCACAAGGAAAAAATACCACTTATTTTTTCTAAAAAAATTGGCTACTTCTTTATTCTCAACAGGTTGGATGGGATGAATCTACAGCAGGTGATCGGCCTAGCCGAGTTTCAATTTGGGACATTGAGCCTGTCATAACTCCTTTCTACATATGTCCACCTCCATTTTTCAGGCCTCGGTTTCCCAAGCAACCAGGGATGCCAGGTAAATCATATTTTCCGTGCATATGTTACTTTAAACATTGACAAATAATACGAAATTCCAAGAACTTAATTTTAATCTCTAGAGAGATTTTGCAGATGATGAGTCAGATATCGAGAATGCCTTCAAGAGAGCTATGCCGTGGCTTGGAGATGACTTAGGCATGAAAGATGCCCCTAGTTCAATCTTCCCTGGTTTGAGTTTAGTTCAGTGGATGAGCATGCAACAGAATAGTCAGTTTCCTGATGCTCTATCAGGATTCTTTCCGTCGATGGTTTCTTCAAATCCGCTCCATAATAGCCTCAGCACTGATGATCCTGCCAAATTATTGAATTTCCAATCTCCTGGGTTACCTGTGTCGAATATGCAATTTAACAAAGCAAATACAAACCAAGTCAACCAGTTGCCTCAGACAACTATTGCATGGGCCCAACAGCAGCAACTGCAGCAGTTATTGCAGACTCCTTTAAATCAACAGCAGCAACATCAGCAACAACAACCGCAGCAACAGCTTCAGCCTCTGCCACATCTTCTAAACCAGCAACAGCCTCAGACTCAGCAACAATCACAGCCGCAGCCACAACCACAACCACAGCTACCTCCATCACAGCAGCAGCAGCATCAACAACAAAAAAGACAACAGTCGCTACCACAGCAGCAGCTGCAACAGCAGGCATTCCTTCCATCTCAAGTAAATAATGGAATCATTGCCTCTAACCAGATCCCAAATCAAAATTCGAATCAGCCAGCTGTTTACTCGCAGTTTCAGCAGCAACAATTGCTGACAAGCAATAGCCAGTCTGCTCAAACTATTCTCTCTGCCAATAAAACTTCATATCCTTTGACGTCATTACCGCAAGATACACAGATTCAGCAACAGATGGAACAGCAAACTAACCTCATACAGAGACAACAACAGTTGTTGCAACAAAGCTTGTCCCAGATGACACAGCAGCAGCCACAGATGCTGCAATTGTCTCAGCAAGGCTTCTCAGATCAACAGCTTCAATTACAGCTGTTACAGAAATTGCAGCAGCAGCAGTCATCTCAACCATTACTCTCTCCAGCTGGATCACTATTGCAGCAGCCTCCAATGGTGCAGCAACAGCCAACCCATCAACAAAACCAACCATTGCAGCAATTGCCTCTCTCACAGAGCCAATCACAACCTCTTGGCAGCAATGGCTTCTCAACATCAATGCTTGTCCAGCCTCAACAACTTTTGGTGAACCAACCTCAAGTCCATAACAAGCCTCTTACTGCTATGAGAACCCATTCCGGTCTTACTGATGGAGATCCACCTTCATGTTCAACCTCTCCTTCTACCTATAATTGTCAGGTTTCCCCATTGAACGTCCTAAACAAAAACCAGCAAGTACAACCCATGTTGGTGCCAGATTCGCTTGTTGAGCCTGCAGGTACCCTCGTTCAAGAGCTACAGTGCAAGCCTGATATAAGAATCAAACATGAACTACCCACCTCTAGAGGATCGGAACTATCGAAGTACAAAAGTACCGTGACAGATCAATTGGAAGCATCCTCTTCTGGAAGATCATACTGCCTGGATGCAGGCACCACCCTGCATAATTTCTCCATCCCTCCCTTTCTGGAAGGTGATGTTCAATCACATGCTCGGAACAATCTTCCTTTTACAGCTAATATTGATGGACTGGCAGCTGACACTTTGTTATCAAGGGGATACGATTCTCAAAAGGATCTTCAAAATCTGCTTTCTAGCTATGGTGGCAACCCAAGAGATATTGATGCAGAGTTGTCTACTCCGGCAATAAGCTCTCAGTCGTTTGGTGTGCCAAACATACCTTTCAAGACTGGGTGCTCTAATGATGTTACCATCAACGACACAGGAGTCCTAAATGGCGGATTGTGGGCCAACCAAACTCAACGCATGCGAACATATACAAAGGTATGTAACCGTACGGTCCTTACCTACTGATTACGGTTATGCACATTACCTCACTTGTTCTAGACACAAAGAAAGGGTGGATGTTTACACACTCCCTATTTTTTGAAACTCAGTAGTAAGAAGATCATAGATTCAGCTATGGTCGGATTGTTTGCACCTCGTAATAAAAGAGTTTATGATCCCCAAATATGAGTTGAAGTTAAAATAAACTAGATTTCCTGTTGCAATTACACGCTTCTCAGTAATTTTTTTTCCTTAAGTTCTAATGTATGGTACTGGTTTGAAATAAATGAAGGTGCAAAAGCGTGGCTCTGTAGGAAGATCAATTGATGTGACCCGCTACAAAGGGTATGATGAACTCAGGCATGATCTAGCACGCATGTTTGGTATTGAAGGGCAGCTGGAAGATCCACAAAGTTCTGACTGGAAATTAGTTTATGTAGATCATGAAAATGACATATTACTTGTTGGTGATGATCCTTGGGAGTAAGTGAACCCAATTTGAACTCTCATTAACTTTTAGTTTTGGTTTCTATTCATCCTTATCAAAATCTTGAATTTCTTTGCAGAGAATTCGTAAGTTGTGTTCAGAGCATAAAGATACTGTCATCTGTTGAAGTACAGCAGATGAGCTTGGATGGTGATCTTGGAAATGTGGCAGTTCCCAATCAAGCTTGCAGCTGGACCGACAGCGGAAACGTATGAAGAGGACAATACGACGATACTTCAGCTGCTTCGTTCAACAGATAAAATAAGAAATTGATAACACATCTTCATCTGTTGGGACTTTGCTTGGACTCCTCAATGAAAGATGCAATTTAACCAAGTCCTTCCAAGACAAATGAAGGTGTCATATCTCCTGTAAATGGCTATGATGTAAGAACTCATTCCATCTCTTGTACAATCACCATGAATTTTTGTTGGTGTTGCACGTTGCAACCGATACTCCCTTCTACCAGTTTTCGGCTAACATAGAGAAGCATGAAACACGGTATGGTTCGATACATGGTACCTTTTTCTAGCCACAGTATATAGGAACCATGAACAACCTATGTTTCAGAACCTGCCAAATAGTCTTAGCTTCGATATTACTGGTATTCTAAACGTGAATTTTGAAAAGTAATCTCTTGATACAACGACTTCCTAGTGATTGCATTTATCAACTGTTGTTAATGATGTGCTTCTGTCACCAAATCTGTTTTTGCCAGCTAAACTCACGTGTTTTTAAAGCTAGCTTTGCCCATTAGAGATGTTTGAAGGGTGGGTTTCCGGAGATAATTGTGTAGTTTTAGTCGTACATCATAATCAAAGTGCTTTCCTAGAAGATGAGATCTTGCAGATGGTAAGCATGTAAACGTTGAATAATTCATTCGAACAGTCTCGGATCGAGACTATTTTCGAAGCCCTGAACAAGAACTAAAAATATATATTTAAACTATATTAAAATTTAGATTTTAAATTATATAGAAGAATTGTATAATTTTTTATGAAGATTTTATGTATGGTAATATATATTTTTATATATGTTATTTGTTGACGGTTTAATATTTCGTCATCGATATTAGATGATATATATCTATATTTTTTTTAACCTTTGGGTCGAGTTTTTATTTTTTTCTTTATATCTCCTTCTTGTGATCTTAAATAATAATTTATCATTTCAATGATTATATAAATATATTCGAATTATATATTATTTTTATTAAGATATACTAAATTTTTATAGCAATTTTAGATATATCATTGTCTAAAATAAACTAGCTAAAAATGTATTTTTCGTGTACCATTGTTCCATAATACTTGCGTGTGGCCATGAAAGGACAGATTATTAGGTAAACCTTGTTTATCACGTCATCCATGGTCCAAGTAATTAGGACTGTTGATTTTTAAATAACCACCTAATAATTACCCATCCTCTAAGTACATGTAGGAAAGAGATGATAATTCACTTGGAAAAAAATCAAGATCAACGGTTTTGATCAATTGTGACCATGGATGACGTGGTGAACAAGATTCACCTAATAATTTTTCCCATGAAAGAGATATCCATCGGTACGGTAGGAGAGACTATTAAGTGAATCTTGTTCATCATATTATATATGATCCAAATAATTAAGATCGTTTATCTTTAAATAATTATCTAATAACTGCTCGCTTACTAATTATATGTAAGAAAGAAGTGATGATTTACCTTAAAAAATTAAGATAAATGATCTTAATTAATTAATATCACGAATGATGTAATGAACAATGTTCCCTAATAATTTTTCGTACGTCAGTGGTCCTCATGGGCGCTTTGGACACCTCGGTTCATTGTCTTTGCATACCAACTTAAATACCTAACTCTTTGGATAACGATGATTTGTCTATTTACGTTAGATGATAAAAACATTCATCTCAGTTTCTTTTTATTTTTTTACTAAAGAAAGATTTCTTTTATATTTTAAAGAGGAATATTTTAAACGTTCATCGCAACATGTTAACGTAATACCTTATTAAACATTATTAAATTTTTAATAATTTTTAAATCATTATTAAAATTCTGAAAGACTCTACATGTAATTAATTATATTTTAAAATAATATTAAAAAAATATTTCATAAATTATTCTTATAATATCATTTATAATCTTGCTCAAATAAACCTACATCATATTTATTTTTCATATAATATTTTCTTATACATTAAATTTACAAATCACCGATAAAACTATTCGCTTTCTCCCGCTTTGTTTGGTTGCCAAGAAAATTATAAAAAAAATCATGGGAGCCCCGAAAACAAATTCATCAAAGGTTAGATTAAGATTAAAATGTAGTGATTTTATTAATAATAATTTGATTTTTCTTTCTTGATTTTTGGTATTTTTATTACCAACTAGAATATTAGAATAAGTAATTTTTTGGAGGAGAAATTATTCTATGGACCGATTCCACCACGTCATCTATGGTCCTTAAGAATAAAAAAACAAATCCACGTCATCATTTTTTACACATCATCTGCACACTAATAATTTTAATTTTCAAATCATCTCTCTAAATAAAATATATTAAAATTAAAAAAAATGATGATGTGAATTTGTTTTTTATTCTAAACCCTAACCCTAAACTCTAACCCTAAACCTTAACACTAACCCTAATCCCTAACCCTAACCTTAAACCCTAACCCTAACCTTAAACCCTAATTAAAAAACAAATTCACATCATTTTTTTAATTTTAATATATTTTATTTATAATTTTAATATATTTTATTTAGAGAGATGATTTGAAAATTAAAATTATGAGTGTGCAGATGATGTATAAAAATAATGACGTGAATTTGTTTTTTTGTTTTTAAAAACTATGAATGACGTGGTAAAACTGATTCATAAAATAATTTCTCTTTGAAGGGAAACTTTAGTATTTTCGTGACATTTTTAATAAATGCATGTGGTGTTAACTAATGCATGCACCATGTTTATATAGTTTTTAAAATTACCCAATAAACAATTCTCTGCCTTATCCACTTCCTTTAATAAAAGAAATTATTTAATATTAAAATAAAAATAATAGTGGTGGTAGTTCTAGATGTGGAATTTAGTCACGTGTAATAAAAGGGCCACGTGGTGGAAATACCACCTGGGACAAACTCCAAACGCGTAACGACGCTAAAGAGGGCCTTCAAAAAGACGCCACGTCGACATCAGCAAACGCTTTTCGGCCTCCAAACGCTATATCAAACGCGTCTCTCTGTCTTTGACTGCTCACTCTCAGTCAGAAACCATGGCTTCCCCTCATACAACTATAAATAAGCAGAAAATTCTCCATATTTTCTCAGTATCCAAACAACAACGATAATCAAATCCTCTGCAGTTAGAAATCAAAAACAAAGAAAAAAGAAGAAGCTCAGATTATCACGTAAAAAAATGGTGAAACACACAAGCGAAAAGCCCGCAGTCGAGAGACCCGATTCGAAGTTCAAGGGCGTTCGCAAGCGAAAATGGGGGAAATGGGTATCGGAAATCAGACTCCCAAACAGCAGGGAAAGGATTTGGTTGGGATCTTACGACTCAGCAGAGAAAGCAGCCCGTGCTTTCGACGCCGCTCTTTTTTGTTTACGCGGCCGTGCTGCGAAATTCAATTTCCCCGATAATCCGCCAGATATAGCCGGTGGTAGGTCTTTGACACGGAACCAAATCCAAGCCGCCGCAGCCCAGTTTGCTAACTCGGACCCTCCAACAACCCAATCGGAAGAATCCAACTCTAGATTTCTAACTGAATCTCCATCTCCATCGCCGTCGGATTCGGATTCGGACGGGACGATACAGCTCGACAATGAGTTGCCCATGGATGAGTCGTTTCTGGATCTTTTGACAACCGGTTCGAGTAATTACGGGTTGATATTCCCCGGATTCGATGATTTCTCAGGTGATTTTCTCGGATCATCGTTTCCTAACATCGGGTATGAAGAGGAGGAATTTGATGGGATTTTAATTCCAGAATCTTTTCTTTGGGATTTCTAAAAACGGGTCGACCTGGGCATTTTAGTATCCAGAGTTGGATCCGGATATTTGGCGGGTCTAATTTTTGTACAGCCCGGCCTCATCATAGGAAACATATCATTTTTCACAGATCTCAAATTGTTTAAATTTATTAAATTAGAAAAATGATTGTTTTAAAATTTAATTTTAATTATTTTAATATTAAATGATCTAATATGATTAATTATATTATATTTTAAATTAAATAAATTATTTTCCAAAAAATATTAATCCAATATAATAGATAATTCCTCTATTATATGAATAATAAATGATTGGTTTGCTAATATAATAGATAATTCCTATATTATATGAATTTCCTCTATTTTATATTTAAATTATTTAGAGTGAAAATATATATTAACTCAATTTTTGTATGCACTAAACACACTCAACTGAAAAAATAATTAATAAAAAATTTAGATTATTAGAGTGAATATATGTTCATCTAAATATTAATGGTGTTTAAATTCGGATACTTAAATATTTAGGTATCCGAAACTTCTGGTATCTAAAACGTCGGGTAATTGAAAATATGGTTTATAGCTCAATCCAAGTTTTTTTTAATACTGAAATTTTTATTTTTTTTTTAAATCTTAAACTTGATCTTAAAATATATAAAAATTTAAAAATTTAAATTATATAATTTAATATTCAAACATAAAATTTAAAATTCTTCTTCAGATAACTTAAATATAAATTTAAAGCTTAAATTATATAATTAATTCTAAACGACATAAATTTAAATAGTCAAATAAATATTATAATTTTGAAAATATAGAGTACAATTATCTCAAAAAAATAAAGTTAAAAATAAAAAGGAAATATTCTTTCATTAATATCTCCTTCCAAAAAAATAGACAAATAAAAGAATGAATACAATAACTCTTTCACCTTACAAGGAAAATGAAGTTAAAAAGATCACATGGAAAATGTTTGTATCCATAAAAGTACAAAGATTGATCAACCTTGTTTGGAACACAAGAAAAAGAAAACATTTCCCGGATCTCCCATGGCGGTGATGAGGGGGAAAACCCCATGCCCCAATGGTTAACAAGGCTGGGAAGGGGAGCAGATAAGTGTTCCAGAAAACTCAACCAGAGACTGAACCTGATGACCCGGCTTAAACGCCAACATTTTCTGAATTCCATATTTCTTGGCCGCGTTAGGATCTCCCGATTGAATGAAAATTGCACCGTTCAACAGCACGTCGCCCTCCGATCTCCAGTCCCAGTTCTTCCACACTTCGGGGTTCGTAAACTCCCTCTTCAACAACTCTTTCGCAGCTATGTTACGCGGAGCTCTGAAGCGGTTGCCTTGGCTGATAATCGTCGGGTGGCTGCTGCCGCCAATGGCATACATGTTCCAGTACGTGTAGTCGTTGTTGACAACATGGACGAACCCAAACCGGATCCTCGGCATTCTTTGTACTAAATTCTTACCAAAACGAGTGAATGCAACAGTGATCTGCATCTTCTCGTCCGGCGTGTAACTGTCGCTTGCTCCGAATAACATCACGTCGTTATGGTCGGTGATGTGACAGTTCGAAATGGTGATGGCGGTGCTGCCCTGAATGATATCGATAATCCCGTCGGAGCATTTGTAAATGGAAAGATGGTCGAGCCAAATGTTTGTCGAACCGAAAATGGAAATCCCATCACCGTCACTCCTCGTCCTCAACCCGATGTGATTTGCACCGTCTTGAATCAAGCCACCGTTCCCCGGAAGAATGTGGTGAATATGGATGTTATGGAGAATAACATTCTTCATGAACTGGATTGTAATCCCAGCGCCGTAAGCAATATGAACGTTGACCCCCCTGCCGTCAATGGTCTTATCGCTCGTCATTAAAAGCTCCTCTTTCAGCCTGATGACCATGCTTCTTCCGAATGTGATCCAAAGTGGTCCGTCCCGGGTGACGGCGTGCCGTAGAGTCCCCGGCGCCGGGTTTAAAAGATCATCTGCAGCATCAGTCACGATATAGATGGGTCCTTTCTTTCCACCAGTAGTATTACGCCCGAATCCAAGAACGCAATCAGCCAGCCTTTTCCTGTTCTTTTCCCAGTTCGGATCACAGCGCCAGCATTGGTCGATGGGGTTGGTTGCCTTACAGGAACCGGTTCCACGTTTTGTACTCTTCTTCCTCAACCACCGTCGCGTGGTGTTATTAGCACCGAACTCGATCAACGTCCGGTCGACATGGTCATTGAACTGCTTGGTGACTTCCTCTGGGTCGGGGTGGTATTCCTTTTCCAGATTTTCTTTCGCCTGCAACTCACGTTCCCGCCAATAATCATCGTAGTCGGCGATGTGAGCCTGCAGTGTTGGGATCATTACGACAAAGGATAAACACAAGAAAAATAAACTAAGAGTTTGGTTGTCCAGAATGGCCATGTTTAGCTCCTTTTGCTTTCCGGCTTTATGTTTCTGTCCTGTAGGCAAAAGAGCAAGAAAAATAGATAAGTAAATAATAAAGGGTTTCCAGGCCAAAGTCCTGCATACAATTTTTATTGAATGCAACAAGACCCTGACTGGAGACGAGCCAAGTCAAGCCAATTGAGGAGGAATAGTGGCGTTCAGGTGGTGTTTTATAGGGTGGAAGCCCTGGTTTTACTGCTACTGATTCGCGGAGGTGATGGGTGGTGTTCTACCATGGGTGAGAGAATTAAGGTCTGTGCATGGCGTCTTCTTCGCAACTGTTGCTATTCATGGTCATCACCTAGGCCATGGCCCGACCCCTACAACAAGCCTAAATGAAACTAGAAGAATCTTAAATTTAATCAGAAGTTGAGGCGCGTGCTTATCCATTCATGTCCCAAAAACGCTAATATTGTAGAAGTTTCTAATCAACTAATAAAACCCATTTTTTTAGAACACACTAGGGTTTGTATCTTCTTAAACTTCTCCAGTTTCAAGCTACCAACCCAACCCTTATCCTTTCCAAGAACTTTCTCAAAGGTATAGTCTTTTAACTCTTTATTGTTATTAAGAAAAACTGTTTCCAAGAAATGATTTTTATTGTTTTCTGGAAATTCGGATGCAGAAATGGCTACATCTCAGCTAACAGCATCGTCGGTGACAGCATCAGTTAGGAACTTGGCTTCATTTTTCAGGGGAATCCATCCCTGAGTGTTTGTCGAATGCTATAGTACTGCCGGAGTGATTCTGTTTAAAATGAAGGGGTTTTGGTGTATATTGATGTATTGGCTTGTAGATTCTCATATTTGAAGCTGATTGTATGCGTTTTTTCTGTTTTAAACTCGTTTAAGATGTCTGAGACTTGGCATAAATGTGTTGCTATCGGGTCAGGTTATTTGAACTGCAAGGATGACGAATTGGCATGGTGATGGTGATCGCTTTTGTTCAGCTCGGTGCTTTATTTCTGTGCTTACATGAAATGATCTTGTTGCTGTGTATTGGTTAATATTAAAGAAGCAGAGGAGAAGAGCCAGGGTGGTATTTTGCTTCTGACATCTGCACAATCAAAAGCCTCAAGGAGGTGAGGTAGTTGCTGTTGGCGAAGTGAAGACCGTCGGTGGCTCTTGTGATACCAAAGTGATGCATGAGGGTGGCTCTCCTTTACAGTCCATCAATTTCCAATGCATCTTTGATCACCATTCACAAGTAAGACTGAGCCAGTGGTTCTTACATGTAAATGATAACGACTTAGCAGACCGAATCACAGAAGAAAGTAAAGAGATGGGTATCAGTTGTTGTATTTGACTTGAAAGCACTCGAATTGTGTTCGAATTCTGCTGCAGGTTTCGGAAGCTGAGGAGAAAACCGCCGGAGGTTTGTTGCTGACCGAGGCAACCAAGGAGAAACCTTCCATCGGCACGGTGAGTAAACAGTTATAAGTTTTGTGGTGATGGCATACGACTTTATACTATGGTGCAAAATGTGTTACTTATGCCATGAATTAAACGGAACAGATCGGTCGGACCGGGCACTTTAGATGAGGAAGGCAACCCAAAGCCACTATCAGTCACACCAGGAAACACAGTCCTGTATTCGAAGTACGCCGGAACGACTTCAAGGGCACCGATGGTAGTAATTATATTGCTCTAATAGCACAAGAAATAATGGCTGTCCTCTTTTAGTTGTCTAGTAAGATTGTGCTTTAGGTTTTCAAGTTTAAACTGAATTCAAACCAAATAAAATAAAGCATAAAACAATAATTTCAACATATTTTTTATTGTTCTTTTGATGAACAAAACCTTTGATTCACTAACTACAAATTTAATGGTAGAAAAATAGTTACAAACTAAACTAAAGATGGGATCTTGATTGAGAGTTAGGATCTAAGAGAGGGGATACTAAGAGCTGATATGACTAGAAAAGCTAAGGAAACAGCAGGCTTCACAATAAGCCTCGTAAAATAGAGTTTGAGGCGATTCGACTCGAACTACTGTGGGGATCGAGCGGCTAAACCGAGCCATGTTTTTCTGTTGACCGGCTTGGAGGGAAATGCTGCCGGCCCCGGGTTACCTATCTGGTATGGTGTTCTTGTAGTGATCCTGTAAAAATGATCATATAAGGATATCAAACATCAATTAACAGTCAGACAAAGGAGGGCATTAATTTATATAAACTTCATCTGGTTTAATCTTATTAAGGTATTGTTTTGGTGAATACAACGATTTATGTATCGACAAACAGTCGATTCCGACAGGGAAGACTTGAATCCTAAGCACACCTAGATGTTTGTTATGAATCGGAAAGAAAGAATCAATGACACAAAATTGACTCTAGATCACTATGTCAAAACAGATTACAAATGTTTTTGAAGTATAGTTTCCTTTACTTGACCTCTAGATGCCTACCTATCCTTTCTCTTCCCCAGGAACCGGTGGAGTGAAGCCCTCCTTGCATTTGGTAAATCTGCAATACACAAATAAGAACACGAAAATATGAACTGACCTCCATCTTCCTAACTCTGACCATTAAAAGAACGAAGTGGACAACTAGGCTTACCGCCACCAGGAATGGGTCGATGAGCAGACCGCACACAACCTTGTGTTACGGTGTTGCTGAAATTAGAGGTAGGAGGAACTACAATACCGGATTCAACCGGACGTCTAGCCGTGCTATAAGTAAAGGGGCCATTCATATGTACAGGGTTGGGGTTGACGTTAATGCTTTGAGAGCTCCCCTTGCCAGCTAAAAGCATGATTTCTTTGGCTTTATCAGCTGGGAAATCATTGAACACAATCACTTGTCCACCATAAAAGATGGTCATCTGTGCAGTTCGAGGCTCCACCGCAGCCACATTGTTCATGGCGGCTACACTAGAATCAACCCTTTTCGGGGCATCCTCATTTGGAACCGGCAGTGATGGAAAGCCAGCTTGAGCAGGGAACAAATCCATGGATCTCGGTTTCCGAGTCTCCACAAAGTTGCAGCCACGATCATCACCAGATTCCACATTGACTGGAAACAAATTCATGGTAGGACAAGGCCGATGCAGCCTCTCCGGGTTCCCTGCACCATATCCATAAACAAGACTACAAATTAGACTCAAACTCTGTTATAATCTGAAACTAGTCCTACAAGTTCAAACGATTATATGCTTTTAACAACTAAACTACTGGGTATTTATAATCCCAAACAGCCATCTTAATGAGATCTAAACCAGAGCATGAATATCTCAACAGAACTGTACATTACGTACACACATGGTTAATATTCTTCTTGAGTATTTCCAGGGATGACCGAGAGAATAAAGGACATGTTTTTCTGACTGTTTTGAATCATTAATACAAGGATGTGTCATGTGTCAATCCCAACATTTTTTGAGATCTGAGTATTAAACAACTGAAAAAAAAATCAAAACTTGAACATTTATTTGATTAAACCGCTTCAAACTAGATAATTAACAGTAAACCTAAAGCAAAAAATATATATATAGCTTGATTGAGCTTATTTTATCAAGTTTCCTCCTTTAATAATTAAAGAAATGAAGAACTTACCATTCGCTTCAACATTGCATGTGATTCCCAGAGTTAGATCTCCAAAGGTACCTTATTCCTTCAAGTATTGACTCAAAAGGCTACAAGTTTACGTGAAGCTTGACTTCTCCGGTGACCTCGCCGGTTTCTGACCCCTGAATTCCGGTGAACAAGACATTTTCAGGCAGCTAAATCAAGGATCGTTCGGGTTTTCAAAGAAAAAAAGAACAAATACCCTGGATTCGTTAAAACTTAACAGCTAAATCAAGGATCTGTTCGAAAACTATGATGCTTTAGCCTTTAGCAAAGCAAGAGATTTTATTTATATGAGAAAAGGTAGAAGAAGGTGTGTTTAAAAGCACGAGGAGTAAATGAAAGCTTTCTATTTTAAGCTTGCAGCTGTGCCTTCAGCTTCCATTATCTTTACATGTCTCGTTTGTTTGCGATTTTCAACACGTGTTGATATTTTGGTGTCCACGACGGCGATGTTTTTATCAGTTTATGCTCTTTTTTCTGACATGTTTTCAATATTATAAGAGTTGACTTTTAATATTTGACTTGCATTTACACCGTTTTTCCTGACAGAAAGGATCAGTTCACTTCAAAATTAAAGAATATTCTTATTATGATCTCATAGTAATATTAGTTCGATTAGTTTCAATATATGAACTTAAATATTCTGTTAAGAGTATAATATGTATTAGCATTACACTAAATTCGAATTTTCAGATCAAATCAAGCTTTACTATTTATTCAAGTAGAGAAGAACTTATCTCATTGCATCTGTACACAACTCCCTGAATTAAGCAAACCCACCTCATTTGATCCCACAAAGAAATGGTTGGCAGACACTGTGAACCGCCGTCTTCTCAGATTCCATAATCTATGTCTGTTGCATTCTGGGGTGTTGAGAGCTTTACAAGCCTTTCCTCTTCGTCGTATATGTCGAGGTTTTCACAAGGAGTTGGGAAGATGGTCCCTATCCCGTGGCCTTGAACGAATACACATTGTAATATATGTTATCCCGACGTTCATATCCCCAAAGGAAACTTTTTGGTCGGGAATGTCTTAGCTGCCATGTATACGAACAGATACACGGACTCCCTTACCGTGTACACGCCGGTGAAGCTTATGTTCTCGAGTATTAGGAGAGCCTTTTTGCGGAAATCTATGTCAGGGTGCTCGTTGTAGTCTGTCTTGACGATGATTCCAACACGAGCATCATTGAATGTCAGATTTCGGTACGTTATGTCCCTAACATATCCACCTCTTCCGGCAGCAGTCTTGATTCGAACTGGCGCCTAGAACTCCAGACAAGTAGGTTGACATTAGATATCCTACCAGACATCTCACTGCCTATTGATACGCCAGTACTGATTAAGCTAACCCAACATCAGTGAGGCTTCGGCCATGGATTAAGCTTCCATACCGAGGTCCACGATGCTTTTTTCCGTAACCGTAGGACGGCAATGGCTACATTAATGGCCATTGATTCTCGTCCTGTATAATGCCACACAAAGAATTCGCCAAAAAATCAAAACTTTTCAAACAAAACAGCTGAATGACTGGCTCCAACAAAGAGAAATCACTTGAACTAACACCATTATATTTGCATGAAAAGAATCATAAGTTTCCCTTATGATATGATATTCAATCCCCCTTCATTGCTAAATTTCAACTTACTTTGTAAGTCATGAATTCAACAATGGATTTGATAGAGAAAAAAATCAGCCAAGAAACATAACTTCTTTTTGTTATACTAAATCTTCGGTAGTTGACTTGCTTCAACTAAAGCCTAGATCTTTAATGTACCCATGTCTGACATTTTGTTCAGATTTCTGAGTTTAAACCCATCTTCGTTTTGGGCCAGGATGTTGTAGGCTACATTGTCCATTCTTCGACCGATTTAATGAAACGTTGATGGACATGTGTGGTTGGGAGTGTCTTCGCTAATTTTGATGGACAGTTTCAATGGAACGTTGGGAGCTTATAATTCATCCATGTGGAATTTTGGAATTCCTTCTCTCTCTCTAGAAAATTTTGGATAACGAAAGGAACTTAAAGGGGACGGACTACGCAGCGGAAATGTATCGAACGGTGGTGAATCGCATCCTTCTTAGCGGCGGAGGACGCAGCCTCCTCCGACACCTTGATCTGAGAACAGTCATTAGCTCCTCTCGGTTTTCCACCACTACAGAAACTCATACGGTCCCTAATCAACGACCCCTTAATCCACCTGATTCTTCCACGCCATCGTCTTCTTCTTCTCCGACGAGTTTCCAGGCATCATCCGCGGCTGGGGATGTTCCGCGTCATGAGAGACAGAACCCGAGAGCTGAGTACGAAGGGAAGCAAGCTCGGGTTCTTCAAGCGTCACTACGACACGTCGTCCGTACATAGATTAATGCTATGATATACTATTCTGTAACTGTTATTTATGATTTTCTTAAAAAAATGTTTCTTTTTTAAAATGCAGGTAAGATCAGGATGGAGTGAAGAAGCAATAATAGCAGGAGCAAAAGAAGTTGGGATTTCTCCCTCCATTGTTGGATCTTTCCCCCGAAAAGAAGCTGCCCTTGTCGAGGTAAGTTTTGGGGTTAAACAAAAGTTCCAATTTTTGTTAGCCTGGTTTGCCCCTTTTTGATATTCCATTAGTTTGTTTGTCAAATTCATTCTCTGATTCAGTTGCTTATGTAAAGTTTGAATTGTTCTTCAACACTGTGTTTGGAATGAATCAAGAAAAATGGAATAGGTAAGGGAATAATATAGTTTCAATTGGTCTTTAACGCTTTATGTTATAAAGTACAAATCCACTCAGTACTTAGAAAATCCAGGTTTCCTGATGCTAAGCTCTTGATTTGTTGTATCTGTAACTATCTTACGGTCTAATCCGTACTTAGCTTTGCCAATTAAGTTAGTATGATATGTTTTCTTCCGTTGTCCAACAATGACTTGAAGTTGATCCCCCCCCCCCCCCCCCTTCTCTGCAGTTTTTCATGGATGACTGCTTACAAAGGCTTATTGATAGAATCGACTCTGGCGAGGAATTACAAAACTTGACTCCTAGCCAGCGTATCTACAAGCTTGTAAAGATTCGCCTTGAAATGCAAGCACCCTATATATCAAAATGGCCTCAAGCTCTCAGCATTCAAGTATCAGTTCTTATGCCCTTTTTTTCTCTCTTGTTAAAAAACTCTAGTGTACTTAAGTGAAGCCTTCACCTTTAAAGACAATTGTTTTATCAATTCTTTGTAGGCACATCCATTGAATGTTGCAACAAGTTTTAAGCAGCGGGCAATGCTGGTCGATGAAATCTGGCATGCAGCTGATGATGAAACCTCCAATTTAGATTGGTATGTGAAGCGCACAGTTCTTGGAGGGATATACTCAACAACTGAGATTTACATGCTGACCGACAGCTCCCCAGGTTCATTTCTTTTACCTTCATGTGCTTAGAACTTTGATGTTCTTGTGGAGATGCAATGTTTTAGGTAGCATTTCATTTACTTATCATTTTCTTACAGAGTTCCGAGATACATGGCTGTTCTTGGATAATCGGGTGAAAGATGCTTTTGATTTGAAGAAGACAATTCAGGAGGTAGTCTCTTCTTCCTCTCTTCTTTTGTGTGTATGTATATATATATGTGGTAAAAATTGAAGTCTTAATGAAGTGAAATATTGCAGGCAAAGTATTTGGCAGAAGCTGTTGGTGCTGGAATGGGGAGCTCTTTGCATGGCTTTGTTGGTAAAGTTCTTCAGAGATAAAAGCTCGAGTCAAGACGGTTCTCGACTCGTTTCAGACTCAAGATCAGCTATCAGGCTTAGTATTTATCACTTGGCACAATCCGTTGAGTTATATTTGTGCTAGCAGGGCTTTAGTGCTTAAACCAAGTGCCTTGATTCATCTCCTTGGCAGTTGATTGAATTATATTTGTAGATGCAAGCACAGTTATCACATGATAACAGGATACTGTTGCTTTACAATCTATTTACTTAATAATAAAGTATCTTTCGTTGTTTACAACAGGATACTGTTGCCCTTTGTTCGATTTCAGCTATCATTTTCTTACAAATAAAAGGATAATGTAAATAAAACATGTGGTGTGGATCCCACTTTTAGGTTTGGGGCGGCTTGACTTTTTAATTTCCCGAATCTTATCTTAGGCATGTAAACGTAAGGAGTGGCATTATAACCATAGGAATGAGTTGAATTCACACCCAAGAAAAGAAAGTCAGGTTGGTTGTTGGTGTCTGAAACATAGTTCTTTGTCTGTAATTTACTATTAAACCTTGAAAACAGCAAAGTCCGGTATCTAAGAGCAAAGAAAAACAGGCATGGCTTCTGCATCAGAGATTGCAGCAAAGTTGAATCTAGTCCCCAATCCTGAGGGTGGTTTGTATGCTGAAACTTTCAGAGACACCTCCGTTTTCCTCTCCAAGTCTCAGCTTCCTCCTCAATGTAATCAGCAAATTCTTCTTTTATTTTGATGTCTCCTTGCTGCAATTTTCTTACCATAACATATGACAGTAGTTTCACTGCAGACAAAGTTGATCGCGAAGTAAGCACCTGTATTTACTTCATGCTACCATCCGGGAGTGTGTCTCGCCTTCATCGAATACCATGTGCCGAGACCTGGCATTTTTATCTGGGAGAACCTCTCACGGTAATAACAGCTTAATCGGTCACATGAGATTTCTTGGTCCTTTTGCTTTGAATGAGTTATGGAAGCATATTTGATGCAGATTATAGAGCTGGATGAGAAAGATGGGAAGGCAAAACTAACATGTCTTGGACCTGATATAGTACATAATCAGAGAGTGCAATATACTGTAC
The DNA here is from genome assembly GCA_035048815.1 of Abelmoschus esculentus. NCBI lineage: Eukaryota > Viridiplantae > Streptophyta > Magnoliopsida > Malvales > Malvaceae > Abelmoschus > Abelmoschus esculentus. The sequence goes on from JAUCBN010000032.1 coordinate 634,382, forward strand.
CTCCGGATGTTTGGTTTGGTGCATTTCCAACACAGGATTTTCACATTTCCAGTGATGGAGGATTTACCAAAGCTGAACCAAGAGATCCTGAGAGTCACCATTCCCTTGTCGGATGCACCTGTGCACCTGCCTTTCAGTTTCAGGACTTTGAGCTAGCAAAACGGTCCGAGCTTGTCGCTAACTTCTCCGATTATGAGACTATCATTTCTCTTCTCACCCTTCCTGACTGAACTAAAGCTTCCTGGTACTGTTGAGAGCTAGAGGATCTTTAGTGCTAACAAGGTTTTCATGTTTCTGATTTGTAGACTGCTGCTTGCTCGGTAATTTATATTTGTACCGAAAGTTGTTTTCCATGTACCAAGAGCCTAAGAATTTAGTAATGACTAAGGGTGTTAATAAAATGGGCTTCAACGAATATGTTTGTGTTTGTTTATTTAATTTTTAAAAATTCTATATTCGATTTATGTTTATTTAATTTTTTAAATATTGTATTCGTATTCCTTTATTTATTTTTTTAGTGTTCATATTAGTTTAGTTAGTGTCCAAATGGTAAAATTACACCACTAATTTTTAAACTCTTTAATTTTACAGTTTGAACTCTAAAATTCATCTTATATTCAATTTAGTCACTAATTTCATCATATTTAAAATATAAAATAATAATAATAAAAATAAAAATCGGATAACGAGTTTATTCGTGAACATAAATAAACCGTAAAGACTTATGTTCGTGTTTGTTCGTCTATTAAACGAACTTATTCATACCCGTTTATTTAACTTAATAAACAAACATTATACAAATAATTAATCGAATGTTTTGTTCATTTACCCCTACCAATTATCTCCTATTAAGCGGCAGTTCGAGTTTATAAAACTCTCAATTATCATCCTCAAAAACCCAAAACTAGTAAAATTAAAATGGAGGATTCAAAACAATTCAACACTGAGTGATAAATCAGTGCAAACATGTAGAAGTACTTTACAAAGCTATGGCTGCCATCTCTCTTTCCCTTCAAAGCTTTAAAACAAAACCCTTGCAACCCAGAAATGGATCATATTCTTATTTCTTAATCCATCATCTTCTGATCATCATTACCGCCATTATCATAATGCATCCAAAAGAATACCATCTTACTCGTTTAAGCTGCTATCTTCATAGCAGGTCGAAGCAAAAGAAGAAAAGATATGAATCTTTAGTTCCAAAACAATATCTACAATTAAGAAACAGATCAAATTAAACATTTATTGATTTATGCTTAAGATTTGCATTGTTCATGTTGTGACGCATGATTTAGTGATTATTTTATAATATAAAAGATTAAATGCGTTATTATTTAAGTTTTTATGAGTGACATGATTAATAGTAGTTTTGTAATAAAATTAATGACCATTTTGCATTTTTTAAAATAGCTTAGTGACCAATTGTGTATTTTGCCTAAAATAAAATTCGAAGGACTTTTGTAAGTAAGAGATATTCCTGTCCGACGTACGTGTCTTAGAGTAAAGGATTACCTCGGATGTAAGATTTTACGTGGCAGCATGGCGGGCAAAGTTACGCATGTCCTCATGGTATTACAGCATAACAATTTGGCAATGGCAAATTGGCAATGGCGTCCCGTACTTGTCTTCCTTTATCCATTTCATAAACATTGCTTCACTTTTCAAAGCTTCTTTCCAGTTTCCATGGCCTTTTGTTTTGAACTTTCCAGAGTTCAGGGCTTACTGGGTTTTAAGATGATCAGCAAATAAGGTTGTCTCTCTCTCAATATAAACCGGAGGAAATAGGAATGGCAAGTGGCGGCAGCAATGCTGGTATAGCCTATGATGAAGATCTTCACCGTCCGGCAGTGATCATTGGAGGATCCTTTGCACTTGCAGCTGTGTCTCTCTCCCTTTTTCTCATTCTTCAACATCTCAGATCATATACAAACCCCGCTGTCAGTAAACTTATCTCTCATGGCTTACTTTCTTTTAGATTGTTTTTTACTGGTCTGTCTGAAAGTTGATTGCTTAATTTGGCAGGAACAAAAATGGATTGTTGCGATTGTGTTCATGGTTCCTGTCTATGCTACTGAGTCGGTAAGTTCGCAGGATAAGAACGCAGGATTTACAGATTTTATGTAAAGGGTGCGAGCTCCTAAGTAAGCTTTAGAGATACGAAATTGCTAATGTGTACTCAGATTACAGCAAATCTGGTATCTTTTTTCTTCTGCTTCTACAGATTATATCATTGGGGAACCCCAGATTCTCCCTTGCCTGTGACATCTTGAGAAGTTGCTATGAAGCTTTTGCTTTATATTCTTTCGGAAGCTATTTGATTGCTTGTATAGGTAAGTAGGTAAGCAACATTCTTTGATGACTTCTCTCCACACTTCACTGCATTTCTTGTTCATATATAATATCTTTAACCAAAGGGAGAACATGTTTCGTTTAAGCATAATAAAATTTGTATCAGGTGGTGAAAGAAGCGTTATTCGGCTTCTCGAAAACGAATCGATAAAACGGCTGGGTAAGCCATTGCTGGAAAGAGAAGAACAAGAAGAAGAAATACATCAGAAGTCATTCAGCAACTTCTTCTGCCGTCCGTGGCTCATCGGGAAAGAGCTGCTTACCATAGAAAAATTCGGTCTCGTCCAATATGTAAGGCATGCCAGTTTATATGACCATCATTTGATTATGTTCTTGACGTTTTCGTTGAATGTGATGGATATCTGTGCTGGTTAAACTCAGATGATTCTGAAGACCTTCTGTGCATTGCTAGCACTGTTGTTGGAGGTCTTTGGTGTTTATGGTGATGGGGAATTCAAATGGTACTATGGGTATGTATGATGGCCTTTTGTACAATCCCTTAGCAGTCTGCAGTTGAATGCCGAATGCGGATTTAAGATTCGAACTCCTTATACCTCTCTGCTCTCTTGCAGGTACCCATATATAACAGTAGTTATGAACTTCAGTCAAATGTGGGCACTATATTGCCTTGTGCAGTTCTATGATGTAACTCATGAAAGGCTTAGACCTATAAGGCCACTAGCAAAATTCATTAGCTTCAAAGCCATTGTCTTTGCCACTTGGTGGCAAGGAGTAGGCATTGCTCTGCTTTGTGCATATGGGGTTTTGCCCAAAGAAGGGAAAATGCAGACCGCGTTGCAAGACTTTTTGATTTGTATCGAAGTAAGTTGTTTGTGATGCACGTATCTATTCGAACTTTGGGCATCTTTAGACTACTTCGCATGAAATTCTAATGCATCAATAGATAGCTAATCTCCATTTTTTTGACTCCGTAACTATTTTCTGTATGTGGTTGGCAGATGGCAATTGCAGCGGTTGCTCATATATTTGTCTTCTCTGTGGAACCTTATCATTTCCTCCCGGTTTCTGAAACCAGAAAGGAAAGGGTCACTGTAGAAACGACCAAAGCAGCGGTGAAGGTAGAACAAAACGATGAGGAAAAACCAGCTATGCTAGAAAAAACAGAAACTCAGGTGGAGGCACCTGGAACAAGCATCAAAGAGAGTGTCCAAGACATAGTTGTCGAAGGTGGTCAGCAGGTAAGTCGTATTCCTTCGATGCACAGCATATTAGACACGTTTTAGTACTTCGAATCTCAATGGAAACTATCCTATACAGGTTGTAGAGGATGTTGTATTAACTATAAATCAAGCAATAGGACCCGTGGAGAAAGGTGTGACAAAAATCCAGGAGACTTTCCACATGAAAACAGATTCAGACGAGGAACACCTCGATTCGAAGTTGGAAGTCGAGGAACATGTTGAACAACATATTCCGGTGAACGAAAGTTATTCTAAGCCACATGTCTAAGGATTGCTACTCATGTACCATATTTCCAGTTCTTCTGAAATAATCTATATTTCAGATAGCAATAAACGAGGCTGCAAAGGTGAATACTGGATTCTTCAAACTTAGATAACATTGCAATTAATATCATCTTACACAGTATAAACACCAAGATACAATGATGTTTAAAGCTCTGGGAATCTATCAATTAGCCAGCTTTGTCCAAGGCAGAACAGAACAGTTGTGAGAGTAAAATTGATGGCAGCCAAAGCAGAAGCCCAGAGCAGCACATAGCAGGTTAATATAGTGGCCAAATTGATTATTTTAAACCGTGGGAAATGAATCTATTACCCTTCTTCTGAGAAGCAAAGTGAGCAACATTGACTGCAGCTAATGCATGCAACAGCAGCGAGTACTTGTGTTAATACAACGCCACATTGATTACTCATCTTCGAAAAGAATTGGACGCAGCACATGCAACAGCAGCTTGCACACAGCCGAGCACAGCAATTTGAACTTGCCTTATTAAGGATTTCGGCGACTTCGACCGGAATTTCTTCTTCGGACCCTGGACAGATGTTTTCAGTGGTTGCAATCAGGTTGCCGAAACCAACTGTAAGTATTTGAAGCAAGATCTTTCCAGGCCCTGCAGACTCCAAAAGTTTACGTGCATCGCCTTTCTTTGCTACCTATTTCCGAGAACCCAATCGTCTTCATAAGATTAAAAGGAAGAGATATTCCAGCATGACATAAGAGTGGCTAATACTGAGGTTTCCTGTTCTTATGTGCAATAGTTTACCTTCCGAGCATTAGCAACATCTGCATCTTTGTCGATTTCGACTTTACCTTGCTCGAGTAAGACCATACGGGAATATTCAGAGATATTGCAAGTTCTTATGCTCAAATTGGCAATCTGCCATTTATAAACCAATAGCATCAGAAATGGCTGTTAGTATAGCAGGAAAAATTATTAACACAGTACGGCTAAGGTGGCCACTGAGCAATGATGCCTAATACATGACTAACAGAACATAAAGATCTGAAAATTTTATATTCAGCTAGAAGGGACTGGCTAGCTTAATTATCACAATGCTTGAACAATTGTAGTAGGAAAATGTCAAGAATATTGAGAAACAAACCTGCTCCTCAAGTTGTTTATTTTCCGAAAACCATGCCTGAGCTGTGAGTAGATCGATCTGCTGCCTCGCTATAACCTGTAAGAGAAGAACGAAAATATATAAATCACTCCCAGAGCAAATCATTAAAGCTATACATGCAAAAACATTTAAATTGCAACAAGTATTAGCCTTAGGGGCCTTACTTTGTCAAGTGGTATGTCCTTAGCTTTTTCTATCTTCAAGTCGATGGTAAAACTACTCGAATCTCCTAAGATGCCTTTAACTTTAAGAGTGTCGGGAAAACTGCCTCGGTACCTCCCGCATATGATCAACGGGCTTTCGGATGAAAGGTCGGGAATACATGAAGAGTACACCTATACGAGACATTAGAGACGAAATACAAGTCTTGGGAACATGATGGTTTCTAACAAGGTGTAGAGAAATACAAATACATAAACAACAGATTTTTTTAACAAGGGTATGGAGACACAACCCTCTACAGATATAGAAAACTTTAAAAGGTAAAAAATGAACATAACCATGTTAGATACATACTCGTACAGGACACTCATATCCAACTCTAGGTAACATATAGATAGAGAATTTGTAGTTATCAGGAACATAAAATGTCATAGCCGAATGAAGCTTATAAAGACACTCAGACACATACCTCTATTTGCTCATGATCATCATCTGCATCAATGGTTATATTTGCAAGAACAGTGGATAAACCTTTACTAAATAGTTTTTGCATCTGAGGCTCGATTGCATCTGACAAAAGGAGGAAGGAACTATTAGTAAAATTAATGATATAAAGACACAAACTTTCAGATAACCATAATATTATTTTACCTATTTCCACAGATTGCTTGATAAAGGAGCTTAAAGTCGAAACACATACAAACCTGGATCAAGAGCAGCACCATATTCTCCCTGGCTAATCATGGACAGCATGCGCAGGAAATGGTGATTGCAGAATGATCCTGCAATATTCCGGAACAAGTTGACTAGAAGCTATGGTGTAAAGAAAATATATCAGCTGACATTCACACCAATGATGAGGAATAAATTCAGTAGATTTAATTAAAGGCAACTAATACTAAGCTTTATAGCTGAAAATATAGGATCTAAACAACCAAACTTATTTACCGATGCCAAAAGTATGTATCCGTGGGAAAAATGACCCTCCATTTTTCACAACCTTACTCAGCCACTCACAGATTTTTCTCTCATCTTCAACGGTCCCATCGGTAATAAGAAAAACCATAGGAATTGATCCTTGAGTGTTTGACAACATATCAACTGCCTGACAAAAATAAGCAAAAGATAGGTGCATTTTCTAATCTCTTGAAAAGTTTTATTAAGAAAACAAAGGAAATGAGTGAACACCTTTTGAAGTGGAACAAAAATATTTGTACCAACCCCCTCACTATGGTCCTTGCCTATCCATTCAAAGGCCCTTTCAAATTCTTCCTCAGTGGCCGACACCATAGATGTGCAAAATAGGAAAGGCTCATCACAAAAAGCTATAATGTTAAACGAATCTTCTGGACTGAGCTTAGAAAGGGCTGTATTTATTGCATTCTTGGTACTCTTAAATGACTTCCCTTTCATGCTGCCACTTATATCAACAACAAATATGACCTCCTTCCTGAATACCTATAAATCCAATAGGCAGAAGATGGATACCAAAACAAAGGATCAAATTTGAAACATAGGTAGGAAACAAATGCTAGACCAACCTTTGTACTGCTCTGACTTCCAGGGAAAAGATAAATACGGAACATATCCCTTTGATCCAAATCATGTGTAGATGGAGACTGGAAAAGGGCACCTCCAAATATGTTACTGGAAGAAACCTATCAAGATGTAAACAACAAGACGATACGAGATCATAAGAATCTGATGTAAGTATCAACAGGACTCTATTTTGATTAAGGCATAAGGCAAATTCATGTTTCATGAAGGTGTTTTGTAGTTCTAAAGAAAAGATGATATGGAAACAAGTTAATTAAAATCCTTACATTATATGATAGACTCAAGTCAGCTTCGGACCATGTAATAACGTTTGCTTCATATAAGAAACCAATCTCTCCTGTCTCACATCTTAGCTCCTGAAATGTTGAAGAGGTGAAGAACAAAATGTAGAATAAAAGGATGGGAAAGAATAATACCATTAATTAAGTCCAAAACACGAGTTGGATGGTCCTTAATCAAACATGCACCTTAAAAGGATGACTAGTTGCCTGGACCATTCCAGTTGCAATACCAGAGTGCACATTCAATTGTATCTTTTCTTTTCTTGCAACGTTCTTTATAGGAGGATTAACAAATTCAGGAAAAGTGAAGGGCACAGTCAAAAAGAACTGGCTATCATTATATGTCAACTTCTGAGACCAGTGAAGCTTAATTGAAATATAAGTACCCCCATCGACCTAGAAATATAAAACAAACATTCATTAGATAGAAAATGGAAGGAAGGAGTGTAAAAATGGAAAGAAAATGAAACCATGATCATTTTCCATCCTTATGTGTGAAAGTAATCATTAATTTCAACTTGGAAGAAAAAGAAGAGAGAAAAATGTGAGATAAATCATTATAACTTTGAGACATTGATGCACCTTTGGTATTGTTATGGTAAATATATGAGGTTTCACAAAATTTCCATCTTCTGGTTTCGCTATTTTCTTAATACCCTTACTTTCTTCTACTCCAATCAGTTCAGAGGAATATGATTTTGTAGGAAGATCAACATCAACACCTAGAATTGAACCCTGTTAGCCAAGTAATACATTATTACTTGCATGACACCATTAATAAAGCACTTCAAACACCAAATTTAACAACAACAAAAACGTTATCTTGCAGAAAGAACACACGTCAAGAGACAAAATCAGCTATTTCCCTTATACCAAACAGAACTTCATTAGCTGAAAAGTGAAAAGGGATGATTTTGAGCTAAGATAAGGAGTAAAAATGCTAAAAGTTCAATCTTTTTTTTCATTTTATTTATGAATACATGTTTAGAGAACTGACCTGGTCACCCATCGGGACAGCAACGCGACAATCACAAGAACGGCTACCCATAACGCAATGAACCCTCCAAGTCCCGGAAACTTGAACAAAAGCTGTATCGCCGTAACAATCGACGTCCATATCGACGGCGTTCATCTGGAGAGGAATCAATGCGGGTCGATCCAGCCTCCCATGCACGTGAGGCTGGTAGCTGGGGATATCCGGGTTGTCAACAATCCTGGGGTCGTATATGACCGCGTACACCATCGGCGCCGATGGCAAGTAAAAATGCGGTGACTTGTGCATTAGTGGTAGCGGCTTCGGTGGCGCTACTGCCCTGTCTTTCCCTAAGTATATCCGTTTCCCTAGCTTTAGACCGTCCTCCACCGCCATTGCAAAATCCTCCGCCATTTTTTAACGTGAAGTTCAAACAAAAAGAACTCTTTTGGCCTTCTTCTTTACGTTAGAAAACGAAAGGGATTGTTTTAGACAGCAAGGAACGGAGAAATTAAGTTTTGTTGGGATCTGGAATTACTCGGGGGATCGGGTTCTTGGAATCAGCTTATTCGTCTTATTTTTCTTTTCTCAAATGATTTATTTTCATCTTTTTGAGAGAAAAATACGCATATTTTATTATTAATTATTTTTACATGCAGTAATGCATGATGAACTCCATAACTAATTAAGCGTTCAACTAACTAAAAATTTTCTATTCATCAAATACAATTCAGCGTAACGAGTCTCTTAGAAGTGATTTTCTATATATAATATCTCGAATCCGAGACTTGTTTAAGCAAAACTAAATTATTATCATTTGAATCAATCCCTGTTTGTCTTAATGAAAGCACAGGAACTAAATCGAAAATTTAAGAATAGTGAAGGACCAAAATTATATTTTGACCATCGGAATATGGAAGTGGGAGATTGACCGGTGGATACGTGGAGGAGTCGTTTTTTCAGTTGAACAGATTTGGCCATCTCCCAGTTTTACAGAAACTTAAGTGTTTGCTCCTCTGTTTTAATTAATTAGAATTCGATCCTTATATTTACCAAAAATTCTGACATATTAAGGTAGAGGGACTGTCTTCTCAATTTTAATAAGTAAATGGATGAATTTCATAATTACACCAATATATTACTTCCATATAGGTAGATCTCAATATTCAACTCCCCCCCCCAGTTTGTGCTGTTTTTCTATCCGTCGTAATCGTTTTTCTTCCCCATAGGCTCGGAAATACCTTGTTTCGGGCTCCGATGCTTCCTCCGGAAATGATCGGAAAGTTTAAGCTTCCAAAAAATCTAGAGACTAAATGCATGAATACATGAACCACCAAAATTTGTGGTTCTATAACACAAAAAATGAGCCTAGGATTGACATGGTTACAACATGGAAGTCTTGCCACGGGAGAAGTGGTTAGAGGATGCCGTCGGGAGTATGTCCAACCAATTATCGGAACAGGCAACAGTTTTGTGTCTCAGGTCGTCCTGCAAGGATTCTTCATTTAGTAACGACCATGTCAGATTAAATTTGTGCAAAGAGGATTTCATTCCATGTGTCGGGAACACCGGGCAAACACCAATGCAGGCAGTCTTGGACTCCTTGTGCTGATGTGATACTGAAACGGGATATGTGACCCTCATCTCTCACCTGAGACAAAGCTGTTATGTCCAGAAGCTTAACCCCCGTCCCTCTCACGGCATTGGCAGCAACGGGATCACTAGACTCGTCTTGTAACAGGTCTTTACCTACGGACATTGGTTTAGTATTGTTACAGCTCCCTCCTGTGTTCCAATCCCCATTTACGAAATGCCTAGGGGAGATGCTCCGATAAAAGGCTTTCAGACGAGGATGCTTCGGGAGCTGAGAGTCCAGCCATTTCACAGTGTTGTGGATTGTAAAGTTCTTGGCATTTCCCACATCTGCTAACATCCTGTTGGTGTTGGGTGCACCCTCAAGATACATGACCCACCTGTTGGCCCTGAGTTTCCCTCGATTCCAATGGTGCCCTGTGTTGAGAACTAAGACATCAATTTTGTGCAGAAACTTGATCAAAAACGACGGAGGCCGATCAAGATGCATTGCATATTCTGTTTGTGGGTCCTTGACATTAAGAGGTTCTATTTCACAGAGGCCTGAAGACCAATAGTAAAGGACAGTAGTATTGGTGCTGAGAAATCGATAAACCCAGCCATCAGGACGTACACCGCCAGGTGGTATGAAAAATCCATACTCGTTGCCCACATCGAGGACATGTGAACTATCCTCACCAGCTGTGATCATGCACATTAGAGACTGGAACTGCTGCCTACCCAATGAATCTCCAACAAAAGCTAAAGTTTTGTCTTGCATCCTGTAATTGCGTAAAACATGAAACAAGTTCTCCAAAGAGACGTGTATTTATAAGGCTAAAACCAAAAGGCAAACCAATGAAACCTAAGCCTTAGCACTTCAGAACAATCAAATATCAGTTCACTTCTTTTTGATAAGTTATGTTGAAACTTGAAAGCACCATGCGAAGAGCGATAACATGTTCAAACAGAAAAAAGAAAAAGAAAAATATTCAAAGACAAAGACATAAATACCGTTTCAAGAACTTTGGCCCTTCAAATTCTTCCATTTCACAATCTTTTGGTTGCCATCTTAGCTTCTCAAATGCAAATTCTTGACGCTGCATCAAACGGCAAGCCCACATTGGTGCTAACCATTGTTTACAACCAAAACCAGAATACAAAGGCCGTCTATCATCTATAACCCATTTTCCTTTTGCATAATTACAGACTGCAGCAAGCATCAGATAAAATGAAAGTAATCAGCAATATTTTCACAACGTGAAACTAACAGATCCAACATCTAAATGTTCAGCCAAACAAGAAAGTAGCTTACTTTTTTCTGGAATAGGAACTGTTTCAAAGTCCGAAGAACTTTTGGCGGTATCAATAGTTGTCTTATCCAGATGATGTTCCGCTTTGTCATATATGAATTCCCCTTGTGTCAATGTAGAAACTCCTTCTCTCACATGTATTTTGGGTACTAATGGTACTCTTTTAATATCTGTGCCAGATATGACAAGGAAAGTAAATGTGAGAAATAAAGCCAAGTAAATATCAAGATTCATGGTCAGTTGGCTATTCAGCATTAACACGTTCTAATCAATTATTGTCTTCCAGAGCAATACACCAACAAATAAGGCAATCCGTATGCAGATTTTTTTTGAGGTTGCCAGTTGTTGAAAAGCGTCCAGCTTACTAACAGACCACACAGCTATTGGCCTCTATGCAAAAAGTTTCTAGGTTTGACAATGCACCTTATAACAATAATCGACTCATTTAATGCTAAAAAATAAATGAATGGAATTAACCTTGAATATAAAAGAAAGCAGCAGGTAAAAATTGGATGAGAAAGAAAAAGAGAGAAATAGCTTCATATGGGCGTTGGACAAGCCTGTGAAGTTTGGGGGGGGGGGGGGGGGGGCAGAAATTTAAGTAGCCGTAGGGGAAAAAATGCTTTTGCTACCCCAATGAACAGAGTGAAAAACTAATAAATAACAGAGTGAAGAAATGAGATAGCTTCAAAGAAACCTGGAGAGAGCAGCAACAAGGGATTTTTAGATGGTAGTGAGGGGGTAATTACTATACTTCTGTCGAATGTCCACATAAGAACTGTTGCACCCATTAAAATAATGAGGAGACACAGTTCTTTAGGCCTCCATCGTAACATGTAGACTTTCATCCTATAAAGACATTAACAGTAAGACTTGTCAAAACGTTGCTCAAGGCAGAAAGCGATTCACAGAAGAACAGAGATCACACAACGGCATAAATCTCAATGAAAAAGAATAGAAACTAAAAATCAGGTCGAGTTGCAGCTCTCTCTTCGAGTAGTGCAAGGCAAGTACAAAGAGAATTAAGTTTAAATGAAGAAAACGACTTCCAGCTTCCAAAACAACCATCTAATTGTCAGAAAACTATTTCGGAAACATTTTGCCTATTTTTACACTGATTTCTGGACGAAATAACCATGATCAGAGATTCTATTTCTGCTAAATGCCAACTTACAAGTTACAAAACCATCTGTTACAAGAGCTAGACAATGAAGTTGTAAAATTCACAAAAATGATAAGCTGATTAAGTTATGAACACAAATGTTTGACATGAAAAGCACGAAGCTGTTGCTTGGGAGTAACATCACTCCCTTTGCTGGAAATTCAACAAATCTAAACCAAACAAGCTTAATTCAATTGTCCACCGACAATCTCCATGAATTTCACTTTAATCTATAATCAAAACAATTAAACTCTTATACAACCAAGGCAAATACCGCCTACCGCATTTCCTTATTCGCTAACACACTTTTAATTAAAAGCGAAATTGTACATCATCATGCACAGTACGTAAAATCATTGCCTACTAATTTCAAAAATCGAAAATGAGAACAATTCCATCCAAAATCACAATCACCTAAATAATAATAACAAGAAGAACACGAAATTAAGAGAAAGTACAATCTACATCAATGTCGGCAAGATTCCGATCCAAACTCCAAAAGATCGCATGGAAAATTGAATTCAAACAGGCGAGGAAATTACCTTGGAGGCATCAATGTGTGAACAACAAAGGACAGCAATTTCTGTGCAACGAAAGTTTTTGAAATGTGGTTTTTATTGTGGATTAATTAAAGACGAAGGAAGGAGAGAAAAACGAGGAAACAGTACGATAGAAAAAGGAAATGATTGTGGGGTCAGAGGAGGAGCTTTGGTCAATGGCATTGTCATGACTCAGGTGCGAAGACATGGAGACCGTACGTACAGAAAACGGACCTTTGATTTCAACGTGGGCGGAGCTATTTATGGACAAATAGAACACAATAAACGAAAGGTTAATTATAATTCTTAATTTCATAAATTTAGGGTAATTATTTTTATTTTTATTAAGTATAGTTTGATTATTGGTTTTTAAATTTGATCGTTAAAATTATTTATGTTTTTTATTTATAATTTTTTTGTTATTTAAATATTTATTATAGTTAAATATTGATAAAAAATTAATTATTTTAAGTATTTTCATCGGTTTATAGTTATACACACTTTTTAAAAGAAACGAGAGTATGAAGACTTACCAAGCGGTCATTTTAGGAAAATATTAAAATTATCCTTTAATAATTGAGGATATAAGGAGAAGAAGAATATATTTTAGAAACTACGAAAATCATTACAGTAAAAAGGAAAAACGATATATGACGATGGAGAGGATGCGTGGGGTTTTGTTTGAGTTTGAGGAGATGAATTGCCTTTAAAGCAAGGAATAAGATTTTCTTTAGGGTGTCCCATCAAAACAGGTATAGATTGTTTCTCTTTTTTCATGCGTCTATTTATATTTACTTTTTAAGTTAAAAGTTTATGATTTAAGTTTTAAGGTTAATGGTTGTGATTAGGGTTTATAGAATTAGGGGTAAGATATATTTTGAGGGTTTAGGATATAGAAAATAAGGGTTAGAGTTTAAAATTTTATTTTAAAAAAATTTAACAAAAGACATAAATAGAGACATAATAAAAAGACAGACAATTTTTACTCGATCAGAATCTTTAATTACGGTAATAGTAGATTATATTAGTTTACAAGAGATTGTGTTGATTGGTTTGATTTAATGGATTATATTAATTATTTGCACAAAATATTTAATAAAAGAATTGATAATGATAGTATATTTATACGAACAAGTAAAATGATGTATACAAATTATTAACATTTAATATCTATTGATATATAATAGATTATAAAAATAATTTTTAATATATATTAATCGAGTTTTTATTGTGATCACATGATAGTATTGTTAATATTCTTTTTAACTTTTTAAAAATAAATATCTATCGATAAATTATTCTAATTAAATCTTCTAAAAGTAATAATATTCTCTTTTCTATTCGAAACAATCTTAGGATTTTATACATATTTGGGTTTAACCCAAAATAATATTACAATCTTTTGTTTACTAACAATTAAATAAATATATTTGATCAATTATTTATTTATTTTTAATTTTAACTCAAAACACTTAATCGAACAAACGCATTATTTTCTCATAATTTTATATAATTTTAAGTGAGATAATTTCATATTTTACGTTAAATAAAATAAAATAATTTAATTTTTTGAAGAAAAAAAAGAGTAAGAGTCCTAAAAAGCGCTTATAGGCTTATAGCCATTTCGTTCTTGGGGAGGAAGCTTTCTTTTCTATTTAAGATTATCTGCATCCAAAAACAACAGGAAGAAAACCAAAACAAGTCCGAAGATACAAGAGAGAAAATGAATCGAGGAAGTGGAGGAGGATACGATCGTCATATTACCATCTTCTCTCCCGAAGGTCGTCTATTCCAAGTTGGTATGTAGAGAGAGAGAGATTCGCCTACTTTTGTAATCGGTTCTTATAAATAACTTTGACCCGCTTTTGATTTTGTAATGAATTGGGCAGAGTATGCGTTTAAGGCAGTGAAAGCAGCTGGGATCACATCGATTGGTGTTCGAGGAAAAGATTCCGTCTGTGTTGTTACTCAGAAGAAAGTTCCTGTCAGTACACTCTTTTATTTATTTTTCTGGGTTTCGGTTTTTGGGGTTATTGAAGGGGTTTCGGCGATTTGGGTGTTTAATTTTTGAGGAATGCAATGCAGGATAAGCTTTTGGATCAGACTAGTGTTACTCATCTTTTCCCCATTACTAAGTTCCTTGGATTGTTGGCTACTGGCATGACAGGTTTGGTTTCTTTAAATACCATTTTTATTTGATGTTGTTTGATCGAATTGATAAGGTTTTGTGACGTTGACTATTGATCTAGGGTTTGGGGGATTTTAAGGATTCTGGGTCTGGGTTAATGTACCGAATTTCAAGCTTATAGTCGGTCTAAACTAGGCTTTAGAAATGTCCATTAGAATTTAGAACAGTATGGTTTGCTTAATAGATTAACTGTTGCTGATCCTGGCATTCACATAATGATGCCTATCTTTAGCATAGAACTCAAATATAGTTTTGTTGATTACATTAGATTAATGCTCAAGATTGAATATTCTTTATTATTATGCAAATACTTTGTAAGGGATGCTTGGCTAATTGGCGTTGTTGCTCTGCAGCTGATGCAAGGACCTTGGTCCAGCAAGCAAGGAATGAAGCAGCTGAGTTTCGGTTCAGATATGGATATGAGATGCCTGTGGATGTTTTGTCCAAATGGTGTGTGTTTTCTTACTTCTTCTTTAGTTGAAATTACCAATGTTTAGTTGTGTTCCTGTTGGTGTCTGTTGATCTATAGAGTTCATCTAGAGATTGTTTGAAATTTGAACACATTTAGTCACATCAATAATGATCATTCGGATTTAAGCAGATTCCGTGTTTATGTTTCCAAGTAGAAATTGGGAAAATTTTACGACCATGATTATTTATTTCTTTTCTTTGCTTCAAGACTGCAGGCAATGTACTCTTTTTTCTGTTGCTCTGGAATATAATATGTTTGTTCAAAAACCAGGAACTGACTACATGTTATGTTGCTATTATTTTAAATTGTTCTTTGTTCATTGGCTTCTCTTTCATATTTGGGGTTCTTGTGCATTTCGATGATCATACAGCTTATTTAGAATAACATGCTTTATTGATGTAGGATTGCCGACAAATCACAGGTTTACACTCAACATGCTTATATGAGACCTCTTGGAGTTGGTATGTGTATTTATTCTTCAAAATCTTACAACTGTGGTTTTGTTTTTAATTTTATCTACTTGTCACAGTAGATTTGCAAATTTTCAGTTTGTTAGTTAATGCATATAAGCAGATATAAGCTAATGTATTCACGAGTAACTTTCTCAAATTTTACCTGTTAATATCTTTCTTACTATTTTCTGTGAAGTTGCTATGGTTTTGGGTATTGATGAAGAGAAGGGACCTCAACTATACAAGTGTGATCCAGCAGGCCATTTTTATGGTCACAAGGTAGTTTTCAATTAAATTTTTATTTGCATTATGAATGTAGTAATGTACTTCTTTAAGTTTTTTCCCCCATTTTATTTACAATTTGTTTATCATAATGAAAGACCGCAAAACCATATATTTCGGAAGGTTGCAATCTGTTCTTAGAATGGGAATTATCCAATTATCTTAACTATTTCATTTTCTTTTCCCTTCTCTTTAGTCATGAAAGTGGCATTTTTGTTCTCCAATCTGTACTGATTGGTGCAATAACTTGATTCAAAATTATTTTGACTAATTTTAGCATAAGCATTTTTGACGATGCAATTAATTTTAACCAATTCTGCAGGCCACCAGTGCTGGATCAAAAGAGCAAGAGGCGATTAACTTCTTGGAAAAGAAGATGAAGAATGACCCTGCTTTTACTTATGAGGAAACAGTGCAGGTATGTATATTTCTGCAAAGACCACATGTTTAACAATTAACATTAGCTAAAATAATCACATATATCTATTGGTTCCTTTAACTACTATTCTGCAGACTGCTATTTCTGCTCTGCAATCTGTTCTTCAAGAGGATTTCAAGGCTACTGAGATAGAGGTCAGCTGATCCTTTTAGTTGTTAGTGGTTACAGTTTTTAATATCTTGCCTTGTAAGTTTGCAACTATCTAAATGTTCAAATGATTAAATATCATTGGTGATTTCTCATGTTTAATAACTGTTCCCTGAAGATAAACTATGTAATTAGCACACTTTTGATAAAAGGAAACACCAGTAGGCAGCAGTCCAGAGAGCGTGCTGATTTTAACTACCATGGATTTAGAATAGGACTGAGTACTATGCTGATTAGTTTGTTGAGCTTGATATTGATCATTGTCTGAGAGACCTTCTTGAGAAGATTGTTTTTCCGTAAGAAAACCAAGCTTTTCTCCTTGTTGAACTACTAAATTTGCATGCGCGGGCAAGCTTTCTTGCAAAAACAAATGTTGTCGATCTTCACAATCAAGCAACATTTCAGTCAGTTTATCCAAGGATAAGGTTTCTTTGGATGCTATAGCTATAACAGACTCAAACTCCATCGATAACCCAGCTAAAATAACACTGACCTGTTCTTGCTCGGAAATAGCACTCCCAGAGCTGTTTAGAGTATCACACAACATTTTAATCTTCGCAAGATAAGCATTAACAGTCAAGCCACACTTTTTCTGTGTGTGTAAACTATGCCTTAAGGCTAAAGTCTTTGCAGTAGATCAAACATCCTATTAATAGCATTCCATACAGAAGCTGTAGTGTTGCACCCTGTGAGATGAGGCAAAATGTCTGTGCTTACTGTAGTCAAAAGCCAAGAAGCTAACAATTTATCTTGCCTATGATACACCAAATATTCCCGATTCACCTCACGTAAACCTGACGAATTGACAACAAACTGAGGTGGAACTAAAGTATCAGAATCTAAAAAACTTATTAGACCATATCCCTCAATGACCAATGTAACTTGTTGTTTCCAAAGAATGAAATTATTTTCTGTAAGCTTAACAATATCCTGTTTCGGAATCTGTTGAACAGATACAACACTACTAGTACTAGAAGAATCACCGTTCCCAACTGCAGTACTTGACCCAGAAGTCATAGTAAGAGCCAAAACCAAAGCCAAAGCCAAAGAAAAACTTGAAAACTGAGAACACCAAACTAACAGATCCCACAAACAAAACAACGAACAGATGGAGTGCAGCAAAAAAAAAAAACCCGAGCCAAAAACAAGAACTCAAGAAACCTCAGAAGGTTGGCAAAGAAACCTCAGAAGGTTGTGCCATCTCGAAACTGATACAACAGCTTAAAGAACTACCAGACTAAGAGCACGGAAACATCTAAAAATCATTAGTTTACTCTGTAACCAATGAGTCTTTGCGAGTAAACGTCCTTACGATTAGGTGATATTACCGTAAGAAATTCAGCACTTAGTCCAGATGCAAGGGATTGAGAGAACAGAAATCATACCAGATGAATCTTAAACAATAAGCAAGACACGCAGGTAAAAGGATTACATGAACTCACAATCAACTTGCAGGTACAAACGGACTGAGCAGCAGAGCAGAAGAACACCAAAATCCCAGACCTCGTTCTAGCGACTGATACCATGTTAGAGTTAGAGAAAGAGAGTCAGTGCTCTCATTGTCTTTATTGATATTCCCGTAATATCTTCAAAGGAAGACCGGGTATTTATACAAGCCTAAGACCAGAGAATTGGTTAGGAATCAGTCTAACAACTTCCTAACAGATTCCTTACCTAACTCAACGGTTAAACCAGAGGTGCATTACAACATTCTTAAATCTGCTGCACTTCACTGATTATGAAACTAATTACATTGACAATACACTAATACTACATACCCTAAAAGAAACTCGAACACACTGTTGATGTAGATTTGAAAACATCCCACTAAGAGGTTGTCCAGACATATGGGACACACCACAGACGTGTATTACCTTATTAGTCAGATGAACTGCAACTGACTTTAACATCTTCTAATACTTGGCAGGTTGGAGTGGTGAAAGCTGATAATCCGGTTTTCAGAGTTCTGTCAACAGAAGAAATTGATGAACATTTGACAGCTATAAGCGAGCGTGACTAGTGAGCACATGGACTAACAGTAGCCACTAGCTGCGGCAAAGACCTTTCTGTTATCATTTGAAACAACATGCTTTAGCTGATCATCATGTTTGAGAGGGATTGGAAGAAGGTTAGAGCTTACGATACATAATCCTTCTATGACTGCTTGAAACTATAAACTAAATTCATGTTATTTCTGAGAGTTTCTCAATCAAATGTAGCTGGATGGTTGTTTGAAAACACCATTGCCATCAGCTGCATTTAGATTACATTGCAATTGTCCAAATTTGTTGCATGTCCGCCTATTACTATTCTAATCGTCTCTTACATCATCAATGAACAAAAATCCGTCTCTTTTATGTCTTACATTAAAAAATATTTAAAAATTTAATTTTAAGTTTAACATAAATCTATTTTTTTTACTTTAGTCGTTTCTACCCCACCTTTCGCAACAAAGAGTTATTTTAAATATTTGATATTATTTAAAAGATTTAATATTTTATCCTGTTATATCAATAAATTAATGCAGTGAATTGTTGTCTGCTACAAATGCTGCTTGCCAATCCAATACTTAATCCAAAATACAGTATTCATTATGTCCATTTCAGGACAACATAGAACCGGCTACAACAGCACATCAGTCATTAAGTTGGTGAACATCCTTAAAAGATCTGCTCTCTTAAATAATAATCAAAACCGAATCGAATAAAATAAAACTGAACCGAACCGATTTTCCTGTCTTTGTTACATCAAAAATTCAATTGGATGAAAGGTGGCACAGGCAGGGCCACTTGCAGTTGCTGTAAAAAGGCTTCTCTCCCATTGTTTTCAGCATTTGTTCCATTCGCAGGCTTCGTCTTCCCCGAGGCCGTTAAGGGCATAACTGTAAGTCCAAAATCCAGAAGGGCAAAATCCCAGAACCTGATTGGTTCATATACCGGAAACTCCTATATAAAACCAAACTTCAACCTGTCCAAATTTCCCTACTTTCCCCTTCGTTTCATCTTCCAGTTTTGTCTGTGTTGTGGGGTTTCAATTCAAACAAAAACTTGAACAAGATGATGCACATGACCTTGTACTGGGGAAAGGACGTGACTTTGCTCATCGATTCCTGGAAGACCGACTCATGGATGAGTTACCTCCTAACCTTACTCGCTTGTTTCATTTTCGCTTCCTTTTATCAGTACATGGAAGATCGGCGCCTCCGCTTCGGATCCCTCGCTTCCTCGAACCCATCCCCACCTTCATACGGCCGTGGGGCCGTTCCTCTCCTCCCTAATTACCGCAACTCTGCTAAATTCGCGACGGCCTTGCTCTTCGGAATCAACTCGGCTCTGGGGTATCTCCTTATGTTGGCCATCATGTCGTTTAACGGCGGCGTTTTCTTAGCTATCGTTTTGGGTCTGGCTGTTGGGTACTTGCTTTTCAGGTCCGCCGATGACGAGAAACTGGCGGAGGAGGAGAACGCTTGTGCCTGCGCCTGACACCATTTTCCCAACAGTGTTCTTCTTCAATTTATGTACTGTACCAGAATTACGAATACTTTTTATTTCTTGAATCATGTAGTAATTGATCTTCGTCTTCTTCAATCGATTATCCTTTTAAATTTCCCGGATCTGATTATTCCTTCATAATTTTGGGTTTTTCTCGTTTGAAAATATACTGTTGCGTTTGATTCAAGGAACGAATCAAAGGAATTCCGGGCATTCCCCAGCCATAATTACATGCCGTGAGAATTTCATAAACTATTACTTCATGTTCTTAAAAATTGATCCTTTTTCCAAGAATATTTAGCTTAAATTTGTAAACTTTTTCCCCATTTTTCATCGTAAAGATGTTGATTTCAAAAGCATATGACTGTTTGGTGAAGCAAAAAGAAACCATTTTCTCAAGTTAGTTGGGAATAACGAATAACATAGGATTCTTCATTAAATTCATTGTATTTTTCATGGTGGAAAATTCTATCCCCGATATGGTTTTACTTTAATGGAAGCTTTGTTAATTTTTAGTGCATTCCCAAGCACAAACCAGGGGAAAAAACAAACAGAAAGCTTGATGCCCTGTTCTGTCCTGATATAAATATGCAAGAATGGTATTTGCAGCTTAGTTGATTCCAAATTTAGTGGTACAAATGGAACAAAACAAACAAAACCAAGCTTATCCATAGGTATTTAAGAGGTTTTTCTTTAGCTCCCATAGAAATTCCTTGATCAGCACCTGGTAGATTCACCATGAATGTAGTCAAGAACAGCAATGACTCCGAAAACAAATGCTTGGTCGATTCCGGGTTTCACCGCAACATGATAAAGATCTTTTCTTGCCATCAACTCCTCCACTTCCTTCTTCACTCCAATCTGCCATTCACACGAATTACAATTCAGAAACAAACTAAACTCGAGACTCGATACGATGTTATAGCATTGAGATATATGAACTACCTGAGCGACAACGTTGCCAACGGAATCAACGATGCTGCAATCTCGTTCGGGGAAATAGCCTTTGATTTTGTAGTCCCACTCCTTGCTGGTGCTTCTTTTCGGTTCACTGCAGATCCTGATGGCATTGTTCATTGGTAGACATGAACGAGGCTCCTTTATGGTGAAAACCAACTTCTTCGATCCTTCATAATCGAAAGTGTAACCTTTCCATTTTTTATGTAAGCTTAGTGCCTCAACTATGCCTCCCTGGAATATAAGAATCAACAACCATTAGGCTGCAGCTTAGACTCTACCTCTAGAAGTGATGCTTATGCCTGCAACTATACAAATGCCATGACTACTCATTTGTTGATGTGCAGCGTCGCCACTTTTATATTCGAGAACCTCTCATTTACTTTTATACGAGATTAATGTCCCCACTTCTCTCAGTCATAACACTTGCCAATTGCACAGAGTTACTTGAACAAATCGCCATCTCAGTTGCAGACTAACTTAAGAAACAATCATCCTCATGATGATCACTTCACAATTCCATGTTATCATATTCTTTTCTACCTTTCCGCCTTACATGTAAGTGCAAAACAATCCAGGAACTTCAAGCTTATAATTCATTGAAATTGATTGATTCATATGCATTCATACACTATATACATAATACATGCTTCGTGCTTGGTGGTATACGGTTGAAAAACAAAAATACATTACCTTTCGACGAATGAGAAGCAAAGCATCACCATTTCCATCTGTCAAAACCAGCTCCCCTTTAGCACCAAGAATGCCACAACCGTCAACTCGGAAAACAACCATCTGGCTACAATTCGTCACCACGAAACCGCCTCCGTTCACCACATGTGGCCTCATCCGAACCACGAGTACCACCTGAGAAGAAGAGCAGTACAGCTTATTTATAACCGGCATTGTATCAGCTTTTGTCGCCATGGATGTCTTTCAAGCTCTCAAAGAAGAGTTCTAAGCTGATGCTTGTCAAGACCAAGACAAACCTATACTTGTTGGAGCAATTAGGAGAAGAATAAAGGGTTTGAGTGTTTTTTTTTTTTTGTTGTTGTTGCTTGTAGGTTGAAAGATTAGGCAAAGTTGTTTGATTGTTGTCAAGTACTAGAGATTATTAGGTGAATCTTGTTCGTTACGTTATCTATAGTCCAAGCAATAGAATCGTTTATTTTTAAATAACCAACTGATAACTACTACCCATTAAATCCATATAAAAAAGAGGTGATCATTCACTTGAAAAAAATTAAGATCAACAATCCTAATTAATTGGGATCAAAGATGACGTGATTAACAAGATTCACCTGATAATTTTTCGTAAAGTAAGTATAGCAACGTATAAGCACTCAATACGCCTTAGCCAATGATCTTTAAAGCGTTGACGATGTTTGTTATATATTGTTTTCTTTGGTTAAATTCTAAGATGGTCCCTGTACTATGACTTCTTGACCAATTTACTCTCTTACTCTGATTTGATCGTTTCTAGTCTGTTTTACCTTTCATGATCCTGTAATTTTTTATAACATCTGTTAATGTTCTATAAACATACGAGACATCGAAAACAAGATATTAGAAAATTTTATTAATTTACTATTTTATCCTAAATAATAAATAATTGAGCACAAATCATGACCGTGGATTTCATAGAGGAGTTGATCCAACGTGTGACAAAACCAGTCAACAAAAATCTCGGACAACAATCTCTGCAAACGAAGTCTTACCCCGACACTTTTCTTGATTCCTACACGACCAAAATATCTTTATCCAATCGTCATTTTCAACAAAAAGGAAAGAATTTTCCATCTGGATAAGGGCTCCCCATTGTCATTGATTCCATTCCTTGTTCAACCAGTTCATTCTCTAATTATTTAATACAGAAGAAATTCAAAGTAACCCTCTTTTTTTCTTTAAATTTCCTCTACTTTTGATCAACAATGGAGGGAATATCGTCTCCGCATGTGCACTTCAGCGGATAATTCAAAGGAACTCCCTTTACTTCATCTGCTATTTTCGTTTTATCAGACGGTGTTGTTTGTTTTGCGAAATGAATGATGATTCTAGTTCAATGAGATCATCTGGTTTGTCGGAGGATCGGGGGAGGTTGTCGTCGGAAGAGGATAGGGAAGATGATGATTTGGGGTCTTGTAGTTCGTCGTCGATCGGAAGGAACAGTGATGTTTCAGGTGAATCATCATCGGACGGTGAAGATTCAGCGGAGGCTGAAGTGGAAAGCCAGCTTAAAGAACCCTTGGATTCCCTGGATGCTCTAGTAGATGCTTTGCCTATGAGGTATTTTTTTAAGGAAGGAAAAAACCCACAAATTTTGAGGAATTTTCTTTCTGGGTTTTGATCCAATAATGATTCTATATGTTGATGGATTTTATTAAAATTATGTAAAAGTTTAGAGGAATGGTTAGGGTTTATTAACTATCTGACCCCAAATCGCTGCTTGAACTTGCATGCTTTGTTAATCTAATGTTGTTTAAACAACTTAGGATAATGTGAATTCATCTTTGAAGATTAAGAATTCCCATCTTTCCTAGTAAACATTGTTTGGATCTCGGGAAAATGATTTCTGTGATTTTGTATGGTTTATCATTTAAGCCCTTCAATTTCTTTTTGTTGTGCTTTTGCTTATTTCAGAAGAGGCATATCCAGCTTTTATAATGGAAGATCAAAATCTTACACAAGTCTAGCCGATGCAGCTGCCGCGTCGTCGGTTAAAGATTTCGCAAAGCCGGAGGATCCTTATAACAGGAAACGGAAGAACTTATTAGCTCATGGTTCTATTCTGGGGAAAATTCTCAACCGAAGTTCAATGGCTCTTCGAGCTACTGCGAGCACCTCCGACTTCAACTTGATCACATCATCACCGTCCAGCAGCCTTCCACCTATGCATCCCCAGCATAAAAAAACAACTGCCATCAGATCATCATCTCCAACTACTCGACTGAACCCTCATCGGTCTTTCTCCTTATCTGATCTACAGGGTGCTGCTGCTTCAACTCCTAACATAGCTGGTATGTCTGTTCATAGTAGCAACAATGACAACAAACCATGTTGAACTCAACCTATGTTTCGCTTTCGAAACTATGAAACTGGAACTGGTCTTCAAGAACGGAAACAGTCTACCTCCTAGTTTCATATAGATATAGGTCTACCATGGCCATGCATTCTGTGAAGTAATCCCTGCATCTGTACTGTATTTTTCAAATTCTCTTGTTTGCTTTGAGATGATAATGGGAATGCTTTATTGCACATTACAAGAATCAAAATACATTCTCTTCCTAAGCAGAAAATGTTGCCCATCTTCTTATTTCAAGACGATATTGATACCGGTTACCGGATCGGAGTCGTATGTTACTACAATGACGGTTTTAGTACTATGATCAGTGCTTCAAAGTGGCTTGAATCTTGATTGATTTCCTGGGATTCTTAGTTAAGGCCATCCTTAAGGTTATTGATCTTTGTCAATTGTATGGTTAAAATTACTAATTTTCCCTTCTTTCCATTAATAAATAAACAAACGAGATTTTAAATGAATTTATTCGTGAATATAAACGAACTGAATACATCTTTATTCATATTCGTTCGATTATTAAACAAGCATACAAATTATATTCATAGTTATTTACTTGAGTTAATACTCGGATTTTATAAGAACAATTCATAAACAGTTTATAGAATGATATGTTCGGTACTAAGAATAGTATAGGCTTAGGGACTTATGCATCACTGAATCCTGTTGGACCCTGATGAACTGAAAATAAATACGGTGGAGGTTGGCCCAAGCACAAATCAGAAGAGGAACAAAAGAACAAGGATTCATCGACAGATAAGGACGAAACCGGACCGAAAAACATTTGATGAAACATCTCTTCCCCTTCATCCCAACATCTTATGTATGCTCGAATCACTTTTCTAGTACAGTCCTATCTTATCGTACAGGTAAGTATGCTTTCACCTCAGAACTTTCCACTTTCCAGTGCTGAAAGTTAACTTTGTCTTTCATCCTGTGGGTGCCTCTTGGGAACTGGTTTTCCAGTTTTGGTGGGTCGAAAATGGAGCCGGCGCATAATGGTGAAGCACCCACTTCTTGGGATGAATTATACAACATAAATTTGATTCCATCTGAATTGTTCCTCAAATTCAGAAAAGAAATTCAGGGGTTTCGAGTTGGTGTCGATTTGGAGGTTGTTTTTTCTTTGCTTTTGGTTTTTACAGTCTTAGATTGCTCCATTCATATGCTATGCTATGCAATCATCCTGTAGAGATTGTTGTTATTTTTGACCTGTTGAGTATTTACATCTTAGTTTTGGTTCAGTTCTACAATGCCCCCATCAATGATTTCCAAACTAAGCTTGTGCTGAAGCCTTTATCGTCTGAAAGGAAGTGGAAGTTTGCTTATGAGCCTATACATCAAGATGTTCGCCTTCTTTCGAAAAAGATTCCTGTTACAAAATTTCTTAATCTCCAGGTCTGGTCTTTTGTGCTTTATCTTTCGGCTTGGCTGATCAGCTAAATTTTTCTGAGTGATAGAATGTAGCTGCCTATCATATTGTAGGTAACTTTATTTGTTCCCTGTGTGGAAATAGGTTGGGGTAGGCCATAATTTCAAGATGAATGCAACCAAATGGAAATGGAAGCTCACCACCTGTTTAGGTGGAGATGGAGTTTCTCGGATTCAGAATAAAACAACACTTGGTTTAGTTCCCGGCCTGGATTTTCGATTTGGGTGGAGGGCGGATTATGTTCTTCCGGAAGCAACAGGGTAAGTTCCTTGATATTCTTTGGATATGCATTTAACAACGGTATGTGGCAATGGAGGAAACTTTAAGATCGTGTCTAATAGAAGGGTTGTCTTTGATGTTAGCTTTCCAAATCATCCCCTATAAGTTGAATATTTTGCAGGTTATTTCCTTGCTCTTGTATCCCAAGGGAACTGAAAGACAATAGCTATTGACTCACAGATGATAGATTGTTCATTGATGTTATTACGCATACGCTTTAAAAACAACTCACTCGGAATATATGAAATGTGTTATTGTTATGCCTCTTCTTCTTGTTGATAGTGTCATTTTGTTTCTTCAGATTTTGTTGTTCAGTAATTCCATATCTTCCTTCTTTTACCAGTGATGACTATTTGTAGCTTACCATTAGTATCTTGAATTTAACAGAGCTCTTGGAACCGACGAACCATTGTTCAACTTGCAGTCAGGGCGGCTGCAAGCATCATTAGATAGAGTTGAGGCCATTGTGACTCATTCGTCTGATCGGTCATGATCAGATGTCAAAACATCAGGTATGATCATCTCAAGACCTTTTTCGGAGCATTTAAGGCCGACCTTGGACATACTATAACTGACAACTTGTAGGATACGGAATTGCCAAGAACATAAAGATTTTTTCTCTTTGATGCATTCAAGTATATGGAATCTCCTGCCATTTAATCTGGGAATATGCATTTGACATGTGTTTCTACCTATGCTATCTATCTGCCTCAGAACATGCTTCTTTTCACATTAGCATGATACATACCCTCATTGTGCTGATTTGCTGCATTTAGATTCAGATGAATTCGAATCTTTTATAACAGTTTTTTTCCTCTCGAAAACTTCAATCTTAGCAGCGCCAGCTTGAACTGAAATCGAATGGAGGATTGGAGGTAAACTTACTAAGTACATATGTTGTGGCTCTTCTGTATAGCATTAAGTTGAAGAAACCAGAAATTCGAATTCAAATATTCTCCACAAAATTAAAGCATGTTCATGTATGAAGTTGGCTCTGTTAAGCTCCTTTTATTTCCTCTCCCATCTTCCTCATATGTTCGTTACTTACATCGGCGAGTCTCCCGCGAAACTAATGGTGAAACAGGTTATTTTACTGTTTGAGATTATTCAAATGTTTGCAAATTAGATTGTCATATTCTTTTTGGATGATTGGAAACTTTGCTTCCATATCCATAAGAAAGCAGAAAATATGCTACAATATATATTTAAGGTGGTATAGTCTTGCATATCCACATACTTGTGGGCAATGTGCCTAAACAAAGTGCTTTTGTTGTCCTTATCACTCTCTAATGTCGCTTTTTATGGTTCATGCTCGGAATCCGTGATTGTCCTTCTCAATGATACGTCTTGGACTGCAAATGCAATCGGAAACTGCAATCATTTTGTATTCGAATAACGATAGGTTTCAAAATTTAAAAACCCAAATACTGTATTGGAATCTTTCTTTTTGAACGTTTTGAAACCATGTAGAGGGAAACAAAAGATTAAAAATGCAACAGGATCAACATCATCAATGGAGGTTAAAGAGTGTGGACCCTCTCTACTAGCCGTTATACCCTTTTTATCCTGCAACGGCCATCTAAGACACTCATTATATATAACATTTCAAATCCTTCACCTTCTTCAAATCTCCATAGCCAAAACCCCATCCTAGAAGATGTCTTCCTCTAAGCTCAGAAGCTCCTTTTCCTTCCCAAATCTCCTCCTTTCCTTCCTAAACTTCATTCTCTTCATCCTCTCTGCCGCCTCCATTGCTCCGATTATCATCCTGAAATGGCCACCGACTTCACTCGGCTTCGCTTTCCTCATGGTCTCCTCCATCTCCCTTCTCTCCTCCTTTGTAGGCTTCTACTCTCAGTTAACACACTTTTGCTTCATCACCCACTTTTCTCTCCTATTCGCCTCGTTGATCGGTCAAGTACTCAGCATACTGTCTTTGTTCACCAGAGAGAAATCGAGCATATCGATGCTGAGAACCCCTTTGGACATTAAAGAAGCAAAGCTGTTGGTAAGAGTGGAGTGTGGGATTTTCATGGCAATGTTGGCGACACAGCTGCTGGTTTTGGCACTGGCCTGCATGGTGCATCAGTGTTGGGTGAGGGAATACGAAGGGTTGGAAGCCAGGAGAGAGGCGACTGCCATGAAACAGAGCAAGAGATTGCAGAGAGTACATGAGGAATCGATGGCGAATGCGGCGAGGATCGCCGAGTTTAAAACGAAGGAGTTGGATGAGAAGATGAAGAACAAGTATTGTCAGTGGGTGAAAACTGATTTTGAGGGCTGAGGGTCATGCATGTAGTAATTGTGTTGGTCTGTTTCTTGTTGAGTGGCCACTGCTGTGGTGGCCATTGGAGGAGTTGTGAACAACCTAGTACCTACTACTTTGATGAGTTGCTTACCTTATGTATATAATATGTTTTTTTCTCGTTAAATATAACAAATTATTAAATATAAAATAAGATTTATATTTATAAAAAATTTAATTTTTTATATAACTAGAAAAAATACCAAATATAAAAAATTCGTATAAAAAAATTCAAATTTTTAGATATTTAGGTATTTGATCCGAATTATACAAAAAAATCTAAATATTCGGATCATAGGGATTATTTTTTTTACAAACCCCTAATAACCACATTGAAAATGATTTAAAGTTTTAGTGATTATAATGAATATTTTTTGACTTCAATGATCAAAGTAAAATCGGTTTAAACGTTTAATGACTGCTAGTATAGTTTTACCCTAAAGTTTTAATAATTTTACAAAATTACAAAAATGAAATCATAAATAATAGACCCGCCAAGCAATTTGAGCCTTTATCTTAATGCCACATCACAATACTTCCACGTGTCAAGATCTCCACCCACAGACCGTTTCACAAAATTTCGTCTTATCCACTCTTTGAATGGGCCACACACACTACTTCAGACCCAAACGCCGCCGTTTTCCGATTCCTTCTTTTATTGCATTTTTATCCTTTTTTAAAAATAAACAAGGAAATCCCGTACATATTTTCCGGGAAAGTTTTTTCTTCCGGGAAAACTCATAGCTCTGCCATGTCAACCGTATCCATTTACAGAACTGAATTCCTGACTTTCCCTACCCATGGATCCATACGCCGTCGCAAACTTCAAAGACTTACCCTTTCTCCCGCCGTGTGAGTTTTGTTTTTAATTGGGGATTTTCAGTTTCTTTTGAAAAAGAATGTTTTTGTATCGTACTTTTTTAGAGATTTAATGACTTTTTTTGGATGGTTGATTAGGAAAATGGAATCTAAATCATTCGAAAGGGTGAAGAAGGAAGAACATTCGATACAGCTGCAAACGTCGCGGATTCCCCAGCTTGAAAACCCGAGACCCTCTAATCTCAGGTTTGATCGGCTGCAACCGTCGGATCAGGAGATGGATCAAGATCACAGATTAGAATTCGGAAGATTCGTTGCAAGAGAGGCTGTTCTTGATGAAGAATTCTGGGTATACGCCTTTTTTAACCTTTAATTCTTTTTTTACTTCCTGTTCGTTTGATCAATTTTTCCTTTTTGATGCTGATGGAAATTTTGTTTTGATTTTGTAATAGACTGCGGCGTGGCTGAGAGCTGAAACTCACTGGGAAGATCGACCAGGTGAAAGGTACGGATTGAAATTCTCAACTTTCTTTTTCAAGTAAATGGGAATAATACCCATTTGTTTTTGTTTTTTGTATTTTTGAACTTATCTGAAGAAATTAACCGTTGAGTCCTTATTTGGTAGCTATTTTTGGTATAGTGAGATAATGATGTAGAGGGGTAGTTCTTTTCTGTAAAGAAACAAATTTTTGACCTAGCTATGGAAATATTTAATTGGTGTGAATTAATTGTTTCAAAGTTTTACTGTTGAAAGTCTATCAGTTTTTAAGGAAGATGATTTTATTAAGATGTTTACAGTGGATTTGATTCAATTCCCACTCCTCTAAGCAAATGCAGCTTTACCAAAACGATGTTTTTTCTGTTTTTGGTAATATTTACATGTGGATACTCTTGATTTTGCTATTCCTGATTATACAGATACGTCGATAACTTCAAAAGGCAATTTGCTGAGCAGGTAGGAGAGATTAGTGTTCTTCTCTTAATTGCTTGGAATTTGGTCACTGTATGCTTAGAAAGTTCCCTTACCTTGTAGGAGTTCAATGCCATAAAAAGGCGATACAGCGGGCAACATGGGCCAACATATACATGTGTTGTCACGGTATGATGTTCTTACAGGACATCTTTTCCCAGATTCTTATTGATTTATATGTGCTTGTTATATCTTTTGGGTGAGGATTATGACAATCTCTATTTCAATTCAGTTATTCGGATACATAAAGTTCCTGTGCTGATTTGTTGTTTTATTAAGTGTCTTGATGCTTTTATGTATCAAATTATCAGGTTAGGAAGGAGGAGAGGAATGTCAAGCGCACGGTGCTGAAAAGTGTGGTCGGAACCCTTGATTTCAGTATTCGACATTTGTTGCATGGAGAGTCTTTTCCTGGGGTATGGTGAACATTCTTTTTATTCAAACTGCTATCTTCTCTCGTAGATTGTGTTAAGATAATTGTGAATATAACCTCTTGCAGGAACGTGAAAAGCATATGTTCTGCAGCATTAGTAGGACAAACCTGAATAAATACATTTATGTTTCCAACTTATGTGTGGCGAAATCAGCCCGTCGACAGAGCATTGCTAGCAATATGTTGTATTTTGTTATTGAGTCAGCGAGATCAAAGGGTAAAAATATTACAAAACTTTTCCTTTACATGCACCTCATCTGATGCAACCAGTAGGAAAAATTCCCTTTCTAAGTTAATCATTTGGTTGCAGGTGTGGAACTGGTTTACGTGCATGTTCATAGAAACAACGAACCTGCTCTTGAACTGTACGAAAAGATCGGTTTCGAGGTAATACCATTTAAGCCACTCGAATGTTACTCTCTGATTTCATTTCGTGCTCTTTGGTTTTCACACGAGGCTGACATACATTTTGCATTCATCATCAGATGGTTGAAATGGCAAACTCTCAATTGTTAAAGCAGCAGATGTACTTGCTTTGTTTCAAGACATACAATTCCTGTTGAAACACAGATTCAGGTTTTCTTTTTCTCTCTTTTAGAATGAAAAAAAGAAACCCATCACGTACAGCTTTGTAAGCTTGTGAGGTTTTTGAATGATTGAAATTGGGAAATATTAGGATTTAGTCCCCCAAGAATGTACCCTTGTCATTACTGCTCAAGGGAGATTATGTTTATGTCTGCTTGTTTCCAAATTCAAATCTGTAAATGCCATGGATTTCTTTCATGCTTATTCTTTGATGTTAAAAATACAATGAGAAATAATGTGTATTATTATTTATTTATTTTTCTAAAGAATTGGTTTAGGCTATGTCTGTAAAAGATCTTGGGAGAGGATTGAATTCTGATTTATTTGTATTACATCTGAATGTTAAATTAATAATACAAAAAACATGATTTCAAGCAGATGCTTTTAAGTAATCTTTCCTCCAACAAGAAAAAGAACACCAGACAAGCAAGTAGAATGCTCACAAGTAATTTCTGTGTTTATCCAACAGATTCAAAGAAAATGTAATAAGAAGGGGGGAAATTCATGGTCTACTGCAAAATAGAGTCCACAAGATCAGACAGAGGTGCAAGTTCTCCTTTGTCAATCAACCGAAATTCCTGCATAAAATGACATTGTTTCAGGTATGGAGGAGGCCCCTCATAATCATGTCTTAGCCACATGGAACTTTGAGAAAACAAGAAAACTTACCCAAGTAAACAGAACAAAATGCTTAAAGCATGTATTCAAATGAGCTTCCTCTTTCAAGCTCACAATCTTCTGAAAATGTGAGTGGTAAATGTGTGCATATACTCTGAACAATCTCTTAAATATCGTCTTCACGACGTCTCGAAAGTTCGGGGGAAATGGTGTCCCTGTATTCGAACAAAAGCTTCCGTTTTTAAGTTCATTACATGATTAGATGATAGTCTACTAAGTTACTAACCCAGTTTTTGAGGGAAAATAGCTTCATCATCCAGTTGAGATTCAATCCAATCCATCAGATACTCAACATATTTAGGAGCTGATACCTCTATAGGCTTCTTTATAGTAACCCCATCAGCCCACCGGTACTCATATCTGCCGATATCGATCATCGCCAACGCGTGATCAAAGTTAAATTCTCAAGCAAACTGCAATTTTTTAGTGTATCACATAGTCATATACCTTGGTCCTGCTGACATAGTTGGACAATTGTTTGCAGTGCAGAACTCAGTTAGTGTACCATACAGGATATTCACTTGATTGAAGAAATCCACAGCTGAATGACAGAAAATGGAGAGAAAATCAGTTCCAGATGCTATGAATCTCTAGCAAACAAGATTTTAAATCAGATTCTTACTATTTACAGCTAACCACTCGTGGATATCTTCACCAGGTGGTAGCCTAACAGCTTCTCTCAAGTTCCCACTACCCAAGGTGGCATCTATGTGCCTTTGAAGCTGAGCACCCTGCAGATTCATTTTCATGGAAAATTGCTGCATATCAACTTTATATAAACATTAAAATCTAAAACCAGAACAGGGGAAGCAGCTCTCGGACCTTGTTTCCTGATGGAGCATTCTTCTTTGGCCTAAATGTTTTCTGGTTTCTGCATAATGGAAGAAAAAAATACCATATTTGAATCACTTTTCATGAATATGAATTCACTAAAATTTAGGGAAAAAGAGAGATTTGGGTTATTAAAAGGGTTCGAACCTGCTACCGAGGCCGAAGAGACTCATCGAAAATGATGAACTCTGAAGTTTCTCTCTGTATTAAAAGCTTGAAACTTATAAAAATGGTGGAAACAGAGGATAAAGGAAACAAGAAATCCGTATATGGGTTTATAATATGTATATAAAGAAATGAAGAGGGGAGAAAGGTGTTTGCTTATTAAAATAAAACAACATTATTTAATTTAAAAAACAAAATGACAGTCTGGAAAAGACAGCGAGACTATGTTTTTTTAAAGTTCAGTTAAAGAACAGAACAGAAACAGAGCATATCCAGAAGCCAGAGCAGACAGGGTCCACCCCCTTGCTTACCTGGCTTTTTTGAACCATTTTTTATATTATTTTTAACCAGAGAATCGGTTTCAAATGATTGGTTTAAGGGAAGAAGAAATATATAATTATAATTTGATTAAGATTTGGCAAAAGAAAATCAGATTGAATTAGGAAAATTTTGAAGAAATCAATAAGGATGAAGGGGATGGTGGGGTCTTCTTAGCTGTTAAGAATTTGCTGGATTAGATCAGATTGGGACCATTTTGAATGTGTTAAAGCTTGCTTTTTTATTGCAATTTGCCGAATGGAAGCACAATTTTTGGCTACCAACATGAATTTTCAACTTCCTTAGGCTCTAAGGATATTGAAAATTTAATTCTTGGACCAACCAGTGCTGTACAGATAATCGAGTTTAAAGTGTTATATATTTCGTGTCATGTTCATATATGTACCGGTCTAACATCGGCGAATATAAGATATTAAAACAACACCGTAACACGACAGTTGTATATCAAAGGCGAGACTGAACTACCAGGAAGGGATGGTCTGTATATCCCGACTACAGGATCTTGAGTATAAAATGTCTTCCTAATGTACTTATGTAATGGTGCACTCACCTTGAACCTCAAAGCCATGTCGGGGTTGGAGATAAAAAGTCGGCAATACGATACCGGATTCCCATCGCCCTCGGCCACTGCTTGCATTCCAAGCTACCTAGTGAATCCACTGGTGGACATAAAAGTTTCCTGGTAACTCCTCTTCAGAGTCCTCAAAACTTAGGCTTCCTCATCTTTGATACCGTGCCTGCCTTGTTCGGTTTGCTTGTGAGCATAACAACGAGGCTGTGTCACGTGAAGGTATGCAAGTTTCGACCCTAACTGTAGCTGAAGCTTGTTAAGTCTCTCGGTCACTGCCGAGCCTAGTTTGAGTGGATTAGAGTCCAGCGTCGAGGTGATCGGTTGCAGGCGAAAGTCGGGCACAGCAAACCGTCTCCGGCAACATATTTAATTCTAACTCCGTCCTTAAACATATGCCTCCTAACGCGATCATCAGTTGTCACATTCCTCACTGACAAACATCATGTGCCAGTGCAGAAGATACATAAATTTACTACTGCTCTATGAATTTCCGTATGTTTTGATGTTATGTTCATGTTCAAAGAACCTACAACCTAGGGATATACGTAACTCAAATGAATATGTACCTGAAGCAAAATCATGCAAAGTCACAATCATGGGACACAACATTTTTATCGGTTATGTTCGAGAAAAACTCAATCATTGAATGAACGTTTGTCGTACGTGAGTTGTTTAAGGTTATTGTCGTCGATAAACGGACGTTTACCACTGTAACAATAACCAGAAACACAATCATAGTCTATCATTTTTAAAAATATTGATTGATTCATCATATTCATACTTATATCCACTTACGATTATATTAACGACATATAAATCGAACTAAACTCGGATCAATATACTTCTTATATTTAAGTATCCCCATGCACGTACATCCTTGTTTATTTTTGTCTCTTTCTGTATCTAGTACACTTCCCCCTGCATAGTGTTTATATCTTTTTCTGTGGGTCTGCAAATATATAGACGATCTGCAAGCTGTATGCTGCTGCTGATAGAGTATCTAGCAAGTAACAATTGGACAACGACAAAGCTACAAAACACTGTAGAAATTCTGTCTACCAGGCGTTAGAATAGTGACGGATCCAGAAATATATTTGACGGTGGATATATGAAAGTTTAAAATTTCATATGGACACAAAACTTAAATATTATAAAAATTTAAGGACTAATTCATAAAAATTAAAAAAAATTAAGGGTAAATATGTAAACTTTGAAAAGTTTAGGGTGGGTGCCCAACCTATTTAAAGCATGGATCCGAAGGTAAATAAATATTATAAAAAGATAGGGTAAAAATGGTGAGGTAAAAAAAAAGGTGGTTTAACGTTATGAAATGAAGTGTAAAGCGAAGTTTCTGTTTTTGTTGTTATTCCGGTTTTTAAAATTTTATCTCGATTAATTTATATCGATTCATGTCGTACATTCGATTTTGATATATAAATTTTTTAATATTTTTTTATAAAATTTTAAATCTAATATTTACTTAAACGATACTAAACTGCTTATAATTTGAATTAACCATCAATATAAAGTTTTTTTTTTATATAAATTGAAGCATATATTTTAAATTAAAAAAAATACCCTTTTTGTGTTTTAGATTTTTTTTCCTGTGGACGAAATTTCTGGACCAGAATTTGTCTACATCCTTGTTGCCTCCTCTTTCTTAGTAGTAAACAGTTTGTCAAGAATAAATGTGGTCCTCATCCTAACCTTATCCTGCTCCTGCTCCTGCTCCTGCTCCAGTCAATTATAATGTTTTCATGAGAATCTGAATTTTTAAAAAATATCTATATTCCATATATAACAAATCATTCATGGACATATCATTAATTTTTTAATTATTATTATTAAAATCAAATTAATCAATTTAAATAATGACCCATTACAGAAGATACAATAAATCATTAAAAATGAAAATCAATTATAAATATGATTATTAATTTAATTCGATTTTATTCGATTCAAATTATCCAACTCGAAGTTGTGTCACATCTGGATATAGGTTCCCTTGGGTCTCCTCGTCATCTCCCACTTGCCCTCATCTGTCACCTTTCAAGCTTAGTAATTTCTTTCACACAAATACCCCACGTGGGTTGGGATCCCACTTGCACTACAAGACTTGTCAATTACACTACGACTAACCTACCAAAAAAAATACTTATACTATAAACTTAAAATATTTATAGATATAAATAAATTAATACATATCGAATATAATAATTTATAATATAATATTATTAAAAGGACAAACTCCTAACTCAGACATAGACTGATAGAAATCATCAGGAATGAAACTATATGGAATGGAGAAGAACAATTGCTCCCTACTCTCGTTTTTTTAATTTTTTATGAATTTATCCTTATATTTTTAGATTTTTATGTTTTGTCTCCTTAACCCGAAATCTTAACTCCGTTTCTGAAAATCATCGGATAATACGTAGTAATATTCCTTACAAAAATAATTAGATGATTGGCTTTCCATTCACCGTATCAAAACATTTATTTATACATTAGAAAAAGTTGAAAATGACATTCAAAATATTCTTTATGCATTGCTAAATAATCACATAAAATAATAGAACATCAAACTATATTTTAGTATTCTATACTAAATATATCCATCTACCAAAGAAAAAAACATGAATATTATAAAACTAGTTTTTATATATAAATATATGTATTGGGACGAGGGATATTTTTATAAAAAATTATTAAATGAATTCGACTTATTATATTATTTATGATTTATTAATAACATTTATTTATTTTAGCATAAAATTTAAATACCTATTTCTCATTTACATATAGAAAATTTGAAGAATTATATTTAAAAAATATAAAATATATTATTAAATAAATTATATATCACCTGATGAATCAGACCCTTACCATTTTTCTTCCTGTTGAGCTATGATTTTCATCGATGTCCAAATGCCACGTGGCTATTCAAGAACACCTTGCTCGAATCACCCGTCGTGCCCCCCGGGTCTGACCATAGCACACACAGACCAATCTCCTCCCCCACTCAATCCAGCAAAAACAAAAGGAAAAAAAAAGTTGTTTATATATACTACTATCTATCTATCTATATATATAAAACTCAAATATATTATACTCTCTCTTCTTTCTCTCTAAAAACTCTCAATAATTCATTGTTTTCTGGGGTTCCTGAAATACTGTTTCCTTCTCTGAATCTGTGTCTAATTCCCAGAAAATATCATGCTCCAGCAAGGTACGTATGTGAAAGTAAAGACTATATGATTGCTATATGTGTATATATATATATATATACATATATAATCTTTTACTTGTATCCATCTTCACTTCATATCTGTTTGTCTTTGTAATTTTGTCTCCTGTGTAGTTAAGTAATGAAGAATTTTCTTTTCTGTAAGCAGATGGCTTCCCAAATTTATTACCTATAATCCTTTGTCGGACATCGGTCTTATCATCTTCTTTTTTTGAACCATGTTCTTATTCCCTGGATTTGATGCAATTTCCCCTTTTTTGCTTGTATATATACATATATACATATATATACTTATATAATGCTGTCTCTCTGGCCTCTGCAGCCTAGTACTCTCCAAGGAGACTAATCTTACATGTGCTTTTGTGAATATTTTCTGAGTATATTTGAACAAGAAAAGTTTCTCTTTTATGGATACAGATCTGCTTTTTAACATCTCATCCAAGAATAAATACTTACATTATTTAGTTTCTAACTGCTGCTGTCTCATCTGTTGTGTTTTTTGGATTCATGTCTGGTTTCTTTTGATTTGATAGAACTGTGAGTTGGAAAGTAAGGGAATGGAGGGTGACACATTTAGGCTTGGCAATGGTGGTCAGATGGATGGCAAAGTGTTTCAGACAGTTCAGAAGAGCTTTGTTCAGGTCCAGAATATATTGGACCAGAATAGGCTGCTGATCAATGAGATAAACCAGAACCATGAGTCCAAGATCCCTGACAACCTAGGAAGGAATGTTGGGTTGATTAGGGAGCTGAACAACAACATAAGAAGAGTGGTTGACCTGTATGCTGATCTCTCGAGTTCTGTCTCTAGATCCACTGATATTGCCTCGTCTGAAGGCGACTCCAATGCTGGTAGTGCCAAAGCTGGTCATAAAAGAAACAGGCCTTCATGATTTTGGGTTGCAGTACTGATTCTTTTGCATGAAATTGGCAAGTATGGAGATACAACGTTCATAGATTCTGTTTGAGTTTTGTAGAAAAATGGTCAGATTCTGTAACTCAAAAACTGTCTTTAGATTATCAAAACTTTATTAACTGTCCGGTTTCACAACCGTCCGTCCCTCATAATAATATTGTCTCTAAAGTTCGAACTTCGAAATTGCAATAACACTTGTCTGTAACTTTGAGTAATGAAGAAGAAAAGGTTTGGAGCTATTAGTTTAGCCCAACTTCTTAGTTCTTTCCCTCTTTGTCAAAAGGGATGATATCTGTAAACTGTAATGGCCATGGGTGTTAAAATGTTTTGTGTATATATATATATATATATATATATATGTATATACATTCTCAGATAAGAGATTGATGAGTTTTTCACTTTTTCTTTCTATATGCTTTAATCTCTTTCTCAATCAACCAATGGAAAATTGACAGTCTCTTGGATGGTATTGGGTAAAACCAGAAATGAAGTTTAAAATAAAGCTTTACAAAAAAAGTAAAAAAAAAAATGTTGTCCATGCTTAATTGCTTATCCCCTTTCTCTTCCTAGTTCCTACTTAGGTTATTTTCCTTTAACTATAATATAGTATAGTATATTTCCCATAGGGGTGTAAACGAACCGAACTTAAACGGATAAGGGTATATTCATGTTCGTTTATTTATTTTTGAAGGTGTTCAAACTCTGTTCGTGTTCGTTTAAATTTTTAATGGTATGTTCAAGCTTGGTTCGTTTATTTTTTTGTCGTGTTCGGGCTCGGTTCGTTTAATGTTTACGAATGTGTTCGTTTAACGTTCACGAACGTATTCGTTTATATGTTCGATAATTTGTTCGTTTAACGTTTGTGAACATGTTTGTTAAGCGTTCGCGAACGAGTTCGTTTGTATATATTCATCAACTTGTCTATTTAGCGTTCACGAACATGTTCGTTTAGTGTTCATGAACATGTTTGTTTAGCGTTTGTATATAAAAGAATATAAACAAACCTATAAACGAGCTTATAAATGAGTATATAAACGAGCTTATAAACGAACATAAACGAGTTTGTTCGTGAACATAAACGAGCCGAACGCACTTATGTTCGTGTTCGTTCGTTTATTAATCAAATATAAAATATCTGTTCATACTCATTTATTTAACTTAATAAACGAACATAGACGAATATTATACGAACGGTTCACGAGAAGCTCGTCGAACACCCTGTTCATTTACACCCAAAATTTCCCCCATATATTATTCTCTCCCTGCAATAAAATTTATAAATTAATTATTTAAAATATTTATATTTTATCTTCTAAACTCGAATTATATACGATAAATATATGACCACCTTGTAATTTATCTACTGAATAAAGAACCTACAGAACCTCCTCCTTGGGGAGCATTTCCTTTTGATGGTGACAATTACTTATACTATAGGTAAAATGTCTGTTTCAATGGGTGACATGTAAGTACCAGAGCAAATAAATTTGGAAAAAAGAAAATAAGGTTGGAACATAATCTAAGAGAAGGACATTTAGGTGATATAAATTAATTCAATTATCTACAGATTTTTTATTTTCTAAAAAATCAAAATTTTTCTATGATATAACTTTATTTTTTATATTTTTTA
Organism: Abelmoschus esculentus; assembly: GCA_035048815.1. Lineage (NCBI taxonomy): Eukaryota > Viridiplantae > Streptophyta > Magnoliopsida > Malvales > Malvaceae > Abelmoschus > Abelmoschus esculentus. The sequence goes on from JAUCBN010000032.1 coordinate 673,597, forward strand.
TTAAACCGATGATTGTAAGCATTAAATGTTAATATTTTTTGTTTAGGCATAAAGATAATTTTAACCTTTAACGTTTACAGTTTTTGTCGTTTTGGCCTTTATTCTTTTTTTGGGATAAATTTAGCCCTTAACCTATATTTTTTTGACAAATATCTTATTTTTTAACTAGATTGATGACTCTACCTTTAAAAATTTAACGACGATATATATATGGAATATAATTTTAAGTGACATGGCATGTAACCTATCAAATGCATATATAGAGAATATAATTTTATTCTAATATAAAATATAAAATAATTAAAATTTAAATAAAATATTAAAAATTAATTAACTCTAAAATATAAGATTATTAAACATTCTTAACCCTAACTACGATAAAATCAAAATCTTATTCGAATTGTGTTTATATTTTTTAAGATGAGATTTTGATTCTATCGTAGTTAGGGTTAAGAATGTTTAATATTTTTTTTATTTTAGAATTAACTAATTTTTAATATTTTATTTGAATTTTAATTGTTTTATATTTTATATTGGAATAAAATTATATTCCATATATATATATATGTATTTGATAGGTTACATTCCAGATCACTTAAAATTATATTTCATATATATATCGTCCTTAAATTTTTAACGGTACAATCATCAAGCTAGTTAAAAAATAAGATATTTGTCAAAAAGATATAGGTTAAGGGCTAAATTTATCCCAAAAAAAGAATAAGGGTCAAAACGACAAAAATCGTAAACGTTAAGGATTAAAATTAACTTTATGTCTTTTATTTATTATATTTAATATTTTTTTTATGTTTTAGTCCTTGAATTGAATTTAGACACATATTCACATACACAGTCAAAGAATGTGTAATGTCCAAAATTTTTAATATAAATAATTAAATTTATTATTATTATTTAATTAATATTAAATTAATAGAATTTATATATTCTAATCATTAAAATTATTATTATTATATCAACTCATATTTTAAGTTTGGCATAATGTAATTTTCACCTTCTAACAATCATACTAAAAATAATCTTAATAAAATTTGTTAAAAGTTTTATTTCGATATAACTCGATAAAAATATTTTTAGATTTAAATAAATATTATAAAATTATTTAAAATTCTCGACCATTAGTGTTTTGACGGACTATTATAGATGATCGATTCGAGTTTTTTGAATTTCGGGTAGGAAACAATTGTTCATGTTAATGACCAGGGGCGTAAATTAATTAAGTTTCGAGTTAAAAGTGATTCGAATTAAATTTAATTCGTTAAGAATTCAAATCTAACTTCTAAAATTAAATTCGTCCCCCAAATTTTCTCTGATGTTCCTCAGATTTTGTTTTTGTAAATGCTAATGATCATTCAAAGAAGAATAGGTTTTTGAGAATTCACAGACACAGAAAACATGGAAGTTCATTGCTGGAAACATATCAAACAGATACAGGAAGGGAAGAAAAAATCACAGCTTTTAAGAAAATTAATGGCTTAGCTCCGCTTCACAGGGTCGAAGTTGGACACACCGATGACGGCTCCGATAATGGCAACCACCACAACACCACCAGCTGCGATGCTAAGCAAGAAGTTCTTCAGCGACGGCGTGACGCCGTCAGCGGCTTGAGCCACCTCGGGGATCACCATGTATGTCGTCACAGCAGCAGCTGTCAATCCAGTTACCACCTTCTCACCGAACGAAGAAGAAGAAGCCTTGACTTGGAGCCTTGCATTGGATCTCTTACCCTCCATTGCCCTCGATGGCTTCACCGGCAGTGGCTTAAACAAAGCCTGGGAACCGACCACCTTCTTCTGGGCGGCACCGGTTAGTGGCAGAACCATTGAAACAGCTGAAGTAGCAGCCATTGTTGTATGTTTCTTCTCTGTCTACTCTTTTGTCTAAAAGCCAACACCTTTAGATTGAAAATAAGTGTTTTTTGAGAGGTGGGAATTTGAAGAGATCAGGTCTATCTGTGTTCCTAAGTGGCAGCTTCTCAAGCTGTGAGGAATGGATAAGGTTATCTCCTTTGCCCAATCCCCATCAAGTTTGTGATTTGGGAAAGAATTTTCTTGGTTGGCATAGGAAAATCATTGAAACCACAAAAACTGATTTTTTTTCTTCCAATGTTGATTTTTGTGGTTCTAAGCAATTTGGCTGATTTGGGTGAACATAAATCATCCATTTTTGTTTTTTTTATGTATGTTATAATAGCACGTACGATCTTATCTCAGTGATTAAAGAAACGGTTATTATTTTCGGAGATTACGAGTTCTAACACTAATATTTGTAGTACAGTAAATATATTCTAAAACAGATATTATTTTCTTCGATCCGAAGTGCAACCTTCATCTAGCAGGTTGATGAACTGCATATGCAGCTGAACCAACATAGGTGACCTGAACTTCTTGAGGCAAAAGATGGTATTTAATATTCAAACCTTGGAAAATTCTCTTCAGTTCCAAGACCAGTTCCGATCGCCGGCTACTCTTATCGCGGTAGTTCTGAAAGTTAATGGTGTGTGTCATATAAAGAGCCATTTTCATCTTGTTCACATTCTCAATGTCCTTCACCTGGACACTATGTCCAGCTCGCCAATGCTGAGGCCTACTCTCCAAGTACTCTTTTACTTTAGCTTTCAACTCTCCGATTTGCTCTATTGATGTCGAAACATCGACCGTGAACTCTACGGAATCACTCATCTCCGGACTCCTATAAAAGTTACTGATTGCTTTGGTGGCTAGAACAGAATTTGGATAGAATATTTTCTCGTTGTCGTATCGCAGAAACACAGTCGTCAGGATGTTCATCTCCTCGACAACCATTTGTATTCCATCGATGACGCAACGGTCCCCGACGTCGAAAGGGTGCATCACGAATACAAATATGATGGCTTCGAATACTGTCCTTGCGGTGTTACCGAACATGAATGCCACGAGTAATAGCTGAGATGAAATGAAAACGAGCACTTGGGTCGATAAGAATCCCATCACGAGTAACCATATGATGATCGTCGCGATGAGCACCACCACCGAGATTAGCTTGTTAAGCTCCTCGATTGCTGTCTTGGTGTCATTCAAGGAATGTGCCAATGACTTGCGTTCTAAGTAAACATTCACCTGCAAAGAAGAAAGCAGATACGATGAACATACTAAAGGAGTATATGAAGAAAGATCATAAGAATTACCAGCCAATTCTCGAAAGTTGATCGCTTTATCTTTCCGGTTCCTACAGCTCCTTCGAACAACGGAAGCACATTGTCAACATCCTCCCTTTTCATGAACCGCAAGAGATCGTCCTCTTCGATGTAACTATTTCGTTAATAACAGAGAAGCAAATACATTACAGAACAAGCAATCAAACTATTGAATAATTACCAGTTAGATATGCTCACTTGTCACCGGTCTTTGCTACATTCTTGAAGATGCGATAAGCGGTGGCCTTTGCTTCCCACTCACTCGTTATCTCCTTATCCGTGTGCTCGTTCTCGTCATCGTCTGCATCTTTGATGTAATTAGCAATGGTAGATAGCCCTGAACCTCTTATCACATTGATTAATCCTTTCATGGTCCAAGCAGATACTCTCTCCTGCTTCATTTTCTTAAGCCTATCCACATCAATCACCTCTTGCTTCTCCCCTACTTTGTCCTTCATCAAATTCTTGAAACTCAACTGACCGATGCTCGTACCATTATTGACGTCCTCGGACATCTCCATAACCGGAGGCCCCGACAGAGCTTGGAGGATGTACTGATGAAAAATCGACTCTTGATCCGATCGAAGAATCTGCTGCATTGGAAAGAAGAAGCCAATAGCTTAACAAAAAGGGTCTTGGCTAACCATATAGCTGAACCAATGAGACATGAAGCAAGAGCCCTGGTGATATGATTTAGAACCCTGTTAGCCTCCTTTGATCTCTTAACCCCACGGTTAAACAACAAACCCCAAGCCAAAAGGACCCAACCCAACCACACAAATAGCCTAACACTCCCATTCAATCCGAAAACAAAGTATAAAACTTTCTTCTTAAGCAAATAGTTCTTTTCAATCAAAAACACAACAACGTTCATCATCCATTCAGTAAACAATCTGCCACAGAAAATCACCAGAACCAGCACACACCATTTCCACAGTTCAACGCTCCAAATCCTGGTTTTTTCAAGCTTGTTCAATGTCAAACTAGCAATAAGAATACCCATAATGCAAGTAAACACCCCGAGCTCAATAAAAAGTAAAATCTTCCATTTTTTACCTGGTTTTTCACTTACTTTAAGATCATCCGTCTTGTAAACCTCCTCCTCACCTTCTTCCTGTACCCCTGGGGATGAACTTGGATTTAAAATCTGGGTATTATTTTCTTTCACCATTTTAGCATCTTTCAGATAAGATGGCTCAACCAATCTTGATTTCGGCTTCGAAAAGACCGATCTTGCTAGGGGTTTTCGTGGAGTAAGCTTGTTTTGAATGGGGATTTGTTGTGGCCTGTTTGGAGTTAAGCTGATACTCGCAATCTCTGTAGCAGGAGATGGTATTGGAATTGGAGTAGGTGTTGAGACTCGGACTCTGAGACTCTCGAGCTGAGTCAACTCGAGATTCTTGGGGGAAGTGTAGGAACCAGCTTCAGCCATTGAAGAAACACGTTTAGAATTTTCGGGGATTGAAATCTGGAGAACAACATCGTTTGTTCCTTTTCGCTCCATCAAACCTTTGTTTTGCTTCTCTTTCTCGGGAAACAATCAGAACTATGAAATTTTGATGACTTCTTCAATTTCAAACGTAAAATTGAAAACGATGGATTACGTAATTACATGACTTATTCACAAACACGTGCTTTTTAAGGGTAAATTACGCCATTAATCCCAAAATTATTACTACTTTTCTTATTTGATCACTAAATTTTTTTTTGACAATATTATTGACATCATTTTTTTTTTCTAACGACCAAGCACAAACACGAATTTGTGCACATGACAAAATTATTACTATTGACCAACCATGCATGGTTCCATTTAGACAAAATCATAGGCATGGGACTTCATATTGCTGGGGAAATTGTCTGTCTTAATTCTAATTTGGCTACTGGTTAGGGCATTGCCTGTTCCACATGCATTTGTTACAATAACAATTGATGTAACCTACTATGTTACGTACCACAAATTCCTGTTTGGTTGTTGAGAAACATGATCTACTGAGACTTTCTGGGAAATTACGTATACATAATTCCATCTCCATTATTGTGTTTTTCTTAATATTGTTATTTGTATTTCGATTCCATCTCGAGGATGACGTGTGATAATATCAATAAACGTTACCGAACAACAAGATCATTTACGGATTGTAATATTGTAAGTGGTAAGAAATTTGATAAATTCGAGGATATTTGTATTCTATTGTTTTTTTTTTTCTGATGATGAACTGATGGTCCAGTACATGGTCAAGACAGACAGAATTTATGCAATGCCAACGGTTGGCTTTGGCAATTTGTCAAAGCATTGTCTGTCCCGGATGTACAACTGTTTTTAACTATATTCAAAGGTTCATAGATTCAAGGTGATGGTCATGGCATATGTCCAAGAAAATCTAGGCAGTCATGTGATAGGCAATTCAATGCAAGCCAAAGTCATAAGTTCGATTCAAGTTTAATCGAGTTTTGTTAGATACGATAAAAGATTACACATGTGATAGTAAAACAAGCAATGTTGTAATACAAATAAAACTGAAATTTAATTTAACTTCTATAAATAATCGGATAAATTTAAAGTTCGAATCTAAACGTACTTAAAATATGATTTTTTATTTATAGAAATTGTCTCTAAGGGGAATTGATTTATGTTGGAATGTTGAGGTCATGGGAAAAAGCTTACAATATGAAGCCATTAGCAATGGCTTGATTATTTTCCAACCTAGTAGTTTCATACACCGGTAGTTCCTCCCTATACCTTCCGATTCCGATCAGATGATCCAACTCGAAAAGATCCGAACTTGAACAACTTATCACATCATCTTCTTCTTCCTCACTGTAATCTTCAATAAACCTTCTCAAATCCAGCTTCCCAGCACCCTTTCTTTGATAACTACTCAGATAATCACTTGCTTTACTGCAAACTGCAGATTCTTGTTTCTTCAATTTCTCATTTATGGAAGGAAATTTAAGACTTGTTTGAATTGTTGAAGTGGACATTAATCTGGGATCTTCTTCATAGATGCATTTATGGCCACAAGGTCTGCAATCTTCATCAACAATGACACTAACTGGACAAAATTTGACTGACCTTTTATTGCCATTACAGTACTTGTTGTTATTACCTGTCTTGCTCAAACATGACCTGGAAAATGCAGTAGGTGATGAAGCTGTCGATTTCGATTTTCCACGAAAATTTGCATCGACCGAAGACGAACCACCATTAGAACACATCTTCACTTTCTTGGCATTGGCATTGAAAATGGAGTTCAAGAAGGTAGTGATACGACCACCTGGGGAAATCGGTTGCTTAACTTTCTTCAATTCACCATAGATTTCCAAAGCCTTGAGCTTTGTCTTTGTGAACCTGCCTCCACTTTCTCGCTTGGCAATTCCTAGCTTGCTGTTCTTGTCGTCGGAGTTTCTCGGCTCGAACTTAACCGACTTGGATCTTCTCGATTTCGACGACGAGTAGATTACGCCGTAGCTGGAATCCGAGGAGCTCGAAGCCGAGTTGAAACGAACAGATGAGCCATAATTGCTCTGCTTTTCACCCCATTTTTCAATCATGATAGCCCGTTTTAGACTTGAAGCCTTCTCCATGGAACCATTGCTCTGTTTCTTAACAAGGTTTGACCGTGTTTTCTCCCGGTAATTGCACAATGCCGGCTCGTTTCCGATTCCCGAATCGTCAATGGAACGATAAATAGAATCGAGAAGAGTTGAAGAGAAAGAAGGGGTTCTTCTATGAGGAACCGTATGCATATTTTTTTGCATACACAAACCACAAGCATAGAACAAAAACAGGGGAAACAGAGATTTATACAGGGAGAAAACAGGGGAACAACATAAAAGGGACAGTTCAGTGTTAATTTAAAGCTTTAATGTCTACTTACAGAGTGTCAAAAGCTGCAAAAACAGAGATTAGGTATAAATAAGCCAGCAGATCATGTGAAGGAAGGAAGAAAGAAAGAGAGAAAGTAGTAGAAATAAAAGAATTCTTTGCTTTCTATTTGTGTACGGCACTGAATAATCACCAGCATAAACAAGTTCGAAGCATGGAAGGGATTTAAAACTATGGGAGAAATGGTCAAATTGACAAGAAGGACTCCACACTATTTATTTTTATGGATTTAACCCTTGCATAAGAATTTGATCATCTATAGTTCTTTTACTTTTTGAGGATAAATTATAGTAAATTTTATTGATCAGCTTTGATCTCATTTATGCCTTGGTTAATTAAAGTTTCATTTTTTTAATTAAATCATTGAATTTTTAGTTTGCTTTGGTATTAAGCTTGCAGTTAAAGGATCATATTATAATTTATCTCATAGTTTAGGGACGTTATTGCAATTAAGCCTAACAAAAGACAATGTAAAGAAAAAGGGATAATTCTGTACTTTGTTGTTGATGTTAACCGGGGGGAAAAGCTGCGAGTGCCGCGCGTGCGGGTGGGGGTTCCAGGCCAGGGTGTGGCAGGTTTGATTACTGCTGGGCCTGGGGTAACTTTATATTTTACTTTTTACTTGGTTTGATGATGTTTTCGAAGTTCTAAGGACTAAAGTGAATTTTTTTTCTTTGTTGGGGGGTTAAATTGTCAGCCAACAGCCAATCACATATCAAGAAAGTGCGTAGTGTCCGGTCATTTTCTACTTTCACTTTTCATCTGGTCTAATTATTTAGATCGAGTTTTATAAAAAATTATTATAATTCTTATATGATTTATGCATGATAAAAGTCGAATTCGGATACTTAAGGTATTATGAGACATAAATCAATCAAGATCGAGTTTATTTATTTTGTTTATATTAACTTATTTGTTTTAGTTTTGTTCATATTAAGAGTTGATTTATGCCGGGGTACAGCTAGGGATGAGCACGGGTCGGGTTGGATTTTTGGCCCACCCGCACCCGACCCGAAAAATTATACCCTCCACCCGTCATCTGACCCGAGTTTAGGGTGAAAAAAATCTGACCCGACTCAATCCGGCTCGAATCATTAAAAAGAATTAAAATTTTAAAGATTAAACTGTAAAAAAATAAAATTTAGGGGTCTAATTTAAAAATATTTAATTTTAGTGACCTAATTAGAAAAAAAATAATTTTAGTGATCTAATTATAAAAAATATATAAAGAAGGGTCATTATCGTAAATATCCCTAAAATATATATAGAAAAATTACATTATTAGTCCTGGGTCGGGTCGGATTTTTCTCACCCTAAATTTGAACCCGACCCGAGACCATCCATAAAAAAACTCAACCCGAACCTAAATTTTTTACTAAAACATCAGACCCGATCGAATCTGGTCGGAACCCGTCAGGTTCGGATTCCTTGCTCATCCCTAGGTACAGCCCATGAAAGTGGACTGGACCATCAGGGTACAAGGGTCGGGCATGTATGACCTGCGGCTGCAACCAGCCCGAGGTTCACATTTTCCATAAAAGATTTGAGTTATAAATAAGATTCGATTAAAGTCTTAATTCGATTAATAAAATTTAAGTTACAGAATGTGAATTTCTTAAATTTGAGTCGAATATTTCATCTCTATCTAATATTATATACAAAATAACATAAAGAAATATATATATAGTATATAATTATAAAAAAAATGTTTAAATTAAAATCAACTAGTATCATAAAATTATAAATATTTTAATTATCTTAAAAGAACGGCCTTAAAAGAAGTCTAAAAAAGTTGTATCGTTTTTCTTATAAAAATTATAAGAAATTTGGTACACACTTTTTGGTATATACCGAAATTCTTAAAATTTTTGTAAGAAAAATGATTATACCAAAATCTTTATACTTTTTGTAAGAAAATCGGTTTATAACTGAAATTCTTACAATTTTTATAAGAAATTTGATATATACCATTTTTTATAAAAATTATAAAAATTTCAATATATATCAAAAAATATATACTAAATTTCTTATAACTTTCGTAAAAATTAAACCTTTTTTAAAATAGACTTTTTCTAAAATCACCGTATTTCCCACAGAATAGACATAAGTAACGACAGTGAAGGGCGGCTGGTTGTAATAAAATAAACACAAAAATTAACTCCAAAGGGTGGAATGTGGTCCCCACAAATACAAAAACAGAGAGAGAGAAAGGTATAATTATGAGTGTCATCCTTATAGTTTATGAAACATCAAAACGTAATCCTTATACTTTTGACATTTGAATTTCATCATTTTAATTTACAAAACTGAAAAGTTAGTCTAATTATTAGTGAGCATATGAATTCAAACGTTTTATTTTTGTTAATTTGTTGGGTATAAATTGTTTATTTTTGCTCTTTTATGCATAAACCGTTGAATTTTTAATTTTTAGATTAATTATTTAATAATAAATTATAATAGTATTATCTATTTGGACTATCTTATATATAAATCATTGAATCTTGTCGTATGAAGAGTAACTTAAATAACGAACCCCCTTGAGACAAGTGTGGGGCAGTGGATGGAAACTATGAACAATGATACGAATAACCATTAGACAGAAGAAATAAAAAAAATTATCATGAAACCTATGAAAAAAAAAGCAAATCCCATAACAATAAAATAAAAAGAAAACAACATAAGAGAAGCGAATGGTCAGAGAACTAACCCAAATATATTAACTTATTTGAAAACTATTCACTTTATTGAATTAACCTTTCAATTTTAACTAAACTCTAATAAATTTAAAGTAAAAGGATTAACTAGTTAATTTTCATGAAGTAGAGATATGAAGTTCACAATTAGACCAAAAAATAAATATTAAAAGGAAGGCTTATAGATAACCGAAGGTCGAGATACAAAGGCGTTAGTCAAAGCTGGATTTTAATGGCGGTAGTGGATGAAATAATAATAAAATAATACAAACAATTATTATTATATTGTTCTTTTTGGCGTTAGTGGGTGAAATAATAATGATATAAACGCATCTATTAGAAGAGAGAGAGGGGAGTAGCTGGAGAGTTTCAAGGGAGGGGACATGCCCAAGTTATTCCCAACAACTCAAACATTTCTTTGCTTCTTCTTCTCCTTCAAGCCTCGGCAGATCCTATAGGTCTTTCTTTCTTTTACCATTTTTGTGTTTGTTTCATGGGTTTTCAGTATTTTATTCAAAGCTTATCTTATCTTAAACCTACTACTACTGTTTTTCTGTTTTACTTTTTGGTTTTATCTCATGTTTTTACCCTTTTTTATTCTTCAAATGCATGTTTGGTCATGAATATGATGATGAAGTTGTTGGTGTTCTTGTAGAAGTTGGTAAAGTTGGTGTCTTTATTCTCGGAAAAGTTTTTTACTTGTAGGAATGGTTCATGTTCATAATCATGAACTTTTAAGCATTACCTTGTCCGTACAGATCGGATTTTTTTTTTTTTTTTTATATATCCTGCTCCTTCATAGGTTGTGATAAAATTCTTGGTCGGATCTTTCCTTCACAACAGAAGGTTCTGGATATGGACTTGGATTTACTTCAGCTGGAATTTACTGATTCTTAAAGTCTGTTTTTTTTTTTTTCTGATAAAAGTTTATTCTTTGTATTGTTGATTGTTATTTTCCCCTCTTATGTTCTTAAATCTGTTATGGTTTTTGTATTAATCTCTTGCATGTCTCTAGGAAGCCCCATGGTTATAATCTATGGAATGTGTAGCTTTACCCTCTTTCAAGTTTCAAACTTCAAACCCCTCATGTTTTTAAGCTAGGGTTTTCTTTAATTTCATTGGAATTTGTAATCACTTTGTTATTTTTTTTCATGGAAAAAAAATCATATATAAACCTTGTCTGGTTCCTTGCTGATTTTGCAGGCTAGGTTTTTGTTGTAAACAGTTGTTTTTTCGAGGCTTAATGGCCAAACTGTTTGCATATTATCTGGTTTTCCCCAGATCTTTCTTGTTGCATGTTGAGCAAAAATGTTTGCTTTTACAGGGTTGACTTTCTGGTTTTGCCTTAACTGGAAAAACTGGTTTGTTTGCTTGTTGAAAATTGTCTTGTAATGATGATGATGTCTTCCATATGTTCCAATTTCTCAGTAGCTCTAGCCCATGGTTTTGATTCTGGGTTTTAACTATCATTCTTCATGGAATTTGTATTAGGTGCTATTGCTACAATTATTCGAAAAATCTTGATATGCATCTTTTGTTTCTCCTTTTTCCTTTTGTTTTCCCATCTCCTGTTTAAGAATTTGCAAATACATGATTTTCTTGTCTATGATACTTTTGGTCACATTCATAAATGCTTTTCTTGAGAATCCCTTGTGAAATTTGTGTTCGAGGTTTAATGCCGAGTGAGTTCTTGATGATTGAAATAAGAATCTAAACTATTACCTATGAGTTACTTGTAACTGTTCTTCATGGCTTCAAAGTGAAATCGTCTTCATTTCAACCTCCGAAGATGGTCTAGTGCTTTTGGTTGCTCATTTCATTATACATGTTTTACTTCGTATTATAGGTTCTTGTGCTAACCTTGTGATTTTAGTGTTCCATCTACTTAATTTCTTCAGCAATTTTTTGTTTGGTTTTGCGTACGACTTAGACGTCTTCTGCTCATTATATATATATTTCCCCTCTTTTTGTAGTTGATACTGGAGTGTGACCTGAACAGGAAGGTCTTTTTGTTGATAAGGATCGTCTCGGACTCTCTGTTATATGGCTGTTCGGGTTCAAAATTTATCAAAGAAAAACTTTGATGAACGGTCTGTTCATTCGGGATCCCATGTATCTGTTGGTTTCCATCCTTGGTGGAACTTAAATGTAAGGGAAATTGCACCGTTTTCACCCCAAAACATGAGCCTGGAAGAAGGATCTCCCTCCAAACTTTATAAACCAAAGCATCTAGATCCTCAAATACCGGACCGGGAATCGACCTCATCTGAAGTGATTGGTCAATCTTGTCCTGGAAAGAGTGTCAAAGAAGGCACTGGTTCTCCATTCTATTCATCTGAATCTGGTATTGATTTTCCTGAAAGTGTTATTTATTAAGAATTATCTATTTTAACAGGTTTAACAATGTTTGTCTGATATCATATTTGTTTCCTCATGCATCAGGTCAGGTTCATAGTTGTGGGAAGGACGTCGAGGGTCAAATGAAGCCAGTTTCCTCGATTAACAATCTGAACTATAATCATTCAATGGTATCATAAGCATGTTTAGCAATCATTACTCACTAGTAAGTTCATTTTGTTGGCTCTACTTTAAATTAACAATCATCATTCTATTTCAGGCTCCTGCTCAATATCCTTATGCAGACGTGTACTTTGGTGGCCTATTTACTCCATATGGGCATCCGGCTTTTGTAAGATCTTCCAAGCTTATCATGCCTTGCTACATTAGTTATTAGTGTAGTTATTTTCATTTCTGCGAATCATTGGTATCTTAATTACTTTATAGGATGTTTTTGTGGTATGCTGTTTATCGACAAATATTTTGTTAGTTGTGGGTCGGTAAACTTAGAAAAGCACAAGTTCTTTTCTTCAACCACCATCCCTGCTTCTTCTCTAGTATTGGTCTAAGGTTTTTCCTTGTTTAGCATAGAATCACTTGTGTTACCATTTTTTACGTCTAATGCAACTTTGTTTTAAACTTGACCAGATTCAGGCGCAGATGGGAGGAGGAAGTGCACCAGCACGAATTCCTCTACCACTTGATCTTGCTGAAGATGGCCCCGTTTATGTCAATGCAAAACAGTATAATGGGATTCTTAGAAGGAGGCGGCATCGTGCAAAGCTTGAAGCACAAAACAAACTTGTCAAATCTCGAAAGGTATATACATCAAATTCATTTGGAATTTGTTTGAACTTATAAGGTTTAGTGGCACGGTTATATATTTTAGAAACTAATGGACCAAAGGAAATAAAAGCCAGCTTTAGCAGTGGTATTATACATGAACTTGTACTAGTACGGGCAACATTTTTCGAGACCATTAACTTCTTTGATTTGAACTAAATGCAGCCATATCTTCATGAATCTCGACATCGTCATGCACTGAATAGGGTTAGGGGATCTGGTGGACGTTTTCTTAGCAAAAATGAGCTCATACAACCTCCCAATCCTACTTCCAACCTGAGTTCCCGTTCCATTTCTGATGCCAGCTGCTTAGACCGAATGAATAGTGGATCAGAACTTGATAGCTATTCACGTGTAGCAGATTACAGCGGTTCAAGTACAAGCTGCTCGGACATCTCAAGCATCTCCAACAACAATGGAAGCTTCCAGCAACCGAAATACAGATTCACAGAAATCACTCCTGGCGTGAGCAGCATGTGCAATGGAACCCTACACTATGCTTCGGTTGCCCTGTGAGAAACCGGGGCAACGAAGTTGGCAACTCATCCTTGGCTTTTATATCATCTATTATTATCAACATTTCAACTACCTTTGATGCATGTTATGGAACTGTAAAGTGTCTTAAAAACATCTATTGTAAGATTCTGCCTACTTTTGAAAAGAGTTTGGTTTGGAGTTTTATTTAAGTGATACTTGGTTCCTATTTGTTACGAATGTTGTTCATGCCTACAACGGTTTGCCATCGAATTTGAACAGTGGATTAGGACTATGGGTTCAAAGGTGCTGAGATTGGCATGGCTGTGTACTGCTCTGAGCTTCAATACCTCGCGAATCATGTCACGACGACGCACATGCAAAGTGCTGAAACAACACAACCAAGACATGAACTCGCTCGGCCTGATCTCAGCTCGAAAAAGTGCAGAAGCCATTGAAATACTCAAGCTGATGTCCTCAACATTCATGGTGGCACTTTGCCAGGCTATTGATTTGCGACATTTGGAGGAAAACATGAGAGAAGCAGTGAAAAGTTTACTTCTCCAAGTAGTAAAGAAAACACTCTATGTTGCAGAAGATGGATCACTGCTGGAATCACGTTTCTATGAGAAACAACTCTTGCAGGTCATCAAACAGCAACCGGTTTTATCTTATCTCGACGACCTGATGAATCCTTCATACACCCTTTTTCCTAAGCTTTGAGAAGTACTCAAAAGGGCAGTAAAAGATCGAAAAGGCGACTAAGGTTTTCGACATTCAAAAGAATCCCGATTTTCATTGAGGAATGAAGGCGAGACTTGAGGAAGAGTTACCAAAAGCAAGAGCAAAATTCAGCAGCAGAGAATTCAGTGTTGCTAATCGGATTGAGAAATGCAGGACTTACCAGATATATGGATTTGTGAGGAAGTGGGAACTGAGCTTCTTGTTGGTGAAAATGTGAGTCCAGGGGAGGATATAGAGAAGGTTTGTGAAGCCATTAATGAAGGGAAACTGGGAGGTATTGTTATGATTCTTGTTCTTCACGATTTTAGCTTTGGGACTATTTTATCTCGTCTTCTTGACGGAATCTATGAAGCTATAGTAATGGAAATCTGGGAATTTTCTGATTTATCCATAAATCTTGTATCTACATATATTTATAAATTTACAAGACAATAATAAAAATGTAACCTCACCTTTGCTTTAGGGTTGAATAGCATGAATGAACACATTCAAAATAGATGCAAGAGAATCCCCACAAGGCCACAAGCAGAACTTAACAACCCTGTCTAATCTCAGAGCTGTATACGACGGCTCGCCAACAGTTGCACCATAATTAGGAGCAGTTGATCCTTTCAAGCAGATTTCGTTGCATGAACTCATCGCAACCTGATAGTTTCATTGGGGAATATAATATTAGGATTTCGAATATGAGGATCGGGAGTTTCCAATTCTTTCCATTTGGCTCCAGTACCATCAATATGGGACGAGATGCTCCACAAAGTGTCACCTGGCTGAACCTTTGAAGGGGGTGAATATTTAGAAGCAAAATTGAACTTGAATGGCCGATGTTTATTGCTCTTCCCCATTCCATTGGCTAGCAACCATCGAGAACCAGACTGTTGTTGGGTCGTGGTACCCCAAAGTTTTGTCTTGCCAGGCTCAGTCTTCAAACCTGCAACATGGACTTCTATGATTCTGTATCGAGGATCCTCCTCTTTCACATCTTCTTGATTATTTTTCTTCAAAGCAGCCGAAATAGTACAGTATATCTTCGGCTTTGGTGGGGCAAATATTCTCTCCACTTGAATCAAAGCAAGCATTGGAGCACCAACCGGCTCATAGTTTCTCATAGGATTGTGAAGTTGCACCATCAAAGCGACTGTGAAGTTATTCCCGAACAAATGACACTTTCTACCCCGTCTTTTCTCTTCCTTTGACCCTCTGCATTTCAAGTTTAATGATATAGCATGATGAGCAGCAAGGATTTTAGAAGTCCACTCGCTCGGTTGATCTTCATCACCAAAATCCCCAGAATCAAGTCTTATCCATTCATCGAGCGTCAGTGACAGACCCATCAATCCCTCAACATCATCACCAGTGTCTTTTATGTCTAACATTTGCAACCCAGCAGCTCCATCCAAAATTCCCCCTATAGACTGCGCACTGATGCTTGAAGGTGCATCCTCATCTGACATGTCCGATTGAATTCTCAACCCTTCCATTGAGAGTGCTTCAATCTTATCCATTGCCAAAGGAGCAAGATCTTCAAGGGAAACATAATCCGAACTCATCTCATTAAACCTATGCATGTTAGAGCTGGGTACATGTGATATTGTTTTAATTTTCTTCTGCATAACCTCAGAATCATGCTGCAACAAATATTGGCTGTGCATACGAAGCAATGGAATATATATCAGTATGATTTCACTAACAAATATTGCCATATAAATAAATGGCAGGAATGCGAAGAAAAATGGACACTCAAACCTCTGTGCTCCGTCCAGAGTGGGGTCAGCTTCCCATGCTACTTGTTCCATGGTCTTACTGGTTATATCCTCCAAAGGCATCAACTTATTTGCCTGCATGGAGAGCTTTTCAATCCCAATTGAGGCTAGTCTTTGAAGTACGTCCATTACACTGGGACCCATTTCTGCAGGTAACACAACTGGACTAGACACTTGCATGATCAGACTCTCACCAATTTTAGAACTCCAAAAAAGTGAGGGATTCATAGATCGTAAAAGCCCTCCATTCTTTGTCCGAAGTAATGGACCTAAACCATCTCCAAGAGGGGGGAGATCAAGTGGATCTCCAGGAGAAAATTTAAATGGGCTTCCGAGACCAACAGAAGAACCAGATGGAGAATACTGAAAAGCCTTCTCATTCAATCCCCATTCAAGCATTAAAGCTTCTGCCTCCAAGTCTTCCAAAACTTTAGCCCTCACTTTGATCCTCCCATTGGTTTCCATCCGATGCTCTTGCACGTCATCTTGAAGAACAAACGGCATATCCAAAACCCCACTCAAATTCCCTGAAGTAGAGATGTCGGATGCGCTTTCTAGTTCCTCCATATCAGCCAAGCCAAAATCAAATAATGAACAACCATTGGCTAGGGTCTCTTTCTCAAATTGCCTTAGCAAACGCTCCCTTGGTGATTCGGGCTCACTCTCAGAACTCAAACTGAATGGACGGTGATCAATTCCGAGCATATTCAAGAACTCACTTGCCACAGAATCAGTAACTTCGTCCAAGCTAACCGAGGACTTCCTGTTTGTTTCGTAATTAACATTGTGCTCCATGTAGTCATCCAAGTCATCAGGGTCAGGAGAATCTAGTGCTGCCTCCAAATTTGTAATGCCATCTAAAGCTAACTCCAACTCTCTCATAAGTGATTCTTTTGAGAATTGGTCATCCACTTTGGAATTGCTATCTTGCACCACAAGCGTGTCTTCTTGATTAACACGACTGACCTCGTTTAAGGGACAAAGCTCATAGGATTCTTCAGAATTTACACCCATGCCAGGCTTGATTTCAACAACTTTATTACTTTCTACTTTGGATACAGCGGCCACGATGGAACCTTCCTCCGGCCTAACCTGTTTTTGTGAAAATAACTCTTTCCCTTTTTCTACAATATAAAAGTCATCTTCTTCGGTTTCTTCCTCAATGTACTCATTTGATTCAGATACAACAAAAGATGTAGGTAAGGTGGGCTCACAATGTTCAATCAACACATCGGGTTCAGGCTTAGAAGGAATTGAAGTATCATCTAACTTGTATTCATCAAATTTCTGATCTACCACATTTACATCATCGGTGTCTGACTTAGATGCAGGCAAAATTTCATGAAGCTCTTTCATCTTCTCCATACAGAGAGACAAGGATGTGGTGTTAGCCAAACAGGGAAGACTCTCAACAGCCCTCATCGTGCTATTCTGATCACCATTACCAAATTTAGTATCTTTTTTTCTATTATGCTTCATATCAGACAAAACCGTGTAACCAAAACTAACATTCATTATAGCACCCCTGGCTTTCCCTGTTAACTTAAAACTTGTTGTCCACTTCCCTGAGCTCTTCTCTTCCTCCAATTCTTCCCATGTGAGTGGAAGCAACCGTGTAAGGTCAACTCGATGCTTCCCCAAATCAAGGTCTGGTGCTCCAAACACAGAAGCAAAAATCATACAATGCTTTGCCTCATACTTTACTGAATTGTGAGGTCCACCTTTAGTACCATATACAGAACAAGTAACCGTTAACATCTCTTCAAATTTAGCAATTCCATCAAAAACTTTAACAGGATGAGTCACTAGATCCTCGTCCCGCCTCTTCCAATGCACGCATAGACTAAGCTCTTTAAAACTGACCGCCAAATCTTCAATGGAGTGTACTTGAAGTGAGAAACAACAAGTAAACTTTCGGCTTTTATCATTAGAAAATGCTTTCAGCGCCTTCCAACTCCAAATGGATCTACGTGGTGATGGATCCTCATTACCATTCTTAATGCTTCGTTTCGGTTCCAAAGACGGGGCTTTCGGGACTGATTTGGAACGAGAATTTAGAATCATGAAATGAATTCCTTGAAGGGTTCTTGTCCAAATACAATAATTTGCTAATAACATCAGTTCCATTCAACAACTTACCCGATTCTACACCATTCTTCTTCCGAGTTTCAACTCTGGCCAACATCATCTTTTCATACATGAAATTCAAACCAAGAAATAAACAAAGAAATCTCTTATTCCAAATTTCATTCAACAAAACCAAATCTAACAAAACACAATACCACATAAATGAATCATGCATTAAACCCAGAAGTTGAATTAAAATAAATTACCAAAGGCAGCTTTCCAGAGAGAAAATTTCCCCAATCAGACCCCTGGTTTATTCGTCCAATACCATATTTATCAAAACAAAAACTTCCAATTCAACAATCCCAGGAAAAATGCACCAAAAAAGAAGAAAAAAACATATAATCTGAAAAGAATTAAGGGATGTGAAACATATTACAATGCGAGTTTAAGAGGCTGATAGGCGATTGAACCGCGCTTGTCTCGGCGGGTCGATGTCCCCTTTCATCCTCTGAATTGCCATTGCCTTGGTTTGAAATCCAACATTTCAAAAAATGAAGCTACGAAAACGCATTATATTATTTTATGCATGGCATTTTAGCTTTTGTCGTTTTTGGCCCCTTTATTTTTGTGAAATTTCTTTTCAAGACCGTACATTTTCGATATTTTCGTATTTGCTCCAATCTATTATTTCATTGGTTATTAACTTCATTGGCTAAATGTTCAAATAAAGTCTTCTTTTTAGTTTTTTTTTTCGTGTAAAATGATTAAGTAAGGATGCAAAGTTTTCAAATCTTTTTAAACAAGGATTTAAGTTTTTAAAAAAGTCAATTAAGGACATGATATTTTTAAATCTATTAAAAATAAAGTTTAACATTTAAAATCATGAGAAGGATATGTATGCAATTTCATCCATTATCCAATCCA
Organism: Abelmoschus esculentus; assembly: GCA_035048815.1. NCBI lineage: Eukaryota > Viridiplantae > Streptophyta > Magnoliopsida > Malvales > Malvaceae > Abelmoschus > Abelmoschus esculentus. The sequence goes on from JAUCBN010000032.1 coordinate 692,527, forward strand.
CTTGTCTATCCTTTTTTATTTAAAATAAATAAATAAATGAACCTTGTTAATTAAGATTATAGATAATATAATGATCCAAGTAGATTTAACAAACTTTTTTTATATATATGAAAAAATTGTTAGATAAATTTGATTTAATACGTCATATGGATCTGTTAATAAAATCCATCTATATAATTTTTTTAAAATTGAATCATTATATCTAGGGGTGAGCAAAACTCGACTCGAGGCGAAAATACTCGATTCGTTTTGACTCGACTCGACTCGAAAAAATTTCAAATAAAATTCGAGTTGTAAAATGGAAATTCGAATAACTCGAAATTTTTAATAATTAAATGATTAATTTTTAAGTTTAAGACGAGTCTATCGTTTTTTTACGATATATATACATTGATATATAAAAATATAAAGAAATATCGCTACTTATGAAAAAAAATATATAGATAAATATCTTATATGATTAGAGAAAGTCGTTTAAATTGAAATCAAATTATACTATAACATGATAAATAATTACAAATAAATATCTATAAGAACTCGAAAACTCGACTCGACTCGACTCGAATTTCTTAAACTCGACTCGAACCGAAAAAATTTCAAAATAAAGTTTGAGTTGTAAAATATGACTCGTAAACTCGAATAATTCAAAATTTTTTGACTCGACTAGACTCGATCGAATACTCACCCCTATATCTTTTCTACATATCGATAAAGAAAGAGTATGCATTAAATAATTATTTTAAAATAGATAAACTTTATTAACTAAGACTATAGATAATATGATGAATCTAGGTTATTTAATAATTTAACATCAAAAAACTCCACGTTACATCTTTACAGATATCCATATCGGTATATGCAGTGACAGCTCGAGAAATATATTTGAGGGTAAACACAAATAAAATCTCAAAATTTTAAGCACAATATATAAATAAAAAAATAAAAATTAATTTATAAAATAAAAAATTTAAAGTGAAATGTGTAAATTTTAGGCAAACACCGGCGTATACATGTGATTATATCCGTTACGTAAGGGTTATTACGACAGATGTTGAACTGTAGTGGCCGGCTCAATTATTTGGGTTTTAAGTGTGTTCTTAAATCCATTGGATTAATGCGAGTTAATTAATTTAAAAGTATTTTTATATTTATATAAAATTAAGTTTTATATAGCAGTATATATTATATAGCATTTTTTAAAATAATTATATTATTTGAAAATAAAATTATTCGAACAAGATAAAATCAAATTATATAATATAAAATTTTTAAATTTTATATATTTTAAAATCGTTTGATGATTAAAATAAATATTTAGATTAACAGTTGATTATACGAAGATTATCACTTAAAAAAATTTTAAAAATAATTCAAATCATTCATTTGGCTAAAAATATATATTAATAATTTTATATTATATAATTTTATTTTTATCTTTATTCGAATAATTATTATATATCTTTTAAAGTAAAGAATAATAATTCATGATCACCTATGAGGGTAGGGCAGGGTTCCACAGAGTGTTTGACCCGCTCTAAATTACGCAGGGGAAATTATTTAGTATTTTCTTATTTAATAATCAGCTTAATGTGGATTAGAAGTTTATTATGTCATTATTAGTAATTAATCAAACGTTTAAATAAGATAGGTGTCTCTCCGTTTGTTTGTGTGTGTATATTTTCATACGGACGCTACCACCTTTTCCTCATCGTCTTTCTCCATCCATTATTCGATTTGATTTGAATCCATTTAATTTCTGTACAAAAAACAGGGGAAATGATGAACAGTGATGGATTTGACGAGGATCTGAATGTGAACGAGGATCCACCTCCCGGGCCGATGAAACAACGATTCAAAGTTCGATCGGAGGTATGCTTTTTCGAAATCAAATGATTTTCATGCTTCATTTTCTAACTTGATTCAAATCAGTTTCGAACCAAATCTCGTGTTTCGGCATCGGTTGTTGGCTTTTTTAATATTGTGGGATTATGTTTGGTGTTTTGGTGCAGAAAGTAGCGAAAACGAAGGAGATGTTGTCTAAACAAGCGGTTCAAACGAAGAAGATGCTGTCGAAACAAGCTGTGAAGATCGCTAAACGTGCCGAAGAACACGAGCGATTTATCAATAAGGTAAACGTTTCAGTGCTCTTTCTTTGATTTACATTTGTCGTAATTGCGCGAATTATCAATAGGAACTGGAGTTACGATTTTGGATTATTTTTTCCTTTTTCTGGATTTTTTATGTTTAGGTGACGCATCTTTTGGGAGTTCTTGGTTTTGGAGGGTTTTGCTTTCTCTTGGGAGCGAGTGAGTAATATAGCCTTTAGTTAATGGAATTGAATTTAAGAAAATATTGGTTCTGGAATCTATTAAATATGTTTACTCATTAATTTTTGGAATTTGATTTCTAGGGCCCCAAGATATTCCTTATGTGTATTGTTTCTTCTATGTCATCTTTGTTCCTCTTCGGTGGATCTATTACCGCTTTAAGAAATGGCATTACTATCTTCTGGTAAGTTGTATCTCTGTGCAATTTGGCCATGTTCTTGAAATTTATGAAAGGAACTTTATCAGAAACTGATGAAGCTGATACATTGTTTTAGGATTTCTGCTATTATGCCAACACAATCTTCTTGTTTGACCTTATTCTTTATCCAAAAAATGAAAAGCTTTTCATGGTTTGCTTCTCATTTGCTGAGGTAAAGATTATTACAGTACTTGTTCTCTTGCATACTTCTCATTGGTGAATGATTGGTTTTTAACTTTCTTCAATCCTTTTGGATGCAACCTGTAGGGGCCATTAGCATGGGCACTCATTGTGTGGCGGTGTAGCCTGGTTTTTAGTTCTGTCGACAAAATAATTAGCGTCCTTATACATCTTTTGCCTGGTATGTTCGCATTCCTCATTTGCATTTGTTTTATCTATAAAGCGTTTTTGATGCAAAATGTTTGTTATTATTGTTATAATTCTTCATGCAAAATGGAAGAAGAGTGGTGGGGTGACTTGGATTTCAAGGTTGTTATAATTCTGAATAGCGGACCTTTATGCCATCAATCCTAAGCTTTCAAAGGAGATTCATAAAAGCCGAGATGTCAAGTATCTGGATTTTTTTTATAGTAGTTACGTTTCTGCACATCTTGGAAGAAACATAATTAGAGATAACATCAGTTTCCTTGTAGAGATTGAAAGACATTCCGTGACCATAGTTTTATGTACATTCTGAAACTGAAAACACAGGGACTGGCACATTTTTCTTTGCTTGTGGCCTAAGAATTCCTACCTACCTGTAAACAGTGTAGACGAGTACTATGTTAGTATATTCAGGGAAATATGGCAGGAAGGTGTTGCACATTTCTGGAGCTGGTCTTCCTGGAAAAGTCCACCATTTGTAGAAAGAGACGAACCTTATTTCTTGATAGTTCAAAAGTAACTATTTCTGCTTTCAGGAATAGTTTTTTTCACAATTCGATGGTGGAATCCAGCAACATTCGAAGCCATGCAACCTGAAGGAACATCTAGTAGAATCTGGCCTTATGTAGAAGACCAATCTTTCCTTTGGACATGGCTGTTTGGGGTACCCTTAGCCGCTTATACCCTCTGGCAAGTTCTTTATTTCCTCATCGTCCATGTGCTACGTCGGCAGAGGCTGTTAAGAGATCCTGAAGTCATGACATCTTACAGGTACACTCTCTTTATTCCCATATTACACCACATTGATTCAGCTTCTCTTTACACCGACGATTTCTTCCTACAATAGGGAACTTTCGAAAAAGGCTAAGAAAGCAAACAACATATGGTGGCGTTTAAACGGTTTGCTCGGAGATCAAAACCGTTTCTTGACATTCGTTCTATTTCAAGCCATTTTTACTGTGGCAACCATGGCACTCACTGTCCCCATCTTCCTATCCTACAAATGCCATGTGATTTTCCAAATACTCAAGGTTTCTGCTTCGGTATGGAATGGAGGAAGCTTCCTGTTAGAAGTGATGCCTAGACAGGTAATCGTGAAGGAGAAAAGAAAATACGAGATTCAAATGCAGCCGATGCTACAAGATCAGCCTTCGGAATTAACGGTGAACACAATGACGGCGAACAGTTCGTCTGAGATACACCAGCCTTAAAAGCTGTAAAATCCATGGCGAATTGGTAAGTCCTTAGCTGTTTTAGACCTGATTTAAGAATTTATAGTGATATTTTAAAATTTTAATCTACTATCATAAAATCTGGATTTTGTAAATTAAATTGAATTTTTTATTGGTTGTAAATATTGAAAAAAAATGTTTTGGTAAAAGCAGGACATGCTTGTATATAAAAGTTTGATTTATACTATTTTTAAGATGTAAATTAAAGATCGAGTTAATTGCATTAGATATCTCCGTATATTTGCCTTAAAAAAAGTATTTATCATGTAAAAAAAAATCTCTATATTATAATCTAAATATATCATCATAATTAAATAGTTTAATGATATATAGTGTATGCATATATTAAATTTTTTCTCGGATAATTGTGTGAAGTAACAATTGATGGTTTTGGTTCGAATCGGAGAATTCGGAGAATTATCATCCTCGTCGAAGTTTGAATATCAAAAAAAAAAAAGAAAAACCAATGTTGTTTAGAGGAAGAAAAAGAGAAGAACAATCTTTAGGTTTTTCTTTATTTTTAAAAAGATAATTATATTAAATAGTTTTTTAGTATTTTATCTTTTTCAATAAAATTATTATCTAATATTACATTTTATTTTAATACTTTATTGTAAAAAAAACAATATCAGACTAATTAAAATAAAAAAATTATATATAATAATTTATCATATTATTTTTTTCTTAGTTTACATGTGTGTTTTATAATGTGTGTAATGTGTTGAATGGAAAATAAAAAAGTTAAACGTAATAAACATACCACGTATAAGTATTTCTTTCCTGGCTAATATCTTATTGATTTTTAAGGAAGAATTATTAAAATATTATAATTGGAAATTTTATTTTTAAAAATATGGTTCATATATCATTATTTCCTATAATATTGTGGTTTATTGTACCGTTCAGAAGACTTTGATATTTCAACTCGTCTTTGAACAGTGATTCGAATAAAAAATAATATTTTGACAAAAGTCAAGGATTTACGACTAGACTTTGAATAATGTTCTTGAAAAAAAATCAGCAAAGACAATGGTTGAAAAAACACTATTCAAAGTCGGATTGTAAATCCTTGGCCTTTATCAAAATATTATTTTTTATTCGAATCACTGTTCAAAGACGGGTTGTAAACCTTTGGCCTTCTGAACGCTACAGTAAACCATAATATTATGAAAAATAATGATGTGTGAACAATATTTTTAAAAATTAAGTTTTCAATCACAACATTTTAATAATTTTTCTGATTTTTAATAATAAAATAAAATATAACGTTAAGTATTATTTTATTAAAAAAATTAAATAAAATATAAAAACATTAGTATTACTTTTAAAATATATTATACTACATGGATATAAAAAAATTAAAATTTAAATCATTAGAGAAAAGGAAAAGCAGAGGGTTGGGTAAATTAAAGAAAAGTAAACGGGAAGCAGGCCCGGCTTCGTCGGTGCTGTGTAATGGAGGAGACTAGTCCCTGCTCTCTCTACCAACTATAAAAGCACTCTACTTTATCGTCTTAGACTTCAAATCTAAAATATCCCCATTTTATCTGTCTCTAAAACCCTAAATTGGAAGCACTAGCGAAGAACGGAAACTGATTTCCATCCGATCAACGCTGAAGAAGACATCGGAAGAGAAAATGACGAAGGGGAAGGGAATTTTGATCCCTAATTTGAAGCTCTCTCTCCCTCCTCAAGACGAGATCTCCTTGTCTAAATTTCTGTAATAATTGAATTAATTAATTAATTATCACGTCAACTCATTCAGTGTTTTTTCTGCTTTCCTATTTTAGAAATTTTGATTTTGGTGATATTTTTTGTTTTCATGTCAGAACTGAAAGCGGGACATTCAAAGACGGTGATCTACTCGTCAACAGGGATGGTGTTCGAATTGTCTCTCAATCCGAACCTGAAGCTGTAAGAATTTTCCTTTTCCTTTTCCTTTTCCTTTCTTGGTGCTTTTCTTTTGGTTGTTCAGATCTTTTTTTACTTTTCATGTATCACTAGACTGTTGTTTTGGTTTTAGCCTCCGCCTATTAAGCCATCGGAAGCTGACAATGATAATCAACTGAGTTTAGAAGATATAGATGCCATTAAAGTTATCGGGAAGGGTAATGGTGGAATTGTGCAACTGGTCCAAAACACAAATGGACTGGCCAGTTTTTTGCATTGAAGGTACATTTCCGTGTACCAAGTTTAACACTTCTTGTGTGTTCATATTTTTTTTTTTTTTTTTTGTATTAGAATGTTTGGATGTATGTTCTTTTGTTAAGCAAGAATTTTTTGCTCTTCCAGCATGATCTATACTAGGTTTTATTTGTATCACCTCTACTGTCATGAAATTACATGTTGTGAAGTTGGAACCTCTCTAAGCTGCAAAATTGTAACTTCAATTATTGTTCTCAGATCGTACATTATCATTTTACCTTGTGCAACTCAAATCGAGGTGTTGGTTCCTTTACTGTTATTATGATCATTTACTGTTATAGAAAGGCAACTGTTGTAGGCTAAAGCCGCTAAACTAAGAATTAATGAAGCATGTCCGGACTTCCTTTTTTGATAGAAGCCACTTTTCTAAGCAGATTGTGCCGTTGCTTTTTAAATATTGGAGCTAACCTTGAAAATTAGCAACAGAAATGAGTTATTACTTTTACATCTCCATGTTGTCCTCGCTACACTTAATTTCTGACACGTATTATTTTGTTAGGTTATTCAAATGAATATTGAGGAGTCATCTCGGAAGCAGATTGCAAAGGAATTGAAAATAAATCAGTCCTCCCAATGTCCATATGTTGTTGTTTGTTATCAGTCTTTCTATACCAATGGTTGTATTTCAATCATCTTGGAGTATATGGATGGTGGATCCTTAGCAGACTTTCTTAAAATGGTTAAATTTATTCCTGAACCCTATCTTGCTGCGATATGCAAGCAGGTTAGTAACTTTGAACTTCAATCACTTAAAGTTATACCAAATGTTTTGATATGAAGTGTTTAATTCTTCTCATTAATGCAGGTCCTCAAGGGTTTGATGTATCTTCATCATGAAAGGCACATTATCCACCGTGATTTAAAGCCATCAAACTTGTTGATAAATCATAGAGGAGAAGTCAAAATCACTGACTTTGGTGTGAGTGCAATAATGACGAGCACATCAGGACTAGCAAACACTTTTGTCGGCACATACAACTATATGTCTGTAAGTAATGTAGTTTACCAAAATAATTTTCTTTTAGTTGCTAAGCTTTATGTTATTCTTATTTGTTCTAAATTCATTAGTCTTTTAATGTCTATTTGCTTCTCTTCTAGCCTGAGAGAATTATTGGTGGAAATTATGGCAATAAAAGTGACATTTGGAGCTTGGGACTGGTGTTGCTCGAGTGTGCAACTGGTCAATTCCCATATTCCCCGCCAGATCAGGCAGCGGGATGGTCAAATTTTTATGAGCTCATGGAACAAATTGTTGAACAACCACCACCTTGTGCACCTTCAAATCAATTTTCTCCCGAATTTTGCTCATTTATCTCTGCATGGTAAATATTATTTTTTTAACTACTTGATACACTTACCTTATGTTCCAGAATACTTCTGTGCCCATGAGCGGGCAAGTTTTGTATCAAACCAAAACTTCTCGTCAAATTGGTAATTCGTCAAAGGAGATCATTTATCGATTTCCCTTCATTGCTAGAATGATATCCTCTGTGATTGGTATATTTTTCTTTCAAGAGGATTTTATAACATGTTTGATTGTACAAGGCTACCAACCCAACCTTGTTTCTTCGTTTTTTAATTGCCTTCTCATTTATCCATGGCAGTTTAAAGAAAGACCCGAATGAGAGAAAATCGGCCCAGGAACTGCTGGTACATTAACATCTTGATTCTATTTTCCTTTGTCTCCATCATTCTGAAACAGTAAAGAATTGATTAAATATCTGTTAAAGATGCTTCACATGTGATTTCAATGTGAATACAGGATCTGCCTTTCTTGAACATGCACGATGACTCGAATGTCGATCTCACATCTTACTTCAACGATGCTGGATCACCACTCGCACAACTTTAAAATTTGTGGTATGTTCATGCTTGATGTCATACTTTTATTAGTTGAGCTTGTCCTATAATACTTGACAACCTGCCTTTGGAATTTAATTTTGAAATGCTTTCATGTGGGATTGTTCACATTTATGTAATTCTCAAGGTTTCTGTTCATGTAGAACAAAAAAACTGTACTTTTCTTCCTTGCCGGCGGTTGTCCATGTTTTCTTGAATGTGATATTGAGTCTGTATGAGTAGCGACCTTCTGTATTGCCATATCCCCCAAAGAATTACAAGCAAATATTCCTAAATCAACAAGACTAATTAATGATAATATAACAAAACGCTATAAAAAAACAGCGGCCGTGGCACGGCCACCATGGTGCAACAAGTTGTGAGCAATGTGATCTCTAGCTTGTGCAGCAGCCATAGACCTTATGTTATTTTCTGGCACCACTTCGTCGTCAAAAAGATCGAATTTAAGCTCGGGATCCATCGTCTCCTTCCTCATCTCACAGATATTATGCAAAACACAGCAAGCACCGAGCACGATCGGCAAGTCTTGAAGTTTCACCTCAGTTCTCTTTTGCAAGCACGACCACCGTCCTTTCAGCCTCGCGAATGCGTCCTTAGCCACCTTTTCGATTTCTCCGATCTTCTCATTGAAACCGTGTTGAGCCCAAGTGAGATTTTGGTGACCATATGGAACCAAAACAAAGTCCATTAATGGGTACCCTTTGTTCCCTACGACCCAAACGTCCTTCAAATGCCCCCTAGTGGCCCTTTGGTAAAATGCGGATTTCTCTAGAATTTGATCGTCGGACATCGAACCGGGCCAGCCAATGCATACGTCGGTGAAAGCTCCGCTTTGATCGACGACGCCTTGGAGGGTGATTGAATACGAGGTTTTTTGGTTCCTCTCCGTGTGTTTCTTATTGAAATACGCCGCGACGTTTACTTTCGGTGCAATGATGGGAATGTGAGTCGTGTACATTGAGCCGCCGACGTTTGGAATTCCGGTGACGGATTCAAATTCTTGTGTGATTCTGTTTGTTGTGTTTTCGTCCGGCCATTGAACGAATTTGGGCATCAGAACGGTTTTTATGGCGGCACAGACCTCCAGGACCAGCTTATGACAAGTTGAGATCCCCAACCCGAACCGTTTCGATACCATCCGGAGTGGTTCACCCGTGGCTAGCCGCCAAATGCAAACCGCCACGCGCTGACGAACCGGGATCGCATCGCGGAGCATCGTGTTTTTTTTCATCACCACCGGTTCAAGCTCCTCGCAGACCATATTGAACGTGGCTTTGCTCATCCGAAACGCACGTTTGAACTCCTCGTCGGGGAAATCCGGGTGGTTACACTTGTCCCACCAGTCCTTTGATCGGTCTTTCACCCATAACCGCCTCTGTTGGCTAGAACCAGTTCCCAATTGCGACGGACTCGCATTACCCGACCCGACTGAAACCGTCTTCGCCGTTGCAGCAGCAGTAGCTAAACCCGATTTCCGCGGTCGTTCGTTTCTGGAATCATCCAGCTGATTCATTTCAGAGTATTGATTTTCAAACTGTTCGAATTGATCAAAAAACCCATTCATTTCTTCCACTTTCTCATCATAATTCAATTCGAAAGAACCCGTTTGTTGAGCAGAATCATTGAACCAAACTTGCTCTAGCTTTGTTTCCTCTCCCAACATCAAAATTGAAGAAATTATATCACTAAACCCACTCTTTTCGTTAACTAAAGATTCCTCGAAATCTTTTCTACCCCTCTTCCTGTTGTTCCCGTTTTCCATATCCAGAAACCACGAGAAATCGCTGTTGCTGTTGCTGTTGCAATTAAAAGATAACTCTTCTTGAGAAAGCAATGTGAAAGACCCGATTTCCATGTAAACAAACACAAGATCTTTGTTTTTCTTTTTGACTGAATTTGAATTGAATTGACGAGATGTGAACCTGGAGATGTGAAACGGAGGGATTTGGGTTTTCATTATATACGTATCACCGGACACGGTTAGGAATACAGGGGAAGCGCGTGGGGGAAGGGAAGTGTGAACGCGGTGGGGTTTGACGCTGATTTGACTGTCTTATTTTCTCATGTAGAGTTTATGTTATTAAAAAATAATGGTACACGTTTGGGAATCAGGAAAGTTGTAGCGAAGGTTCGTTAAAACGGGATTAGGAAGGCAAAGCGAAGTAGCTTAAAAGGGGTATGGAATAGGAATAAGAATAAGGATAAGGTTATCCTTATTCCTTGCTTGAGTGAGAACTAAACTACCTGTCCTACAAATCTAGAACAGGGTAGGAGTGGACCCTCCGGTCTAAGTCTATATGTAGCTTCAAAGGTTAATTCAAATTTAAATAAGAATTCAAAATATTAAATTTCAAGACTCGAGGCCAAACCACTTAGTTTCAGTGGTTAAAGGTGGGGTATTTAAAATTGGCTCTATTAGTATTTAACGGTCCAATAAATTCAATATTAATATTATATTATTAGTATATTTTTAACATATTTTTTTTAAATTTTTTTTAGCTTGTATTACGAGTTCATTGGGCTGTTGGGTACACATTGAGTTGTTTTTGAACGCCTCTAGCTAAATGAACGATTGTTGTTCCCGGTGATCACGAGTTCGAACACTGATAATATCAACACAATGTTGGAGCAATTAATGTTCAATAATTAAGAATAGACTCTAGAACAAATATTACTGTAATTATTATAACCGAATAAAAAAATTCAAGTCTCCACCTTAATAATCCAAAATTAAATCATTATTATTGTTTTTAACGAGATTAACTACCATGTTCCAACGAGTCGCAAGGAAAATAAAGAAGATTAGATCAGTCTTAAAATTATTGTTGTGTGATTAATTAATTAATTATTTTAATCAGTTCAACAAAATGTACATAATTAGACCACCAAAATGAACAACCCATGCACACTTTAAATAATTAATTATGTTTTAAAGTAAAGAATTATGATTATGACTTTGAATTCGTTACTCGTTTTCAAAGAACAGGGCACTTTGACTTTCCACATGAAGGCAAGCGTTCGTTATGTTGAAAGTATTTCATATTTTTTTTCTAAAATAATATTTTGATTCCTCGAAAATTAGGAACTTATTTACTTGTGATTTTTTAAATAAAAATTCATTTAAACATTTATTTAACCGTGGTCTAATTCATGAAGGGTTCAATTATTTTTATAAGCTAAAAAATATATAGTATTTTATGTTGAAGGCAGATTAGATTCAAGTTCAACTATCATTCCCATATATTACTATGTTTTATCCAGATTTTTGGGTAAATATGCATTTTAGTACTTAAACTTGAGTTTAAGAATTAATTTAGTATTTGAATTTTTATTTAATTATATAATTTTCCTAGTTCAAATTTGGGTACTATTTCTGTAATTTCCCCTTGTTTTTGTCAAATAAAATTGTTTTTAAATATGTCATAATTTTCTTTCTGTTGGTTTAGTTATAAAAATTCAAATAATAACTACAAAACAAATGAATGAACAGACTTAGCTCACTGTGGCTACCGGCAGACCCATGACTGAAATTCTAGGGGAAAGGAAAGATGAATTCTTGTACTGGGTCGTGGTGAAGGAATCGGACACAATTTCACCGAGCCGGGAACAACCCTCGGCGACAAGTTAACCTGTTCGAGTGCTTTCGATTGAAGCTCGGTCGGGATGGTGTGCTTTCGATTGAAATTCTGATTTGGCTTTGGCGTCCCAGATGGTGTGGGTTTTGAGTCGGAGCGGAATCATGTGCAGTGGAGATTTAGAAACTTATAATTAATAAAAATATATTAAAATATTTTAATCAATTACCCTTTTTTTATATCCCACCTTAAAAAATATTTTAAAATATTAAAATATATACCTTCTCCTTTTATCCTCAATTTAAAATTAAATTCTAAACTTAACCAATCACCCTTCTTTTTATCCTTAATTTAAAATTAAATTTTAAACTTAATCTTATTTTTTATATCTTAAACCATACATATTAAAAATATATATTTTATCCTTAATTCCTTAAGCTCTAATCACAATCTTTAACTTTAAACTCTAAACTCATTAATTTAAAGTAAGACACCAAAAAAGACGCAATAAAAAACGACTTGTACCAAACCGAACAGAAAGAAACCTTCTTAAAATAATAAGATTTAGCCTCCAATCAAAGGGAATATGCAAAGAGAATTTGAAAAATACTAGTAACTATAATCAGACTGCCCATAAAATAATTGATAAGAAGCTATCAACATGAACACTGATGCAGACATAATCCTGAATATCTAGAAACATTCTTAAAAAATACCGAACATATCTGAGTCTACCATTACTAGATGCAGACTCAAAAGGGGCAGGCCAAGGATTCTTCAAACCAATCATGTTCATGGTATAACATGAAAATTGTAAAAATAAATAGCAACCAAAACTGCAAAACCCTCCCTTCCCTTTACTTCCAACTGTGAGATCTTATAGAAGACACAAAGACCGGCACGACACGAATCGGTGGATAGCTACAATAATAATTCTACTGCTGTTTGCATTCTGGAGGCCTCTCACCTTGCTGTTCACCCCCCTGTGCTTTCGAACCCTTCTGCAGTATACACAAAAAAATCAGAATAGATTTCAATAGCTACAATAATAGCTGGGAACACATATTTCACATATGTTGGCATCTCATACTTTTTTTGTCTTGGCTCCTTCATCATCCTCGTCCTCATCCTCTTCCTCCTCATCGTCGTCATCATCATAAAGTCCATCCTCCTCGTCATCGTCATCATCTAGATCAAGATCACCATCAATAGCTTCCCCTGTAAACCATGACACAGCATGTGGAATAATCTTGTCTCGAATGGTTGACCTGCAACAAGAAGCAGATTGCATAACATTTCATACATGTAAAACATTGATTAATGGCATCTCATTAAGAGCATGAAGGGTAGTTCAAACTGATAAACAAGCCAATGACTATAATAAGCAGGAACACACCCAACGTCATAATCTTGTTCCATTTGATTTTGTAGCTCCTCAGCCTGTGCAACAAAGTAAAAAATCATTAGAATATTAGAAGTAATTAATCAATCAAAAAAGTTATGGTGAGTTGGGCATACAACATCTTCATCAAGTTCTTCATCATCCTCGGGAACTTGCGGAGGATCGAAGAAATTGAAGAAACTCTCACATTCTTCAGTTTTGGTAATTGGCTTGGCATTCTTTGATCCCTTCTTAGGCTTCTTTTTAAGAAGCTTTTGCGTTAAGCATTTTCCGGGATACCATTCAATTTCCGTCCTACATATTTGAGGCAAAAACATTTAGTAAAATAAAGTAAGAAACCTGATAATCTTGGATACCAAATAATCCAATAAGAGTATAAGACATTTTTTAAAACATGGTAACAGTATTTACGCAGTGGCTTTCTCAAGAATGGGTTCATCTTCATCAATCATGTGATATGTCTTAGTCAACACAGTATTCTTGAAATAAGGATTGGTGTCAAAGCAGAATTCAAGCTTGAATCCTTTGGGTTCCTCAACCCTACACCACTTAATATCCTTCAGATATTTGAGAGCTTCCTCGTCACGCTCAGTGATCTGATTCCAAACACAAAACTGATGTTAAAAAGAACCCCTCAAGTATTTGCAACCCAAAAAAGGGTACTACGGCAAAACCGAAAATCACCTCATCAGCAAGAACTTCATTGTTCTTCATTGCAATAAGCCAAAAATCAGGCACCCCTTTCTCTGCATAAAGCATAATTTCTTAAATGCAATCCAAATAGAAAGAAAAGGGCTATTATGTAGGGGGGACTGAGTGTATAAGATCAAACCTTCAGCATTCTTATCCTCTCCTTGATCCTCCACGGCTGCTTCGGTTTTTGTTCCTTCAACTTCAGCAACACCATTCACGATATCATATCGCTTCAGAAAGTATTGATAACAAGTCAGGTAAAAACACAACAATAATCAAATGGACAAAAACAGAAGCTAAGAAGCAAAATTCAAAAGGCAGACCTTGGCATATAAGGGTTGATATAGTTTCTGGTATTTAGCTTCAAGAGCTGCTCTTTCCTCAAAAAACTTGGCCTCCAATTCATCATGTTGGCTCTGTCAAAAAAATAAGGCCAACACTATCAAAAACAGCAGCTCAAATAAATAGAGATTATATTACAACAATCTAATCCATCTACATGAGAATGGGAAGTAACTGCAGAACAAGGCAACTAGAACTTTCCACAGTCTCAAAGTAAATCCAATCAAAACTTGCATAAAATAATCTTAGAAATTCATCACATTAACATGAATGAAACCAAAATATCAAAAAGTTTTGCAGGAAAGGACATGCCTGGATCTCTCTAAGCTCATCCACGCGCTTCCTGACAATCGGTGACAGACTCTCCATGATATCGTCCCCAGCAAGATTTTGAAGTTTATTCTGCAAAGCCAAAACATCAATAACTATATAACAAAACAGGCTCAAAACTAAATAAATGATCCAAAAATACAATTCCGGCAGCCACCGACTTTGAGAACGTTAACGAGACCAGCACGAGCTTCCTCGTTAAGAACTGCAACCAAAAATAGAAACAAAAAACAATGAGGGAACTGATAACAGTGAATCGGCGGAGGTGGCAGATTGAGAACAGAAAGGGATTACTACCATCGCCGAGACCGGACATGTTGAAGCTAATCCCTTCGTTGTTGCTCATTGTGAAGAAAGTGTTTCAAAGAGAATAAAGCAAAAAAGGGGTTGATTTTGGAAGAAGAAGATAATCTAAAACCCTAGCTACGATAAAGGGGAGGAAAATATGGGAATTTAAAGGGGGTTTGGGTGAGTCAGTGAGGCGCGTGGTTACCAATTCTCCTAATTATCAAATTTTAAAATATTTAAAATGTAATTAAAAATATATTTATTTTATTAAAACATATTAAAATCCATTTAATCTAATTATTTATAACCTTTATAATATTTTAAAAATTCAATTGATAATGTTTTAAACTAAGATTACGTTAATATTCATTATCTTATAATTGTTATATATTTTTAAATTTTATTTTAATAATTTTTGAATTTAATTAACGTTATACAGGGACGTTACTTAAAAATTTTAGATTCATTACTTTTTATATATTTAAGTTTTATTTTTAATATTAAAATATTCATTACTTTATATATATTTAAGTCTTATTTTAATATTTTATTTTAATTTAATTGACGTTATAACTTACACGTAACGTAAACTTATACCGATGATTAGATTTAAATCAGATTCAAATATGTTTAAATCATAACAAACTTTGTTCATCTTAAGAAACAATAATTATATTTTTTATATTAAACAAAAAAAAAAGAAAAGAAAACTGATTTATTTATTTATTTATTTCAGAATTTTTATTTCATTAAATAAAAAATCTAGATATTTTGCATGTTTTCATCTGTTGGAAAGTTTATAATTTGCAAGTGCAAAAAATACAAGTTTGAAATATATTATTCATATTAGTAAAAAATTATATATAATATTATTAGTAGAGATTTTATTACCACAAATTGAAATGCAATTTCTTCATTTATTTTATTTTTTTATTAAACAACGATATATTATATTTTAAGATAAATATAAAGATTTAAACTCATATAAGATATAATAATATAAATATTTTTTGCCGCAGCAACAATTTCATACAGGTTCTTAAATGGTCTATAGATCTGCTGATATAATTAATTACTCTTGTAGATGCAGTGGAGGTTGCTAAGATTATGCCCAACAACAAATTACACATTATAGGAGACAGATTTGGCCTTAGAGCAAGACATGGTTGCTCCAAAGTAGGTAGTTTTATGTGAATTATTGGATCAAAACCAGGGTTCAGTTTGATACTCTCTCCGACAACAAACACGATACAGGCAATTGCCGGAATAGTCCGGCAAATTAAACCTGAGATATCGTGATTACTCTCGGATACACTGAAATGTCACAATGCCATGGGAAGTTGAGTCTTTGATCACTCTTGCTAGTATGGCCAAGTTGCATGGAAGATTGAGTTTGATACAATAAGTTTCTTACATTCATTGATTCAACAGTATCATTTAAGGCACTGAGATTTTGCAGGATCATTGCATTCATAAGATAACTAAAAGCACCTACAAGATTCTAAGTTTTGTCCATGAATCGCACCCTAATACTTACCGGACAAAGAGACAATTATCGTACAATGCGAATGAACTTCCAATGATCTCCATTGTTGAATATCATCTTTCCCGGGTTACATGATTGGAATGTCAAAAGCAATTGCCTTTATTGAAAACAATCTGCAGTAGCTGGTACTCCATGCTCCGATAAGGTTGAGCAGCTACTAAATCGGTGTATCTGGCATAAACTCCTTTTGCTCATAATCATCATCGCCACTGTCGGATGATATTAAATATCCCTCCTTCCAGTCTTCCTGGTTCAAATACAAACATATTCACTATCAGAATTCAGAATCAGTGTGGGGAATCATGCCATGTCAAGCTAGGTGAGAGGAACCGAGGTTTAACAGCTTTAGCCTAGGGGAGGATTGCAACTTCTAATGCATACAACTGGTTCATAACAAAGCGGAAAGAAACGAAATGTGTATTCTTTATCTTCCAGCACATGAAGAAATTTATTGGGTCATTTACCTCATCAATATCCTCATCAGGAAGAGGAGCTTCGTTCACACTTGAGTATGGAGATTTTATTAGATCGACCTCCTTCTCAGCATTCATTTCATCCTGCGTCAAAACAACATATTATTATGACAGTTATCTTCGGAAATTGGTCTCTAGTTGATCATGCGATTATATATATAATGAATACCAGTTCTGATTTCATTGACTCAATTTTTTTCTGTAAGTCTGAGACATGATACTTCAGTGCCTAGAAAATGCAGGAAGAGAATTAGATGGAAGTCGGACGAACAAATACTTAGCGGAAGAAGAATCATATAAATCATCAAAAGTTCAATATGATGTTACCTCGCACCGCTGAAGTTCAATTGACCGAGCCAATGCCTGTCTTTTTGTTAATAAATTCTTTGGCCTCATTTCATTAGGACGTGAGTAGTTTTTCCCTCGATAGATAATAATAACATAGCCTTTAGTAGTTTTATCAAAAGATACTAGCACCCCACCACTCTCAGCCTCCAGTGATATTGCGATATGCTTCACTTGGGCCAAGCTTTCTCTTTTCACAAGTATCTTTACCAACTCTCGGTATTTCCAATGGAGGTGCATGTTTTCTATTGTACCATCGTAAACTCCTCGTTTTCCTAAAAAAAGAAAAATCCATATAAATATTTGTTTCCTCTTGACAGTGACAGTAAGCACAATCCAAGTTCCCATTCTTACCCAAGAGCAAGTAGGGCTTCATACTCAGACCAATCTTACGAAATAACATTCTTTCCTCGTCACTCAATGTTTCCAGATCCGTAGGGAGATCTGCAGGGTCCAGATGCTCCTGAACTTTGGCTAAAGCTTTATAGGCCTTTCTCAACTTCCCTTTAGCCTAGGACCACAAAAAGTTAGAAAGACAGCATTAATCAGAAAGTATGTCATAGTTTTAAAATGTTCGAGAATTTTTTTATTATTTCTTGCATCTCATCACTGTAATTTATCTTTAACTTACATCATCTAGTTTCTTCTCGAGATGTCTGACTAGTGAGGCCTGTTGAGCCAAAGCTGAATTTCTCTTCATTTCCTCCACTTCATCGGGGCTTGGTTGGTGACCCCAGCGAGAGGTTGCAGCAGTGGTTTCTGCAAGAGTTCCAGCAACCAAAGGAAGTGTAGAAGCTTTCACATTAGATCCAACCAATGTCAGGGCCCTTCCTCGTGCTTCCTCTTCCTCCTCTTGTTGAAGATTTCTGGTTTTTTGCATCTCTTTCAATGTCTCCGTAACAACAGGTGGCAAGAAATCATTGCCCCTGTAAAATACAATATATTCCTTGTTTCTTGAAAGTAATGTCCCCCCTGTCAAATGCTGCACATACATAATGCATATGCAATAAACAACAAATATCTAATGAAGCACCATTGAAAAAAAATGTCTTGAAAAGCTCGATATTATAGATAGTAAAGAAGGATGGTAGTCTGAACTCTGAAGTTAACTAACTCGTCATAATTCATATAGATAACTAGATTTACATATCAAGATGCAACAATATCTGTAACCTCTCACCTTCAGCTCTTCAGCCATTCTTTCATTGCGCGTATTTTCTACTCCACGTTTGATGGCAATCTTAGCAATGGCACTTCTTTCCCATAACTTAACCATAGCTTGTGCCAGACCTTGCAGTTCCCTATTTCTTCCTAAATGAAGAAAAAAGAACACATCGAGTGAAAAAGATTTGGTGATCGAAAAAAGGAGAAAATAAGAAGAAAAAAACATTTGGTGATACAAAGACACTCTCGTACATTCATTTACCTAAGGCAAAATGTGGAGGCGTTCTCCTTGTAAGTCTACGAAAAGTAGTTGTTTCACTGTCCTTCAAACAATGCCTTACCCCATAAGGAAGGCGTCTCAATGGGGGATGATATCCAGGAACAATTGGTGGAAGCAGGTCTGCATCAACAGGCATTGGTTCACGACCTGACCAATCTTTATATCGTGGACCTAACTCATCTAACAAATGGTTGAGTTCACGTAAGTCCATGAGGTCTTCTTTAGATAGATCCTTTAAATATTCCGAAGAAGAAGGCATGAAGGACTCCGTGGTCCTAACAGAGTCCTTAACTAACACATTTTCGGTGTGACTAGTTACAACATCTGATGCTTTTGTATCAGCCTGATCCTGCCTGAAAAAAGATTGAACACATTGAAGCTTGTAGGTCATGCCCCTGTACAACACCACTGAACCACCAGATCTCCATATAACCAATCCTCCAGTTCTTTTCTGATATAGAACATACATAATTCAAATAAGAATGCTAAACCGAACAGCTAGACTCAATTCTGAACAAACTTTACTCTAAGGTAAGATTCGGGTTTAATTCAATAATACTTTCAGATAAGTTCATCCACTAGAAGTATATCAACACAGATACTAGCAACAATAAGCTCATTAAAACAATTTGAAACCAACCATATAAACAAAATGAATCAAAGTAATGTAAAAACAAACCAACCTCCAAAACCTCATGTGTTCTTTTCATGTTAAGAGAAAGAGGCTCTTCAAACTTCAATTTGACCACCTCATTCGTCTTCCATCGGTCGTGAATGTGCTCGACTAAAACCTGTGTGATCCCTGCAGCTCCAACTTTTGTCCTCTCCACCATCCTCAGTGCAACATTCCTTAGCCTCCGCAATTCGTGCTCCGGTACTGTTCTCTCTGCCATCTTTGCGTTGCTGTTTTTACTTCTCTTTCCATCTCTTTCAATAGAACCATCATTGTTACCACTAGTAGAAACCTCAAAATTCTCCCTGGAAGAATCCACCTCATTTAAGCCCTCAACAACTCTAATTTCCTTGTCTACTGGTATTCCAATTCCAGTCTTTAGCTTATTGAAGTTAATTTCAGCCTTGTTTACTACTGGAAAATCAATTGGTTTCTCACTAGAACTACTATCTATTTGAGACTCAAATTCAGGACTTTCAGGAACAAAATCAAAACGGTCTCTATTAAATTCACTTCCATGAGACCAAGGAGCAGCAGTTACCCGACTCGGCAAAGGGAAACTCACTGGGTCCCTCGCTTCAACTCGTGGGCATTTATCACTTTCTGACTCGGATGTGGTCGCCTCAAAAGAATGCTCTTTTTCATCATCTTCTTCTTCAAGTTCCTCTTTTTCTTGCCATGGGAACTTTTCTCTAGTGGAAATGATGGGTTTTTTCGACCATTTTTGATTAATTTGATCCAAAAAACTAGGCTTAGGTTTCCTTTTCTTCCTTATCTCCACACCAACCTTGATTGTTTGATGCGAGAAACAAGGTTTGAATTTGAGTGAACTGGAACCATGATTCGGTTTACAAATAGAATAGTAAAGAAAATGTGAATATGGTGGGAAAATCTGATGAGTTGCTACTGGAAAAGGTAAGAGCGCCATTGCTAAACACCAGTAAAGAGAGAACACTGAAAACTTCAGAATGTCATATCAGTGAACAACGAAAGGAACCCAGCCATCGTCATCTCAAATGGGAATGATCTAAAAGAACATAGCCCAGAGAGTGAAAAACTTTGAGCCCGAACAAGGATATAATGAGTGTACCTATAGGCCCATACAAATAGAAATTGAATAAAAACAAATGAGATTAATTACTCTAAAACTTGACTCCAAAAAAAAAAATAAAATTATAAGATATAAAACAAAATTTAAATTTTAATAATTAAAAGATTAATTTTTAAATCTAAAATTTTTTACTCTGTTTGATATATATATTATAAAATATATATCGTATATAATTATAAAAAATATTTAAATTATAGTTAGTTAGTATCATAATAAATAAAAATTTATTATTAAATAAAAAAATTAACTTAACTTGATTATAATTCTATAAACTTGACTAATTCAATTTTTAAATACTGATCAAATTAAGATATTTACAACGGTGCGGGATAAGTTTTTAGCTATCTCGATTTTGATCCGAAATATTAAGATAATCGTTATGATCTTAATCTAATTTTAATATATTTTTTATTTAACCTGACTTGACATAATAAAAATTATAGTTTGATTTTAATTCGATCATGATATTTTAATAAATAACCCGGTTAAACTTGATTTAATTCAAAAAATTAATAAAAATATTATATATAAAAATATAATATAAATATATCAAATTGAAAATTTTTTACATTAAATTCATTCTCGACGCGACTCAATTTTTTTTAATAATTTAATTTGACCTGATTAAAATTTAATTTTTTAAATAAAAAATACTCCTATAAATTAGATTGGACCGGACCCGATAACTCAAGATAAATTATACCCTAATTATCATTAATTGATCTTATAGATAATATGATAAGACTGACCCATGATATAATTTTTTCAAACGAAGGGTTTAAGATTTAGGAATTCAGTCAGTCTCGTAAAACTCAAAAACCTCTTTTATCCGCTCTAGTCGTGCGTTTTATCCACTCTCTTCGATCCGGAGGGAAGAAACGAAGATCGATGGTAAATCTATCTCCATTCAAATCGGATTTCTCTCGAGTTCTTTTTGTTTTTCAAATTTTCTATCTCTGTGAATTTGATTTGATTAAATGTTTTTTTTGTTCCAGGTTTCTGCAAAAGCAATAACGAGTCCCGTGCCAGACGCGTGGTACCCAACCCTAGCCGTCTTGATGCTCGCCGTCGGTCTTGTACTCACCGCGTCCTTCTTCATGTAATTCTTTTGATCTTATATCCTCCACAACACTTCTTCCTATTTTGCTGCGACGATTTTCTCTCTTTTTTTGTTCTTATTGATTCAATTTAGGAGACAATTTTGTTTCCCCCCTTGCATACTTGAAATTTGTATAAATAAATGTGTATTCTTGTATAATTTGTACTTGACGATTGTCTATACAATAGGTAAACATTAGCTAAATTTTTAACTTAGTTTGTTTGGTTTTGACTTTGCTTGGTTAGGCGGAAAAATGGAAGGATGGAAGGAGGTAGAGTGTAAGAAAAATAAATTTACAGTGTCTTTGGTAGGAAAGAATAGTGAGGGGAAAGAAAAACGAGAGATGGTCATTTTTCAGCCTCTAAAAACAAAGCAATGTGAGTTGGTTCATGTATTTAGAAGAATAATTTTATTCTCATTTTTCAATTCTGCCAAGCAATGAATGGAAAGAAAATGTCATTTTCTTTAAACTTTTCCATCCTTACAAGCACACCAATGAAAAGAAGTTAATTTTCCATCTTTCACTTTTCTACCTTCAATTTTTCATCCTTCCGGGGTTCTTTCACTCTACCAAGCAAAGCCTTAGAATGTACTTTCTGTAGATTTGTTGAGATGTTTAGAAGATATATCTTTTTTACTAGGCAATTGGTAGGCTACAATTTATTCTTTTAAAATTTGGTGAGAATAGAATACAAGGGTTAATTTGAAGTGGATGATCCTCATTGCCCTTTGCCTTTTGGTGGGTAGCAAATGTGAATTGTCAGTTGCAGCTGTGGTGTTTGCTTTGGGTCTTTTTCGGTTTAAAAGTTCTATTTTCAAAGAGCATCTGTTTTTTTTTTTCCTGATTTACAGTCTTGTGTTTTTCACTTTTATTTTATCTATTAAGTCCATAACAGGCATTAAGCCAAATTTCGAGAGAGAGAGTTAAATTTTTAGCTTGTGTAAAGTTGTATCTTAGCACATCTAGTTTCTTATTGTTCTTCATGCATCATGTTTTGTTGTTTTTGCTTGATTTATTTTCCTGAAGTTCTTTAATTTTGCATATGCTGCTGATGTTTGTAAAATTAAGTTTTCATGATTGCTATAATGTTTGATATTACCAAAAAAACAAGATCTTTTTTGGTATACCAATGTTTTGATTTCAAAATTTTACCCCCCCCCCCCCCCAATTATACAGCTATGAAGCAACTTCTTCTAAGCGAAACCGCAGTCTTGCCAAGGAACTCACATCTGGGGGAGTGGCATCCGTCTTCCTGGTATTGCTTTCTGTATCCTTTTGGCCAGATTTCTCTTTCATAATACATAAGTTATTTGTGCATTATTGATGTTTGATTCTTAATATCCTTGCAGGGCTTCGTATCATTGTTTCTGCTACTCTCGGCTGGTGTTTATGTCTGATTTTTGTATTACTCGACTGTTATAAAACGATTTCCCGAGCATAATGATGTAATGTAAGGATCATGACTTTGACATTGTTGTTTGCAGACATTTATGATTTATCAGATGAGGGTAGCTTCTTTGATAACATTTTGATATCACCTGTGACCTGAGTGTTCTTACCACATGCTTTATCTCACCGGTGGACCGGAATAACGGTATCGGTTTTCGAACAGTAACCGCAGGTTACGAATATTACAATAACAGTAATGGTATGAAAAAGTAGCTTTGTTTTCCCCCTTTCTTAGCCAGCTGACAAGCTCCCATCAATGGCCAAATGTGTAGCCACTTCGAGATCCCTGCAAACTGTAAAAACCTCATCAACATCTCAGTTAGAAGTGCTCGAAATCTTGACCAGCAAGTAATTAGATTTAAGTGGACAAGTAAATGGCTCTAATTGAAGTAGAAATCTCGTCTTCTAATTGTGTCTCCTTAAAATTCTTAAAAAAATAAAATTATAAACCATAATTTTAAACCTTACCCTTAAAAAATACAGTCTATCTTTAATTTCTTAAACCTTGACCATAACCTATAATTTTCAACCCTAAATTTCAAATCTTAAACATACTAATTTAAAGTGACTAAGTGAGGGTACCAATAAAGGTACGATTAGGGTTGACAATTTTGTACGCCTCTAATCAAGTCCGAACATCAAATTTTAAGTTTAAGTTGATTTATGATATAATTGAGTTATTCAAACTCAATTACACCTATTGATAATTTTTCATATTAAAATTTAAATTTGATTAAATTCATTTATATTCAATAATATATAATAAAATATTCAACCATAACTTTAAAACGTCTGAACCTTAAATTAAACTCACTTATAAAAAAAATCTCTGAATTATTAATAAATTTTTTAAAAAATTTAAATCAAACTCGAATAATTATATCATTTACCGCCCAAACAAAAATCATCATTCATAATATTAATACATTCATGATTCAACGTCATTGAAACATCCTCTTCGAATTTGGCGCGTGTAATCAGTCCACTTTTAAGAGCGTAGCCCCAGCGCCATTTTTACCATATTCCCCCCATTCTGTTCCAAAACCCCAATGCAGTCTCAGTAGGGTCCGGTCTCGGGTGGCCGGAAAAGCAGTCCTTTTTTCTCTCTCCTCTTTTTTATTTCAAAGTATCAGCAAACACTGACCATCTCAAAAATGGAGTCGTCACAGCCCCAACAGCAACAGCAGCCGCAGCAACAAGGACCCAAGAAGAGAGGCCGAAAACCAAAGCCAAAGGACGAGAAAGAACAGCAGCATCAGCAACAAAGTGCGGGTAAAGCGAGAGAAGGAAAGAGATCCCAGCAGCCAAGCGTTGATGAGAAGTACACTCAATGGAAGTGTTTGGTCCCTGTTCTCTATGACTGGCTTGCTAATCACAATCTCGTTTGGCCTTCTCTCTCTTGTCGGTACGTCTCGTTTTCCCTTTCTAATTTTTTTTTTGCTATTGTTTGTTGCAAAAAGCTTGGGTTTTTGTTTGTCGCTGAAAAGATGCGCCTTTTTCTTTTTAGGGTTTAATTGTGTTATTTTGTTTGTTTCTAAAGATCTGAAAGGGGTTTATGCTAAACCCAAGTGGGATCTTGTTGAACTGCTGAAGTTGGAACTGTTTTCATCTCTTGAATACTGAAATTATTTGTTTATCTTTCCTCTGTTCAAAATGTGAGATGACTGGCATTCATGTTAGTAGTTGTTGATTGCTTCAATTTTGTGTTAGAGTTGTCAATTCAGCTCCCCCCCCCCCTCTCTCTCTCTCTCTGTCCACACACACACACACACACACGCATTTCTTGATGATAGTTTAATTTGGTTTTGAGCAGTTGGGGTCCTCAGCTTGAGCAAGCTACTTACAAGAATCGACAGCGTCTCTACCTATCTGAGCAGGCAAGTTATTTCCCTATTAGGGGGTTGGGGGGTTGGGGCGAGCTTTAACAGGGCCTGGACATACATTGCAAACTGAATAGAACAATCTCCTTGTTTCATTTTTGTGTTGGTTGCTTGATGTTTCAATTTTACATGACAAAATCTCTCTTCTGGAGTCTTAATTCATGCACGATGCTTATAAATCTTTCACTTAATGAACTATGATGAAGCATAATAAGTTTGCGTTCAAGATATTTTATTAACATTATTCCTTTTTGTAAAAAAATGTTTTTTATTGTCTATTTTGACATTTTTTCCCTTGGTTATATAATATAATACCAGACGGATGGTAGTGTTCCAAATACTCTTGTGATTGCGAATTGTGAAGTTGTCAAACCTAGGGTTGCTGCTGCTGAGCACATATCTCAGGTGAGTGCTAACACATTTTCGTTGGATCTTTTCTCCTTTTTGCAATTCAATACTGATGCATGCAGCTTTCTTATTGCTTCATATTTTTCAGTTTAATGAAGAAGCACGTTCACCATTTGTGAAGAAGTACAAGACCCTCATACATCCTGGAGAGGTAAGAGTCTTGCACATTCTTAAAAAGATGTGTTTCGACCTTTTTGTAAAGTTGTTGGCTGGCTTATCCATTAACAGTTTTTTGGAACCCAACATGTAAAATGAACGGTATTTTGATTTGACAATTGATGCTTCCTTTCAAGATGGAAATTGAAATATGGTCTTTGCTTCTGTCGTATGACATCTTTGGAAGTAGATATTCCGCTTACTTAAATACCTGTTTTGTTATATAACAATGCAATTTAGTTATGATCATTTCCTCTTTGTTTTCTATTTAATTTATATATTGACTGCCAAATACTACCTTGCAGGTGAACAGAATCAGAGAACTTCCACAGAACTCTAAGATTGTGGCTACACACACTGATAGTCCGGATGTAGGACTCTTGTTATTTCTGTCTTGTTAAATTATGTGCAATCAATATTTCTGTCACGTTTTTTTCATAAAGATGTTAAAAGTCTACCTGGTATTTGACTTGCTAAAATCTAGGTTCTTATTTGGGATGTTGAAGCTCAACCCAACCGTCATGCTGTCCTTGGAGCCACACATTCTCGCCCTGATTTAGTATGTTTATTTATATGTATAATAAAAGCTATCTATGTTCTCGGGGGTGGGGGTGGGGGTGGTTGACTGAACCGTTTTTTGTTGACTTATTTTTCCATTTTTGACAGATTTTGACTGGACATCAAGATAATGCTGAATTTGCTCTTGCAATGTGTCCCACTGAACCCTATGTTATCTCTGGAGGTTTGGAAATTTCATAGTTCAATTAACTGTATATTTCCTTTTGTGCCGAAACCCTCATGGAAATCATGATCTCATCTCTTTGATGTGATCAAATGAGACGTTGTGAGTTGTGACTTCATTTTCTTCCCATTATAGAGTGCTAAACATTTTAAAATATTCAATTTGGGACTTGAATGCCTTTTCCATATATAATTTAGAAGTGACAGTCTGACAGATTGGATTCTCTGTTTGTTTTACTGTATTTTACTGCATAACTTTACTTTGAGGTTGTAAATACTTGTTCCAAGTCCCAAGGGGATTACTTTGTCTTCTTTTTTTTTTTAAATTGGGTCAACAGAACTGAATTTCATGCATATGATGAGCTTTTCTTCTTAATCAGAGGATTTTTATGGCAGGGAAGGACAAATCAGTGGTTTTGTGGAGCATCCAGGACCACATATCTGGTGGATCGATCATCAAACAGAACAAGCCAGGGGAAGGTAATGATAAAGCAGTTGAAGGGCCTTCTGTAGGTCCTCGTGGTATCTTCTGTGGGCATGAGGATACAGTTGAAGATGTTGCATTCTCTCCTTCTAGGTTACTGCTTTCTCTTTGATAAAATATAGGTTTATATTTTGATACACAGTATGTGTAAAAAATCACCCAACTCTTCCTATTTAAACTATAAAATCTAAATTCTGAATCCATAACCCTAAATTCTAAACCTTATAACCTAAACCCATAAACCCTAAATTGAAAAGCTTGTGTATCGAAGTTTTTCTCTAAAATATAAATGGACTTAATTATTTATTGTATTTCTCGAGTTAAATTCATGAAATTTTCATACAAAGATGAATTCTTTCAAATGGCTTTGTCATTGGGTTCACTTCCACGGTAGTAATTTCTTTTTAATTGTTACTTCCTATGTGACTGTCATTTCTATGGTATCTAATTTCTGACATTTTTTGTATGTTGTAGTGCACAGGAGTTTTGTAGTGTAGGTGATGATTCCTGCCTCATATTATGGGATGCACGAGTTGGCACTAACCCCACTGTCAAGGTAATTCTTATTAGTTTATGGTTTAATAATAATTTCTTCAGACACCCCTCAGCTGAATAATGTATCCCCATCTAGGCTTTTGATCAACATTGTAAAATGTTTATGGTGCATAGGATGGTGTGTGATATGCATCAGTCAACTAGGTAGCATCATTATTGTACCTGCATTTCCCCCCTTTTTATGTTGATGGGCTGGAAAGCGATGCTACTTCTCTTTTACACAAACTTGTTGAAAGCTTGGTTGCTGTTCTTATTCTAATTATATGTCCCTGTTCTTTCTGTCTGGGGCTTCTTTCTCTTGATCATTGTCTGTTTAAATCACTTTGAAGTGCATGTGATTTGATATCAGAATGTGACCATTTAACTCTCCCTGCTTATGAATTCATGTTGATGAATCAACAATGTTCCTCATGTTTTCTGTTTTGATCTTGTTATTATCTTTATGAATGTAATTTTGAATTTGGATGATAAGCTAAATTGTTGGCTTCTTGTTGACAGGTTGAAAAGGCACATGATGCTGATCTTCATTGTGTTGATTGGAACTGCCATGATGATAATCTTATCCTAACTGGGTATGGCTCCATCCATGTATCCTTCAGTTTTGCATTTTCTTTTAGGCATCAAAATCTGACACGTGATGAGGATGTAAGGAGACAGAAAATAGTTTTAGGAAGAAGAAATTAGGTCATTTCATTGTAAATTCATACCAAAGTTTGTACATATTCTTCCTCATATAGTACGTTCTGCAGCTAAGAAAAACAGACAAAAATACCAACTAACAATAACAGCAAAATTACTAAAATGGGTTCCAACATTTGATGTCGGCTGGTAACCGGTTGTGGGCCTCTCCAATATTAATCCTTCATGAAATGGTGTCGTTCAGCTTCACCTTCTCTTTGGACTGTTAACCTTTGATTTCCCGCTCGATATTTCTCCAATTTTCTCCACGAGTTCCCAATTTCTTCCCTTTCCCTTTTCTCAGCCCTAGTTCTCCGACCATGGCCATGACAGCTTTGCAATGATATTGATGGGTAAAGGACAGAACATCATTTGTCTTCTTTTGTTGAACTTGTAGGTCCGCTGACAATACTGTTCGTTTGTTCGATCGAAGAAATCTCACATCTAATGGAGTTGGATCACCAATTTACAAGTTTGAGGGTCATAAAGCTGCTGTTCTATGTGTTCAGGTCTGAAAATGACCAAGTAATTTCTCATGCTTTATTTTTATTACAAATGTGATTATTAGTGTTTTATCTTGTATCCATTCTTACCAAAATTTATAATTATCACGGTCCAGTGGTCTCCAGACAAGTCATCTGTATTTGGTAGTTCTGCTGAGGATGGCCTCTTAAACATTTGGGACTATGACAAGGTGCTACCGCCTGAACATTCTTCAGTTAATTGCCTTTTTATACATGATACTATGATCGTATGATTAACACAGATGACACACATGGCCATGCATTTATGTTGAACTCTCTAATATTTTAGTGCTGCCCACCCATTTTTGGCAATTTGCATGAATAATTTCTCTGTGTAAATGGGTTTAGATTTCCATAGTCAATTTTAGGAACCTGAACTCTCATGCGGGTTGCATGAGATATTTCTGGATAATAGCAATGAAGAGGAATGCCAAGTTCTCCATCTTCAGTACCCTGTTCTTTTTCCCTGAAGTTTTACTTTTGTTTTTCATATTTTCTGTAAAACATGGTTAAAGGCTTTGCCTCCAAATGCCGGATCAGATATATTGCTTATTGGGTATGTAATAACTATATATGTGAGTACTATTTAACATCGGGGTTGATTTTACTTGCTCGACTCAATTGCAGGTTGGCAAAAAGGTGGATCGTCCTTCAAAATCTCCTAGTGCTCCTGCAGGACTCTTTTTCCAGCATGCTGGCCACAGGTTCACCACTGTTTCCGGTTTACATATAATGAATTTGGACTCGTTTTTGAAGTTCACGATCTTAAGCTTAATCTTTACACACGTTTCACATTCGTTCATCGGTTTTCTTTTCCTCTTTGTTTTCTTCTTCTTGTGTTATCTCCATCCATTAAAAACTTGCACCATTAAACTGGTTTCCTCAATGATGCTTCTGTTTCGTAACTTTCGTTTTACCTGATTTGTTTGCAGACCTTCTCACTGTTTTAACTTTTTTACAGGGACAAAGTTGTTGACTTCCATTGGAATGCATCTGATCCGTGGACCGTTGTTAGTGTGTCTGATGACTGTGAAACCACAGGTGGAGGAGGGACATTACAGGTATAATTACGAGTTTCCAGTCTAGATTTTAAATGTTTGAAGATACAACTATTTTTTTCTAGAGATGATTTAAATGAGCACGGTAACAGCGAAGGTGGTAGATATAAGATACAACACAAACAAGTCTAGATCAATGTACATGAGCCATTACCTTGCATATTATAGATTGCAAAACATGTTATATGATCAAAGGGGGTATTGCAAGTAAATGTTTTTAATGTCATTCCTTCACTTTCTGTCACAAAGTTACTCCGGTTTGATACGACTCATCTTTTTAGAAGAGCTTTCACTCACATATTGGTTTCCACATCCTGATTTACCCATGAATCGTTCGATTCTCCTTCTCTCTCCTTCAAACCATTCGTTTTGTTTCGATAAAACTGAAGCAAATGCATACAATTTGAATGAAATTACAAACATTGATCAGCTAAATGATGATATGCAGATATGGCGCATGAGTGATCTGATCTACAGACCAGAGGAAGAGGTTTTGGCAGAGCTCGAGAAATTCAAGTCTCACGTCATGTCCTGCGCCAACAAACCATGAGTAACAAAGACCAATCAGAATGATGAAGGCCGAAATCTTTCCAGATCGACTCGTAACGAATCTCTGTAGTAGTTTTAAGACATGGGGTTGAGATGCTTTTGTAGGTGCCATGTTAGTGATTTGTAGATTTTCAGACACATGCATTTCGACCAATAGTTTCAACATTGACATTGGTGCAGCTAGACACTGATCATAACATTGTTGAAGACAATGGACCATTGAAGTCTATGATGAGATCCAAGACCTCTTCTTTCATTATTTCCATTCCACCATGGTTGCATTGCAGGTCACCATCATGAATTATGACGTCAAAATGTTAATATTAGAGCATAAAAAAACACCAAAAAAATTAAAGGATTTTTTGTCTGCAAGGCGCAGGGTCCTGCGCGAGAAACAGACGCAGTGTAGGGAATTTTTCCCCGAGTTGTTTGCTTCGATGTCTACTACTTGTCTAGTAGTAACCTCATATATGTTTTTTTTATTACAAGTGGTGGGAAGAAATCAGATTTTTTTCATTAAATATTTTAAATCAAATTCAAAAATTTAAAGTTATCAACGGAAATATTTTACATAAATTTTAAGTTTAATCTCAACAAAAATATTAAAGACACAACAACAAAAATAACGTTTACGTGTCAGACAATAATTCTATCCATATAATTTTTCTTTTGTCTTAGTCTATTTTATACCTTGTTAAAATTCAACATTATTTGTTGAAAAAAATTATTTAAAAATATTTAAATTCAAGAGTAGTTTTAGACAACGTAATAAAAAAAAATCTTTAAGATAAGAAACAATAAAAAAATACAAAAATAACATAAATACACAAATATCTCAAAAATCATATAATATAACACTAATATATTGAAATCGATATAAATATAAAAAATTATAAGAAAAAAAAGATAATTTCATCAACCGAGTAAACGGGGTGGAGTCAGAAAATTTTTTAAGGGATGTCATTTTCTTGAATGATATTTAAAAAGACAATTATTTATAAAAGAGTATCAAACTATTTATGAAAGGGTATCAATTATATATATTTATATATTTTTAATTTTTTATAAAAAAATTATATAAAAAATATAATTTTTTAAAAGTTTTAGGTGTCAACCGATATTCTATTTATGTGTGTGGCTCCGCCCATACGAGTAGATATATAAATTAGGGTTTGCCTTAACCCCACAAGAAATTTGCAGGCACCATAAGTTAATGTCTAGGAAAAGAATGGTGGGTTGTGGGCATGGAGCCGGTGGTGAAACAGTGGGTATAAGGCCCCGTTGGATGGATGGGTCCGTCGCAG
Source organism: Abelmoschus esculentus (assembly GCA_035048815.1). Classification (NCBI taxonomy): domain Eukaryota; kingdom Viridiplantae; phylum Streptophyta; class Magnoliopsida; order Malvales; family Malvaceae; genus Abelmoschus; species Abelmoschus esculentus. The sequence continues at coordinate 723,842 of JAUCBN010000032.1, forward strand.
CTCGGTTGAAAACAACCGATGGTTGGACATACCTTCCCATCACTGACACAGACACGATAAAATTTTACAACGTCGCCATCCTTGTGTCCCCCACCTCTTTTAACATACAAAACCAGTTGTTAGAGGAGTGATTATCAACTTGTCTACGTAGCTCGTTTCTTCATCGTATAAATTACATATATTAATATACCCTTTTCTAAAATAATATATAAATATATCTTCTTTAATTTAATAATTATCGATATTATAATTTATTGACGGTCAACGTAAGATGATAATAATTTTAAACGATTTATTATTTTTTTGATTTGAATAAAAATTTGTATTAGATCATTCGATGGAGTCAATTAGTTGACTAAATAAACTTAACCAACGATAACATCGAAAGAACATAACTAAACAAAGAATATAATATTTTTTTTTTTATCTCAAATAAAGTTTTAAAAATTTAAGGATAATTTCTTAGAACGATTGTGTATGACTTAAAAGACGGAGGTACGATATGATTTATATTAAAAAATATTAAAATATATTTCTATATAATTTCTTTTTTGTTGTGCTATCCTATCATGTGTCTGGAAGTCAACCCTACTCCATGCAAATGTTCTGTTTCTCGACAAGATGATGTTGTTGAAATCAAAGCACCAGCAGTTCTGCTGAGACCATAGTACTAAGATTATTAAATGTAAGAATACGTTGGGACATCGTATTATTACATAATATAGATTAATATTTATATTATAAATAATATTTTTATGACGATTTTATCAACATGAGATTAAGGGTGTATATTCGGTTCGGTTAATTCGATTAATCGACTGAACCAAAATTATTTCGTTTAATTCGGTCGGTTAATTTTTAGTAAATTCAGTTAACGGTTAATTTTTTTGATAATTCGATTATCGGTTAATTCGGTTCAAAATCGGTTAATTAACCAAATTAACCAAATTAACCGAAATTATATATTATATATTAAATATTATATACATTTATTTTTAGCGATTTAACTTTTAAAATATTATAAAATGGTCACTAAATTTTGTATTAAATTAGTATAAAATAAAATTTTAGTGACTAAAAAATTATTTTAGCTTAATTTAGTGACCTATTATGTAATTTAACCAAAATTTATAATAAATTCCGGTTAATTCGTTAATTCAGCTAATAACCGAAATAATTTCGGTTCAATTAATTTAGTTAAAAAAATTTAGTTCAGTTAACGGTTAAAATTTTTAAAATTTCGGTTAATTCGGTTTTAGTTAATTTGGTTCGGCCACCGACCGAATTAACCGAATGCTCACCCCTACATGAGATATTATTAGCATATAGTAATAATTTATGGAAAATATTAAAACGTTCAAAAACCGAAGAGTGGAGGAAACGGGTAAAAATCTTTTGCCTTCTTATCATGCCTTCAACCATGTTTCCTATTGAATTTTTCTAAAAAATTGAATTTTAAACCCTAACCCTTATTTTTTATATCCTAAACCCCACACTTTAAAAAATACATCATACCCTTAATTCCCAAAACCCTAACCACAACCCCTAACATTAAACCCTAAACCCTTAAACCCTCTAATTTAAAGTAGAGACACAAACATAAATATGAAAAAGAGGTAGACGATTTACACCCAGAGAAAACAATTTAAAATGTATAATTTAGATTAAAAACCATAATTATGAATAAAATTTAAATATTTAAAAATTTATGTACTAATTCAGAATAAAAATTATAATTTAAAGATGTATAATATAATTAACTTTTTAAATATTTTTTTTCTATAAATAGATGTTGTTTTCAATTGTTTTTGAACATGAATATATTTGTTCAATCATTAAAAAATCATTTAATTTATTTTTTAGAGATATTTCTGGTAAATAATATTTATACTTTGAAAAGTAATCTGATACATGAAAACAAATGGAGATGGGAGGATTTTTTTAGAATCATGACAAGTCTCTCTTTCGAAAGCAACAAAAGGATAACACTGAATCCACGTCAGATTCTGTGGACACTGCCTCTGCATGTGTTTTGTAATAAATGTTTTACTGTATACAAAGATTAAATCCATAATTTATACATAATCCAAGATTAATGATAGAATTAAACCAAAATAACACCATGGAAATGATCCAAATTCGTTAAAACTCCAAAAAAACAGTCAAAATCTGTTGCCTTCAAGCTAGGAAAACTGATCCCAACTGTCTCATCTGTAGCTTTTAGAGCAACAAAGTTTCTTTTCTTTCGTCTTGTTCCTTTCTTTCCTCTTGTTTCTGTACATATAAAACCTGTTTCACACTTGTCGTTCTGCTTCCTTCCCCATGGTAATTGATATATATGGAGCTTCAAATGATGTCTGGTCAGCTGCTGTCTGCTCATATATATGAAAAAAGAGACATTTATAGGTAAAAAAGGTAGGTGAAAATGCAGTGATTTGAGGAGTTATATTTGAAACATGAGAGAGTCAGTATTGAGTAGTTAAAGAAGCTGTAAGAACTCTAAGATGCAAGATTGATGGCAATTGGCAAAGGTGTGGGGTGCAGCTGCTGGATACGTCTCTTGCCTGCACATTGCATTCATTGCTTTTGGCAACACTAAGGTGGTGAAGAATGGAGAGAGAGATCACATGTTTGCATATATATATATATATATCATCCTCTAATAAAACTTAAAAATTTTACGTGTTTTTTAGACCGTTAGATGAATATAAATGAATAACTAAGATTAATAGTAATAAATAAAAAATATCATATGAAAAAATACATAATTTTAGCTTCTCGTCCAATTGTTAAAAAATTAAAAAAAAAATGAGTTTTAGTGTATCCTAACTCTATACATCTATCCTACCACTAGAGAAATTATATCATTTAGTCATTCTCGCCACTCATCTATGAAATGCATACATATTACATTAAATTTATTATCTTATTTTTTTTATCAAGTGAATCTTCACTTGATAAAAAATATTTTTAAATCTAATTTATAATCAATATTAATGAAAATTTACATGATAAAAAATAAGATAAAAAAATAAAATATATACATTTAATTAGTTGATCTCATAGATGATATAACGAGAATATCCATAATATAAGTTATCCTAAAACTATAGCCCTTTCCTTTTCTTATATTTGTATATGCACCCATGCTCCAGTGTATTAATCTGATATTCTATGTGCATATATGATGCACTTTTGTAGTCTCTGATTTGTGTCATGGATACCAACAAAGACAAAATGGACAGTAGAATAAATTAGGAGAGCTTTTTGTGGAATAGTAATTAAGTTATATTATATATTATTTTATTAAAAAAATTAAAGATAATATTATTAAAAAATATTCAAATTTAAGTCTAAATAGAACATATAAAATATAAAAAGAAAAATTATCTTAGGATTAATTAACTTTTAACTTATAAGAATTTATAGGAATAGCGTAGTTTTTCACGCTAAAAGGGTAAAAAGTTTCTACCTCTTTGTTATACATTTTTTCATATTTCCTTTGAAATTTTTTTAAAAGTTTGAATTTGTAACCATAACCTTTATCTTTTATATACTAAACCCTAAACTCTACATCATACCCTTAATTCCCTAAACTCTAACCACAACTTTTAACTTTAAACCCTAAACCCTAATCCATCTAATTTAAAATGGAGGTATAGGAAATATAAGAAAGAGATAAACTATTTGCGCCCGTTAAAGATGATTTTTAATTTGGGTGTGATTTTATAGTAATGTTTATTTTATTTTTGTTCAACAAATATAATCAAATATTTTCTTAGACTTAAGTTGTAATTTCATTAAAAAATCCTTAAATCTAAATGGAGAAGAAGAATAATCAAGGTATAAACTTAACTAAAAACAAATGAAAATCGTATATTCTTTAACGTTATTTCTTCTATATCCTCGCCTTAAAATAATAAGTTTAGTACTTAATATTTAAAATTAGATGTTATAATTAAAGTTTAAAGAATTATCGATAACAAATTTTGATGAACGATTTCTAATCTTCAACATCGCATCTTGTATGTAATAAAGATTACTCGACAAATAAACGTTAATTTCATCAAACCCTGGGCTTCAATACCATAAGAATACAACTTGTGTTCAATTTATGCATATAGTACTAGCTATAACAAAGATCACAGCCTGTGAAAAGATCAGAATGGGGGATTAAATTTTTGTTTATATATGCTTAAATCAGTGGAACATTATACGTTTAATTTGTGTGGCTAGCATGAAACAAAGAAGTCTATCTTTTTGTTTCTGAAATGACACCAAAAGGAGAGTGAAATTCCAGCAGATAGGGTTTAAATATTTCTGAATAAGATAGAGCAGCAGCAGCAGCAGTGGTGTAGCATTCCATACTCATCTCCTTTTCACTTTTGTCTTGTTTTAACATGGTCTCGTATATATGAAATCACGTGAACCGCTTGTTTTTCCTGTCTCTCTCTCTCTTTCTTCTCAATCTCTTGTTCAAAACTTTGATCCTCCACCTTTACTGGACAATACCAACAATTTTCTCTGCTGTTCATCACTAGATTTCTATCATGACTTCTAGTAATTGCTACTCTTCTCTTTATCCTTTTCCTTTTGACCTTAACGAAGATGATCAACACCAGCAGCACCAACAGAACCATGTTTTTGCCTTAAAACCTCACCCTCCTTCATCTTCATCTTCCTCCTCTCTTACTTGTCCGACTTTCTTCGACCAAACTCATGTTCAAAACCAAGCTGGTTCTTGTCTAAGGCAACCCCAGGAGTTTCAAGATCAGGTATGGATTTAGGGTTGGGATCATTTGCTGTATATTTTTATAAGCATGTTACTGTTATGATGCGGCTGTTATGTTGCGTTTATGTTTATTAGTATCCGCGTTGCTTGGTTTTCAGGCTAAGAGATATGTTCCACAAGATGGAGAATTGGAGGGTGGTGATCACAGTGGGGTCAAGTTATCGACCTGGGAAAAGGAAGAGAAGATTGACAGTGATGATCATGTCCATGAGGACAGTTCTTATAAGTGGATGCCTTCAAAGATGAGGATTCTGAGGAAGATGATGAGCTCGGAGCGGTCGGATTTATCGAAAAAATTCAAAGACCACAAGGTTCAGATCAATCAGACATCTTCATCTCCTGATAACAGCAGCAACTCTTCCTACAATAACAACATCAATAACAACAGCCCTATTAGGGTTTGTGCCGATTGCAACACAACTAAGACTCCTCTTTGGAGGAGTGGTCCTAGAGGTCCCAAGGTACATATTTACATAAAATCAAAGATTTAAATTGCTGTTGCGGCCGTGTTGCAGTCGCAGTTGCAGACGTAACAATACTTTTCGTAATAATGATTTCGGACGGTGCTACTCCCACTGTATATATAGCGGCCACTATTGTGATAACAAGCCGCTATTTGAATCTCTCATAAAATTTTCAACTCTTTAATCGTTTCTAATAATACCCTTGTCATAAAATCTAAGTTAAACATGTATATAAACTGCAGTCTCTTTGCAACGCCTGTGGAATTCGACAACGAAAAGCAAGACGAGCAATGGCCGCCGCTGCGTCGAATGGAGCCACTGTTGAAGCTGATCAGACAACGACAAGTACGAAGAGTACTAAGGTTCAAAACAAGGCAAAGAGATCATCAAGTAACGGTTGTGTTGCAAAGTTAAAGAATACTACTAAAAAATGCAAGCTTAGTTCCCAGTCCCAAGGAAGAAAGACGCTTTGTTTCGATGATTTGAGGGTCATATTGAGCAAGAACTCGGCTTTCCATCGAGTTTTCCCGCAGGATGAGAAGGAAGCTGCGATCCTGCTGATGGCCTTGTCGTATGGCCTTGTTCATGGTTGAATAATTAATTAATTTATCTAGTCACTAGGCTAGCTAGCTAGCTTTTTCTTATTGTTGTTTTATTCTTAATTAGCTTTGAATAATGACTTAGATTATTAATCATTGTCTGAGAAACTGAGTTTTATGCTTGAGTTGTCGGGGAAATTAAGATAATTAGTGTGAGGCAAACATAAAATAGGGTTGCTTGGAGCTTGAATTATATAATCATGTGGACTTGATAAGAAATTAATTTTGGATGTATTGTTTATGTTTCATCTCTCCCTTCCTTTTTTCCTTTTGGTCGTATCGGAATGTGTTGGCACCTAGTTTCGTAAATAAGATGAGATAAACATTAATGAGTTATTCGAATTTGATACAATTAAAGTTTGGTTAAAGTTTGACTCAATTAAACTCGATCTGAGTTTTAAACGAGCCGAACTAAGCTACTTGAGATCCAACACGAAAAGGCTTTCGATCTATTCAAAAATAATTTCACTCAAGAATTATTATTATTATTATGAATAGAGATATAAATGAGACGAGACAGATAACAAACTACTTGAATAAGACTTGTTAATATTCGACTCGAACTCAAACTCGTCTCGAATTACTAATGAACTCGACTTATTTACACCCCTAAAATTTCAAATTACCAATATATTTTAGAAACTTTTTTATCTTTTATATTAATGATATAATTTCGCATATCCATAACATTTTAAAATTTCTTATAAAAATTTGTATCCTTAACATAAAATTTTACATCCCTCTCTTTTTCATATTATATTACTCCACGTTCGCATTAGATCCTTACTGGATTAGGGTTCAAAGTTGACCTGTACTTATACAGATTCAGTTTCGCAATTTCCAGTAAGGTTTTGGCCATAAATGAGTCGAGTTTTTGAGTCACGTGAAGAAGGATTTTTGTCTGACACATTTTCTTTATTCATTCTTAAACTTGTGTTGTATTCCAGTATAATTTGAATGGTAATTTATGAAGAAAACAATGTGATAATGGTGTTCTTACAGAGGAACTTTATTCATGATTCATTGATGATGGTGATAAATCGAAGGGTAGAGTCAGCTAGGGTTACAGGCTTTGTTTCTGTTGTTGTTTTTCGGTCTAAAAGGTCGAGCAGAAGACAGAATTTGTTTTGTCCTGGACATTGTCTTCTTTCAGGTGATCATATCAACAGCTACTGATATCCACTGTCTGACTCGTCATATCATTTATGATCTCATCTAATAATAATTTTTATCTTAATTTTTAATATAAATCTTTAATTTTTTTTTTTACGAGGTGGATTATCACCTACTCAGAAAATATTTTTTAATTAGATAGAAAAATATTATATTCTTATATAAAAATTCATTCTCATGTAACATGAGACCAGATGAATATAATTAGACATTAAGTTAATTAATGAATCTCATAAAAATAAATTTATGCAATATGTATATAAAATTTTACTATTTTTATTAAAAAATTCGAATTGCTTTGATGGGCTTATGAATGTAAATCAATTTTATGGGCTTGAAAGGGTCTAGTTGATGGAAACGCTGTGGAACCGGAAGGGTTTGGCTTGATATTTGAGGGTGTGTGTTTGATAAAATGTCTAGCTGAAAGAGACTACTTACATTGTGGAAGAATTATACTGCAAATGTGTTGGAAAAACTTGTAAAGGAACCTGTTTTCAGTTATGACATAGTTTACAAGCTCAAAGATTTGACCTCTCGTTAATTAAATCAAACAGAATGTGGACATAAAACAGTTGTTAATTTCTGTTGGTGAGGTTGAAAATGATGCTATGCTAAGTGAGAGGAACAAGTACTGGTAAGCTTTGGGGTTGGTGGATTTTGTGTCACAGAACTAGTGTTGTTATGTTGTTGCAGAAGAATAATTGCAGGTGTATTGCGTTTCGTGTTAACATTTCCGAGAATTCGACATCGGATTTGCAGATAAGGTTGTTCTTGAACTGTTTATTCATGTTAAGAAAAAACAACTCACTGTTGTCACTTTAATTTAGAAGTTAAATTGTGTTTTGTTATGATTAAGAACAAAATCACCCACCTATGGAAAACACAAGGTAAAGACAAAGTATTAAGGGAGATAATGATTGTTGTTTTCTGAGAAGTTGCCTTTTTAGAGAGGGCCAAGGCCAACAGGCAACATATGAGTAATTAATCTTTTTAAGTAGTGGGGTCCTTTATGTTAACCTTACCTTCAAGTTCAGCCACATATGTATGTATTCATCTGCTATTGCTTCCAAACTCTTTCATGGCCATAATATTTTCCATTTTCCCTAAATATTTGTCATACATATTCGGATATGCATGTAGAAGCCATGTTTTTTCTTTGAAGCTTCCTTTCAATTAGCAAATTTGAAATGATAATGCTAGTTTTAATCACTGGTTAACCTCTTATTATCATCCTCTTAAATGCCAGGAACCATCCTAGTTTCAGGTATCAGAGTACTGTCTCGATTGTAATTCGAATATAACAGTTACAGTTCATACTTGTTTTTCAGCACTTGCTTTTCATTGAATTCATTTCAGTTCTGGATATCCAGGGTCTCAATTCATCTTCTTCAAAAGTATCAATAAAAGGTAGCCAATCAACACCTTTTTTTTATCTTGAATGCAAATATATACAGTAAATGAGAAGAAAATTTTATCAACTTTACATCTTCATAATGCAGTTTCCAAGGGAAAATTAGAGTACCAGACTTGGGACAAAGGGGAATTCTCATTGTAATGACTCTACACTGCTTTCGAATTTGTACCTTTGCCTTTGATTTTGCTGTGTTTTTAACTTCTCACTTTTGATGTTGAATTCCAACATGTTTGCTATTGCATAGTCCATTGACAACCCTTCGTGACAATTTGATTATAACAATTCAAGATGCTGAGGGAAACGAGATCTCTCATACAGGTTTGTTCCTATTCATTTTCCATAAGCAGTTCGAATAATTCGATTTCGCTGAAGAAAACATTGGTATGGGGCAGGAGTTGAGACCAGATTGGTGGTTGAGAAAGGTGTTTGGGATGACATACTTTCCTTTGAAGGAGGTGGACATGTTCATATGAAGTTGCAGTTTGTCCTCAGTGAAGAAGAGCGCCAGCGAATTCGAATAATGGTATTTAATTATCCCCTTCGGTTTCCTTTCAATGCAACGAATGGTTACTTCTTTCTGCTTTGTTGAATGATCCCAGAAACCAATTCTGATGAGTGATCCTACAATCTTATTTTTCATGTGTGCATCCGAGGATACTCGGTACATTAATTCAGAATATCAGCCAGGTGCACTATTAAGTTCTATTTCATTTTCAGAGGGAATCTGCACTAAAGAAGAAACATGAAGAGCTTTGCAATAGTGGTAATGGAAGTCCCAAAACTGCTTCTGTTAGTTATAGTGAAGTGTCAGGTTCGATCTTCCTTGCTCAAATCTTGTACGATACCACAAAATCGATTCTAAAAAAGTTTAATCTTGATGTATTTGAGTGCTTCTTGTTCTAAAGGTTCACAGGAAAGTTTACTCCAGAGCAGATTGCTAGCCAATGAAGCTGGTCAAGTGTCTGTCCCCTTAAATAGCCCCAAGGAATTCAATATCAACAGAGATGGAAATTCGATTCCGAAACAAAAGAGCACAGTTAAGGATTACTTAGCATTACAGTAAAAAACATTTGATCTTCACTAGAAGAAGCCTTGAATTTTCATGTGAATGTTTAAAATGACATCAGCTAAGGCCATCTAACTGAGTTATATATTTCACCAGGATTCTGTTCCATCAGAATTAAAGAAGCGTAATGACCGGAAGAAGCCAGGACCAGCAGGGAAAGCACATAGCAATGTAAAGAACATGATAAGTGCATTTGAGGGTAGTCTAAATCAGGTATGGTGACTGGTGAGCATGTTGCTAAAAAAATTTCCGTTATTGCAACTTAGGTGCATGACTAAGATTACTGGAACTTTATCTGTTGTAGGATGCCAGACCTTCTATTAAACCACCGCCGAAAATATATCCGACAAGAAAGATTGGATCAGACTCTTTTCTAGCCAATTCATCAGCTAAAGGAGCTGAGCAGCTCAAGGAGTCAACTGCAGCATGTATTCAAACAGAAAAAAGAAATTCAGATTTGAAGGACAGATTTGAAGTTGAAGACAAGAGATATTCCAAAGATTTCAAGAGGCCATCAACAACAGAAAAGGCTGCATTTTCTCAAAGAATGCTTGACAAGTATTCAAAAAGTAACCAACCTTGGAACCTTTCTTCTGCAAGGCAGCGTTCCGGCTGAAAATCAATAACAAAGGAGGGTGGAGAAGAAATTTCGCGGAAGTATCCACGAGAAGCTGAAGGAAATTCAAATGGAAAACTAAATTCAGTGGCTATTTGGAGTGATGACCATTGTTCTATTGGTAGCTCTGGTCTCTGGATATTTCCAGGTGAAGCGAAATGCTCATGCATAACAACCGGGAGCAAACAACTAATGGATCTTATGGGAGGTTTCTTGAATGAAGCAAATACACACCAAAATACAGGACAGGTTTGTAGATATCCCATACAGCCTTAAGGTTTAACTGATATTGGATATGTTAATTTTATAATGTTGAGTGTCTTTCATTTATAATGTTAATTTTACAAGGCTGAAACTATGTGATGTATGTATTCAGGTGGACTAAGTTCTCGGTTTGGTAAAACAGCAGCCATCTTATAAATTGTACTCAGATGGACTTAACATGTTCTTTGCTTGTTGATTTCAGGTTAACAATGCAGATGCCGGCACTGCTATTGTGGCGAATGAAGATGGGAAGACTTCTTCAAAAAAGATAAGACCAAAGGTTGAGATTTCCATGGAACCTGAAGAGTCCATTAGACCTTTCGGACAGGTTATATTTTTTTTGCTTTGCCATTGAAGTTATATATTTCCCTTGCAAGAGGATAATAGATCTTCTTCTTATGAAAGTTGTCATAATGCAAATCCTTCTTATTTTCCCCTTGACTTTTAAATCAATTTTACTTGGTGAAGATTCCTGTCATGTTTAAATGGACAATGTTTTCATTGCTCCATTGTTGTCAGCTAATACCCTACCCAACAATATAACAGAAAAAAAAAAAGTTGTGAATGAGATTCTTTCTGCAAAATGGCACTCCTAATTTTATCTTTTCTTTGCATTAGGTGGTTAAAGTGGTGATCATGGTCGGCTTTGCAACGTTGGTTATCCTAACAGGAAAAAGGACAAAAAGGTATTCAAATTATATAGTGAGAGAATACATATAAACATGGAAAAGCTACATAGTATGCACAAAGCTGATATGTATTGCCTGCTGTATGAGCTTGCAGATGAAGTCAGAAGCTGAGAAATCTATATATTATTACCCACAGTTGAATTATTTGGGTCCTCCGGTCATTGATGTAATATAATTTTTCAACCATGGTCCCTGGCTATGGAAGCTGTGCTTGGAGGCGGTCGACCTCACCGGGTTCTAACGGTTCAAACCAGGAGCTCTGCAGTTTCCACCGATAAATCAAAGGTACTCAAAAAACCAAGACGTAAGAGAAGTATCTTTGTAATTATCAGAAGTTTTTATTCATTTTCATCCTTGGTAATTGACTTTGCTCGTATTCAAGAATAAATTTCTGCAATGAATTTATAATATAAACAATAGTTACTATATTAAGGCATGTTTAGATTGCAATATGGCTTTAGTATAACATCCATCGAACCTAAACCATTCTATAAAAATATCAGTCAACGGAAAAAAATTGCCAAAGAAATATTTTAATACACAAGATTATGATTTAACGTTTAGGATTTAAAGGTTTAAGTTTAACGTTTACAATTTATAACTTAACTTGTTTTACGCACAGTTTGTGAATCAAAATATAACTCATACTAATATTTGCAAAGTTCATATGACATTTGACATTAAGATTTACTTTCATCTTATTTCAATAAAACAAACTTCAAAAATCAAAGCAACAAGGTAAATTAGAACATATAAACATGAAAATAAGGACACAGGGGGTGCACTACCAAAAAGGCCGAAAAGCTCTTTATTGAAAATAGCTAGCCTAAAATGAATGGTTAATACAGTGCAAAGGTCCATGGAAATCCAGCTTAACCAGTCATTTCTCTATAAAATTCATCATTTTACAATCAAACCTTCCTGCATTTCATTCATCAAGGCTCAAAAGTTTTTACTACCTTTTACATTACCATTTCATAGAGTTTATTTTTATGAGTTTACAGGCTTTCCATTTAATTTGGGGAAAGGGTCTTGCTTGCTTAAAACAACTACTTTGCTCTTGTGTGCAAAGTACCCTTTCACAAGATTTTTGTATATAAGAATGGTCATTATACACTCGACCTGCAACAAAATGGAACGAGGAAAAAGAATGGTAAATCTTCGTTACCAAATGCAAACTGCAGGAAAGATAGAAATCAGAAAATATGTACCTCGTCCAGATCCATGTCCATCTCGAGCCATTTCAACGCTTTGACAATTACTTCCAACTTCAACTGGTGAGCTTTGCTTGGGTCCTTTTGTTTTTGGATGAAGTAACTACAAGATAAGGACGTTATGGTTAATATGTGAACCAAAAAGAAATTGAATAAAAACATCTCTCATGGTCAAGTGCTCTTACATTTTCTTAACCAATCTTTGGTAAACTTGGAGCTCGAGCTTCTCAAGGACAAGATACACGCCAGATCGTAAAAACCTTATAGATGGGGAGAAACAGTTAGATCGGTTTTGACAAGTTGATTTCAATATCAACAAAAATCATGAAGATAAACTTACTGGCCTTCATGTTCTTGGAGAGCATGCCGAAGAAGTCTGAGATCACCCCTTTTTAGAGCTTGTACAACATTATTGTACTGCAAATACAACCATTCCTAACTATTAATTTGATATTTTGAAACAATAGCAAAAGATTTAAGAAAATATTTCCAACTTTCCCTTTCATTCCTTTGTACCTTTTAATACGAAAAATCACAGGAAAAATACATAACTTGGTAAAAAAGCATGAGCACAAAGCACCCACTTCTACATAACGATCACATAGAGAAAAAGAAAGTAGATATAATAATGAGAAACTGTACCTCAAGGAGGTTATACTTCTCTAGGAGGGAAGTTTCAGGTAAGATGCCTAATGAAAGCTTCACAGGTATCAAGTATTTTAATATCATCCTACAATAATCAAACCAAATAAGAATTATCAACAAGAAATGCTAAAAACTGGACCTAACCTGCTAATGCTATCTTGTGTCAAAGTATAATGCAGAAGTAAGATTATGCAAAACAACTCGCTTGACAGTTTAGCATTTATTTATATTTAATCAGTCAATTCGAATAACGAGTATGTCGAAATAGCATATCTTGTGTCATTTTACAACCTCTAACATCAAGGTGTTTCCACTCCAACAACGGGGATTTGGGAACACATTGAAGATAGAAATCCCTCTTTGGGATTATGAAAGGATTACTTTCTAATACTGAAAGAAAAATCAACTTCATAAAAACTAAAGTGGATTAGTTTCACGAATATAATAAAATAAGAGCATTGATGACAATAGGAAAAGTCGTCAAAAATATACTAGAAATACCAGTTAAATGAAATAAATTTGGAGCATACATTGATTATATCAGTTATTATGGCTTCCGTGCCGTGCAGACGAGATATATATACAAAAAGCACACATTAACGAACCTGATATTTGCTTCTCTGAGAGGGTTGCAATGTGTCAAGGCATATGATAATTTATGGTCAGCCTGCCAAATCACAACAGTATTTAGTATAAGCAGCAAGTTCCCATTACCGTTGCATTGAATTTTTAAACTGATGCTTTGACAATGTGAAACCATATAAAATTAGTAGCAAGAAGCTCAGATGCTAGTTATAAATTCTGTCCCAAAGTCAAAATGATGATTAATCATGCTAGGCAAACAAAAGAAATACAATCACAAATGAAGTTTACATCTCCAAAGGAAGGAAATAAAGCTTTCTCCATAGAGTTTAGATTTACTTACAGCAGGAAAATTTTCATTGAAAACTTCCAAACGCCCGGTATAATACATATAGGTGACCTAAGAAAGGAGGAAACACTCATCAAACAGTTGGTATACATGGAAAATTCCAGGGGAAGGGAAAAAAACATTACCTTATCTCTTCTAGGAAATTCCTCAAAATCGAAAATACGAGCAGTTTCAATACTTCTTATTACACTTCGGCAGAGGTGTACTGTTCCAAGCTGCAAAATAAAATATGAGCAGTTTCAATAATTGAACGCTTCTCAACTCCAAAATGAAAATACTTGTAAGTTGTAACATTGTTGGAACTGAAAATCATTTGAATTTCTTTTGGTAAGCATGGTGGAGGAAGAGAACATGATATTCTAGGCCCAGGGCTGAAAAGAATCTTAAATGCACCTTAACCGCCAAAATGTCTGGTTCTAAGTAAACAATCTATCCGCCAAACTTCATGAGAAATATAGAACAGCAAAAGAAAAGATTCTAACAAAGCAGAAAGCAATGATAGAAGAAATATAAGTATCACCTTGAAGTAGATTTTAAACAGTTGGCAAGTCACATATAATGCTCCAACACGTTTCGGGCCTTTTCCCTGGTATCCATATGTCATAACAAATGAGATTAGCAACAACGACCATTATTTTCGCAAACCAAGTCTATACAGCTATCTAACAGAATGATAACAAGTATTTCAAGATGATTAAAAAAGACCTACAGCGAGAACGCCAAATACTTTCATAAGGAAGGATCCAGCTCCCTTCAATTTCTCCGGGGACTTCCCATTGGAAGCCAACTCTCTATCAGCCTACAATTACAATATTCCCAAATTAAATCAACATCAAAATCAAATGTTTCTTGGCAAAATAAAGAACTACAAGGTTTTCCCATCAATACCCTCTCTGCAAGAACCCTAATTTCATAAGCAATAACATACAATGCCTCCAATGCCCATGCCGATTCCCAATTCCGAAACTCCTGAATGAAAGCACTGCCAATGCCAGATTCCCGCAATTACCACATTGCATATTAAAAGGACTTCAAAACATTAAAAAAAAAAGCAAAATCTTGAAAATCTATAAAGGAAACAAGTTAATTACTTTGCAAATTTTTCAAAGGCATGGTAAGCATCAACCAAGTTCCCAGCTCTATAGCTTTGCAGAGAACGCAAAAGCGGAGCCAAAATCTCACCGTCCTGGGAAAACTTCTCCGATTGCTTTATCAATCTGTTCGCATCCTATCACCAAGAAAAAGAAAAACAAGAATCAAAATTTGACAAATTTCTTTCAATTCTTTAAAACAATAGATAGACAATAAAAAACCTGGAAAATGTTGAGGGCATCAGCAACGGAAAGGAGCGTCGGAGAATTGGAGGAGAAGGAAAAGAGATGAGCAAGGGAAGCTACATCTTGGTATGAAACGGCGTCGGAGAACTTGTTTAGGTAATCTGTGATTCTCCTATGGGCTTCTCCCATGCTTGGGTACGCCATTGCTCCACTGAGTTTCGATTCTTATCAATCAATATATGCAGAAAATTTTCGTCTTTCCAGAAATGTTGCTCTCTGCAACTTCAACTGTAGTTCTCTTTCATAAAAAGTAAAGCTTTTTGTTTTCTCCTTGGGCTGCAAAGATTAGGAATTTTGGCATTAAAAACGACACCGTTTTCAATGTAGGCCTCACCTGTAAAGCTTTACAAAGGGCCGACCCGACAATGAAAGTTGTATTACTGGATATATAAAGTATAGGGTAAAATATATTAACGTCAGTTAGTCATAAGTTTATTCATAAACATGGTAATTTTATTAGAAAATTTTAATCACGATTAAAAAAGTGGGGGGTTTTGAGTAGGGTTGTAAATGAGACGAGACAAATCGTGAGCTACTCAAACTCGACTCGGTCAAAGCTCGGTCAAAATTCGACTTGATCGGATTCGGTTCGAGCTCGAACTCGGCTCGAATTCTTGACGAGACGAGCTACATGATACTTGACTCGAAAAGCTCACGAGCTACTCGAAAATATAAATATACTTTAAAACCCTAAAATCTAAACCCTAAACATAAGTCTTACATTTTAAATTAACGTACTAAAACCTAAAATTAACAAACTTGAGTTTACACAACTTGTGTATCAAAGTTTTTTCTCTGTTAGGCTTTAAATGAGACGTAAGAGATAAGATTTACTCAAGTCTAACATGGTCAAAGATCGGTTAATACTTAGCTCGATTAGGCTCGAAAAAAGCTCGAACTCGACTCGAGTTCTAAACGAGTCGAGCCGAGCTCAGATTTTTTAGGCTCATTTAAAATTACTCAAACTCGATTTCAAGCCGAGCTTAACACTACTCGAACTCGACTCGTTTACGCCCCTAATTTTGAGGATGTTACCATAATTATGGTTGGAGACAATGGGATGGTTGGCACATGTGATAAAAAACTTATCTTCCTTGATGATTTATCCCCTTGGATTGAAATTCCTGTGGATTGGGTTCAGGATTATAATCCGGTACTTTTGATTCATCCACCTCCCGGTTGTGCACCGTTGGATGTTGTAGCAAAGATGAATGAAGGATTGGAATCTGGGAAAGTTGAGAGAGAATGGGAAGTATTTGAAGGTTCATTTTGAGGAGCTGCCTAGTCAACTGCATTATGCGGCAAGTGACCATATTCCTCCCATAATAGGGCCGGTTGAGGAGAGTTTTAAGGTCGAACAGGAAAGGACTAAGCAACAAGAGTGTGGAGGAGATCATGGGTATGGCAATGCATTTTTCTCAATAAAGTAAAGTTCATATCTGGGAAATTAGCTTCTACTGATGTAGAATGAAGTAAAGTTCATATCTTTTTGTATGTATTTTTGTTAATAAAAGATGTACTTTTAGCCTAATCTCAATGTCTTCTCCTAAAAACACGTTATTTGGTTCGAAATTCACTGTCTTTCACATCAACTAACCAATATATAGGAAGTCTGTCTTTCTGTTTGACTTTTATTGTTTTACAGTTTGACCTTTCTTTCTCAGTCTCCCCTCAAATTTAACCTCCATAAATAAATCACACCAACAGTTTCATGTAGTTTATAAGTCAACTGGCTCAAATCAACCTGAAAAATATCATAAAGTATATCAAATCTTTCTTCCCATCTGGTCTCTCCCTGTTTTCTCAAGAAATCTCTTTAGATTAAATGGCTGATGTTAGTAGATTATCAACATTATCGTTTAACTCTTCTTCAGCTTCGTTGCTTAGTTCCTTTGCATCCACCTTGAACTTTCAACAACTGGGTTTTCCACCCAATTTTAGTTTAGACAGGAAAATCTCTTCTTTTTCTTCTTCGGTTGATGGTGTTTCGCGCCATCCTTCGACTTCCAGAAAGCAATTGCTGCCTTTTAAGGTAAAGGGGTTTGCTTTTTTGCTCTGGGTTTTCTTGTTTTATTTCCATTCTTGACTCAAATTATGAGTCCCCATTTGTTTGTTTGTGCATTTTTGCATGAAATTTAGGAGAATGATATGCATTTTTAGTATGAGAGCCTATTGTTTTGAATCTATCGGTCAGAATTTTGGAGCCTGTTCTATGCTACAGCAGCTGATATTTACATCTTAGGGATTGTGTACAAAGTCCCTTCACTTTTTTACTAGTTACATTGATTTGTTTGAATCCTTTCTGTGCTGGATCAAGACATAGACTTTTGTCTGTCTACATGATTTGCAGTGTCATATTATTGTTATATTTAAGGGTATGCTGCGCCGACATATACTTCAAACACAATTTCTGTCAACTTTTTGAACTCCCTCCTCTGGGTTACCAGTTTTATCATCTGTGCCTTTTTACTTGGCTTAAGATCTATCAGCTTACTGATGCATATACACCAGGTTTTTGTGGATCATTTAGTGGGAAATTTTCTAAATTCATTCATCATGTTCCCACGTGATCTATTCTAGCATAACATGATATTGGATGATGATATTTTCTGGCAGATTGACTTGATAGTTGGTAGTGCGAATTTGTATTCATTATCTACCATTATGGGCATTGGGGATTAAGCATGTTCAATTGTTGACAATAAAGTACACCTCTTATTTCAACATTCCGTGCTGAAATGTCTACATGTTATTCATGGATGAGAATGTTAACTTTCACCTGTTGAGTCAGTCTTACTGTTAGTTACACGTGAAATGTTTTCCGGCACTGGACTTTACTGGATTCTCAATACTATTTGGAGAAACTATTGATTAGTTTCTTATTCATGAGATAGAGAACCATTAACCAAGTTTTTTATTGCAGGTTCATGCGGCCATTACTGAAATGAACCAGCCGAAATGGTGGGAAAAGAATGCAGGACCAAATATGATCGACATTCATTCTACTCTAGAGTTTTTAAGTGCCTTAAGCGAAGCTAAAGATAGATTAGTTATTGTTGAATTTTATGGAACTTGGTGTGCTTCTTGCAGAGCTCTATTTCCCAAGGTAATGATGACCACTCGTTCATATTTTCTAATACTTAAAAAGATCAAATCAACTTTTGGTGTTGGTGAAATTATGATCTTTATGATTTCTAGATGATTTCTGCATTGAAGAACCTTGAAGTATCTCTTGAAGAAATATATTGTTCTTCGTATTTTAATAACTCGATGAAAGATAAATAATGACTACAATATATGGTCCAATAACTGCGAACTGCCAAGTCTATCTTGGTTTATACTGAGTTTTACTTGGTCATATAAAATTTGACATTTGTTAGAGTGGTCTACAAGATGGATGTATGTTTTAGTTCACCTTCGACGTGAGGGCCCTCATTTGTTAGAGTGGTCTTTCTTTAAGAAACTAAAATATGCATCCAGAAAGCTTACCGAAAATAACTACATAAGCAAAATGTTGCTGTACTGCCAATTCCTTTTGTTTGACAGGAAAAAAAAGTTTATTAGTCCATCGCTTACATCCAATGGTAGTTTCTCGAATCAGGCTAATAGCTTTGTTCTTTAAATAATTAATGTCTGAATCATTTCGTGTTACCACTTTTTGAAATAGTTGATGTTGTTTCTGAACCACAGCGAGTTTTTTTATCTGATGTTTGATGTACGATTAATTTGGCAGCTATGCAGGACAGCCCAAGAAAACCCTGAAATTATGTTCCTAAAAGTCAATTTTGATGAGAATAAGCCTATGTGTAAAAGTTTGAATGTGAAGGTGCTTCCACATTTTCACTTCTACCGTGGAGCTCATGGACAACTGGAATCATTTTCATGTTCACTAGCCAAGGTGTGTATTTTATCTCCTCTGATCCCGTTGTCGTACTTGTTCTTGTTAAGACAGAATTTGATCCTGTTAGTTAATTGTTCTCCACTCGGCTGCTAGGAAATTGATAAAGAAAACACAAGTTATAGAATAATCATAAGCGATCCCTTTGAAGTAGAGGTTAAGACATTGAATTCTAGTTCTAACTTGCTTGAATTGCATGTTAGAACAATTATATGTTTTGTCCTTTTATTCCTGTCGTATTCCTTTCGTATATACAAGGTGGAAGGACAACCGTACGGGTTTCATGCCAGAAAACTCTTCGTGCATATTTAGGCTTCTAAACTTGCATTTATAGATGATCATTTTTCCTATGAAACTGTATCACTTACAGAGAATATTCAATATAAAATAATTACACGTTTTTCATATCATCTGCAGTTTCAAAAAATAAAGGATGCCATTGAAACACATAGACAACCGCACTGCAACATCGGTCCGTCAAAGGGAGTTGAAGGCCTGAACCTTGAATCTGTATCTTCTCCGATCGATAAGCCAGCTGTGTCAACCTAAACACGCAACTCATTAAAAGCTTGTGTCTCATGTGCATTTCCATGAATATTGCTCGTCCGGTTGACTCTTATTTTCTGCTTATCTTAATAGTATTCTTGTATATTGGCATTTGTCTCAGCAAAAGAATGCTAAGTAGAAATTCTTAGCTTTGCAGCATTCTTTTTCATTCGTATTCGATCCGTTATATATGTAACCTCCAAATTAAAGTGGAAATATAATTCCCATGTTTCTGAATGAATACCATGTCTAGCTTTCTCAAGCAATTGTGTGTCCATGTATGGACTATGGCAGCCATCGATAATGAAACAATGAAACCATTTCTTAAGTTGGCAACCTTGATCGTCCGGGTGCCAATGATCCATGTGCATGCTGTCATATCCCATATAACAGCATATAAAAGTCCAAACCTATTTATATGACTAGATGAAGTCAAATATGGCAATCCTCAGACTTCAACTGCAACAAAGCTTCCCTGTTTTGACCGGTGTTAGTTATTCTTGTTTAACTTCTGCTACCGTTCATGCTCGAGCTGTTAGTTCTGTTTCTGGTCTTCCAAGTAAGCTGAAAAAATGGAACAATGGCAGTAGGCTGCCCCATAGATTAGTGGTAGGCTTAGGGGCTTCATTTTAGGCTGCCAATTCCAAGTCTTTCATTGCTTCTGCAGGGCAAAAGGGTGTTATTCAACAGGTTCATTTTTCAATGTTTATTATTTCTTCTTTCATTGACTTGGTTTCTGGCTCATTATCATTACAAATCCTGATTATATAACATATATAATCAAATGACTCCTTTATGACTGACTACAAAACAATGAAAAATATGAATCTGTAAGTGAAAGCTTCTTGTTTGTATAGGAACTCCAAATCTGTGCACCTTTAATCTATACATTCTTTCATTTCTTCCACTTATATCTACAACCTTCCATATACCCCTTCTGTTTCTACCTTCTTGTACATTTTCTTTTTCCAAAAAGATTACTTCAAAATTTGTATAAAAAGAAAAAAAAAGGTTAACTAAATCCCACCTCTTTATCAAACATATTGTGAAACACGAGTTTTTATAGGTTTTAAATTCAAACCCGAGCTTTCGGGAGAGAGAAGCTCCGACGAGATGCAAGATGGACTTAAGGGGCTCCTTGGACTGTCACTCAAATAGCAAGGTCTATACAAACCATATCCCATGAAGAAGTACTCCATAGGTATCAACATTGCATGTGACTGTTCTTCTGTCACCATTGATCCGCAAGCCTGGACCTGCACAAACAAGCATCGCAACCTCGTTAGGCATAAATTTATAACTACAAAAAAGGGTAAAAAAAACATCCAACAAGCAGGTGAGGGACTACTAGATACTCCTGATTTGCAAATACTACTAGATACTCAAATAGACAAGTATCATTCAACATCATTAGCAACCAAACCCGGAAATCGTGTTACTTACCTCAACTAAGGCACTAAATCTTCTATCCAACTTGGATGCCATGTATATGGCCTCAGAATGAAACGGTGAGCTATCCCCAACAAATATTAAGGTTCGACATCTGAGCCTCTTTAGTCCACTGGTAAGGTCAGGTCTCCTGCATGTTGCTGAAGTTTTGAGAACTTGAAATTTCTTTACTTAAATGTACAAAGAAAAGTAATACGCTAAGCATGAAGTGACAATCCAATGTAGTTCCATTATTTTGTATTTTACCCGTTAATTGCTTGAAGAAATTGCATCACATTTGTTCCATGCCTTTCATCTAGCAACTAGGTAAACAAACATGCAAAGGAATGAGCCATGTTCGACTTTAAAAATCCACTGTTTAAAAGGAAAGAAGCCTAAAGAGAATCCAGATCTCAGTATACATTACATGCTATTCAGGAAAGAAAAATGAAAAAAAAAATGCTTAAGCACTAACTCTTCTGCATGCTTGAACTATATCCGACTCAGGAACTTCTGTATTACCGCGAACTTCCTGGTTCAATTTAAGAAATTTCGACATTCAACCTACTATATAGTGCGTATATAACAAAAAAAAAGAAACTTGAACAATAGATTACTAGGTGGACATGCTACGTACCTCGCTAAAGTAACGTTGAAGCAAAAGCTCTTTAAGCAATCCACACATTCCATAAAAATACAACAAATTTGACATCACCTATAGATTATACTTCATTTTAACAATATGTAAGAGATTTATGCATAAAAACCAACAGCCTTAGGAAGGAACCTTGTTATAAAACCATTCAGTCCAAGAGGGTGCTCTGCAAAGAGGGGATATAAGTATCAACCCAAGAACACGCTTTCTGTATTTCATCTGCAACCGAAAAGCTTGGTTAAAAGAACTAACAAAAAAAGCATTTAAATAATACTATTCTTAGGTTCACTCGGAAACATACAGCAAATAGAGTAAGAATGTAAGCACCCGCTGTCACTCCCATGCACATCACTGCACCTAGCCTGATGCAATCAGAAACACAGTCATCTTAACTATGAAACTTTTAACAAAAAAAACTTCTCAAAATAAACATTGACACTGACTAAATCTAATAGCTTCTACTGAAATGCCAAGTGAGTCTGCATCAGCTAAGAAAGAGTCCTGAAAATTACCCAAAAAAGTTGAGAATCTCAATGATCTGATCGGCTAAGTTGTCAGCACACTGTGCAGAAGCACTTGGACAAATTGGAGCAGCTCCCAACTGCAAGAACTCTTGTGAAAGTGACAGAAAGGAAACTATGTGAATAATAGAATCCAACAATTGATTTAGCCTACTACCAGGAGATAAAATAAACCATATAAAACAGAAATAAGGAAAATAGGCATATGCCAACAGATTTATAGACCTCGTGCCCAGGAGGGCTAATATGGTAAATGCAGAAATTGTGGAGCAGCAAGGAGGCCGCTTCTGGACAGAAGAACAGTCCTTGGAAACAAGACACATCTGAAGGAAATAACAGAAGGAACATTAAACTTGTTAGAAAGAAGATTTGGACATATACAACAACTAAAAGAACCGAAGGTATGCATGGATTAAAAATCGATCCAGTAACATCATAAATCATGAATGAACTAGCATGTATATTACAGAATTAGCAAAGGAGAGTATTCCAAGTTCAGTATAGCAAATACAAATTTACAAAACTGGGCAAGGGGGAAAAAGGAGAGGTTACAGTATGAACAAGTACACATACAATCCAAAGCCAAATCAGGATATGTGATTAATGCTGGCTTGTCTTGCTCCCCATAAACTATAACAGACACAGAACCACAGCGTGTTCGTACATGATGTTCCTGGATTGCTTACATTAGCACATATTAAGATTTATACCAATCAAAATAGAAGCAGTTAAGTGTATCGAACAACCATACCATAGATGCATTTGAAACTTTGAGTACCATATGTTTCAAACAACAGAAATAGTTATTCGATAATAATAGCTTGTTAGTTAAGTAATTTGTTTCATGTGACCCTTAAAAAAAGAAAAGAAACACCCAAGTTATTCGCAAAAAGCAATTCCCATGTGCACGCTCACCTTTTTTAGGGAAAAATAATGACTAAATCCTGAATTTGATGAATTCTTCAAAAGAGATGATAGTCTAAAAGCAAATGTAAATTTACAGGTAGGCTATTTTAATTTATAGAAAAAGAAATACAGTCAAGGTATCTTCAACAAAATGCAAAGACAGGTGAATATCCCAAAGAATGAATAGTCAGAATAATCCATCATCCAACTTCTTTTGCCATTAGAAGCCTAATAAGGAAAAAAATCTCCAAACCAATCAAAAATGAAAAAGTTAAAGCAGATATAACGCAAAGGCAATAACATTATAGCAACAAGAGATAACGTTATTGAAATACAAAATATCAGCAGGAAAATCAAAATGGGGTCTAACTTTTTTAATTTTAACAGCTAAAAACAAACACTAATTATACATAAACCAAGCTGCACCATTTACAGTTACAGATGTATAAAGACAAACAAAGAAGGCTGAGAAAAATCCCAGAACAAAAAATGATTGCTTTGCATATAAAATAAGACAGGAAGGGACAATTAAAACCAGAAAAGGAAATTCCCCGAGCTTATCAAGTCTGAAATTGATATAAGAGAAAGTTTGACCATGCAGGAAATGTATTATAGATTTACTACTAACATATATTTTCTCAATATTGCATAATTAAATTTAACTGAAATTCGAATCAAAATAACCAGAAAAATGGAGTCTTCCCATAAAACTAAAAACTCAACGAAACAATGAAAATGCAGAATACTAAACTAATAACAAAAGGAAAAGAAGTGGGAAAAAAATAAAGGATGGAGATGCAGGAAAACATTAAGGAAAATGAAAACCTTTCCTCCAAGATAAATCTTTTGAGTATCAAGAGGAATGGCATCGTTTGAATCCGCCATGGCTGTGTCTCTTTCTCTGTTATCGACAAAACAAAGAAAGAGAGGGAAAGCCTTTTCTTTGCCCCGAAACAAAACAAAAATTCTCTTGTTTCTTCCTTCTTTAATAATACCGGTGATTCTAGAAAAAGCCAGACCTTAAAAAAAAACATAAAAAACGTTCGTACCGTTTTTATTACAAAAGTTCTAAGAAATTCGGTACACACTTTTCGGTATATACCGAAATTCTTACAAAAACTATAAGAATTTCGGTTATAAAACCAATTTTCTTATAAAAAGTATACAAATTTCGATATATACCGTTTTTCTTACAAAAATTGTAAGAATTTTAGTATATACCAAAAAGTGTATACCGAATTTCTTACAACTTTTGTAAGAAAAACGGTACGACTTTTTTTAAGGGCGGCTTTTTCTAGACTCACCCAATACAAGTTCCCGGACTTTTATGGTTTATAAGAATATAAAGGATAAATTACATTCTTCATCATTAAACTTTTCTCTTTCTCTTATTTAGCTGTTGGAGTTAAAAATGTTCTAATTATTACAAAACATTTTAATTTTCTTCTCAACAGAGAGATGGATGAATGGGTTTTATGTTAATACGTTATTCATTTGCTGATGCACCACTTTTAGCATTAAATGCAACGTGTGATTATCAATGTATTTACAATTCTGGGGGAATTTTTAAAGTATTAATATTACTTTTTTATTTTTTATTTATAAAAGTAAATACTAAATGCAATTTGAGTAAGAGTAAATTAAATTGCGAGTACATGTGATTTTCACATGAATAAATTATATTTAATATATTATAAAGTTATTAGAGATTCATTAATTGATCGAGAAAATACTCACATTGCCACTCAACTAAGAATATTTATGTTATATTATTTTGTATGAGTTTGAATCTCGACGTTTATCATAAGAATATTTCTCTCTACTTAATTAAAAAACATCGTCGATAAGATTCAAGGATGATATTTCTTTTTTTCTTCGAACATGTTTAAACCGGTTATATTTTAGTATTATAACTCAATTACAAGGTAGTATTTGTGTTCGATTTTAAATTTATATAAACTCACACACCTACAGATTATAATGCTCGAACTCGAATCACCTAAAAAAATAACACCGTGCATCAATATATTTTAATCCACACACCTTAAATATATTTTACTAGACTAATAGTTAAATTGACAGAAGAGTTTGATTAATACATTACTAATATTTTGAACGACTCAAATTCAATGTTTGAAATTCAAGGACCAATTTAAAATTTAAACCATAGTTTGAGGACAACTGACAGAATTAATCCGAAGAAAAATATGTGTATTGCATATCTCAAATGACGTCGTTTTAATAGCTCGAGTTTCCTTCACTAATAACCATTCTGCAACAATTTTAAGTAATAAATCTAATAAAATATCCATAAATCAAAACATGTCAACTCTTATTTAGTTATATTATACCAGTGTGGAATGGCTGAAGGAGAGAGATCTTGCCAGTCCCTGAATTCTCAGGTATTATTAATCAGAGGCCTTGGTGAGTGGCCATGGTCCCCCTGCCATGACAGCTTCGATCTCCCATGTTTCTCGAGGAACTTTCGTCATGTTCTTGCTACCGTTGGCCGTTACAAGCTGCAACCGAAGAAAAGAACTGTATGATTAAGTGAAAACAGACGAAATAAATAAACATGCAGAGTCGATCCTAATCGAGTTTTTACAATGTATGTAGCAGCATAACACATGAAAATCATTTGCCTGGATTCGTCGTCACACACGAGATGGCTTTACGAGGATTGCAGGTATTCAGCAAGTGTTGTTCCTTTATAGCCAAAACTCGGTTTTGGCGCCATGACCTATGGGTTTTGCTTATGTTTATTAAAATTATATGGATCTGTAATACCTATTTCCACATGCATGTAAATATGTGGTAGAGATGATTTGTTTTGAACTAAACCCTAAACCCTAAACCAAGATTAAGTAAAATAGAATACCACGTCGCTTTCTATTCGAACTCCACCCAAATTTTTAAACTTGTCCACCATTTCACGGTTGAATAACTTTGAAGTCCTCGCATTTTCCATAGCTGGAGCCAACAATACATCAATGAAATAGCACCCGGGCTCCACAGTTATCACCTACAACAAGAAAATTAAAGCTCTAGCTCATGTTTGAAGCACTGATTGAATTCCATGTGTAGAACTTCTTAGGAGAACGAACAAGATCACTTCTAAGAAGAAACTCAAACCGACAGAATCAGTGCAAACTAATTATTTTTAGAAACAATTTAAGCACGCATATTACCATGATGTCATAGGTTTAACCTAAGAAACAATGAATTGAAAATTAAAGAGGTGTTACTGCAGGCTTTCTGAAGAAAAATAATCAATATGTCCTATGTCGCAAGTAATGTTCTATCAAAGCATATTAAGTGATACAGTTGACTAAGCATAATTATGAGGAGAGAAACACTAAATTAATAGGAACAGTTGGTAGTGGGACCTTGAATTGTAGTCCTTGGAGGGAGGCAGCCATTAATTCCACAAAATGGTTACGTTGTAATTTAAATAAAAGATACCATACAAATATAGTTTCCGAATTCAAACTTAACCAACGCTTTTGTAAATGAAACAAGCATAAATTTAGAACATACTTGTGCAACATTTTGATATCATTCAACGACACAAGTATAAAAATAAATGAAATGTTTAACCGGTGTACAAACATGCATACATCATATCTGTGCTGATCATAATTCATAACCCTAAATGTGGAAAATAAAAAAGGCTAAGATATAGCACTTACCATGCCCTCCTGGAGTTGTCTAGCAGTACGCAAAGACTTCAAGCCAGGTTCTTTTGGTCTTTCTACACCCTGCAAGATTTTAACCCTTACAAACCCATAAAGGAAGCGAAAAATTGAAAATTGTAGCTACAGACAAATGAGATGAAAAGTAAGACTAGCACAGAGATAAAATTCATATGCAGATAAGTTAATCAGAAGAACCTTTGGATAACCACCAGGATCGTGAGTATCAACACCCAATAAATGTCCCAGACCATGAGGCATAAATATAGCACCCACTCGTTCAGCCATCATATCATCAATGTTTCTACAATAAAAAAAATGAAGCCTACGTATAAGATTTACATTTAATAGTAGAAACAAGAGTTGAATCAAAGAAAAAGATATAGCATTAAGAAAATGGAATTTACCCGACAAGGATGTTGCCTTTTTTCAGCGACTCCAAAATGACTTTCTCAGCTAATCTTCAACATATAAAAAGAAAACAAGAAGATACATATTAAAGATAAAAGGATATTATAAGGAAAACTACATCACAAATATTACTTTTCTTTGCCCTTACTTGTGCATATCCACCCAGTTTATACCAGGCTTCATTGCAGTTATAACAGCATTGTGAGCATTTAGGACAGCCTGCAGAACATTGCATGTAGGAAAGGAAGATCAAACCATTACAACTTAAATAGAGAGGATTGTTGTTGTTTTCTTATTTTTTTTCAATAGTCAACTTAATGTGGATTTTCATAGGAGGAAACCTGATATAGTTCATATCACTCATTGATCAAAGAATAAAGACTTACATTATATACAAGGCTCTGGTCGCTTGTAAACTTCCCATTCACCTGCATATATGGTAGGATTTACTTTAGAGGAGAAAGCCTTTATCACCCTATACTAGAGAACAAACAAACCTCTTACTCAGAATCCTTGTAGCATGGTAGACTTTTTTATTTTCTTAAGATATATCAGGATTTCCTAAATCCCAATAGTCTACGGCTACAAAAGAACTCAGCACCAAAGGTCACAAAGATAATGGTCAATAGCTTTTCAAAATCAAACCAGAAAACTGAGAGAACTAGGAAAGGAGTCAAAATGTCAGAATATAAATGTTCTTTTCTGAAGCTGCATTAAATGCTTCGATTGACAGGTGAGTGGCCCATTTCTAGCATCCAACACATAATCAAAGACATTAAATGCAAAAGAAATAGACATACAGGGAATGAGCATGTAATGTCAGATCCATAGAAACTGTACTCGGCTCCCATGTCAAGCAAGGCCATATCTCCGTCTTCTAAGATCTGCAAGAAAGACATGAAGCTGAAACCTCACTAACTATTCCCAGTTTATCAGATGTACTTGAATAGATCAATTTGAAACTCTAAATGTTATTCACACCGTTAATCAAACCTAATCAGATCTTGTGTTTCTTTAGAAGATGAAACTAACATATATTTCAAGCACTAAACGACCAATGTTGAAAAGTATACCCTGTCATTAGGAGCCGCAGCATGTCCATAATGTAGAACAGAACTGCACCATAGAAACATAAGGATTATTATTTTGACCAAACACCGATATCTCATAAATATTAATCACGGAACAAGTAAAACGTACCAAAAGAAAAACAGAATTCACAAATTATACAGAATGACAAGCTGAGAGCCAAATCGTTGACATTCAAAATATTTCACGGTAATTATAGTGGAACTTAAAACAATTGTAGTTATCCCAGGTTTTGTTTTATTGATGCTTTGTTTAAAAGGTAAAGGCATAGGAAAGGGGCATGAAAACATTATTAATGTGTAGTTATTACAGCATTGCATGTTAAACGAGAAGCAATCAGGAACTTTAGGTAATCCTTACCTGTTTTCACCAGTAGCACAAATACATGTATATGAACAGTGCCTACAGCCACCATACATATAGGTATGATGAAGAAAAATGCTTTCCAACTGATACTCTTTCATGCCTGCTTTAGTTTTTCTCATAACCTAATTAAAAGAAAAGTAAGTATATATTAAATTATCATTCTCAACATTGCACAAAGAAAAAATGAATCTGCCAAGAAACTAGTAATGTAGGTGAAGTATAAGATGAAGAAAGCAAAGAAGGAGAACCAAGAACAGTCCGCAA
Source organism: Abelmoschus esculentus (assembly GCA_035048815.1). Taxonomy (NCBI): domain Eukaryota; kingdom Viridiplantae; phylum Streptophyta; class Magnoliopsida; order Malvales; family Malvaceae; genus Abelmoschus; species Abelmoschus esculentus. The sequence goes on from JAUCBN010000032.1 coordinate 752,822, forward strand.
AGTAAATTCTAGATCATGTAGAATCACAGACTATATAGCTGATAATAATTTGCTTATATATGATGAGAAAAGCGAACTATATACAATTGTTGTTCAAGCTATGCAATAAATGATTACCTCAACATGAGCTTCAGAACTTATATCGTTGGCAAATTGGATAAGAGCAAGCTCCAAATCTGACTTGAAAACTCGGCATTCGGTCAATATAGGATGCAGAGTTGTCAAATCTGTCTCAAAATTTTCTATTCCCTAAAATCAAGACAAGTAGGAAAAACTAGACAAACCTCTAAACAAACAATATGGTCCTCGTACACAACACCGAAAACTTGAGTCGAAGGCATGCACTAATTCAGTAACTCCAACATTAGAAAAGTGCACTAGACTTGAGAAATAATATCACAAGGTTCTAAAAGCAAAAGCAAAAGGTAAATGGAAGTAGAATAGAGGACATTAGGTAAAACCTCAAACTCCGCTGGTTTAGAGAAATTATTGCTATCAGTGTTAAGCCCATGTAAGAGGAACAATAAAGGTTTTCCTGAACCCTTGTATTGTTCAACCAAGACCTGAGCAATCTCATCAGTGTAGTTGGCCATGCTAACCATATAGCTTTCCTGCCAACCAAAATGCAAACATAAAACACACTAAATAAAGCACTGGTATTACAAGCCGGCAATAATCAATTCAATAGTCCCCTGAAAGTAGGAAACTGGCTTTATTTCTCCCATCCAAACAGCATAATCAGCAGGTAACCTAGGCGCAAATAGAATGGATTTCCCAGTTGCAATGTCCTTTAATGATAAAAACAGAGATTTAATAACTTCAACAATTTGTATATTAAGATCTACGATTAAGAACGGAACCGGTAGCTAATAAAGCTAGTATTTTAAAAAAATACAAATAACTTACAATAGCACCATAGAAACCAGGCTCTCTCACACCAAACAGGTAAGCGAAGTAACTCTCTTGCCTAAAATGCAATTAATTATCATTAGTTTTATTGCTTGAACTGAATTGTAGTTTAATCAAAGTTTTAAAAAGATGCAAGGTCGAGGTACCTGAAGAGCTCGAGGTGATCGGTGCAATAGCGCGTTTGCTCCTCACCACCCTGTTCGATCGATTGATCCGATGAATTCTAACTTCAATAAAGGCGTTTGTGAATGGAAGTTACTGAGAAATTATTTAAATAAGAGTACCTGGAGGAGAACGAAGCCGTGATGGGGGCGAGAGGAATCGGAGAGGTGCTGGCGAAAAGAATTGAGGAACTTTTGACGGTTCGATGCATGGAGTTCCATGGGTACAGGCGGAGGAGAGAGAGACGACGGCGATGTTGAAGCCATGGAACTGGTTTTTGACGTCGGTTTCGCCATCTACAACTACAAGCAACTAACTAGGCTGGAGTGGCTGTGGCTGTACTTTAAATCATTTGAAATTACATTTTCTTTCTAAATTACAGATTTCACCAATCAATGGTTTATTATTTTAATTTTGGTCACTGAAAGTTCTAAAAAAATTATTTTACTTTTATTTTAATCATTTTATCATTAAAACCAGAAGATAATATACGAAAAAACACTAAAATAATATCGTTTTAAAGATTTAAATTTATACAATACTAATATCTTTTTAAACAGGGACGATATTGGTGAGAACCTTATTATAATTTTAAAAATTATAAATTAATCCTTCAATTTTTTATGTCAATATTTATCATTACTTTTAAAAGAGTAAACTGTAAAAATATAATAATATCGATGACAAAATAATAAAATAAAATGATAATAATAATAAAATATAGTAAAAATATTAAAATATTTATCAAAAGCATCTCATTGGTTTAGAGAATTAGATATAAAATTTTTAAATACTTTTTATATATTAGATACCAAATATTGATAACTAATAAATTATTTAAACAAGTATTGAATATAATTATATTTTTATATATTATTTTATTTATTCAAATAATTATTTAAACAAATTGGTTAATACAATCCATTATCAATTATCATAAAATATAATTTATTATCAATTATCTGTCAACTTCAAACAAGATTAATGATTCATACCAACTATTAATAGTTTCATGCTATCAACTATCTACCAATTTCAAATAAAAATTTTGGGTTATATGTTAAGTTTTTTATTTATCCTAGTGTTAAATAATTTATTTTTGGTATAATATTTTATTTATTTAAATCATCATAGAGTCAATTTTTTTCTTGTTTTTGAGGTTGAGAGTATAATTTAATTGTTTATTTGGTTAAAATTTAATCAATTTTTAAGCCTAACTCAATGGTTAAGCATTTGAGGAGTACTTTTAACAGGGACCAAAAAAAGAAAAATATTTAATAAAAGAGATGATTTAACAACATAATAATAATTTTGTGACCACCAGTGTAGTTTTTCCATAAAAATAATATTTTTTTTAGGACGAACACAGAAAAAATATTAATAGAGGAGACAATTTTAATAAAAAAATAATTGAGTGATCAAAACAGAATAAAATGATAATTTTGAGATCACCAGTGCAATTTTCCCATAAAAATAGAACCTAAATTTAAACCCTAAAAGTGGGTCATTAGCAAACGAGTCCACTCATCCCAGAAGCGTGGGTCATCTTTCAAAGGTAAAGCGGCGTGATAAGCCAAGAGCCGTCCACCCCCTCATTCTTCTATCGATTTTGCCTTCAATTGACAACGCGCCTCTTTCATCTTCCACTTTCATCTCATCAAAGGTAAGATTCAATTCCTTTGCTTAGATCTACTATTTACCTGATCTTATACCATCTCCCGGTTTTCTATTGTTTTGTATTTCCAGATCTGTTGATTTTAGAGCTCGATCACTCTCCGCAGTGATTTTATTTTCAATTTTGTTTGCTTTTTATGTTGACTTTTTGTTCATTCTTTTCAATTGCTCCAATTTTTGGAAAAACGTGATACTGTTTATTTTTACAATTATTTATGTTTTCGGCATGGTGCAGATTTTGATGGCGTCAAAATTGCAGCAGTTGCAATCTAAGGCGTGTCAGGCGTCTAAGTTTGTGGCCAGGAATGGAACTGCTTACTACAAGCAATTGCTGGAAGAGAACAAAAAATACATTCAGGAGCCACCAACAGTTGAGAAGTGCAACGAATTGTCGAAGCAGCTGTTCTTCACTCGACTTGCTAGGTATTTGTTTATTGCCTCTGGTTATTTGTGCTTCCTGTGTTACTGCCATGAAGACTTCCGAGTTCTGATAAATTGATAGCAATGTATTGTTTAACATCTGATTTTTATGAACTTAGTTGCTACAATGTGTGGATATACTTTGATATCTTCTTATAGTTGACTATTAAGTCTATCAATGGAAGAACTAGACATTTCATCTTTTTTCTTGGGCGGGCGGGGGGTGCAATTATCGAAAGTACTTTTCTCAATAATTCAATCTATCAAATCAAGGAAGTCTAGATGTGACTTCATGAAGCAAATGTAGATCTATAACCTTTTTACAAATCTTTCACTGAGATCATAGAAAGAAAATGAAATTATAGTGGTAGATCTTGACACTAAATATGTGTAAATTTATGCATTGCACCTATGTTGTCACATAAACAAGATTTCATTTGTATTAAACCTTGTGATAATCAATGTTAGCCGGGCTCGAGGGAGTTTATATGGTTCTATTCTAATGCCAAATGTTTCGTGCAATGGAAAATGAGCAAGGGAGTCATGACACATTGTTTTTGCGCGTCGTACTTTTGTTGTAGAGTTCCAAGGTTTGAGGCCTAAAATTAAAAAGTTTATTTAAAGTTCCTCTAGCTAACTTATTAATACAGTAATTTGAAATTACAGTGAAAGAAATATGATATGACTAGTCCAAATATCAAGCAAGTTAATTCTAGCAGTATTTCTTAGTCATAAATCAAGTATGATTTTTTTTGATAGAGGTGGCTGTGTATGAGGTTGTTTTATATGGAACTCAACTGTAAAGTTAAATCATGCAGTGGTAACATGTTTTTCATTTAGTTCAATAATGTTTTCGGTGCTTTTTACCAGTATCTGCTGAAACTTTCTGCTGGTTAGATGAAGTTGAAAGACCTTAGATGGTTTTCTGGTAGTATATTGTTGTTAGCTTAGTTGTAGAATTCGTTTATATTGCCTTGTAGAAAAAATGAACCATTTTCTTAGAGAATTCCTGTAAAATCTTCATTTCGTTGTTACTCTCCTTTGTCTGTGGCTTGTAGTTTGAGCTTACTAGTAAAAATGTCAACTATTGATTTTAGGATAACGTATAAATGGGACTTTGCGTTCTCTTTAACTTGACGGAAATTTCTAGGAACGTGCTTGACTGCTTCTGAGCCCTGTGAACTTCTTAACCAAAAAGAATCAAAGAACAAAACAAAGTTGCCGGGTTGCTTATCATTTTGTGTATTATAAACAGTAAATCATACTACTACTGCTGTGTTTATTTGCCGTTTCCTTGTTATATGCCGCCTGTGTCATTAGAAAAACACATCAGTTTACTCCATGAACCAGAATCCCAAATAATACCAGAATAACTCCTTTTGGTGCAATTTTTGCAGTATCCCTGGCCGTACTGAGTCATTCTGGAAGGAGCTTGATTACGTCAAGAACCTATGGAAGCACAGGTCAGAACTAAAGGTCGAAGATGCTGGTATTGCTGCATTGTTCGGACTGGAATGCTTTGCATGGTTTTGCGCTGGTGAAATAGTGGGAAGGGGTTTTACTTTCACCGGTTACTACCCCTAAAGGTGATCAATTAATGGAATGCATTCAGGGATTTTCATGGATGTGTATGCCTTTTATCTTCGTTTTCACGGTTGAGTTACGGCCATTCTAGGTGCACATTTTTTCTTGTTTTTTATGAAAATTTTGAAGCTGAGAAATCAGTAGTGATTAACTCGATAGCCTGAATAATTTTTATAGTCGAAATGGCTTAAGCTTGGTAAGCCAGCTCTTATGGTGTTATCTGGTAATGTTAACAAAATTTACTGCACCCAACCCCAACTCAAGTTTGATGATAATGGTGCAAATTACTCTTTTCTTCTCTTTGATGTTTCAATTGTTTTTTAAGTTTGAATTGTGTTTTTCAAGTCTGTTTGATAATTATATGCAGGGGTGTAAATGAACAGGGTGTTCGACGAGCTAATTGTGAACCATTCGTACAATGTTCGTTTATTAAGTTAAATAAACGAGTATGAACAGATATTTTATGTTTGATTAATAAACGAATGAACACGAACATAAGTGCGTTCGGCTCGTTTATGTTCACGAACAATCTCGTTTATGTTTGTTTATAAGCTCGTTTATATACTCATTTATAGGCTTGTTTATGTTCTTTTATATACAAACGATAAACAAACATGTTCATGAACACTAAACGAACATGTTCGTGAACGCTAAATAGACAAGTTGATGAATATATACAAACGAACTCGTTTGTGAACGCTTAACGAACATGTTCACAAACATTAAACGAATAAATTATCGAACATATAAACGAACATGTTTGTGAACGTTAAACGAAACGAACCCGAACACACAAAAAAATAAACGAACCAAGCTTGAACCTATCATTAAAAATTTAAACGAACACGAACAGAGTTTGAACACCTTCAAAAATAAATAAACAAACATGGACATACCCTTGTCCGTTCAAGCTCGGTTCATTTACACCCCTAATTATATGTATAGGATTGATTATATAAAATTATATAGATTATAATCAATTAATGTCATAATTTTATAAATATTTTGTAATTAAATTTGAAGAGAAACTCGAATATACTTGACTTGAATATATATCCATCTTTATGTATGTGATTTATTTGAATCCGACTTAAGCTTTGTTTGTCATTGAAATTTAAAAATTGGGTTTAGGAGCAAACATTCGATTATAGAAAACTGATTTTTTAACCATTCTAAAACAATCATTAAATAAAAAAATTAATTGATAAATGAACATTTAGTCAATTATTTAAAATTATGTTAGTTAAACAGACATTAACTACCATAATAATTACGAAAAATACAGCCTTACTCAAACCTATTAACAAATGTACAGAACATAAAAAAAGAAAGAAAAAATATGAGAAATTATATCATGGGTCCGTCCCACCATATCATTCATGGGACCGACCAATGATAATCATCCATCTCATTATTTTTTAATTTTTAAAGTGAAGATTCACTTGGAAAAAAATATGACATGAAAAAATTGATGAAGTGGGTAATTATCATTGGTCGGTCTTATGAACACGTGGTGGGACTAACCTATGATATAATTTTTCAAAAAATATACATGGAAACAATCTATAACCTTTCAAGTTTCAAGGGGGTAGCGTGGTAATTTAACATTCATTTGACCCCACAAACCCATACCTTCCTTTTCTTACGGTTTTCCCTCTGTTGAGATTCGTTTCCAGACTTGACACTCCCGGTAAATTTCAAAAATAGATTGAAGGATTCTAAGGAAAATGAAGGAAAAAATAGTATGAAATTTCAATTTCCGAGAAAATCCAATCGTTTCGGATCCCAAACTTTCTTTCCTTCACCTCTAAGATCATAATCATCGTTAACAATTATGAATTATCACTCAAATCAAAAGCAAATCTCGCGTTTCATGGCCCCTTCCAAAAAGATTTAAAAAAATAATGAAAAAAATGTTTCGCAGGAGCTTCAAGCCAGAGAAATGGTAGATTATTTTTCTTAATTATGTTCTAGTAACTGTGTTTTTTGGATTGAGAAGGATTCAGTCGTTTTGATTTTTTTTATGCAGCAAGCTAGCTTTAAAGCTAGCCATACCGCGGATAAAGCTGATGAAGAACAAGAGGGAAGCACGTTTTAAGCAGTTGAAGAGGGAATTGGCTCAATTATTGGAGTCAGGGAAGGATCAAACTGCCAGAATCCGGGTATTAGGTTTTCTTCAAAGTTTGATAATCATGATTTTGTTTTGAAATCGTGGTGGTGTTTATTTCTCAGTTTTAACTCGTGTTTTCCCCAGGTGGAACATGTGGTTACTGAAGAAAAAACTATGGCAGCATATGATCTTCTTGAAATATATTGTGAACTCATCGTGGCAAGAATGCCGATGATCGAGTCTCAGAAGTGTGTAAAATACTTTCCTTAGTACTATTTCATATTTCATTTTTATCAACTTTTGATTGAGACGTATATTGAATTTCGTTCTATTGTATGGAGTTTTCATTCATCTTAAAATTCCCATATCTGCTTTCAACACATTCAGGAATAGGCATGGCGAATGATGCTCCAAATATATAAAATAACTTAAAATTTTTTACATGCTTGTAGCAGAGACATACTGCATTTCACTTTCACTTCCAATTCAAGTATGGGTGAATTGAATTAGGAACTTTACTTTGTAAATGCTTGATTGACACTTCCAGCTAGAATTTTGAATGCATAGAGAGTTAATCATGTGTGCATGGATAAATGCATTATGCTTAGTAGTTCACAGAGATGATGAATTTTTATGTGTTTTGGTATTCTGCCATTGTTTTTAATAACTATTGTCTGTGTTCTATCAACCCGAATCTTTCAGAAACTGCCCAATCGACTTGAAGGAAGCAATTTCAAGTGTCATATTCGCATCTGCAAGGTGTGAGGAGATACCGGAACTCAAGGATGTCACCAAACATCTTACAGCAAAATATGGAAAAGATTTTACTTCTGCTGCTCTTGAACTCCGTCCGGATTGCGGCGTTGGTCGTCTGGTGAGTTTGTATGAACATATACGCATGAATGAACAGTTGTTGAAATATAACCCAAGGTTGATAATAGTGCTTTTGATTGACTGATCCTTACCTTGTCTTCTTTCTACAGTTGGTTGAAAAGTTATCTATCAAAGCACCTGATGGCCAAACCAAACTTAAAATTTTGACTGCAATCGCAGAGGAACACAACATCAAGTGGGACCCTGAATCATTTGGAGCAAAAGAATCAAAGATATATGATGACTTGATGGTAAGGGTAATATAGTGCAAAATAGGGTCTCTTTGTTCGATGTGTCAACATATAATCATGCTTAGAATCATCCTTGGATAAATATTCGATTATGATATGGGTTGTATGTTGTTATTTGTTTGTTAAAGATTGAATGATTTGCTTGAAAACTTATTTCTTTATGCATGAATTTGAATGTGCAGAATGGACCAAATGCTTTGTTGGAGGCCACCAAAATTCCGGCAGCTCGTCCTAATACCCAAGCTTCAACCAGTCATTATGAGCAGAGACCGACTAGTGTTCAAGTTCCCAGTGTTAATGTTCAAACTCCAAAATACATTGCCAAAAGTGATGTGCCCTCAAGCTTTAATGAGCACAGCTCAAAATTATCTCCTCATCCTAAAAATTTTGATTATTCAAATACTACTGCCAATAGTTCAATCACCTCTGGAACTTATCCTCTGTTATCAAAAACTCGAGGTATGTTTTTTAGATTCAAACCTGTGTACTGTTATTTTCTTACTTATCCTATACTTCGTTAATTATAATAATAATAATCATTATTATTATTATTATTATTATATTTGAGTGTTTTGTTTTGCAGAAACTGAAAATCAAGGGATGGAATTTAGAAATTCATCTTATGGGAATGAGAGTGTTTTCCATTCACCTAGGCAACATGGGAATATGGAGTTCAAGGATGCTGCGGAATCTGCAGAACGAGCAAGTATGGATGCCCGAGCTGCTGCCGAACATCTTGGAAATATCTCCCAGCAGTATTCAGTGGAGTCAAACATGTCAGCTCATGACATGAGAGATGAGGAACCGAGGAAAAATACTGCCTCGACCTCTCAATATGAACATCTTGCCAGACGTCAAGTTAATAATTCCTTCTATGGAAGGAATTCTATGAAGTATGACCAAACTGACGACAATGAACAACACAATCGAACAGGAGAGACTGAAAATGGTCTTGGTAACATTATGAAGAATGATGATAAATCCACTTGTAGTTCCTCTAAGTCAACAGCAGCTACCTTAAATGAAAAACCATTAGTTCCTAATCAAATTCCAGATGCATATTCTCAAAGAAACTCATCTGTTGGCAGGCAGATGGATCATTTTGGTCAAGTGAGCATGAAGAGAAACTCAGGCAATGAGATGCATTTTGAGAAAGAATTGCACGGTAATAAGAATCCTCAGAATGTTGATCATCGTGAGGTCAAAGACGGGGAACAGTCAATCTATTCGAATTCTCATTCTCGATCAATCACTTTCAGAGATGATTGTGATGTTGCTTCTAATTTAAATTGGCAGAATTCTGAATATGACAAGAGAAACTCAGATTTTGCTGATTATCAGGAAGGAAAGATTGGGAAGCAATCGAGCTCTTCTTCATCTTCTAGTTCAAGTACTTTTTCTGATGATCTCCGTGTCGTATCAGATTTAAATCGTCGGAAGTCAGGGGAATTTTCTGTTGAGAATTCTTTTCTTTTCAACGAAAAAGAAGGCCTTCAAAGAAGCACTATAGAACCAACTGATTTTTATGACAATGCCACAGCAGTTTTTGATGATTATGGATCACATTCTGAAGATAAATTTGATTTGGAGGAAGAGCACAAGGTACATGAATACAGTATGAACATTTCATCTCCATTTCAAAGATCACCAGCTCATCCATGTCCATGTACACATACTTGGAGCACTGGGAAGAAGGTTGAATCACAAGTGTCCATTTCACAATCGCATATTTTCTCAGAGAAGCAGTCTACTCCTTTCTTCTTTGAAAGTTCCACAAGCTCGGCAGGTCCTTCACATGTAGATGACTTGCCTCCTACTTTTGATAACTACGGCCCTAGTTCAGAAAGTGAAGAGGAGGTAGACAAATTTGATAGGAACAACAATTCTAGTATAGGTAATCAGAAAAAGAATTTCGATTCACATCAAGCTGGAAAGAGTATTTTCGATCAACCGCTGTCTGGGGGCATGGAAGATACCGAACTTTCGATGGATTATAGTCTGGAAGAAAGTAAGGAATTGAACTTAGGGAACTTGACAGGTAACTTTCGAAATAAAGGCTATAATATGCATCCACCATCTGCTAGATTTAAGCAATCATCCCCGTCCCTAGTGGAGGATTCAGATAGCTCCGGATCTTACAACCGAGAACCGAAAGGGAGTGATGAAGCGAGTAGAAAACTCAGCAAGAGAGCAGCAGTCACGCATTTTGATTCTAGTGATGATGACGAGGAAAGATCAATACATATTTCGAGTAGCACTGGAGACCGATACAACAGAATGCCAAGCTTTGATGAAGATAGAAGATCGACCTTAACCGTCCCCATGCCAGGAAATAGCGATTCTGATGAGGATCTTCCTAAAACAAGTTCAAAGGCTCATTCAAGAACTGATTTTTCTCCTAAGAAACATGTCTCTCCTTCGAATTCGCCGAGACATTCCACTGTTAAAACAACATTGTCCTCGGTGCCAACAGAGAAAAATTCTTCCTCAAGGAGTTCGGGTGGCGATGAAGCGCCACCAATGTTTCAGCCTCGTGAAAGGAACCCGGATCACTCGGAAAGTTTCCAGCATTCACAGTTGGCTTCCGAAGCAACTTCAAAGTTGGTTTCAGAGACCAAAACGTGTTCATCTGCTGAAACTTTGAAGATGTCGGAAAAGGAACACCCGCATACATCCGTCCCGGAGAGTTCGGAGGCTGAAACTTCAGTTGTGGAGAGATCAACTCATGTTCACCCAAAGCTTCCAGATTATGATGCTTTAACTGCATTCTTAAATTCTCTCAAACAGAAGCGCCAATGAATACGTAAGTTGTTTTTGCTTTCTGATATAATGTGTATATATAAAATAATAAAATTTTTATTTTACATACACATACATATATATTTTATTTTAAGTGTATTTGCATTACATCTTAACTCAGTGGTTAAGGGAATGATTATTATTCTTAAAAGTCCAGTATATTGTTTGAATGATCAATGTCTAATAGTTGAGAATATACTTAGAACATATACTACTGTAATACCGTAGTTAATTCAAAACAAAAAACGAAAAAAAATATATTTACAGATTGACGGATGCATATCGGATACGAGTCTTCTAAACTTCACAAAATTCATATATTTATCTTTTATTTTTTTTTAATTTTTATAAATTAATTATTATTTTTTTTGTGCTCACCTTAAGATTTAAAAATCTATCTGAATGGATATTCAATTATATTTCTGAATTTATTACTATATTTATATGTGTATACAATATATTTTTTATTCACCTACCTAAATTAAAGCTTAAATAATTAAATAATATTTTTTTCATAAAATATAGGTGAATTTGAACTTGAATACCAAAATTAATATATAGGGAAGAGACTCTATTACGTAACCTAATGTGTATATATATATAAGAGAACAAATTTTAAAGGTTTAAATATAAAATAAATGTTTAAAGAATCTATTTTTTTTATTTAAGTATCTAAACTGCATTTTAAATAAAATAAATTTTTAACTTTTTAGATTAAATTAATTGTTTAAAGTATTATTTTTTGTTGAAATAAAATTTTAATTATTTTGTGAATTTAGATTTATTACTATGTGTCAATTAATCATTAAATGTTAATTTATTTTTTAAATTAAAATATTTATTTTAATAAAAATAAAATAATTTAAATATTTATTTTATATTTAAACACACATAAATAAGAATGAGACTATAAAGCGACTGAAAATCAAATGTGGTAATCGAGAGTTCACCGGTTTCCTGATAGCCACCAGATTTTTTCTCGTAGTTTCCTGGGTAATCACTCTCTCTTTTATAATTATAGTTCAATTCAATCGAACCCTAATCATATTGGTATCAATTCACTCTTCTAATCCACCGAATCGGGTAATTGGAACTTGAAAACTGAGAAGCTTTAGTTTTTTTTAATGTATTATTGCTATTGGGAATAAGGGTTTTGATATGGAATTTGTGGGTGGGTGGATCTGTGGTTGATCGGTTAGGATCGATATTCCTTCCATCACTGCACTTTTGAAACAATTTTCCATGGCGCTTTTGTTCTGTGGGAAATTGATGTATGAATGTTCAAGACCTAAATCTTGAATTGTTGATCTTGAATTTGATCCGTTTTTGTGGTTTCCCTCCTTTAATGAGCACTGGAATAGGTTAATCGATTTATAGTTGCTCAATTGATCTGTGTTCATAGTGTCATAACAACTGGACTCGGATCATGAATGTTAATGGTGAAGTTGATTGTTCAACATCTTCATTTTCGAGTCACCGCTACCCTCTATCATGGACTAAAAGAATCAGTTTCATAGTAATTATTTATGTATTGTAAAATTGTGAGTTATTGGAACAGGTTTAGCAGTATGGATTCTGAAAAGAAAGGATCAACAAGTTTCAGCAAGGGATTGTTGCAGAGTGAAGAACTGTATCAGGTGTTGCCTCTCTCTCAAATCATTTAATTTCGTATTACCTTACTTATGTTCTTAAGACATACTACAATAATCTCACAGTATGTACTAGAGACTTGTGTGTATCCTCGTGAACCGGAGCCCTTGAAAGAGCTAAGGGACATCACTGCTGCCCACCCAAGGTAATGAAGTATTGTTTTGCTGTATTTTTTGTTGTTGAATTTTGTGGTTCTCTAAATGATTCCATTTCAGAGCTAATAATGTCTTTAATTAAAGTGCTTGAATCTTATTCAAGCACAAGATGATTAATTCGTAAACAATGAAGCCAAAGATGATAAAAAACGTTTTCGTACTCTTTTAGCTTCTATGATGAAGTGATTGTACTTGATTGTTATCTTCCAGGGCTTTTATGGCTACTGCACCTGATGCAGGGCAGCATATTTCCATGCTGTTGAAGCTACTAAATGCAAAAAGGACAATTGAAGTCGGAGTTTTCACCGGATACTCTCTTCTGCTCACTGCTCTTACAATTCCCGAGGATGGCAAGGTAAATAATCTATCTATTCCGCCACGTCTAATATCTTATTGGCTTAGCCCGTAGGCCATAGGTAAACAATCTGTAAAGTTGAACTGTGTAAACTAACATGGAAGCATCCCAGCTTCCCTCCGAACGAAACCAACTTGAAGACCATTTGCTCGATGTTGTCTATGTTCTTTTTTTACCATTCATCTGTGTGCAGATTATTGCCGTAGATATGAATCGAGAAGCATACGAGATAGGGTTACCGGTTATCAAAAGAGCCGGTGTCGAAAACAAAATTGACTTTATAGAGTCGGAGGCTTTGCCTGTCCTTGACAATCTTCTTGCAAATGTAAGGATGAATTATTTTAAAACCTTTGTTCGTAGTTTCATCCGTTGTCCCTTCTTAGTGCTTAGCATCTTGTTGAGACCGGATTGTCATTAATATCTCACTTTGGTATCTCCGGTTGCAGCCTGAGAACAAAAACAGCTTCGACTTTGCATTTATCGATGCCGACAAGATCAATTACTGGAAGTACCATGAGAGGCTGATGAAATTGTTGAAGGTTGGTGGGATTGTTGTGTACGATAACACATTGTGGGGAGGATCGGTTGCAATGTCCGAGGAGTGCACTCCGGAGGTAATGAAAGAGGGCAGACAAAGAACTCTGGAGTTTAATAAATTGCTCGCTGCCGATCCTTGTGTCGAAATTTCACTTGCTCCGTTAGGTGATGGGATCACGATTTGCAGGCGTATGCATTGAACTTATTGTTGCTTACACCATTTTAAACATGTTTATGTTGATTCTCAGCCACAGAAAAGCAAACAGTTCCATTAATAATTTCCCCTCAATCTGTGTATCGAATTTTAAGAGCGTGTGCATCAGCTGTTTAATGATACGGTGACTAAAATGAAAATTTGTCTAAACAGCAATGATTTTTATAGAATTATTTCGATTTCGGTAACTAAATTGAAAAGTTTCTAAAATATCAACCACCGTCACTGTAGTTTACCCTTAATTTACTTTATTGAATTTCGATTTCGGTAACTATACTATATCAATTGGGTTTTTATAAGAAGAAAAAAAGCGTAAAAAATGGTTATATCAATTTTTTTATAAAAATTATTAGAAATTTAGTATCATTTTTTAATATATATTAAAATCTTTATATATATAGATTTTTTTTAAATTGATGTATACCAAAAATAAATACTAATTTCCTTTTATCTTTTTTAATACAATTATTTTTAACCATTTTTTTAAATTCTAAAATGTTTATCACGCGCAGTGCACGTGATGAGTTCCCTTTTCTGTTGTCTCCTTTAGCGGGACTTCACAGGGTTGATGTATTAATAACCCTAAATTATCCCCAATTTGTACAACATAATTTCCCGCCTCACAGTTCTTGATTTCCCGCTCTGCAAAACCCTAACCCTCCGTCAAATGGGAAAGAAGCAACAACATCCCAACGCCGATCCCCTCTCCGAGCCCAAGAAAAAGCGACGCGTCGGTTTTTCCAGTCTCGGTCAGTCTCCTCTTCTTCGATTTCATCAATTTTGTGTTTTAGCTTTTCCGCTCAAATTGCATTTTATTTTTCCAGCTTCACTTCGTTGTAAATTCCAGCTGCTTTTTTGATTTCGCTCATTATCGTTTCATTTTTGTTTGGCCTTGAAGCAGATGCTGGAGTTGAGCCCAATGACTGCATTAAGATTTACTTGGGTGAGTTTTCTTTTCTATCTTATTTTAGTCTTTGTTGTCAGTTTATGAATAGTTTATCTTCTGTTGTTATAGCCTATGTTTTGGGTTTTGCTATATGTTGATGCATAAAAAAGATTTAAAAATCAAAGTTGAATTTCTTGTTTGGATAACCGGATACTCTTATTAACTGTGCTAACTCACAGGAAAAACAATTCCGTCGTTTAGTTCCAGAAAGGACGTTATTTATAGGCGTGCTAACTTTTCTTAATTGATGATACTTTAGTTTCTAAGAAAGAGGAAGTTGGAACTTCAGATGGTTTTTGTATCAATCCAGTTGATTTGAACAGCTTTTTTGAAGAAGATGGGAAAATATACGGTTACCAAGGGTTAAAGGTAATATGCATTCATAAATTGCAGCATATTTGCCTTTAAATATTATTTTGTTTTGTTGATCGTTTAGTGTTCATGTATTATTTCATTTTCCCAGATAACTATCTGGGTTAGCAGCATTTCTTTTCGCGCGCAGGCTGATATTAGCTTCCAAGGCATGTCTGATGTAAGTAGAAATCTGATATCCTTAACTATTAGTGATTTTAATCTCATATTGACTCAGTGAAGCATTTCATTTGTATTTTTCATGATATTTTAATGGTTTTCACTGTTGTTTATTCAGGGGGGCAAAGGGATTACAGATCTGAAATCCGCTCTTGAGGTATACATTCATGTTTAGCTTAGCTTAATCTCTGGTATCTTGAGGCTTTCCTGATTTTATGTCCTTTTTGTACAGAAAATTTTTGGTGAGACTCTTTTGGAGAACAAAGATGACTTCCTGCAAACTTTTTCGACCGAGAATAATTTCATTAGGTATTATGCCGTGAATTCTTATGCACTTATAAAGATTTATTTCCCTTTTACCTTAGCAATTTTGGTTTTCTATTTTCTTTGCATATGGTTTTGACAATATGTTACCTTTTTCAGTTCTGTCGTTTCCCATGGAGAGAAGTTGCAAACTAAAGCTTCCAATGGCCATATAACCCATTTTAATGGCAATTCAGATGCAGCCTCTTCTGATCTGCAGGTAATTTTACTAATGTCCAATCTCTGTTTTACTTGGTTTTAAGTTTTGCATTAGACCTGACAGCACAATGAGTCTTCCTGATCTTTTGCTATTATCTTTATTTTAGATTCTTCATTGTTGTTGCCCATCTTGTTACTAGTTTCAGTCTTGGTTTGGTCTCACGTCTTTGTTAGATCCCTCCTTTTGTTTTAGTTTTTACATTACATGGATTTTTCAAGCATCGATGATTAGTAAGGAGTTTTTTTTTCCTTTCCTTCCCACAGTCATTCTTTTCTCTATCCTTTTTTCTGTAGGCCTGTGAGAAATCACGGGGTTGTCTGTTTTATGTTAATTTACGTTCTTAGGATGCTAGCTGTGGTTATTTCTGCTCCTTAACAGTTCAAACATCAAACCACCATGGAGAGTCCCATGAAGTAAATTATAGGGAAAATATTTTAAGAGATCAAATTACCTTGATTTTAACTTTCTGGTAGGATGCATCACTATAAAAGTAATGGTAATGAGCCTGCATGTATGCAAATGTTAGCTATGGTTGATTTTCTTTCTTTCTGTGTTAGGTTGTTCGCCTGAAGATAGATAATTTGGCTGCTGGGCATCTTTATAGTCGTTTGGTACCTTTGGTTCTTCTTCTTGTGGATGGTAGTTTTCACCTTTTGATGAATGTCAATGGCAAAATGCATCTCATTCTTAATATAACCTAAATAATTATTTTTTCTTGACTAGGTAGCAATCCTATTGATGTAACTGACTCAAGCTGGGAGTTATATCTCTTGTATCGGAAGAAATTTGATCAGCTAGAGAACACTCAGTATTTATTGCTTGGTTTTGCGGCACTATATCGTTTTTATCATTACCCTGATGGTTCACGGTTGAGACTCAGCCAGGTTAATCTCTTTCATCGTCATTATTCATGTTATTGTCCCTTTCATTCTTTTATGAAATTATTCCTTCTGTTGGCAGATTCTGGTATTGCCTCCTTACCAGCACAAGGGTTACGGTAGCTACCTTGTGGAGGTTCTGAGCAATGTTGCAATATCTGAAGACGTCTATGACTTGACAGTTGAAGAACCTCTGGATTACTTCCAGCATGTGCGGACCAGTTTTGATATAAAACGACTGCTATCTTTTGAACCAGCCCAGGATGCTGTTAAATCCACTGTCTCTCTTCTGAAGCAAGGGAGATTGTCTAAGAAAACCCATATTCCTCGATTCCTGCCACCCCCCGAGGTAATCGAGGAAGTCAGGAAAACTTTGAAAATCAACAAGAAACATTTTCTTCAATGTTGGGAGATTTTGATATACCTTGGCCTCGATCCCATAGAGAAGCACATGGAAGACTACGTAACAATCATTAGCAATAGGGTGAAGGCCGACATCCTAGGGAAAGATTCTGAGACAGCAGGAAAGCAAGTAATCGAGGTCCCAAGTGTTCATGACACAGAAACGTCATTTGTCATGTTCAGGTCTCAGAACGGCGAGGTTGGCGGGGTTCAAATGGACGAAGATCAGACAAAAACTCAAGAACAACAGCTGCAGCAGTTAGTTGATGAGAGAATCAAGGAGGTGAAGTTGATTGCAGAAAAGGTGTCCCCCAAACATGTATGAAGGGAACTACCTCCTTGGCATGATGCACGAACATGGTTACTGTTAATCAGTTCATTTACTGTTGTAGGATGTGATAAATTTGAGGCTTGTTCTGTAAAAAAAATTGAGCAGGACTTCAATTTAAGCTTTATCTTAGAATATTAGATGACTTCATAGTCAATGTGATAACTTTTAATTTAATACATGCTAATTCGAGGCTTTTACTTTTAAAATGTTCAATGTGGTACATGTTCTGTATTGGAATTTGAAATTTTTAGGGTGTGGTTAACCTTGCACTCTTAGGTTTGTCTTTATTAGTAGGCATCAAATTTGTTAATAAAATTCACAAATACAAGTATCACATTTGGTATTTTTGTTAAAGTTCATGTACTAAACTACATATCATGTGAAAGTATAAGCATTACATTTGACATTTATTAAAATAGAGGTACTAAATGTGACATTATCCCTTTATTATCTTTTGGGCCGGAAGGCGATCTATTAGATTTCCCAGTGCAGGGCCGATGATATGGCCCATTAATAGTCGTAAAAACGGTACCGCTTTATAGAGCTGAATGCTAGCTAGGGTTTTCCCATCTGTGTATTTTTACTTGAGCTTCTTTCCGGCCTTTATTCTCTCGTCGGCTCTCTTCTGCTTTCCATCCATCCAATCAGGTTTGTCTCGCCTCTTCCCCCTGTTTGGTTTTCTATTATCTGATTTATATTTTGTTCTTTATGCTAATTTCTGTTGATGAAGTGTTGGTTTTTGAAATGACGAATTGGTGGCTGAATGCAGGTAAGGGTTAACGTAAGAGGGAGTGAAAATGGTTGAGAAAACAAGGGGGAGGAAGGAAGAGGTTGTGACCAGAGAATACACCGTCAACCTTCACAAGCGCCTCCATGGCTGGTAACTGATCTTTCACTTATAACGAAGAAAGCCATTTTATTTACTTGTTTCTTTCCTTTTTAATCGTATCATTGTGCTCTTTGATTTGGTTGTAAACATTATCCTTTTCTTTATATTTAGATTATGTGTACCGTTTGCGGTTTGAGCTTTTCATGTTGTTATTGATTATTAAGGTAAGCTATTAGTCATTAATTTAGCTAAGTAATGAATTTTTCATAGGGATCGGTAATTTCTCTTTAGAGATAAGCCTGTAAGTGATTGTGAGATTCATGATCCTCTGAATGCATCATTTTTTTAGGTGTTCCATAAAATGATGACAGTGATAACATATGCCTCAATGCGGTGCTTCGGTTTAAGTTTGATTTTGTGCTTGGAAACTGTGGAATGAATGTTGGTTATAGGAAAATAATGCTGGATTGAATGCAAAAGTAGTTTACATATCTTAGTATGACATTCTTGTTGTTTTGATTGCTTTGGATTTATAGATTACTCGATAACCATGATTCTGTGCTTGAATTGTGTGGGACCATGAGTTGTTTCTGGAACTGAGAATCACTTTGTCTGGACATATGTTCAATTGTTCAGCGAATGGTTTGAGTAGCTAATTTTAAACTTTGTGATAATTTCGTAAACAGCACATTCAAGAAGAAGGCTCCCAAGGCTATAAAGGAGATCAGGAAGTTTGCAGAAAAAGCAATGGGGACAAAGGATGTGAGAGTTGATGTCAAGCTGAACAAGCACATCTGGAGCAGAGGGATCCGAAGTGTCCCGAGAAGGATTAGGGTCCGCATTGCTCGCAAGAGAAACGACGATGAAGATGCAAAGGAGGAGCTCTACTCTCTGGTAACTGTTGCTGAAATCCCAGCTGAAGGACTGAAGGGTCTGGGCACCAAGGTCATCGATGACGATGAGTAGAATTTCATTGATCTTTAGTTTTATGAAACCTTGCATTTTGTTCACCAAGTTTACATCAGATTTTTGGCTAGTGTTACAATCATGACTTATGAGACATCATTTTCCTCACGTTTTGCTTATTGTTGCCATGATTTTTAAACTTGGTCCTATTGCAATTGACATTTGAGTATCCTTCAACTCATCTTAAGCTATTATTTCATTTGAAAATCACTAAACAGGACTAAAATCCATATATAACAAGCACATATGTGGAGTTGATGAGGATGAAATGGAGCAAGAGCAAAGCAACATGATCAAAGATCAGCTCTCCCTGGCTATGTTGATTGTTGGGAAGGAATAACATCTATAATGTTGTTGATGCTGGTGGCAAAGAGTATCATTCATTCGAAGCCTAGCCCAAATCCACAATGTTTAACTGTTCCGAAGTGCCGGAGTCGAGATACCATTCGAATGGCTCAAGAGGCAGCCCCATCTCCGATATTCTGAGAGGAATAGCAGAAGTCAGTCAGGTTCGCCGTTATGTTCAATATTACAGAATGGCGAAAGCACTCTGTTAGGCGGACACTCTCACTAAGAGATGAAAGCTAGAGAACTAACATAGAAGGAAACACTACCAATACCTTTCCTGAATGACATCATATCGCTCTTCCCTTTAGCTTCCTCCGATCAGTTCTCCGACCTGAAATGTTTGGAAAATATCCACTCAACAATGTAGCAAACCAAAGCGAAGTGGAAATTTGCAAATACACATGTGATGACATAAAGGAAAGAGAAGACTGACCTTCGGCACAAGGGCATCCGTAGCAGCTACAGTCTTCAAATCATCATTGAGCCAGCCTCATGTAGAATGCTTTTACCCTCTTTGGGTAGTTATAAACAGTAACAGGCTTATGAAATTTATCTTCTGTCAAGAATCTGCAAGGACAACACAAAAATTGACGACGTTCGAAGCAGGTAGAAGAAATATTTAGGAGGAAAGACCTGCATACCTTCCATGCTCGGAAGCCAAATCGATCCCCCACTTCACTTCATTCTCGAATTTCTTACCACCTTTCACAGCTTCTGTGTATGCTATACGTAGAAAGGGCATCGAAGCAACCATTTTCAGCAGATCAATACACCCTTGTAGCCATGAATTCCGTATCATCTAGTAACAGCACAAACATAGGTTTCAACTTGCAGTTGGCCAGACACAGTATGTCATTAAATTTAACTTTATATTTTTATATAAATATAAATAAATTTTTTCTTATTTTTCGTTGAAACGACATCGTATTTCTTTCCAAGTGATACGGTCCAGATGGCAGATGGAGTGGACCCTCCTTTAAAGCCGATCAACGGCGGCCACGCGGAAAGCCAATGACGTCAACGTCGTGAAGAAACAGAAGGAGAAACAGCAAAGAAAAAAACAGCTTTTATTCGAACACAACACGCTTAAGGAAAAAATAAAATAAAATCCCATTTCCCCTCTTTTATCTCTTTCTGCAAGGAATCTACAGATCTCTATCTATCCTTCTCTCGCGATTTCCCAAATCCCTAATCTCTTAATTTTACAGGTTAGAGCTTCCGCTTTTTGCTATGTATTTTTTACTTTAAAAACGATTAATTTAATTTATTGATGTATTTTTCCTGTTTCCGAGTGATTGATTATTGTTTCTTTCGATTCGATCTTATTGGTGATCGTCGTTGAACAGACAATCGGGAGTTTTATCGCGGAGAATCAATCATGCTTGGTCGGCTTTTTGGGAAACCCAAGCAGGAAGCAAATGCTTTAACCACGTTAGATAAATTAAATGAGGTATATTCTAGAATTTCTTTAATTGAAAAATCACTTATTTGCTTTGGATTTCCTCTTGCGTTGTGTGAATCGGTTTAGTGCTAGGGGCTTTGGGGTTTGGATATAAGAACTGAATTACTGGTTCAATAATTGGTTGAATAATATCATGTGATAAGATAACCTTCGGTGATATGTTTAATTGTTTGTTCAAATTTTTAGAAGGGATGTCTAGATTGCCGGGGAAATAATGGCACCCTGTATTACGTTGTTTCTTAATTGAAATCCAATTACCTATGTTCATCTTCATTATACAGACCCTTGAAATGCTAGAGAAAAAGGAGAAAGTTCTTGTGAAAAAGGCTGCCGCCGAGGTTGAAAAGGCCAAGGAATTTGCCAAAGGGAGAAACAAGAGAGGTATAGTTGCAATATGTGTCTGCTCTGTATTTATTGTTTTCCTAGTTCTCCATGACTTCTTCTCTTGAAAAGAAAAATGCATACTAGTTTCGGTGGAACTGTTTGACATTGTAAATTATCATGGTTTTCATGTTTGATTTCTTGGTGGTTGTGTGTAATATGTTATCAGCAGCAGTATCATGCGATGACTGGTAGCTTATGTATGCAGGAGCGTCATGATAATTATTCTTATTTCTTTAGTATATCATGGTTATTTTCCATTATAACCCTGCTCCTAATGTTTTCTTTCCTTCTCGAAATAAATAACTTATTAAGGTGAAATGCTGCCCCACTTCCCCCCGCTCAAAGATCTTGTCCTTGTAGAGAAAGGATTAAACTGTTTAGCTATGTATCATTTAAAACCACAGTGATTACGTTTATAGCAAACATTTTATTCTTTACCGCTATTCTTATGCAGCTGCTATACAGTGCTTGAAGAGAAAGAGATTATATGAACAACAAATAGAGCAGCTTGGGAACTTCCAGCTTCGTATTCATGATCAAGTGAGATTGGAATTTCCCCCTGGTGTTTTAACCCTTCCCTTGGAGGGTATATTATTATAACAATACCATTACCTAATTGTATTTATGAATTTCCACAGATGATAATGTTAGAAGGTGCTAAAGCTACAACTGAAACTGTAGATGCATTGAGAACTGGAGCTGCTGCAATGAAGGCTATGCAAAAAGCAACGTACGTACTGCAATAAATTCATCATATCATTACCATATCATTGATGTTTGCTGACTTGCGATTTATGCCTTCTAAATTAGCACGTATTTTCGGGTCTCTCATGAAGCACTGGAAGTGGCTAATTCTCACTGTTTTACTGAAACTTGCTTTCTTTACAGGAATATAGATGATGTAGACAAAACAATGGACGAGATCAATGAACAAACCGAAAACATGAAACAGATTCAAGAAGCACTCTCAACTCCGATTGGAGCTGCTGCTGATTTTGATGAGGTTAGTGTCTGTTTTTCCCGTGATATTTATCTATGTTTAAGAATACCATGTCTAGCATTCATACTCATCAAACAATGAGTTGAAAACTTTTGATGATGTAGGATGAATTGGAGGCCGAACTCGAAGAACTTGAAGGTGCCGAGTTGGAAGAACAACTTCTTCAGCCTGCAACAACCGCTCCTGCAGCTCCAATCCAGGTACCTGCTGGTAGGCAACCAGCTCGACCTATTCCTCAAAAGCACACTGCTGAGGAAGATGAACTTGCAGCATTGCAAGCTGAGATGGCACTTTAAGGTAATCCACTTTATTTCAGTTTGTTCCTAGGAATACTTTGGAAGCTTAAAACATGGTGAATTGGTCCGGTATTGTATAGTTCACCATTCTCTTATGCAAATAGTTTATTTGATTTGGTTTTACTCTGTAGGCATCTAGTAGAGAACTGATTTTGTTGATCGGAGTACTGCACCCGCATGTCATGTTGCAAAGCATGAAAGAGAGGCCATTGTTGTATTAGTGAATCTCTTACTTCAAATTTGTGTGTATTTAAGGTTTGAAAGACAATGTAGATAAAGATATTTGCATTTTTTCTATGCGGGCAGTCCATGTAGCTCTCTTGGCTTAAATGCCCTGCAACAACTTAAAAATGAAGTTATATTGTCTGAGAAAGAACATGTTTGTGTTTAAATCCCCAAATACCAATAAATATGTGCTCTGTATGTTATTGAGGAAACTGAACTTAAACAGAACATAATCCAGTTTTAGTTTAATAATCGGGTCGGGTTAATCAAGTTAAACCAATAGCTAAGAACCATGAATTAAATTAGACCCCATGTCCCCACCATCCTTTTTGACTACAGAGCCATCGGTTTTAGTTCAGACTGACCGTTTCCAGGAGAAACTATGGTTACAAATAGGGTAAACTACAACGGTGGTGACTCAAATGATCCAAGAAATCCCTTAAATTAAACATTCATTATAGTTGAACATAGTACAACCTACATGACTACACTATTCACAATGTGTTACATTAAAACCTAACATAACAATTAAAAGAAAGCAAACCCTTTTTACCAACTTCATTAATATGGATGACTTCGTACATTAAGGTTAATAATAATATCCACTGGTTTTCAATGCATCTGATCAGAGGCAGTGAACAGAAAGTGAGGGCCTTCAAAATCAAGTTGTTCCAGTAAAATCCTTCGATATTCAGCTCCTCCATTGCCAGACCAAACAGTGGAATAATCCTCCAGGGAAAACAAAGATGAACCGAAAAAATCCGAAACATCTTGAGAAGAAGAAGACACACTGTAATTGTTACTCGCAGCAGTTGCAATACTCGTGGTCGTGGTATAATCCATGAGCCCCGGTAGAGGAAACTCATTGATCTGCTCCAAAACCAGCCTCGAATAATCATGATTCTGCTGGTAAGAAGATGATGTAGCAGTGTCGTCTGCAACGGGGACCGAAAAGGTAGAGCCATCCGTGCTGGTTTGATCATATCTGTTTTCTCCCGACAGTAGTACTCTTTTCTTCAACTTGGTGTTCCAATGGTTCTTCACATCATTGCCTGTTCTTCCCGGGAGTTGAGCAGCTATAATAGACCACCTAGATTAACCAAGAACATGGATTGCAACATTGGGTTGTTTTCAGATGTAGACAAAAAGTTGGATGTTGTTGAAATTGACTTGCCTGCTTCCTATGTTGTTATGGAGGGAGCATATAATGTTGTCTTCTTCCTCGGTGAATCCTCCATGCTTGATGTCTGGTCTAAGATAGTTCAGCCACCTCAGACGACAACTCATCCCACAGCGTTTAAGGCCTAAGACATAAAATTAATTATCTTTACATATGTGACCCCAATGTGACCCTTTTAGCTCGGTTTTGACTAAATCAGACCAAGGGGATTATACTTTACAGGCTAAATCACGAATAAAGCATAAATTGAATAACACCCATTAACATGAAGGGAATAAAAGATCTAATAAAGTTTTGAAGCATAAGGTCTTGTGGAAGTTGATGCAAATTGAAGTTGGAAACCCAAAAATTCAACATGCTGAATAGTACACATTCAGGACTTATGAAAGACCACTAGGCACCCGGCCAATTTGCTTATTGTGCTACACATGGTCATCGGTAAACTATCAACCTCAATTGGGGTCACAGTTTCCATTATCCAACAATGGACGTGCAGAATCTTCATCCAACTGGTCTTCGATAATATCTTTGGGGTGCAAAAAGCTTGGTTGATTCGTTGAAGAAAGAAGCCTCGCCCACATCCTATCCGTAATCACAACGTGGTTCTGTTTCTCGGTAATCCGCTGCACAAAAAATGTCATTCCGAATTTCTCATGGTATCAGTTTAGCCATGGATTCATATATGATATATCTAATTCTAACCCCACCTGTGATTGTGTGTGTGTATCAAGGCAAATTCTTTGGGAGAGACTATGATAGTGCTTAAGGTCATCTTGACAAGACCGCTTGTGTATCCGGTGTACCCAGCCATGGCCCCATGAACAGCACTTTGAGCAAGAAGTGTGCAGTAAACATTGTCAGATGCATTACTTGGAATAGCCCGAATCATATAAGTAGGATCTGCGAGAAGATGAAGAAAAATGCTCAGTAACTTCTGCCATTAATCAGCAACTTCAACTAAAAAAGACGTATGATTTCTTAAATGAAATCTTCAAAAAGATCTTAAATATTTATGTGACTGACCTATATATTTGAGATTTATGGTCATCTTCCTTTCTTTTGAAAAGTGATCCTGGAAATGTCAGGCAAAAGCCAATGCATGTCACACCAAAAACTTCCATATTATATACATCATTACATGCCCAAAGTCAAATCTATAAGGCGTACCTTGATCCTCTGTGATACCCATAGCGCAACATGCTGGAAAAGCTTGTTTCCTGAAGCATCTTTCTGTGTAGTTGATTCAGCAAGCAGTTCCTGTCCGGCACCCTCCGCTATCACGAGAACCATATGTCCATTTTCTTTAAGTCGTCTCTCAATATATTCAAAAAGTCCCCCAGGTCCTTCAAAATAAAAGGATGACTCCGGTATCAAATAACAATCCACATCTCTGCTTGCAAGAGTAGCATACATTGTGTCACGGGGTCAGAGTTTTCGTGCAGGGACTTCTATCCGTGCGGCACCTCGGGTCTCTCGCATGCCCGAGGATCAGCCTTAATGATCTCCGATTCTTATTGGTTTCGCTCTCCTATGGGTTCATCAGGGAAGCGGGAACAGCTCCCGACCAGTGTGGTGCACGATCAGCGCGCGATGGGATGACTGCGCGGCACGTACTACACTCTTAATGTTATCTCGCTCCCAAACTTTTCGGTCCCGCCTAGTCACGACTCACGGTCCGTGACAATTGCAATAAAACCTGAACATAACTCAGGGTTAGATTTCATTAAGAATAAAAGAGGAAAAATCTAGCACAGTTATAGGAAACAAAGAAGTATGATAGAAGGGAATTAAAATCATCTACGGAACAAAGCCAATATAATTTAAAATGATGCAACTTAAACCAATATAAATGTAGTCACTTGACAAGAAACCATATATTTAAATTAATTTACTTGTTATTTAATTAAGTTTCTTCCGTATTTACAGACGAAACCATATATTATTTGAGAGGAACTAATATTCCTCTCAAAATTTTAGTATAATAAAAATACATAATTTTTTAATTTAAATTATAAATAAATAAAATCTTAATTTTTCTTAATTTTTATATTTAAATATTTAATAATTTTCATTTCTCTTAATATTTTTAGTTTATACACGATTATGACCCATAATTTCAAAAAATGGATCGGAAACCAACAGAGTCTGGACCGGCCGTACAAGTTTCCAATACCTTATCGTTGGGGAACTTAAAGCCCATAAACAAATAAACGGAGGAAAGCCCACGGGCCCATTTTTCGAGTTTTAGGATAATCCAATATTAGAATTTGCAACCTGTATTTAATTTAATTATTTTTATTTTTTAAATATTCGATTTAAATTATTTAATTATTAGTGTATACTAATTACATCACATGTTAACAAAAAAATTATTTATCGTGTAAATATTGATGTGTATTATGTAATAACATAATATGACATAATCAATAATTTGAAGATAAAATTAAAATATTTTAAAATTTAAAAACTATTTTAAAATAAAAATCATAGTTTGTAGATATATTATGCAAGTAATTATTATATTTATACCTTGATTAATTAATCATATTGCACCTAAATCCACACCCAGAGACCAGAAACATGTATTCTTGTTCGACTCGAATTTAATCCGATACTAATATAATAAAATTCGACTCGATTTAATATGAATTAAAATATATTTCTACCCATCTTGAACCCTACCCATATACTAGGCTTTTATTTGGCCCACATTTCCCCTACCCTTGTTCTTCTCCAAAAATAATTTCAACAAAAATAAAACAAATTAATAAAAATAATTACTATTTGATAATTTAATAATAAAATATGTTTATATGTCTTAAATTATTTATTTAAATATTAATTAGTGATACCCTATAATGAATTAATATCATTTTTATGATTTTACAATCCATAAATGAAAAAATAATTTTTATAAATAATTTAAAAAGTAGACATATAAGCACTCACCCATAGCCACGTGTTTGTTTTTCAGACATATTTAGGTTTCTTCATCATTATTTATTTTAATTTTTTGTGTTTAAAAATATAAATTATAATGATTCAGTCCTTGACTAATCCAAAAGAACATGAATGTTATAAAACGTGAAGCCTGAACCATAATGCTTTTCCAGCAAAAAAATCTACGAAATTGGGCCCACATAATTGGCCCCTTGGAGTGTATAATACTTTAAAATTTCACAATTAGGTCCTTATACTCTTGTATTTTTTAAATGTCACGATATAGAAAAATACGTTAATTGAATAATTACTTTAGTTAATATTGTTTTTTGAAATTATTTTTATTTAAATTAAAAAATTATAGATAAAAATTAATAGTTAACTAATGATAAATAATTCAAAATGATTTGACAAAATGACATGTCCGAAGAAATATATTTTATATTTTATAAAATTATTTTTTGATTAATTTGTCATTTTATAAAATCAACATATTTATTTATACGATACTACTATTACAATATACAATGTTATATATATTTATCATGTTATTTTAAGTTATTTATCGTTGATTGATTAAAATTTTTTATTCGTAGATGAACTAATTTGACCTAAAATAAAATATTAAATATTAAATTATTTTTAAAAAATAAATAAAACTAAATTAATAATTTAATCAAATATTAAGAGCATATATGATTTTAATATATAGTTTTTAGGTGGTGGTGGTCCATCGAGTCTCATTTTCCTTGTCTATCCAGCAATTCCGTAATTGCGAAAGGAAATCATCATCCCCCCTCCATCTCAAAATCCATGTGAGTTCGCTTCTCATCCTTTAATTGGAATCCTTGTTCTCATCATATGCTTTCTCTCTTATGTTAATTAACTATTTTTACAAATAAACACAAATATATAAAGCCTAAAATTAAAAATATCAATAATAAATTTTAATTTATACAATTTTTTTTTTAGTTTGAAGATTTAAAATCTTAAGTTAGGATTTAAGGCTTAAGATTTAATGTATAGAACCTATAATTTAAAATTTACGGTTAGAGTTTAGAGTAAGGTTTAAAGTGTTAGACGATGAATTTAGATTTAAATTTTATAACTTAAATATGAAAGGTTGTATAAATTCTTTTTACGGTCTGTGTATCAATATAATATATTTATATAAAAATATAAAAAAATAATTTTTGTTAAAGGTTTGATTTAATGTTTTAGAGTTTAGAACTCAGTTTATAAAGGATTAATATTTTAAAGATTATGATTTTAGGATTCATTGTTAGAATTTATGTTTTAGAGTTTAAAGATTATAAATTTAGATTTTAATTCTTAAAATAAAATTGGATATGCTTGTAGAATGTTTTTCGACTCTCTCTGCATGTAAGAATGGATCGAGGGAATGTTAGGGACAATCACATCATCTGAAAAATTTAAATTCTTATATGATTTTTTAAAAAAAGAATTTAAATTTATATTGATGATCTAATTTCGAAGGCTTGAAATTTTCAAATATGTCCATAATTTTAAATTTAATGTCAAAAATATCCTTAATATTTATCTGAATAATTACTTTTACTCATATTATATTTTTAAAGTATTTTAACTCTCGACCTTTCATTTTTTAGGTGAAAATGACCTTTTCGAGAATAAAAAATGTTAATAAAGTAATCTTAAACAATTTGAAATAACTTAATATAATGACACATTAATAGAAAAATAATTTTATATTTTATATAATCTTAATAAAATTAATTTTAACTGATGTATCATTCTATCAAGTCAACATTTTTGTTTATAAGATATTATTATACTGGTGTGTACTGTCATATAGATTTACGACGTCATTTAAATTTATTTATCATTAATTGATTAATGATTTTTACATAAAAAATTATTTTAACTTAAAATAAAATATGAAAAACTAAAATACTTTATATATATATACTAAAATAACTATCCAGTGACACGTTATGTGCATTTTTTATTATTATATAATAATTTTATTGCGTAAAAAGTTCGCAATCCTTAACATAAAATCTTACATTAAATAATATGAATAAAAATTTATTGTCCTTTTTCGATTCCCGTATATATTTTTCTGTATTAAAATAAGATTTAGGGTTAAAAATTAAGGTTATATTGTACATTTAAGGTTTATAGTATAAGATCTAATATTTAAGATTAAAATTTAAAATTTAATTTTTTAATACGAAACACGGAAAAAAATATAGAGATAAGACACATTATTTTGTCCGTAATAATACCCTCCTTAGATTACGAAGGAAAAGAAGTGTAATTTTTTTCCGTATATATACATGTCGTCTTCCTTACTCAAAGCTTCTTCAATGCCACGTCCATCATCATATCTCTTAGCCAATAAATTCATAGATTAATTAGCATCCATTGCTATATAAGTATGTATAAAACAAAGTATTCATGTATATTTGAAGTATATAGATATAGGTACAGGGAGGGGGTTGCCATGCTTTTGAATGTGTATCCTTAAGTAACAGCCATGGAGACCGTTTCCTCCTTTTACTAGCTTTACCAGTCAAGTCCTTAAGCTTTAGAGCAAGAAAGATACTAAAACAGACACCTGGGTTTGTTTCTCTCTCTTAAACCGCCATTGATTTAGCAAAGGTGGTTGAGTGTCGTAGTTTACCAACTTTTTCCCCGTTTTCATATCTTCAGTTAAAGTAAAGGCTATCCTATATGTATCGATTTCCCATTGTGTGACGGTTTCCTTTCTCTTTTCCTTTCCCTCTCGCTTTGGTTCTTCTTCCTCGAGGGAAAGTGAAAGCAAATATCTTCTCTTGAACTTTTGTTCTGATCTGGGATTTGCTTGGAATTTCTGGTTTCTTGGTGGGTTTTTGGTGCTTTCATCCTGTTTGATGTTTGTTGCAGAAGAAAGGTTATATAGTTTCTGTTATATAGAGAAGAAGCTAAGTGTGATATGAGTAGTTTGATGCAAAAGGAACTGAAGAAGCAATATGAACAAGAGTAATTTGGGGTCCGTCAGCAGCTCCGATCTCATCGATGCGAAGCTCGAGGAGCATCAGCTGTGCGGATCCAAGCACTGCCCTGGTTGCGGTCACAAGCTCGAAGGAAAGCCGGTAAGAAGAGTTACTTGCTCTTTGCTTCAAAGTATTTTTATTAAAGCTTCTTTCTTTTTGTTTGTTTGTTCTGTTGCTTATTCTTTTTTTCGCTTTAGTTTAAGCTTTTGATTCTCAATGATGTGTGAATTTTCAGGACTGGTTAGGTTTACCGGCCGGGGTTAAATTTGATCCGACAGACCAAGAACTGATAGAACACCTTGAAGCTAAAGTCGAAGCCAAAGAAATGAAATCTCACCCTTTGATCGATGAGTTCATCCCCACCATTGAAGGAGAAGATGGTATCTGTTATACCCATCCTGAGAAACTCCCAGGTAGATCAGAATATATATATATATATATATATATATATAAATGTGTGTGTATGTATGTGCATTGTTTCATTGAAGTTTTGTTGCACCTAAGTGAACCTAACTTTGATTGCTTTTGGATTTGGTTTTGTTACATTTCTTGTAGGAGTGACCACAGATGGATTGAGCAGGCATTTCTTCCACAGGCCATCCAAAGCCTACACCACCGGGACACGAAAACGGAGGAAGATTCAAACCGAATGCGACTTACAAGGCGGAGAAACGAGGTGGCATAAAACCGGCAAGACAAGGCCGGTGATGGTGAACGGCAAGCAAAAGGGATGTAAGAAGATCCTGGTTCTCTACACGAATTTTGGCAAGAATAGGAAACCGGAGAAGACGAATTGGGTGATGCACCAATACCATCTCGGTCAGCACGAAGAAGAGAAAGAGGGAGAGCTCGTTGTATCCAAGATATTTTATCAGACTCAACCAAGGCAATGCAACTGGTCGGATCGAACGACAACGGCGGCGACTATAGATGCAACCAATGCCATTGCCAATGATCCGAATGGTCGAAGAGATAGTGGAAGTGGGAGCTGTTCTTCATCAAAGGAAATGATCCCTCTTAGAGATGAAGTCGCAGCTGCTTTATCGAGTTATGCCGCTGGTGCTGCCATGGATATCCAACAGTTGAAATCCGACCATTTCAGCTTCACCCCATTTAGTAAAAGCTTCGACGAGGTACAATTTTGTTTCATACAATCTGTTTTGTTCTCCCTATACCGTTTAACATTCATCAACAACCACGAAATAAAAGCATAAAATGATATTGACATTGACATTGGTACCTCACTACCTTGAACAATTCTACGTAGGGCTGCTTTCTATTATTATATTCTTAATTAGTCCATGCATGGCTTTAATTTACTAGCTAGCAATCTGTCTATTGCAGGTGGGGATCGGAGAAGCTTCAGCCACAAGGGAAGTTCCGACTCAAGGCGGTTGTGAAGAGATACCTGAACATCTCCGGCCGCATCATATGGCTCATGATCAGCATCTACAACACATGCAGATGGCTACAACGGCCTTCCACATTAGTAGGCCGTCGCATCCTATCTCCACCATTGTCTCCCCCCCTCCCCTCCCCAACACCTCCGTCATTCTCGACGACCATTCCTTCCATGTCTCCAGAATAATGCTTCAAAACCAAAATTTCCAGGTAATATATGTATATATATTCAATTAATTAATCTTCATTTCACCAATAGTTCAAACAAGGTCACATTGTGTGTGAAGAAGATATTTTATGCATAATTAACTAAAATTAATACCATTTTATGGGGATGCATGCCGCTCGACCATGAAACTGAAACTCTGGGATTTTTGTGGGTTTAATGTAGTCAATGTGGCAGACTCAAAGTAGCCATGCTTGCTTTTTATTGTCAGCTAAACTGGGAACAATGAACTGTCTTTATTTTTTTATACTTTCTTTAAATCCTTATTGTTCATTATATATTGTTGAAATGAATGAAAATGCAGCAACAACAGCAGCAGCAGGAGCAACATTATAAACTGGGAGGAAGGTCTGCATCAGGTTTGGAGGAACTAATCATGGGTTGCACTTCATCATCAGATATTAAAGATGTGAGTATGAACTTTTTGACCCTCAAACCTTTGAGCTTTGTCTTTGTCATATAATACCAACTAAGCCATGGAAGGAAGAAAGAAAAAGTAAGTGAAGAATATATGAAAACAAAGGATAAAAAGAAGTGAATATATATATATATATATATATATATATATATATATACACACACTAATTTCTTTAGTAATATTATTTATTGAGATTAAAGAGAGAGGCCACAGTTCTTTTCTTTTTCTCTTTTTTTCATCAGAGTTTTAGCATGGCATTCAGCATCCTGTAAAGAAATGCACGTAGCTATCATACTAGTCTAATAAAAGTGCTGCTGAAGAGAGTGCACAGCTTTTTCAAAATGGTTTAATTCACGATTCAACCCCTAAAATATATCTGTTTTCCTACATTTTCCATACCTCAACTGTTTTTATCCACTTTGATATTTAAATTATCATTTTGTTCAAATTTTCTAAAAAAATCAGCTAAAAACATGCATCCTCTTTTATCACTCTCATACTCCTATATATAGTAGAAACCAATATGTTAGGCAATTTTGAGGTGGTTTATGGTAAACATGTTACATATAAATCAAGTATATTTGAATGTGAAACCATGAAAGCCTTTCATATGAAATCAAATCACTGAAAACTATACAGAATCTTCTTTTACATTTCTCTTTAGAACAAAAACAAAATATAAAAAGAAAAAGTAGTTGGAAAACTAAAGCCTATACTACTTTCCCTGCACCACCTTTGGTTTTCTTTTGAATACATGTTGCTTTACGAGTGCTGTGAAATTCTGGAAATTATCCCCCTCTGAAGCTATTTTGAAAACAAAATGGAAAAAAGAAAAGCTCCAAAAGCAAAGAAAACAGACAGACAGTTAATAACATTCTTTTGGTTGGGTTCATGGGAAAGGAGAAAAGATAGCAACATGCATGAAAAACCCTATTATCATATGTGTTGCCTTATAAAACAGTTTGATTGCTGTAGTTGGAGAGAAGACAAAAAAGAGGCAGCTTCTTCATTTTGTTGTGTTTTGGTAAAAACCCTAATTATAACATGTTTTTCATTACTTGGAGTTCTGTTTGTTTGTGCTTGGAACAGGAATCATCCATTACAAACCCACAAGAAGCTGAATGGTTGAAGTACTCTTCATTCTGGCCTGATCCTGACAACCAGGATCATCATGGGTAGAAGCAAAAAGAATGAAATTCCTTACAGACATCATTATTATCATCATTAGTAGTAGTTGAAGCCTAGCTCTGGTCAAGTTCTTTTCAAGGAGAAAGGCCAAAGGAAAAACCAACCACCTATTACTTTTGTTTTTTTCTCTTTTCTTATTCTAATGGGGGAGGACCAGAGGGACCTGGTTTATATGACTTCCAAAGTCTCAAATCAACTAACTGTAAAACAGTTCATGTTGGAAAGAGAGAAAGAACAAAAGAAAAAAGAAGGTGAAAATAAAGAAAGTAAAAGTAAAGAAAGCAAATGGGAAGAAGGCTGGTCTATACTGACAAATAAGAGTGCCAAATCCACAAAAATCCCTTCCCTGCATGAAATTCACCACCATCAATATCATCTTTATATGTCTATTCTTATTATTTTATTGTTTCAAGACTCTTTGTATATCTATTTTATGGAAGATTTTCAAGGCTAGAGCTAGCCAATTGGTAAATGCCACATTTGAAGTAGGTAGGGTTTATGATTGACTTGTCTGCAGGCCATATATATGCAAAAATACCCTAAAGTAGAGGATAATTAGTCCTTAATTAATACTTAGGACTTATAGATCATGATCATGACAACTTTCCATCATATACATTTCCATGGTCAAACCCCATTTATGAAATAAAACCAGTTTCCTTCTATTGCTTTGTCCCTACAATATACTCATCAAAAGGGGACAACCCTGCAACTACACCATCATATATGCTCACCATTCACCCAATCAATGTCAAAAGGAAAAGAAAACTGGTCTGGTATTGCTTCTGCTAATGATGCATGAAGAAAGTTGGTGCAATTCATTTTTATCAGCTCAAGTATTTTCATCCCTTTTTTATCCTTTGCAATTTGCCTTTAGTGACCAATGGTGGGAGATGTTCAGAGGGGGAAGCTTTGAAATAAGAGCTCCTTTCCTTTGCTGCATTGTATTGGTACTGATGTTTTTTGCCTGTGGAAAAGTAACTGGACTTTTGCCTGGTTTGGGGGTTCAAATGTTGGATCCTCAACCCTTCAAGTGTAAACCAGTAAGAAACTATATTAAAAAGGTAGAGACTGTGAAATTAGTTAACTGATAAAAAATATAAAGAAAATATTTAAATTATAGAAGAATTTAAAATCTTTAAAGGATACGACTGATAGAAGTGATTATTTGATCGTGTCGAGTAAAAAATTTTTGAGTTATTTGAGTTGACGAGTCATATTTTACAACTCAAAGTTATTTAAAATTTTTTCGGTTCGAGTCGAGTTTTCGAGTTCCTATAAACATTTAATTGTAATTATTAATCATGTTATAGTATGATTTGATTCCAATTTAAACGACTTTCTCTAATCATATAAGATATGCATGTATATATTTTTTCATGTGTAACAATATTTTTTTTATATTTTTATATATTAATGTATATATATCATAAAAAATTGAGAGATCCATCTCAAACTTAAAAATTAATCCTTTAATTAGTAAAAATTTCGAATTATTCGAGTTATTTGAATTTTCATTTTACAACTCGAACTTTATTTGAATTTTTTTTCAAATCGAGTCAAAACGAGTTAAATACTTTTGTCTCGAATCGAGTCAAATTATTCGAGTTTTTTCGAGTCAAGTTGAGTTTTGTTCACCCCTAACTAACTCAATACCTTTTGGTCCAAACAACATATATTTAATGTACATAAACTCAATATTAAAACATAAAATAAAACGACTATAAAACCGATAATACTCTTTTGAACCAAGCATTTTAGTGTACTATAAAGAGTATTTTTCTCAATATTTTTAACGCGGTCATACAGTAATATCTATTCCAGCCGAATTAAATGTTTGAACAACTCAACTTATATTATTTATGTTCGAGATTTGATCTATTACTTTTAATGTAATTATTTGTAAAACTTAAAATTTTTATCACTAGGTCTCATACTTATTTTTAATAAAAATATTTTTAAAATTTTAATTTAATTTCTTTTATTTAAAAATACAATATATTTGTTATCACTATCAACTCGTACTTATTAACGGTCAATTTATTTTTGACCATGCTTATGATCGCAAGAACCATTGCTCCTCCGTTCTAATATACTCGACGACTATATCATTTTACTATAATTAAATCAATAATATTTTTAAAATTATCGATATTTATATTTTATATTATTATTTACCGCTCATTCGAATAAAAATATCTATTCGAAGAAAAAAATTAAAAAATTTCAACTTTTCCAAAATACTTGTTTGAGTCTAAATCATATAAAAACACCCTTATTTAAGTTTTATTTTGGTCCAACAAGTTTAATTTTAAGGTAAATTATTTTATTGGTCACTAAATTATAAGTAGATTCTAGTTTGATTCTTAAATATTTTTTATTCAAATCATTTACCGTTTATTTAATAATAGTATAACTTGCTAACAAGGAAAAGCCTAACAACGATACGAACCATCTAACCTGATTAGTTAAAAGAAACGATTGTTATTCTTGAAGGTCATGGATTCGAACATCAGTAATACACGTACAATAATTAAACGATCAATATCAAATAATTAAAAGTATACTTTAAAACAGATATTACTGTAATCATTATAGCTAATTAAAAAAAACTGATAACGCCGGGGTCCATAACATTTGCACATTACAACCATAGTTCATAGCAACATGCCCCCAGCGTCAGCCACTCATGTCAAAAGCAGACCAACAAGTTTCAGGAAAAAAACGTTCTTAGCTAGAGGCTTCATACAACTAGGTAGGGGCGGAAAAAAAATCTGATTACTCGGTTTTGGTATCAGACTCGGTTATATTTAGTAGATTTTTATCTGGTATTAGTTCTGATAAAATTAGAATTAAATCTAAAATTTAAGTTTTGATTATAATCGAGACTGAATCTTGATTTTTTAGATTTGATATCCGGTGGGTGTCCAATAGAACCGGGACTAATACCAATACCCAATACTAGTTTTTTTTTTTGTAATAGATAATATTATTTTGTTTATTTTTTTTATCAAACTTTTTTTTCTTTATGTATGAATATTATGAGTATGACTCTAATTTTATTATTTAATAATATTATTGGTGGTTAATTTTTTTATTGTTCATATTTTCTTAATAATAAATCAATAGATCAGGAACCCGATAATGGTACTAATTTTCACTAGTAATGAGATTGGATCTTAAAATTTAAGATTCGGTGTGATAGGAACAAAAAATAATTTCAATTTTTAAGAAGCGGTGATTATCGAAACCGAGATCAATTTTATTTAAATTGATCAGATAACCGATCTTGTCTGCCTCTAAAATTAAAGATGACAATAATATTCGTCACTGATCATAATCTGATATGATGTATTTAAGAGAAATATTTTAATATTAAATTTAAGTTTCGAGTCGAATTAAATTAAAACATGACGATTTCAAATAAAATAATACTATTCAATCTCGATCATGATTTATGTGAATGGTACATCAATCACCCATCAAACAAGGGACTATTACCATGTGAACCTACTTTTCAGGAATGAATGCTGCGGTATGTGTCGGTTGGATTGGACCAGCCGGCTTTTAACACAAAACTGAAGGACTACCTATCTTGTTTTAATGATTTAAAAAAATATTATTATTTTAAGATCATAAATTTAAGTATTAATATTTATAATATAATTTTTAAATAGTTAATTTTTAATGATCGAAAATATATTATAAAATAGATATTATTTATAATTATTATAGTTTATTTTAAAAAATAAAATTGAAGATAAAATATAATTTTAAGTCAGTTTTATATTATTTTTAGAAAATACGATAAAATAATATTTTTAGATCATGTGATTTATATTTAAATGTTTAGTATTATTAAAAATAATTTGAAATAGATAAAATGACTATATAATCTTTTAAGAATATAAGATAATTGATGATATAAACAAAGATAAATAAATAATTTTATTTAAAAATACTTAAAAAAGCTAAAATTTTAAAAATTTATATTTGAAAAACACATTTAACCCGGAAAATTATACATTCTGCGTTGTTTTTATCTTAAAATTATTTTTGATCCTAAAAATATTTTTTAAAGACATTGTATAACAAAGTCTTTGTTGTGCCCACTGTTCCTCCCCTTTTGTGTTCAAGTTTTATAAAATTTTAACAAAAATAAATTTTAGTAATATATAAATTTTATATTTTAAAAATTGTCCTTTTTAATTGTTTATCTTAATTGAGTCTGTATTATTTTTTTAATTAATTAAATTAACGTGTCTTAATTCATAATTTAAAATTTATTCGATTCAATCATAATGTTTGTCTGATTATAAAACCAGACCAATCCCTACAACTTCGGTTCCGTACAGACAAATTCCGTAGATTTTCCAGGCCTGCTTGGACTTGAACATAAAGAAACAAACTGCTAGCTAATTAAGCTAGTTATTAAACCAGAACACAAGGAACAACAGTTACAACAATAAGCTGCAGCCTGCAGGCAATTGCTGTTTATTTTATGTTTTTTCTAGGCTATGTAATACATTGGATTAGGCAGTTTAAAGGAACGTTTTGCCACGGCAAAACCCAGCAAGTCACTCCATTGATCTCCAGAATTACCACGAAGCCTATAACCTTCATTTAACAGAACAGATCGCCTCTCGGATTTGTAGACGGTCGCCGGGATACCTTCCTCAGAAGCTCCTCTGGAACATAAACAAAATCCAAGCACTCAGGAGTATGTTTTCAACAAGGAAATGCTGGCATGAAAGAGTAACATACCTCAAGATAAGCCCTGCCCAGCCGGAATAACCAGCAAGCTCCAGATTCTTGCTGGTGTCCTGCCTCTGACTTTCAGTCCGGCCGGTAAGCACAAATATTTTGAACCCCATCTGCTTCAACAGGTTATACAGTTTCAAACTCGACGGTATGGCTGGGGCCTTGGCCGACGCCACCCATTCATCCCAACTGGTCTCGTTAAAGACCGATCTATATTCATCACAAGATAAACTTAATAACTTTGATCAAATTTATAAATAAATTTAAATAAATAAAAAAATCAAAGAGTGGGGCCATCCATTTGGCTCTATCTCTGCTCGAGGCAGCAACAGGTTAAACAGCACATGTTTCATATTCATATAAAAAAAGTTATCTTCCGAAATAGAAACCGAAAGCATAATTAATACTATATCAAGTAATGGTGGACTCGAACGCTACACGTGGATTAACATAGCTCATAACCATAAGTGGTCTTATCTGACACAAGGAAAGGGTCGATGTACGTACCCGAAACCTTGATCGATATAGTAGGGCAAATTGCTCAACAAAGTCTCGTCGGTGTCGAAGACCCAGGCGTCTTTCCCGTCGGGAGCAATCTCGACGGTGGAGGCAAAGGCAATGGAGAAATTAGCCACAACCTCGCAGTCGGACTCGTAGCGTTTACCGGTCATGTAATAACTGACGTAGGAAAGGCAGCGGGAGGGGATTTGGTGCCAAGCGCCGGCATTATTGGTCTCGGAGGCTAAATGCCAGCTTGCACAGTAAAGACCGTCGTCGTCTCTGTGGGACCGGCTGTCGGTCTCCGATGTTCTCTCCGTCGGGAGACGGATAATGGGGCGAAATGCAGCCGAGGAGTTGACAACGAAACCGACGAGGAGGAGAAGGAATACGGAGATTAGGGGCTGAGAAGCCATTGGAAGTGAAGAAATTATGTCCTGTTGGGTATTTCGATCTCTCTCCCGTGGAGTGGGCGATGGTCTGAAAACATGTCAACGGGATGTCCTAACATTTATATCAAGAGAATGTTGGTTGTCTGTAAAGTATGAAACGCTACCGTTTCGAGGTTCTGGATTTTCAACCGTTCATTTGTGTTTTTCCTTGATAAGATTGGTGTGGTCCTATTTGTGTGACGAGCCCAATTATTGATGGGGTGGTATCACTTTTACTACAAAGCATAGGAAATTACGATGATTCGATATATTTTTTGGGTCGAATTAAGTTTAATAGATTTTTTATATTTAAATATTATATTAAATTATAATTTAAAATAAGTGTCATATGTTAACTTTTAATTGCAATTTAATATCTTTTTGAAAAGTATGATAGAGATTATTTTTTAAAAAATATTTTTAAATTGTTTGATTTAAATATTATATTTGATATTATTATTAAAAAAATATTTTTAAATAGATAAAATACGATTTTAAATTTACGATCACTTTTTAAAAAATAATAATTCACTCCATTTAAAATGAATTGGTTTGAATAACAACCAGTTAATTTAACCAGATAATATATTATATTTTTAGTTAAGGTTAAAAATTCCAATAAACCGTTAAAAAAAAATCATCCGTTTGAAAATGATCCCCACGACTTGGTACTCCAATGGAAGTGATGAAATGAAGCAAAACACATGGCTCACAACTTGTTCAAATCCCTTCGTCCTTTCCTTATTTATCCTCCTCCCCCAATTCCATTTCACAATCAACAAATCCCCTAATTCAAACAAAAAAACCCTACATCTCTCGCGAAACAAACAAGAAAGATTCGATCAAAATGTCGTGGCAAAGTTACGTAGATGAGCACTTGATGTGTGACATCGAAGGCCAAAACCAACGCCTTACCGCCGCCGCTATCATTGGCCATGACGGAAGCGTTTGGGCTAAGAGCGAAAAATTCCCTGACGTACTCATATTTCATTCTAACTCTGTTTTTTTTTTCTCATTCGATCCAATCTGATCTGATTTGATCTGATTCTTTTGTTTTATTTCGTTTATCGCATACAGTTGAAGGGTACTGAGATCGGCGATATCATGAAAGATTTCGACTCACCGGGCCACCTTGCCCCAACCGGCTTACACCTCGGCGGAGTGAAGTATATGGTGATCCAGGGCGAGCCCGGTGCTGTCATTCGTGGCAAGAAGGTAATGTATATAATGTCGTGTCTCCGATTATGATTCCGTTGAGTATGTTGCAACTCGAATTTCATGTAGGGATCGGGAGGGATCACGATCAAGAAGACTGCCCAGGCGCTTATCTTCGGGATCTATGATGAACCGGTGACTCCGGGACAGTGCAACCTTGTTGTGGAGAGGTTGGGGGATTATCTTGCTGATCAGGGCCTGTAGTAGATATGGACCGACCGAAATCAATGGGGTCTTATTTTTGCTTATTCTAAGTAATTTTGCATCTTTCTCTCATTGAAAAAGTTGTATGGATTATTTATTTTTATCATATTATTTATAAAATTAATTAATAAAATATATTTATTTTATTGAGAGATAATTAAAATTTTTATAAAGTCGATAGATATGGCTAGAATTTTAAAAATTATGAGATATTTAATTATAAAAAATAAAAGTTAATATAGATTTTTAAAAAATTTATGGAGACTAAATTAATTTTCTAAATCTAATTTTCTAAAATTATGGGAGGGCATGACCTCCACATGTCTACGCTATATCCCGCCTCTAGATTTATACCGCATCATCCCTTACTTTTGATTTTTTTTATTAATTTTTTAACTTTTTTAAAGATAAATAAGTATCTCAACATGTTTTTTAAAATTTATTTTTTTTAAAACTGTTTAATTATAAAATTAATAAAATTAAATCTTATTTTTTTAATTCTATGATTTAATTATTTTTTAGAATCATTTATTTTAAAGCTATT
Source organism: Abelmoschus esculentus (assembly GCA_035048815.1). Lineage (NCBI taxonomy): Eukaryota > Viridiplantae > Streptophyta > Magnoliopsida > Malvales > Malvaceae > Abelmoschus > Abelmoschus esculentus. Next base: position 793,659 of record JAUCBN010000032.1, read on the forward strand.
TGATCTGTCTCTTCTAGGTTTCGTTTTACAATATTTTTGAAAAATAATTTTAAGGTAAAAATAATATTAAACAGATACTTTTCCAAGTCAAATGTATTTTTTAACTTAATTTTTTAAAAATATTTTTAAATAAAATTACTTATTTATCTTTATTTATATCATATATATTTTACATTTTTAAAAATAAATATCTAAAATAAATATTTTACCTATATAAAAATATTTTTAAATTAAATAATTTAAAAATACTAAACCCTAATCTCTAAACCCTAAACTCTAAACCCTAAACCTTCCCTGATACTGTCATCTTTGTTTCGCAAGTCAATATTCTTATCCATTAATGTCTAATATAAGAGCAACTGGACTACACATTTTCTTAAAAGAATACAGTCTGATTTTTTTTGACTACTTGTTCCTTAAATTGAAGACAGTTGTTAAGATTGGGAGAGATTCAAATGTTGATTTTTTATTTGATTTTGATAAGAATCGAATATTATAATAAATTGTTATAATAGTTAAATAACTTTTAAAAAAATTTAAATTTAAAATCTTAAAATTCGTATAAATATTTTATACTAAAGATGATATTACTAAAAGAGATAATTTTATATTTTAAATAAAAGCGTAAAACGTATTTATTATTAAAAATAATTAATGTGTCAATGCAATTTTATGAAAAAATTTATAAAATTCTAATCACCATCATTAGCCATTTTATGTACAGTATAAAGCTTATTTAATCAAACTGTTGAATCATTGATTCTTTTCATATCAAAGTAAATTGATTTGGGATTATTGGATACAACTTTATTTAGGGTTGAATATCTATTCACATTTAAACTAAAAAAATAATTATCAATTAATTTTATTGAGATAAAATATTGTTTTTAAATAAAAATAAAACTTAAAATTTAATATTATAAGTAAAATAAAATAAATTTTTGCAATATATTATCTTCATTACAATAAGTTTAATATTTTCAATCATTTTAATACGTAAAAATCTACGAATATAATTTTTAATGTTCGATATAAATTTTTTAAATTCTTGACAATAAATTAAGAAAGAAATTCTTTTAACTTTTACAATCTGATTGCTTTTGGTGTTTGGGACATGAAATCCTGTAGAATATTGGCATGGTTTTTTGAAGCAAAGTTACTAAAGATAGAAACTTCATTTTCAACCAAAAAGAGAGAGGAAAGAAAAAGAAAGATGACTGAGCAGGATAAGGATGCCTTCAAATTTAGATCTTATCCAAATGTCATAGTATAATGGGAAAGGTATATTAAATCTAGACCATTAATGGGTAGATGATAATGACAAATATTGTAATAAAAAGAACACAAGGACAAAAATATATTGAAATAATAAATAATCAAACTTGTCAAGCTTATCCTATGCTTACATGCCACCACATATGATCACCAAAAGCAATATCTTTATATATAGATTATATGCTCCCTCTTAGAAAAACATATATTTCATAGGGTTTTCAGAACTCAGATCTTACTTTTGTTCTTGTTCCTGTTCCTGTTCTTGTTTCTGCTGTTGATCCAAATGGGAGAAGAAGCAAACCAGATGTTTCAAGCTATGAATCTGGTGAAGAAAATGGATATCAATGAAGCTTGGGGAAGCAACTTGATGATCATGGAAGGAGATGACTCAATATCCATTGAATCTTCCCTCGGAGAAAACTCATCAGAAAATTCCATTTCTTCAATATCTTCATCAGACTTGGTTGAGGATGCATCTTCTGCAACATCATCATCATCATCATCCAATGGACCACTTTATGAGTTATCAGACCTCATGGCTCAACTACCTATCAGGTAAGCAACAACATAGATCTCAATAAAATTTAAAGTGCTAGGAGATCTTACTAGCGACAAACATAGATTTTTATGTTAAAGGTATAAGATTAGATAATCAATATAAAATATAATGTATATTTTTAAAAATAAACGAGAATTTAATATTTTCAAGGACGCGGGTGTCTCTAGTAGTAACATCCCTCGGTCTATTTTTGTATCTTACTAGCGACGAACATAGATTTTTATGTTAGAGGTATAAAATTAGATAATCAATATAAAATATAATACATATTTTTAAAAATAAAACGAGAATTTAATATTTTCAGGGACGCGGGTGTCTCTAACAGTAACATCCCTCGGTCTATTTCTGTTTGTGCTTGTTTCTGATCAATTTATGCATAAATCTAAACCATTTGCAGGAGAGGGCTTTCCAAGCACTACCAAGGGAAGTCTCAGTCATTCACATCATTAGCAAGGGTGGTGAGCATTGAAGATCTTCCAAAGAAAGCGTTGAATCATTTGAACAACGGATCCAAGATGAAATCATGTAAGAGCTATGCATGGGGACTTGATGGTCAAAAAAACAAGTCATATAGCCCTAAGGCTACCATATCAAAGAAGAGTTTTTCCAGTAGAAGTTGTTTCATGTCTTCTCTAGGTAAGAGAATTGGTAGTGATTAGTGAAAATGAAGGATTGAGGTTATATTGTTCACAGCTAGGCAGATTAGGTTGGTTCTGCAATGCTGCAGGCATGGTGAATTTTTGAATGTATAGCTGTTTTTTCATTTCATGGAAGGAAAACAATTGATCAGCTCACTATTTTTTGTGGATTCAAACGAAAATTGGATTTTTCTTACACAAAATAAAAGTTGTCAAAGGTTTATAGAGGTGACTTATATGAATCTACAACCCTTAACAAGGGGGTTTAAGATTACAAAATGCTATACATCAGTAAACCAGAAGTTGTTTAATTCCATGTGTTACCTGTGTATGCATTTAATCATGGCATCCAAGTACAAAACTACAAATGGTCTTAAAAAATGGTCCTGCCAAGGAATTTTTCTTTGAAACAGGATAATGTAATGGTAGAAACGGCCGTCATCTGAGCTAGTTTGCCCTGCTCCCTTGTGAGAGCAGGTGACAGTCAAGTGTCAACAACCATACTTTATTTTAAGACGCGGGTCAATCTGAATTAGTAGGGAGTCGAGAAAAAGCCTAAAAAATCGGGAGGACAACCAAAAACAACAACCATACTTTTTACCAAGAAACTGTCCAGTTTAATACCTTGCACTCTGGCTTGCTGCAAGAAGTGAAGATTGCAGAGAAATTTCATAGGCATTGGGTACCAGCCTCTTTAACAACCTGAAGAAAGTGAGATTAAAGGGGTCAAACAACACCTTAGGAAAGTGTCATAGTACTATAGTAGCATTAAAGGCATTAATACAAACAGTTGGCAAACAAAACCAGTACAAGAAAAGGGGAATAGAACTTTTAAGAAATCTTCAGCAATAAAAATGTTCATCTACCAACACAACAATTTCAAACTTAGGAAAGTGTAATTGTTGGAAAGATTTTACCTTAAATGCTCAATCACGTGAAAATCTAAATTTTAATTCTAATACTCTAAATCCTAAATTCTAAACCATAAACTTTAAATTTTAACTATAAATCTTAAATTCAAATCCCTACGTATTAAAATCTTAAACCCTAAATTATAATCTCTAAACGCTAAAGTATCAAAATAATTTTTCTTAAAAAATCCTCGCATTGCCTCTCAAATCGTTCTAGCTCTTGCGCTTATAATTTGTTTTGTTAGAATGTCTCCTCAGGCTCAGATTCAACATGTGTTTTACTAATAGGGGTTATAAGAATTGTGTTCTTTTCCTAATTAACCATCTATTTTAAATAAATATTTTTAAAATTTTAACTTGTTTTATGAATTAAATAATAAAATATTTTATTTAAATATTAACAAAATGTTTAATATTTTATTATTTTAAACAATGAAATAAGTCTCCACGCTGGCTTGGACCCGTCAACCAAGACTTCCACAGACAAGATCAAAAGCAAATCAAAATAATCAATGGAAATGCTGACATCTTTACTTGGGGTTAACGCCAAGCTTAGCGACAAAAATGGACCGTGATTAACAAGGATCCATCTTCATCCATAAGTAGATCAGTACAAAACTCGTTAATTGAAATTAGATGGATAATACAAATTGATTTAAATTAATTAAAATAAGTTTTTAAAAAATAAAAATAAAATAGTTTAATTAATTATGGCCGAGTTAAAATAATAATAGGGATACTAAATATATAGTGTAGAATTTACAAATAATAATTAAATTAATAAATTTTAAACTAAATCAATAATATATATTAAATTAAAAACATAATTAAACTAAATTATATTATCATCTTTATTACTTTTTAACTGTTAAGTATTAAAACAAAAATATAATTTTGGATATCATTTTATTAAAAATATTAGTTAAAGTATTAAAATAATAATACGAGAATAATTTGGGTGCTAAATATTTAGTTTTCCCTATAATTTATTACGATCTTATCCATTTATGCATCCTTCCATGACCGAATTACCCTTGACCTCTTGCCCACGGTGTTACACAGTCCCCACTTGCACATGCCTTTTCCCCTCTCTATATAAACCAGCAGTGTTCATAAACCACCGATTCACGCCTCGATTTTTGTATCATTAGCTGAAAACCAGCACTTAGCTGAGAGAGAAATGAAGCACAGTGAGAAGAGTAGCAAAGGCAACGGGAAGTTATCGGACGTTAGGAAGGACAGGAAATCGGGAACCGGGATGAGCGGATCGCCGAAAAAAGGAGGTCACGGTGGCAAGTTCACTTGGGTCGGAGATTGCCTTTTGACGGATGAGATCGGGGACGTCGGACAGGTTGTTGATGTTAAGGATCCTAATTTCGAAGATCCGGATGAGGTCGTGTCCGTTTGATTGCATCATCATCTTCGTTATCGCTTTTGCTTGATTGTAAATATTTGATGCCAGTAAATGAATAAATTGTAATGGTTGTGATCTTCTACTGCTTTTAACTTCACCTTGTTTTAGGTGATGTTGTATTAAGCTAAAGGCAAAAGAATTTGTCCGAAGAATCTTAAGAATCGAAGTGATTTGTTGAATCGGATGATTTCTGAAAAAAATTTACAAGCAAACAATTATTTATATGCCTGTTTCATCAGTTCAATAAAAAAATGACGATCCTCAAGTTGGAAAGATTGTATCTTCAAGAACAAAAGCTGGGATGAGAGCCAAGTTTCAGACTTAGCTATCTTGAGGATTGTTTTTTGGTGCAAAAGTAGGTGTCCAACTTCCATTTCATTCAATACAGAGTCGAAGACTCTCTACTGGATCGTCGGAAGCTCCTCCCCTTGGTTCTTTTAAATTCAATGTGGATGCAGCTGTTCGCGGGAGTTTTGGGGCAGCATGGATCGGAGGTGTTCTTCGGGGACCATGCTGGTTTGAACCTTTGCAAATTTTCAAGATCTATCGGGTTCTCTGATCCATCCCACGCTGAACTGTTGGCCATTCTCGAAGCTTGTGTATCATTCGCCTCCTTGTATTGGTATGATTCCAATCCTCTCATTATCGAATCAGACAGTCTTTTGGCAGTGAATTGGATCGAAAGGCCATCCTTGTCTAAGGAATATTGCAGCGTGTTTAACTGGAATGTTATTTTTGCATTTAGAGAATGTAACTGGGTTGTCCATAAGCTAGCGCAACAGGGATTGACAGGGATGTAGATTTTTGGTGGGTATCTGGGTAGTTTGGTCTAGTTGCGAACTGCATACTGTATGCTTTGAGTGATTGCCTGACTGGTTCTGTTCTTGTATAAGTAATTTGTATGGAATAAAATATGGGTACTCTTTTCCCCTTATGCAACATGATTTCCCTTCGAAACATGGTGCGTGAGGGTTTCCCGTTTCTTTTTCAAAATGAAATTAATGTCCGTAGTTCCAATCATAGTGAAATTGTTCATAATATATTATATATATTCAAACCTGATCTTGAATTTTGCAGTCTAACCACTTGCTGGGTGTAGTTTTGTATGGTTTATGAGCATGTAGGTTTTTATTGGATTTTCAATCATTAGTACAACTGTACAATGCATTATTTATCAAGAAACAGAGCAATTAGCATAGGTCATAATATTGTTTAAAATAAAGGAAAGAACTTGTTCCATTCAATATCTAGAAAAAGAGCAATTAGCTTAGGTCGTGGCAATGCTATTCTCATTTTTTTTGTTCCCTTCATGGAAGTGTGATTATAATCTATCATTAATCTGGAGTTGTGTTATAAATATACCTGAAATAAGGCTTAGTACTGATGATTGATTTTAGTGTAAAGCAAGAAAGCAAGTGAATTTGCAGAATCTAGAGCTCTTATACCCTTACACTCTCACCAATGTATATTACTATCTCAATGGTAGATCATCTTGCTCAATTCATGTTAGTTTTCCATTGAGGACTAAGGATGCATGCCTGACAGCCCTAGAAACTCTCCAGACTTCATATTGCACCAAATTCCAAGATTCAGCAGTGTTTAGATTCTTTGCATTTTCAATTGCATCATCTATTCCCGGGAAGGATGTAGATCCATAATCATTGTGCCTTGATGGTGCATAAATCTGCTCATCACAGTTGTAGTTGATTTAATTCATTTAGTAACAGGTTTGATATTGAATAACATGTATCTAGAGATTTCCATCTTGGGGTTACGATATTTAACTTGGTTACATAATGGGTTTTACAAGAAACTTCAGTACAGTAAAAGTATCTTGTGTTTTTTGGTTATATGATAGTAAAGTTTTGAGGTGAATGAAATTAAGAAAAACTCACCAAGTGTTTGTACCATGGAATTCTAAGAAGTCCGTCACGATCTGTAAATGCCCGCTCTGCCATCATTAGTCTTTCATTTAGTTCTCGTACTTTGTCACGGTCATTTCTCCACATTGATGTCCAACCTTGAGCTTCTTTTATTTCCTGGACAATAATCTTTCCCTTAACTCAATACTTTTTATATACATTTTCAGACTATTACGGAAACTACTGTTACCTTTTTCTGGTTATCTATCTTGCTTGCTGCTTTTGCTAGCTCCTCAATAGACTTGAACAAGGGAGAAAAGGTTATGCCTTTATCTGGAATCTCATTTTCCAGGTCCTCTGCACGCTTCTGTTATCATGGATTTTGTTTCATTACATTAAGCTTCTCTGGCTAATCATTAAATCTTTGTGCCATAATATATTCGAGTGCAGTCTTTTATTTCCTAAAGGTTACCTTACCTGGATTTCAAATGCATAGGAGTGATAATTAAAAGGCAAGAGCTCCTCATCTGCCAGCCGAAGAGCTACTAAACCCCAAACACTTGCCGCTGTTTTGCATGAAAAAGAGACTCATTTTTGTAGTTGGGTTGTTTAAGGTCTTTTGAGTTAAATTTCTCAAGTGAATTGTTTGACTGAAGCTGAAGTAATCACAAATTTACAACACAGTATATGTGTTATTTATCAAAGTGCAATTGGATAGTCGAATGAGCAATGATGAGGAAAAACCTTAGATGCTGCCATGTGTTCAAGGATTTCTAATCATGAGATGCTGATATGTACCTGCAACGTTTCTCTTAAACATTGGGTCACCAAACTTTTCCATCCAGGTATAGTCGTCATACATCGAATGATATACTGGGAATCCTGCATGAACAATTACTTTTAATAGGCTGAAATAAGAAAAACTCTTTAATATTTTGCATCTACCTTGCTAGTGACTTCTATCGTATTCTTCTTATTCATAAAGTTGTGTTTTATTTCTGTTCTGAGACAAGTTAATAATTTGTCATATGTTTAACTTCTGTTCAAAGATGCACAAATAACGTTTGGTTTGGATCAATGTCTAATGAACATCTTGCCTTTTGTTTGATATTTTACATGGATTTTGAGTCATTCTTGATGGTAAAAAATGAAAATTACTGGTAATTTGGTTTCAGGTTCTATAAATATAGGTCCATTGTACCAAAAAATCAATTTTTTTTTTCATTTGTCCTTTTGATATTAACTTCATCAACCTGATGAGTACAATGATTTTTTTCTTTCAATACAATGAATGAGATACTACTTTGGTCTGGTAAGGATATTTATTGGTCATGTAGTCTTTAGATTTTCATGATCTTCGTATGTTAGTCAAAATTATGTACATTGTTTTACGTATTGGAAATTCTTGATTTATGTTTTTCATCCTTATATTGTTCGAACTGTTTTGTTGGTGCTTAACTGCCTATTCGAACATAAGAATTGCATGTATATTATCCTGTCCCTTTTTGGTAGCCCTGTGAAGTAGAAGCAAAGTTTACAAAATACAATGTGCTTATTACCTGCTTTTCCAAAACGCATGTCCGCTGCTGGAACACCAACATGTTGCAGAAAAGCTGCATGATCAGATCCCACTCCTCCTAATCTCCCAATCTTTATAGGTTATGTTCAAGAAAATGGATGTCATTTTTGATGTAGACATGTGAGTCTTTTGGAATAATTTAATTAGTTTCATTATGCTTACCAGAGACGAATCAGTGGATCCAACCCATTGTTCGTAGATTGTTTGAGATGAGTTATCTGGATCTTGAACCTTCAAAAAAAAAACAAATCGAAGAATAATTTAGTCAAACGATAGATCTTGCTAGCATATGCTTCTAAGTTCTAACCATTCCCCCCCTTTTGGTTACACATGGCTATTATTGCTATTGCCTTGCTGTTAGTTTGATTTAACATTTTTCAGATACCTGTTGAGCAGCTTGTTTGAGTAGATCATCCAGTTGTGGAGTTGCAGAAGCCTGAAATCCTGGTCCAGATACCGCGGAGTCAACATTCAAGTATGCCACTGCCCTTGAAGCCAGCAATTCTCTGTTTTCTTCTACCCATTCTGTTGATCCTATCTGGAAGAACTAGTCTGTTTAAATTTCAGTTCAGAAAGAGGAAAATAAAGATGAAGGGCATATGAGAGATAAGCTGGCAGACACACCGAGCCATACTCCTCAGCATCCCAATTACACAAGATGATAGTTCGTCGTGGTTTCCAACCTTCTTTTTTTAGCTTCCAGAGTCTTTCGACAACCTATGCGATGGGGGAATTCAGTTGAAATGCTACTTGTCCAAAGGGTGAAATCTGCTTTCAGATTTGAAAGGTAAGTGTGGGAAGTAATGAGACTATAATCACCTCTAGCAGTGCTGCGGTACCACTGCTGGGATCAACTGCTCCAAATGTCCATGCATCACGATGATTGCCAAGAATGACAAACCTAGAAATAGTTGCAACAAGACACGGAGCATCATTATAAAGCAAGTAAGTGATGCTAATTGTCCCCAAGTCTTTCTTATCATTGATTAGTCTTGGTGTTTGCTTAGTTGATTGCTAATACCCAATTCAACTCTTAGTAGTTCATGCAGCAATAGGCACATGTTTCTGAACTTACCGATCCGGCTCCTCCACTCCTTCAATAACACCAATGACATTTTGAATTGTTGCAATGACTTGTTTCCCCTGAAAACCTCATTCAATAAACAAACCCTTTAGTGACCATTTAAGTTGTGGTTCATTTTGATAGGTTGACTTATCCTAATGTTCCGACTTCCGAATGATCACTTAAATTCAAGGTTACAGATACTTAGATTTGATACTTACATTGTAATTGAGATTTATAATTCCAGGTCCTGGCCCAACTTTGTAAGTTGGGGCATCTTTACTTCCCTGCCAATCATCTTTTGCTACTTGCCCACCAATTGACCTCAAGATTGTTTCACCATCTGAGCCTGATATTGGCAACGAAGGTATCGAAGGAACATCTCCGTTTCTCTCCACCTCCTCAATTGACACCCTCTCACACCCTTCAGTGCTAGGCCATCCAGGCGTAGTGGGGTCACCAGACCCATTATAGACTGTTCCCACCTGAACTCCACTCGGCGGCATCCATCTGTCATCAGGAAACCACTTTGCATCACATGTCCCACCTCCATAATCTTTCCTATCGGTAAACACCAGTGCCCCTATAGCACCAGCTTCAAACGCATTCAACACAATGTCTCCTCTATAAATCTCTCCATATCTTGCCAAAACCACAGTACCGGTAACATTTACTCCCATTTCTTTCAAGGTCTCATAGTCCTCCACCCGCCCATAGTTCACATAAACCACTGGTCCCGTGACCGAACCAGACTTGGCATATGCATGGAAAGTAGGCAGCACTTCATGAGCCACATCTGCATAGGGGTCACCCTTGTATATTTCCTGCTTCAGATCAAAAGTTATAGGTGGCTCAGTAGGAAAAGGTGTCAAAGTCAATGAACGTGACTCTGGGTAGGTTAGTAGAACTTCATAGGAGACTATACGTGTAATACCCAAAAATTATATCTAATTTTAAAAACCTTAATTTTAAAATCCCTAATTAAAAACTCTAATTTCTGAAACCCTAATTTTTTTTGAGGTTTTAAATTAATTTTCTATATTTAAGGGAAAATTTTTCGAGATAAGATTATAGAGTTTTGAAAGTTTAAATGTGAATTTAAAGATTAAAAGTTAAAGTGATGTTTTAAAATTAGATAACTTTTTGGATAACTAATTTGCTTTTAAACTGAGATTAATTATTTTTTTTATTAAGAGTTTTTCTACAATCAATCTTTTTATTAAAAATATTATTTTATTTAATTATTATTTTATCAAAACTCTTTATTTAATATTATATATATTATATAAAGTCTCAGATAAAGATAAGAAGCTCATTTGAAATTATAAAACCTTATTTTTTTTTTTGTTATTATAATTATAATATGATCTAATAGAATTTTAATTCTACTTAAGCTCAATTATTTTTCTCACTATAAATACATATTGTGATCTAAGAGAAATCACTACATTATTTTTCCTCTATTAAAATTCTCTAAAGTCTATGTTCTCATTCTTTATTTCTGTTCGAGATCAAAACTATGTTATGCAATAATTTGAGTCGCTTTGGCTAAGGTGTGTTCTCTTACTGGTGCTAGATGTATTTATCTAAAATATATACTTTTCTGTGACATGTTTAATATTGTGATTTTAGAAATATATAAAACTTTCGGATTTTGAAATACTACACTTTTGTGAGTAATTATGATTTTAAATCCTGTGAATTTGTATTTTCGGATAAATTATGATTTTGGATTGAACTATGATTGAAGTATGTAGTTGTGATTTGTGTTTTGTGTACATCTTGTTTTGCATTGTTTTTCTAAAATATTACTCTTCAAAAATAATTTTATAAATCATGTTTTTTTTGTTTTTATATACCTCTTTGTGATACGTTAAGTTCTTTAGGTTACTTCATCTTAGTTTTCTCTTACAAATCTGTGGGCTTTAAGCAATTCAATACCTAAAGAATCTCATATTTTATCTGGTTATTTTATTATTTAATATAAAACTAACTTTTAGTCATTATTATTATTTTTAGAAACTTTGATGCATTTGAGAATTATGGTTATTTCAGTATATATAAATATTTTTCTTACACTTGAATATTTTATTTGAATCAACTGACTATAATATTATTTTAATGAGTTTTGAGATAATGTATTTGGAGAATTTTAACTCTTTTCAAATCATCAATTCTTAATTATAATTTTAATTTTGGGTTTTAACGAATTATTAAGTATTTAAATATTTTAAAGTTATTATAAAATAATATAAATTAAATTAGTTTTGAGGGTAAAGTTTTTAATGTTAACTTTTTAGGTTCAACCTATCTCTTCTTGTGCTAAATATGTGTTTTCTTTTTGTGCTAAATGTGTGTGGCTTTCTCACGTTAAATATGTGTGTTTTCATGTGTTTAAATGAATATATATGTGTGTTCTCTTACTAGTGCTATATGTTTTATTTAAATATACTTTCCTGTGATATGCTTTGAAAAATATTCGTGTTTTGCTGTCATGTTTAATTTTTGTATTGTGACTTTGATTGTGTATTTGTGTTTGAGAACTCACACTTTTGCGAGTAATTATGATTTTAAATCATGTGAATTTGTGATTTTGGATAAATTAAGATTTCGGATTAAACTATGAGTTAAATACGTAGTAGTGATTTGTGTTGTGTGTACATCATGTTTTTGCATTGTTTTTTCTAAAATATTACTCTTGAGAAATAATTTTGTAAACTATGTTTTATTGTTTTTATCTTCATCTTTAAAATACCCTAAGTTCTTTAGGGTTACTCCATCTTAGTTTTCTCTTATAAATCTTTGGACTTTTGGCAATATGGTACCTGAAGAATCTCATATTTTATATTAATTTTATATTCAGATATTTAATTTAATAAGTTTTTTATATTCAGATATTTAATTTAAACCATCAAATTATAATATTAATTTAATAAGTTTATGAGATAATGCATTTTGAGAATTTTAACTATTCTTAAATTATCAATTCTTAGTTAGAATTTTAACCTTCGGATGTGATGAATTATTAAGAATTTAAATATTTTACAGTTATTATAAAATGATATAAATTAAATTAGTTTTGAGTTTAAAGTTTTTAACGTTAACTTCCTAAATTCGACTTGTTTCTTCTTGTGCTATATATATATTTCTTTATGTGTTATTGTCGAATAAATTCAAATGTGTCTTTTCTTCTTGTGTTAAATGTGTGTTTCTTCTTGTGCTATTGTTAATTGAATATAAATGTGTGTTTTTCTCTTGTGTTAAATGTGTTTCTTCTTGTGCTATTGTAAAATGAATTTAAATGTGCGTTCTCTTCATGTGTTAGATTTTCTGTGTATTGTACTTATTCGTTACTGAGACTTTATGGTATATCGACATGCTATATGATATTGTGAACATTGTGTTACACTATGAGATTGAGATCAGATTTACTGAAGTGTGTGATTCGTATACTATATGGATATCTGTGTTGTGACATGTGATCATTGGCAATTATTGCATTACATGTGCATGGGGTGGATTGTACGGAGGAAGGTGGTTTTACCACACTGTGTTTTGGCGAAATAAGGGGTGAGGGGTTTTGGGGAACTACCTCCACTGTGATCGGTTGGCTTTGCCACTACTGTGTTTGGCGTTCGGAGTATGGGACTGCATTCTCTGTGATATTGCATTTTCTGTGACATTGCATTCATCACTTTTTGTGTTTATTTACTACGAAAGTTATATTATAATTGTGATTGTGATTTGAGTGATATTGTGTGTTTTTTTACTGCACTTTAGAGGCACACTGGGCTTTATAGCTCATTCTTTTAGTTTATTTTTTTTCAGATATCTGACCCTAAGAGTTGGTACTTGGAGATCTCTACCGAACAAAATTTTTTCAGTACGGTTATTTACAACCATTTTTTTCTAGTTATTTTGGGATTATCAGGGATCTAAATGTTTTAAAACCTCATGCATAAAATTGTTATATCCATTTTTAAATCAGAATATTTACTTTTTAATTATGTTTTTATCTTTTGGTTTACAAATTGGATTTGTATCACTTTTTAATTTCTTGATATAAAAATTTTAAAAACAATTTTAACCTACCGTACTCTTTAAGTTAAAATTAAGGGGTTACATTATGAGTCTTCACGTTGCAGGCAGAAAGCATGGAAAGAACATAGGATGCAGCCTCGGCGTTGGCTTGGGAGCCAGCAACATGTGGGCGGCGGGTGAGGGTGTAGAGATGGTGAGAAACCGAGGCATTATCGGCCAGTGAATCGGATATAAACAGCGAGTGATAATATGATTTTGGAGGGGGAGATAAGTGGAGAATAAAGAAAGAGGTGGTTACGGCCAGGAACACGACGGCAGTTGTTTTCGACATGGAAGCTTACATAAGTCTTCACTGCCTTGCTTGTTTTAACTTGTGGGTTGTTTTTTTTTTTTTTTCAGCTGGTGGGAAGAAGAGAAAGGACCACAACAAGAGCGAGGCGGGAAAAATGAAAGAGGTATGAATTATTAGATAATCATTGAATGAACAAAATTTACATATTTTCATGCTTTGGATTCTCAGCTTTGTTTGTTTATATAACACTCTTATGATGTCAATGGGAATCTAATCCTAACCAGTTAAAATACATCGATGATATCAATCTTATTGCTTCTTTTGGTGTTTTCCTCAAATTACATGTACTTTTCTTTAATTACCCTCGAGCTGGAATTTGAAATTTTATTCATTGATGTAACAACTTCAACCACTTCATCCCAGTTAGAGCCTATGCATGAATTATTGTCAGAAGAGAAGGTTGTCTGATTTTAGAAAGAGATGTCTGAGTCTGGAATTATTTCTTTAGAATTCCTGGAAATCTGGACATATCCGATCTCGTACGATCTCGTCTGATCATGACATCGTCCCCTTTAGCTTCCTTTTTCTATTTTTAGACGCAACAACCTTTACTTACATACTCGGTTAATCGATATGTTCTCTTGTCAACATGGATTGAGTTAATCTGTTGAATGCATATTAAGATTAGAGTTTCACCAACATTTTCATTCAACAAGTTACAAGTGGTCCATATGACACTTCATTTCTCTTTGTTAACTATGGGTAGGGTGTCAATTCATTTCACTCGCTTAATTTGTCTTTGTTAACCATGGCTTCCATCACATCATGTAAAAGCAGCATTTATGGCGTTTTTAGTTCATGCATTGGCTCTGGATATACAGTTATGGAAAAATGGAAGGTGGTCTGTCTGTCACTTGTCCTTCTCCTATTGGATTTCAGAAATTTTAGCTCTATCCATTGCCAATGTCTTAACTTACATGTTTGGTGTGCCTGTGTGCTTTGTGTTTGTTTTGAACCTGCATATTCTTTCTTTGGGTCTTAATTCCATCTTATTAGATGATTTTCCTTTGTAATGATTTGAACTATTGATGAAATTTTGACTTTGATAACCGTAGAATAAAATTTTTCCTTGATTTTATTCGTAGGGTGGTTAGCTATTATATACAAGAATTAACCTAATATTTTAAGTAATTAATTAATAAAAAAGTAGAACTCTAGACATTATATTTTAATAAAATTCACTTTTCATAAGTACAAGATACAAAATATATTCTCATACTTAACAATAAAAATTAATAACCTTTTACGTACGTTAAGTGTGATTTCGGCTTTTATTTATAGTTGAAGTCCCAAACCTAGATTTGAGGGGTAGACGTCTGTTTTTAGAAATCAGATTTTTTCTCCAAAACGGCCGTTTAGGATGAAAAATCAAACTAATGAATGAGTGTTTAAAACTAGATGTGGATCGTTCGAGATTGTTGTTGCCTGTGAACGATCGTTTCTCACCACAATAATAAAAAACACAGCCATAGATATACCAACAATAAATTTAGTTTTTTTTTAAATTGAATGAAAATCAAAATTTACTATATACAATTACACCTTTACATTTCATTTATAGCATTACACATTCTGACATGATGAGGATTATAATATAACTAATGGACAAAAATATATATCACAACTGCATTATCTCTTGAAGAATATATTCACAAAGAAGAGAGACCACTCACGGCCATTACAACACAGACAACAAGACATAATAGTAAAGATAAGGGCTTTAATTAAGGTTTATATAAAAAATAAATACATAAAGTATATCAATTTTTTTATTTAGGTAACTAAAATGTTTTTTTATTAAAGTAAATATTTAAATTATATATGTTGGTCAAAATAGATATCTAAAGTATTTTTCAGTTAAAATAAGTACCTAAAGTATACATATTCTTCGTCCAAGTTCATAAAAATTAACATATGGCATTGATTGTAAAATATATTAGGTATTTATTTTAACAAAAAATAATGTAAGTATTTTGACGGAAACTACTTTAAGTGTCTATTTTGACTAAAGCATGTACTTCAGTTATTTATTTTGGTTAAAATATATTTAAGTACTTAAATAAAGAAGTTGGTACATTTTAGGTATTTATCTTTAGTGATATAAGCCTTTAATTAAAAACAGTGATATAAAAAAAACATGTTTTCATACGTGAAGAAAGTATAACCTAGTCCTCTCTTGTGGTCTAGATTGTTTGGTTTTTCCATTCCCATATATGATATATCCTTGAAGTCTTAGACATCATTGTCACCAGAAAGCACCCGTGACCTCTAACTTTCTATATTTCAACAACAATATATATATATATATATATACATATAATCTGACTCGATTCTGGATATAATTAGGATTATTAAACACCGAGAATCGTAAGATCGATATATATATATATATTTATTGCATATCACTTTTCCATTTAACAGTAAAGTACCAACTAAGCTGTATATAAACCATGATTGAAATATACCATTCCCATCACTTGAACTTTTCTGAAACACATTCCATTTTGCTCTCATTCTCCTTTCATTCTTAAAACCATGTCAAAATTTCAACTTTTTCTTTACATCTCTACTTTTGTTATTCTCTTGAATTCAGGCCACACATTGTGCCGTATCAAATCAGTAAGAGTCAGAAACTCTAAAGCCGAGCAGAAACAATCAAATATAACAGAAACCCATGTCTCAGAGCAACAATTCATGCAGTGGGTCAAATTTGTTGGTATCCTGAAACACTCGGTTTTCGAAACAGCAAAGAACAAGCTTCTCTCTTCTTTTACTATCACCGTCGACAAGAATCCGGTTGCTGGAGACTTCATCAGTATTCAAGACGCCATTGATTCTCTCCCTCCTGTAAATCTTCTGAGAGTGGTCATCAAAGTCCATGCAGGGGTTTACACGTTAGTACTTTGACTCTCTGTGTTGTGGCCTTGCTTCAATTGTAGATTTACTCTTTGTTCTTATGATTCTCTGCAAATATATACATACACACACTTACATATACAGATACAAGAATGTGGTTTCCATTTTTTATTGGTTTTTGGTCTTTTATCTATCTGATTGAATGGCCCTTTGAAATGGTTTTTGATCAAAAGAGTCTAGTTCAAGGCCCTTTTTCAGATCAATCTTGTGTCTTTCATGTAGTTCATATCTTGCTTGTGAAAGAAGTCAATTGTTTTGATTTGATTTGATTTGATTTTCAGAGAGAAGGTTAGCATTCCACCATTGAAATCTTTCATAACAATCGAAGGCTCGGGAGCTGATGAAACAATTGTTCAATGGGGAGACACAGCTCAAACACCTGGTCCGACAGGACAACCTATGGGAACCTATGGTTCTGCAACTTTTGCAGTGAATTCACCATATTTTATAGCCAAAAACATAACATTCAAGGTAACATATTTGAACCGGTCTTTAAAAAGTATTCTTATTTGTGAAAGAGAATTACATTGGTGCAGAACACAACACCAGTGCCACCATCGGGTGCAGTCGGAAAGCAAGCAGTAGCATTTAGGATATCTGCAGACACAGCTACTTTCATAGGGTGTAAATTCCTTGGAGCTCAAGACACTCTCTATGATCATTTGGGGAGACATTACTATAAAGATTGTTACATCGAGGGCTCGGTCGATTTCATCTTCGGCAACGGTCTCTCCCTCTTCGAGGTCAGTAACTAATCCCTCACCTGCTTAAGCAATCAATCCTATACTTACATGTATACAATATACATATGACGTTTTCGGTATGTTTTTTTTTTTCAGGGATGCCATGTTCATGCAGTAGCAACATTAACAGGGGCAGTAACAGCACAAGGAAGAGGGACTATCTTAGACGACACGGGCTTCTCGTTTGTGAACTGTAAGGTCACCGGCTCAGGGGCACTGTACCTTGGGAGGGCATGGGGTCCTTTCTCAAGGGTGATCTTTGCTTACACTTATATGGATAACATTATCATTCCCAAGGGCTGGTATAACTGGGGCGACCCTGCTCGTGAAATGTATACTCTATTTCTCTGTTTACACACACACACTTCCCTTTCATCCATTACTTAGTTAAAATCTCCTAATGATCTGAGTTTATTCTATTCACAATATTAAGATTCAGACGCCTAAATTTCCTACGATACTTAATGTTTCATCCTACTAGACCAACTAAAAGTTTGCCGAAACCGTATAGCATGCGCATGCATGATCGGAGATGCTACAAAGTTTTATAATTTTGTACTGAAATGTTTGGGTTTGCAGGACTGTGTTTTATGGGCAGTACAGATGCATGGGACCTGGAGCAAGCTTTGCAGGCAGGGTTTCATGGTCGAGGGAGCTCACAGATGAAGAAGCTGAGCCTTTTCTTTCTCTTGGTTTCATTGATGGCTCAGAATGGATCAAATTGTAATCATCATAACTTTTTGGATGTGTTTTGTGTATATCCACAAAGAAATAACGTTTTCTTATGTAGGAATGTATAATTAACCATAAAAGTGATAGTTATATCATTTTCTTTTTTCGGTCCTTGTAGTGTTTGCATATTTATAATTTAGTCCCAATCATTTAGGCTTTACTCTTGTAATTTACTAATTGATGTCCAATTTGACTTCCATTAAATTGCATAATGGGACATCTGAAAATAAATAAATTGCTCGCATGACCAATATCACACGTGTGGAAGGTAAAATAAGCAAATAAAAATAATGAATCTAGGTTGTAAGATTCTTCGATACTTATTTAGATAAAATTATAATATATTTTTTGTTGTGTCTTATTATTGTCTTCATTAAGATTTAGGGTTAAAAAAATTTTCATTAGATTTAAAAATTAGGGGTAGAATGTATTTTTAGGGTGTAGAGCGTAGGGTTTAAGATATAAAAATTAAGGTTAGTATTTAAATTTTATTTTTTTAATAATTTTTAGCATAAGTCACAGAAAGAGGCATGATTAGAGATTAGAACAATTTTATTCCCAAAATGTAAGATATAAAAGATAATTATATCATTCTAAATTTATTTTAATTTTTTTAAAATATTTTAATTTCATTTCTAAATTATAAATTTATTCTAAATTGACCTCAAACTTTTGAATCCTCTATTTTCACTCTTAAATTATCGGTTTATATTAATTATATCTTATTTTAATAAATTCGTTATAAAATTATTAATTTTTATATAATAATGGTGTATATTATGTAATTATATGATTCGATATAAAAGATAATTTTAGAATGAGATTGAAATGTTCAAAAATTTTGGGGCTAATTTAGAATAAAGGATATAATTTGGGGACCAATATAGAATAAGATCCTAGGGGATAGGCATAGATGCATAGTCATTTACTGGCTCCATTAGAACGACAGCGTTCCAAGCTGGGGAATAAAACGACGTCGTATGTCATCTATTGCATAATAAAGTTCTATTGAATCCACCAGGTGGAGAACTCAAGCAGAAGAAAAAGGAAAATAAGATGCAGAGACAAATCGAACCACCGCCTGAAGCGGTCGGAGGTGATCAAGCGGTGGAGATGGATGTATCCTCCATCACCTCCCTCGATTTCACCTGCTACCAGCTCCGCGATCTCGACTCGGTGGAATTGCCGCCAAATCTCACCGAGTTGGACCTGACAACGAACCGCTTATCGAGTTTGGACCCTCGTATTGCGAATCTCGTTAATCTTAAAACGCTCTCTTTTCGACAGAATCTCTTAAACGACGCTGCCATCGAGCCGATCTCGCACTGGGACTCGTTATCCGGCCTCGAGGTTACCTTATTCATTTTCTTCAATTTAATTGAAACTTCGTTAGAAATACATTAAATTTAGATACCTCTGATGAATTTAGATTTTTTAATGCACAACTTTACGTTTGAATGTCTGTTTTATTTTAATTATTTACTTGTTTTTAATAAAATGTTTGTAATTATTCTTTTACAATTTGCTTTAGTTTCTTTAGCAGTTTTCGAGAAATAAAAGCTAAATAAGAGCCTAGTGAAATAGTTTGGGTTTATTTCCTTTTTGTGCAGGAGTTAATATTTAGGGATAATAAACTGACGAAAATACTAGATGTTGGTGTGTTCAAGAAGCTCTTGGTCTTTGATGTTTCCTTCAATGAAATCACTTCGATGCAAGGACTGTCGAAAGCTTCCGGCACAATCAAGGATCTCTATGTCTCTAAAAATGAAGTTACTAAGATAGAGGAGATTGACCACTTGCATGAGTTGCATATTCTTGAACTTGGTTCGAACAGGCTACGGGTTAGCTTTTAAATTTGCTTGAATAATGTTTCCTTGTGTAAATAATGTGACAAGCATCTATTGTGTGTAGCAGGTAGATTGAAATTTTTTGTTTCATGGCATAATCGTTTTTGTTGATTTTTGTTTCAGTGTTGGAATAAGGGATAAGATTTGTCACTTATCTTGTTACTATTTTTTCGAGCATGTTCTAATTTGTGCATTCGGGTATCGTGATATCTTAGGTAATGGAAAATTTGCAAAATTTCACAAAGTTACAAGAACTTTGGCTAGGAAGGAATCGAATCAAAGTGATAAACCTTTGTGGGCTTAGTTGCATCAAGAAGATAAGCTTGCAAAGTAATCGGTTAACTTCTATGAGAGGGTTGGAGGTATGGCAATTTAAAAATGTAGGTTCTCATAAAGATTTGTATTTCCTAACATTTGGTTGAGGTTTTTCTTTTGATTTTTTTTTTCAAGGAATGCATTGCCCTAGAAGAAATATACCTGAGCCACAATGGTATTTCAAAAATGGAAGGCCTATCAAAATTGGTCAACCTCCGAGTATTAGATGTTTCAACAAATAAGCTAACATCAATCGATGACATTCAAAACTTAACAAAGTATTTTCCCCTTCTCTCTGTGTCTAGGGATCTTATCCCATCATAAGTTGTTGAATAATTTTGTCTGCAGGTTGGAAGATTTATGGCTCAATGACAACAAAATAGAATCACTTGATGGCTTAGCTGAGGCTGTTTCTGGTTCGAGAGAAAAGCTCACCACGATCTACCTTGAAAACAATCCATGTGTATGATTCACTACTTGCAGACTTTAGAGCATAGCTTTTGTTGTTGTTTTAATAATGGCAGCATCCTTATGATTCAAATATTTTCTTGTGGCTAATTGGTTGAGTATCTTGATATGTCATGTTCTCTATCTGGTTCAAAGTCGTCGTCGGAACACGATTCATTCTCAATCCATATGCCATGGAGCTCTGCTTTCATGTCACGGTTTCCTGATTTCATATACATAATCTTCTCAATTATGTTTCCTAAATTAATCTTTGAATGAAGACGCTAATTACTGACATGCATACTGTTTTATAGCATCCATCTAAAGTTGTTAATATCTTTTATGTGCACACTTGGTGATTAATTTTGTTGACTTTTCATAATCTCGTTGACTGGTCTAGTATCCATTCTTCTGTCCTAATCTTCTCATATGTTATTGCAGGCAAAGTCTCCTAACAACCATGCTACCTTGAAACAAATTTTCCCCAATATTGAGCAAATTGATTCTGAAGTGTTTGCTTAGAAGTTTTGGAGGTTCTGGACTGTTTTAGTTATAAATTCGCAATCGTGTCGTTTGGAGTTGCCGAGTTTGCATATTTCACTGTATGAAAACAGGCCTCTGAAAGAGATCCCTAAGGGGATGAGGGTCAGGCTTGCTTAGTCATTGCTTTCAACATTCTAAATTATTGAATTGAACATTCTGAAAATTCACATACGATGCATGATCAAACATTGAAGATAATTAAATTTGAATTATAAAATATAACTACGAATTACCAGTAATGTACGCATATGTTACAGAAAGTTAAAAAAACGATTAATATCATAATAATTATAAAATATTTAGGATTAAATTTACATAAAAACTCTAATAATGGACTTAGCAATAAAGAACATAAAAATGCAAATTTCATGACGGGATAGGAGTGTCCAAAATTATCCGACTGATTCGATGACCCGGAATAAAAATACCAAATAATTCTCGAAAAATATTACCCGATCCGAGAATTAGTGGACCGAGTTTGGGCAAAAAATTTTGAATTTTCGGGTATCCGACCCGATTAGTTTTATTATATATTTATTTTTAGTTTTAAATTATATTTTTATGTTAGATTTCTTTAATATTTATACTTAAAATTAAATTTAAATCTCTAAATTAGTTTTATGTTTGTATTATATACTTTTAGATTTTAAAAATTTTAAATATATTTTTATTAATTTACTAATACCGAAAAAAACATCATTTTAATAATAAAATTTAATAAATATAGATGCATATATAAATTGAAATATTCTAAAATTAACTTAAATCACTCATTTTTATGTTTGGTTATGTATTATAAATTTTTAAAACTTAAATGTTTAATATATATATATATATATTTAATTTTAAAATAAAAAAATAAAAATATGAACCGAGTACCCGGGTTTTACGGTACCCGGATAACAAATATCGATTTAAAGGGTCAAGACACGGACCGATTTTTTGTGACCAAAAGAAATCGGATACCCGGATGGGATGATAAGATCTTTAATTTTTAGCATTGCATAAGACAAATGTGATTATTTAGAGTCTACATAAGGTACGATGAAACAACATTACACATACTGAAGGAAATAAAAAAAGATAATATATCACCCCAGAATTAAGATTTCATTCAGCAAGAAAGATATCCAAATAAACCAGATACGATTACGAGCTATGTTGTATCAGTGTCCTCTTTCGAAACCGATGCGAGATCTACTAGAGCCGCCTTCATAGCCATCTCGCATGGAAGAGCCTGCACTTGCTTTCATTGTCCCTCCAGAACCCACTTTGTCCATTGCTTTCTTGCCCTTCTTGACCTCTGTCAAGAACTGATCAAGACCAAATGGATCAGCTTCTTCAACTTCCTTCTCAAACTCAAGCGGCTTGTCTCTTGGACCACTCTTCTCAGAAGTGCCGGTAAATCCCTTGTCGGGTTTAAACCTCTCAGTTTTCATTAACTTCTCTAACTGCTCATCTGCACCACCATACATGTCTGAATCCATGTCTTTCTTTGGCTTGTAGAGTGTCGACAGAGTAGGTTGCGCTGTGAATAGACCTTTGTCATAGATGTTGTATTGATCATCTGTTGCAAATCCAGAATCCATTCCTTTCTCCTGGTTGAATAACCTTTGATCATACATTACTTCACCTCTTCCAGCACCAGTAGAAGCCATACCGAGAGCAACTTTTTCGCTAATGTCTCTGTCTCTATCTCTCGTAATCTTACTCTTTTTACCCATGGCAGCATCTTTGGCCTCCAACCTTCGCTCTCTCTCCCTTTCTCTGCGACGCTCTTCTCGTATTTTCTCCCTCTGCAACCGCTCCTCTCTTTCTTCCTTCGACTCCTTTGGCATATTCCTTTCCCTTTCTCTTTCCCTCACTGGCTCATAATCCATTCTTGAATCAGTGTCCATGGTGCTTCTGTCGGATGACATTGGAACACCAGCTGATGGTGCCACTGTCCCAGTTCTCTCGGAACGGGCTTTAGCGGCTAAAGCTCGCAACTCCTGCTCCTTCCTTTCCTTCTCCTTCATCATCATCTCTTTCTGCACCTTTGATCTCATTGCCACAGCTTCTCTAGCCTTCTGCTCTGCAACATACAAAGCCTCAGACAGCTTAGCAAAGTTATCATTAATCTGAACCTCCTGCAAACCTCTTCCATCAGCAGCAAGACGCTTATCCAGTGGAATTGTATACCCTTTCGGATTCTTCCAGTTCGAGATACAAGGTGGAATTTTCCAATCCTGCTGATCTTTCACAGTCACAGGCCGTGGAGGGGAATGCATCACTGGAACTGGTGGAGACCCTGAAGCCTTAGGAACCCTCTTATGCTTAAACTTGGGAGGCTCAAGAGGATCAACAGGCATCTCAACCATTCTAATTATCCTCTCCTTAGCACCAGAATTAAATGCAGCCGATTGCTGCGAAGGCTTATACTTAATATACTTCGAATCCGAAGACTGTTTCGGAACATTCTTTGGCTGTGCAGCACTCAATCTCACATTTACGATCTTCTCTAAAGCCGCCTTAGTTTCTTGCATCGTTTCTTCAATCTCTTTTTGCATCTCCTCATCTTCCTCCCCCTCTTCACCACCCTCTTCCTCATTCCTCAAAATCTTCGGAATCAAATCCTTATGCTGAGAATAAACAATCTTCTTCGCATTCTCGTTCTGCTTCACAATCGCATCATAAGCCAAGTTCCCATGTGCATCAACAGTCACCGGAAGAATCTTCGATCCAGGTTTTGCCCCTTTCGCCCTCCCCATATCAAGAGGGTATTGAGCGATATGAATCTCAGGGAAAGCACCTCCATCTCCAAAATCTTCAACTTTTCTAGGAATAAATCCGGCGCGCTTCAAGTAAGGCGGTACGGGCTTTGCCTTTATAGCCAAGGATTTCTCTTCCTCTGACGTATTACTAAACCTTTGTTTAAACCACGGATCGTTCGCGTGGTCATAATACGTCGACGTAGCGTTTTTCGCTTCAGGTAAAAGCTCTTTCAAAGCCGCCATGGCGGATCCAAATCAACAAGATCTCTGCCTATCAAAAAACCTAATTTATGCGAAACGAAAACCCTAATCTTACATAAATAAACGATTTACAAAGCGAAAAAAAATAAAAACGGAACGAGAAACAAGGAAACACATGTTAGAAACAAGAAGATAAATACCTGGAAAACCTCTTGAATCGATCGAGTTTTATAGGAATCGAGCAGAGCAGCAGCTAGATATATCAATTGTCGGCTGTAGAAAGTGGAAATCCGGGTAGGGTTATGATTGTAGAGTCATGCTCGGGAGGGAAAATATCAGAAAAGATAAAGGAATTAATACGGTGCGTTTTAAAAGCTTTTGAATTTTGATCGTTAATATATTTTTTTAAATATTAGGGTCTAATTAGTATTACTAAATTAAAATAGATTTTACAATAGAAATAAAAATTATATAAATATTTTAATTTTAAAATAGATATTATAATTTAGATTAGTGTTTAAAAATTAAATTTAAAATTTTAAAATTTAAGATTTATTATTATTTATAATTTAAAAATAAGAATTTAAATTTTAATATAACAAATATATTTATATTTAAATATATAAATCTTAAAGTCCTAATCATAAATTATAAATTATAAACTTAAAAAATTTGACCAACGATATTTTTATAAAAATCGTAAAAAATTATTTTTTAAAAAATATGTTATTTTTTCTTTTAAAATAAAAGAAATTATATCATAAATTATTTTTGTTATGTCAAGAATTAACTAATTAAATATATTCATTTAATTAATTTTATCTTATTTTTTATTAAATGAATCATTAGTTAATAAAAAATATTTTTAAATTTTATTTATAATAAATATTAATAAACAGCAAAATATAACACAAATAATGTCAAGACACATAGCAGACCACGTAGCCAATTGGATCAAACGACAATGTCATAAGGTAAAAATTCCAAATTCATAGTCATTTTGGGACAGTTTCTTTAGCGCCGGCGCAGTGTCTCCTCTTCCGAAGTCTTCTTCTTCAGTCTGCTCAAAATATATACACACAGACCTGCGGAAAGGTAAACGCCGTGAATGGCGGCTCCGGAGACCTCAACCGCCGCCGTTCCAACGCTGTACACGAACAACGCCTTGAGAAATGCTTTTGGCGGCGTTCTCGCTTTCTTCATCCTCCTCCTTATCGGTGTTATGGCTTTCTCGATCCGTTTATTCTCCGTAAGATATCTCATTCCTTGCGCTTCCGGAATCATCTAGATCAGATCTGTGATATGCTTTTCAAATTAATGAAATCCAGCTGAAAATTAACAATTTTTAAAATTTTCTATTTAATTAATTTCCTAATTTGAATCTTCTTCTGTTTGGATGATGGAAAAGTTGGAGGAATTGGAGGAAAAAGGAAATGATATATATATATATATATATATATATATATATATATATATATATATATATATTTGCAAATGAGCTGCTTAATTATTTGAAAGTCTTGTGCACTTTTATGTTTTCAGGTTATAAAATACGAGAGTGTTATTCACGAGTTCGATCCTTACTTTAATTATAGAGTGACTCAGGTCAGTTGACTCAAGTCTCCTCTCTCATTTACATATTATTGCTATTTTTGTTTCCGTTATATCCATTTCGCTTAGGCTACATACCGAGATTAAGCGGTTATCTTGTTGGTTTCAGTTTCTTGCAAAGAATGGTATATACGAATTCTGGAATTGGTTTGATGATCGAACCTGGTATTCATCACTTGGTGGTTAACATATGAGGTTTAGGGTTTTAGGTATGTTATTACTTAGGGTTTCTGAATAGCATGTATTTGTTTTTGGTATAATCAAGGTACCCCCTTGGGCGTGTTATTGGTGGAACTGTTTACCCTGGATTAACTTTGACTGCTGGTACCATATGGTGGTAAGTTTTCCTGAGTGCCAATACTTAATAGGGGAAGAAATGTTTTATAATTAGTTTTGCATTACCTGCATTTCACTTGTTTTTCTATCCGTGTTGCTTCAGGTTGTTAAATTCTTTAAATATTCCACTGTCTGTGGAGACTGTTTGTGTTTTCACCGCACCAATATTCTCTGCTTTTGCTTCATGGGCAACATACCTTTTGACGAAGGTCTTTCTTTTGTCCTAATGTGTAGTTGGTTGTTATATGGTTCTTCACCTCTAATTATGTATTTATTTTTGTTGATATTCTACTGGCTTTATCATAGGAGGTTAAGGGTACCGGTGCTGGGCTTACAGCTGCTGCACTTTTGGCCATGGTAAATCATGCAAGAGATACGTGTAGCATTGGAATTCATTCATTCATTATAATTACTCTGAACTTTAAGTTTGAACAATAGTGGTTGAGATTCATTTCACACTACACTTGGATGCATATATCATTCGCTTTTACCTGTATGTATATGCGTCTCTTTTGATTTGGACATGCCACTCTACTAACTTGGTATTAATATGCCTTATGAACTTACTTCTAGGTTCCATCATATATATCTCGTTCTGTGGCTGGTAGCTATGACAACGAAGCTGTGGCAATATTTGCCTTGATCTTCACTTTTTATCTTTATATAAAGGTCAGACTTTGATTTAAGTAAATTTAATTTCTTATAATTTTTCCTTTTGATGCTTGAGGTAAAATCTGATTTTAACCTACTGGCGAATAGCATTCATATTTTATAGGTGACTATTTAAACATGTTGCTTGGAGGTCTCTTCCATTTTTTATTCTCATGTCTGATTATTCTTTTCATTGTTGGTTATTTGCAGACACTAAATACTGGATCCCTGTTTTATGCCACCTTAAATTCAATTGCATACTTTTATATGGTAGGTTTCTTGTGCTAATCTATACCCATTTCTTCTTTTCACTCCTTGTTTATGCTTCTCAGTTTATTCTTTTTTCAGGTGTGCTCTTGGGGAGGATATACGTTCATTATTAACCTCATTCCAATGCATGTGCTTCTATGCATTCTAACTGGTCGTTTTTCTTCTCGACTGTACATTGCATATGCTCCTCTTGTAAGTATCTAAAATCTAAATGACTTAAGAAGCTTCAATATTAAGTCAACAACCAGCAGGAATGTGTTTCAGTATGCTACTGAAGAATCATGCTAACAGTTATCATGCCGCAAAAACTGATGTTTTGTGAAAAAGTAGAAGGGACAGGCTTTTGTTAAGGTTAACCTGACCAAAATAAACACATTTAGGCATTCAATTGATTGGCCATGTGCAGAAAATTTTAACATTTTATCTAACTCCCATTATTTTGAGCTTGTTTTATATTTTATGTGTACTTGAATTTGTTGGAGGATGTATATGTGCTTTATATTTAATCTTGACCTTCACTTTGTCTGTGGATAGAAGGTTGTTCTACTAATAACGATTTTTTCTAGTAATGGTGGTGGCATGTTGAAAATATATCTTATTTTTCTTGAGTAGAAGACCCAAATCTTTTGGGAGATTTTTAGTTGACTTTTTTGATTTTGCTTGAAACTGAAGGTTGTTTTGGGAACACTGCTAGCTGCTTTGGTTCCAGTAGTAGGGTTTAATGCTGTCATGACATCGGAACATTTTGCATCATTCTTGGTGAGTTTTTTCCTCTATTTTCGTTGAAATTTCTGTTGCCATTTTTATTTTCTTATCTTTCTTGTTGCAGTTCATTTGTATTGCCAATCCCAAGTGGTTTAGCCTGCCTATTAATAACCTAATCAACTGTGTCCTAGTCACTTGCTAGCATTTTATGTTATTAACTGTTCCTCTTAAGTAGTTATAGTTATGTGACCAACTGTTGTGCTTAAAAGCTCATTGACAGTAATGATTCAACAACGTGTTTGTGGCTTTAGAACAAGTTCAAATAAAAGGTGATATTTTTTGAGATTTTTTTAGAGTGTGATAATAAAATCAAGGATTTCTCAAATTCCTCACAGCATATTCATATAGCCAAACTACTTCACATATTTCCCTTTTTCCCTTCTCCCTCCCTTTCATATAATTCTTGGTTGATATGATGCTACACCTTGCCTTTTGATCTATTAGTGTTTCCCATCTGCAGGTTTTCATTATTCTCCATGTGGTTGCTTTTGTGTACTATATCAAAGGGATTCTTACCCCCAAAATGTTTAAAGTTGCTGTGACACTAGTGGTATCTGTTGGCCTGTAAGTTTTCATTCTCTTCTGTTCCTGTAATTTTTCAGGGAAACATGAATTGACACTTTCAATGGCCTGTAAGCTTTCTTCTCTTCTCCTCATGTAATATTTTCAGGGAAACATGAATTGATATACTAATGGTAACTAAGAGCAAATGTAGTGAATAGGTTATGATTTAATATTTCTTATTAATCAATTTGGCATGCATGTGTAATCACTAATTTTATCCGGGTTTATGCTCGAATTAAATCAATCCACATCCCTTTTTAATACCCAAATCACTTTAACTTACCCTAATTTTATCACTTATTTTATAATTATTATTATCCTTACTATCTCTTAATTAAAACCAAAAATCCAAAAATATATAAATATATGATATAAATAAAAACCTTTTATTAGAGCCCACTTTTATAAGCCCAAACCATAAATAAATTTGACCTATTAAATATAATTTTATAATATAAAAAATATAATAAAAATCCCTACTTGGTGCCCAAGGTCTTGTTTTTAATTGGTTATTATTTTTAAAGGGATAAACCTAAAATACCCTTCATCATATTATAGATACCCTTATATATTAAAACCTAAACCTATTTTATTCCCATATGTTACCCTTTACCCTAACTATATATATAACATTTACCCTAAAAATAAAGGACCCCCTAATGATATTTTTATACACAGCCGCAAAACCCCTAACCATTTTTTTTTCACTCTCCGCCGAACCATTTCCAATGCCAAATTTCCATTTCCATTTTCCATTTCCATTTCCATTTGTAAGTTGGTAGCCTCCATTATTTATATTTTTATTCTCATTGAATCACTTCACCCATTCGGTCGGTTATTTTTCAAGTTATGCCTTAATCTAATCATTACTTTTACCGTTTAGTTTAATTTGTGGATTGATTTTAATCGAGCATATTTAGATGTATATAGTTTTTTTTGAAATATTTATTGTGTATTCCATTCTTATGGTTCAATGAAAATATGAATATTTTTATTGGTATCTTTTATTGTTTTTTTTATTTATTTATTATATGTTTTGTTTTGTTTATTTATATATGTTATTTGTTTGTTTCGTTGGTCTATTTATTTTAATCTTTGTTATCATGTGTTGTATAATATTCTTAGGTGTTTATGTACCTTTTTACTCGTGATATTTATTTATTTATTTTTGTTAATGTTGTTACATGCTTTGTATATATGCCATGTTATTGGTTTAGTTCCTATGCTTTGTTAGGGTTGTGTAAGTGACAATGTTTATGTATATTTATATTATTTTAGCATGGTGGCATGTCTCTTATCTTATTAGTATCTCTTTTAATTATATTGCTTGGTTTGTATTATGTCTCTTTAATTATCACTATGTGCCATATGCTATTTTGTCTTTATATTTGTTGTCTTTACAATTATGTCTTTTATTTTGCTTACATCACACCTTGCTAATTAACAAGCCTAATTAAATACGTATTTACTCGGTCGTAACGGGCACGTGTTCCAACGCATTGGTCGCGGTGTGTACGTTGCCTCCGAATAAAGACACGGTAAAAATAAAATTGAATTCGAATACTTCAACAAACTGTAATTTAAATGTCACTTTAATCCGGAAAATTCAAAATTAATTAAGCGGTAATTTAATAAAGGTGCCAATTTTGGGCGGTTTTAAACTCTAAACCCGTTTTTAACCGTAATCGACTCTCGAACCTAAATCATTTCGAATCTCTGGTTTTTACGGTGTCCGGCCTACCAAAGTGGCCGGTGGCGACTCCACCTTTTTTTAAAAAATTCCTAATTTTAAAATTTTCCTTTTCAATCTAAAATTCCTTTTTTTAATCTCAAATCCCTAATTTTAACTTTTCAATTCCTATTTTTTTAAAGAACCCTAGATTTCAAATTTCTTTCAACATTTCAAAATTTCTAATTTTTGTACACAATTTAAAAACCTAATTTTTAAATCCTAATTTTCTAAATTTCCCCAAAATTTTATTTCAAACCCAAATCCCTAAATTCCACTTTTCAAGCCCTAATTTTAATTCCACTTGTGTCTCTTTTTTCCCTTTCTTACTACACACGCCTATTATTTTTAAGAATTTTATAAGGGTCGCTACAGCATGGAACGGAAATTATATTCGTTCTGAACCATCTTAGTAACTGATAAGCATGTGAATTAGATGGAAGATTAAATGATCTCATATAACTTATGTTCTCAGGGCAGTATGTTGTGCTGTTATAGCTGTTCTTGTAGCACTAGTAGCTTCCAGTCCAACAAAGGGATGGAGTGGACGAAGCTTAAGTCTACTTGACCCGTAAGTACCTAATCCATTCTTTTACCTTTCATATTAATATGCTTTTGGGTGAAACTGTGAATTAAAAGGCGTGGGCTGGAATTGTAGTAAAGGATGGTGCAGTCTGATGCACCTTGAAACTGAGATTATCCAGACATCTTGGTTTGGTATGGATCTACTTTAGAGGGGCCTTTTGTTCTGTGCAAATTCTTTAAACCTTGAATCTGAATGACATACCAGAAAACTACTTTAAGTGGGTTTCCCATTCAAACAGTATTTTTTTTTCTTCTTTAATTCCTTAATGCCATTTTTCACCCAATAGTTGTTCGAAATTAGCTGTGTAACTTCTTTCCCATTTTTTTTACTGCTTCTTGACAGCACTTATGCAAGCAAATATATACCAATCATTGCTAGTGTTAGTGAACATCAACCACCAACATGGCCATCTTATTTCATGGACATTAATGTTTTGGCATTCTTGGTTCCAGCTGGTATCATTGTAAGTTGTGAGCTTTTGGAATGGAACATATTGCTCTTTTCCCTATAACTGAAGTTTATGCGGTATGATCAATAATTGTTCTTTTCCTTGTTGGAAGGCATGTTTTTCTCCTTTGTCAGATGCAAGCTCATTCGTGGTCTTGTATATTGCAACATCTGTATATTTCTCTGGAGTAATGGTAAGAGGAATATGGACACAATCAATCTGAGGCCATAACTTCCCATTTTTGTGTCCTGAAAGTTTTGAGCTTTTATGGTCTGATCATACAGGTGCGCCTAATGCTTGTGTTTGCTCCAGCTGCATGCATCACATCTGGAATTGCTCTCTCCCAAGCTTTTGATGTTTTCACCCGATCAATAAAGTTTCAGCTTCCTGGAATATCAAGCAATACAGAAGTTGATGTAAGCAGCCTCTGTTTATCCATTCTATAAGTTTGTGCTAAACCAATCATTTGGTGAATTCATTTAGCCACAGGACTAAAATTATTTTCTTCTACTTCTGATCACTAAGACTGCAGAAAGTAGTTCTGCTCCTTCTGAAACACAGAATGGTGGAGTAAAAACTGAAAAATCTGAAGAGACATCAAAGATTCGACCCTCAAAGAAGAACAAAAAGAAGGAAAAGGAGGAAAAACCATCAACCAAAACCAAAGCTGAGAAGAAGAGGCTCCTTGCTTTACCTTTGGATTCATCTGTGATTTCTCTTCTGCTACTCATCTTGTTGGGTGCTTTCTATGTGGTACTTTGGTTACGTGTTCTTTTTTCGTTCTGTAATTGGAATTTTTTTCATACACTTTTCTTTCTCATTCCTTCCTTCTTGTTGATTTAATTGTATGCCTAACACACTTTCCTTTGCAGGTTCATTGTGTTTGGGCTGCAGCCGAAGCTTATTCAGCCCCCTCTATAGTTTTAACGTCCCGTTCTCATGATGGTCTACATGTTTTTGATGATTTTAGAGAGGCTTATGCATGGTTGCGCCATAATACTGATGTTGATGATAAAGTAAGTTCTCTTTGTAGCATTTCTCCCCCTTTAGCTTTTCTAGATTTCAAACATTTTCTATTTTCCAGCTTTCAAATTTCAGTTTAGGCATCCGATTTATAATACATAACCAAATATAAAAACGAGTGATTTTCATACATGTATTTTTGTGGAATTAATAATGGAATAGAATAATTGAGCTGTATGATCTATGCTACTGATACGTTGAGCATATAATAGGTTGGCTCTGATTTGCTATCGGTGATAGTTTTTGCTGATATATGAATTTTTCCTTTTATTTCGGAATGAACCGCTTTTGCATGTAGTGGCTTACTTTTGATAAATGGAACAATGAACATATTCTAATCAAATAAGTTGGCCAAGAAACAAAGTTTAGTTTGACTGTGCTAAGTGAATCTCCTCACAGGTTGCATCTTGGTGGGACTATGGTTACCAAACCACTGCTATGGCTAACCGCACTGTCATTGTTGACAATAATACCTGGAACAATACTCATATTGCAACCGTTGGCACTGCTATGTCTTCTCCTGAAAAGGCAGCTTGGGAAATTTTCCACTCTTTGGATGTAAAATATGTTCTTGTCGTCTTTGGAGGTTTGAATTCTTCATTGTGTACTTGAAATGTACTGCGCTAATAATAGTTCTGACATTCACTTCTCTCATTAGGTCTCGTTGGCTACCCCAGTGATGATATTAACAAGTTCCTGTGGATGGTTCGAATTGGAGGAGGTGTGTTTCCTCATATCAAGGAACCCGATTACCTGGTAAGTTCTCTCTGCTAGCCCTGCCATTGAAATCCACCCTTATTCCATTGTTTGGTTTCTCTTTCGTTCTTGGAGACCCAATGACGCTTGTCTAATATTTTCTTGGTTTCTTGTAATAGAATGTTACAGCACTGGGTTGACACTGGATAGTTTTTTAGGCCAAGAAATTAGATGATATTTAGTCGTCCTTGCACACATTTATTTCACCTGTTATATTTTTTTTTGTTATGTAACTTGCTCTGTACAGAAAGATGGTCAGTATCGGATTGATTCCCAGGCCACTCCAACCATGCTGAACTGTTTAATGTATAAACTCTCTTATTACAGGTCTGCGTCTGTTTACTTTCGAGTTTATACGTGCTTTTGGTCAATTTTGCTTTTATCTCAAGTACTTCATCCCTTAATTATATGATTACAGGTTTGTAGAAACTGATGGGAAAGGCTTTGATAGAGTTAGGCAGACAGAAATCGGAAAGAAATATTTTAAACTCACTCATTTTGATGAGGTACGACGATCGTAATTTTCATTTATATTCGGATAGTTCCTCACACGAATCATGAATATCCAATATTATTTGTTCAAATAATTTCTACATGAAACATGTTTAGTGTAGCATATGTGGCGGATGAGTAATGATGATTAGTTTCCCCCTGTTCAAGCATGATATCCCTGATGAGATTTTCTCGTCGTTTGTCAATTTAGGTATTCACAACTCATCATTGGATGGTTCGGATATATAAACTGAAGCCTCCCAAGAACAGGATTCGAGGGAAGACGAAGAAACCGAAATCGGTACATATAATCAATAGACCCGCGTGAGCGTACCGAAAAGCACGAACATTCTATGTATTTGATTTTAATCTTATATGTTTTGGCAGAAAAGTAGCTCAACCTCAAGCAGGGCTCAGCGAAATGGAACAGGGAAGAAGAATCCATGGCACTAATGAACAAGAACAGTTTATAACAATGGTGAAGTCTCTGTAACCCTTATAGAACTGTATGAATCAGGCAATGGTAGACCATGAGTTTTGAAACACCCAAACTTGGATCTTTACAAACTGTACTAATGATCAAAATGTTTCAACACGTTAGGTTCAGGCAAAGTGAGCACCCAATCAATTTTTGTGGCACTTATTTGGTTGGTTTGATCTCGGATTTAATAAATTTTTTTATCTTGATTCTTGAGTTTATCGTGGGTCGGTATCAAATAGTTTAGAGATTAAAGTTTGAATATAGATATTTAGAATTTAAGGTTTAGGTTCAAGTTTTCAGTTAATTTGATTAGTGATTTAGATTTAATCATAAATTTAAAATTCTAATAATAATCTATAAATTTAAAATTATTACATGTAAATCTCTGAACTCTAAAATTAAACCTATTTTTTATATAATAATTATCCTTTAATAAGCTTTTAACTTTAGAAGTTAGTTGCCAATTAATTTTATATATAACATAGAATTTTGATTTGATTGGTATTTTATAACAATAATTTTGAAATTACAAGTTTAATCGTACTAAAAAGGTGCAGTACCATTTAATTTAATTAATTTATGATTAAAATATATAATTAAATTTAAATATCGATCTCAATATATATATATAATTAAACTCAAATAATTATCTCAGTACAAAAAATAATTTATCTAATAATTTGAATTTAAATAATTTTTATTAGAAAATTAAAAGTGTCTTTTTTTTCAAATGCGACAAATATTTTTCAGATACTTTTCATCAAATTTCCCGATAATCAAAATCTAAGCGAACAATGGTT
Source organism: Abelmoschus esculentus (assembly GCA_035048815.1). NCBI lineage: Eukaryota > Viridiplantae > Streptophyta > Magnoliopsida > Malvales > Malvaceae > Abelmoschus > Abelmoschus esculentus. The sequence continues at coordinate 828,362 of JAUCBN010000032.1, forward strand.
ACTTTACGATAAATTACACAGTTTCCCCGCCAAGGTATTTAACTCTCATTAATTGAAAATTTGTGATTCAAAAAAATATGAAAGCCAGGCAAAAGCTTCACCAGGCAATTGATTCATTGTACACCGGCGGCCAAGCGACGGCCGAAGCATACACGCCGCTCGTGCTTGAATGCCTTCGAGTCAACGATGTCGGTCAAGCCAGGAGACTGCAATCTCACATGGATCGTCACTATTTTACACCCAATGATACGTTTCTACATAATCGTCTTCTCCATCTGTATTCAAGATTTGGGAAAATTTCAGATGCTCGAAACCTGTTTGATAAAATGCCAAAAAGAGATATTATTTCCTGGAATACGATGCTCTCTGTATATGCAAAATCAGGGTCTGTTGAGAACTTGAGAGCACTGTTTGATCAGATGCCTTCTCGTGATTCTGTTTCTTATAATACCGTGATTGCAGGTTTGGCTGGAAGCGGGTTTTCAAGTCAGGCGCTCCAGGTTTTTGTGAGGATGAATAGAGAGGGATTTGAGCCGACGGAATATACTCATGTGAGTGCATTGAATGCGTGTTCGCGGTTATCGGATTTGAGGAAAGGGAAACAGATTCATGGTAGAATTTATGTTGGTTGTTTGGGAAAGAATGTTTTTGTTTCGAATGCTTTGACTGATATGTACGCTAAGTGTGGCGAGATTGATAAAGCACAGTGGTTGTTTGATAGAACGATTAATAAAAATGTGGTTTCATGGAATTCGTTGATTGCTGGTTATTTGAAAAACAGGCAACCTAAGAAAAGCGTCGATTTGTTTCAGGAGATGCAAGTAGCTGGTTTCAAACCTGATGATGTCACGGTCTCAAATGTTCTTGGTGCTTATTTTCAAAGTGGATTGGTAGATGAAGCAATTAAGGTATTTAGCATGATTAAGAAAAAGGATAAAGTATCTTGGACGACAATGATTGCCGGTTATGTACAGAAAGGAAAAGAAGACGATGCTCTGAATTTGTTTAGCAAGATGTTAGCAGAAGGTGTCAAGCCAGACAGTTTTACGATCTCCAGTGTGATTAGTTCCTGCGCGAAATTAGCTTATTTGTGTAATGGCCAGGTTGTTCATGGGAAAGCCATTCTTTTGGGAGTTGATGACGATTTGCTCGTGTCCAGTGCTCTTGTTGATATGTATTGCAAATGTGGAATCACGAAGGATGCCTCAGTTGTTTTTGATATGATGCCATCCCGAAATGTAGTTTCTTGGAATGCAATGATTAGGGGTTATGCGCAGAACGGACAGGATTTAGAGGCACTGGCCCTTTATGAAAAAATGTTGCAAGAAAAGTTGAAACCTGATAATATTACTTTTGTAGCTGTTCTATCTGCTTGTAGCCATGCTGGTTTAGTTGAAGAAGGACGTAGGTATTTTGATTCTATCGGTAAACAGCATGCATTAGTGCCCACTTTGGATCACTATGCATGCATGATCAATCTCCTTGGCCGTTCGGGTTGCACGAGAGAAGCAGTGGATCTAATTGACAGTATGCCCCATGAGCCAAATTCCTTAATTTGGTCAACTCTTCTTTCTGTCTGTGCAGTAAAGGGAGACATTGAACGTGCGGAGCTAGCTGCTAAGCGTCTCTTTGAATTGGACCCCCTTAATGCAGGACCTTATATCATGCTTTCTAACATGTATGCCACCCGTGGAAGATGGGAAGATGTTGCATCAGTGAGATCTCTCATGAAAAGTAAGGATGTCAAGAAGTTTGCTGCTTACAGTTGGATCGAGATTGATAACGAAGTTCACAAGTTTGTAGCAGAAGATGCAAGTCATCCCCAAATCGAAATCATACACGAAGAACTGAACAGACTGATTAAGAAATTGCAGGAAGCTGGCTTTATGCCTGATACGAAGCTAGTTCTTCATAATGTGGTTGAGGAGGAAAAGTTTACATCCATTTGTTACCATAGTGAGAAGCTTGCTCTCGCATTTGGGTTGATTAAAAAGCCCCATGGAACAACACCGATTAGGATAATGAAGAACATTCGCGTTTGTGGTGATTGCCATCAATTCATGAAGCTTGTGTCTAAAATTATAAGGAGGCCAATCATCTTGAGAGATTCAAACAGATTCCATCATTTCATCGATGGAAGTTGCTCCTGCAGAGATCAATGGTGACTAGTGAGCAATCCAGAGAGATCTCTTTTCTGGGATTCTTGAGAAAAATGAATGTCGAGTTCCGAGGACTATATATTATCAGGCAACCTGGACCAACAAGGGAACAAGCTGAGTATTGACCAAACAATGATGCATAAATCTTATGGTGGCAGTCCATGTATGGTTAACAGATTCTGATCAAGTTATGATGAGTCTCTAAAAGTACATTGGGATGGGTTGGATTGGCCAATTTTGTTAGAGAACACAGGTGAACCAAGCCCCAACTATAAATTATAAAGCATTTCAGCCTTTGAAATTAACTTTAGGCACATTTCGAGTCTTTGAATATTTTTGCTGACCTAGGAAACACTCCCAGGCAATTATATTTGATGCCAGACTGAGCAGAGCTTTTTGTGTTGTTCAATAATTACCTAAGTAGCTTGGGTATTTGGATCACAAAATAAATGTAGCTTTTCTTAACTTACTCGTTGGATTGCGAGTTTATGACTCAAAAGTTGCATGGATTGGGTCAAGAATTCTCAAAACTTTTTCTTTTAACTTACCCCGATAACTTCGGATTATATTATCATCCACCTAAATCAAATCGATCCATTTTCATTCCCCCTAAATATTAAAAAAAAACGATATTTTTCAGTATTTCATAGGGAAGTTCTGGGTAAGGTGGTTTAAAATAAATTAAAACGAGACTGTATCAAAATTGTTATAGAATTTATAAAAAATTTAGAAAAAATGATATATACCAAAAAAAAATTATTATCAAAATTCTTACAACTTGCGTAACAAATTCAGTCGAGCTTCACCTTTTTAGTTTTTTTTTAACCTGGCTCATTTTAGGGGGAAAAAAAACAATGGCTATACGACGTCGTTAAATTCGTATATTTTTATGACTAGATAAGACATTTGTCCCCTTTTGATGCTTACTTAGCTTCAGCTTTCTTCACTGAAAGCTTTAAGTGATGGCGCTGAAATTTTCCATTTCCTTCCCTATATTCGCGCCTCCGTCGCCGAAGACTAACGAACCCGGCAATCGATCGCCGACGGAGATTCGGTTCTCCCGCTGGAACAACGCTAACGCCGAGAAATTCAATCAACGCCAGCGGGCCCAGCAAGAAATCGAAGACGACATTCGCCGCAGCCGCCGCTTCGATTCCGCCACCAAGATTTCCTCCACCGTCGAAACCTCCTCTGCCGAACCACCCCAACCAGAAGTAACCTATAAATCCCCCGGCTCCCCTTCCTCTCCTTCCAGACCTTCAATTCCAGGCAAGAAATCCAAGTACTCCAAACCCGCAATCCACCCAGCGTTTCGTAAATTCCCCAAAACAGCCATTCCTCCGCCACCCTCTCCACTCGACAAGAAACAAACGAATGTCGCCCTTGGCGAGGACGGCCTCTCTTTCGTCATCGACGGTGCGCCGTTTGAGTTCAAATACAGTTACACCGAGACGCCGAAAGTGAAGCCGGTAAAGCTAAGGGAACCCCCTTACTCGCCGTTTGGACCCACGACCATGGCTAGGCCATGGACCGGCCGAGCTCCTCTGCCTCCAAGTAAGAAAAAGATGAAGGAATTCGATTCTTTCGTATTGCCACCGCCTAACAAGAAAGGAGTCAAGAGCATACAGAAACCGGGCCCGTATTTGCCCGGGACTGGTCCAAAGTATGTCCAATCGAGAGAGGAGATTTTGGGAGAGCCTTTGACTTCAGAGGAGGTCAAGGAATTAGTAAACAGTTGCTTGAAGTCTGAACGACAGTTGAATATGGGTACTAATCCGATTATTTACTTCATTCTTATATGCATTTTCGTTTCATTAAACTGAATTTCTCGAACAAATTTATATGCACTTACCATGTTCCATGTTAAGTCAACTAGAATAGAGAATAGACTATGAAATTTGTTGTGAAATTGTTTTCTTTGATGTGTAGGTAGGGATGGTTTGACACACAACATGTTGGATAACATACATGCTCATTGGAAACGGCGGAGAGTTTGTACGATAAAATGCAAGGGAGTTTGTACGGTCGATATGGACAATGTGTGTGAACAGCTAGAGGTTTGTACTTTTGTTACTACTCTTTTCTTTAATATCGGTTTATCTTAACTTGTGTTATTGTTTGATTTGTGGATTAGAACTGTTTGATTCATGTATTGTATTTGTGTTACATATGATTGGGCAGGAAAGAACAGGAGGGAAAGTTATTTTCAGAAGAGGGGGAGTTCTATTCCTTTTCCGAGGAAGGAATTACAATTATAAAACTCGTCCTCGTTTCCCACTTATGCTGTGGAAACCTGTTACCCCTGTGTATCCACGGTTGATTCAGCGTGCTCCAGAGGGTCTAACATTAGAACAAGCGACTGAAATGAGAAAGAAGGGGAGGAAATTAATGCCAATACGCAAACTTGGTAAGCTTCCGGTAGGAGTGGACAGTGGAACTTCATAAAGAATGCTTCAATTTTGCCCGTTTAAAAATATAAAATTGTTTTTATTTTCATATTTTGCAGGGAAGAACGGTGTGTATGCTGACCTTGTAAAAAATGTTAAGGAAGCATTTGAAGAATGTGAACTTGTCCGGATTAATTGTCAAGGGATTAAGGGAAGTGACTATCGGAAAATTGGTGCCAAACTTAAGGTTCAGAGTATTTATATAGTTTATGTATTTTGTTATAACTCTTCCTCGTATAGAGACCATTAAAGTTGATAGCCTTGATTATTCACGTGCAGGACCTGGTCCCATGTGTGCTAATCTCATTTGAAGATGAACACATACTAATGTGGAGAGGAAACAAGTGGAAGTCGTCATTCTCGAAACCAGCATTAAACTCGGACATAGAGGAAAACATGGCAAACGAGGTTTCCAATGCCAGACAGTTGGAAGGAAAAGAGTTACCACCAGCTTATGTTCGAACAGTTGGTACAAGCTCACCACTAGTTAGTTCTCAAGAGAATAGCATTGAACAAAGGGAGCCTGTTGAAAATGACTGGGAAAATGTAGCTCCCAATGCAAGGCCAGGTGAAACAACATTAGATGGGATAGATTATACCAGTGATGAGTCCGATTGTGAAGTGAACACCTCTGGAAGTGCAATGTCTGATGATATTGTATTGGCTGATGGTGAATCTGAAAGCATGACCTATGGTCTTGAGCCTGTATTGGATCATTCTGGCAAAGCAAATGAAGAGTTGTCAGCTATGCCAATGGAAAGTGATGTCGGGACTGGGAATCCTGAGAGTAGTCTAAGCCATTCAGAGTCTTCTCTTACTGATTCGTTGAATCAGGACAAACTGGAAATTGTAGCCGAAGCTTTACCAGATATCAACGGGTCAGCCAAAACAAGTTCACCTTGTACTGATAGGGTTTTGCATCTAATGAAACAAGCTGTTGATAGTGGGAGTGCAGTTGTATTAGATGATGCTACTTTGAATGCTGATGAAATATATCAAAGATCCGTTGCCTTTGCCCAGTCTGCGCCGCCTGGACCAGTTTTCAGGCGACTGCCTCATAAAGTGGATTTCCGAAAGAACGAAGAGCAAGAAGAGCCTAGGAGCTTGGAAGTGAAGGAAATCACAGCAGTTCCCTATAAGAGAGGAAACAAAAAACAGGCTTCTAAAACTCAAAGATTCAAAGACATGGATGAAAGTCATTCGGATATCGTTCCAAAAGGAAGCCTGGGAGTTGATGAACTTGCTAAACTATTAGCTTAATCCACATTAGAACCCTCAATTTTACCAGGCATATTTGAGATCTTCCCCTGTTATGTTCATTGCATTAGGTTCATTTTTTACATGTATTTATGAAATGCTGCTGCTAAGGTATTTCCAACAAACAAATTAGAGTAAAAAACGAGCTTCTTTCTGTAATTACTGATATTACTTTAGTTTTTTAATCTCTGCTAAAAAATTACAGTAAATTATTCATGAGAAAATCCAAAGAGCATTAACAACTTGAAAGTAAAAAATGTAGACAGTATTTTTAGATGATATTACATAGATGGCTTTCTGGTATCCTTTTCGTCGTCATCTTCAACATATCTCTTCCAGAACCAATGATCCTTCCAGAGAAGATAGACTTCCTCGATCGGAACTAGCTTCGTTTCCGGCAACAGGAAGAATATGAAGCTGCTCATTATGAATATCAAGCCAGCGAATACCAAGAAAATCCCATACTTGAGGTGACAGAGAGACACCAAGAAGCACTGTGCTATCAAAGCTGTGAAGAGCAGGTTTACACACACCACCATGCTTTGGCCTGCTGATCTAGTCTCCAATGGGAAGAGCTCGCTCGGAACTAGCCATCCCAGAGGACCCCAAGACCGTCCATAAGCAAAGACGAACAAACAGATGATCACCACAAGGAACCAACCAATGGCTTGTGGAAGTTGTTCTCCTTCTCCGAACTTAAGGGCCAGAGTTACGGCCACGGCAATCTGTATCAGAAAGACGAATCATTACATCCACATACATAACAATGGTTCCCGGAGTTAGTTGCAGAAAAAACTATGGCACAAAATGTGTGTATGACTTACCATGTAGCAGAACATCTCGGTTCCAGCTTCCAAAAAGAAAGCTCTTCTACCAAATCTGTCAACAAAAGCCATTGAAACGAGTGTGGCAACAACAAGCATTCCACTCGTTAAGACAGATGATATGAGGGATGCCCCTGATCCGAAGCCTAAGGTCTGAAACATGACAGGAGCATAGAAGAGAATCGAGTTCATGCCAGTAAGCTGTTGGAAAGCAGGGATTCCTAAAGCCCCTAACACCAACTGCGGACGATTCTTCCTCTGCAGCAGGTTCCTGAACGGATGCTTTATCGCCCGTGCTGCATCGCTGGCCTCGATAAGATCAGCGAATTCAGCTTCAACATTGGGGGTACCCCGAACTTTTATCAACACCCTTTTTGCCTCTTCAAGTTTTCCTTGCTCTACAAGACTGTTAGGCGTCTCCGGCAACGCTAGGCCACCTACAAACATCAGTGTAGCAGGGACAGTAGCTAAGCCAAGAGATAACCTCCAACCCCATGGATGTATCTTATCCGTTTTATAGTTGATCAGGTTTGCTACAAGGATTCCCATGCAGGTTGTGAATTGGAAAAGCTGATTCACCGCTCCTCATGTTTTGCCGGAGCCATCTCCGAAAGATACAACGGAACTGCCTGCATCACAAGAAACAGAATTAGCTACTCGAACAACCACCATTCTATTTTCAGTCTCAAGGAGCTTTGATCATACTTGATTCCCAAATCCAATGCCGGCACCAAGAAGAATCCGCCCTATGATCAACATAGAGATGTTTACCGCAGCTGCATTGACGACTCCTCCTAGGAAGAAGCTAACCGCACCAACGAGAATGCTGGCTCGACGCCCTTTCCGCCTCGTTACATAGGAGGCTCCGAACGTAGACACTAGACCGGCGAAGTACAAGGAAGAAGTGAAGAGCGTGAGCAGCTGGTTGTCATATTTGCAGTAGTCAGTTTCATGGAGATGTGCTTGCTTCCTTCTATATATCTTTGGGAAAAAATCCTTCAAGAAATCATCCATGGAGGTCACGCCACCTGCAACACAAAATTAAAGGTAAACTGTGCCATCTAAGAACATAAAATCTTCTAACATAGAAAACCAAACATAATCTCAGTTATCAAATATATAAATATAAAGTGACAGTTGACTTTTTTGTAGAGTCCTACTGGGAAATGAATTCCCAAATTATTTCATTTTCTCTCTCTCCTACTTCATATTTTCTCGGGAAAATTTATTTCTTTTGTCCCAACATGCGAAAAGGCTCTATGAGCATCAAATCCAGTAAATCTGGAAGATAGCATACAAATCTAAAAAGATTTCAACATTTTTAAACACCATAAATGAACACAATCAACACAAAAAGAGTCAAAATTAGGCTGAAAATAAAAACCAACCAATGAATCAAAAAAAATCTCACCAGAAACACCAAGATCATAACCAAAAAGAGATCCCCCAGTAGCAGCAACAAGGCAAGCAAATATAAAATAATTGGTAATCCTGTATTCATACAGATGAGCTCTCTTCAAACTCCCTCCTTCGTTACCAAAACCTCCACCCGCCATGGTGGAAAAAATGCAGTGACCAGAAGAAGAAGAAAACAAAAATCGAAACTTTCTTCCTTCTTGAACAAATCAAAAATATAAACTTTGGGTATTGTAGAAGATGGAAAGCAAGGCCAGAAAGTGATAGTATATATAGACAAACCCGGAAAAAAAAGGCAATTCCTTGTATGAAAAACTATACTATTTAAAATCTTCTCACAAAGGACAAACTTTGGAGAAAAAAATATACAATTTAGACAGTCTTTTTTCACATACTCATGCATATACTACTAAACAACAGGGAAAGAAAGGTAAAATTTAGCTGGATATTGAATCTGCAACGTGGATTTCTTTTTAATCTAAATTAATGTAATTTTTTGTGTTTATCTCTATAGATCTTTTATAGCTAATTTTTGTTGTCCACAGCTGCACAGTGTTCAACCGATCATTCATTGGATTATGGCAAATAATTTATTTAAGGAAATATAGCCAATGAGAAGCTTATAATTTGCTTAAAGATAAATTATTCTATGGACTGGTTTTACAAGTCATTTATAGTCATTAACCAATAAAAATTAATCAATTAATTTTATATTTTTCATTTTTTTAAGAGTAAATCTTTAATTTTTATTACCATATAAATATAAATTTAAGGGTTATAAATTCAGTTAAATAAAATATAAATTCAGCATTATTTTCTCAAGGAGAAGGTTGGATGAGATGAGATTCATTAGGATATGCTTGTCAAGCATTGACTTCTTCCTTTTATGTATTATTTGAGTGGAAAAAAATATTTAGTTTTATTTCAAAAGTAGTCCCTCAAATTATCTATACCTAAAGTTTTGTTTTGGGGGTTGGAATTATATGACTAAACTATAATTTCATAATTATTTTGGGTCTAAACTTATCTCTTTATATTTTTTCGGCTAATCAAATGTTATTACGGAAAAATATTTTATGTATTAACGATAATAAATATCTTAGATTCAGGATTCAGAGATTCAATATATGAATTTAGGTTTATGAGCATCTAATTCTCAGTTCATCAATTCTTATTCTCATATTTTATAAATTTGATCGTTTAATGATCATGAAATCAAATAATATTATTTTTAATAAATTTTTTCGGACATGAGATATACGAATCTAATTATTGAATAAGTTTTTTTTAATGATAACTCCAAATTGATTATAAAATTGTATTTTAAATATTTAATTTTAGTTAAAACTAATTTAGATACTTAATTAAAAAAATCTAGAATTTGGAGACTTATTTACATATAAGCCTAAATGTTTTATGGATGTTGAGCTTATCCTTCAGAGGAAAAATTATTACATGAACCCTTTCCACCACCTAAGATATGGTCTCAATCAATTAAATTGAAACACATAATATATTTTTTTCATATCAAATTTACACATAAGCATTGGTCAAATCATTTAATTTAATGTCTTTGATTTAAAAAAGGAAAAAAATATTATTAAAGATTTCTTGTGTCATCTTTCTCTTTGTTTTTTAAAATTTTCCTAATTATTTTTTATATAGATTTGTGGTTTAGGATTTATAATTTAGGGTTTATGGTTAGGGATTAATGGTTTAGGGTTTATGGTTAAAGTTGGGGTTAGAGTTTAGGGTTTAAGTTTAGGTTTTAGGGTTAGTGTTTATGGTTAGTATTTAGGGTTTAGGTTAGGGTTAGGGTTTAAGGTTTAGGGTTTATTGGTTTACCGTTAATGTTAGGGTTTAGGTTTAGAGTTAGGGTTAAGGTTAGGGTTATAGTTTATGGTTTAGGGTTAGGGTTTAATGTTTATGGTTAAGGTTAGGGTTTATGAATTTAGGGTTTAGGTTAGGGTTAGGGTTTAGGGTTAGAGATTTAAAAAAATTAATTTAAAAAATTTAACAATAAAAAGGAAGACAACATAAAAAATCTTTAGTAATAATTTTTCTATTTTTAAATCAAATGCATTAAAATGGATGATTTAGATGATACTGATGTGTAAATATGATATGAAAAAAGTATATTATATGTCTTATTTTAATTTGTTGGGACCATATCTTAGGTGGTAAAAAAGGTTGATGTAATAATTTCTCCCTTTGGAGTGACTTTTCGTTCATTGAAAGCAAAGAAAATAAGTATATTTGGTAGGTCAAGTAATAAAGATTTTCATACCTATCAAAGAATTATTTTTAAGAAAATGAAAAAAAAAATTAATAATTTTATTATTTATTTACGTATATATTATCACTTTAGTTTGAATATATTTGAGAATTATTTAATTTATTGACAAGTGGATATACGATATAGAATCGATATTTGTTTATCCTAAAATTTAAATTTTCTCGTTTATTTTTTTATTATTATATTCACTATAAAATTTATTTATTTATTTATATTAGTTATCGTTTTTATTAGTTAAACCTACTATGAAATTTGTGTAATATATATATTAAATTATTTTTTAAAGTTATCCCTAATTTAACTACTTTTAACATAAAAAAATTATAGTAAAAAATGTCAGGATAAAGATTTATAATTTAATGAAAAGTTTTAGGGAGTGATGGTTTTAAGCATAGTTAAAAAGTTAATATCATTTTTTATAAAAAAAATATATAAAAAAATCGGTATAAATTTTTTAGATACCAAATTTCTTACAAAAAGTATAAAGATTTTGATATATATCGAATTTTTTATAAGAAAAATAAAAATTTTGATATATATCAAATTTCTTATAAAAAATTTTAATTATACCAAAAAATTATATTTAAAATTCTTATAAATTTTATAAATAAAATGGTATAATATCTTTTAAATTATATTTTTAAATTTTTCCTAATTTAATAATTCTACCCAAATTACATACTTTTTAAGGTTTGGTGAATCAAGTATATTTTTAATGACAATGTGATGTCAAGCTGTCTACTAAATATTTTATTTAGTATTAAGTAATGTTCAATGTAATAAGCAAACAATATACAAATTTAAAGTTTTGGTTAAATTTAAAATTTATGTTATAGTTTGGGGATGTATTAGGTAATTAATCCAAACAAATAACTCTAATTTTAATCGCACAATTTTATCACTTTCGTTGCTTCCGCTGTCGGAAACAAATGATCGGAGACGTGGAGAAAATGTTGGCGGTGGGATTGATTTGGGGCGCCACCAACGCCGCCATGCCACGTGGCGCGCTCCTATGGGACCAATATCTTAACTCCACTCCAGCCTCAGGCCTCCCACCTCTCAAACTCGAGCAAAAGATCCTCAAATCCTTATCCGATTGGCTAACCCTCCTTTTGTTTTGCCACGACGTTTGCTGCCACCGCCGTTTTTGGAATCGTTCTGGGCGAGCAGACCCGGATTGGTCCTTCTCTGTTGGGTACGGGTTTTATTGTTCTGGGTGTTTGGCTTTGTATTACGTGATCTGTTAACTGTTGGGAATAATTTTACAATTTTGCTTTCATGTAGAAAAATCCTGTTGGGAATTCTGTTCAATTTATTTGTATCAAAATTTATTGATGAAATAGGATGAAGAAAATGCAATACAATTTAAACCATGCAGAATTTAATAAAAATAATTGGTGAAAATGGAAACAAATTTTGGGTTTTGACAAATTTATTCCTGGGTTTATGTAGTAGGAAAAGAAATGGAATTCAAAAACTTTCAGTTCTTCATATTGATTGATTGCTGCCTTGCTGGTGATGATTTAGAACTTAGAACTGCTGTTTGAAGCATTCTGGAGGAATTTGTGCTTTGAATCTTTTAGTATCTTTGCAGTAGTCATAGATCATGAAGTTTTTCCTGACCCAATTCATTTGACCAATCTGGTTACTGCTCAACTGGCTGAAACGAGGGGAAGTCCACCAGTTAGCTGGGGATTTGGTGGCACATTGATTGATACTCACTGGTCCATCCCACTTGCAAGCTCTTGCCCGGAACCTGCGGAATCGGGCAATGAATGGTGCGCTGTTCCAGTCAATCTTCTCGAGACCTCCTCTTGTTGCCCAATTGTCCGCATTCCATAAACTGGCGTGTACCCTCATTCCTTGCTTGTTGGGAAAGGCAATGCCTTCCTTCTCGTAGTTTCTGAAAACACGGATCGGCAGGTTGTCGATGTACCACCTGAAATGATTAAGTGTTTTTTGGTTACTTTCATTACTTGTTTTGAGAAAACTGGTCTGCATTTGCTTTCTGCTTGAGCTAGATTTCTAATGGATATTTGTAGAAAAGGCACATGATTTTCTAGTATAGCTGAAGGGTAGATAACTTACACAACTTCGGTGGGATTCCAGTGTATGGTGTAGTTATGGAAATCGGCAGTCGGGTCAAACCACAGGTAGAATTGCTGTTCTCTGCTTCCGTTTCCTTGAGTATAGATGTTTGTATGAACGATATATGGTTGTCCAGAAACATTACCTAAGAACTCAAAGTCGATCTCGTCATGCTTATCTCCGGTAGAGGATACCTGTATATATTTCAGTATGAGAGATTACAATGCTATGTTCATTATTTAAATCTCATATGTTCTTTCCGGTTCCTATGGGGTGTTCTAGTGAACTATAGCTAAGGTGTAATCCGATCTGCATTTTTTCGTTGCAATTAAGTTGCTATCACTTGTATTTTAAGTATCAACTTTTGATCTTGTTGAATGTGGTTTGTCCAGGAAATTCGTTTTCGACTTATGTTGATAGGACAAAAGGCAACTGAATATAGAAGTTTTGCTGAGTCGTCGACAGCAACCAAAGGTGATGTTTACAGTGCATTTTATTTGATATAGAAATATTAGCTTTACACAACGTTACACTTACATAGTAGGCCGTGACTGTTCCTGCTGAGTTTCCAGGTACCAACTTGATTAGCATTTCAATGCTTCCAAATAAGAATGACCTCTTTGATTTAACAGCAGAACCTGAAAAAAATCCAAATGGAATATGTTACAGTTTAGTATTGTCTATTTGCTCTATCATCACTCATCGAATGTCGGTCGGATAACAGGTTTACCTGAAGTTTGATCCAACACAAGTTGAAGGTCTTCACCATTGGCTGCGAAACTCGAATGATGAGCACCCCAGTTTATGTACATGCTCTTCGGGAAATTCGCTTCAACAAAACTCTGATCAACTACAAATGCAGTGATGAAAAGAGCCAACAACAAATCTCGTACACTAGCCATCTCCGATTGCATCGAAGGTGGTGGCTCGCGTGGTATCTGTTAGCCGATTAACGCCGTCGAAATAGGATGCTTTCCTCCATCATGCTCGATGGCTTTATATAAAGCTCATTCCAGCAAACCTGCCTTACACAGATTGACATTGTGTTTATAATTATTTTTTTTTAAATTAAAACTTGAATTATGTTGAACTTGTCATGGTATAAAACCCTCCCATGACATTATTTGAGACCATGTTTCCATTAAATAAAAATTAAAACATCAACCTGAAATATTATAGAAACATAAGTTCCATTTGTTGTAAACCATGAATATAGATAAAAGTATATGTCATGTTAGTTAAGTCTTTGAACTTAATTACATAGTTGTTAATCCAATATATACGAAAACTATTTCTAATGTTAGATTAAATAATTATTTTAGACTTTTTAAAAGTATTTTAAACCTAAAATTTTATTTTAAATTAAAATATTTTTTCGTAAATAAAAATATTAGAGATACTTTTTAAGAAAATTCTATGAACACTATTAAACTAATTAATAAAATTAAAAATTTTAAGGACTCGACATGCAATTAATAAAAGAGTTATAGACTTAACATATTATTATTAATTATATGTCGTCTTTGATATTTTTAATTTTTATTAATTAATTTAATAATATTTAACATTAATAATATTTAACAGTATTTAACGTCCGTTATAAAGTCATCCTACTTTCTAACAGTGTCCTTCGATCAGCCTAGCTGTTACGCGTATAAAAGCAGTGCCATGTCGTGCATGAGACTCATCCTACTGGTGGAATATCCGCCACCAGCTGGTTCCGTTAGGCAATCAGAGAAACCAAATCAACTCCATAGTTAGACGTGCATGCTGATTCGACCATTTCGAATGATGTTACCCAGTCTAGTTGGTGACATTAAATATTATAATTAATTATTATATATATTTTAAAAAATTAAAAATTTAAATAATTTAATTTAATCGGTTAATAAATTTCTACTCTTATCAAAAGAATGCATCACAATTAAAATATTGAATTTTAATCTTTAAAAAAATAAAATTAATTTTCATAATTAATTTTTTTATTATTCTTTTAAACTTTAGCAGAAAATTAATTTAGCCCTTAAAATTTTTTTATACTCAATTAAACCCTCAAACTCAAAAAAGTAATTTAGCCCTTAAACTTTTTTAACAACCAATTAAACCCTCAAACTTAAGAAAAAAAAATCAATTTTATCCTTTTACCAACTTTAACCGTTAACTTTAATTTTTTTATTTTTTATTTTTAACACATGTTACAACAAAATAACACTACTTTTTCGTTTCTAGGAATTTTTAAAATTATATAAAAATCATGAAAAAAATATTTTTAAAATATAAAAAAGTAATTTCAAAATTTAATTTAAATGATAATTAATATTTTTAAAAGGATTAAAAAATAAAAAATAAAAAAATGAAATATTATTTTACAATTATAAAAAATATTTTTATATTTTTAAATAATTTAAAATTTTTAATATTTTTTATAAAGTTTTTAGATTTTTTTTATATATTTTTAAAATTTTTTTAATAATTTAATATTTATTAACGATCATAGTTGATCAAAGGATTTTTTTTTTTGAGTTCGAGAATTTAATTGAATGCAAAAAAAATTAAGAACTTAATTAATTTTTTACGACAGTTTAAGGGATAAATTATTTTTTTTAATAAAATTGAAGGTTTTATTGGATGAAAAAAAATATAAGGACTTAATAATCTTTTCAAAAAAGTTTAAGTATTTATTAACCTTAAACCTATAAAATATTAAAGAAAAGTGTTAAAAATAATTTCATTGCTTCAACTTCAAAAGAATAATGAAAGAATAAAGATATACAAAATTACGCATCCCATGAGAGAGAAACAGAATGTGTTGATACAAAGAATAGAAGGGAAATAGAGGCAAAGTTGCCCATCAGTTTTTCAGTTGAACCCACATGGCACGGCGGCAAGGAACCCCGTTATAAACGACGAACATCATGTAATAACCGGGAGGAGCAATTTTGCCGTTGGGAGGTGCTTGATAAGCGATGACGGTGGCATCCGGTGCGGCGGCGTCTTTTCTCACTTCGTAGATCCCCACCCTAATCATCCTTTGATTCATCGAGATACCGTGTGTTGTAAACGGTGGATAGTAAATATTCACTTGAAGCTTCTGCATGTCGATGTTCGGATCGCCGCCGCGGACTTGCACCTCGTACCGCTGCCCGTAAATGAGCTTGTTGGCCGACTTCTCGAGTAAAATATCGGTTCTGAATGGGTCCAACGCCGGATCGAAGTAATGCGGTGAGAATTTTTCGACACGGGTCTCGGTGGGGTAGAGAGCGACATCCAAGTATCCGGGGTTTGTGTTGCTACCGGCGACGAGGATTTTTCCGTCGGGAAGAACCGCTGACGTGGAGTGATACATACGTGGAATGTTCGTAGGGGCAAGCTCCACAAACTTGGAAGCGGCACCGGCTCCTGCTACAACACGGTACAGAACGGGGGACTGATTCGGATCCCTGGCATCATCCCACCCGGCGGAGCCACTCATGGCGCCGTTGATTAGAAGGACATCTCCGGTCGGAAGAACAAGTGCGTCTCCCAAAATACGAGCCGACGGCATGGTCTGGATCTTCCACTTAGCTTTGCTCCTTTTGCTGATATCGATCCGACCACAATCCTTGCTCGCTGGAAGAAACACTTTGGGTCGAGTTAAATCCGCCAACGTAAACGCTTCGGGCGGTGCACCACCGCACACCATGACTTCGGCGGGGATGTAGAAACGTTTCTCGTCGGGTCGAAGTGTGATCGGAAGCATACAAGAACATCCCGACGCCGGATAGTTCCGAGAATCGCCGGGGAGGACCGGGAACTCATGGACGATCTTGTTGGTGTTGGGATCAAGAAGGATGGACCGGTTGTTTGCGAAGACGAAGAGGTTCCCGTCGGTGCTGAGATAGATAAAAGGGTACAAATTATTTTCTACGGGATCATGGGTTTCGATCAGGAACTTGAAATCCACCGCTTGGTTTTTGGCATTGCGTTGACCTTCCGGCGGAACGAATTCGTATGTCGGGGCGCCACGGCCGCCGAACACCATGAATCTACCATCGGCTAAGGTTACTTGTGTGGCATACCTTCAATGGAAAATGACCATAAAAACAACATATATTTAGGGTTTTTTTTAGTAATATCGACATATATGTGCTCTAGATTAAATTTTGTTTAGAGTAACGGATGATTTTATAAAAATCTATAATATTCGATATTTTATAAACTCATCAAATCTCGAATTTATAATTCGAGATTTTTCTTTAAGAGTATTACCATCTTCCGTTTGCAAGTGCACCGGGATATTCTTTCCAGCCACAGTCGGGGCATATGTCGAGAAGTCGGACCGTGTCGGAACCGTTATTGTACCCACCGGTGCTCACTAACTGTCCGTTTACATCAAGTGCACCCGACGAACACCAAGTATCATAGATCAACTGCAAAAGAAAATAAAAACAAGTTATGTGTTCTTAGTTTTCAAGATTTTTTTTGTCCAAACGTTACATCGAAATATAAACCCTAAATAAAAGTACGGATTAAACGAGCTAAAAATGTACCCTCAGTGGCCTAATATTTGCTGTTTCATAATCCATAAGAACTGAATGTGCAAAGCAATCTTCCTCATTAGGTGTATCCTCGACCTTCCGGCAAGGCGGTCCCGGCAACTTCAATTTCGATATCTTCCACACCGTGGCATCGAACATCAACGCCTCATTCGTCGTGGGGAGCAAGATCAAGTGCATGGCGGACACACCGGCGTCCGGCGAAAACAGTTCCCATTTCCCTTTATAATTAGTGTGAACACTAACAACATTTGAAGCAATGTCTCTATTCCTCACGACAGGTTTATTTACCGGCAGACAGTTGACGGAGACAAGAAGAAGGGGGAAGAAAATACATATGCCTCTCCAGAATACTGTCGCCGTCGTCATGTTTTATTGTTTTATTTTTATTTATTTCCAATCCCCTGAGGGTGGCTTTGTGTTGGCCACAGGCTTCTTTGCCTTCCTTTATATACAGTTTGTAGTGGCTATTAATTCACAGTTAGTTTTGACTCCTGATTTAGAGGAAATATTGAGAGAAAAATATGCATAATTTACGAACAAACTGATCTTAGATAGCCAACTGAAAATTTTAAAATGTATTTTTCATTTTTAATAAATTTTAAATAAAAAATATTATATATATTGAAGGCTATAAATTTATAAAGAACCCTAGTATGTTGGCTAGGAGAAATTATATTATGAATCATGTTTACTATGTCATATGTGGCCCAACCAACCAGATTCATCTATCTTATATTTTTCGAGGTGAATCATCACATTTTTTCTATATGTAAATAGTGAGTAATTATTAGGTAGTTACTTAAAAATGAAGTACCTGATTATATGAACTATAAATGACGTGATGAACAAGATTCATGATATATGAACTGAACATGTCAGTATGTCATTTATGCTTAATTTATATGTGAAAAATTACATTCACAAGGGCTGCTATAATGACATTAACAGTTGATTTAAAGAATCGTATTTTCGAATTCAACGAATAATTTTGGTTAAAAAAATGTTTAATTTAAAACATTTGGGTTCGAACAATCTTTTCTGTAAATGATTCAAAAAAAAATTCAATAATTATAAATCTATTAACCGGTTAAGTATGAATAGATACTACTTGCATCCAAGACTAATTAAGAGAAGGTTTAATTTGAGATCTTTTAACCCGTTAAGTGTTTAAGAATATTCGGTTATGACATTGATAGAGTCGGATATCGATCGCTAACCATCAAAGTGATGAAAATTTTGTAAGAATTTATGGTTTTAAATCCTCAATTTCGAAATTCATGAACAAGAAGATCAGATTTTTCTCCACTATATCTCATGCAGCAAGTCAAGTTTGCATTTTTCATTACATAAGATTCCTATTCAGTTGAAAATTTCAGACAACTTCCATGACCAACTTGCTCAAGTTGTGTATATATATGTATATATATATGAATTGCAAGACTCAAACTGCTTATCTTGAGCTTACAATTTCTAGGAAAAGCATAACAATTTCAGTCCAGTTGACAGAAAAATTTACTGATTACAATGACAGCCTGAGCTCCAAATCTACCTCTTGTGTGTCACTCGACTCCGAATTCTGACTGCTCGATCCCAGCGAGTTGCTTCTATGTTTCTTCCTCCTTGAATATGAATCCTATAAAGAAAAAATGCAGGCAAAAATCATTTAAACTGAATCTAGGCATGACAGCAGGATGTTCCATGTTTATATATAACAAACCTCAACATGTAGGTTTAGAAGTTGTCTGGTCATGTTTGGTTGTGCAAAATGCTGGCTCTCTAGGCTGCCACTGTTGGGGTTCCAACTGTTGCAAAAATGATTTGAGACATTAAAGGGATTGTGCACCAAAATGACTTAGAAAGGAACTGGAAAAGTTGAATAAATGATGTACCTTGCTGCAGTACTAGGCTGGGAATCACCATAGCTGAAGTTTGCTGTTTGACCATACTCGCCGAGCCCCATCTGCAACAATATATCAGTCAGTCGGACGTAAAATTTTATATTAGGAGTATAAAACTATGTGCGACTGCCCATAGTATCACTCGGTCCATCCCTGCAGACACCGGCATGGCCGATTCGGTTCGCTTACCATCGTGTTTGGGTACTGGAAACCGTAGGAAGCTTCTGGGGAAGCTGATGAAGAATGAGAAAAAGATGCCGACGACGCCATTGATGAATAAGTATAACCCGTGTGCACTCTCATGTTATCTTCCTGCACGTACAGTATCAATTTATCAAACTCAAATACAAAATTCCAATCATTTTAATTACTGGAAATAAAAAACAGAAGATCAATTCCATTACCTTGTTATTTGCAGGATACTGTCCATGAAAGTGATAACCAGAAGCCATTTGTCCATGTAATCTGATCTTCTCCAACTGAGCAACGCCGAGCCCTCTCTGGGGTTGCTTATGCTTGTCCGAGTTGCCCTTCTTGCCTTTCCTCGAAGACGACGAACCGACTCCGGTCTCCATATTCTGTGCTCCGAAATGACTGCTGCCCATTTCTTCGATCTGAAAGAAACGACGACGACGATGAGATTCGAGGTTTGCAGCAGCAGCAGCAGCAGCAGAGAGATGGTGAAGAATCAAAAGATGATGCCACTGTCTCCCTCCTTTTAAGCTGTCTGCAACTCAAGTAATTATTGATCGCTGGATCAGATTTTATAAAGATTTATTAGAGATTATATATCTGTTGACACAGATTTTATACTCTTTTTTATTTCCGCTACCTTTTCTTTTCATGTATTCTCTCTAACTTATTATATTATAATACATATTTAAAATAAATTTATATAATTATACATCTAATTTATATTAATCATGTATTATATTAATATAAACTTTAATTTAATTAAATAAATTATTAATTCAATTAAAAATTAATATATATTATTATTTTATTAAAATTAAATTAATCGATGAAATTAAAATTAGTATTACGTCTTCTCACTGGCCATGGATCCACTGGATCATGCCACGTGTAATGATTCAATGCTGAGTCATGAATATTCTCCCAACCCCCAAATAGTCTAAAATTAACAATCATTAATTATAATAAAAACTATATAAAATAATTGTGTAGACTGTTTAGCCTAAAACTACCAGCCTATATGAGATTTAACTTGCTGATACCAGAAATTAATTATGTTTTAATAAGTTAATTAAATATTAACTAAATGACACATAAATTAATTAAATATAATTTATTAAAATAAAATCTGAAATATTAAAAATTAAATTAAAAAAACTAAATTAAGCAGCTGGTATCTACACTAGATTTGCAGGCACATGCCAAATCCTTACAGGTTATATCATTTAAAATAATTTACTAAAATGATTATATTTATATCATTTAAAATATTAATATTTATTAAGATGCAGAACGAAGCACACCACCAAGTTTCTAAACCCTCAAAATCCGTACAAATAATTTCAAATCGTATTTTTTATAATATTAAAATCTTAATTTTTAATTTTTAAAATCCAACAATTAAATTCTACGTACTATATCTTCTATTTTAACTTTAAATATTAATCTTAAAAACTAAACTTAGTTTTTAACGCTAAAGTATATATTAGAACACAAAATACCAGAAGGATTTCTATTCATAATAAATTAGTACATTTTTATTTAAAAATGACGATAAATAATATAATAATTAATAAATTTAATATATTAACGAATCTAACCTTCATTTTCATATCATGTTTTAATCCGATCTTAACTCTAAAATGATAACTCTTAATATTTCATAATTCAATCAATTCATTGTTAATTTATTTTTTTTTCTCAAATTTTTAATATAGAAATTATGACCTTCATTGTTTTCTTCAACCTTCCGCCGGCGGTTATGTCTCATAAATACCATACTATTATATAAGGACAGAGCTAAAAATTTGTTTTAGAGGTATATTTTTTTAAGTTGTATTTAAGAGACGTTAATTATTGATAAATTAATGTTATTTATTATTATTTAATAAATTATATATATCATATAAAAAATATTAATCTAAAAATTTTAGGGTGTCATTTGACCACCCACTAGCAAGGGTGGCTCTGCTCATGCTATTATATATGGACGAAATCATGTATATAACTGGGCTATTTGTTTTTTATATAATTTGCATATAAAAATATATACAATTAACACCCCTTTATAGATAATTTATTTTTTTAAATATCGTTAAAAAAATAATACTCCTTAAATAAATTTTTGGGTTTATCCTCATTATTATATATATATATATATATATATATAATTCTATTGTTCCCTTCCTATATCTATAATACACGAGAAATTATATCATGGGTCAGTTCCACCACGTCATCCATGGGACCAATCAATAGAAACTGTCCACCTCATTATTTTTAATTTTCCAAGTGAAGATTCACTTGAGAAAAAATTATGACATGAAAAAATTAATGAAGTGGGCAGTTTTTATTAGTTGGTCCCATGAACAGGTGGTGAGACTGTCTCATGATATAATTTTTCATAATACACACATGTACAATCCAACAACTCCAAATTTCTTGTTCAAGAAAACCCTCTAAATTTTGCATAAATTTTAAATATATCCAAATTTTTTGCATGTGTAGAGAAAACTATATTATATTCAACGAATTGCACAGCTTATAGTTTGGTGGATCATGTGATTTTATTAGAAGAAAATTACTAAACACACCTTTAGGTAATGGACAAGATCCAATAATTAATTAATTAACTAAAATTAAAATATTAAGAAAAAAGGTTGCATGATTGAGTTTAAAATATAAACTTTTTAAGATCCTAGATCTCTTTAATCAGTTAACAGAGAGCAGAGCCATGGAAAAAAATAATTAAAAATTTCATTAAATCCATGTTTAGCTTAGTTGGAAGATTTTCTTGCTTAATTTTAATAATAAAAAATTGTGAGAATACAACTGGAAAAATTGCTTAGGAGGATTCCTTGAAACTGCAAGGAGAGATCCTTACCCACATGATGAAAGATGCTGCTTAAATATGCAACACTTGCCTAGTTTCTTTTGTCTAAAAATTCAATATTCGATCGATGGTATCGAATTTTATTATATTTATATTTGATTAGATTAGACTTTTAATGAGATAAACTCTTATAATGTATTTTTTCTCCGACCATAAGATTTAAATTTGAAGTTTTGCTTAAATATTATTATTTTTTTTATCACTTTCAGTAATATTATCGACTCTTTTTGGTTTAACCATCGGTATCCAACTCATTAGTTGACTAATTCATATCGGATTTTGTAAAGATCCACTATATGGACGATTCTCTCAACTCATATTTTTTTATTCACACTGTCAAAATTTAAACATATAACCTTATTTAAGAGATCTAATGTTTCATCGTAATAAATTAATTGATTATTAATTATTATCGATTTTTATTAATTTTTTAATAAAAAAATTATTGTATTAGTTGATATTAAATCCAAATTATATCCGACATATAATTTTATACATCACTCGTAAATTAAAGGATGACATGTCATTTATTTTGTTGACAATATATAAAAAATCACATACATATATAATGATACATTAAATATAAACCCTAAAAATTATAGATTTCATAAGAAAAATTAAAATAACGATTCATGACTTTTAGGGTACGGTAGAAAAATTAATATATATTTAAAGCTAAAATAAAATAAAATTCACAAATAATATAATTTAAATTAAAAAAAAAACATTTACAAATCTGAAGCTGTTTTTGACAAAAATATGATCCCCATTTACTGTCACCTTCCCACGTAGGTAGTATTTATAAAACTCTGATTATAGGGTTCGCAGTACCACTAGATCTTATAATATATTTTAAAAATATATATTATATATTCGTTTAATATTTAAATATATAAGTATTCCAATATATTTAACAAATATAATATATGAATTTAAGAGTTTTGATTGATATTCTAAAATAGTAGACAAACGATTTTTTTTGGTTCTATTACTGTGTCTTTTTTATATTTTATTTTAAAAATAATTAAAATTTTAAATTTTAAATTCTAAATTATAACTCTAGTTTTTATATTCTAAACCCTAAATCTTACATCCTAAAAATACACTTTACCTATAATTTATTAATCCCTAACCATAACTTTTAACCTTAAACCCTAAATCCTAAACCCTAAACTCAATATATTAAAGTAAAACATCAAAAGAAACATAATAAAAAAATAGACAATTTATACTTGTAGATAAACCTAAATTATTGATACCCTTTTAATATTAACCCTTTGGTGTTTCCTTGTTGAAAAAGGTTGTACAAATTATATGAAAAGTAGATGCCGTGTTACGAAAGGAATTAGGTCATATGAGCTATTCAAATACTACTACTTGTTTTATGCAACCATCTGCCCATGCTTTTACATTATTGTTTAATGAATGGATTTGGGGAATTTGGTTTCTGTTGCTGCTGCCGCCTAACCCTAAAAACTTGTTTTTTAAGGCAAAAAAGAAAAACCCTATTGATTGCATGCATGCATGTTGACACATACCAATATATATAATATATTAAAACTTTTTATAAGTTTATTTTCAAGTTTTGTTACTATTTATCGTATCATATCATATCATAACCTATTATAAAAAAGTTTTTACGAATATAAATAATATATATATGCACCGGCGGATACACCCTTTAAACAGGGTGGGCTCGTGTCCACCTGAACTTTTCAAAGTTCATATATTTACCTTTAATTTTCTTAATTTTTATGAATTAATCCTTAAGTTTTTGTAATATTTAAGCTTTGTGCCCACCCTGAGATTTTGAAATTTCATATGTGCCCTTCCTCAAATGAATTTCTGGATCCGCCACTGTATATATGCAGGGGTGGAGTTAAGATCAACTATTGAGAAGGATAAAGGTCTGTTGAGCTATTAAATCTAAAAATTAATAGGGATAAAAATTTTATTTGACTACTATTTAAACTAAGAGTTAAGTACAATTATACTAAAAAGATTTTAGAGGGACAAGAGTCCCTCCCATAATATACATAGCTTTGTCACTGTATATATGTATTTTATATAAATATAAAAAATATTTATCTGAATAATTAATTTAAGTACTAATTAAATTAAACTTTAATCTTATTTTTTAAATTTGAATATTTAATAATTTAAAATTAAACAATTATTAAAATATTCCATGACCATATTTTTGTTTTAAAATTAAACAATTTGCTTTTATTCACGCCAACAATGTTTTTTCTCGATCTCACAGATACATGAATTAGGGGGGGGGGGGGACAGCAGCAAGAAGAAAAAAAATATGTTGAATAGAGAAGTAGAACTGTCCAATTTTCTCTAAGAGCAAAAAAAAAAAAATTGAGGTCCAATCCACGCCAATTCTTACAATAGCTATGGGTTTTTGTGATTGGTCCAAACCAATGCAACTCCATCCTAACCAATCAAAACTAATGGCTGGAAATGAAAAATGTAAGCAAGATGAGCCCATAATCTTCAGTGTACTTGTTTTATTTTCATTTTTTAAAAAAATATATATATACACCATGAATGAAAACCAAGGATAAGGATTTAAAGCCCCACCTTTCGTTCTACTTCTTATGAGTAGTAACCTCTATCACCAAAACGAACTTTTTTCTCCAGAAAGCTTTATATTTCATGAAGGTATGATTTTTACTTGATTATAAGCTGATGGGTCATTGTTTTTCGAGTTACTTTTTCATTTCTTCCACTTGTTAATGTTGGGTTGTTGTTAATCTTCCGTTTTCTGATTCTCTTTAGCTAGAGTCATGTCAAGTTTGAATTTTTATGGTGTTCTGATAATGGAATATGATATGCTTGTTTATTTAAGTAGGAGGGAAATGTTTGGGTTTTGGTTTTGAGTTAAACTTTTTACTACTTTAACTGTGGCATCAACCATTGCACTAAGCTAGAATTTGGATAGTTTTTAGCAAAGTATCTTAGTGGTTCTTAATGCACATATCCTCTGAATGTAAAGGCTTTGGATAGGTCCTAGAATGTGTTGTCCGAATGCACAATGTTATAATTTGGATGTTATTTCTTTGCTTTGAAAATTGTTTTGTTTGTTTTTTGTTGATTTTAGTATCTTAATTTGAATATAAAGCTTTTTCCCAGCTGCTAGAACAGTTAGATGATTGATGGTGAGTTATCCCGGTGTTGCGGCTTTGAATTTTCCGTTTTGGCCAATTAGGCAGAGAACTACTTATTTGAGAGCTTGAAATCATGCTATTTGAAATGTTGAATCCTCAATGATTTGTGAAATATCTAAAATAAACATGGACTATAAGCTAACTCCACATGTTTTCAATTTTGGAAACTGATATATTTTCTGAAAACAGCTAATGTATGTGTATAGTTCGAATATGTGCACGCCATGCCCTTTGTCGAAAATAAGTATTATTGATTCTTTTGATGTTTATCCACATTGGTTTTAGCATGACTGGTGCTTGGACATATCATGCTTTATCACGAACTTGAGAAATTCATGTTTTTGAGCACATCATTCATGTTCTTGCAGGTGAAGATACAAAATGAAACTCTTATTTTAGTGTAGATTGTGTACTTTTAGCCTTTTTAGTTCAAGTCAGCATGACTCCTGTGATCCCGTTTTCTGCTAGCAACATTACATTCTTTCCTGGAGTTTCGTGTACGGTATGGAAGAGCACTAGTTTAACAAGATGCAGTTCTTCGAGGAAAAACACACGATATGCTTTACCCTCGCAAAGATTCATCCTACCTCTATCCACCTCAGTTAGCCCATTTCGGAACTGTGGGACAGGGCATGCCTTACATGGAAAACTGGGAATGCATTTATCAGCCACAGGTACTGATGTAGCAGTGGAGGAATCTGATTCTCCAGTGACACAATCGGATGCGGTTGAAACAAGTGAACAATCAACTAGCCAACCTGATTCTTCATCTGCTTCAGCTCAATCAAAACGAACAAGACCTGTGAGAAAAAGTGAGATGCCGCCTATAAAGAATGAGGAGCTTATTCCTGGTGCAATGTTTACTGGGAAAGTAAGATCAATCCAACCATTCGGTGCTTTTGTTGACATTGGAGCTTTCACGGAAGGACTGGTGCATGTTTCCCAGTTGAGTGATAGCTTTGTTAAGGATGTTGCAAGTATTGTTTCTGTTGGACAAGAGGTCCAGGTGAGGTTAGTTGAAGTAAACAATGAGAGTGGGAGGATCTCTCTTTCCATGCGTGTAAACGGTGATGCTGGTAAGCGCCAGCCACGGAAAGATGGTCCTGCCACAACTGATAGGGAAAGGTCTCCGAGGAAGAATGCTCTAAGGTCCAACCAAAAAAGGGATGTGAAAAGCTCAAAATTCGTCAAGGGACAAGAGTTGGACGGCACGGTAAAGAATTTAACTAGGTCTGGTGCGTTCATATCTCTTCCTGAGGGAGAAGAAGGATTCTTGCCCCATGAAGAAGAAGCCGATGATGGACTTATGAGCATGATGGGGAACTCAGCACTGCAAATTGGCCAAGAAGTCAAAGTCCGTGTTTTGCGCATCACAAGGGGATCTGTAACCTTGACGATGAAGAAAGAAGAGGATGATAACAAGTTGGACTCACAGGTTAGCCAAGGTGTGGTGTATACTGCAACAAATCCCTTTATGCTGGCTTTTCGTCAAAACAAGGAGATTGCTGCGTTTTTGGATGAGAGAGAAAAGCCGGAGAAATTTGTGGTTCAACCAGCAGCGGTCGATGAGGAGACAACCACTGTCTCTATTGCAGCAGATAAAGTTGAAAAGGAAACAGATACAGTAGCTGATGTTGCGAACAAGGACGAGGAAACCAAGGAGAAGGAAAAAGACAGTGTTGAAGCTTCGTCTCTGCCAAGTAGTGTGGAAGTTCCATTAGTGGATGTGGTGGAAAGCAATGAAACAGCTGGATTATCTGGTGAAGTCGTTGATCAAGTGACACCTGAAAATTCAGCTGATGAAGATTCTACAGCAAAAGATGTAATACAAGCAGAAGCACCCTTAGCTGAGGATCAAACCCTGGCTGCTGCATCAGTTGAAGATGAAGAAACTGGAAGTATTCCCGATGAACAAGTCGAAACACCTCTTGCTGAGGATAAAACTCCCTCTGCTGCATCTATTCAAGATGAAGATGTTGAAGATATTCCAGATGAAATAGGCAGTGTTGCCAGCACAGATGTA
Source organism: Abelmoschus esculentus (assembly GCA_035048815.1). Taxonomy (NCBI): domain Eukaryota; kingdom Viridiplantae; phylum Streptophyta; class Magnoliopsida; order Malvales; family Malvaceae; genus Abelmoschus; species Abelmoschus esculentus. The sequence continues at coordinate 855,569 of JAUCBN010000032.1, forward strand.
CAACCAGATCTTACTGATACCAAAGATGCCGAAGGTAAGATAATCATGACACTGGTAGCAAACCTATTTTATGAGAAATTCATGCCAATGACTTGTGTTATGCCATAAAGGTGTCATTTCTAACTAAGCACTGGTGCTTTGAGGGGGGGAAAGTCGAGAGAAAATGGGGATATGATTTATTACTATTTCATATTGCTGATTTTGTGCAGATACAGTGGAAAACAATGCAAGTCCTGATCCGTCTCAAGAATCGGCTGATGATCAGATTAAGGCTTCGGGAAGTGAAGCAGTTGAAGAAAAAGAGAATCTATCTGAGGATACCAAGGAAGAAGTGCAGATAGAAACACCAGTTTCTCCTGAACCTTCTCAAGAATCGACTGATGATCAGATTAAGTCTTCAGGAAGCGAAGCAGTTGAAGAAGAGAATCAATCTGAGGATACCGAGGAGGAAGTGCAGGCAGAAACGCCAGTTTCTGAGGGTGAAACTCCTACTTCAGAAGTTGAAGAGGCAGACCCTGCACCTCAAAAGAACAACGATGTTACCGATTCAAATGGCTCTACGCCAAAGGAAAATGTGACCAAAGGTTTGTACTTCATCCATTTTTGCAGTTTTTATACATATTAAATGAGTCCTACAATCTTTTGAATTAAACTCTAATAATCTCAGATGGGAACTTTTGAAACATTTATGATTGATATATTTTTAATACATTTGTCATGTAATATTCTGTTTTTTATTTGTATGCATGAACAGCAGCAACTATATCACCATCTTTAGTAAAGCAGCTCCGTGAAGAAACGGGAGCAGGAATGATGGATTGCAAGAAAGCACTCTCGGAGACTGGAGGAGACATTGTTAAAGCTCAGGAATTTCTCCGCAAGAAAGGCTTGTCAAGTGCAGATAAAAAAGCCAGCCGAGCCACTGCTGAAGGAAGAATAGGTTCTTACATTCACGATAGCAGGATCGGTGTCCTTGTAGAGGTCAACTGCGAGACAGATTTTGTCTCACGGGGCGACATTTTTAAGGAGCTTGTTGATGATCTTGCCATGCAGGTCGCTGCTTTCCCCCAGGTACAATATCTTGTTCCAGAAGACGTACCTGAGGAGATTGTAAACAAGGAAAAAGAAATAGAGATGCAAAAGGAAGATCTTTTATCGAAACCAGAGCAAATTAGATCAAAGATTGTTGAAGGACGGATAAGGAAGAGGCTTGAAGAGTTGGCTTTACTTGAGCAGCCTTATATTAAGAATGATAAGATGGTAGTGAAAGATTGGGTAAAGCAGACTATTGCAACCATTGGAGAAAATATAAAAGTGAAAAGGTTTGTGAGGCTCAATCTTGGAGAGGGACTAGAGAAGAAAAGTCAGGATTTTGCTGCAGAAGTGGCTGCCCAAACTGCCGCAAAACCCGTTTCAACTGCTGCAAAAGAGCAATCAACTCCGGTGGAAGTCAAGGAAAACGATGAGAAGTAAGTGGATGCTTTTCATTTTCATGGTTTCTCATTTGTTACTAATACAATATCATTTCTTTCATGGTTCATATACACCCATTTCTCTTTTGCAGACCAAAAGTGACGGTCTCAGCCGCACTTGTTAAACAACTACGTGAAGAAACAGGAGCCGGGATGATGGACTGCAAGAAAGCACTGGCTGAAACCAAAGGCAACCTCGAGAAGGCTCAGGAATACCTTAGAAAGAAGGGTCTTTCCACTGCAGACAAGAAATCCAGCCGGCTTGCTGCTGAAGGCCGAATTGGTGCCTACATTCACGACTCGAGGATAGGTGTCCTAATCGAAGTCAATTGTGAGACCGACTTCGTTGGTAGAAGTGAACAATTCAAAGCATTGGTTGATGACCTAGCCATGCAAGTCGTGGCTTGTCCACAGGTGCAGTTCGTATCCATCCAAGACATTCCGGAGAGCCTTGTGAGTAAAGAAAAAGAGCTCGAGATGCAAAGAGACGACCTGGCATCAAAACCAGAGAACATCAAAGAGAAAATCGTGCAAGGGAGGGTCTCAAAGAGGCTCGGAGAGCTTGCCCTTTTAGAACAGCCCTTCATCAAGGATGACAGTGTGTTGGTTAAAGACTTGGTAAAGCAAACTGTTGCAGCTCTAGGAGAAAACATAAAAGTTCGAAGGTTTGTCCGGTTTACGCTTGGAGAGACAACCGAAGATACTAAAGCGGAAACCGAAGCATGAGAGTGGGATACGTCGGAACTTCCATTGACGACGTCGACGTGGGAAACATTTTGAGGACTGAGCTGGTAGGAACTAATTTGGAGGAGAGGATACTGAGGTTATTTTTTGATGTGTTTAAGCAAAGTTTTCATTGTAACGGCCTTCATTTATATGCTTTTAAATGACCCTTAAAGCTTACTCTTTGATTTTGTAAGATGAAAATTGTTTCTTCTCCAAGTTATTTTTGCAAAATAGAAGCTAAACTATTAAGTTACCTTAAATTCGAGGTAAGTGTCATGTTTGGGATTTCTGATCCTCTTCATAATAATATTTTCTTCAAAGTTCGAACTTGAATTTTTTTTTAAAATAATATACTTTGTCATTGTATCTACAGAAAAAAAAAATAGCATATATATGCTATAAGTTTAACATAATTAATATTATAAATATCAATTATTAAGAGTTCATTGATTGTTCATAAATCGATATATAAAATGTTAAACTTTTGGGTTTTCTAATATGAAACAGATTAAAATAAGGCGTATCGAAATTGTTATAAAAATATAAGAATTTCGGTATCAATTTTTGGGTATATATTAAAGTTCTAATGCTTTCAAAACTTTAAATTTTTATAAAAATTCGATATATATAAAAAAAATCGATACTAAAATTTATAAATTTTATAATAATTTTAATTTTAACTCATTTTATTCTCATTGTAATCTCGTTATAACCCTAAAACTTTTCCAACATTATCCGGAACTTAGAGCTTAAAATTGTGCTAGTCAAATCCGAGCCGAATCACGAAGTGGTTCAGTCCTAGCCATGGGCGAGCTTCCATGGTTAAAAAAACGCAAGCAACCGAGATCCCAAGGGTTGGACTCATGGTTCGGGCCTTCGGGGTCACAAGTTGAACACGTCATAGTTGATGTTAAGATGACATCATCTCATGAACAAAATTATTTTGTTTTATTTTTAACTCAAAATAATGATAAATAAATAAAATTACAATTTAAGAAGAGAATAGAAAGAGAAATTATTACAAACGTGGGCCTAGCTTTTGATTTTAGCGATACACAGAAAACATTTAAAAATAATAATAATAAATAAATAAATAAATAAATAAAGTAGCAAAATAAAGGGCCCACCCCGCAAGACAGGCAGTACAGTCCAAATACTTTAAGTCATTTTCGTAACATGAAAAAAACAAACAGAAATAAGAAAAGAAAAAAAAAACTTGTATTTGTATTTTACTATTTGTGGACCCTAATTTTATGGCCCACAAACCGCCTCTCTGTCTTTCTTTAATTAAATTAAAATTTTAATTAATTATTCATTAAAAGAGTTTAAAAAATATATATTATTATAATTAATTTTCAACTCAGCCGACAAGTTGACTCCTAAGTCTTAACCTTGGATTATTGAATTTCTCCGAATAACTTCAAAAACGTCAACTTTCATTTTGACAAATTGTTCTACGGTTACATCAAATCAACAATTAGGAATAAGATTTTATTTATAATTAATAATTACAATATAATCGGATGGATAGCTAAAATATTTAAAAAATATATTATAAAAATAAATCTGAATAATATTTTTTAAATTTAATAATATCTGTTTTAGAGTATATTCTTAACCATTAGACATTGATCGATCAATTATTGTGCTGGTATTGTTGATGTTCGAACTCGTGACCTCTAAAAACAATAACATTTCTTTTAATCACTGAGGTTTAATGGTTCGTATCTAAATAATATTTATATATAATGAGAATTAGGTCGTAAATTAATTCTGGGTCATATATAATATTAAAAAAATATTTATTGTACGAAAAAAATTATATATAAAATCTAAATAAAAAATATAAATAAATAATTTAATCAATCTATTAATTATACTTATTCGTTTAAAAGATTAATATAAAAATATATATTTAAAAATTTTATATTATATAATATATATTATCATGAAGACTATAAAAATATTAATGTAGAAATAGCCAGTCATTAATTATTAAAAAAAGCATTAATGAGTGGTGAGGGGAAAACAAAGCTTAGTGGGAATTAATTTTTTTTAACAAAAAGACATAAAAAAAGGAATAAAATAAAATAAAATAAAGTAGGTTGGTCTACATTGGGATCTGTATTTTATTGTTTTAGTTGTAAAAAAAATAATTATTTTTGAATAATTAATTATTTCATACAGAGAATGATTGGTTGTATAATTATTATTAGACTTTATGAATTTCAATATTTTATTAACATAGAATTGCCTCGCGAATATGCCAAATCAATGTTTTTTTTTCTTTAAATAAAAAATTATAAACTTAAATATGTTTAAATATAATTACGTTTCATTTAATAATTTAAAAAATACAAGTAGTTTATGAATTTTATTAATATATAATAGAGAAAGTAAAGATTAAATTAAATTCGATTTCATTTTTTATTTTTAATAATGTGGTGTGTATGTATTAAATTTAAGTTAGAAAATAAAATAAATTAGGGACATATTTGAGTCGGACGATATTATAAATTTGGATAAATTCAAAGGTATAAATATTTTTTTTTTAATTTTTTAAGGATACAAACTTTGAATATAAACTCTAGGTTAAGTGTTTTTTTTTTCGAGTTAAACCAAAATTAGTAAGTTAATTTATTATAAGGAAATATAGTTAATTAGATCATTTGGTTTACGAATTATAACAAATTAATTTATTAACTAATATTGATTATTATAATACTGATATGATAATTAATAATATTGATATAACAATACATATATGATGATAACGTAGAGAAATTATATCATGGGTAAGTCTCATCACGTCATCTATGGGATCAACCAATAGAAACTGTCCACCTCATTATTTTTTAATTTTCTAAGTGAAGATTCACTTGGGAAAAAATTATGACATGGAAAAATTGATGAAGTGGGCAATTTTTATTGGTTGGTCCATGAACAAGTGGTGAGACTGACCCATGATATAATTTTTCGATAACGTGACTGAGGGATTAAATTATTTTTTAATTGAATTATAGGGTGTAATTGAATTTTCTGCCTAGTTCATGGTATAATTCATTATTGAAAGTTCGATAATTTATTTAATTTTTAGTTAAAGTTAATTATACCTTATACTTAATAAAAAAATTAATTATCTGCTCAAATTTAGAGTCTAAAAATTAATATAAAATATATTTTTAGGGTTTAAATTATAAAATTTAAAATATAATTTTAACTTATAATTTAATTTATTGATATTAAATCATGAAAAAAACCAAAAAATATTTTTTATCGAATACATATACCAAGTGTATAATAATGTAGAATATAATCATTTTATTAAAAAATATTAATTGATAAATGTTTATGTTCCTACTTTTTCTGTCCCACTTTGAGATAAAGCAAAAGCATGGAGAAAAGCAAGAAACATAAAGAAAGGGAGACAGAAGAGGACAAAACAATAAAGAAATAAAATAAAAGCAACAACAAAGGTTGTCAAAAACTCCATGGATTCAAACTCTTTCAAAAGGAAGAGAGCTGGTGGGTTGCTTCTCTCTTCAAAAAACTGCAGAGGTTTAAGTGATCATTCCGCCACCGCCACCGCCACGTCTGTCGTCGTTTGCCATTAGTTGTTTGTTTGGTTATATCAAATATTCAAAAGGATATGAACCGAGGAGTGTTGCAGAGCTCAACGGTGCAGCAGATGATACTGGCCGGAAACCCTAACTGGTGGAACATCAACACCGCCATGCGTCCACCGCCACCGTCGACACATCTACAACAACAACAACAACAACCTTCTGTGGATACTTTCTTCCCTCAATTCACACCCACTTCTTCTTCTTCTTCCTCCTCCTCTTCTAATTCACTTCATATTCCATCTTGGCATGAGCATGATAACCAGGAGCTTCCTCAGTCATGGAGCCAACTACTCTTGTATGTAATAATATTGTACATAGACGATGCATGTTTTTTCATTGTCTGAATTTCGATGGTTTATTTCCAGGGGAGGGTTAATAGGTGAAGAAGAAACATTAGACCAAGTGAAGCAAGAAACCCTAGCAAGTGCAGGCAGCTATGTGTATGGACATGCAACTCCAAGTGAAGGTTTTCATCATCATCAGGCAAATAAACCAGATGCTTGGTCTCATCAAATAATGGCTGCTGCTGCTGCTGCTGCTTCATCATCCCCCAAGTCATGTACTACGAGTTTCAGCTGCAGTTCTAATATGTTGGAATTTTCTGGCAGTAAAGCTGATGCAAAGCAGTCATTCCCAGATCGATCTTCTGATGTAAGTGGAACAAATAATTTAGGGTTCTCAGATCTGTTTCAATCAGTTGTGAATTCACAGTCTTTCATATCTGTTGATGTTTGCTCTTATAGATTGTCTTTTTGGTAGTGTAATGGCAGTGCAGCTGGTGGTGGAGCAATGAAGAAAGCTAGGGTTCAACCTTCTGCGACCCAATCCAGCTTAAAGGTTGTTCATTGTCAAACGCTATTTTCTACGATAACGATTTCAGACAGTATCATTATTGCGATAACGAACCGTTATTTAAACATCTGATCTTTGCTCTGCTCTCGTCTCTGTCATGTTCTTTCACCGTATAAACACAAACTGCACGCACACTCATACAAGATACCCTCGAAACCAGAAAACAAACACACCCACACACCCGTGTCCTTTGTCTGGTACAGAATTTGTCCTTGTTTTCTTGTCCATTTCTTCACAGATGATGATTCTTTTGGCCTTTCTCTATATCTCTTTCTATTTCACATATGCATCTGAATGGTGAAATGAATTAATTAATCAACTTTATATGTATTAACAGGTGAGGAAGGAGAAATTAGGGGACAGAATTACAGCACTTCACCAGCTTGTTTCTCCTTTTGGAAAGGTAATATATCAAAGATTTTACCATCTTTACTAAGTAAAAAGAAAAACTTGAATAATTTAGTGATATGTGCATAAAAAAGACATTGAAGGTACGTGTTGAGTTGTGTTTTTTATGGCTTTTGCAGACTGACACAGCCTCTGTCTTGTTAGAAGCTATTGGATACATCAGATTCCTTCATAGTCAAATTGAGGTATTTTTCCTGCAGACAACCATGAACACACAAAGAACATTAATAAACCATAATTATAACTGTTATGTTCGTAATAAGATATTTAAAAAATTTATATTTACGATAATTATAATAACTGCTCTAGTATCGTTGTGTCTGTAACTGCGACAAACATAACGCGATTGAAAACGCAGCTGCTGTACTGTTTAAAACAGACCTAAATACTATACTCTTACCTTCTCTTTGCCTGTAGGCTCTTAGCTTACCTTACATGGGTAATGGACATGGAAACACAAGGCAGACACAGCCCGTAAGAACTCATATATTGCTTAGATTCTCAGATTTCTCTATTTTTCTTTGCTTTTATTGGATCCACTACCTCACCTTTACTCTTTATTAAAATTAACTTTTTATATTTAATTAATAATATTTTTAATACACATGTGTTAGAAATATACATATTTATTCAAAATAAAATATAATTTTTTAACTCAAAAATCTTAAAGTTTAATTTAATCCTTAAACCCTAAATTTTAAATCCTATAAACTAACCCTTTAACTCTAAACTACAGAACATGTGAGTTATATTTTAATACATAGGTCGTATAAAATTCATTTTATATATCTAAATATTTACATTATAAAATTTAACCTTAAAATCAAAAAATTATATAAACTAAAATTTATACGACTTATATATCAAAGTTTTTTTCTTTATTTAAAATGTTTTAGTTTAATAAATGAATTTTAAAAAATTGCTAATATATTTTTTTTTAATTTGTGTAGCTGTTGAATGAAAACTCCTTGAAGAGAAAAGGTGGTTTTAATCAACAGGTAATTATTGACAACTAAAATTAATATCTATATTTAAATTTCTTAATATTTCCATTTTTTATAAAAAAATCACATAAATACAAGTTTTATTTCCTTCTCTCTAGGAATGTTCTGAAGAACCGAACGACCTGAGGAGTAAAGGACTATGTTTGGTTCCTGTGTCATGCACCCTTCATGTAGGCAGTGACAACGGCGCCGACTACTGGGCTCCGGCGTTCGGCGGCAGGTTCTAATAGAAGGCTTGTTCCTGTCCACAAAGTCTAACCACGCTTTTAAACAAGATTTAAAGAAGTGTAGGAGTAGAGAAATTAGAAGTTTTCATGGGAAAAGATATATCATCTTCAGCAGTCACCCTGCAAAAATGGAAGGCTGAGTGCTCCTGATGCTATATGAAATGTTTGTAGATGATTTGTGTGTTGAATTAAGCGTCTCGACTGGTTATTTGGATGATTGAAGATTGAAATTGTCTAATTATTTTCTGTTATATTTGATACCATGAGAATTTATAATTTTATTTAATATTGGTAACGATGATCAGGGAGGAGCCAGGATTTGGGGTTGAGAGGACAAAATATAATTATTTAGAAGTAGGGGAAAAATTCATAAAAAAAATAATTTTTTAAAGAATTTAAATAAGAGGACAAAAGTAAAAAAATAATTCGGGGTGGGGGTCACCCTTACACAGCTCCGTCACTGACAATGATATACCTATATATATTTTAAAAATTAAATTTATTAATTCATTGATTAAGTGATAAAATGGTTCATATTAATTTTGATATTTGATTGATATATGTTTACGATTTTGGGTTTGTTTTATGGGTTTCTGGTGTAAGGTCTATAATGTACGATTATAATTTAAGGTTTAAGGATTAGATATTAGAGTTTAGAATTTAAAGTTCAAAATTAAAGTTTATAATTTTATTTTTTACAGTAAAATTAACCATGCTCATGGAGGAAAAAAAAACTACTAGTAGTGTATGGTATGATATTAGGGTCGTAAACGAGACACAACAAATCACAAGTTACTTGAGTTCGACTCGATCGAAGCTTGATTAACACTTAAGTTATTTGATATCATGTTAAAAACGTTCACGATTTACTTGAAAATATAATATATTATTAAAGAATTAAATTTAAAAGCTAAATTTCTAAACCTTAAAATCTAAATTATAAACTCTAAACCTAATAATCTAAATCTTTAGACCTACACTAACACCCTAAAATTTAAAAGTTCGTATTTATTGTATTAATTTTTTTAGACGGATTGATTATTTTAAAAAATCAATGGTAAATATAGGTAAAAAAACAAAATTCAGTGACGAGGTTTGTAATTTACCCTTATTTTAAAAATTATTTTAAGCACTTCATTTATTTCCCATTTCCACCCATTGGACACTCGAAAATGAAATCAAATAAGTTGGAGAAGATGAATCCCACGGTTTCTTTTGTAGATAAAATACAAGGGTTCGTTAATGACTTCATTAAAGGCCGTGATTACTCATCTCGACGGAATCCGGTAATTCATAATCCATCTTTGTTATTTTCTGGGTAATTTGTTCTTCTGTTTGATTGATTATAGGCTTTTTTTTAAGATTGAAATCTTGAAGAGGCTGCAGCGAGAATCATTTTCAGACCTGATGAAGCTCCGAGAACGACAAGATAGAGTCGAACGTTTACTTTCGTTTTACAAATCATCAAAGGAAAATACATTCCAAGGATCAAATACCCTTTTCAGAGGGGAAGTTGATTTTCTGGCTGCTGTGTTGTTAACGTCCAATGTTGACGACGACGTCGGTCGGTTGGGAATCAGAACTAGGGTCGATTCAAAGTTCCGATTTGAAACGACCGTTGGGGATAAAGATATCTTCGGGGTTGAATTCATGGCTAATCAGAAGAGGATCGAAGATAACAATGGCGATGTATATGGGACCCCACTAATGTTGTCTAAGTTGTTTTACAAAGGAAATATTGGTGATTGGTTTTCTTCCATGGTGATTCCATTCGGAGCTCAGTTTAGAGATTTGGATGTTGCTTCGGAATTCTCCCTTCAGGTAGCTTATAGGAACTAACTGTTACTTTATTTTTATGTTTATAAGTTATAGTGTTTTGAGAATTTGTTTTGGGTTAGATTCAATAATTGATATGAACTTTTAGTTATTTTCCTGAAATGGATTTTGTTTGTTGTCTAGGATGAAAAGGGACTCACTGATATATCATTTGGGCCACCCATGTTGCACCAGCATAGCGGAGGTGCAATCAGGGTGGCAGTGAGAAGGTCGAATATCATTGCGTCGTTTGCTCAATCGGTCTGTGGTATGGGAAATGAGCATTGCTTCAGTGCTTTTGGACAAGTTATTTGTCAACTTCCCATAAGATTGAAACTGTCGCTTTTAGGCCTTCACCGAGGGCCTAAATTGGCTAGTGGCAATTTCCGCTTCGGAGCCGTTGCGGTTCCGCCTGGATTGTCTAGACACATTGATGATTCTGGTACAGTAACTGAGGCACCTCTTCCACCTTTGACAACAATAACCCCTGATGGATCTATTGCCCTGAAGCTGGAGTCTGAACTTGATGAATACCAAAGACTTGGAGGTTGGATCGAGATGAAACAAGCAAATCCTAGAGTTGTACAATGGGCTGTTAATTTGTTGGATTCTTCTGAAGATGTATTTGGTTGGGGTGTAAGTGTTGGGGGAATGGTTGAAGGTCCCAGAAGTCGGAATCACTATCATATTGAATCCTATGTGAAACTTAATCTGCGTAAGAGATTTAGCTTGAAGCCAGGTGTCGCTTATGTAGTAGATGGAAATTCCCGAACACTAGCCCTTGCGCTACGATCTAACTGTTTCTTTTAATTACCACTTTCTCTGAAAGATTTGAGTTTCTGAATACTGTGGGAAATCCTTTGTTTCGGGAAAGTTCAATTTTTGGTTAGATGTATATAGGTTGCAGTATCTATTTTAACCATATTTCATTCTTTCATGAAATTCTTCATAAGTTTAATTTTGCAAATTTGTTGGAGCTATTGTCTTTTCCAGTCTTAGAGAAGAATGTGCTTTTCTTGATATACTCCGTATTAATTTTAAGATGTCTAATTAATCTCACACGCAAAGGATAATCTTGGGACTTTTTCAGTTTTTTTGTATTAATGTAATGAGACACAAAGGATGATCTTGCTCCTTATTGTTATGAATATGTTCAAGTCTGTAGCAACAAACATATCGTTCCTTGTTTATTTGATCAACCATGTTTTATTTCTTACCTATTCCTTGGTTTTTTCCATGTCCTTTCATACTTGGATCCGGTTTATGTAATTTCACAGGGTTAAGTCATTAGTCATTTGTCTGGAAGCTAATTTGCTCATTTTCCTCACGGGTTACTGTTTGGTAGAAGAAGATATACAGGTTTATGTTCAGAAGTTTACTTTATTTATATGCTCTGAAAGGATCGAATCCGTCTCAAAAATCTTAATAACGTGCTTAGGAACTACTTTATGGTAATGCAGATTTCTCTAGCATCAATTTGTTGGAGACGGTCATTATATGCAATCTCACATGCTTTTATCAGAAAAATTGAAAAGCTCTGGTTGAAAATTACCAGCTATTATCAAGAAGATATATTTCCAGGTACTATGTTTTCACTTTACCATTTTGCTTCAGGTATGTTTTAATATTATCTGTTACTGCTGATGCTTAACACCTAACAAGCTATAAGAAAGTTATATGCCTTTGGAACCAAACTAGCTGGTCCTGTTATAGTTGTTTATTCTTTACAGGAGCTGCTGGCACAAAGCCTTGTTGCTTGACCATTCCCCAATCGTTTTCCAGGGTTCTCCCGGAACTGCTTCAACGAGTATCGTTCCTTGGTTGGAAAAAAAAACTTATATCTTTATATACCATGATATATTTATCTTCAAGACAATGCCTGGTGAAACATGGTCTTCACTCTCATCAGATTGCCTGTGGTATTCACTATGTTTTCATATTCTCATGTTCTCAGTGTCAGTTTACCAGCTTTCCCAAAGTTGCAGTGGCAGTATAGATGATTAATCGCCTAACTTGCCACCGTATGGGATTCCGACAGATGAGACTACCGTAAGGTTAAAAGCTCAATGCAACAATGGATAAACTAAGGTATAAATATCATACATGTCATATTATTACAATAGCATCTATGACTGTTTATATCATGGTATCAAATTGAACCTTTTTGGAGCCCCAACATTTAAATGTTTTGGTGACAAAATTTGGCACCCTGATATTTTATTATTATTGAAGTTCTATTTCCAGCAAACAAATTCTTCAAGCATCCTTCAATTGAACATTCAAATTCTGACAATTATTCAAAGGTAGGTTGAAAAAAGGTTGAGATTCATCAATGTAGAGGAGAGCTTGCTAATGCCATTAATGGCATCCAGCAAACCCTGCCTTCAAACATAAATGCATCAACACAAAGGTCACTGTCCACAAAAAAATTGATCCTCTTTTCCAGGAAAAGTTGAAAACTCGAGTCAAAAACACCTGCAAAAAAAGAAGAAAAATAGAGATTAGGGCCAAGCAGAGAAAGAACCATGATGGGGACTAGGGGGAATTGCAGGAAGGGTGATTTAATGGTGAGATCATGTCCGGACAAGTTGTGTGCAGTCCTGGAACGTAATTTTTATCTAACGAAGCGAAGGGTAAATTTCTTTACAGATGACTTTTTGTAATGGATAAAAAAGACAAGAGGACGTAAACCTAGGTTGGTGTAATAAAAAAATTAAATTGAATGAATCCAACGGTCGCATTCATTTGAAAAACTGTTTTAAAACCGGAATGTATTAAAGAAACCATTTTCACCCAACTGTTATTCTGTCTTTTTATTTGGGGCATTTAAAAAGGGGTAAACCACACCATTGGTCATTAAACTATTGTAGTTTTTCTATTTTGGTCACTGATTTTTTTGGCAAAATCATTTTATCCCCCCAACACATTTATAAATTCATTTTGGCTTATTAATAAAAACCTTGGCTTCACCTCTGCTCTTAACAGATCTATTATTATGTTCACAGGGTGTCTGGCCTCATGTTGCTCGAAGATCAACTTAGAACACCATACTAAACTATTGAAAAGTTCATCGACTGTTTGATGGATGACACTTCAAATAGTTGTTACGAAGGGAGTGAAAAATCCCTCAACAACCGACATAATATGTTATAAACCGTTGAATGAGCAGTTGAAACTATAGGGGGAAAGTTTGCCTTAAGTGGCAATTAACTGGAGGGTTTGTTTATTCCTTAGCAAGGGTAATAAATAATGTGAAAGAATACTAGGCTGGGAAAGCAAACAGAGAAGAAAGGGCCATATTTTCTCCCATAAGTGCTCTTTGACTACAGTAGTACTACAGATGATTACTTTACTTCTCTCATAAGCCTTTCCATTCTTACTAAATATAGTTTTATATTTCTCTCATCTTCTAAAGCACACTTTCCCCCTCTTTATATCAACTTTTCAAGGCGTTTTTAATATCTATATCTATATCTAGACATTGTTGCTTAGCTGAAGAAGTACTATTTGTGAACAAGTTGGAAGCTTTGAGAAGATGAGTGCTTCAAGGTTCATTAAATGTGTTACTGTTGGAGATGGAGCTGTTGGCAAAACATGTATGCTCATTTGTTACACCAACAACAAGTTCCCCACTGTATGCGTTTTTTTCTTTTTGGTTTTTTACCTTCAAGTTATTCCACTATCCTGTTTTTCTTTTTTAACTAAAAGGGTCTTGTTCTTGCAACATTTTTTATGTCAGGATTATGTACCAACAGTGTTTGACAATTTCAGTGCCAATGTGGCTGTGGATGGAAGCATTATTAGTTTGGGTTTGTGGGATACTGCAGGTAGTATTTTCAGCTTTTTCTTTTTCTTTCTTTTGAGTTGTTCCTTGATGTTTGTATGTTTGGTTGAAGGGAAAATCTGGGTTTTTCCTGATGTTTTCATTTCTTATTTGGTTTCTCCATTTTTATGTGATCTAAAAAAGGCCAAGAAGATTACAGCAGGTTAAGGCCACTGAGTTACAGAGGTGCAGACATATTTGTTTTGGCTTTCTCATTAATTAGCAGATCAAGCTATGAAAATGTTCTCAAGAAGGTACAAAAGAAAGGAAAAGAAAAACCCTTTTTTAAATGATTTTTTTAGACCATGTTTGAAAAAAGTGGACTTTTTTTTTTCTTTTAAAATTCACAGTGGATGCCAGAACTACGTCGTTTTGCACCAAATGTTCCGATTGTTCTTGTCGGAACAAAGCTAGGTAGGCAACTATTCGAGAACATTTTCGTTTAATAATGTTCCACTTATGTTTGAATACGAAGAACTTTGTAAATGACTTGAATATTCTCTTTTCTCCCCCCCATATAAATCAGATCTTCGGGAAGACAGGGCATATCATGCTGATCAAATGGGGTATGATATTATAACATCTGCTCAGGCATGCCCCTTCACACCAGCTTTATTGTATGCTATTTTATGGTTACCGGTTTCTCTTACGGTAGCAATCGAAACACATCCATGATCGCAATTTAAAATAGCTTATTTGGATGTAAATGGTTATGCAGGGAGAGGAACTGAGGAAACAAATCGGTGCAGCGGCTTATATCGAATGCAGCTCCAAGACTCAGCAGGTGAATTTGATGTCGTTTATAACTGTGGCTCATAAATGCACCATTCTAACGGATATATAAACTCGATCATGTTGGATCAGAATGTGAAAGCCGTTTTCGATACTGCAATCAAGGTTGTTCTTCAACCTCCGGGGAGGAAGGAGGCGGCGAGGAAGAAACGTCGACAGTTCCACCAAAGATCTGGCTGCTCCATCAAGTAAGTGTACTCAATTCCTCTCTTCAATTCTGGTAGTTTTTGGCTGCTTGAAGATATGTTCATGTCATTTCTCTTGTAGTGCACATTATTTAGTTGTTTTGTACCATTGTAACATAAATAATTTATTTACCAAGCAATATTATTATTCGAACTTGAGAGTTAATATCATAGTTGACACTCCGTGTTCAAATATGTATCGGATACCGATCAGTGACATATTTCATTACCTTATGGTCTTTATCATACAGATAATGTCAAGTCATTTGCTATCTATTTGCAGGAGTTTGCTCTGCGGCGGAGAATACGATGCTTAAACTCGGACACGGTGGTTGTCGGAAAATGTTGCGAATTTCATATTATGTTTTTAATGTGGTTTTGTTGTTGTGAATCAATGTCATGTTGGTGTAGAGACAGAACTGACTGTAAGAATGATGGGGAGAATTGTTCAATCTCTCATGTATTTATTGCTTTAACTATGTTATAGTGTGTGTATTCTTCGGAAATATTAACTTGTTGAAGTCTTCATCCATTATGTAGGATCTCATTTTACCATTTTTGTTTGTGAAAAATATTCGATTGTGTTCGAAGGATAGTTGTTTTTTTTTCCCGGTTGATTCGATCGATTAAATCGATTACTTCCGAATTTAACTAGCTAATTAGTTGAGAGAGCAATCAGTTTCTTGTGCTCTGAAATGAGTTGTTCATATGAACTCTTGCTCCTACTTAAAATTTGTTGGAAAACGGATCAATATAAAATACAAATTGAAATTACATAAATCAAATAATTTAAGGAAAATTTACGCATTATATAAAATATAAAAATATATAATTATAAACAAATTATTTCGGGACTGTTTAAATTTTTTTACAATAAATGCCGAATAGAATCGATTTGGTTCTAAATTTTATAAATTTTATCAAATATTTTTAAAAATATCTTTATTAAATCAGGTGGAGACTCGACAAGGTGGTACTTCCGCTCAAAGAATATCGTCGAGATATGTACTCGGAACGTGGAAGAGAGGATCGACATGGTGGTGCAGGACGGGACAGAACAGGTTCGAAAAAATTGATAGAGAGGATCGAGTTTTTAAATTTAAAAAATTAAATTATATAGAACGCAATGAAATTTAATCTAAAATACAATTTTAAAATATTAACTACTACAACAGCACTAATTTAAAATATTAACTACGATAAAAAATATTTTTTAAGCATTAAATGTTAACTCTATAAAATTTTCAACTTAATTCGATTTTTTACTAGTACAAGGACTAAATTGATTTATTTAATTACAAAAGAACTATTTTGAACTAGTTTCTATATTAGAGGGACCTTCCCTGTACTTCCACCGAAAGCTTTGCGTTTAATCCGATCCAACGCTCACCAAATCAACACACTCACTCCTATAAATATCAGCCATTAGATTAATTCTTTCAACATAAACCGTCGGATCTAAAAGCCCGTTCGAATCTCACCGTTCAATAAAAACATACACAAAAAAAGGAAAAAAAATTGAAATTTCAAAACTTAGCAGGAGAGAGGGAGGAGAGAACTGAAGAAGACGAAGAAGAAATACTAACAAATTTCAAAAATTGAAATTTCTCTTCTTTTTTTTTTTTTTCTTTCTTTGCTTTTCAATATCAATTGCTTTAAAAAATTCCAGCTTTTCTCTTTGCCTCTCTCTCTATTCGTCGATCGGAATCAAAATCTTCTTCGCTTCTCGGAACTTCGTGGTGGAAATCTCGAGCTTGGAGAAATTTTGGTGTTCTCTTTAGAATTTTAGGTGTTGGAGATTGTGGATTGAGATTTGGATCTAAAAATGGTTGAATTCGAGTTTACTGAAGGCAATTTGTGACATTATTTGGTTGATTTTCAGCTCTGGTTGTGTAGGGGGATTGGGAAAATTTTGAATTTGATTTTTTAAAATTTGTGGGAGTTGGAATTGGATGGGGGAAGGGGAAGGAGGTGAGTTCCCGCCAAAAAAGGTGCAATCTAATCCGACAGGTTTTCCGGCGAAGAAGCTTGCAAGGCAGCTAGATTTCACTCCCGTTTTTGTCGGGGTTTCTTCTGCTGGTGTAGTGTTGCCGGAACACCCGCAATCAACACAAGAAATGTCTGTGGCTCCGTCTTCGGCTGTGGCGGATGCTACAGTTACTCAGCAGCAGCAACAGATAAAGCTACCGCAGTTGGTGTCGACCTCCCCTGTGTCCACTGTTCAATCTCCTCCTCTTACTACACCATCGTCGATGGTTCTGTAAGTTTTAGCAATAAAAATTTGTGATCCCCCTTTTCAGTCTGTTATTTTTTTGTGTGAATTAATTTAATTCTTTTAATAAATCAATTCCCTTTTCTATATTATTCCCATTTTTTGAGTGTACAAACCTTCACATTTTATTTTCCAATGCTTCAAAGTTATATCTTTAGTTTCAGTTATCTTTTGCATTTAACTCTGCAAAATTTTATCTTTTATATGTCATTGCTTTAAGATTTTAATGTGGAACAGTGGAAGTTAGTTGCCTGTACTCCAACTTTATTCTTTTTCATATTTCTTGCTTGATTCAGAAAACTAGAATCCCCAAAGGTAAAACCTAGAGCATCTGAACTAAAAGATGGCACTCCAAAGAAGCAGAAGCAGAAGCAGAAGCAGTGCAACTGTAAACATTCTAGGTGTCTGAAACTGTAAGTACATTGACTGATACTTGTTTGACAGAGTGAGCTCTTCCACGACCTTGTGCTTCTTTGCTGTCCATATCTATGCAGCTTAGGAGGTGTTAGTTTGCTAGAAACATGTAGGTTTGGAACATGTAGTCTTGTGATCATAATCTTCAGAATGTCTTCTGTGCTATTTAATATATGACAGTTTCAAATTCATATGTTTGATTTTTTTTCCAATTCTTTTACGAAAAGAAATACTATCAAATTATCTCTGCACCATGGAAATACTTTCGAAAATGAGTTGGAAATAGTAATTAGACATTGCCATAAATAGGGTAGTTTAGTCTTTCGTACGTGGTGTAGTGTTATATACATCTATGT
Source organism: Abelmoschus esculentus (assembly GCA_035048815.1). Classification (NCBI taxonomy): domain Eukaryota; kingdom Viridiplantae; phylum Streptophyta; class Magnoliopsida; order Malvales; family Malvaceae; genus Abelmoschus; species Abelmoschus esculentus. Next base: position 873,541 of record JAUCBN010000032.1, read on the forward strand.
TTTAATGGAAAGAGTACTACAACAGTAACAATCAAGTAAATACCCTTTATACTCTTTGTACCGGTATTAACACTATTTGTTAATAGGCGGGCATGAGATAATAGACAGATATTGGGTTATGACTTTTATAGCTAGCATCTAGGCAGCTTGCCAGGGTATTTAAGATAGTACTTTTGTTTTTTCAATTATTCATATATTGTATAGAATTTTTCTGTAAATACAAGTAAATAAGTCATTTTTATGTTAATTATAACCCACATGTTTGATGGTATATGATGTAGAAAGCTAATAATGTAATGCGTTGATCAGGTACTGTGAGTGCTTTGCATCTGGGATATATTGTGATGGTTGCAACTGTGTTAATTGTTATAACAATGCTGAGAATGAAACTTCCAGAAGAGATGCTATTGAAGCAACTTTAGAGCGTAATCCAAATGCATTCAGGCCAAAAATTGCTAGTAGTCCCCATGGTGCACGGGATAGCAGGGTATGGTGGGAATTTTTTGTCATTTAATTCACACTTCTGAAATAATGACACACCTTTTTGCACAGTATTGATTCAGCAAAAAGACATAAAATATTTTATTTAAATTTTATCATCAGGGCACTGGTTTTCTTTTGTTGATTGTGACCCCACTTCTGATTTTAGAACATAGATGATATCCTCTTTCCTTAATTCTAGATGGTTACTCTTAGAAATTATCTTTTGGGAAAAGGTCCGGGCTGTTTTTTTGATAGCAAAATAGAAAATTCGAAGTACAGCATGAATGCATTTTGATTTTGATAGAGCTTGCTGCCATAGGCATTCTCTTATGAAATAGTTTTTAAATATTTTCAGGAAGATGCTGGGGAAGTTTTAATATTGGGAAAACACAACAAAGGATGCCATTGTAAGAAATCTGGGTGCCTTAAAAGGTACTGTGAGTGTTTCCAAGCCAACATTCTCTGCTCTGAAAACTGCAAATGCATGGACTGCAAAAATTTTGAGGGTAGTGAAGAGAGACAGGCTCTTTTTCATGGTGACCATGCCAAGAACATTGCATATATTCAGCAGGCAGCAAATGCTGCCATAACTGGAGCTATTGGGTCCTCTGGTTTTGCATCCATTCCAGTGTCTAAGAAAAGAAAAGGCCAAGAACTGTTCTTTGGGTCAACTGCCAAGGATCCACCTGTTCACAGGATTGGGCACTTACCGTAGGTAAACATCGTCCATGAGTGCTTATTGACATTTGTATTCTGAGGAACTTTCTGAATCATATTTCAGTTACACTGACCTTGGATCTAGCTAATTTTATTTTTTCTAACAAGGAACGAATGTTTGTTCAAACTTGTTTAGTCTCATTCTTCTTCTGCTACTTAACATTTGATTAGTTCACCATAGAAGCTTTGTCATTCTCATAATTACTTTTTGTTTCTACTTCTAAAATTTACATTTTCAGCTTATTTTATTTGTGAACCAGACAAATCATATCAGAGCTTCTGCACTTTCCTCTGCTGTGCCTGTTTCCCGTTCGGATACTACTGCTGCAGTTGGCATGTCAAAATTCATATATAGGTGAATCAGTGAATGGAGTGTTTTGATGAAAATATATCTCTGCTCTGCTTTTTCCCAAAACTAATAATGCATTTTGGTGAAAGGTCTTTGTTGGCGAACATCATTCAGAAGCAGGACTTGAAGGAGCTTTGTTCTGTTTTGGTGATTCTATCTGGAGAAACTGCAAAGACACTTGCAGGTAAATGAGAATACATGTAAAACAATTTAAATCTCTAGTCTAAACTTACACTGTCTAATCCATGTTACTTTAGCTCTTACTTCATGTGTTTGCATGAGTAAGCATATGACCACTTGTGCTTTTGTACGAAAAACAGTGTGAACGTTATCATGCATGACGGTCTACTTACACTTGATTTTCTAATTGAAACAAATTTTCATGATGGAACTTATTTGAATCTTCTGATTGTACGAAGAAAGGTTAGTTTTGAATTGATGGCACTAAAAGAATCCCATTTTTGTTAGTTTTGAATTTGCTTCTTTAACAATCAACCTTATAGTCACTTAATAGATTTTAATCAATGTGCCTGTTTTTAAGCGGATGGATCTTCCCTTAAATTTCTGTATACATTCAGATCAGAGAAGTTTGACTGAAAAACGGGTCGAAGATCAGAACGAAACCTCCCTTGCGTCATCCACCCAGGATAGGCTGCATAGCCACAAAGATTCTGATGCTGAGAAAATCATGGCTGATGATCGTTCAAGTGCAAACCAGTCTGATAAAGCTGGTGGTGAGGAATCCAGCTCAGATGGTGCCCATACTCCAAAGCAAAGGCCTATGTCTCCGGGAACTTTGGCATTGATGTGTGACGAAGAAGATACAATGTTCGTGGAAGCTCCATCTAATGGAATAATGGTCCATAGCTGCAGCACATCTTCACAAATGATGGAGATTTATGCAGAGCAGGAAAGAATTGTTTTGACGAAGTTCCGTGATTGTCTCAATAGGCTTATCACTTTTGGAGAAATAAAGGGCAAGTTCTCCTCTCCCTTTACTGAAAATTTGATTCACGTCTAATCATATTTCACACATCAAAAGGGAAGAGAGATTCGAATGATGAAACTTTAGCAGAATTTGTATATACCATCTATTTTCTGGTGCATTAACTTTTCTTATGCATGAACTATTGGGAATTAACATGCTGCTCTATTTCAATTACAGAAACACAATGTTTATCGTTAGCTAGAACAGAGATTGGTAGTCAAAGTAGCCAAAGTAATGGAACTGAAGTCAGAAACGAGACTGGGAATCAACAAGGATCTGTTTCCAATGGAGTTCCAAAAAATGTTAGTCCACCTACAGTAAAGACATCTCAGACTGCTACTACGGTAGTTGCCACTGCTAACAATGATCTTCAACGGCCTCCATCCCTTCCTGAAAACGGGGTGGGGTGGGGGTAAATCAGAAAATGAAAAACAGATGTAAAGATCCAGAATGCTGACAATTTGGCACAAGGTATGATACTTACCTTCACTAATCCACTCTCTCCACCTTCAGATTTGATACAATGTCAAGATGATTGTGGGCTTGGAACTGACCAGTGCTCTGCTTAATTTCTATCATTATCAATAAATTTATTGGTTTTCTTCCTCAACCATAGCTTCAGCTCAGTACAGTATAAACTGCACAGTACTGTATACACTACATGTCTATGGCTGTCGATAGCTTCTACCCATAGATGCTTGGAGTTTCGTTAATTTATTCCTATTTTTAGCAAAGAAACGAATAACAAATTGTACAATTCTTCATGTAATATGTAGCTCGGAGTCATCTCCAAGAGAAAGAGTTGATTAATGGTTATTCGGTGAGTCCTGACTGAAAAAATACCTGTGGGAATTATTTCTTGTATTTGGTTGCTGTTAGCCGATCCATTTTTTTTTCCAGGAATTCTTTTATAGCATGGAGTTGCCTCAACCATTAATGTATTTTCTTTTTCCTACAAGCTCATGTCTATGGCAACTTCTTTTAAGAATGTCACATGAACCGACTAAGATCGGCACGAGCTCATCGAGGTCTGATGCTCGAGCAGCGACACCCTCGTTCAAAACACGACATGCCTCCTTAATCGTTGGAAACAATACCATCTCGGTAATTTCTTCATCTGTAACAGATAGTCTGTCGAATGAAATCCAAACAGAAATATATCGGCAAAACAACGGAAGATATAGAGTATCTTTTGTTCTTAACTCATAGTCACAGAGAATGCTTCCAGCTGAGCAAACATACTGGAATGGACCCAAAGGAAAGCCGAAGTCCACACCAAGATGCACCGACAGTTGCAGAGCTTGCAGGGGAAGATTGTTCGATTAAGTAAGCAACTTCAACCAGTACCGGACCTACAGGTAGTTTAAATTCTCTGATATCATAAAAAAAAGTTACCAGGTAAAAATAGATGTTTTTGAAGGCTCACATTACTATATCCCTGACCAAATATCCATTGAATGTAGGTGTTAGATACAGACAATTCAGTTTAAATGAAGAGCCTCGAAGCTCATTCATGGTTGACTTAGTCTAACTAACACGAGACCATTTCGAAGCTTCGAGGCTCGAAGCTCGTTCCGAGAATGGAGAAGCCATGCTTGTATGATCCTGATTCATGATGGGTTCCCAATGATTATTCATGATTCGTCTAGAGCCTGTTATCTTCAATTTTGTGACATACGATGTCATGTTAAACCGAAGGTACAACGGAATTAAGATTAAATATTAAGAGATATTTTAAATTTTAAATATTTTTCTATCAAAATTTTTAAAAATATCTTTTGAAAACAATCCTAAACTTCAAGTTCATAACTTTAGATTTTACCGCATAAGCCACATTTATGGGTTTTAGATTCAATTATGCATGGTTTTGGGCTTTAATAGTTGGTTCGATTATTTCAACTTTTTTTAATAATATAATACTCAAATTTTAAATAAAATTATTTTTAAATATAATAATAAAAATTTATATAACAAACAATCATTAATCTATTGGGACCAATTTATGATATTAATTATTAAGCATTTAAATTAATTTTTTTTGTCAACTCACTTCTCTTTTGTAAACTCTAAAAGAAGTTAATATATTAAATTTAAAAGCGACGTATACTACCTAAATATTTATAATTTTATTAATTATACCGAAAAAAAAGTCTAAATTCAGGTTTCAGTCACTATACTTACTAATGGTGCATGACCACTAGGTCCACTACACGTCAGACTGGCACGCCTTTTGCCACGTCAACATTTCTTGGACAGACTTAAAACATTTCTCTATTTTAAAATAAATAATATATTAAATATTAATATTTTAAAATTTAATTAAATGAATTGATTAATATATTAAATATTAATATTTTTAAAAAATAAAGGAAAAAGTCATCGAAGAATAATAAAAAAAATTGTGATAAATAAAATTTTATATCTGTGAAAATGACTAATCAAATATATTTATTTTATTAATTTTTATCAATTAATTTTTACTGATAATTGTTATAAGTTAAATTTAAAAAAAATTTTAATAAAAAATAAAATAAATATATTTAATTAATTAATCTTATAAATTACGTGACGAAATAATATCCGGTAATCCTTTTACCGATGGTTTGTGCCCACGGTTCACGGTGTTTAAGACCGCCCGCTGCTTAAACCAACCAATCTCGGCTTATAAAAAGGAATCTGAAACCTCGCTTTCTCTGATTCTCTGCTCATTCTCCATCTTACTTTAGAACCTCAGCAAAGAGAAGAACTCTTCAACGTTTCGCTTCGAAAGCAATGGATTCAGTTTTTGCCGCCATTGTTCAAGCTCCCGAAGATCCCATTCTCGGGGTAACTCGTCATCTCTTTGTTTGATTTGTTCATGAATTATATTAGCGATATACTTTATTTAAGTTTGATTCAATCATCTTCGTTGATCGGATCATTTCGTGTACGATCGAGAATAATCATTGTTCAAGCAAATTATGAATTCCTTTTTTCTTTCTTATGTTGCATGTTGCTGTGATTCTGAAGATTTGCAGTTTCATTTAGATTCGTTTTTTTTTTAAATTTAGAAAACAAATAGACGAAGTTTCGTTTGATTGATTGATGTTTCATTCCTTTTTTTATTATTCTGGTTTTTATTTGAACAAATACGTTACAGATGCTTTTTGAATATTTGCAGTTTAATTTCAGTTTTTTTTTTTTTTTTTTTAATTTAGAAAACAAATAGACGAAGCTTCGTTTGATTGATTGACGTTTCATTCATTTTTTATTATTCTGAATATTTTATTTTGAACAAGTAGGTTACAGTTGCTTATAACAAGGATCAAAGCCCGGTCAAGTTGAATTTGGGCGTTGGTGCTTACAGGACTGAGGTATTGTAAATTTTCTTCTCCCTTGTTAAAAATCATCATCATAATTAATAAAATTGATATATCTTCTTCTTCTTCATGATGTTGATTCATTTGATCTGTTTGTGCCTAACAGGAAGGAAAACCTCTGGTTCTAAATGTTGTTCGGAAAGCAGAACAACTTCTCGTTAATGACCAGTAAGTTGTTCAAACCATTCCGTTTTTCATGCCTTTTGTGAATTTGTTGATCATGGTTTCATGGTTTATGTGTTTTCAGGTCGAGAGTCAAGGAGTATCTTCCTATTCTTGGTCTTGCAGAGTTCAATAAATTGAGTGCTAAGCTCATTCTCGGTGGTGACAGGTAAAGGGAGGAAGAAAAATGAAAATAATTAAAGAAAAAATGGAAGTGCTTTTAAAAAACAGACAATCGAAACATTTTATATTTTAGTGTAGTTGCCCATTTCTATCATATTCTCTTGATAACTTATTGGAGTAGTCCTGCTATTCAAGAGAACAGAGTGGCTACTGCTCAGTGCTTGTCTGGTACTGGTTCCTTGAGGGTCGGAGCTGAGTTTTTAGCAAAGCATTATAACGAAGTAAAGTGCAAATTATTTTTCTGTTTTTTAATTTGTATTTCTGTAAGCTGTTACTGCTTGAAGAGAAAAAAGGTAATGCTTATTTTGCCCATCTTTTGTTTGTCAGCGTACTATTTACATTCCACAGCCATCATGGGGAAACCATTTGAAAGTTTTCACGATGGCAGGGTTGTCTGTGAAGACTTATAGCTACTATGATCCAACAACCCGTGGGCTTAATTTCCAAGGTTTGAGTTAATGGTTTTATCAATTGCCATGCTGTGAATGAGTTGATACTGTTAATGAGTTAATTAGATTAACAAATTATTGAAGGGACAATTGATGTCTTTATTTATTACATTTTTCAGTAGTCATTGCTTTTTTTGGTGCATTGAGGATGAAAACATGCTTATACAATACATGATCTAGGTTTAAGTACTCTCCATACATCTTCCTGTAAAAATATGTGATTGCCATTCTACTGCCTGCTTTTGGTTTCAAATTCCTTTACCAAGGTTTTCTATGCTTTTTGGAGCCAAAATCTTTGTTTTGATATACTAATAAAATTAATGGCAAAATTTTGAGAAACAGGCTTGCTAGAAGATCTTGGCACTGCACCAGCTGGAGCTATAGTGCTTCTTCATGCCTGTGCTCATAACCCAACAGGTGTTGATCCAACTGTTGAACAATGGGAGCAGATCCGGCAGTTGATAAGATCCAAAGGGCTGTTGCCTTTCTTTGACAGTGCTTACCAGGTAATTGCCTGATGTTATAAACTTATGGTTAAAGCTATGTGTGGGGTGTGATTATGTTAGAATGCTGGTTAGTGTATTCCTTATATGCTAATCTTATAGTTTTCAGAGGTTATAGAATGGTTATTTTACAAACACTTGAATTTTGACATCCAGGGATTTGCAAGTGGTAGCTTAGATGCAGATGCACAACCTGTCCGCATGTTTGTTGCAGATGGTGGGGAATGCTTTATAGCTCAAAGTTACGCAAAAAACATGGGACTTTATGGGGAGCGTGTTGGTGCTCTCAGCATAGTAAGATGCTTGGCTTATAAATCTTGAGTAAATTTCTTTCATTATGACCATTGATTCCTATGGAATAATAATAACAATAGTAATTTCATAGGTCTGTAAGGCGGCTGATGTTGCAAGTAGGGTTGAGAGCCAGTTGAAGCTTGTGATTAGACCTATGTATTCCAATCCACCACTTCATGGTGCCTCAATCGCATCCACCATCCTGAAAAATAGGTAGGTAACTTCTTTGTGTAACCAAACTACCTGTATTTTAGAACTTGTCAGGTGACAGAGAAACTAGTAGTATTGGTAAAATTTCAGAAAATGCGATGATTGCAGTGACTTGCCTTAGTGTTAAATATTAAAGAAAAGTGATTCTTAAGATTTTTATTATTTTCCATGCCAAAGTGATATTACTCAGGGAAGGAAAACATTTATTCTTCTGTTTGGGTGTAATTTTTCATCTATGAATTTGTTTTAAATTTGTTTCAATTTTATTCTATTTTGCAGTGATATGTATAATGAGTGGAAGGTTGAATTGAAAGCAATGGCAGACCGAATTATTAGCATGCGGAAACAACTATTTGATGCTTTAACTGCTAAAGGTTTTGCTTAATCCTTTCTTCCAATGGTCTATACATATCTCTACCCTTTTTTTTGTTTACTGGTGTCTTGAGCTATAAGTTTCGTATGTACGAGTCAGTCAACATTTGTTGTACATGTCAATTAACAAAAACCCTGGAATTTTTTGTGTTCCTTTCTAGTATTATTGACAAGAATCTTTGGTGAATTCCATAAAATCAGAAACTAAAACATGTTTCTATCTCCTTTCTTGCAGGTACCCCTGGTGACTGGAGTCACATTATCAAGCAGATCGGAATGTTTACTTTCACAGGATTGAACAGTGATCAAGTTGCCTTCATGACCAAAGAGTACCACATTTACATGACATCTGACGGGTAAATAAACATATCCATTTCTTTTACCTTTGAACCTTTTTCCGATCCAAGTTTCTCCTCCCATTACTTCGCATGAATCACAATAAGATCCTACACGGCTAACGCCAATACGATGAACGTGAATATCATTAAAACTTTATCATTCAACCTGAAGAGAGCTTCTTTACTTCTATGATGAAGTTATTCCTCTTTATTTTGGAACAAGCTAAATAAATAATGTTTCAATATCTGTTCATTTTTCAGGAGGATTAGTATGGCAGGTCTTAGCTCCAGTACCGTCCCGCATCTTGCCGATGCTATACATGCCGCCGTCACCCGTTCCTCTTAGGAAACAAACAGCTTCAAAGGTATGTACCGATTCTACCCAGTAGTTTCTGGGTTTTAGCCCCATCTATGCCATGACTGTTGTTTCTCCCAACTGTTGAAGCAAATATGACTCTTTCCATAATAATTTGCTAGTTCTGGATTTGAACCAGATTTTTAGATATTTCGATTTCAATGTTAGACATCTCCTTTTGGTTTAATGTTAAATAATATACTAGGAAGAGGAGTAGTATAATCATGTTCCTTGAATGACATTTTTTGTCTCCTCAAATATGATTCGGTAACTGAATTTTAACGTGATAGTGACAACAATTATGCATAATTGTAATGTCATATCAGCAATTTTTATTGATTGTTAGTCAATTAATGTCTGATTTTTCGTGGAAAATGGATTTATTTGAAATAAATAAATAAATAATTGACTTAAACTGTCTCAAATTTTTTAAAAAGACTTGATTAAAAATAATTGAAGAAATAAAAAAAATGAAAATTTTGAGGGCCAAATATAAATTATTTAAAATTTAGAGGCATGTCCCTCACACTCTCAGCATCATTCGCCCATGTGTATAGAAATTAATAATAATGTTAATCAGCGATAATTACAATGTGAGATTAAAAACATTTAAAACCAACGGGTTGAAGTGACAAGGAGTTTGTGTACGCAGAAAATCTATGTAAATCTATGTTGGTAGATTTACTCATCAAAGTTAGGCGTGCGACCTAGATTGGTTCGGATTAGTCAGGCCAAGGCCTTAAAAAACAGAAGAACAATAAAAAAACAATTAAAAATTAAATTAATAAATATAAAAAATATCCTGATTTTATCAATTTATAAATATTAAATCAATAAAAATAAAATAAAATAAACGATTTAAGTACTATTATACGAATACCATTACCCCATCAGCCTTTTAACATTATATTGTAAGAATTTTTGGTTTTATGAAGTATTAAATGTGGAGTACCAACATGTCTGTATGAGTCAAGTGTCAAATTTATCTGCCATCAAACCTGTTTACTTTGTGACCCAATCTGCTACAAATTAATGCCCAAACCTAACAACATACTGAATTAATGATTACAAATTTCAATATCCGACCGAAATTCATAATGCCCCTGCAAATATCAATTACCATCTGCGCCTAGGGTATTTCAGGAAACCTATAATTTCTCCATGGTTTAATGCCGTATTTGGTACATATACTTTAGTAAGATGTTCAATTTGGTACTTATTATTCTAAAGTTTTTAATCTTTCATATGTTTATTGATAAACCGGTGTGATTGTATGATAACATATTTTTTTTAATTCTTTTATAATGTACTTTATATATATAAATACTTCAATCGAGTCTCGTAAAATCAATAATTGAGTATTAATAAAAAGGACACTCATTGATTAAAATAGGAGAGAATAAAGATGAACAATTGTTGTTTTAAGCATTAAATTATTGGATATATTAGATCAAATCAAATCGAACATCTAAATAATGTTTGAACTTATAATTTTATGCGAGATGTATTAAATTCTAAAGATATAAAACTTGGAGGACATGTTAATATATAAAGAAAATTTGAAGGACTGTTTTACTTTGTGCCATTAAAAAGAAGCATGCAAATGATATAGCGAGACCCTTGTGAATGCATTAATTTTTTACCTACCAACTGAAAAAAAGAAAACAGTATGAAAAAAGTAAATATTGAATTAATTACCACTTCATTTAAGTAATAATATATGATTTTATTTGGTAAAATTAATTACTAATATGATGGTAAAAAGTAAATAGTGTATTTATCAACCGTGTAGGAAAAACTTTTTACCTTGTGCTTACCCTTTTTCTGTCATAGATTTGATTCTTTCCCTCATCCCCAAGGCATGATGAGCTATTCATTTACACACAATAATATTTTTTATATAACATCGATAATTGATTAATTTAAATTGAATATAATAAAAAATATATTACGAAAATCATCGTCTCAACCTATAATTTTTTCAATTTCAAAATAGTTAGATGCATGAACGGACCCGGTTATAGTTAGGAGGAGCAGTCGCCCCAAAAGATTTTTTTATTTTTATTATTTTATTTAAATTTTTAAAAATTTAGTTTATTTATGAATTTGTCCTCTCACCATTAATCATTTATATTTTACTCCCTAACTTCAAACCTTGACTCCGTCTCTGATTAGATGGCTTTTCGAATTGATGTATATATATTATAAAATAAATATTAAAATTTGAATTTAATATATATTTTTTAAAAAATCTAATGCATAAATAAATAATATACGAAAAATTACAGGTCCGTGGTGTATTTAAACCTAAAGAGTAATTAAAACACGTACCAAATCACAGTTTAAAAATGGAAAATGCGAAGAACAGTGACCGAGGAAGACGAAACAGTAGTTTGCTAACAGAGCTTGCTTTTACTGTTAACTGTCCTTTCCCTCTCCTTCCGCTGTCCAACACTTTGCCTTTGTTTTTCCTATACTTTTTGTTATTCCTTTCATTTCTGCAACACGCCAACGATGAATTTATAACTAAAAAGTCCCACCGCCATGAAATCACGCCGCTCAACAAGCTTCAGCTTAAAACCATCTCATTTTCTTCTTTGATCCATTAAACTAATCTGCTGAAGTTTGCTTTTTTCTTTGATTTGGAAGAAAAAACTGAACACCCTTCAGTTTCATACTCTTCTCCATTGCTTTAACAACAAACTCAATGCTCCTCACTGCTTTGGATCTGAATCTCTGCTCTTTCATTTGCAGAAAAAGGTCAGCATTCCCAGATTTTACTTTCTTGGGTCTTTTTTTTTCTTCATTTTTAATGCATTTTCTCATCTGGGTTTTCTTTGTTCTGTCTTCTTCTGGAAAATGAGAGAAAAATGAGTTGATTTGTTCATAAAAGCTGACATTTTTGGTTTTAGTTTTAAGGATCTATTTGGTATGGAAGATAATTCAGTTGCTAAAGTTTGAAACATTTTCCCCCTTCATTTTTTAATGACATTTGCTCTTTGTTTATTTGGGACGGCAGCTAGTGATTTAGGATTATGTTTATGTTTTCATTTGAACCAGAGCTGAACAATTGTTGCTGTTGTCTGTTTCGGATAATCTTTGAAAAAGTCTGATTATTAAAATATCAAAAGCATGTAAGAAATCATCTCATAAAAGAAATCTATTTTAGTATTGGTGGATTTGGATTTTGTGTGTTTGTAATTTTGTATGTACCTGACATTATAAAATGTTTTTGGATAAACAGAATATGCCTCAAGATGGTCTAAGATCAATTGTTTACAGATCGTTTGTTATGTGTGATGATCCGAAGGGAGTTGTAGAATCCGCAACGATTACGAAGGAGATGGAGCATAAGAATAGAGGCCGAGTATCGAGTAAGACCGGAAGAGAAGAGACGGGGTCTAACGGTGCCATGGAAGAGCTTTGTAGCTCATCTTCCTGTCAGCTGTTGGAGGTTTCGAGAGGTGCTCATAAGCTGAACCAGGTGATCAATTCGTGGTCGAGAGGAGGGATTTGGTGTGATCAGCATTCGAGAGATATAGCGAAAGATCTGTTGAAAGGAGCTCTTGAATTGCAGGATTCTTTGCATGTGCTAGGGAAGTTGCAAGAAGCATCTCATGTGGCTAGGTTGAAGAAGAAAGAGAAGGAAAAATCTGATAGGGTGAGAAATGATCAATTGTTTCGGAGAGTGAATTCGAGTCCGGTCGGGGAGCAGAATTCTCAAAAGGGAATCCAGAATCCGCACCTTTCGGCCAATGTTTCTTCAAGAGATTGTATTGATGAGCTTAGGGAAGTGATTAGAGGTAGCTTTGCTAGGCAAAATCTATTGCCTAACATAAATGCTGCAGAAAAGAGATGCTTCAGTTCAAGATATCCGGATTTAGCTTCAGATATCCCATCCACAAGCTTGAGCCGATCTTCGTCTTTTCAAACCGAAAACTTTACTTCTATGAATTCATCTGCCTTCTCAGAAGTTGAAGAGAAGGCAAGAGGCCCGAGTTTGATCGCAAAGCTTATGGGCCTAGAAGAAATGCCTTCAAAATCATTGCAGACACATTCCCAGAAAGATGTGGAGAAAAAGAAGATTTTCAGTCATCAAAGACCTGCCTTTGAAATTGATACACCGAAAGCACGGAAGTCTCAATCTGTTTTACGAGCAGAATATCCGGAGAAGACACTGAAGGATGTCCTTGAGACCATGCATTTTAAAGGGCTTCTAAAAAACAGCTCCATCAAAGAGATTAAGCCTGATTTCTATCAATCAAGTGACTTATTTTCTGGAAACAGGTTGATTAGCAGTCCACCTATTGTACTCATCAAACCTCGACATAGTCCACATCCGCAACCGCAAGAGAAGTTTTTACCAATGTTTCAGGAGGATGGAAGCTTGAGCACCGAAACAATGCTCAGAAAGCCGAAAGTAGAACAGGATTTTCCTTCCAAAATAATTGACCCCAATAGTAGAGGTTTGAACTTCAGTAAAACAAGCAGAAGAGTGGAAGCAAAAGAAACTCCAGTGAAGAGACATATCCAGCAGGAAGGTGGAGAAGATGGTCAAGAAAACGAGACCAGACCAGTGAAAAAGGAAGTGAAGATTAAACAAAGCCTTCCTACTAAGGCGAAAAGTTCGGGTTCTATAAATCAGCCATCTGTGAAGAAAGTGGCAACAGAGAAGAACATCAACATGATACCAAAGCCTATGATAAGCAGCAGGAAACCATTTGACAAGGAGGTTGGAAAAGCAAAGAATCTATCAAGGTCTAAAGATCAAACCAAGGTTACCACTGGAAAGCCCAGTAAGCCTGAGAATGCATCAAATGTTACAAAAAATAAAATTTCCCATCAACCAAGTGCGACTGCAAACTCCAATGCGATTCGCAGACCACAAAATACAGTTCGTGGCCCCGTTGATGTGAAGAAGAGCTCAACGAAAAAGGCTGTGAGCAAGCTTACCGTAACTAAAATAACTGTGAGTCCTTTTAAGTTTACTTTCTGCTGTTATAATTCTAATTTCATTAAGTAGCATGTTAACATCCGAGATTTAAAATGCATTTGCTACACGTATTAAGCTATGAAAAATGGGATCCAACGTTATTAAATGCGGTTTATCTTCTGTGCAGACTGAAAAGTTAGAATGCAGAGGAGACAAGGTTGTTTTGGAAGGGAGGAAGAGTGATCTTGTATCAGAAAATGATACTGTTTTGGAAGAAAAAAATATTGATCTTGCATCGAATAGTGATACTGTTTTGGAAGAAAAGAGGACTGATCTTGCATTAAATGATGATACTGTTTTGGAAGAAAAGTGGATTGATCTTGCATCCGAAAATGATACTGTTTTGGAAGAAAAGAGGATTGATCTTGCATCAAATGTTGATACTGTTTTGAAAGGAAAGGGATTTGACCCTGAACGGGATTATGGTACTGTCGTCGAAGGATATGCTGAAATTGCAGATCAACTTCCTACAGAAGAGGGAACAGAACACACTGATATTCAGATTGAAGGTAACATCCTTTGTGGCTGAAATTTTATTAAATCACAGTGTTGATATTAGCCATATGCCATTTGCTCACATTACAGATATAGATACATATAGAGAGACATTTCTGTCATATTTAAATAATTACATGCTAGAATTTGCTGTTTCTCTCTTCAATTGCTGATATTTCCTCCTCGAAGTTGACAATATAGATTCCTAGACCTTTGTGTCCGTCATGTTGAAATTCTTGACTTTTAACTCGGATGTCGGATCATCTTGCCTTGAAAAAAAAGCATGTAGCTTGAGAACACACTTAATGATCAAAATGGGGATGCTGACTATTTTTTTTCTTTGGCCTTGTTTCTCTTATAGAGCACAGCTGTGAGAGTTCTGTTTGCGATGTCGCTCGGGTTAGCATCGATGATCAAAACAGCAGAAAGTCTATCGGAGATGTTGAAGATGACCCCATCACTATGATTGGAACAGACAATGTAAACTTCCTGACAGGGACCGGTCTAAAGGCATTGCTATTGAGCAATCCAGCTTTTAACACCGACACACGACTTTCCTTGGACTGTGCGAATGAAATTGTTCAACGAAAAAGCCATCCCGATTCTCAAATGATCCACCCTCCCTGGCCAAGCCTGATAGGAAATGCCAAGAGGCACATCTCTGTAGATCATTTGTTAAAGGAAACTTGCGATGGTGTCGAAGCTCTGAGAAGCTATACTGAACTCACCGGCAAAAACTACCGGACCGATAGCCTTTACGCAATGCTGGAAAGAGATATAAACCACAGTGAAGCTTTGAGTGGAATATGGGACTTGGGCTGGAAGAAAGGATTCTCAGTGGATGACACAATACAAGTAGTGGAAGATATAGAGAAGCAACTATTAAGAGGATTAATTGCAGAGATTTGTGCATAAATTTTGCTTTTTTAACAACTTGTTAAAATGGTTCATCAGATCTGCAGATTCAAGAGCTTCAACAGATCAGTGATGCAGCAGTCAATACTAAAGGAGGCAGAGTTGAAAGTGTTGGCCATTTTCTCCCATTCAAAATCATAGATTCCTTGCTGTAACTGATACCATGTAAATAACCCAAGTTTTATTTTTTATGTATGAATCAAATAAATCATATGTTTTGGCCTAAAACTTGTTCAAACCGAGTATATACACACGGTCAATCATTGAACCTCCATGACTCGAGTTTAAATTTCAAATGGGCACGGCATCCATTTCTGAAAGTTTTGCCAATTGCCATAAACCTATAAGCAGCAGCCTTGCTGAAAATGACAACCAACCAAAAACTCAACCAAGTTCATAATAAAAATAGTTTTCATTATAGTACTTCTTTCAAGAACATTGCAAGCAAGCAGTCGAGCACAAAGAGACATTTGAGCAGCTGAGTTAATCAATTTGTACATCTCTTGGCAGCAGCAGCAGCATTCATGAAGATTATTACCCTTTACATATAAACCCCAGCAGACCAAATAAAGCTGGCTTTTTTTGCTATGGCAGAGCTCTGCCCTAAGAAGATGAACCCTTGAAAATAAGGAAATTGAGAGTCCCCAAAGCAAAATACACAAAAGTCCCTTTTGTATGAGTGAAGAAACACCCAAAGTTTGAACCCATCACACATTGCCATCCACCTCCATGTTTCTTGTCAAATTCCTGCAATTTTGTTTTTTTTTCTTCAAAATACATAATAAACCGTTTCATATAAAAGTAAAAAAGAAAAAAGAGTATTGAAAAGCAAGACCTTTTTGATGTGAGCAGCAATGGAGATGCAATCAGAAACATCATAGAGATCAAGAGCTTGAGAAGCAGAATCCATGGCTTGGTTCTGCATCTTCTGTGGCATATCAGTTTCTTTTATCAAAGCTTTGCCTTCCAACATCTCTTCAGCTTCTTTTGCCCTTGATTTTGCAAAGTTAAAAGTAAAACCAGAAGCTTCAATCAGTTATATAGGAGTGCAGAAAGAGGAACATAATTGCGTATGAATTATACAACTTTTTAGATGGTGGCACGTACTCCAACACCATTTTTAATTTGCCAGATTCCTCAACCACTTAGTTTTAGGCCACATTTTGTTAATATCTAATATAGATTCTAAGATTCTATATTTCGAAAAAAAAAACTAAGATTCTAATCCAAAATGACGCAGATTTTATAGGACAAGTCCTGTTGGATTCTAGTTTAATGCTTAGTAAATTTTTTTTTTTCAATTCTCTCCCTCAATTTGTAGGTTTTTGTTCAAAAGAAATTGAAATATTGTAGCCTTTCTAGGACTAGTGAATCATGTTCTTAGTATCAGAGTCTGCAAATTCAAATATGTATAGAAATAAAACTAAAATTAACAGTAGCCTTTCTTGTCTGGCTTACCTGATACAAACCATGTGCATATAAACACTGTAGGCAAAGCCACATTGAATTACATACATAAAAACGATTGTATAATCCAATGATCCAATAAATATGGAAGTATGTGTTGAAGAACAGTTTCTTCAATATCTACAGCCTTTTTTGAGTCATCAGCTTTTCTGAAATCTGAGCTCCCTGTGCCAGAAAGTTCAAGGAACACCATATGAGGTATCCGGACAACCATCAGCAAACTCTCATCAGTTTATGAACACCAATTTACATGAATTTACCAACTGCCCTTGCATCCTATAATCCCTGGTTGTTGTTAACTGCTTCTGGCATATGATCCCCGGTTGCACCCGGAAAACACTTGCTCGAGTGAGGAATGCGGATGATGAGTCGTATTTCTTCAATAGCATTTGGCTTCTTGTTTTTGCACTGAATGATCCATTTTGTTTGGTTATGGCTACTCCGGGTATCTGCAAAACATTAGAATGAGAAGCACTTGGGTTTTGTTTCTTGTACATCTTCTCCAAACCCTCGGCTGGTATAGCATCTTCATTATTCGATGCAACACCTTGATCTATACGTTTTATAATTCTTCTTGCTTCGTTTAGTAAACCGATTGCACGCCATGCATCTGCAACAAGCTGTATGGTGCTCTCCTCAGCGGAGATACCCTTCTCTTCCATAACCTGCAGGAGTTCTTCTGCTTTCCAAGGTTGTTTTGCTTCCCCATATCCCCATATCAAAGTCTCGAAAGTAGTCAGATTGGGGGAAACACCGGTTTCACACATTTTCTCATAAACTCTGGCTGCATGCTCCATTTTTCCGGCAGTGCACCAGCCACTGATGATGGTGGTGAAGATTACAACATTTGGATGCACACCGAATTTGCTCATGGAATTGAGAAGTGACTCGGCCTCTCCTGGCTCCCTGGCACGAATATAACCCTTAGCCAGGATGCTGAAGGCATGGACGTCGGGTTCTATACCAGCCTTTACCATATCATCAAAGATCTCCTCGCATTTGTCCATCAGCCCTGCCGAGCTCCATGCATTCATAATCGTACTAAATGTTATAACATCTGGTTTGACTCCGAATTCTTCCATCAGTGTCAATGCCTGGCAAATTATACTTCAGGTAAGCCAATGATTAACACGAAATACGATAGAAGTCGTAATTTTCAGAAAAAAGTAAACACAAGAGTTAAGGCTGAAACTCACTTCATCAACTCCGTCGGTATCTGTAGCATCAAGAAAACCTTTTATCAGAGAATTGAAAACAACAAGATTTGGTTTCACTCCAAGCTCCTTCATCCTGTACACGAACCTCAAAGCTTCCGTCATATTACCTTCCTTACAATATCCGGTCACAATGATACCGCAGGTACGCACATTGGGAGACACTTTGTTGTTTTGCATCTCGAATATCATCTGTTCCGCCCTATAAGTCTCCCTGGTCTGAGCATAGGCTCTCGCTATGGTATTGTAAGTGACAACATCGGGATGCATACCGGTTGCCACCATTCTGTACACCACGTTCCATGCTTCTTTTATGTTCAGCTTGTTGCACCATGCCCTGATTAGAATATTATATGTTCTATCATTTGGTTGCACATTTTCTTCCTGCAACATCAACTCCAGTAATTTTGATGATTCTTTGGCCTTGCCAATATTCCCATATCCTTTCATAAGGGTATTGAAAGTACTGGTCGTCGGCTTGCATCCACTCTTCTTCATTTTCTGAAAGATTTTCATGGCTTCTTTCACATTCCCAGACTCCGAAAAGGCATTGATCATAGCATTGAAGAGAATCGAATCAGGCTTCAAACCATTCTCTTCCACTTCGGACATAAGCGGAATAATTGATTTGTAACGTTTCTGCCGGGTTAATGCCGACACAAGAGCCGTGTAGGTCACTAGAGTTGGTTTGTGTCCTTCTTCCACTAAGCTGTTGAAAATAAACTGAGCTTCTTGAGGCTTCCCCTTCTCGATCAGAACATTCATTAGTTTTGTTCTAGCTCGAACAGTCCGACAACCATTGTTTCCCGAGCAAACAACACATTTCGATATAACTTCGGAATCAGCAGAATCTGTACTTGAATGTGACTGTTCATTCTCATGTACATGGGGTACCTGTTACATTTAAAGCTATCATTATTTGATCATTACAAACAAGGAAAAAGAACTGAATCAACTAGAAAAACTGAAAACCAGGCGAAACAGCAATACCGCAACTGCCGAAGCTTTAACCGGCTTCTTGCTCATGATTGTTCCCTCCTTATAAACCATGGGAATGGACCGCCTCTTCGCCACACTATCCAAAGCTTCTTCTCCGCTCTTCACCATCTAATAAACCAGCACCTGCTTTTTGTCAAATTGGAGTTATAGTCATTTCCGGGCCATATGAGGGGGCAAGGAACTCGATTTCGGACTCGAAAGATTACACCTGAAGAACCTATCCTAAACAGAACCAGATATGAATGCAGCAAGATCAAAACATTATGCATCATACAAAATAAGTGAAGCAACAATGATTTTAGATCCACAAGAAAAGATTCTTAAATCCACCCAACTCAATCCATAGAACTTGAGCAACATAGCATTTAAGGGACATAAGGACTAAGGTAGGTACTTGACAAATATGATTTCAATTGCAGCCTCTACTAGTCCATTGACAATCATATACAGAAACAGAAATAAACAGATTGTAAAGCAATTCATCACACATCAAAACAAGCAAAGTAAGATCAAGACAGACCAAACCCTGAAACTAAAACCAAAACCTGCAGATGTTTACCTGCAGACATAAATTGGAATAAACAAAGTACAAAAAGACCATTTTTAAGAAGTGATGTCTGGTCATACCTCTAGAGAAATGGGTTCTGGTTTTGCATGGCAAAGAAGAGTAGAGAGAGATTTCAGAGTTTTTTTAGATGAAATGTGCCAATGGAGTTGAAATAGGAAAACAAGTGTGTTGAAGTGTACTGGGCAGTGGGTGAGTGGTGATTGTGTCTACCACATCCAACAGGACCAACACAGATTCTTATCCACAAAATACTATCACAAACAGATTCTCTGCATGGGGTTTTTTAAGGCTGTCAAATTTTTGTTGCCACTTATGACTTGGTACATTATTTGTGGAATCAGAGGCTGACACGATAGCCTTTGTTCCAATGGTCAACAATTTGTAAACTATTTTAATAATTTATATTTAATTTACCTAATTATTAAAAATTATATTTATGTTATTTAATTATAAGTAAAATTATATTTATATTATTTTTTATATTTAAAATATATATTAAATTGTGTATTAGGTTAATTAATGATTCTAAAAAATATTCTTGTATTAATGAGGATATATAATTGATTCAGAAAAAATATTAAAATGATATATGACTTGAATATAACATTATATTTAATAAGTAAGTGACTCAAATATAACTTTATCTATAATTTAATAATCCAAATATAATTTTACTCATAATTAAATAATATAAATATAATTTTTTAATAATTAAACAATTTAAATATAATTTTATCCTTAATTGAATAACATCGATTTTAATTTACCTTTTTAATGTTGGTTTTTTATCGGTTATTATGTAGTGATATAAAACACCATTTTAATTTTAATTTAGGATAAAATTTTAGATTCGATTTTTAATAAATTTTTTTTCACATATCTTAATTATCTCAGCTATTTTTGTGAATTTTCTCTGATATTAAAACTTGTTATTTCATACACAAATCTAACAATTTTTTTTCTTTCACCTGTTTTAAGGATGAATATGAGTGAATTATAAAGTGATATTAAAAATTAAAATATATATTTAAATAATAAGCCGTTTAGTATTTATTGAATAGATTTTGAGTTTAATAAATTTAATTTTTATTATTTATATATTTTTAATTAAATATTTATTTAATTTAAAATATAATTTAAATATTTATCTTAAAACAAGTATAATTTTAAAACTGATTTGATTGTTTATCTTCTTATTTTACATTTTAATAGACTGCTGCATGTAGGAAAACCCTTGTTTTAAATAGTACTCAAGTCAGCAGCCACAAAGCTCAGAGAATCATGAGTCATGGAGATAGGCGTAGTCTGACCTCCAGGAGAGGTCGTCACCAGTAAGAAATGGGTTCCAGATTTTCTGTCATAATCTCAAATTTCTCCCCTTTGCTGCTTCAGTAAACCCTTTCTCCTTTCATTTCTTCAATTCTTCTGTATTTTTGTTCTTTGGGGATAAAATGTTGGGGATATGGAAATGGTACCAGAGCTGTTTATCTCTTCATCCGGTAAAAACACAAGTCATCAGCTCGGGTTTCCTTTGGGGAGTTGGGGATATTGCGGCTCAATACATTACTCATTCCACCGCTAAGCAACGCCTTCAGTATAAAGTAAGCATCTTTTTCCTCAAATCCCAAGAATACCTCTTTTTCCCATCTCATTTTCCTGTTGGTTTTACCTTTTAATGCGCAGCTTTTATCTATCCAAGCTATTGGGTATCTGCATGTTTAGGTTTTATGTTGATTTCTTGTGGGGTTTTTTAATATTCAATGATGAATTTTGTTGGGGGTGTATTCGCATTTTGTCCATATAGCTCTAGGATTGTTGCACTCAAATCCTTTATAGTTCTGTACATTCCTGTTTGATGTTCATAGCTTATATTTGATTGAGTGCTGTTGTTTGATACTTGATAATGTTGATTTTCAAGTGGTAATGTAAATACAATCTGATAATTAGCAATGTCTCGAGAGAAATTTGTTGAAAACATATGGCATTACACAGAAGAGCTGGCAAAGTTTCATAATTGGCTTCTATCCGTTTCTGTACTGCAAACTAAGCTAATATTGGCACCTTGGATATTGGTTCCAATGTTTTGTCATTTTTGATGATTATATTCCGAAACCCCATTAATGGTGTGCAGTTCAAGTCCTCAAGACATCCTAGTGTGCTACAAGGATTCACTTGAGAATTGAGATAGAGCTGTTAAGAAAAGCATGTCGGCTGTGTTTTGCCTTCCTTTTGTACTCGTGTTGATCTACTTGCGAGTAAGCCAAAAATGTGTGTTCGTTAGCATACTCAGGGTTTATGGACACAATGGATTTAATGATGCTATGGTGTCAATTCCTTAGTATTTTGAGTTTTTCCTTGTTTGTTCTGTCATTTGCAATTTCTTCTGTTTGATGCTTCTTGTGTAATGATATCAACAAATAAACATTATTCGTAAGTTTCTATCATCGTTTGATGTGTGCTGAAGCTGGATTCCGAGTAAAATGGCCCCTTTTGCATTAGTAAGACAATGATTGGTGTTTCAATTGGCAGGATGAAGATCAAGAATTTAAGATCAACTGGAAAAGGGTAGCTGTCACAAGTACATTCGGATTTGGATTTGTCGGACCACTCGGACACTTCTGGTATGTTTTTCTTCTTCTTCTTCCCTTATTTCCTGTGATTTAATCAGCCTGATCTGTGTTTATCTGCAAAATTATTCTTGACTGCTTATAGAGCACTATCTTAAGTTAGAATATGTTCTCAAATATTAAAGGAAAAGAAAGCTCCAAAGGTGTTCTTGGGGAGCATTTGATGGTTAGTACAGAGTAAGACTGTAAGAGATAATGTTTTTGCATTGTGATGATTGTGAGTTGGCATTCTACATGCCTCCAAGAAAATCAAGCTTTTTATGAGTTCAAATTGCAAAGTCCGGCACTATAAAATTCTACTTCTTGGAGACTGAAACATGTTGCCCGGATACATTTGATAAAATGTTGCAGAATTCTTCCAATTTCTTACAGATTGTATAGAACTGATACACATGATAATTTAAAGTATATTGTAAAGGAAACTTAGAACTGTGTACAAGTATATCTCGAACCAGTTATATGCTGGCAGCTGCTTACAGCATAATCCTTTTTCCATACAGGTATGAAGGCTTGGACAAATTTATAAAGACGAGGCTTCAACTCCGCCCAAAGTCTGCAAGGTTCGTTGCCGCCAAAGTTGCAATGGATAGCCTTATCTTTGGTCCCTTCGACTTGTTTGTGTTTTTCACTTATATGGGTTTTTGCGCCGGCAAAAATGCCGCTCAAGTGAAGGAAGACGTGAAGAGAGATTTCCTCCCGGCCTTGATTTTGGAAGGTGGCATATGGCCAATCGTTCAGGTTGCAAATTTTCGATATGTTCCTGTGAGATACCAACTCCTTTATGTCAATATCTTCTGCTTGTTAGATAGCGCCTTCTTGTCATGGATGGAACAACAAAAGGATGCTCCGTGGAAGCAGAAGTTTACTTCTTTTACCTCGATGAAAGAACGGGGAGGCCAAGGCGGATTGTGATTGTTGTTCTTCTCTGTTTTACTGATCAGAGTCTCAAGTGTACAACAGAATAGTCATGTACTGTTGAAAGAATTAATGGAGAACACCAGAAATATGGTCTGGGGTTTTAGAGATTGGGATTCGGAGAGTGATGGAGAATTACTTTAAGCTTTTCGTCGAATATAAGCAGTCTTCACTCGAATGGGATGAACTCTGGGAACTAGGGGTGTTTATTATCGGGTATTTAGTTTTTTTCTGGTGTTAATTTTTTAACTCGTGTCCCGGTTTATTTAAATTGAATACCCGATTAATCGGATAATAAGTATTTGATTTATATATATTTTTTGTATTTACGTATCTTAAATATTTAGGTTAAAACTACAAATTACCCTTTTCTTCTTTCTTCTTCCCTGAAACTCCTCCCCCAGTTACCAATACTTTAACCAAGGACCAGACCAGAACTTTTCTGGTCAATGTAACCAGCTTGTACTAATTTCACCAATATAACTACAACCCACTTCTTTTTCTAATTTAACCAACATAATTTTGATTTTTCGAAGTTTGTTCAGTGTTTTGAAAATCTAATTGAAAACCCCATAGCCATAGGCCAGGGTCAAATTCCTGTAACCAGAGTGTCAGAGCTGAAGTTGATAAGTAGTATACAAAAAAGCTGCAACTCAACTATTGAAAACTGTCTGATAGCTCTTGTTGTGACATGTCAAAGTGTAAGAAATAGGAACACATGGACTCTTGCTCATGTTGGTTTGCTCTTGGATGTTTCCTACACACAAAGATGCTCTTTTTGGTTGTTGAGAAATTGGATTATATTCCAAATCGAATCGAATAAAATATTTAAATAAAAAAAATTTAAATTAGTATTTACGATACATGTGAAATGAAATGGTTAATAATTATTTTTGATGAAATTCTAATATATTTAGACTTATCTAATAAGATGAGCTTAAAAATTGTCTTTAGGGCAATTCCCTTTAAAAAGGTTTGTTTTCTTTCTTAATCTAGTTAATAATAACAAAGGTTTACTAAAATGTTGAAATGAATATAAATTTTCACTTAATCATTTTAACAAATTTGAAAAATATTTAAATAATATTAAATTTAATTTAAAAAACTATCATAAATCTAAATTTCTTATTAAAATCTCAAACTACAATAATTTATTGTCATTTCCTTGAATAAATTTGATGGAATATATAGCCTTCTCGATTCTTATTTTAGGGACTAATCTAAGAAGGCTATTAAGTTTAAGGACTAAATATTGAATTATCCCAAATAATTAATATTTTTTATAAAACAATAAACTATTATATTTTTATACTGAAATGCATATATATATATAATAGGATAAAATAAATATTTTTTAGCTAATCGGTGAAGACCAATTAATTAATAATTAAAATCTTGACTTTATAAAGAAAAAAAAGCAACTACAAAGTCATACTTTATTCTAATTTTTCCACAAATAATGACAAAGAAATGGACGAAAATGAACAGCAGAAAATGTCAATCATACAACTCAGTAATTTTATTATTATAAAATCATTTCAAAACTGTCTATTTTCTCCATAAAAAAATAATCTAGTATATATGTAGATCAGGATATGTAAGATCTTCTTGTTCATATCAGACTGACACTCTCACTTGAAAAAAGAAAATTCCCTGTTCATGGCCATGGGAAATCGATTCAAGCTCCGAATCTCTAGCATATTCAGGTCATCATTTAGCTCCTGCCGGACACGGAACGTCTCCGACGTCGTTGAAAAGGAGGTTTTCTCAACTGAAAAACACAACAAGTTCCAGTCGATGAAGCAAGCGTCGACGTCGACGCCGCCACCTCCTAAGGATCGATTCTTACCTTCCGTTTGTAAATCCAGATGCCCTTATCAATTAACCCAAGAAATGGCTGCTCCTAGAGAAACTCTTCCACAGCGGCGTAAAGTGTCGGCCAACGCTCCTCCTGCTTCGTCTATATCGCAGCTGAACCTCTTCTCCGACTGTAAAGAGTTCGGTTTCTACGAGAAAAAGAAGAGTTCAGCCATAAATAAGAAGAAGAACAGCAAAAGGGTTTACGTCAAACGCAATAATACGCCGTTTGATTCCATGTTCTTCAGCTCATCTTCTCATAACCGTGGGTGGTGGTGGTTTAGCAGCGAAGATGAAACCGAGACTCTTTTCTCTTCAAGGATTCTCTCTTCATCGGATTCATCATCGGAGTCAGTCCGGCAGCAACATCGTGATCAACGGAGAAAGCGCAACGCTCGCCGGAGGAGAAGAGCTAAGAGCGGGGATAAAGTAAAAGACAGCTTTGCCGTGGTGAAAAGTTCCGATGATCCCTACACTGATTTCAGGGCGTCGATGGTGGAGATGATCGTTGAAAGAGAGATATTTGAAGCTAAAGAACTGGAGCAACTGCTGCAGTGTTTCTTGTCGTTGAACTCGGACCACCATCATAGGATTATTGTCGAGGTTTTTACAGAGATTTGTAACACGTTGTTCTCTAACTGATCTTAAAATGTAGAACGACGGAAACAAGAGACAAACTGTTTCACTTCGTTTGTCTTCTGTTTTTCTTTATTTTCATTGCATGTTGATGTTCTTGAGAAACTTAGCTGAAGTTGTAGGTTTTAGTTTAGCTTTTTAGGGTTCTAAGTTCTGACTCTTAATTAACGTGGTTAATGGGAAAAACCTACTTGCAGAGAAAAATTCTGAATATATTACTATCATTTGGAACCGTTATTTTTCATGATAATAATTTCGAACGTTATCATTATCATTATATAACGATTATTATCATAATAACGGATCGTTATTTAAATTCTTAATTTTCATCAAAATATGAGATACGAAGCTCAAATTTTTCGTATTCAACATAAAAAGTAACAAAAATATTCATGTCTTGTAACTATGTCTTTTATGTCCCACACTGAAAATTACTAAAAATTTAAATTCTAAACCCTAACCCTAATTTTTACTTTTTAAACCCTAAACCCCTACACTCTAAACAATATACATTACCCTTAATTCCCTAAACCCTAACCACAACCTCTAACTCTGGATCCTAAATTTTAAACCCTAAATCCATTATATTAAAGGGATAAACAATTTTCACCCGTAAAGAAGAGTAAAATGATAAAAATTTGTATTCGAATATAAATTTGTTTAAAATAAACATCAAATATTTTTTAAAATATTATAACCCTATTTTCGTATGAACACTTTATAATATTAAATCTATATCATCAAACTTTGAAATTATAAACTCAATGGATAAAGATTCTTGCCTCGATCAATCATGTTGAACCTTTCAACCAAACCCTTCAAAACTGAATCAAATTGATTGGTTAGCAAAATAAGACAACAATGGCACATGTTGTCTCTTAATTCAATTGATTCAATGCAAGAAATCCAGTTTTGTTCTATTACGTAGATAAAGACACTAGAAAAAACCAACACATTCTACCATGAATCAAAATCAGTTTTGTTTCTATACTATACATGGCTAATATATTTTCAAAAGTTATTGACACATGTGATCATAAATTCGATGTATCTGAAAAGAAGTATAAATTTAAAATATGTGAATAAAAAAATTCGGAAAATTTATCTCTCGAAATAAAATCAGTTCGATTTAACTTTAAATTTAATTTAGCTTTGAGATAGCATAACCTCAAAAGGAAAGAAGAAAGATGGTAATGAGTAGATGAGAAGGTTTTGCATGAATAAACTTTGATGTTTCTTACTAAAGTTATTAAATTTGAAAAGGAATAAGGTTCTATTGGATATTTCATCCTTAATATTTTCCTCCAATTGGTTTTATAATTCTGTCGTTGATCATAAAAAAAAAAATTAGTAGAGCTTGTTTCTCAAAACTAATCTACCTGATTCGATTTTCAATTTATTCGAGAAACGTCATTTTTTTATGAACAAGGAAACATAGGTACCAAGGGTTTGAAATTCGAAAACATAAGAACTCAACAAGTGGCTCCAACAGAAACGAAGATGATATTTTTCTAGGAGATCTAGGTTTAAGTACATGTGTGTAAGATTTTTTGTGAACAAGAAAACATCGATTTCAAGGGTTTAATATTCGAACACATAAGAATTCAACATGCGACTCTAGTAGACGCAAAGATGATATTTATTTTCGGAGATCCATATTTAAACACATATATGTATAAAATATATTAAAATTGTCAAAGGATTAAAACACGCATAAATAGATATTGTTATATAATTACACTAATATACTGAAAATGTTTAAAGACATAAAAGATGCCTACACAAAGAGGTTATTGCGTAAGGAAAAGAAATATGTTTAGCTTCTGCTTGTTGCAGACCACGACTCATGTTGTTTCCCTGTGTGAAGGACTCTAGTATTTGGACATGAATGTCTCCTTGTTTTTTGTTTTTTATTGTTCGTCCATTGGGATTGAAAGCTATGTAACAATGTAAACATGGCGTAAGATCCGGGAAAAATATTTTTGGAAGATTTGAAAGTTGAACAAGTAATGGCATAACACGGGTGTAAATCGTTTACCTCTTTTTCATGTTTATATTTATGTTTTCGTTTTAAATTAAATGGGTTAAGGTTTAAGCTTTAGGGTTGAAGGATAGGGGTTGTGGTTAGGGTTCAAGATTTAGGGTTGAAGGATAGGGTTAGGGTTAGGGTTCAAGATTTAGGGTTGAAGGATAGAGGTTGTGGTTAGGGTTTAGGGAACTAGGGGTAAAGTGTATCTTCTAGGGTGTAGAGTTTAGGGTTTAGGATATAAAGGATAAGGGTTAAGGTTTAAAATTCAATTTTTAAAAAAATTTCAAAAAGACATAAAATATGCATAATAAAAAGGTAGATGATTTTTACTCGGCATAACGATATTAAAATGTACAAATGTGTAAAGATGTATAATTTTTATACCAATAATTTTATAGTCTAGTAAGACAAGACACCAAGTCTCTCGTATTATAAATTAAAAAAAAATAAATTTAAAGAGTTACCTTTATATTAAACATATACAAAATTTGATTTAAATGAATCAGATAATTATAATTAAATATTATTTTTATATTTATTTTCTGATAGTATAATTTACTTATATGGTTCGATTTTCTTTTTAATTTTTCTTCTAATTATATACATGAACTTAAATTCTTAGTTTAAAAATCGTTACGTGAATTATTAACTTATTTTCTAACGTAATTTTAGACAATCTTGTGGGTTTGGGTTTTTATTTCTTCCTTGATAAATGGGTTTAGGCCCAGGGACTGAGTAGTTGTGTTAACCAGAAACTAATATTATCAGATATTTTTATTTGGGTGATGGAAAGATATTATAAATTGGTATTAAAATTATAATTTTAATTAATTTAATTGTTATAATAAAAAAGTGAATTATCTATGTAACTATTTAGTTATGAGATTTAATTTATTTTAATCATTCAATTAAAAATAAATAAATATATTATTAATTTTTAAATTGATCGTAATAAAATCATAATCGTTCAAATCTAATGAAAGAGAAGGTGCGGTGATTAATTATTATAAAATTTCATTAATTTTTATTTAATTACTATATTTATATAGTGGTTTATATGTTTTCTATACACCCTATGTTTGTCATGTACGAGTTATCTTTAATAATTTATTTAATTAAATTAAAATTATGATCAATTTGATATAATAACTAACTTAGATTAAATATATATTTATTTAAAAAATCGAACTATCAGTTATCTCTTCGTTAGATTTTAATATCCGATAAATTTTAATAATATATTTATCCGGTTTTTAATCGGAGGGTTAAAATATAACAGAGTGGTTATACAAATAATTTACTTTAAAAAGACTTTTGATTGTGGCTAATCAAAAAATTATTAAGTGAACTCTGTTCACCACGTCATCTATGGTCCAATTAATCTGGACTGTTGAACTTATTCCTCGCAATAATTAAGAAAGCAACAACACTGTTGTCTTATTCTATTTTGTTTTCGAAGCTGTAAACATCATTTACGAAAAAGGAATTAGTACACCATTTTTTTAAAATTATTTTTTATTTTGTTTTCGTACGGTTGAAATGGAATGAGACATTGAAGTTGAAGGAGAAATGTGATTAGAATTGAAATAATACTTGTCTATTGCTACCTCGACCACACTTGTTTTCAACATTTTGATAACTCAAAATTCTTTTTGGCATATGTAACTGTCGGTTTTTTTTTTTTATAATTATTGATATTTAATTTACCGATCAATTAAGTCATGTCGAATGTTATAGAGGTTGATTATAAATTCGATCTTTCAAACTTAATTTACTAGCGGAGAAAATTAAAAATATTTACAAGTGTTTTAATTTTAAGGTCTAACAGTTTAATTTAGGCCTTAGAGTTTATATGTTCATATTTATGAGTTTAGAGTTTAGGGGTAAGAAAGTAGAATTTAGGGTTTAGAATAATACGAAAAAGGATTTAGGTTTAACCGATAAACCCTAAATTCTAACCTCTAACTCAAAACCCCTAAATCTTACGCTCTAAACTAAGTCTTCAAACCTTGAAACAAAAATATTTACGAAAAATTTTAGTTTTCACCGTACTGTATAGAATAGTTACTCATAATTTTATGTTTAAAACATCAAATAACTTCCTAGAGGGAGGGTCGGGGAGATTATAGGGGAAGAAGATACTCCTAATGAATCTAAAAATTTAACCGACCGATCAAATACACCTACTCGATATAAATCATAATTATTGCTAACAAAGTTACATATGTGATATATGTTACTAATTTTAATATGGTGAAGTAATCTAATTAAAAAAATATTTTTTTTAGAAACTGCAACTACAAAGAATCTTTTCATCTCAAACCCACTCCTCCATTAGGTGGATCCCAATCTCAAAACCCTACTTTCTCATGGTAAAAGGGAAATGAAACCCCAAATTAAAGATGGAAATGGAAACCTGTAAGACATGGAATCCGAAATGTTACAAAGGATTTTATTCTTTAAAACTAGTAGCTTTCCCCCCCTGCCAACCAGATGAGATTCGACTAGGAGCCTACATGAGATTCCAACGATAAGGTAACAAGGACAAGCTTGCATTGGAAAGCTAGAAAAAGGTGATGGCAATGGTGATCAAATGGGATGCACAAGTCTCGTACCTTTAAGCAATCAAATTAGTAACATTCGTACATGGTCTCACCCATGCATGTTCACATGCAATACAAAGAGAACCAGCTTTTCTCTCAAGGGTCTCTCTCACAACTTAGTTCATACGTGTGTACATGTATTATAAAATGACTCGAAACATAAATCATTTCGGTTTTTTATTGGGTAATCAGTAAGTTTTATTCCTCCGAATTTTCACCCTCACGTACTTCTGTCACTGATGCCCTAACTTTCGACTAACCACTTAACAAAAATCACAAAGTGAGAGTGGTGGAACTGATTTTGACATCTTTGGGTGTTTTCTGATCTCATCTTTAAATAAAAGCTTGGTGGAACTAAATTGGAACATTGAACCATTCATATTAGTATTAATGGTAGCTAGTTTGGTTGGCTGCTTGCCCATACCTATACGGCTATATGGGCACGAGTAAGAGCTGCAAGATCACATGCCAGTATAGAAAATGAAAGGGGGCCCGGGGGGTGCGAAGAGGAAAGTGCAGCCTATCAAAAAAAAATTCTTATGGGAAACCCCATATAACATGTGGAGTACTGGGAGATGGTCTAATGATTGAGGAAGACAAGTTGCAAATGGTGGCCTTTTGGAGCTAAAATCGTTTACTTTCTTCTCATGTTTTCGTTCATATTTCCGTTTTAAACTAGAGAGTTTAGGGGTTAAAGGTTAGGGTTTAAGGTTAGAGATTATGATTAGGGTATAAGGAATTAAGAGTATGATGTACTTTTTAGATGTAGGAATTAGGGTTTAAGATATAAAAAATAAGGGTTAGGGTTTAAAATTCAATTTCTAAAAAAATTTAACGGGAGACGCATGGATAGAGATATGATAAAGAGATAGAAGATTTTTACACACTTTTAGAGTGTGTATATATTTATATAAATGGATAAATATAAGATTTTATGTCCAGTATCGTAAATTTTTATATTTAATAAATCATTTAAAAATTAATTTTTAAAGAATATAATATTTAAAGAAATAAAAAAATCCCTAACCCACCTCCATCTTCATCTCTGTATATCTTACTACATTTTCTGATGGAAAGAGAAACAAGAGAGAGAGTGGGGAAACAAGTGTTGTCGTCCATCAGAAAATTCCTTCACCTGCTCAGAATACTGATCAATATATACTCTCACCCACTGCTTCTGGCGAGTCATCATCTGCTATCTCTGCCAGCAGCCATTGCGCCTGCATGTCTTGGCTCTTTCACACTCGTAATAGAGTGCATGCACGAGCAAAAGTAAAACTTGGATACACATGCAGTCACCATTGATCGAGAGGCATCGTCTCATACTTTTATACTTTTTAGAAGTCTGATTGGCTGGAAATAACATTATAAGATCAAAGTGGCATATAAGATAAGATATTACTTTAAAGATGTATTAACCCCCACTTCACCTAGTGAAAAGTTTAGCCAAGACCCTTTTCTTTCGACCTTTATACAAGCATTGATTAACCCTAAATCTTAAAAACAAGGCACTATACATAATTACCGAGATATAATATAGGTATTGATAAGAAGATTAGTGCTTAAACAGCCTAATGATAAGCAACTACTTATGTCGTCTTCAACCTCTACGTACTATTGTCACCATTGTTCCAGCATTTTCTAAGAAATCACCAATTTTCTCGTTTAAACCAGCAAACCTCCTTATCACCATTAACTACAGACTGCAACTTCCTCACTTACCCATTACCCGAGAGAAGTTGATGATTGATGAGTGGTGAATATCAATACAATGCGTTGCTTGGCAAAGTGGCAAATCAAAGAGTACAACAGCTCTGAGATTGTGCATTTAATCATAATAATGGAAATGGTCCATTGGAATGGGAAAAAGGGGAATAAAAATAAGAGGCTTACTGCTACTGTCATGCATAAATTATAGGACCACGAAGCCATTAAAGCAGTTAAAATCCACCAGTGCAATATTTAGTTTTAGATGGTCCAAATCCCACGGGTCAGCATGTGCGCCATGTGTACGTAACATTAGGGGATTAGGGTCTGGTGAGTGAATCGTTCCCGGTCGATCGTTACCTGTACTCCCTATCATATGTGGCTATCACTGTATCTACTTGTTCAGTAGCTACTTGTTATTGCTAAGGGACTTCATTCCCCAACTGACAGCTGAACCATCTGTGTCCTAAAAGAATTCATTCATTGAAAACCAGTCATTTAAAGCCAACACAGGCAGACCAAACCATATAAAGACAAACTATCTAAATTCTAAAACAAAATGAAAAGTGTCGGTAAGAAATAGGAATAAGATGGGATTCTATTAATGGTTGGTTATATTCAATGGGGCAGCAGCCAGCAGGTAATAATGAGTAGGACTTTGTTACTGGTCCTAAAAGGATTTTACAAGTAGCTACGAAGACTTGGATGTCTTGTTTTGCAAATCCAAAAGATTCAAGTTGTTAGTGGCAAGGGAAGTCCATTCGGTCGGGGGAAACCACCGACAACGTTTCTTTAAACCCTTACTAAATAAACTCGGAATTTGGGAAGGTTTAAATTTCATCGGTTAAGAATCGAATCTTATTTATATATGAAAAGAATATTAATTTTAATTTTTGTAGAAAAATCTGAATCGAATATATTGATTATATCAAAAAATATTAAATTATAATAAGAAAATTAAATAATACATGAAGATTTATTACATAAAATATCACTTTTTGGCTACATATAAAATAATGGCAGACCAACAATTTACTTGGCTATGGAAAAGTGG
Source organism: Abelmoschus esculentus (assembly GCA_035048815.1). Lineage (NCBI taxonomy): Eukaryota > Viridiplantae > Streptophyta > Magnoliopsida > Malvales > Malvaceae > Abelmoschus > Abelmoschus esculentus. The sequence continues at coordinate 906,382 of JAUCBN010000032.1, forward strand.
GGATATTCACAAGATATTTACAACGAAGAAAATCAATATTTTCCTTCTAAGAACCCTTGGTAAAAGCAAAAGCAAAAGCCTAGCTAACTTAGTACACAAATACCACTTCAAACAAAGCTAATATTAGGGGGTTAGGTCCGGGAGTTTCGGTGTTCGATAGTAATACGAGTCCGAATAAATTTCTACCGATAAACTTCCTATTTTAGTGCAATATCTTCGGCTATCTTTTTTGCATCGAAAGAGACGCCCAACAAGCCACGCTTGGTAAACCCTACGGCATACAGTCCACTTTCACCTTTCCAACCATTTGGGAATGGCTCTCGGGGCATACCATCTTTCTCTGAAAATAAATCTTTATCCTAATCAGCGAACAAAATAAAATCGAATCAAATATTGGACAGTTTTGTTGGTTAAATACTTGTTAATATCGCGACAAAAATGAAGATTCGAATATAATTACTTTTAACCATTGTGGTACATTGCTTTTGTAACCGGTGGCCAAGATGATGGCATCAAAATTCTCCTTTGCTCCATCTACAAATTCCGTGGCATGGTATGATATTCTCTTTATTCCTGGATAAACCTAACATTGCATAAACAAGTTAGCTTTAATCTAATATATATGATCAAAATGCATGCTATTTGGAAAAAATTACTTTAATGTGTCCACTTCTGATCTTGGCCAGTGTCCCGACATCTAGAACAGGTGTTTTGCCGGATCGGCTCTTGAGTTTGAGGGGACCAATCTTGGGTCGATGGAGGCCGAGCTTCTCGGTGTCTCCAAGCATAAAACGTGACACGAAAAGTAAAAAACGGTCGACAAGGCGTACCGGAAACCACTTGAGCAACCATATGGACAATCCGAAAGTTGATCGGCCTAGTATCTCACGAGGCAAGACGTGCACCTGCAAGAAAAAGTCTTTTAAAAGAGAAAGAAAAAGTACTTCTAAAGATGAAAAAAGATGAGATGATAAAATTTGTCCCAACACTCTCATATATGAATCTTCTTTCTCTAGGGCATATATAAATAAATAAACAAATATGTATATATCCTTTTTAGAATATGGGTCGACATAATAATATTGAACAAATTTTATGAGTTCGAATCTTAAAAATTATTCCAAAAATATAATATCTCTCCGCTTAATAAAGTTTTGGGTTACCGAGCATTATTTTGCTTGGAACCACATTCCAAGAAAGTAGGGATTTTTAATTCACTCTTCTAAGTTGTAACTAATGTAGTAATAATAATATTTGTGCATGGTAAAACCGATGACGGTGAATAGATATATCTGAAGCATGCTCACCGGGCCTCTAACGGCGAGTGACGGACGAGCATCGCAGTTGCAGAGATCCAAGGAGACCTCCATACCGGAGTTCCCACAACCGACCACTAAAACATCTTTCCCTCGGAACAATCGGCCGCTTTTGTACGAGCTCGAGTGAAGTATAGGCCCACCGAAATCATCCATTCCATCAATCTCCGGCAACACTTCATCAGCATTCTCCCCGGTCGCCACGATCAAGAACCTCGACACATACTCAGTCTCCTCTTTCAGCCCCAACGTCTTAACCCGCCAAACCCCGCATCGCTGATCGAATTCCGCACTCACAACGGTTCTATTGAAAACCGGTTCTAGATCAAAATGTTCCTTGTACGACTCTAAATAAGCCAAGAACTGCTTCTTCGTCGGATAAGTCGGGAAACTATCAGGGAACGGCAAAAAGGGTAGCTGACAGAATTGTTTCGGAAGATGAAGACGAAGCCGATCGTAGGTTTTAAGCTGCCACAACGAAGCGATACAGTTTGCCCGTTCGAGGATCAAACTAGGGATGCCTCTTTGCTTGAGACAAGCCGCGGTGGCTAGACCCGAAGGTCCGGCGCCAATAATAACAGGACATGGCACCCATACAGACTTGGACATCATAGCCATACTCTTGTTAAAAGGGTCATGGACTCTTTTCCCTTCAACTTCTTTGCTACACTCCATGAAATCACCAAAAGGAAAACGAAGCAAAAAAACAACAATTAAGAACTTAAATCGTCTTGTGTAGCTAACGATGGAACCGAACCGCGGCTCTGTCTGAATAAATATATGTATGAGTTGGTGATTGAAGTACGAAACGAAAATTAAAAACAATGCAGGTCAACCTGTGTCTAGAATCTGGATGGTTTTTTTTTTTCGAGTATTTTCGGGAAAGGCAATGTGTTGGGGAGGTGTGCTTTAGTTTGAAGCTTTGCTCTCTAACATGGTCCTACGCACACTTTGGTTCCTTTCCAAGAGAATCTATAAAGAGACCTATACATGCTTGCACACATAGATACACATATACATACCTATACATATCGCTCAAATAACTTTCGATTTAGAAGTGAGCATTCGATCGAATCGAATAATTTTTTTTAAGTTAATATTAGAATATTTGTTACTAAAAGAATTGAGTTACTAGTATTGATTTAGAACTATATTTTCTCGTATGTACTACACCACTTTGTGGTTTATTTTCATCAATAATATCATTGTTTTGAAAAAAAAATAGAGTTATTTAAAATTATATTTTACACTGTAAATTCTATTTAATTTTTTTAATCAAGTGGAATCGTGTTATATTGACCCTTGTCCAAAATTATTAATCTCTCTCGTCATTCGTAGTTATCCTAATTACAGTCTAAAATATATATCGATTTTAAAGTAAAGTTATTCCTTTAAGAGTAAGAACCATAACATTACATTAGGGTGGGCAAGACTCATCTCGATTAAAAAAATCAAATTATTCAACTTGACTTTACGTTAAAAAACGATTTCTTTTAACACAATTCGTAATTTTATAAACTTGACTCGTTACCAAAAAAATCAAATAAAGTTTGAATCATAAAATGAGAATCCGAATAACTCGAAATTTTTAGTAATTAATTGACTAGTTTTCAAGTTTGAGTTAAGTCCCTCAGTTATGCTTGATATATTATATATATCGCATGTGAAAATACTATCGAATATGGGTATATAAAAAATTTTAGATTGAAATCAATTTGTATTATAACATTATAAAAATTAAACAAAGTTTGAATAATAATAATATAAGGCTCGTAATTTCAACTAACTTAAATTTTTTTGACTCAATCAATGATCTCGATCGAACATACAACCTCGCATTATCCAACGTTTGTCAGTCGTTTTATATCTTTCAATTATATCGATTCTAAGAATTGAAATTCATTTTTCCTTCTTCAAGTTGCTGATTTTGATAGTTTCATGTTTATCTTATGACAAAAGATTTTAGCATGCAATAGATCAAGCTGACTGCGCCAAACTGCTGAAATGGTCCAAAGAGAGGAAAGGTAAAAACGACTGATGAAAACATCAAGAGAGAACAGATTAAGGGCCCGTTCAGCAACCCGTTTGAAAACAGATTTTTATGCAACGTTCGTTTCTACAGCAAAAGCTAGAAAAAAAAATACAATGGGAAAACGGTCATTTACGGTACAAAATCCTCTAAATCACGGTAACAACGTAACTTTGAGAGACCCGTTCAGCAACGTTTTTGCTGTCAATCCCAAAACACCCGTTTCAAACGGGTTGCTGATCGGAGCCTATAGAGAGACCTTCTCGGGGAAAAGAAATTCCAGAGTTGAAATAGGGTAGAAAAATGTGTTTTTAATTAAGAAATACTAAATTAGGTTAGGGTAAAGATACAACAGGTTCATTGATTTCAAGTATTCTTTACTCAAAAAGCTTTGGTCATAATATATTGTTATACGTAATTGTTATATTTATCTATCTTTTCAATTCGAATAAATTTAATATTATATCCGTTAGTTTAGTGTTTATAAACTTGTTCGTTCAATTTTAACATGTTTATTTATATATTCGCAAAATGGTGAAATTATAGCATTAGTCCTTAAGTATTTTAGGTTTCACATTTTAAACTCTTGCAATGTGTTCAATTTGAGTAGAAATCTTCTTCTTCTAATTATGACTCTTTTTATGCCCCTACTAAAAATTCTTAAAAAATTAAATTCTAAATCCAACCCTAATTTTTTACGTCCTAAACTCTAAATATAAACTCTAAAAAATACAACATACTAATCTCTAAAAAATACACCATACTCTTAATTTTTAAACCCTGATCACAACCCTTAACCTTAAACCCTAAACTTGCTAATTTAAAGTGGGACCTAAAGAAGACACAATAAAGAGACAGATGATTTGCACCCGTTCAATTTTCTCTCTGCCGTAACAAATCTTTAAAATGTAAAGAAAAGAAGAGAGGATTGGATAAACGAGTTGATAAATAAACTTATTTGTGAACATAAACGAATCAAACACATATATGCTTGTGTTCATTTATTTATTAAATAAATAAATATAAAAAATTATCCATACTCATTTATTACAAATGCTTCATATATATATAAGGAACAAAAATCCTCTGCCCCTTCTTTATACCTCCTTTGGTGTCTCCTTTGTTTTTTTTTAAAAAATCAATTTTAAAACCTAAACTCTTATTTTCTATATTCTAAACCCTACACCCAAAAAAATACACCCTACCCCTAATTCCCTAAACCCTAACCAAAACCCTAACCTAAAACCCTAAACCCTCTAATTAGAAGTGGGACATAAATGGAGGCATAGGGAAAGTACAGATGATTTATACTCATATACATGGGGAAGTGGACTTAATTGTTAGAGAATGATTACTTGAATAACAGATATTAAATGGTTTGAGTATATTTGTGTAATTCAACAAAAATTCCCCACCATTTTGGAATCCTGCAAAAAATATTGGTTAAACCCCTAGTGGGATGGTAAATGAGACTGAAAGTAGACCCATTTCCCCATTTTTGCTTCTCACAAACAGTCCCACTATCATGGTCCTTTCAAACACAGTGAAACCAGACACTGCTAAAGGCAAATCTCTTCAGTCTCCACCATATCAATATGACCCACAGTTTTGGAGAATCCATTTCCCCTCAACACCTTTCATTCTTGTTTAACTCATTACATACATATACATGCACATATATATATATATATATATATATATATATATATTCAGTATCTTGCAGATACCAATTAGATTCTTTTCTCCTAAAGTTTATCTGATAAAGCATGCAGTAAAAGAGTTGACATGCTTTCCTTTTCTGCATGCTTTTCCATATCATGCGCACAAGTTATGGACTCTATGATCTTTAATTACTTGGGTGAAACCAACATGTAATTGTCTGAGCAGAAACCCTTAATGTAAGAAGAAGAAAAATCAAGACCTGATGGTGGAATGTCCAGAACCGGAAGGTGGGTCTCTTTCAGACTCTAATTTATAAGCGAGACAAGATTGATTTGAGACCAATGATTCTGTGTTTGTTCCATTCAGGTAGCTGGTTTTAGACCATCGATGGTGGACATGATCAGGAGCTACCAGGTTCAGGTTCAACCCATGTGTGCCTGGACAGGGATTTGATTCAGAATCTAATCTTTATGGGTAATGTTGGTGGTTAGAAGACGATGTCAAGTTTAATGAAAATAAAAGTATAGATATCATAAGATGTATTTATAATTCGATGAGGAGTAAAGTCATAAATACTTAATAGTTGATTTAATAGTCCCGAAAAATAGGTTAATTTGTTTTTCTCTTCTTCCTCGACAAGAGAAAACATATCTTCTTCGAAGATCAATACCAAAGGTTTGGGATTTCAACATTAAGATTCAAGATTTTCAGTCATTACAAACACGCCTTCGCATTCGGTTTATTTAGTTTATTGTTCTAGACGGTTTATATGGTTGATCTTGTATTAATTTTTCATATCAGTTATGTTTTGGGTATGGTTTAATTCTAACGCCAATAAAACTAAAAATTTAGTTATTTAAACCTGATGGTTTCGGTCAAAAAATAAATAAATAAAATTTCTAATAACTAATGTTATTCAAATATATCCAGAAATATATAATTATCGAAATTTATATTATTTGTATTTACAACTGTGGTTGTACTTGTAGTCTTATAAAATGTATTGAATTATATTATACTGTTTTAGTAAATATTTTAAGTATACCTTGATTTTCTTGAAATATCATCATTTCTAAACAAAATTAAAATAATAATTAACTTCCGTTTTCTTTAAAATAATAATTTACTTCAAATTTTGTAAATATTCGTATTCATGCACCAACTGGCATTAAGGCATTAGGTATGAATAATTAACTTACAAAATTTAATCAGTTATAATAGTTATAATAATATATGTTTTATAATATAAAAAATTTTATATCAGGTGTCGAATATTATTAAACACTATTAAATTAATTAATAAAAATTAAAAATCTCGGGGACTCAGTATATAATTAATAAAAAAGTGATAGACTTAACATATAATTAATAATTGTTTGTTGAGTCCTTAAGATTTTTAATCTTTATTAATTAATTTAATAGTGTTCAACGGTGTTCGAGACCCGTTGTAGACTCATCCTTTAAAATATACTCTTAATCATTAGATATTAATCGCTAAATCTTATACTATAATATTAATGCTTGAACTCGTAACCTAAAGAAACAACAATCATTTCTTTAACCATTGAGATAAAATAATCCGAAAAAAAAAATTGTCCAAATGAAACAAAACGGGGGAAATGAAATCAGATTTACAAATTTTATACCCAAGAGTTGGGCCCGGTTCGCTGCAAAAGTTGGGGTTCAGGAAGAAAACCGGATGGGTTTCCAAGGAAAACGAAGAAACTATAACTTTGGATCCTTAAGAAACGTCTTTAGACCCACAAGAGTTGATGATGGTGAGGCAAACATTATTGGGTTACATAATTTTATGATATTTTTTAGGATGAATATACCACGTGCGACGAATATCGTTGAACATCACTATTGTTGAACATTGTTGAACACTATTAAATTAGTTAATAAAAATTAAAAATTTAAAGGACTCGATATACAATTAATAATTTTTTTTAAAATCAATTAAATTAAATTTATTTTCATATATGTTAAAATTTAAATTTTTTAAATAAGAATAAATTATATACTTAGTATCTCAGTTATTTTTGTATTTCTGTTTTGGTACTCAAACTAATTTTTTAATAGAATGATACCTAACTGTACATATTATTTTTATTTTGATACCCTAATTATTAAAATTAAAAAGAAACATAATATTGCTTGGTCAAATAATAATTTTAAACCATAAAACTTATACAATGTATCAATTTATTCTACAATATTATCAATTTAAATATTATTTTTAATTTTTAGATTAAAAATATAAATTCTCTCTTCTTTTTTATTCAAAGTATAAAAAATTAGATATCGAACATCTTCTTTGTTGTCAATATAATTTTCTGTAAAATTTTATCTATTTTTTAATTTGTCCAAAAATAATATTAACTTTAATAACAATAAAAAATAAAATATGAAAAAGTAAAATTCAACTAAAAGCGGTACTACTATAGTCAATTCCACAATGATTTTGGATTTTTTTGAAATTAAAATTAAATTAATCTTTGTTTTTTTATTAAAAAATATTATCTGCGTTAAGAGTTTTAAATGAAAATATTTTTTTTAAAAAGTTTTTTAAACCGATGATATTTCTATATATTTGATCATTGTTTTACTCTGAATTTTTTAAACAACCAAAATTTATTGTTTAATTTTGTTTTATAATGGGTTAAACTTATTTTGGTTTGCGATATCTTTGAATTTTTTTAATAATTATTTCTTTTCTTTTCTGATTTTACGTTATTTCATTTTGTTCCAAAGTTGAAAGCTTTTGTTACAAGTTCTTCGATAATGTGCTGAAAACAAAAAGACGTTCTTTGATGATTGATTGTATAAATTTTAGGGACTACTTTATTTTTATTTATTTTTAATAGTTAAGGTACCAAAATAGAAATATTGTGTAACGTTAAGTACCATTTTATTAAAAAAATTAATTTGAGTATCAAAATAGAAATAAAAAAAATAGGTGATGTACTAAATGTATAGTTTACCTTTATTTAAAAAAAATAAATTTTAATATATATGAAAATAAATTTAATTTAATTGATTTTTTTAAAATAATTAATAATTATATGTTGAGTCCTTCAAATTTTTATTTTTTTATTAATTAATTTAATAGTGTTCAACGATAGTGGTGTTCAGCGATATTCGACACTCGTAGAATTTTCTTATTTTTTTAATATTTTAATACGATTATAGACTAATATTTACGTTCAGTTTTAAATTTTAATATATATATATATATATTACAAGTTATAATATTTAAACTCAAATCATTTTAAGGTGAATATATAGCGGCAAACAGTGACGAAAACTGTGTAAGGGTGGGGAGGGGCAATCGCCCCACCTCGAAGAATTTTTTTTTACTTTTTTTTTCTTATTTATTTATTTATTTTTAAATTATTTTTTTATGAATTTGCCCGATTTCTAAATAGTTATATTTTATCCCCTCAACCCCAAATTCTAACTCCGTCCGTAGGGGCAGATAACTAGCGATCAACATAATGTTGGAAGGTTAAACACCATCACTTTTAATATTTTTTATAACAACACATTAACCCCTTTTCCAATGCCTTTTAGTTTTATATTAGCAATTTTTGTACTAATAAATTGATGCAACTAAACGTGGGAATTCTTTAGCCACAACCTTTGAAACATAAAATAGTATTTGTCTGAAACGACAATTAACGCTAAATGTATGGTCCGGATTTTACACATCCAACCACTCCACCAATCACGTTGAGACGCGATCCCAACGAGAGAAAGGGTGCTTGTTCGGTGGTCCCCATACAAAAGATGAAAAATAAATATAATAAGAAAAAAATAATAGTTATCGAATTTAATTTAAATGATAGATAATTTATTATCGTTTAAATATATTTTAAATTTAAATGTTTAAAATTTTACTGATAAATTTAATAACTAAAATAAATAAATAATAGACATAAAGATAATTTTAACCCTTAACGTTTATAATTTTTATCGTTTTGACACTTATTCTTTTTTGGATAAATTTAACCCTTAACTTATATCTTTTTGACAAATAGCTTATTTTTTAACCATCATGATAACTGGACCGTTAAAAAATATATTTAAAATATTGTTTTGGCCCTTTTTTTTTTGATAAATTTAGCCCTCAAATTATTTTTTAATATATTAAAAAATAAACTATTTATCAAAAAGATATAAGTTAAGGGCTAAAATTTATCCCAAAAAAATAAAGACCAAAATGATAAAAAATATAAACGTTAAAAATTAAAATTATCTTTATGCCTAAATAATATGAATCAATTTAAATTAACTATACTAAAATATTTAAAATAAAAAAGACAACCAAATAAATTAAATAAAAGAGTCCTGAGATGCCAATTGATCCGACCCACTGCCTTTCCATTATTGGCAAAGTGATGGGACCCACTTTCCCTATTCTCTAAGTCCGAAAAGCCCAAAAGGGTATTGGGTCCCACGTGATCCAACCCTCGCGTTATTTCTGTCGTCATTCGCTATACACGTCTACACTTTACACTTCATCCTAATATTTATAATTTAATTCCACGTAATTTAATTTAAATTTTAAAAACATAACATTCAAAGGTATGATTAAAATTTAAATTTATAGATAAAATTATAACTTAGAGGTTAAGATTTAAATAATATGATTATAAATTTAAGATTATACCTTAAATTATATTTTTTAAAAGTTTAATCATGACCCGAAATCATAAATTGAATTTCGAAACTTTATAACTAAAACACAACTATAAAAATATTAATTTTCATTGTTAGAGTATAAAATAATTATCTTTTAAAAAAATTAGATTAATTATTAACTTAATTTAATGAGTTTAAGCATGTAATATCTTTTAATTTATGAGTAAATAGAGTCTGAATGGTTTATGCGTTACATATAAAAAAGAGTATAATTAATTACTAATTTTTTAATAATCATGGGTTGATATAATTACAAAAATAAAACTTAAGGACTAGTAGAATCATGTTCGAAACGAATCAAGAATTTTTATATTATGTATCTTTTAATTTTAAAATTAAAAAATTAATCTATTGATAAATAATATTAAATTCCGTAATTATTTATTATAATGAAACAATTTGTCTCTTAACTAGTATAAATATTATATTTTAAATATATTTAATCGTTAAATATATTAAATATCAATATTTTTAAATTAAATCTCATTTTTTTGATATTTTTAACAAAAATTTTAATCGAGATAAATCATATTATATATTATCATTTTAAGATGAAGACATGAAGTATTGTGATTTTTATTGGCGTTTTTCTTTGACTTTGCACTAATAAAAGACGCTAATTAATCTTAATTAATTAATTAGGTGGTGTTTTGCAATTAAATTCACATGGCCCATGTGATTAGTGGGGAACGAGACAACTAGGAATTCCATCGCTCGTTTATTCCACGCGCCTAAACCGTGATGCTGGAATAGTAAGTGACTGAATGGGAATCATGACACAGAACCGCAGGTACCAAAAAAATCATTAATATTTAATTAAATAATTAATTTTTAATAATTTAATTTTAAATATTAAATTTAAAATTAAAATTAAAATATTTTTACGAATAAAAATATTAATCAATTAACAATAAATATTTTATAATATAATAAATTTATATATAGTATACACTGATACGATAATAATATATAATTAAATTTGTTAACTAAAATATATCATATCACTCAAAAAATAATTTTATAAAATTATATAAAATATAAAAATATATTTATATGTTATTCTGTGAAAAATATTTTAAGTTTTTTTATGGTTAATTGACTATACATAAAAATTAATATAAATTATATATTAAATTATTAATTTTGATTTAGTTATATATATTCTAAAATTCATATAACACGTTATATACATAAAAAATAAGAAATAATTTATTATTATTATTATTATTTTCAAATAATTTGAACATCCTTTTAATCTGTCTCCCTAAGAACCAATAAGGATATGGTCTAGATTCTCTGCTGCGCATCATATTTTCAAGGAATAAAATAATTTCTATATTCCCTGAATTTAATAAATTGTCTTAAATTTATTGTTTTAGTCTACAATAATTTTCGAATTTAATGGTTTTATTAATTTTAATTCCTTTAATATTGTGTTAATCTAAGATGCTACAAATAAATATAATTATATATTAATTTATAATTTTATTTTAAATAAATATATATAATTTTACTATTTTAAAAGTTGAATTCTGATTATAAGATAAGCTTTTCTATTAACTTATAATTAAATTATTATTTTATATACAAAGCCTAAAATAAAATAAAATAAGGAATACGCAAAATCTAAAACTAATAACAAAAATCAAATATATTAAAAGATAGAATCCAAGATATATCTTGTGACGCTACTAACTAAAAGCCACCCTCTAACAGTGAAAATGGATAAGGCGGTTGTGGACGCGCCGCCACTTCTCCGAAATAACCCACCTGCCCGTTCGTGCTACTCGTCGCCGACGAATTCACTCCCATGCCGTTTCCAATCACCGATGGAGCCACCATCACTGTCGGTAATTGGCTTGTTACCATGGCGCGACCATAGTTCATCAGTTGTATATCCTGATCAGGCGACGGAGATGATTGATAACTCTTGTGACAGAAAACGGTTTCCGGAGACGAAACGAGTCCTGGGTGTCCGTCTTCTTCCTCCTCGGATTTCACCGAGTTGTTATTAAAGACGGCGATGTTTGAAGATGGTGAATAGAACGAGTTCGGCATCACCGTCAACCGCCGCTTCTTGTCAGCGTTAAGCTGCCGCGTCCGTTCCTTCTCGAGCACCATTCGGGGAAGCAAATCGGGGTCTTCGACGACTTTGTTGAGGAACACAATCATTTTTTCCGGCCGTCTCTCGGTGGCTACCAAACGCTTGTTCATCCCTTTCAGCTCTTGCTCCAATGACTTCTGCTCCACTTTTAGCCGCGCTATTTCCGTCACAATTTCTCCGTCGTCTAATTCTCCGGCCCTCACTTGCATGTGAGGACTCTTATCATGCTTCCTCCTCACCATGTTCTTTAACAAATGCTTTTGCCCTCTCAGAAACCATTCGTTTGCAAATTCCCATTTATCCGGATCCACCTTCTTGAAACCCTAAAACACAAACAAACAACTCAAGAACCGTCACTAAAAATCGAACAAAGTTTTTTTCTATCTAATTTGGATCGATGTGTGTCGCATATAAATTTTTTATATGCATAAAACCTCAAACTGCTTAAGCGATATCAAAATGTTTATCACTTAAACCTACGTAATAAAGCTCACCATTCATCAACATAAAAGAAACAAGTTCATATATATATATATATATATATATATATAGGTTATGAACTTACATAAGTATTAAGCTGGCGAATGAAGCTGGAGAAATTGCCATGCTTGAAGTAAACAGGCAAGATCCTTTGAGAGAACTCCAAAGGGTCGACGACTATGAAACTATTATTACCTTTACCCCAAGTGATCAAACTATCGGTCATCGGATCAGTGACCATTCGATAAGTTTTAGCGACGAATGGTGCGACAGTATTAGTACTATTGTTAGCCTCCATTTCATCAAAAAGATAGAAAAAGGTAGCTTTCTTTAGAGACCATAGATAGACTAAGTGAAGGGGAAATGGCTGAGCTGGGTTTGGGGTAGAACTACAACCGTGGTATATAATTTATAAAGGAAGGCATTCACGAATTTACAGTGACGGAAAAGGAGGTGTCGTGGCTAAAAATCAGGTTTTATTTTATTTTTTTGGTACAGATGGGTTTAGATATTTTTGAGTGTGGGTCACGCGCCAGCGTCTGGGAGGTAGGGGGGTCATTCTGGCTCGGTTGGGTGGCTGAACGGCTGAAGAAAGGAATCCGGTTTACTTTGTGTTTTTTTTGTTGGACCAAAGACAAATGCTGCTTTGTTCTTGTGCGTTGGCGAAAACCCTATTTTATTATAGTGGAGGCGTTGTCGATTCCCTATTGGTCCACGACTATCCCTACCCTTTTTTATTACTTTTGGATTGCTGCTTGTCCATTGGGGGGCACATTTTAATACTCCCAAATATATGCTTGTCTCCATCTTTTATTTTTTAAAAAATATATTTAATTTATTATTTGCTTTTCAGTGTCTTTGTCGTTTCTCTATACTTTTATTTCTTTACATTTTAGTTCTATGACATGGTCTTGTTATTTTTTAATGCCCGAATTTCGTCTAATAATCGAATATAAAATAAAATTATAAATAAATAAATATTAAATAATATAAATAAATAAATGAATTATACTTGATATAAATAAATAATTAAAATGGTCACGATAATTTTTTTGTCTACGACAAGTTTTTACACGTTTTAATATTATATTCATTTTGGGATTGAGTCTTTACACCGTTACACATCAATATAATCATTGGTATCTGATTCATTAAATTATTGATTTAAATAAAGTTTTATAAAGATTTAATATAGATATAACCCTCACAAATATAATTATTTAATGTCTGCGAACATATAATTTTTTTATATGTTCGCTAACATATTTATTTGTATGTTCTGACATCATTAGTTCTTAAGTTTGTTAGACTTTTTTGAACTCCAAAGTTTATACTATGTTTAATTTAGTCACATCTTCATCGATATTTAAAATTTGAAAAAGAAAAAAATCCGAACTTGTTAATGAACGTAAACAAACCGAACACACATCTAATCGTGTTTGTTCATTTATTAACTGAACATAAATTTTTTATTCTTTCTTATTTATTTTGCTTAATAAATAAATGTTATACGAACGATTCACGAATAATTCATTAATCCGTCCGATGAATGAATTTTGATAAGATTCCACAGCGGTCCTTAATTACGTGAGCCATTGATTGAGTGGGCCTTTTTTAGTTTTTCAGGTGGACAATTACAAACGCATACTTTGGCAAACATTTTGGGATTAAGGAGTTGCATAGTAATGTAAATTGAACTTATTAATCAAGCAGGTTCTAGCTAATGTTAATCTCCCTGTTAATTAAGATTAAGACACTTCTCTTGTCTCACTATCAGAAACCAGAAGGAACCTTTCAACTGTTTGTGACGGCAGATTATTTTAGTAGCTAAACGTGATTGGTTGGTCGGAAAATCTGGATTTGAATTATGGATTTTCTTGTTCTTACGGTCTAAGTTTGATGAACAACTCCGCACAAAAAGCTTTACTTGCTATTGGATTAGACAAGTAATTGATCTCTAAACACTGTTTTTTAACTGTAATTAAAATAACCAAAAATCATATGGTTTGGTTTCACTACAACTCATTAAAAAACAGCCGACTTAGAAATGTCATAATAAAAACAGTACGACAATTACTGTCACTATCAAACACTCCTTGCGTGGTGGGTAATCGGGATTTACGGAGATTAGACTCACCTTAAACTTTTTAAAATTCATACATTTAATTTTAGTTTTTAAAATTTTTTAAATTAATTCTTAAATTGTTTAAATATTTATGTGTTATGTCCGGAGAATTCTTTAGGATATTGTGGTTGGAATTTTTTTTTCCAAAATATTGTTGTTGGGATTTTAATTCCCGAAATATTAAAGATTCAACAGTAAAATTAAAGACAGAACCAAAAAATATCATCTTTGAACAGAATTTTAAAAATTTAAAGAATGAAGATGAATCTTCTAACTCCGTCTTTGAACAGTATATGATACTGTTGAAAGATAAAACTAAGAGGCTTCAACTTTAACTTTGTCAAACCTTTCCAGACTTGCATAGTGATACAATGGTGAGCAGACAGAGCAGCAGGGCAAGACAAAATGACAGTGTAAGGCAGTGTTTTATGCAGACCCGTGGCTCTTGTGCAGGGCAGTGTTTGAAAATATTGTTGAAAGACGGTACTTTTTGGCTCTCTCTTTAATTTTACTGTTAAATCTACAATATTTCAAGAATTAAAATCTTAACAACAATATTTTGGGAAAATAAATTCCCAACAACAATATTTATAAGAATTTTTCGTTGTGCCCACACTAAAACTTTAAATTTTTATATGCACCTTAAATATTTTTTCTGAATTCGTTATAGCATCAAACAAATCCAAACAAGCAGTTGTATAGATTAAGTGAGAATGAAATAAATATTTATAAAATCTAATCGTTATTCTTTATTTAATCTAAGTTTTCTTTTAATATTATTTATTGTTTTTTAATTGTATTTTGTTAACAGCGATATTAATTTTAAGTAATTGATATTTTTTATTCATAAATGAATTATTATGATTTAAAATAAAATTTTAAAAATTAAAATATTAAAAAAATAATATAAATCAAATAATTATTCTATCAAATATTAGAGTTATTTTTTAAGATTATACTTTAAAAAAGATAACAATGTTTATGAAGCGAATAGAGTCATTCGAGTTATTTATGAGTTGTTCAATTATAATTATAATTATAAAGAATAAAATAATAAATTAGTTTCATAAATATTTTTTACAATTACTGGTTAAGGATATAAAAAAAATATCGAAAGGTGGATAATTTTTTTAATTAAATGACCAAAAAATACATGTATCCATATTATTTAACTATTTTATACAAGTATTTACGTAATTTTGTACTGTTTTTTTACGAGGGAGATTTAAAAGGTTGAAAACCAAAAAGATAAAAACATTTGAAAAAGGTTCCCTCGCCCGCTCAAAATCAAAATCACCAAAATTTTCTTTTCTAAAGCTGAAAAATACAGAGGCCAAAGAGTCAGATCCAAATCAAAATCTTCGAAGTACAAGAAGAACAAAATGGCGCAAGAAGCAAGGCTTAGACTGCGAATGCAAAAGGAGCTCAAGCTTCTCCTCGACGATCCTCCTCACGGCGCTTCCTTCCCTCTCCTATCCTCACAATCTGATATCACCGATCTATCTTCCATCGACGCTCGTGAGTTCATCCTCTTTCGATTTACACAAACAGTTTTGAGGAAATAGTTTTGTTTTTCCGATTAATAGATCCAAATTATATTCCGGATTTTTTTTCCAGAAATAGAAGGTCCTGAAGAAACTGTATATAGCAAAGGAATTTTCAAGATTAAGATTCAGATACCTGAAAGGTATAGCTAAGCTGCAGAATGAATTCAGTTTTTCTTTCACATTTTACAAAAAGTGATTATTAGTTTTTTTTTTCTTTCCCTTTCAGGTATCCACTTCAGCCTCCTATTGTGACCTTTGCAACGCCTATTTATCATCCGAACATTGATAACGGAGGTCGAATTTGCCTTGACATCCTCAATCTTCCACCAAAGGTTAGTTTTGTTCATCATCTATAAATTTGCAGTACTAAGTAATTTTCTTGCATAGTTTTCCTGCATGTTTGTATCTGTTCTTATTTCCTTTTATTAGTCGGTAGCAAGACACATGATTTTATGTTAATAGATCTGAACTTTTATACTTCGTAAAATTATGATAATGTCACACTCCTTAACTGAAAAATCAAGAAACAAGAGGGATTGTAGAAGAACAGAGGGGTTCAGAAAGAAAAAGAAAAGAGGGATTTTAGATTCATTCAATTCCGCGATGAAAAACTCAGAACAATCACTCTGAAACCCTAAGTAAACCTTGGGCACAAAACGCCCCGTTTTACTAAAACTGTAAACAGTAAAAATAAAAGAATAAAAATAAACCCCACAACGGTCATAAACATAATTCGAAAAAAGCTTATTACAATACTCCCTTCATCAGAAAAATCCTTGTCCTCAAGGATTGAATTGAGGAAAACGTTGCTGCAGAGAGTATAACAGTTCCCATGTTGCATCCTCCGGAAAAGAATTAGCCCATTCCACCAGAACCTTTGTTACAGCCTTGCTCCTCACCATCCTTCTGTCGATAATTCGAATGGGCTCTTTATTGATGCTTCCATCAGGATCAATAAGAGGCAATTCTGGTTGAACCTGTTTAGATCCGACCCTCTTCTTAAGCTGAGAGACGTGAAAAACTGGGTGAATTTTCGACTCCTTAGGTAGTTGTAGCTTGTAAGCCACCTTACTGATTTTTTCCAGCACCCTAAAAGGACCGAACCACTTTGGGCTCAACTTTTGACAGCTCCTTGCAGCCACCGATTGCTGCCTATAAGGCTGTAGTTTTAGAAAAACCAAATCATCTATTTGGAATTCACAATCAACCCTCCCCTTGTCTGCTTGAACCTTCATCCTATCCTGAGCTCTTTTCATGTGGAATTGAAGCATTCGAATTGCAGCCTTTCTTTGTTGCAGACTCTTATCCATTGCAGCAACCATGGACTCCCCAGCTATATATGGCGGATGAACAGGGGGAACCTGACCATATAAAGCTTGATATGGTGTGATTTGAATGGTTGAATGGTAGGTGGTGTTGTACCACTATTCGGCCAAATGAATCCATTCAGCCCACTCTTTAGGCCTTTCACCGGTCATGCATCGAAGATAGGTCTCCACACATTGGTTCACTCTTTCGGTTTGGCCATCCGTTTGAGGATGGTAGGCTGTTGAAGAGTTAACTGCAATACCCAGCTTCTTCATAAGCTCCTTCCAAAAATTGCTCATAAAGACTCGGTCCCGGTCACAAATGATGTCGTGAGGCAGCCCATGTAACTTGAAAATATTCTCAAAAAATACTTGAGCAATATTTATAGCAGTGTAAGGGTGAGATATGGCTATGAAATGGCCATACTTACTCAACCTATCGACCACCACGAGAATAGAATTTTTCTTCCTTGAAGTGGGCAATCCCTCGATGAAGTCCATACTAATGGACTGCCAAATTGTTTCAGGTATGGGCAGAGGTTGGAGAAGACCTCTGGGATGCTACAAGTCTCCCTTACACTTTTGGCAAGTCGTGCATTCCCTCACAAATCTTTTCACCTCTTTTCTAAGGCCCTTCCAACAGATCACTGTCGTCATCCTTTTAATGGTGGCATGTGCACCCGAATGTCCCCCTAGTGCACTCCCATGAAAGAATTGAATTAATTCTTTCCTCAACTGTAAATCCTTTCCCCCAGCAACTTATCTTTTCTTTTCAGCAATGTCCTATCCCAAGTATATTTTTTATGCTTGCCACTTCCACTCTCCAACTCCTTGATCACCTTTTGCAATTTTTCATCTGTTTGCCATGAATATTTAATTCTTTCCAGCAAATCAGTGTTGAAATTGCTCACTCCCATGGCCATCAAACTTCCAGCTTCCACTCTTCTTGATAAAGTGTCAGCCACTACATTGGTAGTTCCCTTTCGGTATTGGACTTCATAGTCGTACCCCATCATTTTCACTACCCATTTTTGCTGAAATGGGATGATGGCTTGGTTTCCAGCAAGAAATTTAAGACTCTGATGGTCTGTTTGGATGATAAAATATTTGCCCACTAAGTAATTTGCCCATTTCTTGACCGCCATTAAAGCTGCCAACATTTCCTTCTCATAAACTGAGAGGCCTTGATATCTCACTCCTAAACCTTTACTGAAGAAGGCTCATGGTTTCCCCTTCTGCATCAAAATTACCCCCAACCCCTACATCCGAGGCATCGGTTTCGATTACAAACACTGCAGTGAAATCCGGCAAGGCCAACACTGGATCAGAACTGATGGCCTTCTTCAAGTTTTCGAAAGCTTCATTCTCTTCCTCCCCCCATTTCCAGGCCCCTTTCTTCAACAAATTAGTGAGAGGCCTAGCCAAACATCCATAACCTCTTATAAATCTGCGGTAGTAACCTGATAGCCTCAAAAAACTCCTAAGTTCCTTCACTGTACTTGGGACTGGCCATTTAAGGATAGAATCCACCTTAGACATATCCATAGAAATTTTCCCTTGTGCTATCACATACCCCAAGTACTCCACCTCCCTAGCTCCAAAACAACACTTGGATAATTTTACAAACAATTGGTTCTGTTTCAGAGTTTCCAAAACCATCCTTAAATGAATCAAGTGAGACTCCCAATCCGGAGAATAAACCAATATGTCGTCGAAGAACACTAGTACACACTTCCTCAATTGTTGCTTAAAAACTTTGTTCATCAATCCTTGGAAAGTTGCCGGGGTGTTAGTGAGCCCAAAGGGCATCGCGAGGAACTTGTAATGGCCTTCATGAGTTCGAAAGGCTGTCTTATGAATGTCTGACTCCCTCATCCGAATTTGATGGTAACCAGCCCTTAAATCCAGCTTTGAAAAGAACACAGCAGTCCCCAATTCATCGAGTAATTCTTCTATTACAGGCATTGGAAAATTATCCTTCAAAGTGAGTTGGTTTAATTTTCGGTAATCTATGCACATTCGCCAAGCTCCATCCTTTTTTTTACTATCACAATGGGGGAGGAAAACGAGCTGCTGCTGTCTCTAATAACACCCAAATCCAACATCTCCTTAACAAGCTTTTCGATTTCATCTTTTTGTAAGGTTGGGTGTCTATATGGTTTTACCTTAACTACAGATTACTCATCCATGAGATTAATTTTATGTTCATGCCCTCTTTCAGGGGGAAGTCCACTGGGGGTTTCAAAAACCTCATGAAATTCTATTAGCAGCTCATGTATGTCACTTGGCAGCTGTTTAGTTTCCTTCCTCAATTCCAACTGTGGGCTCATAAGCCAAAGAGCAGCAGTGCAAGGACTTTGGGAACCCCTCAGCAATTTCTCACAAACCTTAGCTTCCATAGTTTGTAAACCACCACTTTGCACTCCTTTTAAAATCACTTCAGTTTTTTCCAATTTAAATCTCATCTGTAGTTCAGAAAAATCCCAACTAATCTCCCCCAAACTTGATAACCATTCCACCCTTAAAATCATATCACAATTTCTAAGTGGCAGAATTAAAAAGCTTGTTGTAAATTGTTGATCCTGAGTTTCCCAGACCAAATTTTCACACTGCCCTATTGTGGTCACTACATTTCCATCTGTTACAGTGACCCTAAATTGTTTCTGCTTGTTCATTGGCCATTTTCCTTTCTTAACTACAGCCAAACTCAGGAAGTTGTGGGTGCTGCCGGAGTCCACTAAAGCAATGCAAGGAATTCCTCCAACCACTACCCTCAACTTCATGGTCTCCCAAGCAGCTGCCCCCCACATAGCATTCAAGGAAAGGACAGGGCCTCCATCTTTGGTAGGGGAAACCTCCAGTTTAGCCGTTTCCTCACAATCTAGGAACACTTCTGGTTCCTCTTCTTCCTCCATTCCTTCGACTAAGATTTGATACAATTGGGTTTGAGCACAACGATGCCCAGGAGTATACTTAGCCGCACACTAGAAGCAGAGCCCTTTTTTCTTTCTATCTTCAATTTCACTGGCTGATAACACCTTGCCAGTCTCTTTCTGAGTAGCAGATCCACCTGTCTTAGTAGGTTGAGGACTCACTATAGTAGGAGTGGACCACTTGGAAGGAGGTCTTGTAATTACTCCTGAGTCCACACTCCCCTTCATAGCTCCACTGCTCATTCGAGAAGGAATTGACAATGGCGAAGGTTTAGAACCTTTCCAAGTATTTTGTGGCCATTGCTTGCTCTTCATAGGGGCTACCATTGCTTCCACATGTCTCGCCAAATGAAAAGCCTCCATCAGTGTTTTAGGTTGCAACAATTTGACCATAGGACTGATATCTATTCTAAGGTGGTTCTTAAACAAACTCAAGACATAGTCCTCAGGCAACTCAACCTGAGTAAGGAGTTGTATAAACTGTTCATAATATTGTTCCACAGTTTCAACTTGCCTCAAAGTTACCAACTCAGCAAACGGGTCATCGAAACCCTCAGGGGAGAAACGATCGCGAAGTAGACTCAAATAAGTAGTCCAGTTTGGAAAGAGCGTACCTCTGTGGGATTTGACCACAAATTGATGCCATTGTAGCGCTTTACCTTCCAAATGGAGCATCACCACCTTAACCTTGGCCTCGTCTGGAATACTCTCGGCCTCAAAAAAACTGCTCGAGCTTGTAATACCAAGCTTTAAACTCTGTTCCATCGAACCTGGGGCACATGAGTTTGTATGCAACATTACTGAAAGAGTGAGAACCTTCCTGAGAGCCAATATTACTGTCCGCCTGGGCCTTGCCTAAAACTGGAGCGGGATTGCTGGGTTGAGGAACATCCACTACTACTATCGGCGGTCTTGGCGTCGGGGCTCGAGGAACCAATTGGGGGGAACCTAGAACACCGGAATGTTGTGCCAACATCTCACCCGCGTCTATTTTCTTTCTCAAAGCAATCTCCAGCATCTTATGAAGATTGGCGAGCACCGTCGATTGCATATTCTGAAAACGGTCGTTGATAGTTGTCTCCAAACGATTCACATCAGATTGGAGCTGGTTCGTAACCACCTGCCAATCTGGAATGGTCTCTGCAGCGGGCTTGGATGATTCAAACTGAGGAGCCGAAGGTTGGGACTGAGCTGCTAGTGCAGTTTGCGCCGCTTGATGTCTCGTCTCCACCATTATACCAAGGATCGTAGGGCTCTGATACCTTTTGTCACACTCCTTAACTGAAAAATCAAGAAAGAAGAGGGATTGTAGAAGAACAGAGGGGTTCAGGAAGAAAAAGAAAAGAGGGATTTCAGATTCATTTAATTCGGCGATGAAAAACTCAGAACAATCACTCTGAAACCCTAAGTAAACCTTGGGCACAAAACGCCCCGTTTTACTAAAGCTGTAAACAGTAAAAATAAAAGAATAAAAATAAACCCCACAACGGTCATAAACATAATTCGAAAAAAAGCTTATTACAGATAATTTGAAATATTTAAATGTGTCGGATTAGAACATCAATATAAAATACAATACAATAAAATAAAATGCGAGAATTTAAAATTCTTAGTAGTGTGATTGTTACCTAACATCCTTTTGATTCATCTCTTGGAAGTAGTTGTAAGCATTGGATATAGATATTGCTTTGATACGGATATGTTCAATTTTTCCAAGTTATTTAAAAATAATAGTTCCTTTTAAGTTTTTTTTCCCCATATTTGAAAGTTCATTTAGAAGATATGCCATGAATCATGATGGGCATGATTTTCTTGTCTGAGCAGGGGGCATGGCAACCGTCATTGAACATTTCAACAGTGCTTACAAGTATAAGGCTATTGCTCAGTGAACCCAATCCTGATGATGGCCTAATGTGTGAAGCAGTAAGTACACTTTCTCTCAAGATGGATTGGGTTAGGCTGATGAATTGATTTGTTGTTTGTTTCCCCTCTTCTTTTGATATGTTGATGAATCTGCAGAGTAGGGAATTCAAATATAATCGACAAGCTTTTGACTATAAAGCAAGATCAATGACTGAGAAATATGCCAAGGCTGGGGCTGGAGAAAGCAGTTGTAGCAATCAATGCACTGAAACTAAAGCAGATTCAAAACTGGTATTAGGCTATTAGCACTTGATTTGCTTGGTTTTATGTTTCCCTTTTATTGGATTATTTATGCTTCATACTTCTTTTGGTTGCAGGTGGAAGTTCAAGGATTGGACCAGGAACCAAACCATGGCGCTCAGGAGTTTAATCCTAGCCATAAAAGATCACATGGCATTAGCCAGAAGTTGTCACTTGAGTCTACCATCTCAAACAAGAAAAAAGATGTTGATCTGAAGGCGCCGAATCGCGACTCATCTCTCTCTGTACCGATAATTCAGATGGAATGTAAGCGAAAACGGGAGACGGAAAATGATGTGCTGAATGAATACAGCTTGAACCATGAGAAAAATAATGACAGTGGGAAGAAATAGTCTTTGAAAATGTCTGATCGATGCAATGACGACTTTGATAACAAGGAGAATGTGGACCCAAATTACTTATCGTCACTCTTCCGTCATCAAACTCCTTCTGGACCATCATTCTCTCAGGCCAACCGCAACCAACAACATGACCAGGATGAAGATGGTAATGCAGGAAACAGCAGCACAAAGAGCAGATCAAAGGTTAGTCAAATCCAGAAAGAACCATTTGCGTCTACCGAACCAATGCAAACATGTGGAAACATAAAAGCCCTCGGTACAGTTGAAGATAATTATGTCGAAAGAACCGAAAACATATCTGCGAATAGAAAACCGGAAAGGATCAGTTCGGTAGGTAAGAAGCTTTCATTGGGACTGAAAGGCTCATCACATAGACAACAAGTGGTTAACAAAGAGAATGTGATGCCAGTCCACAGCTTGCCACATTCGAACCCCGAAACTCGAAAAACCGGGCTCAGTCATAAGCTATCTCTAGTTCCTTCAAACCAAAAACAGCAACCAGACTTGGAACCTAAGCAGAAGCAGCAGTTTCATCAAGTTGTTCAAAGTGTGGAAACTGGTGCGGAAGGAGAAGAATCTTTGATATCTGAAAATGTAGTTGTTTTAGATAGTGAAAGCGAGGGTGAAGAGAAGAGTACCCCATTGAGGACGAGAATGCCACTAGCAGCACGGAAGCGCCTTGGGAAATGGAGGATTTAAGGCTTGAATCAAATTACGTGTATAGTTTTCCAATCCATTAGCAATTCTCTTAGGTTCTTTGGTATATTCGAATAGATGTTTCCTTGAATGAAACTTTTATTAGGCCATGAACTTAAAAATTAAAAATATAAGTTTAAAGGTTGTGATTAAAATTTTGAGTTAAGAGTTAAAGTTTTAGATTTTTGATTTAATTAAAATTTAGTTTATGTAAACTTTTTAATTGTAAGATATAAAGATTAAATGTTTAGATTATATAACATATAATTTAAGTTTTAGAGCGATAAAGTTTAAATTTTAGGTTTTGAATTTTATAGTAAAAAATTATATAATTTTTTGTATTAAAATATAAATGAAGGGTTGTCTAAATATTTTTATATAACTTAAATATAAAATTTATAAATTATAATTTTTTCATAAAAAAATATGATAATTATTTTTTAATATTAAAATATATATTAAAAAATAATTCGACACACACATTTGTATAAAATTTATACAAGCTTTTTATTTATATTTTGATATCATCACAATTATCATGTCCCTTCTGGCCTTAGCCTACCCACAGGATTATCAAGAAACATAAAAGCTGAGCCACCAGCAAATTAGAGTGGCCCTTGCGGATTTAGGAGGGATTTGTGAAGTTGAAGACGGACTCTGTTTCTTCCAACCGGGGAAGCTGTAACCTCCAAAAGCCATGGCATCATTCATTTGCATCTCCTTATCGCCGCCTTCCAGAACCCTAGCGCCGCCGTCCTCCACCAACTCTTCTTCTTTCACTAACCACGGTGGCAGATGCTCCCTCGCCTTTACGCTCTCTAATGGCCGAAAGCGGACGAGGAGAACGAGACATCATGTGGTTTGTATGGCTCCCGAGGAAGAGAAATTGACTCGCCGCAATCCCCTCGATTTTCCCATCGTAAGTTCTTTTCAACCCTATAATTGGGAGAGTGAATTTCAAGTACTTTGCAGTACAGGAGAATCCCTATTTACTGATTCAATTTGTGGTCAGATTTTGAGAACAAAAAAAACGTTTTTTTGGCTGTTTGATTGATGGGTGCTTGCAGTCTGGCTTAGATAATTCGATATTTTTCTTGGTTTATTTGGCAGGAATGGGAGAGGCCAAAACCTGGGCGTAGACCTGATATATTCCCCAAATTCAGCCCTATGAAAACACCATTACCACCACCAATGCCCTACGATCCTCCTGAAGAAGAGGAAGAAGAGGAAGAAACAAAAGAGGAGGAGGAGGAAGATCCTGAAAAGGAAGAAGAACCCGAGAACCCCGAGAAAAAATCATGATAAACACTACTTCGAATTTTGCATATGAGCTTATTATGTTGAGCTGAGTTGATAAACAGTAGTTTGAATTATGCTGATTTAGTGAAAATTAGGTCTAAGTGCCTATTGTTTTTGTAGTATAATAAGTCACAAGTATTTCTGCAATGGAATGCAATAGTATCTTTTGAATATTTTGATCTTAGCAGCTGTTTTCGTGCTTGTTTGTTCCGGATAAATTATTTGCAGTATAAGGGTTAGGACTTATAGATGAAAATGAAACGAAAAGGGAGTTTGATTGATAGTTATCTTGGTGTGAAGCTGCTTATCATGCATTTGTGATTTGAATCTTTGATATCCTCTAACTTTTCTGCTCTCTTGAACGTATAATCGCATTGAAAAATGCAGTACAGTTTGATTTATAATAAACATGTACACTGTACATAGCTATGCACATAATTATGTAGAAATTTTAGAGGAATAATCACATGATCTATATCTAGGCTCTAGCTTCTATTATGGGTATATACACGATGTGTACCGAAAGGGGATTTATTTACTTCGAGAAAATGTTACCCTCGTTTCTGTTTTTGTAGAATGTGCAGGTTCTTTTGTCCCATGTAGAAATAAAACATCATTGTAAGTTCCCACATGGCTGAACTCACTTGTGCATACATCAAAGCTACCTGAATGCAATTCCAAACTACATTTTGGGGGCATGCTTCCAGCAATTAGTTCTCGAGTTCGAGAAGATCACCTTGTTTCCACGAACCCCATGCCTGCCATCTTTTCCATTTTTGACTCAATGTAAGTTTTCCAGGTAATATGCAGTTATGTTTAAAGTTATCTCGTTTGCCTACATGATGAATTTGGCCGGCAGCCTGCAGGGTTAGATGATAAATAAAACACTGTGGTCTTGCCATTAATTGCATCCTCTGGCCACATAGTCTAATGCATAGCCATTTAACACTAGTTAGAAGATGCATGTAGTGGCAATCAACGTATTACTTGAGATCCTAAATGTTCCGTCGCAGAGCTTACCCTGTTCATATCGGCTCTGGACTCATTTTGGCGAAAGCTTCTTCCCATTCTGAAATCTGATATTTGAGGGATCATATATCCGTCTCGTAAGCTGTTACTAGCTTTCGAGTCATTGTATGCTACTACTTCTTTATTGTCGGCACTGTGTTATTTCCGGTCATACAGTTTTCCTCGACACCGTAAATGTGATAAGTTCCGGTTAGTGTAGGAGAAAGAAGCAATGAAATCTTGATGGAAGGGTTTTAAAACAGAAGCGAAATCTACATGGCAAAGTGAAAAGTGGTGGCATTTGCTCCTCTGCTTATTGGAAAAAAGGTCTTTTGGCAAAGCATAATCTTATATTTTAAATTAATCTCGAAATTAATCTCTAAACTTTTAAATGTTTCTCTTTTATTTCAATTTACTCTTTAAACTTTTGAGCAATTTAGTTTCATTTATTAAACTTTTGAGCAATTTAGTTTCATTTACAAACTATAACTTTGATTTTAAATTATTCATCAAATTTTTTGAACATTCTAATTTCGTCCCTAAATTATAGACTTAATAAACTTATCTAAGATTCGAGATTCAAGATTTAAATCGATTCACCCGAAATAGACTTGAACATAATAAATCAAATCAAATTAAAACCAGCTTGATTTTTAGTTGAACTGAAAATAAACTCAAATTAATTTTCAATTTAACTGAATGAATTTCATTCGAACCGAAGATAATCCGAAAAGTTAACTTTTTACAAGCTCTAATAAGTCCACGTAATTACGTGCAAAATTATTTTTAAAAATTAATTTCTAAATTTGTTCTGAACTGGATTCTCACATAAGTCAAATTTCATTATCATCAATAATTAGCTTGAAAATGACTCTCGTAAGAGTCGAATTCAATTAATTAGTACTCAACATTAACTCGATTCAAACAAAGCCTATTTCAAGAATTACTTTCAAAACAGGACTATTTTGAGAATTAATTATCTAAACCAGATTATTTGGGTAAAAATCTATATATTATCTATAAATTAATTTCAGTTAAAACTGTCAGTAACGCCCGTTGGATTTCCTTGTACATTGACTGACAAATTGGAAAATTTTGTCTTAAAAGTCAACAAGAAAGAATAATTATCAATTAATTAATGAACCTTAATTATGCGATCCAGCTCATCTGATTCCATCTAATCCTTTGAGAAAAAAAAAGAAAAAACCCATCTCACCGTTCATCTTCTCCACCCACTGCTCTCATCCAACGATCA
Source organism: Abelmoschus esculentus (assembly GCA_035048815.1). Classification (NCBI taxonomy): domain Eukaryota; kingdom Viridiplantae; phylum Streptophyta; class Magnoliopsida; order Malvales; family Malvaceae; genus Abelmoschus; species Abelmoschus esculentus. Next base: position 933,372 of record JAUCBN010000032.1, read on the forward strand.
CGATCCATCCAAACCCACCCCTTTATCCGCACCGGATCAAAACAATTTCTACTTCCTAAACTATCCTCTTAACGTTCCAATGATCGACCGGTCGAGAGTCCTCATAAATGGAAACAGAAAGGGTATGATCGTAAAATCCACATGGCGACAATGTGTTTTAGCTCCCGGCTGGAGAAAAACCTGTAAATACTGAGAGTAGGAATATTGTCTGAGAAACGGCACTGAAGAAAGCTTTAAGCAAAGAGCTTTTTTCTCTCTTCTCCTTTAATGGCAGATCTCTCGTTTATTGATTTGCATTCTGAGTTTACGGCCTTGTTTTTGTGAGTTAGCCGAGTTGAATCGTTCTTATCGGAGATGCTGGACGGAATCTTAGGCCGGGGCTTTGCCTCCAAATGGTTTTTATTTTCTCGTCGAATAAACGCATTGTTTCTTTTTACATATCTTGGAAAATTAATTTGATGAGATTTTTTCTCTCTTGCAGTAAGTCATTGATAAAGCTGATCAAGAGCCGGATCGAGGTCATAAGGAGGAAGAAGACTGCGACGCTTAAGTTTTTGAAGAAAGATGTAGCTGATCTGCTCGCCAATGGCCTCGATATTAATGCTTATGGAAGGGTAATTTCTTCTGAAAAATGTTATTTCTATTTTTAATCCTTTTTAAAACGATTGTAGATTGATTAATAGCGGAAGACTACGGTTTCAAGCTTGTATGTGTATTTTTTTTGCCGATTTTTCTTTTTGAATATTTGAACATCTTAAGCTTTGTTCGGATGTGAAACAGGTAGAAGGATATATTGCTGAATTGGTCCTGTCATCTTGCTATGATTTTGTGGAGAGCTGCTGCGATTTCCTGTCGAAGCATGTTTCCATTCTGCAAAAACTGAGGTATGTGAAGCTGTATTTGTTTATTCCCTTTGGGTAGAATCTGTGTTTATACTATTTAAAATGAATGTGGATGGAATCGAAAACGAAAAAGTCTGAATAAGGTTAGACTTAGCATTCAACAAAGGTGTAAAGAAACAAGAGTCTCTGTTCAATTTGGTTTTCTTCATGGCTACTTTATATAGTAATATTTCCATCCATTGCACTGAAATGATGGATAAGTTTGTCAACTTTTGTGTTTAAAACAATGGTATTACTACATATTGTATGTTAACTAACCTTAAAAAGTATCCTAAGACCAATCCAACTATTAATAGAAGCTGTAATTTTCAAAACTGGCTAAATGTAAACTCAGAGGCAGGTTTTCAGGAATTGCTTATGTGTTACTTCTCTTTCATTGCAACCTGTGGCTGACTTATTTTAATGTCTGACTACTGCATCTCAAATTGTGGTAGCCTTTTCTCCATTCAGTGCATGCATGACTTATCTTCGGAAATATTAGGATAATGGGGGGATTGTATGTTATGAACATGAATGATCCTTAAATTGTCAATTCTCATATGTGTAGTTCCATCTCTTGTGGAATTTGTTGGCAATAACATTAAATTTGCATGCTAGCCATATTCTGCTTTAACCTGTAATAGTATCCATATATCACAAGTGTCAAGTTATATATACTTTTAACATGTGGTTGATGTAGATGGTAGGGGATGCTGAATGCAAGGTTTAGATATCATTATTCTTTCTGGATCACATTCTCATTTTTCCTCGTCTTTTATCGTATGAATGGACTATTTAGTAACACAACTATATGTTTCTAATGACAAAAAAAGTTGCTTATTTTCTTCAATCAATGTGCAGAGATTGCCCTGAAGATTGCAGGGAAGCTGTTTCATCTCTAATGTTTGCAGCTGCAAGATTCTCTGATTTGCCTGAGTTGCGTGATCTCAGGCAAATATTTCATGAAAGATATGGAAATTCCCTTGAATTGTTTGTCAATAATCAGGTAATTTCCATTGACCTGCACCAAAAAGAGATTAATTTATGGTTTTGTTAGTGCTTTTATTTGATCAACGTTATAAAATTTGATGATAGCTTGTTGAGAATTCTGCTTCAAATTCTTACACAATGGAGAAGAAAGTCAAGGTAATGCATGATATAGCATCAGAGTTTTCCATAAAATGGGACTCTGAAGCTTTTAAGCGAAGAATGTCTAAACCTACTGTGATTCCACAGGTATGCTGTGTTTTATCTTTACTTTTTAGGCATTATCATTGAGCATGTCCTCACAACGGAACTCTTGATATCCGGCATTGTTATACAGGACCAACCTAAAAATCATGGCTTTTTCCATGTCGATCGTAATCCTAAATCAAATGGTGGAAGATGTGCTGATCCACAAGAGGAAAAATTTAAAGTTTCGTCCAAAGAAAAACACGAAACAAGTAAAGCTGAGCACAGGTTGGGCAACTCCAATGAGGATATTGCTTCAAAAAGGGATGAGTTTATCCTTCCACCGAAACAGGAATTCATTGTTGATGGGTACCTTCCACATCATGGTAGGGAGCAAGCTAATGCGAGGAAGGAGACTCGAGACATTCCATTACGGCTAAAACAAGAAGTATCTGCCGGTAAGCTTGACTATTGGAATGGGAAGGATGATGTTGCCTTTAAAACAGCAAGATCAAGCAGTTCTTCGCACGGGAAAAGAATGGAAAGAGCTGATGATGGAGCCAAACTACAAGATGATAGGCAGACTAGTACAACTAGAAGAGATAATCGGGATGTTCTGCCTGAGAGAAAGTCAGAGAAAAGTCCTAGCTATGCAGATCCTTGGTCAAATAGTCTTGATAAAGACCAGTCTGCCGTCGATAACCACGGTTTTCCAAATTCAACAAGAAAAACTCACGAGGAAGATGAACCCAAGTGGAAGTCCCGCTTTAATAGTTCCATCCCCCCTCCTTATGTTAAACCTAGTACCAAACCGAAGGATCACATGCATGCTGATGCTGATGTAGGATCGTCAGTTGCTGCTTCTGCTGATCGTTCAACTCATGACAGGGCATATCATGAAGGGTTATATCATCCTGACAAAGAGAGGCACAATCGTGATAAAGATTATTACTATAATCCTGATGGAAGTGATGCTCCTATACCAAGACGAAGATCATCTAGAAGGAGACATAAATCATCTTCTGGTCATTCTGAAGTCGATAATGCCGAAGATGCTGAATCTGCAAGGAGTAGAAAACCAAGAAGCAGGAGAAAGGAGGACTCAAGACGAGGTCTACAAATTTTATTCGACGACGAGCATCGTAAAGATGACGAGGAGGAAAGGATAATCGACAAACTGTTAATACATTACAGTACAAAGCCACCATCCAGTGCAGAGGGAACGGTAAGAAGAAAGTCTAAAAGCCGTCATGCACATCATAGGGGAAGTGATACGGGTGATTATGAAGCTCCTCGGGAATCAAGCAGGGATAGATCTGATGATAACTCCGAGACCATTTCCCGTCCAGCACGATCAGCATCTCTCCCTCCTGCGCAAACCGCCGAACCAGAGGGAACCAAAGTGTATGCTCGTGCTGCTTCCTTTCAGCCAGATAGGTCGAATGCAGCCCAGCATGTGCATCCGAAGTTACCGGATTATGACGATTTGGCAGCTCATTTCGCAGCAATGAAAGGAAGATAGAGCTTTAAACCGTATTGAATCATTCTTTTTTCATCTAATCAACCTGCATACTGTTTATTGTACCGACGAATGCCAATCGAACTAAATTTAATCGGTATTACTATTTATATTTAAACCTATATATGCTATCATATTTTTATTTATATAGTAACCCTGTCAAGAGCTTGCATTATCTTAATTTTGTTTTCTCGTAAGTTACTGTAATACATTTTAGTACACTTTCCGGTATGTTTTGTCCGAAAGTTGTAGAGTGAGCCAGGTTAAAATGATATACAACTGAAATTATTATAAAAACTATAAGATTTCTGGTATCGATTATATATATCAAAATTTTTAAAAAATATTTAAGTATTTTGATATATATCGAATAATTAAGAAAAGTCCATATTTTGTCATCAACCAATGTCTGAGAAGGGAAATTGGGACCCTTTTTTCAGATTTTTAACTGTTTCCAGTCCTTTGTAACCCAGAGAAAAGTCATGATGATGCATCAAGCTTATGTTGCAGTTATTAAAATGACCACTTTGACCATCATGAAACACTTCATTTACATTCCCGAGGTCCCAAGTTTCACAAAGATTCCCCTCCAATCCACTTTGGTTAAATTTTTATATTAGTCCTTATAATATACATGGTTATTTTTATTTTCTGTATATAATTAAAGTTTTATTTTTAATTCAAATTAAAATAGTAGTTAAACTTGTTCGGACCATACCTATGTTATAGGTTTAATTTACGGTCTGTAATTTGATCATTTTAATATAATATATAGTTGCATGTCTTAAGAAAATATTAAGTTCAAAAGTAAACATATTACTAAAAATTATCCAAATTAAAGTAAAAGATACTCATATTATCTTCATATTTATTTTGAATATATAATATCTATTTATTTAATCGAACAAAAAAACTAAGGAAATTAAAATATATAAACAAAATCCAAAACTTATAAGGACTAATGAGTGAATTTCACCATCTACTTTCCTTGCCTGCATATTGCATTGAAGGACTCCTCGGTTTCCCGCCAAAAATAAAGCTGTTATTATCCTTTATTTACTGTCATGAATTCTTTCACTCCCACCATACAAACAACAAAACAGTAAAAAAAAAATGAAGGGGGCATCAAAAGTTATCATGGGTGCAACACTAGTAATGGTGGCCACTCTCGCCATTGTTTTAGCTTTAATCCTAGTGTTACTAGCCGAACTCTACTGTTCCCTCTTACTCTGCCGCCGCCGCCGTCGAAGTCAACTCAAACGTCCAACCACCGACACCATGACGGCCCCCACCACCCCAACTATTACCGAATCAACAACCAGTCCCCTAAGTAGCTTCTATGCACAAGGAGTTCTTCATCCACTTCGGGACTTCCTCTTCCCTTCAGCAACACTCCCTAACAAGGCTGAAAAAGATAATACCAAGCTCACTTTCCTCCACCATGTTATCGAACTCCATGGCCGAGAACCGAACACAAGGCCTCATCAGAGCGGGATATCGTCTCCCATATCTCCATCAGCTTCCTTTGCAGCTTCTCCTTGCAATGCCGAGGAAATCTCGGTTCAAGGTTGTAGTGGTAGTTCGGGTTCCGGGGTGGAGGATTTGGTTTATATATCGAATCCGATTTATGACAACGATGCAGCGCCGGATACTCCGTTCGAGACACCGGATACATCCCCTTCGCGTTTAGAAAACAGTGGTTCGTCGGGGGAGGAGGAAGACGAGAATGGTTGTTTTGGAATCTATTCACCACCTTGTCCATTTACACCACCGTTGAGTCCGATGAAGAAGCTCCCGGCACAGGCTGTTTCTATCCCTCTTAGAGATGTCGGGTCTTTAGCCACCTCGGCTAGTGATTCGAATTGTAACAATGGTCTTTCATCGTCTTCCTCCAGCTCTCCATGCACTTCACCTTCATGGTGATTCTTAGCTATATTTAACCAATTTCATTCATAGTACTAAATTGCGATTACGGTAACCGTTCTCAGACTGTAACAACCTTAAAACCCATTACATTAAGCTTTTAATACTATGATTTTCTTTGTTCTACTTCTCCACTTTTACCAAAGATTCCCATCGCTGTGACATTGTCAACTGGAATTCCTAGTTATGAAAGTTTTTTTTCTTTCTGGGTTTGTTCTTTTGAGGGAATTGAATACTGCATGTGATAGAGCAAACAGACAAACAGTAGTGAAGTACCAAACGATAAACACAAGAAATTTAAAAGCTCGAAGAGGAGAAATCTCTGTTTTTTAGGGTCCTGGAATGGTGATTTCTATATACATTAAAAGACAACACACAAACCTGTGACTCTGCCAGTCTTTATCCACATGTTTCTGTTGGATTCTATTAGCTGTATAGGTATCGGGTAAAGAAGGTTCAGTTGTCTGAAACTGACTCAATTTATTAAACATAGATTACTGTGCAGTGCAGTTAATACATATAAGAACTCTTGTGGTAACATACAGGCAACAGCATATAATAATGTAACTGTGCATGAAACCCTAATTTTATATTCGATTATATTTTTGATTGTGTTATGTTTATTAAAATATGTTTGAAAAAAAACCGATCCCATCAGCGTCACCGTCTGCAAAATGGCCATCCATTTCCTCCGACAAAACACCAACATTAGTAATGTCCGAATACCCCATGCCATGCATTATAGCAGTCGTCCCGGCATCATCAAACTTGTCCTACTACAGACCATAAAACGTAACGCCCCCTCGGTTCTCATCCATTGCATTTCCCCACATAATATCGACGTGGTTCGATCTAAACTTGATAGATTACATGTAAGTATAGAACATGTGGAGACATGAGATAAAATGTTTGCATTTGGAAATGGACAAAATTGGGTAACATCAGATGGTTGAGTTCTTCAAGAGGATAAGGATGGGGATTGTGGATGAGGATGAGGATGAGATGGTTAGTCTCAAAAACACACGGTGCCATCGCCCACTTATGGTATATATTTGCCAAACCAAAATTCATACGCTTTGGTATATTCAAAGTTAATTTAATTATTTTAAGAATGTATATAAAAAATTCATACTCATTTAATTAAATGGGTCTGACGTAATTTATCTAATAATAATTTTTTAAATAAATTTTTATTTAATTTTTATATATAATTAAATTAATAAATTTTATTAAATAAAATCGTAGATAACATAATAAGTCAGGATAATATAATAATTTTATCCGCTAAAGAGCGACAACATTTGAGTTTTTTTACCGATCTTGTCCTCTATATAAGCAAGGCCCAATCGCTTCTTCAAGTTTGCCACTTCAATTCCCTAATTCCTTCCTCTCCTTCTGTCAAAATCATGGCTTCCCATGGAAACATTACAGTGACAACCTCCCCCAAAAGCAGCAACAGTGCCTCCGACGCAGCGAATTCCGTCAAGGGGGCGCAATGTTTATGCTCACCGACGACTCATCAGGGCTCGTTTCGATGCAGATTTCACCGTTCGAACTCGTCATCGTGGAAGATGAAGCGATCCAAATCCATGCCTGACAATAATGCTTCGGTCGTTTCTTTTGCTCCAAAATCTATTGAGTCGACGTAAATTCTAAGATTAAACATTCAAATGATATGTATCATGTATGCATGCATCCATGCATGTATCTATGTGTAATCAAACAAAATGAAGATTTGTCAACACTGTTGCTTAATTCGTTGATTTCATGAAGAAAATATTTAATCTTTATTAGTAAATGAAATACTACAAAATTAGTAAATGTATTGGCCCATCCCACGTGTAAACGTTACAAAAGCTGAAACGACAACGTATTATACCAAAGTAGCGTCCACTTCTTTTGTCCACATCCGATAAAACAACCCCCGCCTAAGACCGACGACGACTGAACAGAGGCGACAATGTCGAAACAGGATTTACGAGGATCCACTGTACCCTACACCCGCCTCTCTCCAAATCCTGAAAACCAAAACGTTGTCGTTCTACCCGTCTATTACCACTTCCCTTACGATAACTTTCGTTGTGTCCGCCGTTGCCTGGGGATAGCCGCCGTTGTGCTCCTCTTCTCCGCCGCTGCGTTCTTCCTTTATCCTTTTGATCCGGGTCTCGAACTCTCCCGAATCAAGCTCAACCACGTCGGAGTCCACTCGTCGCCCAAACTCATTCTCGACCTCTCCTTTTCGTTGACAATCAGGGTCTGTAATAGGAATTTCTTTTCTCTGGACTACGATAAGCTCGTCGTTTCGGTTGGGTATAGAGGGAGGGAGCTCGGAGTGGTGAGCTCGTCTGGAGAGCGCGTGAGAGCAAGAGGGAGCTCGTACGTGAACGCCACACTCGATTTGGATGGGCTTGAGGTTGTTCATGATGTGATTTATTTACTTTCCGATTGGGCTAAAGGGGTTATTCCCTTTGATACGAATACTAAAGTTGATGGAGATCTTGACCTTTTTCTCTTTAAAATTCCCCTCAAGGTGAAGCCTTTAATTCCCCAAATTGATTCTGCGAAACTTCATTTGGTTTGATGGTCTATAGGTCTGAAGGGAACAATTTTATGATTCAAACATTTCCCCCAGTTTAGGGTCTGAGTTTTAGTCTGCTTTGGCTACTGAGTTTTCTGTTTGAAAGAACCCTGGATTAACCCAAAAAAAGACTAGTATTTCATGATTAGATTGAACATGATCGTTGTTAGTAATGGATTATCCTGATTAGACTAGTATTTTATGATTAGTTTTTTGAGGGTCCGTCTGACAGATTTTCCTGAGTTACAGTTATGGTCAAAATTCAGCCATATCTTAGTAATGGATTATTTAGAGAAAAGAGGTAATGCTTGTTTTTGAACTATCATGTTGGTGGGGGGCTGAGTTGTCCACTTTGTTTCATTTCTAATGATTTTGTTTGATGTTGTTCCTTTGATTTGAATGCATCTATGCTGTTTTGAACTTAATAAAGGTGTCTCTCTGTAACTAATGTTTCTAGAAAAGAGCAGTAATTGCTTGTTACAACTTACAAGAAACTGAAGCCTGGACAAATCCTATAATGAAACCATCAAGAGAGATTATTTCCCTAGTGAAAATAGTTTCAGCAAAGATTAAAAGAATCGAATGGTTGCCGTATTTGTTAAAGCTTTATGACTAAAGGTATAACCATGATAATGGAGTGTATAAAATTTTGGCCATGTCGGTTAATGATTGTTTGTGGCTTTGTGCTGTGAAAGGAATGGAGAGACCTCTGAAACTCTGGTTCTCGTTGAGTTTAAGTTTAAATGTGCAAGGGCGTTTATGTTTTAGTTAACAACTGAAGATGCAGAAATTCTTTAAAGTACAAAACTTTATCCTTTCTTATTTTCCGTAGGCAGTGGCTCTGTAGGTGGATTATTGAGATGACTTGTTCTAATTAACTATGCTAAGCTGATGTATGATGGTTTTGAAAATATCGACCTGTGGAATTAAGTTCAATAATTTAATGGTTTAATACTATAAACAAGTGGGTTGATCGTTAGCCTCGGACTATAGATACATTATATGTTTATAATAGCACAATACTTTTAAGCATTCTTATTGGAAACTTTTCCATGAGCATTATACATGTTACTTTATCATGCGTTGAATATTTAGTCGAAAATACAGTCTTTAAGTGCCTGCAAATGTCTATTAATAGTGAATGGAGATGGTCCATACCTCCCCCCCCCCCCCCCCTTTCTGCTCTGAGGATTAATGTTTGGTAGCTTTGTACTCTGTAGTTAATATTTGCTTATTTTCGGGAATTCTCAACTTTCACTTTTTGTAGTTGTTTTATATGGTTTTGCTCACCGTCAGCTAATGAGCATGCTTTGTGCTTCAACCATCTTTAATTTAGGTATCTATGATGTTTCAGGGAAAAGTATCATGCGAGGTGTACGTGAATACAACTAACCAGACAATTGTTCGTCAGGACTGCTATGCTAAGGTGAGGATCAACTTTTGTTATTCCACTTCCACTACTGTTAATGTTCTAGACCTGTAAATCACAGTGCTAGGAGATATACTAACTCGAAGGATATACGGTATTGCTTGATCAAACTTATATGCACAAGACCAGTACTACTATATCATGAGACGTATAACCGTTCTGATTTTGAAATTTTCCCTTTTGACGCTAAATGCTAACATAAACAATAATCTTGTTGTCATAATCAATGTTGACTTGATTAGCTGGATTAAGTTTTGCTGTTGGTACTATTGTCCCAGCCGTTAGCATCGTGCAAAAATAGTTTCTAATCATTTTTTTTTTCTGTTTGTAAAGAGGGACAAGAAGGTAGGGTAGAGCATTGACCCGTGTTTTTTTTATTCTGTATGAAATTGGACTTGTATAATACGGAAAAACAATGCCTCTTAGCCTCGATATTTTTCATTTTTACCTTGCTAACTTCAGTTTTGCTTCCTTGCGATCAGTACGAAAAGTCTTTCTTCAATACCTGAATGCCCCTTTTTTTTAATGAAAGATCCATTCACTAATAATTATATAATGGCTTGTGATTTGCAGTAATGTGGCGGACAGTGCTTCGATAGTTCGATATACCATTTGTGACAGTGGATATACTAGAAGTGGGAAACAGATTCGGATGCTGCTGTGATTTGGTTCGTCATTGGCTATACTTTACATGTGAATGTAAATGATCATAGTTCAGTTATCGAATAAGGTACTGTAGAGTCGGCCCCAAAGTAATTTTTTTGCTTGCTCGGCAAGTAAGTGCGTAAAACTAGGAATTGTAAACTCATGATTGGATGATATACAAGTCTTTTCTGTAGCTTACCTTCTGATGCTATAATATTGAGATGCAATTGAATTTGAGTTTTAATATGAGAGTGAATTTAGATTCCAGCTTTGCACAGATAGACTGTTCTACTGTTTTGCAATTAGTTTTTTTGAAGGATCTGCAATTAGTTTCCTTCCAGCTGAATAAGGCTAATAATTTTTAGATGAATCCTAAAATATTTTTGATTTTTACAGTTTTTGTTCGTTTCGTCAACGGAACAAGAAACAGAATCCACAAGAGGAAGTGATATGGAAAAAAATAGTTCAAACCGTTGGTTCCATTATATACTACCAGGAACACTCGTTCTAGGAACAGTAGTGCAGTCATTTCTTGCTGATGATGAATCAACCACTCCACACATATCCTGCATGGTGATGCCTGCATCGAAACGACCCCGGGTGCTTTGTAGGAGAGCACAGACACTTCACCAAACCAGTGGATCCACCAGTCTCTCTACCCACTCTTGGTGGTCGATGGTTGGCAGCAGCCACCATTGATGCCTGCAAAACGAACCACCTTCGTTGCACCAGCAACCCCAGCTTGCTACCATAAGGAACATTGGCACAAAACATTTGTTTTCCCACCACAAGCAGCCCATGGAAAACGTATGAACAGAGCTTGTAAAGTAAAGCAACAGTGTGCCAGTGAGATTACATACAAGGAGAAGCGAAAGGAAAAGGAATAAGGCATAAAGCAGTGTTTTTGTTTTGTAGATTCCATAAAAGCTTCAAGTGAGTAAGATGGTTGTTAGAGACTCGTCGAAAAGCATATGACCACTTGTTCAAAAACATGGTCTAATAAAACGATTGTTGCCCGCCAATCACTGTGATTCCCCGGTTCAAAATCAGTGCTGCCAGCCACGTCCTTTTGTGGCCATGGAGTATGTAGCTTGTGTTAGACGCTGGTTTTTGGTTGTAAACTTCCTAGGGCGAGCCTGATCCTTGTCAAAAAGTAAGTTTGTCTTGTTGGGGTTTGCCGTCACGGGAATCAGGCTACGCTCCCAAGTCCCAACCCACGTTTTAGAAACATCTAAGGCAAGCCTCCCTAGTCCCTACCCTTGAAGCCTTGTCAAATGTCATTCTTTTATTCTTCAACGTAGCCACCGTCAAGTCAAAAAAAAACAAAAAAACGATGACCACCACGCGTTCGATAAAATGTCTATATCAGTTTCCACTTTCCAGGAAATTGCCTACCTCTACCCCTACCCCTACCCCTACCCTCACCAAGTAAACTCCTCCGATATAAATACTATCGAGTCCCTCAAAATTTCTCCAACATCTCTCTCGTAAGCACACCCAGATTCTCTTCAACCATTAACTCAGAGTGGTTGAAGCCCAGAAAACTCTCTTGTTTTCGCATCTTTGTTGGGTTTTAATTATACTTTTTAAATTCGAGGATGAGTTCCACCAAGTTTCATGTTGTTCCAGCGGCCATTGGTTTGGTGTTATTAGCGCTGGTGCACCACAGTAACGGGCAAGCCATGGTTTCTTGTCCGTCACCTTCTCCGTCCAGCTTTGGTGCCATGATTGATCAAGTGATTGCTTACTTTCTCCTTTTACTTGCCCTGACAATTACGTACCTCACCCATTGAGTATTTCTTATTCCATCTTGACAGTATGGATTCCGCCATGGAAATGATTGTAAATGCTATCCTCAAGGAGTAGTATTTTTTTGTTCAAATATATCCTATATTCAGTAAGAAGCCAGCATCGTTTTCTTATCTGCATGATTGCTGGGGACATTGAAGGTAACTCGTGCAGAGGAAGACGATAAGATATAAAAGTATTGATGACAAATGGTTCGAACGAAAAAGAAAGAGTTGGAAAATAACATTAATTTCATTATTATACTTTTAATTTTGGTAATTATCTAAATCATTTCAATCAAGTCACTAAATGTAACGAATAATTTGACGTGGTTGTCAAATAAAACTAATATAATTACATATTTGGTTATATTATTTATACAATTTAATAATTTGGTCCTGATTTTAATTTAATAAAATAAACTAATTATTCAATTAGATGATAACACATGACACAACATGGGTCAAATGTGTAAATATATCAATTTTACACGTTATTTACATGTGTTATTACTTAATTATATATTTAATTATATATTTGATCCATGATATTTACATATGTTATTATCTAATTAAATAATTAATTTATTTTATTAAATTAAAATTTAAAACAAATTGATAAATTATATAAATAATAAGATTAAATATATAATTATATCATTTTATGTAACAATCACGTCGGCATTATCATTATGTTTTAACATTTATGTGATTCGATTAAAATTACTTAAATAATTATATGACATAACTATTAAATATTTAAAATATAATAATCAAATTAATATCGATCTTATAATTAAATAATCAGATATAAACTTGCTATTACTATTATTTAACAAATGGGGGAGATGGCTCTAGTTCATGATATAACCAAATAGGAACCAATGAGATTGTTCCACGCAATTCCATACGTAGGTAAGTCCTCGACCATGTCCCCTTTCCCCTTGCCTCTCGTCCTGCCATAGACTCACTCACCGGCATTTCTCGCTTTCCATTTATTTATTTATTTATTTATTTATATATATTTTTTGTTTAATTTTCCATCGCATTAACCTTTTCTCGATTGAACTCTTCGACATTTTTGTTTGTTAACACACCAAACTTTTTTTTTAAAGCACGTGGTTGCTTTCCCTTCATTTCTATTTCACCTGCTTCATCTTCTAAGTTCTTATAAAAAGGTAAATACTTCACATATCCCTCCCTGTTATCTGTTTGTCTGTTGGCTTTATTGAAACAGCGGCAATAAACAACAGTACCCAGTAAAAGAAGCGATTCCGTTTGGGTATGTATGGTTTGATGTGTTTGTTTCTTTAGTGTCTTCTTTATGGCAATCGGTCTGTGGGTATTGATTTTTTTTTTATAAAAAAATGAATTTTTATGTTGATGGGGCCGGTTTTTTGGATGATCGTTTGATTTTTGAGTGCCCAAATTGATATTCTTGGTTTGATCAGGTTGTTGTTTAGAGTGGATGCTGAAATTTCTTGAAGTTTTGAACTTTTTTCAAGAGATGAACCTGGTTTATAAACTTTTTATTAAATAAAACATTGGTTTTTGGTTTGTGGATGATATGTTATGTTTTTGTTTGGAACTGATTGATTTGGTTTATAATTTTTTTTCTCCCTAGTGATGAATCTGATATTGAAGTACATTCATACTTAGATGATGGTTTACACTTAGTTTTTGAATTTATAAGCATGCAATTTTGCTATGGTTGCTTATGACTTAAGGTCTGATGTATAATGTTGAAGTAGAATTTTTTAGGTTGCTATAAAATTGAAATGGATTATGGATTGTGTACTAGTTCATGTTATGAATTCCCATTTTTGTGGTGATGTTTCTTATTTGCTAATTTTAAAGGTTATGGTTATCCATTTACATAAATGTTACTTCCTTTTTGTGGATATGATGTATTATGGTGGGAGATTTGGAGTTTTTAGCCGGAGGATGTGTTGATTTAGTAAAATGTTATGAATAATGGTTTAATCGGAGGAGGTTTATTTTCTTTCTTTTTTTGCATGAGAAAAGAATGCCGGATTTGAGAGGTGGAACTCGACGATCAAAGAGGATTAATGATAATCAGGAGATCCCTGCTGTCGTCGCTCAAACTGCTCAACGTGGCGCTGGTAATAACCGTTTTTGGTTTTATCTTAAAAGCTTTTATGTTTTGAATATATCCATTTTACCTTTTGTTTCTTTGTTGAATCATTGTTCAGTTACTAGAGGTAGAGATAGAGGTAGAGGGCGCAGAGCTATGAATCAGGAAGACAATGGCAAGCTTGTTGGCCCTGGTGCCTGTGGCAGGGGTGGTACAGGAATAAACTTGCCAGTGAGGCCCTTAGTTGACAAAACTACAGAAAGATTAGTTGCTGTTGAGGAAGAAGGAAGCACCAGTCCACTTCCCGAAAGGGTATGACAGTTCTCTGTTAATAAATCTGAATTCTGAGCCAAATAATATCCTTTTGTTTTAATCAATGAAAATGGACTAGTGTCTCATGTTACGGGACGAGGATGTCAAACTGTTTGAAGTAAATGACCAGACTGGTCTAAGTAACTGCTTCAAGTATTCCGATCTCCCCTAATAAAGAAAAATATGTGGCGTGTAACTTTCTTTCCGATTATGCACGATGTGACAAGTATTTATGGTCATATCTTACCATTTCACTTGTATTTTTCGTCTTCAAATTTCATGTGCTGAACCTTTACATGTGATTCATACTAATATTCTATCGCTTCTCCTTTGGCAGGTACAGCTTGGAAACTCTCCTGTGTACAAGTTAGACAGAAAGCTGGGTAAAGGGGGTTTCGGACAGGTTTATGTTGGAAGAAGGATCTCTGGTGGCATAGGGTGCACTGGGGCAGATGCCTTTGAGGTTCTCTTTCACTTGAAACTCTTCTGAACCTAAACGAAATTCACATTAAACTGTTGCTATTATCATTATCCTGCTTCATTTTGCAGGTTGCTTTGAAACTTGAGCATCGAAATGGTAAGGGGTGCAGTTCTGGTCCTCCTTTTGAGTGGCAAGTGTACAGGTATGTCAGATTTCATTCTTGCGGTCATTTGAACTTCCAAATTTTTATGACGTAATTTGTTTTTCTGTCTCGCATATCATTCAGCGCTCTTAATGGTTGTTATGGACTTCCTTTGGTTCATTACAAAGGTCAACTGGGAGGCTACTACATTCTTGTCAGTTTCTCTAGCAAAGAATTTCAAATCCACTGTTGTATTTTTGAAAAGGAAAAACTTGAAGGTCCTTATTGATGTTTCTGTAAATTTTGTGAATCTAGATCATGGATATGCTAGGTCCAAGCTTATGGGATGTTTGGAATTCAAATAACCAGATGTAAGAAATTATTATTCTCGCTTTCTCCACTTTGGGATTATCCTCGGTTTTCCTAGAATTCTATGTTTTGAATTTTTAACTAAAACTTTGTTGCTGCTATATCCTGTTTTGTTTTTTTGGTATAGGCTGACAGAAGAGATGGTCGCTTGTATAGCAGTGGAGGCAATATCTATTCTTGAGCAGCTTCATCAGAAAGGGTACTTTGAAATTGTTGCATTTCCATCCCCCTCCTCAATTCTTTTACTCTCTGTTGTATTTTGTTCACATTTTTTCCCTCACTTCAGTTATGTACATGGAGATGTTAAGCCCGAGAATTTTTTGCTTGGTCCGCCTGGGACCGTAAATGAGAAGAAGTTGTATCTAATTGATCTTGGTTTGGGTATAGCTGCTTTCCCTTTACTAATTAGAAATGCTTTGCTATTTTATTTTATTTTTGGAATGGCCTGAAATGCTTGGTTCTTTTCAGCTTCAAGATGGAAGGAAACAGTTTCTGGACGTCATGTTGATTATGACCAAAGGCCTGATGTGTTTAGGTAATGGTCTCCAAGTGCGGAGGCTGCTTATGTTATGTTGTGAACATGAACATTTTCCTGTGGATCTATTTATTTATAATTTATAAAGTGATATGTTTTTCGACTTCATTTATTAAGTAATGAGCATAATTTTGCTGCCTAGTTGCTTGTTCTTACTTCAGAGTTCAGACTGACAAGGAAATATTTTGAACATTTAGTTTTCTATTTTAAAACATTTACTGTTTTGTTCATTTTAGGGGAACTGTACGTTATGCTAGTGTGCATGCTCATTTGGGTAGAACTGGGAGTCGAAGGGATGACCTTGAGTCATTGGCTTATACACTAATATTTCTACTTAGAGGGAAACTTCCCTGGCAAGGTTACATTGTAAGTTTATTCAACTCTTTCACTTTGTATTTCCAACGAGAATAGCTTAATTGCTGTCTCCTGTCATTAATGTGTTGTGCTTTGATTTGCCATTGGACTGCAGGGTGAGAACAAAGGATTTCTTGTTTGTAAGAAAAAGATGGCAACTTCACCCGAGATGCTTTGTTACTTGTGTCCTCCACCTTTTCAACAGTTTCTCGAGATTGTGACAAATATGAAATTTGATGAAGAGCCAAATTACTCGAAGCTCATTTCCCTTTTTCATAATAGCATAAATTTCAATTCACCTTTTCACCCTATCCTAATTGATGGTGCTATTAAGGTTGTTGCCTAGGGTTTTAACTTGTTCCAATACCTTATCTTAAACAAAAAGTACTTTTTTAAAAAGAATTTGTTGATATCAATGCACCAGGTCGGTCAAAAAAGGGGAAGATTAGTTGCTGAGTTGGAAGACAGTGAACCGCTTAAGAAGAAACTCCGACTAGGATCTCCTGCTTGTCAGTGGATCTCAGTCTATAATTCCAGACCTTCAATGAAGCAGAGGTGAAAATTTGCTTCAAAATCTAAGATTTTCGTGGACTGTGTCTACATTTGAGTGTTTGGCTGCTTCATCTGTGACAGCCAATTGCGGACACATCTTCTCAGAACATATAGCTTCTGCCATGTTTAGTATTGGATTCTTCTTCCTTTGTTATAAAGAATTCATAATACTCTCTGCAGATATCACTACAATGTTATGGATTCAAGACTCTACCAGCATGTGGAGAAGGGGAAGGAAGATGGCTTGTATGTTAGCTGTGTAGCTTCGTCATTGAATCTGTGGGCCATTGTTATGGATGCAGGGACAGGTTTCACATCTCAGGTTTATGAGTTATGGCCGGTCTTTTTACATAAGGTAGTAATCACTGATTCTCAGTTGTCAGTTTTTCGGTTTCGTCTTATTAGATACATCATAGGCAGTTCATTACTTACTGATTATATTATCAGGAGTGGATAATGGAACAGTGGGACAAGAATTACTACATCACTTCGGTTGCTGGTGCTAGCAACGGCAGTGCATTCGTTGTCATGTCAAAGGGTAAAATCATGTTTGCCTTAGTATTTTTTTTTCATGTACTATGATCACCAGATAACTTATCCAAAAGGATAGGTTGTTTCATGAGAGTTTAAGTTCATATGTTTAGTACCCGGCAGTCACGGGTATCATGTTGATCGATCACTTCACATGAACTTAATTTGGCGGTTGACGTTAATGCTGATACTGCGTTCTCCTTATTTCTTCTAAAGGTACACCCTACACTCAACAGTCCTACAAAGTTTCTGATGTATTTCCTTTCAAGTGGATTAATAAGAAGTGGAAAGAAGGCTTTTCTGTGACCTCGATGACCACTGCGGGCAACAAATGGGGCATTGTCATGTCCCGTAATGCAGGCTATCCTAGTCAGGTTGTCCAATTCCAGCCTAATAATACACTCGATTATATTATACTGTAGAAACCATTTATAATCTTTTTTGTATTTTTTTTAACTAGGTTGTTGAACTCGATTTCCTTTATCCAAGTGAGGGGATTCATAGAAGATGGGAAAAAGGATATCGGATTACCGCAGCAGCTGCTACAGATGACCAAGCTGCATTCATACTTAGTGCGCCGAAGAGAAAATCGCAAGAATTGATGCAAGAAATTTTGCGTACATCTGCTTTTCCTGCTACCCATGTAAAGGTAATCTAGTTTGCAGGATCTTTTAACTGCCAACTTATACCATGGGGCTCCAAATTATACCATTTTTTCTCTAAATTTTTAACTGCCAACTGAAGAATGTAAACTCTAATACAAATATCTGATTTATCTCATACCAGCCTATGATTCTTGCTATCATCTGTTTTTTCAGGATAAA
Organism: Abelmoschus esculentus; assembly: GCA_035048815.1. NCBI lineage: Eukaryota > Viridiplantae > Streptophyta > Magnoliopsida > Malvales > Malvaceae > Abelmoschus > Abelmoschus esculentus. Next base: position 951,442 of record JAUCBN010000032.1, read on the forward strand.
TGGTTGAAAAATCTGTATATTTCATCCATCTGCTACGGAAGGACGGTCTTGTGAAGTTTTGGTATTTAGAAGACGAAACTACAGATACAAGTTGAAGGCAGGTAAACTATTCCGGTTTATCCATGTTTCCTCGATCAAATCTTCGTCTGGTTTATGTTGACATTAATAACCATTCTGCTGATATTTCATGTAAGTCGTCGTGTCTCAACGCATGTGGATCGGTTTTACATGTTTTAACATTATAACCTGCATCAATATTTTGTCATACAAACATATTTTAAGTTGACGTTCTCCGTACTCGAATTTTAACCTGTGTCGTCGTTTGAATAGATATTTGCTCGTCACTTGCCACTCTGCGTCTACACCGAACCGTGTTTTTTGCACCGGATCGTAGCTTTGAACCGAGCCGAGTATGGTATTTGCTTGATTGAGACAATGCAAGGGTTTTGAAACCCTGCCTAGCTTGTAAATGCCCTAAAAGTAATGGAGGCATGTAAAGAATTATACTTAGTATAGAGACTGTATTTAGCTTAACAATGGTGGGTTTCCCAGCCTATAAAACTTGATGGTTGTGATAGGTGTAACCATCACAAGTTTTAAGGTAGGGAAGAACTTGTCATTTTGCCCCCTCAGTAACTATTTTCACCTTCTCAAGTCCCTCATATTCTTTCCTTTTATATATATATCACCATCCACCCTACTTCACATCGTTTTCTTGTTTGATTCCGGGTTACTATTATGATTAAGTTTTTTTTGTATGTACCATAAAGGTTGTGATGGGTAGGGATATGCATTCGATCGGTTTCGTTGTTATATTCGATCAGTTTCGGAATTGAATAAAACGAATAATTTTATTTTTACGACGACGCGGGGTAAATGGAGATAGGGCGTGTAAAGTTTCAAACACATCACGTACCCTCTACTCATAACGAATATATTTTTGATATCCACAACGAATATATTTTTGATATCCACACTCGGTTATTATCTATTAAACTTATATTTATAATTATCTAATTAAAACGAACATAATATAAAATTCTTAAAATTATATTCTTCTATCCATTTTAATTTTAAAAACAAAATTAAAATATTTAAAAATTTAGAAACCAAATCATAAACGACAACACATACTAAAATATAATTTTATAAACGACAATCAAATCTAAAGTAGTGTTTTCAAAATCTCATATATTAAATGAGTGGGACAATATATATTGTTTAAATTATTAAATAAAATAATTATTTTTGTCGTGGAAGGAAGAAAATGAAGAAAAAAATATTTTGTTACACATTGAAAAAGGAAGGCATGGTTTTATTAAATAAAAATATTATATTTTATTTATAAAGTTAAATTTATATCGAAAGTAATATAAATATTCATAATTATTAAATTAAGAGTCACTTATATTTTAGATCATTGAATTTACTAAAATAATGAGATTTTTATTATTAGTAAAAATTTTATAAAATTATAATAAGAGTTTATAACTATAAACTAAATGTATAATTTAATTTTTTTTATAATGATTAATATAAAAAACTTAAAATTTGAGATCAGGGAAAAATTAAATATCCAAATAAATATATAGATACGAACGTATCAGATTACATCAATAAATAAAATAAACACAGAAGGATATCGAGCTATTAAAAATTCACCGATAATCGCAAATTAAAATCGAGCATCATAAAAAAATTATTCATAAATATAAATCGTATATCCAAATTGAATTCAAAAAATCTAAAGTACGAAGATTAATATAATAACAAATAAACGATATTATATCAATTAAGACAACATCGAATCTAACCTTAAAAAATAAAAATAAAAACAACTAAACAATCGATAAATATATATATATAAATAACGATTTATTCCTAAAATTGTAATTATTTTTATTAAAAAATAACATTTTGATATTTAAAAAAAAATAACATTCACACAAACGTATATAGAGTCAATGCTTCCATTCCGTTCCGTAAAACTCGTTTTAGTGTAATCCAATGGCTCAGTGAGTCGGATAACAAATGGTCACAACAGTTTGGTGTCAAAATCGATCCGAGTTGGAGAGAGATTATAAAGAGATGACAAGTTATATTCATTTCATTTGTAACAGATTTTATATTAATTATTTCATAATTTTTTTTCTTAAAAATATATTTTTATACTTATTTAATTGATACTTATAAATATATTATATAAAATGAGTCTTACGGGTCACGAAGAGAGGATGATTTAGAATCAATAGCAGATTAAAAAAACTCGAAGATATATATAAAATTTTAAAATTTTAAGCTACACATAATTTATAAATATTAAAAAAATTTAAAGATTAATTCATAAAAATTTAAAGACAAATATGTAAACTTTAAAAGGTTTAGGATGAGCCCAGATATATCCACCATTATGTATAACATTTGACTAAAATAAAAATAAATAAAATAAATAAATAAAGCTCTTTTTCTAAAAAGTTTGTTGGAATAAGCAAATCGCCTGTAAGTATGAAGTGGCGTGCTGCCGACTAATTATGAAATTGAAGCTATTTTCCAAAAACATGTTTAAACTTATAAATAATGGACAATATTTTTAATATTTTAATTTATTTTTCAAATTAAAATTATGTTACTCAAATTTATGTCATAAGAAAATTATTATTATTTTTTATTAATGAAATCACTAATTTGATTCAAATTAAAAATAATAAATACAAAAAATTTTGAGAGAAAAATACAATTGAAATTGCTTTTTATGTTTGAAAAGTTATCTTTTCAAGTGGAAATTATATTTTTAGTTTTTATTTACTTATATATGATTAGTTTTATCTGTCATGCCATTTTTTATTTGTTTGGAGAAAAAATATTTAATTTACATATAATTTATTATAATTTAAATTAATATATTTTATATAATATATTATTAAATATAAATCAAATATTTATTTTTACTTTATAAAATTATGCTTAAAAGATCATTTATTTTTTCAAAATATATTTTATTAATAATATTATTCACTTGATTCTCAATTTATTTTTTAAAAAACAATATTAAAATAATACTACATAGATAAGATCAAATAATTGTTTTCATTTTTTTTCAGTTTCTATTTAATTTGATGAATATAAATATATTTACTTTCAATAATGTAACTTTACTTGTAATAGAATTTTATTCATAATTAAATATAATTTTATTTAATAATTAATTGATTTAAATATAATTTTATTTATAATTAAATGACCTTAACTATAATTTATTATAATTTTTTTTATCACATCATGCATCCGACGTCCACGGTTTATTATTTTCTTTCCTTTGTTGCGGGAAATTTAGGAATTAACAAAAATCGAAATAATTATTAGGTATGAAATAACTTTTTTTAATGAGATATTTAAATTTAATTATCATTCAACTTTATTATTTTATTTCAAAATATTATATATTTTTTTCTATTATTTTTATTTTTGATCATAATTTTTAAATTTGTTTAGGAAGAGAAAACTAAATTGAAATCCATAACCAATAGAACCACGAGTAAGTGAAAAGTGTTAGTTTTAATAATAATTTGGATGAGAAATTCCATGCCCCTTGAGAACATGCTTTTGCAATTGAGGGAAAAAAATTAGTTTAAATTTAAGGACCAACTACGGATGGGCTCGGGTCGGATTTTCGGCCTACCCGCATCAGACCCGAGTTTAGGGTGAAAAATTCAACTCGATCCGACTCGATTTTTAAGTTTTAAAATTCGACCCGACCTGAATCATTAAAAAAATTAAAATTTTAGGGATTAAATTGTAAAAAAATAAAATTTAGGTATCTTTTATAAAAATATTTAATTTTAATGACCTAATTGTAAAAAAAAATTAATGATCTAATTATATAAAAAATATATAAAGAGGGATCATTATTCTAAATATCTCTAAAATATATGCGGGAAAATTACATTATTAGTCTCGAGTCGGGTCGGGTCGGATTTTTTCCACCCTTAAAAATTGAACCCGTCAGGTTCGGGTTCCGTGCCCATCCCTAGGACCAACAAACTATTAAATCAATTTATTCAATCGATTTTTAAAATTAAATCGATTTCATTAGTCATCTCGTATAATATCGAATCACTGATTTTTATTTTAAAAATATTTCATAAAAATTAAAATAATGTTTTCCACCTAAATTTCCTAAGTTTGGTCAGTGTGGAACTTTCGGGTCTTAAAAAAGATTTCCATATCGAAACTTCTCTGTTCAAAAAGTTCATATCCACGAGATTCACACGCAAGTGGAGGATTAAAAGTAAAAGTTGACAGCGTTTAAGTTTTTAAGATCGTTATTTAAAAATTAAATACGATTAATAAAAATACTATATTTTTTACTCTATAAAAATTTATATCCGTGTTAATTATATTATATATCCTCGAATTATCATTATTATTTTAAATCGATCATTAAATTATAAATATTTTTTAAAAAAATTATCATCAATTCAACCGTAAGTCATTTTTCTTGCTTTCAACAGACGAAAATTGACTAAATTTAACAAAAAAAATTTTAATTCCGATTCTTTAAGAAAATTCTAATTCAACCAAAAAAATAATTGTTAAAAAATATTGACTAAAGCCAGTGGAAATTGTATAATAATATAAAGTTAAAACCATTTCCCGCATAAAAATTTTCTTAGGTGGTGGAAGTGTGCTGGCGGCCAAGCAAAAGTAGACCAATTACTTTTCTTTTTTTTTTTTTTTAATTTTCTAATTTGGAAGAAAATAAACAATACAAGACTTTGTGGTTTAAAAATAATAATGATAAATTATACAGATGACCACTTAATTATATACGATCATTTAATTATAAAATTGTTATTAATTTGATTATTATATCTTAAATTTTAATAAATATATCATTTAATTATTAAAATAGTTTTGATCGTCTACTGTTAAAATCTATCGGAGAAATAACGTGACAGTTAACAAAGGTATAATTATATATTTAATTTATACTATTTACATATATATTTTTTAATTTAATCCTAATAAAATATTTAAAATTAGGACTGAATTAAAAATATATAAATCAAATAAAGTGCTTCAATAGTGTCATCATTTAATTAAATAATTAAATTATTTTATTAAAATAAAATTAAAAGTAAATTAAAAAATATATAAATAATATATGTCAAATTTATAATTATATCAATCTCTTAATCGAATGATTATCTGTGCAATTTATCTCGTATTAATTGATAGCGTTGGTCCTACTATTTAATTTTAGCCTAACTGGATTGGGTTCTAAGCCCACCCTAAAATCTATGGCTAAAACAATAACTATTAAATGGATGATTTTCATATAATTTCTATAATTAATAAAATTTATGTACAATTTATAAATAAAATATTCGAGTTCACTATCTTAACTTTTTTTAACCTTTAAGAGAAGTTAGGCATACCCACGTACGAAATAAATAAATAAATTACGATGTCAAAATTTATATAATTTTATAATTATTTTTTAAGTGGGTACAAATAAATTATGGTCATTAAATCAATTGCAATAAACGACCATGTAAAACGTTGGCCTAAGCACGTTTATCGACTTGTATAGCACAAAAATAAATAACGAATTAAAGGATCGCTGCACGTGTTATTTTATACGTATTAAAAATATTATTTAAGATATTTTAATTGATCGAATGGTTAATAATATTTATTTATTTTTATTTTATAGAATTAAATTGATGTTGTATTAAGAGTATAAAATATAGCTTTATTGTATAAAAATTTAAATAATACTTTTCTTTTGTTTTAAAGGGAATTAATAAAATATATATTTTTAATAAATTAGTTGTTAGTAATAGTCCTAGAATTTAATTTTAGCCTAACTGGCTATGGTTCTAAACCAACCCTAAAAGTTATGAAAAATATTTTTAATACTTTTAAAAAAATTAATTGATACTAATACTCCTATTTAGTTTAATGGTAATACGTATTACATTTTTAGTTGTTAATAAGATTTATATACTAATTTTAGATAAGAGTAATAAAATTATCCGAGTTTAATTCGATTTAACGTGTCTCGATCCGTTTGATTTTTTATTGAATTTCATGTTCGAGGTATATTGGGGTAGATTTTGGTAAAAATGAATCTAGTGGGGGGAGCTCAAATTTAGGATAAAAATTCTATACCCTCCCAAACATTGATATAATTATTATATAGAAAATTCTATAACGGTGTCGAACACTGTTGAATACTGTTAATGATAAATACCATTGAACATTATTATCTAATTAACACTACTAAATATGGTTTAAATACAAAGTTGAACCGTTATATTAAAATTTGATAATTAAATTTATCTATCTAATTAAAATAAATATTAATCTATACTTTAAGATTAAATTCAATTCAATATATACTCCTCCTTTAATCATAAAGCCAAAGGAACCAACGTGGTCGATCTCAGGCGGTGGGAGTTAGGGATGTAAAAAATTGACCCGGCCTGAAAATCCGCCTGAAATCTGTTCGAGTCAGAACTTGATTTGACTTGGGAATGTAATGACCCGAACCTGATTTGTATTCGACTGTTGTTGACCCGAACCCGAGTTGAACTTGTTACTATAGTAATCGAACTCAAACTATATCCGACCGAGAATGATCCGAACCCGATTTCAATATGTTACCGTGGACCTGAAACCCGACCTGTATCCGACTGAAATAAACCCAAACCCGAGTCTGACCTGAAAGATAACCGATATTATCCGACTGAATTGATTCGAGACCTGATTTTACCCGACCTGTTTTGAACCCGACCTGATAAATGACCCGACTTGTTATTAAGTTAAACTATTATCAACATAATATTTATATAAATAATTTATATAACATACTTATATTAGATTTTTAATATCAACCTAACATTTATATAATTTGTGCTTATTAATTTTTAATTACTAATATATATTATTATTATATTAATATATATCTAATATATATATATAAGTATATACATTAATATATATCTAATATATATAGATATAAATATAAATATAATAATAAGTATATATATCTAAAATAATATTTAATGAATTTTTTTTTAGTTTTAGTGTGTGGAGTAGGGGAATCAAAATACAGACGGAAGATGAAAATTAAGTGAATTTAAAAGTACAAATTTGAGGTTGATTTTAGCGGGGAGGGAGGCAGACTAACATGGGGGAATTATTAAAAATTTGAGGTTGATTTTAGCGGGGGAGAGGGAATCAATTTGGGGGATTTTTTTATATTTTAGCGGGGAGGAGAGATCAAAATTGGAGATAAAAAATTTTGTTAGTGAATCTAATAATTTCAAAGTAAAATATAAAAATTATACGTATTAAAAATATTATTAAACAAATAAAAATTTTTAAAAAATCAAATATTAAAATCTTTTCTCCCTCTATCCCATATAATAAGTTCAGAATTGACTTTTTAAAGTCAAAATTTTAAAACTTTGATCATAATTATTTTAAATATTTTAATTTATTAAATTTTATAAAATATATATTTTTAAGCGAATTGATTAGATCTAAAATATATATTTTTATATTTTTATCATAATAAATTTAAAATTATAATAAATCAAAGTTAAAAAATTGACCAAAAAAGTTAGAACAAATAAAATAAGACGAAGGTAATAATACATATATTAAAGTATATACATATACATACATATATATGTATTAAAGTATAATATATACTTTATATTATATGTTTTATATTATAAAACATAAATATTATATACTATAATATGTATACGTTAAAACATATAATATATACTTTATAATATGTATTATATTATATACTATAAGCATACATTAAAATATACGTATAATATATACTTATATTATATACTTTATATTATAACACATATACTTATATTATAATCATACATATAATACATATATGATATACATATAATATAAACATACATACATTATAATATATACAATACATCTAATATATCATATAATATATATAAGATGTATATACATATATTAATATATACATCTAATATATTATATAGATTATAGTATATATTAATGTATACATAAATACTTATATAGTTACATATAAGTATACATACAATATATATTATATACATATATTAATGTATACTAGATAGTATATAAGTATACATATATATATTTATATATTATAAACATATATATACATATATCATATTATACATTCTATATTTTAATATATAATATATATTCTAGTATCATTTTATATATAGTATAAATTTTATATTTTTATTTTTAAAATATAATAAACTATATTGTATAGTACAAATTATAATATATTAAAATATATTAAAGATAGATTTTCACCGAATTTAACTATTATTAATTTATAATTTATACAATTTAGTCCTTACAACTTTACTTTTATTCTAAAATGACTATTACTTTTTTTTTAATTTAGTCCAATATTTTTAATAAGATAACATTTTATTTAATTAATGTTTATCCTTTTTAATTTAAGACTTTATTCTTTCTAGTCCAATGTTTATTTCTTATTATTTTTTAATTTTTGTAATTTAGTTCGATTTTTAAGATATGAATCCTTTGATGATATTTTTATTTAATATAGTGCATAATATTTATTTTTAATGAGATTCATGTTTGGTGTATTAAAGTATATTATATACATAGTATATATTAATGTATATTTTATACATATATTAATATATACATATAGTATATACACGTATATATAAAAGATAAATATACATATATTGATATATACATCTAATATATCTTATATACATATGTATATATATATGTACAATATACTAATACATACTAACACATGTGATATATTAATTTATTAACATACATATATATTACATGTACTAAACTAATAATATCATATATTAATACATATATTAAAAATTAATTATATGTTAACATGTATGATATATGTATAATATATTATATATACATATAACATACATATATAACACATATACATATAGATTATAACATACATAATACATATATATTAATATATACATGTACTATATACTAATGTATATATACATATATAAAATTTATAATTATATATTAATATAACATACATATATTATATATACATATATACATGTACTATATATGAATTATTATATACAATTATACATATACATATGTTATATATATATAGTATATAATATACATTTATTAATTATTATATATACATATAATATACATATATGATATATTGAATTATTGATATATATTATATATATTAATGTACTATGTATAATACTATTACTACTATCATTATGTATATATATAACATACATTGATACATATATTATATATATGAATGTTAGAATGTATTTATGTAGTTATGTATTATGTATAATTAATAATTATATACATTATAAATATATTATACATACATTATACATATAACATATCTAAATAAAAAAACATATCTAATTACTAGACATCTAATTATCAATATATATTATATAAATATTTATATTAATTATTAAATTATTAATTTATTATATATAGTGTAATGTATACCATATTTTAATATATATTATAATTTTATTTTCTCTCTATATAGTATTAATTCATTTATAGTATTATTCTATAAATGGTATTATGTCATAAATAATATTATTCTTTATTCTAGTATTATTTTATTTTTAAAAATAGTATTATTTTATATATTATTAATCCATATGTAATATTATTTTATTTTCAAAAATAATATTATTCCATTTATAATATTACTCCATATAGTATATTTTTTACATACAGTATAAATTTCTTATATAGTATTAATTTTATATATATTATTATTTCATTTATAGTATTACTTTGTATAGTATATTTTTTACATATAGTATAAATTTCTTATATAATATTAATTTTATATATAGTATTATTCTCTTTATAGTATAAATTTTATATATTGTCAAAAATTTATTTTTAATTTTTGAAATATATTAAACTATAGTATAATTATAAATTTATAATGTATTAAAGATAAAAAATTTAATATTTTTAATTATTATTAAGATAATTTTTATTGATTTTTTTAAATTTCAAAATTTAATCTTTAATTTTATGGTATAATATTTATTTTTTTTTCTACGTATTTATAAAAAATCAAAATTAATAATTTAAATTACTATGAATATAAAATCAAAATGAACCCGACCTGAAATGCAACCGAACTGAAATAGACTCGCACTCGGTCTGAATCGAGTCAAAACATCAAATCAACCTGAAATAACTTGTATCCGATTTTACCCGACTTAACAATACCCGACCTAAAACCCATCCAAGTAACTGTTTTTACGTCTAGTTGGAGTGTTTCGACTTCGTTTGGCCTGCGGTGCATTTTGGTATTTTCCGACGTCAGAATTCCGGACTTTTCTATTTCCCCATGTAATGGTTTGAATATCAGAAAAGGGATTTTTTGAGGAAAAATCTTAACCCATAAATTTATTACATAAAACCTCTCTTGTTTCTTCTCCAAATTTATATAATTAAAAAGAATTAAAATTTAACACTTTACTTTACTCTTTAATTAATTCTCGCTTTATTCCGAATATAAAGATATATATTAGATATAATTATATAAACTATCTAAATTAAAATCAATTGATACTACAATATTATAATTATTTATAATTAAAATTAAAAAAATAAAAAATAAATTTTAAATAAAAATTAGATTATGAAATATAAAGTCTTTGCTTACATGAATGACTGAATTCGAGACGCATGTTGCGTAAATTAAGCGCTAAAATAGCTAATTTCCCCAACAGATTAAAGTTCAAACCATATGCATCCTCGTAGCCTATTTATTTAATTAAAAGTAATATTCCTTTTATCTCACTAATTGTATTTTAGGTTAATTTTTTATAATTTAAAATTTATTATTAATTAAAATATAAAAATATATTTAAAAAATCTTAAATCTAATAGTTTTTAAATATAATTTTAATTAATTAAAATATTTAAATAAATTATAATTAAACAATTAGTGGTAAGGAGGGAATGAACTTTAGTCATATCCCAATCAAATTGAAACTCTTGTCGTCTGAAATTAAAATAAAATAATGATGCCATGGGCGACTGATAAATATATAAAGGGCCTCTTGGTTCTTCTACGTAAAACCGAACTACCAGGAAAACAGAGAAACAGCAAAGGAATGGCGAATCATAGCACTGAATCTTCCTTCAAGATCCCGCAAGTAAAATTCACTAAGCTCTTCATCAATGGCGAATTCGTTGACTCTGTTTCAGGTATCTTTGTTTTTTTTTTCATTGAAAAAGGAACGAATATGGTTTTGTTTGCTGTTTTTGTTCGATGTTGCTTACTTGCTCGTGTTCGTCGTTTTTTTCCTGATTTTAATGATTTCGTGTTTGAATTAGAAGCATGTGTGATTATGTGGTTGTTATTTACCAGGGAAAACGTTCGACACGTTTGATCCGAGAACAGGCGAAGTGATAACAAAAGTTTCACTCGGCGATGCAGAGGATGTTGATTTGGCTGTTAAGGCGGCGCGTCACGCGTTCGACCACGGCCCTTGGCCTCGCATGTCCGGCGCAGTAAGTTCTACTGTTTACCTGTTTTAGTAAGAATTTCCGCTTTTCGATCATCACATTTAGTTTGATTATTTCAAATCTGATTCGGTTCATAGAATTTGAATCCAAAACTTTAGTTAAAGTCTTGAAGATGTTGAACTTTTTACCATACGAATTTGAATTTATCTTTTCCCTGAATCAGAAACATGTTTGTTCTCTACTCTTTTATTCGTGAATGTTAAGTTTATTAGTCTATTATTTACTGAATAATTCGGTTGGTTTTGTCACTGTTATAATATGATCCTGAAAATCACCGAGAAGTGGACAAATTTACAGGGTGGCGTTGGTTATTTCCAGGTTTCACGTGTCCCTTATGGCTCAGAAATCAACGCCACCAAAGGACAAAATTGCACAATACCGAATAATCGAGGAATGACACGCAATTATTTTCATTAGTTAATGGTTGTAATTGAAAGAGTCTGTTATCTACACGCCTCTGGTTTCTGTTGGTCTCAAGTCAACTCAACTCAATATAATATATTCAATTATCTATAATATCGGTAATTTCTTTCAAATTTAAATATTTGACAAGAAAATATATTAGATCTTAAAAAACTATCCAGAAACTATATATTTTTCTGTAAAAATATAGTTTAGAGTTACAAGTTTGAGTTTGATTGTCTTGCTCTGTTTTATGTTGATTTCAACAAGTTCCCATTTTTTATTAGTTGTAAATTTTTTTAAAAAAATCGTTTTCACTGTATATGAATTATATATTTGATGCTTTTTATACCCATTTTAGGTGATTAGTTGACTTTGTTTTCAATTAGTTGATTGTCTTTGACTGATATTGTATTAGATACTACATTATATGTGAATTACAGATTAATTGTATATAAACACATGAATGTATCAGAATAGTTACTCTATCAAAATTCGTTCAGGGAATTTCAATTTGATATTTTGTTAGTACATTCTTTTTATGTTCATCCTTTCGAATTTTATATTTAGGAGCGGGGATTGATCTTGTTGAAGTTTGCGAATTTAATCGAAGAAAACGCAGAAGAAATAGCTGCATTAGATGCCGTTAATGGAGGCAAGCTGTTTATTATTTGCAAGTTGATTGACATCGCTGGAGCAACAAGGGCATTGCGTTACTATGCCGGTGCAGCCGACAAAATTCATGGAACAGTATTGAAACTGTCCAAGGGACTTCAAGGCTACACTCTCAAGGAACCTATTGGGGTTGTAGGAAGTATAATCCCTTGGAATTTCCCCACTGTCATGTTCTTCATGAAGACTGCCCCTGCATTAGCCGCTGGCTGCACCATTATCCTCAAACCCGCCGAGCAGACTCCTCTTTCGGCCCTTTATTATGCGCACCTTGGGAAGCTGGTAATCGATGTTAAGATCGGTTGTGTTTACCTTTTAATGTAGTATCCATGGCTTGTTTTTTTACTTGTTTTGTGTTGAAAACAGGCAGGTATCCCTGATGGAGTCCTCAATGTTGTAAATGGATATGGACATACTGCTGGAGCTGCCATTAGCTCTCATATGGACATTGATAAAGTGAGATTTTGATTTATTTCATATGCCTTGACGAACGACATTAGCTTACCTTGTTTGATTTCCCAGGTGACTTTTACTGGATCGACAGAAGTCGGACGGAAGATAATGATGGCAGCAGCAGCAAGTAATCTGAAGCCAGTGTCACTTGAATTGGGAGGCAAATCCCCCTTGTTAATATTCGATGATGCTGATATTGACCAGGCTGCAGATATTGCTTTCAAAGGCATATTTTTCAACAAAGTAAGTTCTTGTCACAACCTACCCTCAATCCAGCTTCAACATTACAACTTAAACATACTAAAACTGTTGTAATCGGATACGATTCGCAGGGAGAAATTTGTGTGGCGGGTTCTCGTGTTTTTGTTCAAGAAGGAATTTATGAAAAACTGAAGAATAAATTGGTAGAAAAGGCAAAAGCAACTGTTGTTGGCGACCCTTTTGACCCTAAAGTTCATCAAGGACCTCAAGTAAGCTTAAGTTATAGTATATCCTATTTGCAGCTCTCTTCACTATTGAACCCTGAAATATTATGATTAATGCTATATGTTTCCATATCTTATTTTAGACTGATAAGAAGCAATTCGAGAAGATTTTATCGTACATCGAACAAGGAAAGAAAGAAGGAGCTACATTGTTAACCGGTGGCAACCGTGTCGGACAAAAGGGATACTACATCGAACCGACGATATTCACGGATGTTACGGTAAGACACCCTTGAAACAACAATGTTTAGATTTCCAGACCAATGACAATTCCTGTTATTGTAACAGGACGACATGGCCATAGCCAAAGAAGAAATTTTTGGACCAGTAATGTCATTGATGAAGTTCAAGTAAGGAGTGTTCTTAACATTTAACCTTCAATCCTCCGAATGACAATGAACCAAGAACATATGATTCTGAGATTTTGTTGTTTTTCAGAACAATTGAAGAAGCAATCAATAGAGCAAACAACACAACCTATGGCTTAGCAGCTGGCATTATAACCAAGAACCTGAACGTCGCCAACACGGTGTCGAGATCGATCCGAGCCGGAGTCATTTGGATCAATTGTTACATTGCATTTGATGTGGATTGCCCTTATGGTGGTTACAAGATGAGCGGATTCGGAAGGGATTATGGTTTGGAGGCACTGGATCAGTATCTTCAACTCAAATCTGTGGTAACACCTGTTATGGATTCTCCCTGGTACTAAACCCCATGCCCGTAAATGGGATTATAGGAACATAAATAATGCTTTTGTTATTTAGGTACATCAGTCAATACTTTGTTTTTTTAAATAATATGTAACTTAAGTTTAATTAAATAATATATTTTAAAATTATAATTCTATAATCACTTTGATTTTTATAATTACGCCAGTTTAAAACATTTGATTAATTAAATAATGATATTTTTTTTTATCAAAATAGTTACTTATCATATCATTAGAGTCCATTTTGTGTGGTCTCATAATTAGTATTCAAATTACAAAATCTTTATAAATATTAGATTATTCTGTTAGCGTGTAATATTGTGTAATATTATCTTATTATAAAAAAATTCTTATCAATGAACAAATATTTTTGTATTTACAAACTGTTTTAACATAAAATACAATATTAAAAGTTGAAATATTTTTTTAAAATATTAAAAGTTAAAATATTATAAAAGAATTGTATGGAAGCATGCTCTAATATTCATATACGATTGTTATATTAGAAAAAGGTAAACTATTTCAGTGATCATTAACTAATTAAAGATATTTATTTTGATCATCCAACAAAAAAATTCGTCAATCAAGTTATCTAATTTTAAAATCTTATCTGTTTGAGTTACTACCGTAAAATCTTAATAGAAAAATTAACGATTATCAATCTTAATAGAAAAGTCAATGATGATGACGTGACTGTTAATTAAAATCTATAAAATTACACATTTAATCTTTATAATTTATTTATTATTTTAATCTAATCATAATTTTAAATTATATTGAATCTAACAAAAAGCGTATAAACAAAGGAAAAACATGTCATTGACGTGGCGACCTTTCATTTTGTTAAAAGTAGTCAAAGTCTAGTGTTGTTGTTAGGGTAAAAATTGAACATGGATCGGATGGTCCAGATCATTTTTCAGAAATCTGACGTTCCATATATCTCCCCCCCCCCCCCCCCCCCCCCGGTAAAATGTCATTTTCGAGTTCCAGAGGGGCAGAAGTTGAATCAGAGCAGCCTAGAATGCCGATTCCAAAATCTTCAAAATAACCTCAATATTCAATTATATGTTACATAGAAAAGTTAGAAATTTTGCCTGCAAAACCATACAACGCTGGGGAAAGAAAATGAAAAAAAAAATGTAGTCCACACACAGATCACTCGATCGAAATTAAAAGAACATATCTGCACGAAAAAACGACCCCCACAAGGTTTAACTGCAGTACCATTGCTAAATATGAGCTCGACTGAGCTCGGTGGCCTCGGTTACTGTTGCTCTCTTCTCTGTTACGAGCATCGAACTGATTATCTATGGACAAATATGGACGCAACCTTGAAGTTTGAACCCATAAAAACGAACAATTTTAAAAGAATTTATAATGGCTTGGATGATTTTAACTAAAACCACAACTTTCTACCCATCAATTTTAACAGGCAGTGAGAGGATGCTTTGTTCGTTTATGTTCAGCCAAATGGGTTGCCACCAACAGCAGGGAAAGGCTGTGGGGTAGCTGGTGATGGAAATCTGCCAGACACCTGTTGATCGGCATTTACAGTACCAAAAGATGTTTCGTTCCCGTTGCCGATGCCGGCAATTTGATGGCTGCAAAGCGTAGAATAATGTGTTGATTAGGAATATGATAAACTTTTACCAGATTGAACTCAGCAACTTGAGGCACAGTCAGTAGACCAGATCGAAGCCACAACATAAATCAGCAGAATAATTTAAACAGTCGGGAAACATTTAAACCAACATGGGACATGTGCAAAGAAAAGAGAGAAGACAACGAGATGAATAGATATTAAGACGTCTGAGAATCCGTGAAATTCCAAGTTCTGTAGCATTTCTCACTCGATCGCCTTTATAGTTAAAAGTTAATCTTTAAAAGGATAAGAAATGAATTACCTGGAAGGTGGCAAGTTATTCGGTAATTGTGCTCCTAGGTGAGGCCCTATAAGTTTTTGAAGAACTCAGTACATCAAAAGGACAAAAAAAAGATGAAAACTAAAACGAAGGGGGAATTAAAAAGCCTTACGTTGTGGCACAGAGGATGCATAAGGTAGTGGCGGCATTGGCATCTCTGATGCATAAGGTAAAGATTGAGGTGACATCCATGCTGATGATGGAGTACCGAGGCTAGAAGTTGGAACCGGGCCAGAAGGAGGTGGCACATTTGGTAAGGCACCCTGTAAGGAAGCCATTGAAGGGAACTGCACCAGAAGCAAAAATACATAAGGATTGTAAAACACCATATAGCACAAGTCCTGGATAAGTTTAAAACGAAATGGCTTTTCATTCAGATTTCAAAAAGTGCATAGGTTGGGAAGCGGTTATCTGACAAAATCATCATGCATCCGAAATTAACAACCGAAATTGCACTCAATAGGTATCTCATCATCAAGATTGCCAAATATAAGATCCAGTTAAACCATTTATGGTCTACAAAATCAAATAAACATCCAAGTTTCTGCACAGGAACGGCCAAAACAGTCAACCTTAGCATCAAGAAATTAGACACGACAAAGAGATTTGAATTCTACACAAAAGCAGAAGACAAGCATGCCAGCATCACAAATGTCATAAGGTTGACAGAATCCTTAAACCCAAAAGAACCAAGTCAGTCATTGGCCAGAAGTGATGAAATGGTACAAAAGATGTGAATAACATACTGTTTGAGTTTGAACCGGAGGTGCTTCGCTGCCAAGATCAAAGGGGTTCATTGACCTTGATGACTGTGGAAATAAAGACATTGGCTGCAACAAAAAAAATGCATGTAGAACTATAAGATACACATCCAGTAACTAAGCATGAAGCTCAGAAAGAGTGAATTCATGAAGCAAATTGCACTTATGACATAGCAGTACCACTCCAGTGTTATATTGCATTGCGAACCCCATCCCATAAGGTGGGACAGTTTGCCACCCGGGTCTAGCTCCAGAAGTAGGATAGGAAGGATAGGTTAAAGTAAATAAATCCTGCAAAAACCAAGAAGCTAACACATTAAGAAATCCTCCTTTAGAAAACTAAAATCCCTTTATCTAAAAAGATATTACCGCTGGTAGTTCCTTTCTCCCACTTTCTTTTGTTTCTGTAGGAGGAAGCTGTGATGCAACAGTAGAGGTGGCATCAAGGCTGGGTTTTGAAACAACTTGAGGAATTTGTGCAACTGATGCAGTCAAAGGCCCCGGCATATTCTGGGAAGGAGCAAAATTCCACGGCTGTCAATAAGGTGCAACATGAAGTTAGGCGAACAAAGAATTGATTATCTATGATATACCGCAATACAAGAAGCTAGAAAATACTTCCAACCTGATTGATTGAAGTTCCATCGACAGGAGGAATAAATTGGTGGGTGGTAGACTGACCACCGGCTGCAGAGAAAAAAGAAGTATGTTGCTGCTGCATATTAGGCCATTGTCCAGCGACCTGGGAAGTGCCGCTGCCGACAGGCATTGTAGGTGTTAATACAGGGGCAGCTGTCAAAGCACCAGTAGGAAGCAGGGTTGAGAAGTTGCTAACTGGTGCAGCTGCATGAGCAGCAGTGCCAAAGGGTAACGATTGGACACTGCTATAAGTTCTTGATTGATCGCCAGGTGCAGATGCTGGAACTGACAATTGAGAAAGAACAGAGTTCAGTGTGTTCACATTTGAAGGAGCCTGAGAAACATTTGTCTGAGAAGCAAAATCAAAAGAGGCCCAGTTCTGGTCATTGGTAGAACTTGTTGGCTGTAGCACGGATTGAGCTACAGTTGTTTGTTGTGTATGAGTAACTGCAGAAGCTACTGGAGGTTCAGGATCAGCATCAAAATCAATTAAGCTCGCAGTCATCTCCAACTTAACTTCTGCTGGATTACCGCTGGTAGAACCCAAGCTGCTAGAAGATGCAGTTCTCTGCAAAAGTAATACTACAGTAAATATGTTTACGTTCTCAAAAGTTGAGCAAAAATAAAGACATTAACAAACAATTTTTCTTCAGGCAATAATAAAGAGAATATTAATAGATAACCAAACAAAGTTCACAATTCATGATTTTTGGACGGCAATAAACTTATTTTGGTATAATTGACAACCAAATTATACCAATATACAAATTAAAATGCACATAAATGGAGAGAGAGATCCAGAAGAATCAAACCATAAACAACGTTATTTAGCTTATGGGTATATATTATCATGATTAACATAACAAAGTGATGGTGCACCAAAGAACCGTGGTGTTATAATCATATTGACCATAAATCAGAATAACTTGGAATTTATCATTATTAGAGGCATGGAATATCAATCACAAGGGCTATAATACAGCCACTCCTACACACACCACACTGGGGTCCCAATAAAAAGGTCAAAGAAATGAAAATCAGAGAGAACAGATGGCACTCCAAACAGGGTAAGAGCTACCAAATCAAACTAAGAGTATGAAAAATACTCCAAGTACACTTGCAGAAAGGATAAGAAGTAAATTTAAAAGGGAATAGAAACTGTGCCCAGTGATTAGTGGTGATAAATGGCACCACAAGACCTACGAGAGGAATGAAAAGCTCATATTTTTGCAGGATCTGAACAACACAAAGAACAAAGAGAAGGTTTGTGAACATTGCAAATTAAACCAAAACAATACTTTGTCTATAACATTAAACTATTTTTACAAGTACTAAGCAGAAACTACCTGTGTCTGAGGGCCATCAATAGTTCTACTGCCATTTGCTTTCGGAGGCTCACTTATACGAAGAGGCACGACATTTTCACCCAAAATTTCTCTCACAGGGCGAGCCACTGGGGGACTGGATGACTCTAAATCTCTTGGTCGCTCAGGTGACCTACCTTCCAACTTTAGATCTCCATCAGATACTCTATGATCTTCAGGTTTCTTCCCATTACCAAATCTATCTTCTCGGCGCCAGTCATTGACGATTTCATGACGAGCAGGACTTTTCCGGTAATCGCTATATTGTCGACTTTCTTGATCATATCCAGGACTTCGTCTTTCATCAGAACCATATCTCGAATATCTGTCATCATTTCTTCCTCCTGGACTAGACCTTTCATTGTAGCGACCTTCATATGGTGGACTTCTGGACCCTCCCCTATATCCATCTGCCCTATTCTCATAGATGTCTTCCTTGTCACCCTGCATAGTGAAAAATCAAAAAATCATAACACAACACTCCTGTTGAATGGAGAAACAAAAAAAGCACTCTTCTGTTGAAGTTGAAGATTTTATAGCATAAAAAATTCCCCCAGCAGAAGAGTGCTAAAAAAATCATAACACAACACTCTTCAGTTGAATGGGACCTCAATAGGAACAGAGTGTATCTTACCATCTTTCCTCTTGGAGGTTTATCATGATTTCTCCCACCACTAAATCTTCTATCCTCGTAGACATGCTTAATGAAGTCACGAAGCCTCTCAACATTACTGACAACAGAATTTTAACTTAGAAACATGGAAAACAGAAACAAAAGATTGTATTTTTGAGTGATAACCTGCTGTCAGGAAAGGAATTGCGTTGCAGATCCCATTCTTTAAAATAGAGTTCTTTCGCACGCTGCAAATAAGGTGACAAATTTGAACATTAGAAAGAAAAGAAAACAATATACATGAAAGAAATCTTTCCCTTTTACTCTTTATCGAGAGAAGGTTAACATTTACCTGATTTCCCCCTTCTTGAAGAGCAGCAACCTCTTGAGAAGTGAATTTAGCCATAGATACTGATTTAACTCTGTGTGTGAACTCCCGACTGAAAAAAAAAACAAAAAACAGCAGTAACAAGTTTTAGAGAACCTATTGATGTATGACTATCATCAAAGATCATGTCCTAGATATAAGCTAATCAGCAGCCGATATGTCAAGTAAGCTTAAAATGCCAAACAATTTGAACACTTACTGTATTCCACTGCAGGTGGTGCAAACAAATGTCCAGAAACTTGTGCACACATATTGAGGCCCCTGTTCAGTTGACAATTAGCAAATAGTGACACAGTGACAAAGAAAGTATAAGCACTCCAAAATTTACACATTATAAAGAAGATTAAATTAAATTTAGCACAAGGAAAATGCTGCAAAAACATTTTCAAACAACAAAATTACCAGAAGCAACATTTCAGGAGGATATTCAGACAAATATTTATGGAACAATTAAAACTTCCCAAAAGGCTTAATAGGTATTAGGTAAATATTCAAAAAAAAATATGAAAACTTTAATCATGTTTTCTGTTGGTGAAAAACTATTAGTATTGAAACACATACAACCTATCTCACTAGACACATTACCAACCTTAGCAACCCAGCTTGTTTTCTATTTTTTTTTTCAAAATATAATGGTTAATCTTCCACTAATGCAGTGAAATAAATATAGAAGCATCACTAATATACTATAAATAAAAAGTGGACCACATGCATTATTGATTTCACCAACATCACTGTTGCAAACCAGCAGTCGATTCAAAGTCTACGTATATCAGCAAGTATATCTATAACTAAATATGAACCAGTTATTTGATGAACAATTCCCAAAGTTGCATTGCATCAATCTATAGCAGGATACAACAGCACACTTATAAAGTCCACAAGCAATCAAGCATGGGATCAAAACAAAAATAAGAAAACCATACCAAACTGTTGCAGTTAATACATCTACGATTCTCCGGTTGTTTGAGCAGACCCCGAATTATTCTCTCATTCCTCTCGTCTTCCTTTACTCGACTCGCCATCCCACCCTTCCTATATCAAAATAAGCAAAGGCGACATTAGAAATTAACAAAAAAATGTCAATCGACATGAATTTTCTCCAAATCATCGCTAATCACCAGCAGACAAAAAAAAATCTAATACAATTAACTCCAAATTTGCTTATTCGACATTACAATCATTTCCATAAAAATGAACTAAAAACCGGCTTCCCTACACCGCAAAGCAAAATTTTAAAAAAAATACAAACCTTTAATTTTTCCTTCCTAAGCCAACATTTGGCTGCTAAATTGCTAATATACCAGAAAGAAAAAGAACCCAATTAACCAGAGCAACAGATCTGAACAGTCCAAGCACTATAACAATAAACTACATCGCAAATAGATTTAAAAGGGGAAAAGGAACAGAAAAGACTGACCGGGAATCAAAGAGAAAAAGGAATTGCTTCAAACTTTTGCGCGTAGATGCTTTCTAATCAATGAATTCCGATCCAACGCCTACAATATTATGGTTCTATAAAATAACAGAGCAATAAAACTGGATTCAATATATATTATATTGTAGATCTTTGAAAGAGAGAAGGTAGCTTCGCTAATTGCTACAGCTAAGAACTAAGCAGAATTAACAAAATAAATGGCTGCTTTACTGCTTTATATATTTCCCTAAAAATACAATTTAAGAGATAATTTAGGATGAGAAGGAAATTCTGGTTTCTTCAATTTTTTCCTTTTTCTATTTTCAAAATTTACAAAAAGACGGAAAATGAAAATAATTTGTCGGCGTGCCGGTCCAGGTATTTTTTATGCTTTGAGAAAACGTAATAGCGAATTAAAATTAATTTATATAATAAATGCAGTATCATTATTGTTTAATTTTTTAATATAATATTTTATTTATTAATCGATTAATTTAAATTATATTTTATAAAAAATATAATATATGAAAATATAGTTAATTATTTTATTATTATGTTAGATCAATTGATTGTCGGTTTATTTTAATTATAAAATTAAGATTTGATTATCTTTGATAAAATAAAATATATTTAATATTCAATTTATTTATTTATTCTAAAAAATAATTATAAAAGATTACTTAGATCATTTAGCAACTTATTAATTTATTATATTAGACTAATTGATTGTTAATTTATAAAATTTATTTTTTTAATTATTATATTAAAATTGGTTTTTTATATAAAATCGTAATTAATTTTATTTATATATTTTTTTATTTAACTCAGAATTTTCAACCTATAAATTGTTGGTTTATTTATAAAAAATAATTATAAAATATTATCAGCATATACGAGGGGAAATTGAATCTTTAATTTTTAACCCTACGAATTATTTTTTAATTTATTGACGATAGAGGCTGAAATTTGAAAATTATTTTCTCTATTTTATTTTAATGCTGATATTTAAACGCTAGACAATGGAGACTTCTAGAATACGAGATATAGAAAAATAGGTGGATTTTTTTCTTCTTTTTCTTTCATTTTTGTCGGCACAAAAACGTTTATATTTATCCATATATAAATTAATATATTTTTATAAATAATTAATTTCTACTAAATATCATTTAAGAAAATGATATTTTATATCATATAAATAAACGTGATTTTATTCTAAGTTTAAAATTCGATTCAAATTAAATATTATTTTTAAAATTCAAATCACTTTAATAATAAATGACAAAAAATACTTAATATGTCTCATATGTTTATTTTAATTTTTTATTTAAAAATAAAATGATTGTTTCACTATTTTTTATTGATTCTAATATATTTCATTCTACGTTAATTATTACTACTTTCGTCCCATTTTATTTGTCCAATATTAATTTTTTTTAGTCAATTTTTTTAAATTTTGACTCATTATAACTTTAAATATATTATTGATAAAAATATTAAAAAATATATTTTAAAAACCTCTAATCAAGTAGTTTAAGAATATATATTTTATAAAATTTAATAAATTAAAATATTTAAAATAATTATAGTCAAAATTTTAAAAAAATTACTTTAAAAAGTTAATAATGGGCTTCTTATATGAGACGAAAAGAATAATTTTATCGATGTTTTTTTAAAATTATTATGGTGTTTTTACTCTCTTACCCATGCAACTCGAGGCCATGCGTTATGATTACCCCCCTCCCCACATGCATTATAATCAATATTAAAGATGGTTAGAGTAGTAAATATACTCTTACTCAATTGTACATTTATTAATGTGTTATTAATTCAACTTAAAAATGTAAATTAATACTTTAAACATTTTTTATAGCAATTTAATTAAATAGGTGAAATACGAAAAGCAAGAATTACTGAAAGTACACTTAACATAATATTTTTTGATTAGATATAAAATTATTATATTTTCGTATTGAGTTTTAAACTCATATAAAATAAGATAAGAGAAAATCATAAATAATTTTTCTTCATCAAGAATCTCTAAAGCCTATGTTCTCACTTTTTTTTGTTTGAATTCAAAATCATGTTATTCAGTAATTTGAGCCGCTTTAGTTAAGGTGTGTTTCTTACTTGTGCTACATTTGTTTTGTTTATATACATATTTGTGTTCCGATTATCTGTTTACTGTGATGCTGTGATATTAAATATATTATAGAATACTATAATCTTAAATTACCTTATAAGATTATAATCAGATTATCTAAACTGTGTGTTTCGTATTTTATAAAAATATAAGAGACGCCGTATCCGGTTCACGTAACCTTCAAGTGTGGGCATTTGTAAGAAGAGAAGAATCCAACAAAACCATAGGACTCAGCCCAAAATATGAGACAATATCTTACACAACATAACAGATCTGGAGTACCGGTCACAAAATTTTAGAACCAAGGCCGATGAGGCGAAATTTTGAGAATTAATATTATTTTTTTTATATTAAAATATACATGATTTCTATCTATAGTTAATTTTTAGTGTATATAGGAAAACGTAATGTGTAGGTGTTGTTCTCTTTTTAAATTTTATAAAAAAATCTTAAAAAATAAAAAAACGCTACTTATACATGGCGATCTCGTCTCAAGTTGCCATGTATAAGTAATTTTCTTCAACTTATACTGTAGTTATGGATATAGATTCTAAAATAAACTTTAAACACTTTATTTTTTTTAATAAAAACTCTAAATGACCTAAATATCCAACAAACCCGTCGATAGGAGGGTTTAATACACAAAATTTTAGCCCAAAATATTCTTTAAATCAGATTTTTTTTTATCTTAACTTGAACTCAAATCTAATCCAATCTAGAGTTATTTTTAATAAAAATTTAATCTTATTTTTTAAAATATATACGACATAATCGGATAAAATATCTATCCCTATTCATAAGACGAGATGGATTATTGTCATTCTCAAAAAAATTTAATATAATAAAGTTGTAAGTCTTTTTAGTTAATTTTTGTTGATATTAATTTTCAGGTTTATTTTTTTTACTATTCAATCCTAATATTATACCTAAGTCATAATTATAAATAATACGATGATAATAGCCCGTACAATAATTTTATCAACCTTACTCTCTAATATAATATTATAAAAATAAAAAATATAATAAAAATGAAAAGACTAAACACGTTCAAATTATTCTAATAGTCTCTTTGACCTTGATTAGGGCGGCTTCTTGGAAGCTATAATTTTTCTTTTTAATAAAACAAAACACGAGTTGGATGTTTTGTAGTGAACCTACAACTAACAGATTCTTTGACTCGTTCTTTGAACGTCTTTACCTAATTTATACAATTTTGTAAATATTCAATTTCACACTTAATTAAAAATTAAATGATAAAGTTAATTTCACCTAAAACAAAGAAAAGCGATAAAATAAATTATCTAATCAATTTAAAATCAAATTATATTTAAATTTATTCGATTAAAGATTTTTTATTGTCTAAATTGACCGACAATTATATCGTTCATGTACAATTAACCTTTTGTAGAGACTTTCAATTCTTAAAATCATTTAAAAAAAAATTATAATTTAATGATTGTATACAATTTTTAAAAGTTTAGTGATCAAAGTGAAAGAAGTTTAAAGTTCAGTAGCTATAGTTGTAGTTTACCCTAAACCTTAGTAATCAAAACATTGATTAGCCCCTTTTCCGAAAAAGGAAAGATCATATCCAACGGCTGTAAACGTCCAACGATTGTCATCTCATCATTTTCTTTATTTCCCAACAAACAACTAAAATCATAAAATAACATAGGGATGAGAAACGATCCATCACGCGCTGTCACAGCAGTGGTTAAATCACACTCATCAAATAGTAAAACAAGGAAATTCTGCTGCACGTACTTTGAGTTTTTCCGCGCAACCAGAAGTCAAGCGCCCAATCTTGCCTTGTCAATGGAACCAACAAATCAAACGCGCTCTTGCTCAACGCGTGAGTCTCCCCTCTTTAAACTTCGTTAGCGTCAAAACGTTAGCAAATCGTACAAGCTTCTCTCTCTTTCGCTTCAAAATCCAACAAACACGAAGAAACAGAGTCTCCTCTCTTTGGATTCAAAGTTTTTTTTTTAGGATTTTGGCTTCGTTAAAACCCTAAATTACTCCCCCAATCATAGTTATACGAAGGTAGTTTATTAACTCTTAGATTTGTTTATCTTTTAATTGTTTTTTTTTTTTAATTTTTTTGAATTTTCCCAGATCCGTTCTCGTTTTAGTTTTTGGCTCTGCTTTGCTTCCTTTCGGTTCTGTTGAATTTAGTTCGTTTGTGTGTATGCATTGCGGCTTTAATTTTACGATATTTTCTTTATCATACACTTGTTTTTTTTTTCCTCTTAATTTTGAAGTATTATTCCTTTTTTTTTAATAATTTTTTATCCGTTAACTTAGTGTTAAATTCATAGGCATTGCTGTTATTTTTCTATTCAAACGAGCTTTTCATCTTGAATTTTCTTTCTGTTTTATTTAGTCTCTTTCCTGTTGAGTGTTTCATTGTAAAGCAATCAAATTTTGGTTTTAGTTTCTTACTGGAGCTTGCAAATGTGGTGGAAAAGCTTGAATCTCTTTTGTTGGGATTGTAAAGCTGGGAAAAAACTTTTTTTTACCCATTGACTCTGCTTTAATTGAAAAAAAATGTAATTTTGTGTTTGGGTGAAGTTTTTAGTTCGGTTATTTGCTATTTATTGTAGTCTAATTTTGGTTTGGTTGTGCGTTGCTTTAAAATTTAAATAAATAATGAGATTTTCTTCTACACTTAGATCGGAGGAAAGCTTTTATTGTTCTTTTTTGGTTTCATTAATGATTGATTGATGAGGAGATTAGGATCATGCTTTTTTTGTCTTTTGGTATTTAAGGAGTTAATCTAGTATTGATAATTCACTGGTATGCTGAATATTAAAATTGATTAATTTTGACAGGGGGGAGATAAGCTTAGCGTGTTTCAACATTTTATTTATGGATTTAGAAGATAAATATCTTGCTTAAAGGTATAATCTTTGTATTTTCTCTCTGTTTCTTCTATAACTTTGTGTTTTTATTTCTTTTACTGTTGCTTATGTAATTTGATTTATTAAAATCTTGCAGTTAGATTTTGCTTTTGTATGGATATTTGTCATTCTAATTGGCAGTTTTCAATAGCAAATTTAGATAATGAGTTAAAGACTTCAATTATTATAATGACTTCTTCCAATAATGCAAGAGTCTTTAGAAAGAGCTCAGTTGCGAGAGTTACAGATGTAAGGGGTTGAGAATAAGACCATAAGTATGTAATCAAATGGTTGCTACAAATCTCAGGCTACGTAATATTGAAAAAAAGGATTTGTAAATGGGGGTTCGCTGCGAAGAAGAGGGAGTTATGTTTCATGCCTATTGACATGGAACACAGAAGCTCAGCTTCTTTAACTACATAATTTATCCACAATATCAGTACTTTTTCTTCTGTAAACTGTCTTTGAAAGTTCCAAGGTGTGGTATCTTTTTCCTTATCTTAATAAAACTATATTGATAAAAGGAATTTTGATGAATCTATTGCAAGACATCAAAAAATGACTATTTGTTCCTGAAAATATTTTATCTCCTTACCACCGGCGAGAATTGCGAATTCGAATTTCTTTCAATTCCAAGGGATAAAAATGGTTTAGTTCCTACTATGTCTTTTCAACATCACCAATGGCTTTCTCATGATTCTTTTCTCCATGCAGTTTCTGGCTTACACAGTCTTTCTTCAAGTGTGCAAAGCAACCCAGAGAAAAATGGCCATTTAGATGATGCTTCGAGAAGTCCAGAACTCCTACAAGAGTTCCTGAAATCTGGTCCAATAAAGGAGCTTCTTCGAACCTGTGAGAAAAATTCAGCTTCCTCAAAGAGCAAAATGACTGAAGCTATAAAGTTGTGTAGCAAGCCAATCAAAAAGTCTGAGTTAAGAAAGGCCTCATCAACTGCCAATAGTCTGCCTTCCTCTAGGAAACAAACCAGAAAAGGCGAGAACCCTATGAGGGTGCTTCCAGCTTCCGAGCAGCCTTCAGATCATGGAATTTCTAATTCATGGACATGTAAAAATTCTGCTTGCAGAGCTGTTCTGTCCCTGGACGACACATTTTGCAAGAGATGCTCGTGTTGTATCTGCCACTTATTTGATGACAACAAGGATCCCAGTCTTTGGTTGGTATGCACCTCTGAATCTGGTGAGGGGGATTTTTGTGGGTTGTCATGTCATATTGAGTGTGCGCTTCAACTTGAGAAGGTGGGGGTTGTTGATCATGGCCAATTAATGCAGCTGGATGGTAGCTATTGTTGCGCTTCTTGTGGTAAAGTTTCAGGTATTCTTGGGTAAGTCATTAGCTTGAAGCTTGTACCTCATTCAACTTGCTGAGTTTTGTTCTCTCTCTACCCTTACAATATACTTTTATTTGCTTCGAAGTTAAACAAGTAATGTTTCAATTGGTTGACTTCTTAATTTGTTCGAAGAATTTATGTGGTTTCCATGTTTATCACACTGTTTCAATTTTTTTGCTATAAATTTGATGTTGGAAACTGATTCAACCTAATGAATCAGGTTTTAGAGAATATGGAAACCACCTGTTATTTTTGTCACGATGTTATTGTTTTTTCAGCTTCGGTTAACAAGTTCATGTGGTTTGCTTGCTCCTGTCAGATGTTGGCAGAAGCAGCTAAGTATAGCGAAGGATGCTCGCCGCCTGGATGTACTTTGTTATAGAATATATTTGAGTTACAGACTCCTAGATAAGACTTCTCGCTTTAAAGAATTGCACGAGTTTGTGAAAGATGCAAAGCACAAACTTGAAACAGAAGTAGGCCCTGTGAATGGTGTTTCTGCCAAAATGGAACGCGGACTTGTCAGCAGGCTTTCTGTTGCTGGTGATATACATAAATTATGCTCTCTTGCAATTGAAAAAGCAGATTGAAGTTAATTATACGAGTAACAGTTTTTTTTTCATATATGGGCAGATTCGCGTCCTGCTGCTTGCAGGTTTCTATTTGAAGAAGTAACTTCGTCATCTGTTGTAATTATTCTAATTGAACTGGTTACTGCATCATCTGATGAGATTGAGGGCTATAAGCTCTGGTATTTCAAGAGTAAAGACAAGACGCATACAAAAGAACCAATCTGTGTCTTTCCAAGAACTCAGAGAAGGATTTCAATAGCTAATCTGCAGCCCTGTACCGAGTACACCTTTCGTATTGTTTCTTATACTAAAGCCGCCGACTTGGGTCATTCTGAAGCTAAATGCTTTACCAAGAGTGTAGAGATAATTCACAAGAATCCTAATTCAATCGTTGTCATGAATCGCAAGAAGGATAATGCCCGTACTGAAGGAAGTTCTTCAGGTTCAAAGGAACTCACAGCGGATGGTTTATCTGCATTTAAGGTTCGAGACCTTGGAAAGATCCTTCGTCTTGCTTGCGCTCAAGAGCAAGGCTGCTTTGAAGGGTTTTGCAGCACTGGTATAGACAAATGCCATGAAGCAAGCAAAATTCTGAAGTCTGAAACTCGAGAACTTGATCATGTGCCACCTGTTTCACGTGAGCTTGACTTAAATGTTGTCTCCGTCCCAGATCTTAACGAAGAACTTACTCCTCCATTTGAATCCTCCAGGGATGAAGATAATGGTTGCACTTTAGGACAGGCCGTGGAGGCAGATGACGATGCTGCTTCACATGAAATAGAAAAAAATGGGTTGGTAAGATCGCATGGTAGTGGTGATTCCCAGACTTGTACTAACAGACCAACAGGGGAAGTGCCCGCTGTTGATTCCCATATGGAGTTGTGCAGGAAAAGAGCAGCAAACTCAAATGAAGAAGCACATGATTCTGATAGCACTCTAATAAATGGTTCACCATTTCGAATATCCAATTATTCTACTTCCTTGGATGAGAATTTCGAGTCCTGTGTGAAGATAATCAGATGGCTAGAACGTGAGGGTCATATTAACCAAGATTTCAGATTGAAATTTCTAACATGGTTTAGCTTGAGGTCAATGGAGCAGGAACGTAGGGTGGTCAGCACATACATTCAAACCCTGATTGATGATCCAAGTAGCTTGGCAGGGCAGTTGGTTGACTCGTTTTCAGATATCATATCTAGCAAGAGGCCACGTAATGGATTCTGTAGCAAGCTGTGGCACTAAATTACTGCCAGGCATTCTAAACTACCGGATTCCGAAGATTGTTATTCTTTTACCCTTGATTGTTCCGCCAACTTTGTATAGCTATTTTTTCCTTATCACATTCTAAAGGTGATTCTTTGTTTCACGGACTAGATTGTGGAGCTGAAAGATCTGGCTTGCAAGATTGCTGGCAGGACTCCCACTTTAGTTAAAGCAGAACCTTTGACGTACCGGAGGTTTCGTCTTTTAAGAAGCATTTTTCATTTCCTAAAACATCTTAGTTACATTTGAAGCACTACACAATTCATCATGGGGAGAAATATGCATGCATGTATGGATGCTTTCATTTTTACCTTCTGTAATTCGAAGAAGGATATATGAATTAATCTCGATTTTTATTTGGTTATGTATTTGTTCTTAAATTTTTGCAAGACATTGGAATTTTGCACCTTACTCTTTGCCATCTGATGGTATGCAGCACAAGGCCTGGCCTAATAAACCTTTTGAATTAGAATGTATGATGGGAAAAGAGGGAAAGAGAAACAGGGCGACACTGGGAAATATTCTTTTGGACCTTTGGCAGTTGTTCAATGCAACAGTGCATGGATGAACAACTTGAAAACGACGTGATTTCTGGTCTAGAAAGATTATGTATTGAACCGAGAAATTTAATTTTGTTGTGCAGACAACTGAAACATACATGAGGCTCAACGGCTGCCATTCACTAACTTCTTGTGCTTCCTTTTTTGCTGCTAACACCAGGAAAATAAAGGTCGTATATCTTCTCTTTGCTTTCACTTACGGAACGTCTTCCGTGAACTACTATGCCCCTTTTTTCTTCTGGTATTCCTTTCAGTTCCTCTCAATGATTATAAATGCTCCTTTGGCATACTGCAACATTAAGACAGAATGACCTTTCCCCGACGTGCGGTAAACGATACCATCTCCGGTTTCATTGTTTTCTCAGGGAAAAAATATGAGCGCCATGAGAAAAAAAAAGTTTGTACTTTCATGTTTGCCTAGCAGACCATTAGCCACTATATGATTTTCGGCTTTGTTGGTTTGCTGCTTTTGTCATTTAGTAGACAAAGAATTCTACAAACAAATTGGGGAACGTGTGTAGGACCAGAACTTCAGAAAATCCTTAGTCAAATCCATATACTTCTGTTTCCTTGACAAAGTCAGTAGATTAATCAATCAAAGATCCTTTGTCTAGACAATTCCACCTATGACTATTGATCAAAGCAGAAACATTGTTTACTTTGTAACAAGAAAAAAAATGATCTAGATGAGTCCTAACTGTCCTATATATATGTCTGTGTCGGATAAATACTCGTATCTGACACCCCGACTCCAAGTGACATAGGATGATAGGAAAGTAAAGTTGTGTTTTTGGCTCAACTTTGAGTATAAACGGATTGGTTGGTAAAGTTCAGCTTGTATAAAGCATGAGTTGAGCATTTTCAGTTGAAGCATGGGTTCCATTGACATATCGAAAACCATATCTCAATGCTGATATCGAACTTTTTACAGCTCGACTCGATAAGTGTTGGTGCAGTCAGTTTTACCATGCAGATAAGATGGTACATTAAACATGTAAGAGTTTAGCAGGTTGAATGGTCTGCTGCAATAAATGACATATACTGTGGTGATATGCATTTAGAAAGACGGTTGAATATTGGCAGGCATTAAACAACGTTAGGAACCGTCTTTTTAATGTGCAAAACCACTTGTTTTGTTTTAGGGATATGTATAACAGGAACCGTCCTATTAATGAACCCTTTCCCTTTGTCTGTCTCTCTTTCTTTCCAATTTTATTTATCCTTTTGACTTTAAATGTCCTTTTTCCCCTTTAATGCAAGAGAGATCCAATGAACCCTTTGGTAGTTGTCAAATGGGGATTAGTTTTATGGCGGGATTTTCTGCATACACAAGACATAAAACTCGAGACTTCCACACGATTTTAAGCTGCTTATCACTTGGACTAATTATGTTGGTTATATACGATTAGTTTGTAAAACAAAAACGGGACAAAATCTAAAGAATCAGAAAGGGCCTGAAAAACAAAAGAATTAGTCGTATATAACCAACATAATTAGTTAGATGGACACTTCATGCTTGTTTCACTTGTGGTGCTTGGTTGCCCATACCCACAGGTTCCATGAAAAAATACGTCTAGAACGTTCTTTTAATCCTCTCCGGAAAAATTATTAAACATAACAAGATTTATATCTATAAAAAATAATTTTTTATATATAATATATTGAAATATCTAATATAATAAGATTCATATATATAAATATTTTTTAATTTCTGAATATCTTATCCGAATTTAAAATCACTATCATACCCGATTTAAAATTTTTGGTTATCCAATTTAAATTATCTAAAAAACTAAAAAAATGAATTAGATATCTAAATTTTCAGATCAGATCATCGGATAAACAGATTAAATTGATAGTGTTATATTTTTTTACACATACCTAATCGTGGGATTGTGAAATTGAGATGTTTTTTTTAATCTTTTATTAAATATTTTATAAAATTGGGTGGCCATTAACCCCTTCAATATACACCTACTCTGCTAGTGATTCATGACTTTGTACATAATTTTTCTTAATATATTTTTTCAAGTGCATAATGGGTGGATTAAGTCTTACATAATACAATTAGACTTATAATATATAGTTTAATAAGTGAAAGATATGGTCAATGAAAAAAACATAGAGATGATTTTTCTAGTAATAAACTAAATAGTCTAAGGAGAATATTCTTAATTAAATATTTTTAATCATATAAATAATCCCTAGATAACACCTTGCTCTTTTCTCTTATTAAAAAAAAGCTTATATATAAATAATTATTAAATAATAAATAAATAAAATATATTACAATATTTTAAACTCGTGAGTGATTTTTTAAGAGAAATAATTATATATTTAAAATGTTGATATTTAAATCTATAAAAAATAAAATAATAACCATACTTTTATTTGTTTTAATTTTTTTTCGATGTCATCACACATAACATAAAATCCCTTTGCCCCTAATTTAGGGGATTCTAATTTCCTCCTTTTTGTCTCTTATATTTATATCTATTTTGGGGCCTTTGTCATTATGTATCACCTTGATGTAGCCACTATTATAATTAGAGTTGATGCGTCTGCTATGTGACTGTGACTGGAAAAATGTTAAACCATACATTAAAATTAAATAATTAAATAATTATTTATTAAATAAAAATATATTATATTTTTATATTAAGATTTAAGCTCATATAATATAAGATAATATGAATATTTTTAACTAATTAATAGATCTTTTGTAAGACTGACTTTATTGTTAATGTGTTGTAACCATCTTTCTATAGTTAAGGACCTCTAGTGTAATTTATACGTTTTTATAAAATTCGGGTTTACTAAAATAAGATAAAAAATGATTTTCTGTCATTTGTTTTATATGATATTAATTAAAGATAAATTACTGTAATAATCACTTACGTTTAGTTAACATATATTTTTGATAACTGATGTTAAAATTGGATATTTTGATCATTTATTTTTTTATTAAATAAACTTTTAATCACTCAAATACTAATTTTTGTTATCATAATAATATACACATTAATAAAAAATATTTATTTTAATTTTATCCTTAAATTTAAAAAAATCATTTTCACCCCATAAAAAGTACACGCTCAAACCTTAAAATACTATCCATTTTATCTTTATATATTTTTTAAATTGAGTATATAAATCATGTCTCATTTCCGCTGATCATGTCATAATTAGTTGGTTGGTCATTTTCCATTCTTAATACACCATGTATTTTGTACACGTAAATTTAGGAGAAATTATATCATGTGTCAATCCCACTTATCTATGAGACCAACCACTAAAAATTATTCACCTTATTAATTTTTAATTTTTTAAAATTTATTTAAAAAATATAACATGAAAAAATTGATAAGGTAAGTAATTTTTAGTGGTTGATTCCATAAACACGTGGTAAGACTAATCCATGATATAATTTTTCTAAATTTAGGGTTCCAATGGGCATAGTATCAGAATATGACAGATAAGATGAAATACTAGTCAAACCAATTTTTGGTTAATTTCTAGACTAAATTTATCCAATTAATTAATAAATTATTAATTGAAGTATATCAGTCTTAACTCTAGAAAAAAATATGATAATTTATTAGTTTATTTTGGGTTTTTCTTATATATTTCACTATTACTCTATAATATTTTATTTTTTCTACTATGTATTTAATTTAATTTGTTTTATTTTGGGCCTTCATTTTTACGAAGCCACGTGTGGTCTTACATGTAAAGAACCATTCTTGTTCATATGTTAGAATCTCTAACAAAAGAAATTTTGGTTTTACTGATAATCGGTCGGTTTAATTAGATAAAATATTAGAATTTTTAAATAGTGTAAAAAATAAATAAATCCTAACACTTTAAATAAAATCGATTTAATTAATAAAGTCATCACTACAGTAATATATAATCTAAATTAATAAATTAAATATTAATATTAAAAAAAATAACCGTTTAGTAAACCATTTTATTTGACTAAATTTAAAAAATACATAAGTTGAACAAGTTATAAGTTTTAATACGGACGTGGAGTTGTCAAATGAAGGGAAAAATTTTGTTATTTTTTTTTTATTTTATCTTGATTAATCTTATTAACGCGTGTCGTATATCTAATTTTGATAGGTTACATGTAAGTTTTTCATTAAATATTTTATATATTAAAATTTTAAAATTATTTAAATAATATTAAATTATTTATCATTCGGATCAATTTTAATTTAAAAAATCATTTAATAAAAGTCTGCGGCGGGAATGATAGAACGTGGGTGGGGCCGAGCCAGTTTTAATAGTGTTCGCGAAAAAGGTATATTTTGGACTTATCTCTCTGTAATTAATAATTTATCAAAAAATCCCAAAGTCTAAACACAGAAGACGACAAACGGCACCTTTTTGAGTGTCGTAACTCCCAAACTAATCTCTCCTGTCTTGTCGGCTTCTATCTCAGCCTTTTCTTTGTCGTAACAACTGTTTTTAGGTTGTTTGTTTTTTAAGGTCGATTTTATCTAGAATTACCCCTCAACCCAGGCGGTAGATACAAAATATATAAATTTTTATATTTATTTTAAAAAATAAAATAATATATAAATCTATAAATTTAAAACATAAATTTAATGTTTACTCTTTAATTTAATGTTTAAAGATTTATATTTTAAATCTTAAAATTTAAAATTAATAATTAAATTTTAAATCATATAATTTAAATATGATTAATTATAATTTTTTTTACAAAACCATATGTATCAAAACTAATCCTTTTTATAAATATAATTATGTAATATGAAGTTGACATAATAATATAATATAACTGTTTTATATAATTCTTTCTGAAAAAGTCAAAAATGAAAAATGTCATTATTCATGTACAATAAGCTTGCAATGGCTGAATTTTGAAGCTTTGATAAAGCCGATATGGACTCATCTTGATTTTGAATAATTATGTAATATCCAGTTTTGTATTGATTTTTAAATTATTTTTTTAGGTAAAAGCTAATTTAAGATTAAAAATAATAAAAAAGTAAGTGATTTTTAGGTCAAAAATATTTTTAAATTTGGTTTGAAATTTGAAATGCTTCTGTAAGCTGTAACTCTGCAGGTGGGTAGAAAATAGGGTAGTAGTAAAGCATAAACTTTTTTTATTTCATTAATTTAAAATTATTAATACTCTAATGTATATTTAAAATAAATGGTGTTATTTTAAAAATAGGTGATGCTTGAAACCACTAACAACAAAGTTGTTCATTTAATTATTTGTGATGGGGTTTTGATGGTGACGGATCCAAAAATTTATTTAAGGATGAATATATATAAAATTTTATGGTGGACATAAACTTTAAATATTATAAAATTTAAAGAATTAATTCGTAAAATTTATAAAAAATAAGGATAAATACATGATTTTAAAAAGTTCAGGATTGACACGGATCATCTTCCTTGTAGTATAGATCCGTCACCAAGTTTTGATGATGAATAAAGAGTTGCTTTTTCATTTGTATATATAAACAAATGTCATAATCTTGAAATAAAAAATATTTAGTAATTTATTTTTGAAATTTATTTTGATAAACATATTGCATGTAAATTGCCAAATGGCTGATTTTTCTATATAACCGAACCCAGACCAACAGCAGACAACACCAAAAAACAGCTTTAGTTCCCTGTCTCATCTGTGTGTCGAAGATGGTGGCACTAGAAACGAGCCCCAGAGCAGCCATGAACGCGAGAATAGTCGGGAGTGGCAGCGAGACCATGGTGTTGGCGCACGGGTTCGGGGGAGACCAATCTGTGTGGGAGAAACTCCTGCCTTGCCTGACACAACATTACCAGGTTGTCGTCTTCGACTGGACTTTTTCCGGCGCTGTAAAGGACCCCAACCTCTTCGATCCTTCCAAATACTCTTCATACGACGCATTTGCCGATGACTTGATCGCTCTCATGGACGAGCTCCAATTGAAACATTCGGTATTTATCGGTCACTCCATGTCGGGTATGATCGGTTGCCTGGCTTCCATTAAAAGACCTCAGCTTTTCACCAGACTCGTTCTTGTTGCAGCTTCTCCTAGGTATTTCCCTTTTTTTTTCTTAAAAAAAATCCGAAACTATAAATACCGAAAAAAGATTTTTATTTTCTCGTGTTTTTTAAATTGTGTGGATGCAAATATATTATTTATATATTTCCAACCTCAATAATTATTACTGTAGGATACAATTTCATATCAAAACTTGTCTTTCTAGTTTCTTCTGTACCATAGTTTTATGATTGATATTTACTTTGTGCAGGTACATTAACATAGATGATTATGAAGGTGGATTTAACGAAGCAGGGATTGATGGCATCATATCGAGCATCGAAACCGACTACGAAAACTGGATAGCGAACTTTCCGACGAACGTCGTCGACAATTCAGACCCGGACTCAGTCGAACACATGAGAAATGGCTTAAAGAGTATGAGGCGTGAATTTGCTGCTCCGTTGGCGAAAATTGTGTTTCTTAGCGACGAAAGGGACATTCTCGACAAGGTTACTACGCCATGCACCATCATTCAGTCCACGAGCGACATCGTCGTGCCCAGTTCTGTTGGCCACTACATGCAGAAGAAGATCAAAGGGAAATCGACGGTGGAGATGGTCAACACCAAGGGTCATTTCCCTCACTTGACTGCACATCTTGAGCTCCTTGCTGTGCTTGGTAGAGTTTTAGGGTTTAAAATTTGATAAAAAAAAGGATAAGGTTGGAAATAAATTATATATGTTTATTTGTTAGTAATATTACTTTGGCTTTTATTATAGTTTTTATTGCATTTTTTTACATATAAAAATTAATATTATCTTAAATTGAATATGTATTATATGAATTAGTATCGTTGTCGTTGCAATATTTAGAGAGGGTTATATAATTTTTTTTTTAAAAATTAAGAATAGTTTTAAGTATAATATAAAAAATCGAATAATTTTTTTATTTGATTGTTGCTTCAGAGACCTTTTTGTGTGTTTTAAATAAAAATTTATATAAAAAAATTGAGTGCAATAATCATATATATAAGTTAAAATATAATTTTACAAAATTATTTTATTAATCTATTGTAATATCAAATAAAGCAAGGATTCAACTTGAATAAAATATCTTTGGTATGCAAAATATAAATCTTAAACATATAAAATAATAAATAAACCAGTTCTTTTATAAATATAAATAAATATAACTATTACCGTGACAATATTTTTGAATATTTTTAAATGATAAAATGGATTTCGGGCCGACCCAACACTGATCCAACTCAAATCCGGAAAAGAAAAGTT
Source organism: Abelmoschus esculentus (assembly GCA_035048815.1). Classification (NCBI taxonomy): domain Eukaryota; kingdom Viridiplantae; phylum Streptophyta; class Magnoliopsida; order Malvales; family Malvaceae; genus Abelmoschus; species Abelmoschus esculentus. The sequence goes on from JAUCBN010000032.1 coordinate 988,969, forward strand.
TGCATGCCGCATCTGGGCTCAGCCGGACACGTCCACAATGAGCGGATTATGAGTTCTTTTGAATTTGCCTTTCGCTCAATTTTCAAAAGCAAGAGCAACAAGGTCAAAGTTGCTGGGTCATTCTCGTAGGCTATTTATAAGATCAATCGATTAAATATATTTAATTAATTAATTTTTATTTTATTATCAAATATAGATAATTTACGGTAAATATTAATAAAAATTCACTTAATAAAAAATATGAGATAAAAAATAATTATATAAATATATTTAATTAATTAATCTCGGAGATAACATAATGATAATGATTTATGATATAATTATTATTATATAATAATAATAATATTGTTGAAATATATTACTATAAAAAATAATATTTTACAATAACCGTTATAACCGTTATACATATATTATTATTATTATATATACATAATAAAATAATATAATAAAAAACTTTGACCATAACTATAATTTAAATCTATAATTAATATTTTAGCGCTATTAAAAGATCAAATCAGAATAGATTCACTAAATAACAAGGAGATATATTTTATTATTTTATACGAATTTAAATCTAGATAATATATTATGTATCTATTTAATAAAAAAATAAACCAGAAAATATTGTTTTAATATTCTGTGACGTCATTTTATTACTCTTCCCGCGTCTTACAATTTTCTTCTGCTTTGACTTTTATTCCACATGTGCTCCCTTCTCTATAATTCGCTTAATCATTACAACTATCCGCGTTTTCGCATTCAATTCACCAACGTTTCCGCCAGTTCTCCGCCCTCTTCGCCGCTGCTCAACCGGAATCTTTCCGATCGGATCACGTGTCAAAGCATGTCTTGCTCTTCCGAAACTCCCTCGCCAACTCTCCGAACCGTCACCATATCTTATTACGAACTCAAGGTGAGTTCTCTAATAATCTTCTGCTTTCCTGAGTTGAATCGTTTTGTATTGGATTTCAAACAGAATTGACCGTGATTCATGTGGTTTGATATTCTGAGTTTCCTTGCATTTTCCTGCTGTTTCTTTGCAACCAAACAGAGTTAATGACGTTTTGGATTTTGCGTATACGTATCTGCATGTGTCAGATTTTAGAACGTTTAATATTTTTTTAACTCTCGTTTATGGAAATGTACTGAAACAGGACAAGGATGCTGATCTGTCATTGAAAATTGAAGAAGGATTTGGACCGAATGGTCTTGGAATTCTATCAATTACTAATGTATGTACCTTTTCTCTCTCTCTTTCCTGCAAATTTGTTTGTTCATGAGTTTATTTTCATTTGCAATTATTTCTTCCATATGATTTTATTTTATTTGACTCTGTATTCTGTAATCATTAGTAGTTTATTTACAGGTTCCAGATTTTCCTTCATTACGTCGAAATCTTTTATGCCTGTCAGCTAGGTATAAAATTTGTTTCAATACAAAATTATCTTATGAATCATCAAGGAAGAGAACTGAAAAATATTTATAAATTTCCTTCTTAACAGATTAGCTGCCTTGCCTGAAGATGTGAAGAAGGAACTTGAGGATCCTCAGAGTAGGTAATTATTTTGCTTCTTTTTTATCTTTAAAATTTATTTTTCTTGATAATCGAGATTTTTTTATATTGTAATTGTTAAAAGAAAGGAACCTTATACCATTTAGGAAAGAATCAAGAAAGGTTATCATATTGTTACCTCTAATTTACTATGTCTTAATGATATCACAATCTTAATTTATCTAATTACATTTATTGCTCTTACAGTAATGGTCCTCTGTTTATTTATTATAAATGCATGGCCGTTGTCGGTTGTTCTTAAATAGAGTGTCTCGTTAAGGCATCATGTTGGATACTGTTTCCTTTATGCTCTGTTCTCAACCGTCTCTTACCTGTAGGTACAATTTTGGATGGAGTCATGGGAAAGAGCAGCTTGAATCTGGGAAACCTGGTAAATGATTACACAATTTGAATTCTACAACTCAACATGTTTACATGAGTTAATACCGTGTATTTTTGTTGATTTTATTTGTATTTGTATGTAATCCTAGAACATAAAGAACCCAATAGCTGATATAAAGCAGACCTCACTAACATTCTAGTTTAACTCAACACTAAAACATTAGGTTGCTTATAACATTAACCTTGTTCATATGCGGTCTTTGTTACTGATATGTTCAATTCTAAGTTACATTTAGAGGAGAGACTTTTTCAATTAGTTTATTGTCAGACCTGAAACAAAATTAAGAGACTTAAAGTTCTATATTTGTTGCAAGATTTTAAATCTAGGCGCTTTTTATATGTGAAGTGATGTGAACTGCCTTGAAAATGTCTTCTTCCTATTTAATTGATTTTGATATATCTATTTAGTTTATATTCAAATTGTGCTTCTTTTTTCTTCTTGAGTCCTTTAAATTTTGTTTGCCTTACAATGACTTCAACCTTTTTCTCTTAATGTTGTGAAGATCTTCTGAAAGGTTCATTCTATGCGAATCCCCTACTTGATGTGCCAACCAATGACACATCCTTGATTCAGAGGTAAATGTGAAAGAAGGCATTGATGAGTAACATATTTGCATTTTCCTTATGAAATGTTATCTTTGGTGGCACAGAGACCAGTCCCATATTTATATTGACTCTAGGGTCTGATATCATATAGCATGTGCACTATGTGTCTATGCTATATGTGATTGTGCTCAAATGTTTAATTGATCCCCCATGCTCTGCCTTGTAGGTATGCATCATACTGTGGAGCAAATATTTGGCCTCAGGCTGCTTTGCCAGAACTTGAATTGGGTATGTCCACTTTTCTGCTTAGAAAAATAAAGAAATTTAAGCATGTTATGCTCTTTTTGTGAGTTATGAATTGCTGTAAAGAAATAATTTCAAACATTTGTTTATTTTGTTTTCAAGCTCCATCTTATATATCACCTGACATAGGATTTTCTAAATGTTGATTATTGGACTCTGCTCTGTAGCTTTCAAAGCTCTGGGAAAGCTGATCTTTGATGTGGGGTTGCTGGTGGCATATCACTGTGATCGCTATGGTAAATTTCCCTTGAATTCCAGTCTCTAAATACATATAATGTGAAACTGAATAGTTGCATTTCTAGACCTAAATCATACATACCAGCTTCATTGACTGATCAGTATTTTGTAGTTGAGATTAAACGTTTGAAAATTGAAGGGTGGCCGCATTTCAACATTTTGAAATTCGTATATTTTGATCTGGCCTTATACCTTGATGTATGTGCTGGATTGAGCCTAGTCCTTATGAGTAAATTGACAACTTTATGCAGTTTCTTGGTTCTATAACCTGTTAAATTTATCTTAAAAGAGAGGACAAGGTCTTTTTGTACGCCATCTTGAGTTACTCTAACTTTATCATCACATGATCAGTTTCTAGGGGGATGAAAATGCAAAAGGATGAAGGTTTTGAACAAATACTCCTTCGCTCTCGTTGTCAGAAAGGGCGTTTGCTTTATTACTTCCCTGCGCAACTGAGGTCCCCCCTAACTTTCTGTTTATATATCCTTCCACAGTTGAACAATTAAGCTTCTCTCTCTAGCTTCTAGAATGTATGAAGTAATATATGATGTTACTTGCAGTAATCATGAAGAAAACAGTGATTCTATGTCATCTTGGTGTGGATGGCATTCTGACCATGGCTCATTGACAGGTGATTTGTCTTAATCTTTTCATGGTCTTGCAAAAAAAAATGATAGCATAGTTGTCAGTTCTTTGTCTATCCCTGATATCTGCATCAATTTAATTTGTAGGTCTGACATGTGGCATGTTTAAGAGAAATGGTGTAGAAATATCTTGTCCTGATAGTGCAGCTGGCCTTTATATAAGAACACGGAGTGGTGAAATAGTCAAAGTATGCATTCTTGGTCACAGTACTCTACTTATCAACAATTGCATCACATGATCATGCAAATTTATTATGCCTTGTTTTCATCAATAATCTCTTGTCTAGGACTTGTAGTTTATTGTATTTTAAATGGAATCATAATAGCCAATGTGTTAAGTCTCCTCAATGGGATAATATTTGAAGTTCCTTCAAGGAGGAATATTAAATTAAAAATGCTGGCAAGAATGAGCTTGTAATTTGAGAAATCGAAAAAAGGCTTGCACAAGCAAAAGTGAAAATGTTTACCTTCTATTACTTATGATTGCCACATATTTATTCTATTAACTTGTGCTTTTATGCACTAGGCAATATTTGGAGAAGATGAAATAGCATACCAAATTGGCGAGACCACTGAAATACTTTCTCAAGGTTATCTTTGTGCAACACCTCATTGTGTTCGGGTATTTTCTCTCTCTCTCTCTCGGGGAAAAATATATTTGTTTAGTTTCTATTATCCATTTACACTACCTTCCTTTATAATATACTTTATTCATTGATTCTGTTAGGCACCAAAAGGGAAGGAGGCTTCTGGCATTGATCGAACAACATTTGCATTATTTATGCAACCTGATTGGTATGTATCTATAATGTGTAATATCATGTTTATTGACTTATGCCAGATTGATTTAACAGTCGAATAATGAACAAAGATGGTGCGTTTCTACATTTTCTGCTCAGCAGTTGGTTATGTTTTCTTGCCATTATCTGTTGTTAAGAAATCGGTTATTACCATTCTGCTACGCAACTCATCTCCACTTAATGATGTCTATTTTTCTAATGCAGGGATGAAACACTCAATTTTCCTGAGAACGTTCATATTCATAAAGAGGTATGTTCTCTATAATTCTACCATTGTTAGAAGTGAAAATCCGTTGCACCAGTTATTGGATTCGGAAGAAACTTAGTTCTAGAAGTCCAGCTTTAACTTTCAAAATTAGTTGCATAGAGACAGACAGAGAGAGAGAGAGCTTGCATTCTGCTCATTGATTGTCAACTTGAGCTTTCATAACCTGAGCTATGAGCAAGCAAGCGAACTATAACGGTTCGGTTTTTATCTTGAATCGAACTCAAAACTCGTACAACTTGAGTTTGATTCGATTCGAGTTACATCTTTAGAACCAAAATAGGCAAATGCTAGTTTTATCATGAATGTGTAGGGGGTCTCACCCTCGCACACTAGTTGATGCTGATGTTTTGTTGTTCAATGGTTTCAGCTGATACCACCAAATGGCAGTCTTACTTTCGGAGAGTATTCCGAGATGCTCCTCGACAAATATTACCACAAGAAAACATGAACTGAAAATTTTATACCATAGTTCCCTTATAGGTACACCACAAAATAAAATAATGAATAATATCTGCTTTGTAAGATTCATGTTCTTTTCATAAGTACAAAACAAACTTATAGCTCATTTGATAAAGAAAAATGGTGTGGAACATTGCTCATGTAATGAAATTAACCCATAATTTTCCTACAAATTTATTGTTTTTCTCCAACTAACATTCTTTCTGTAACAAATAAATACAAGGTCAGTATGCCACAATCTTGGATCCATTTTTGTAGATACAAGAAAGATATCACAATCAATTGTCTCACACCTATAATGCTTGAAAATCTCCTAATATAATGTAAGCATTTTTTGAGTCAATTGCATTGCCTCTCCCATTCATGGCTTCTTGTGTTCAAGAGCTTCATTTCTCTCACATGAACATCCCTATAACAGTCGGTCGAATGATTCCGATCTCGCCGGCCGGTCCCATTCCTGTGGTCCCTGGGAGCAGGCTATACTTGTCCAACCTTGATAATATGATCGGAGCTCGAGTTTTCACTCCAACTGTGTATTTTTATAGATCAGAAGATGTGAGTTCCAATAGAAAACCGGTTGTGGAAACTTTGTGTGATGCACTAGCCAGAGTTTTGGTTCCTTACTATCCTTTATCTAGTCGGCTCAGAGAGGATTCAGATGGGAAACTCGAAGTGTTTTTCGGACGAGAACAGGGTGCACTTATGGTGGAGGCACACTCCGATATGGCTTTAGTGGAATTAGGAGACCTCACCGTGCCTAACCCGGCTTGGACGCCGTTAAACTACCGGTTCCCCGACGAAGAACCGTATAAAGTCACTGACATGCCATTAGCCATAGCTCAGGTGACCCTTTTTGCTTGTGGTGGCTTTAGCCTTGGTCTTAGGCTTTGTCATTGCATATGTGATGGTGTTGGTGCTATGCAGTTTCTTGCAGCATGGGCTGCTACTGCAAAAACTGGTACATTGGTAACGGACCCTGTGCCTTGTTGGGACAGGGAATTTTTCCGGCCACAAAATCCACCGACAATAAAATACCGGCATCCCGAGTTCATGAGTATCGAAGAAGGTTCGAGTTTAACAACAAGTTTATGGAAATCCAAGCCTGTTCAAAAGTGTTACAAGGTTAGCCATCAGTTCCAAGCTCAACTAAAATCACTAGCTCAACCGAACGACATGCTTGGCTGCTCCACCTTCGACGCAATGGCGGCTCATGTTTGGAGATCATGGGTGAAAGCACTCGATGTAAAGCCACTAGACTATGAACTTAGGCTCACATTCTCAGTCAATGCTCGTCCCAAACTGAAGAACCCACCATTGAAACAAGGATTTTACGGCAATGCAGTCTGCGTGGCATGTGCAACGAGCATGGTTTACGATCTTAGCAACGGTAGTCTCCCGGAAACTGCTCGACTGGTTCGTGAAGCCAGGCTCGGTATATCGGAGGAATACGTAAGATCAACTGTCGACTACATGGAAATTAGTAGGCCTAAAAGGCTTGAATTTGGAGGGAAACTGACCATAACACAGTGGACTAGATTTTCATTGTATGAATCTGCTGATTTTGGTTGGGGCAGGCCAATCTATGCTGGTCCGATTGACCTGACCCCGACACCACAGGTTTGCATGTTCTTGCCGGACGGAACCGCTAAATCCGATGGAGCAACGGTGGTTTGTATCTGCTTGCCCGAGTCTGCCACCCATAAATTTACCGAGTTCTTATGTTTGAAGGATTTCATTTCGTATGATGGAAGTGAATGAAAATTTTATAATATGTTTATGACATAATTGTCAATATATTAACTTTCTTCTTTCACCCTTTCCTATTTGTAAGACAATCTTGTTGATGTATGAGATGGCTGTGCGCAAAAGAAATTCTTTTGCAGCAAAGAGCGGCAGCAGCCTCTTTGTTGGTTAAACTTGTTGCGCAGCCAATGCATGGTCCTACAGAAGCAATCTCATCTGGGGATATGAAAGATGGAAAGAATACGGCGGAGTGGAAAAGTTTGATTAAAATCCAAGGTGGTAGTTGCCCTTTTAGAAAAAATAAGAAAGTTCAGAATCTGATTGTAAAGTGGAAAAGAACAAGTCAATCAACAATGATCGCATAGCGCAGTGGATTAGCGCGTCTGACTTCGGATCAGAAGGTCGTGGGTTCGACTCCCACTGTGGTCGATTTTTTTTACTGTGATATTGCCTGCTCATTTGATTTCTCGAGCATTATAATCCTGAAAGAGTTTCACTATTTTTAACGTCTCATCGTCAAATTAATACAAATTAAACCTCAGCCGTTTAGAAATCGAACTTCAAACCGTCAAAACCGAGTCCAAAGATTCACGACGATCATAAAGAAATTTAATCTAGTCAGTCAAGAAATCTGGAAAGTTTAAGAAGCAAAATATGACAAAACTGTTTTTCCCAATGTTGATATGAAGTTTATGATGTGGATGAGCCATACAAGATCAAGACCGTCTCCCCTGCTTTCATGGAATCAATCAAGGATTCAGAAAATATACACGCAGGCAATTGAAGTGATCAGTGTAGTCAGGAGTATCGAGATGAGGTTCACAGCATCGTTGTCGAGATAGTTACGGCCCGAGATCTTTCTCACTGTTGGTCCAGGTTTTTCAACAACCTGCAAGAGAGAGTGGTACAAATTCAAGATGCAGGAAGCATTGAAATGGTTCACTTAGTTATAAGGCCTATGTTCTATGTACCTTCTTTCGGACAACGCAGAAGCCACTGAATTGAAAGGTTGCTCCTAGGACAGAACGTATGATACTTCCTAAAAGTCCGGCCGCCGCAGACAGGGGTATAACCAATAGCTCCTTCATTCCTGTATCAAAACAGCTTGTAGTGTGGAGTCCGACAAGAGCAAACGTTATACCGATGGCTGTCCCTGCTGACAAAGCTGATAGATGGCCTATTTTCGTCACGCCTCCGTTTGTGCCCCTTGGAACACGCTGCAACAAAGAAGCAAAGTGATCAAGAAAAGTGAATTGGACATCAGAACTATCAATTATGTGTTCTGCATAGCAAACTATAAATGCTGGATCCTAGAATGTCAGAACAGTCGATTTTTCGGAATAGACATAGAATTGATCTCCGAGAAAACAATCGATGACTCAAACAAGAATCCATCGGTACATGATGGAGTATTCTTAAACCAAATTTGGGAAACAGAATATGTACCTTAGAAGTTGTGATCAACCATGGCCGTTCACTGCTAAGAACACCGATCTCCGAGGAACAATAGTCGCTGTTGCAACAAGCATAATGACCGATTATACCACCGATCAATCTCGTGACAGAAACCGATTCATTCGAGTCGAGGCACTTGTCCTCCCGTCCAGTCAGGCCCCCAACAGCCACACACAAAACTGCTGCAACACCGCTATTTAGCAAAACTCGTATCCTGAAATCAAGAAATTGGGGAATTACACTGTCAAAACAAAGAATCCTCAATCCAATATACAAGTTCTTGGTTGGATTCATCATCATATTGAAGTTCAAATCGTTGTTCCTGAAATCAACTCATTTAATTTCTAGCAAATTCTTTCAGATTCAGTGTTTCTAAGTTCATTTTCAACCAACGATAAATCTCTAAACTAATAGTAACTCAATCTCAGCGAGTTATGAATTTACCAGTTATTTCGCCTATTGTCCTTTAAACCAGGGTCGATTAGTGGTTTCCTTACTTCTCCATCTTCGATGAGCTTCGACGAAGTAAAGAAGAAGATCAGCAACATTGCACCAAACCTGAAATTACCATTTCTTGATGATTTTCCTGGCATCCAAACAAAATATAAAGAAAAGAAAAGGAAGGACCTGTATCCGACAGCAAAATGGATAGTCATTACGAAAAATACGACGACAGCTCCGTACAAATCCAGAGATTTTCTTCTGTAGGATCTAATCGCGATTAAGGAAGAGATTAAAACAGGGATTAATGGTTGTATTATACTAATCTCCATCTTCTTTCTTGTTGAGAATTTGCTGGGAAAATTTCTACTCTTAGTTCTTTCTTCACTTGAGACAACAGTTTTTATAGTTGGTGTCAGTTGGAAAAGGTTAACAGATTTTAGATTTAGTTATAACCGGTATTTTAATATTTCCAGGTGTATAAAAAAAATTTAATTCAGGAAATAAAATTATTAAAAACACTGCGTTTTGAAGAAGAAAAAAAAACTAGATTAAAAAAATACTATTTTTCCTTCAATTGTGCAAACTAATTACAAAATGCCATCTCGAACAAAATAAAATATTTATTATGCTCTTCAATTGTTTTAAATTAGAATAAATATGAGAAATTATTTATATACATATTTGTTGTATATATGAAAAATATAGAATTTAAATTAAATATTATTCATAATTGTATATTTAAAATATTAATTTTAATATTATTATCAAATATCGATATTTTTTATTTTTTACAATTCAATAATTTTAATTTTGTGGCATGTTATTTAGTATTTTTTTTATTTTTTTGACATATTTTTTTAATTGTTTGTTTGATTCTTTATTTGATTTTTTTATCAAGGTTGGATTGATGCTGCCACGATTGATAATATGTCATTTTTTTATTAATTTGTTGATCTTATTTTTGATCCTCAAACTGGATTTAGATACGAACTCATAATCATCATTTTTGTTCGTAATTGAGTTGTAGTGGTGACTATGTTATCAACGTACTTTATTATTATATGTATTTTTTAATATTTTTTGTTGTTGGTTTTTATCCTACACCGTCGAACATTAGTAATATTTGTATCTATTTTATCTTGATTCTTTAAATTATGATTTTTACCTTTTTCTTGTATGATTCTATTTATGATCTACATAGGGACGGGCCAAGATTTAGGGTTGAGGGGAGCTAACATAAATGTTTAGAAGTTGAGAGCAATTTCATAAAAAATCAATTTAAAAAAATAAATAAAAAGATAAAAATAAAAAAAAAATTCGGGAAGCGATTGCCCCTCCCACACCCATATAGTTCCGTCCCTGAATCTACAGACATTAATTTCTATGTTTTTATTTATAAAAATATATTCGGATCAAGTTTATTTACATGGAAATCTAATAAATAAATAAATAAAAAAGCCGCAGGGGATTACTCCAAGCTAAGAACAACTCGTATCGTATTCCACTCTAGGCAGTCGAACAATATGGTCATCTTTATTCCGAAGCACAAATGGAAAACCGTTTTCCGGTATGTTCGTGATATAGGATACATTTAACATTCTCTCAGAATTTTTCAGCATTCTTACAAGAGTAGACTCTCTAAACTGCTTAAACAGAATCAAGGATTCAGAAAATGTACACACAAGCAATTGAAGTCAGCAGTGTGGTCAGTAAAATCGAGACGAGGTTCACCGCATTGTTGTCGAGAAAGTCGAGACCTGAAATCTTCCTCACTGTTGGTCCAGGTTTTCCAACAACCTGCAAAGGGATTAAAAAGAAATAATGATGGAAGAAACTTGAATGGGATACTTATCATGGCAAGCCTATGATATCCAATATACCTTATTTCGGACCGTGCAGAACCCACTAAATTGCAGGGTTGCTCCCAGCAGAGAATCTATAAGACTTCCTAAAAGGCCGGCCACCGCAGAAAGGGGTATAACCAATAGCTGCTTCATGGCCATTCCATCCGAACATCGTGTAGTGAAAAATCCAACAAGAACAAATGTTAAACCGATGACACTCCCCGCTGCCAAAGCGGCTAGAAGTCCTGTTTTCGTCACACCTCCATTTGTGCCCCTTCGAACAGGCTGGTAACCATTCACCATGATGTTAGCAAACACACACACAACAAAAGAAAACTCTTTCTTTCCCAGATTAACTTAATCAATAACATATACAAAAAAAGGTTGCAAACATCATAACTATCAACTATGTGTTTCAAATGGCAACTATAAACGCACGGACTCCGGATTAGAATGCCAGCTGAATAGTAGCTTTAACTTATGGACAAAACCAGCAGATTCATTTTACCAGAAAGATCATATTCAGAAAACCATCTAAAACTATCAGCAGGAAAGTCGGTAACTCCGAGCAGAACATGATAAATAACCATCTAAATTCTAAAACCATACCAAATTTGGGGAAAGAAATTCTACCTTAAAAGTTGGAATGATCATCTTCAGAAAAAACATCTAAAACTATCAGCAGGAAAGTCGGTAACTCCGAGCAGAACATCATAGATAACAATCTAAAACCATACCAAATTTGGGGAAAGAAATTCTACCTTAAAAGTTGTGATCAATAGCGGCTGGTCGTCGCTAAGAACACCAAGCTCTGAGGACCAGGTATCACCATTGCAGCAACAGTAATGACCAATAATGCCACCAATCAACGATGTGATAAGAACCGAGTCTTTGGAGTCCAAGCATTTGTCCTCCCATCCAGTCAAGTTCCCAATAGCCACAGACAAAACAGCTGCAATACCACTATTGAAAAAAACTTGTATCCTGAAATGAAGAAATTAGGGAATTAACCAGTCAAAGCAAGAATCTACAAGTTCTAGCTTGGATTCAAATTCATCATCGGATTCACTACCTCTAATTTCAATACCACTAAATTGATTCCTCAATTGAGAAATAAACAGTCGTTGATTTGAAGAGAGTAATGAACAACATACCAGTTTCTTTGTCCACCTTCCTTGAAATCAGCATCAACTTGTCGCTTCTTATCTTCTCCAACTTTGGTAAGCTTCGATGAAGAAAAGAAGAAAACCAGCAACATTGCACCGAACCTGTATCCGACAGCGAAGTGAATAGTCATGACGAGAAACCCGGCGAGAGCTCCGGATAAATCGAGAGACTTTCTTCTGTAGGATCTAATTGCGATTAAGGAAGAGATTAAAACAGCGATTAAGGGTTGGATTAGAGCGTTCTCCATCTTCTTTCGTGGCCGTCTCTGAGGCTGGGGAGGAGATTTTGACGGAGAAGTTCAAGTCTCAAAGATTCGAAGTCAGAAATGTCACGCCGTAGCCCAGTCATCTACGTAATCAGTACATTAATTAATTGATTGATTAATATGGGAAGTTACGGTCTTAAAAAATGGCGGTATCGTTTTTTATAAAATTTGTAAAATATTAGATATACACTTTTTAGTGTATACAAGAATTTTTATAATTTTTGTAAAAAAAAACAGTATATATCAAAATTTTTATACTTTTTGTAAGAAATTTGGTTTAAAAACTGAAATTCTTACAGTTTTTGTAAGAAATTCGGTATATACTGTTTTTTTTAAAAAAATTATAAGAATTTCGATATATACCGAAAAATGTGTACCGAATTTCTTACAACTTTTATAAGAAAAACGGTATATCGTTTTTAGCCTTTTTTTAAGGTTATCTTTTTTTAGAATCATCCTGATTAATATACCAAATTATATGGAGTAAAAATCCTTTACCGCACACATTTTAAATTATGTTAAAAGATTAAAAATCAAATTTTAAACTTAATCTTAATTTTACATCATAAATCATACACTCTATTTCTAATTTTCTAAACCTTAATTATAATTCTTAATTTTAAATCATAAATCCACTATTTTTAATAAAAATATCAATAAAAATAATATAATAAAAAAGACAGACAATCTACATCCTGTACACAGAAAAAACAAATTTGTTTTAATTTAAAGTATACAATAAAAAACCTAATTACATATTTTTGTCAAAATATGTACTACTTAAAATAAATATATAAAATATGTTTTCTATTCATGTATTTATTTTTAAAAATATATTTTAAATATCTAGATAAAACAGGGTGATATACGTTTAAGTACCTAAATAAAAATTTGATATATTTTACATATTTATTTGTAATATAAACTATAATAAAAAGATATAGAAGGTCACCACCTTGTACGGATACATATACAATTTGGTTTGTATAAACCGGAAATTCTGCTCAAGGTATACTTAGATGGTTGGACCTGTTTTGTTTATTAGTAAAATTTTAAAAAATAATTGTATCATTTTTTTATAAAAATTATAAAATTTTTGATAATTATTTTAATATATATAAAAAAATTTATATTTTTTATAAAAATAGTATACAATAAAATTCTTATATTTTTTTATAAAAAATTTAATATATATTGAGTTTTGCTCGTTTTTTAATTGATAATTAAGCCTTTGTGTGGCTTTATTTATCCCTATTCCCCTGAAGCCCAATAAACCCGAGCCATTGCCTAATTCTGGAGTCGAGACCAGGCCATATGAATATCCATCATTAGCCCATTTTGAGTGCTTTCGTGTTTACATTATAAAGCCATGCGACGGCCGAAACCTCATGAAAATAATTGAAGTGGTAGAGGACATTAAAGGCTCTTACCAAACAAGATGAGGCACATAAAGTTAGACGTGCCCAGAGACACACTGACCAGTAAGGACGGTATGTTTACGGAATTATGTCCGGTTTGTCGATTAGTTGATTATGGTATGGTCCGACCCAACTTAGCTCATGGGTTGCGAGGGACGAAACTATGATTAAACATCAATAAAAATAAAAATATTAAATTTAAAAATATTTAAAAAATTATAAATATGTAGATTTAAAATTTTTAAAATAATATTTATTTTGTCTAATATTTTAATTTATGAAAACTTAAATTTTTATCAGATATTTTTTTAGTTTGATACTTAATCAATTGTATATTTAATAAATTAAAATGCTTAGCGAAATATTTTCTTAATCCAATAAACAAGATCCACGAAATATTTTCTTAATCCATATTTTTCAAATGCTTAGCGAGCTTGTACTTTCCTCTGTGGGATCGCTCTGAAAATGTCACAATTAATAGTTTCAACAAACAAACCAGCTGTGATGTGATAACAATAAAATGGAACAATCTTGTAATCAATTTCATTTTATAAATTTATATTTATTGAAATTGGAGTATAAAAATTTCTACGTTAACATATAACTACATAGTTATATGGATTAATATTATTTTTTTAATTTTTATCTTTTAAAGATATATTTATGAATTATTAGCGCGAGATTTAATAAAGTGGCAGGTACAGTCAAGGATGGTGCTATATACAAAGTGGGAGGGGTTATTGTTATTTTTAAATTTTTATATAATTATATTTTTAATTTTTTTAGTTTAAATATTAATTAAATAAAAATTTTTGTCATTAAGTGCAATGGTAAGATACATCGTTCTCTTACTAGAGAACTCAAGTTCAAACTTTTGAAAAAGATATTATTAGAAGTGAGATTCTATAAAATTACTAATGTAAAACATAAAAACAAAAAAAAAAAAAATTTTATTTGATATAATGTATATTTAAACTCGGTCAAACCTATGTATTCTCATATATTATAATAATAAAGGTTCTTAACCAAACTAAGACTTGTTCATTAAAATGTATAAATAAGTAATTAAAAGTAAAAATCGTTTAAGTTACAGAAGAAGAAAAGAAAAGTCACAACCTGTTTTACCTAACAAGGTTAAAATCATTCTTAACCAAGCAAATTTTATCCCTTTTCTTGTTTTATAGTAAGAAAAAAATATATTTTTTTTCTATAAATAACTTCATAAAAAATTATAAATAATATTCTTTGGTAGGTTTGATAACTAAAAATTAATAAATTAAAAAATAATTTAATTTAAATAAATTTTAAGATTGACACGTGTAATTAATAGTTTTCCCCCACCAATCGAAATAGTGATCAGCCGTGACCTTAAGTCAATCAGCCTGCACGACCCCTGTCGTGAATGAAGTGAACAACTACAGATAAATTAGGTAAACAAGAAATTCATGGGTTCTATTCGTTGATTTTGGTCAGGGAAATGGGCATTAGGTATAACCAAAATTGTCTATGCAATTTAATGCATAGACACACAATTTAATTAATATGTTCTTCTTTTGCATTGTAGGATATTTGTGTTATTATTTGTATTATTTTAATTCGAATAAAATCATACATTTAAGCGAATAATTTAAATATTATTTTTACAATAAATAAATATATAAGAAATTATAATTAAAAAATTATTTAAAAATTTATTATTGATTCTATAACATTATAAAATATGTTCACGTGTTCTCGACGAGATTAAAAAAATCGTCACACATTTATGACGATTTCCGTGACTTTTATTTTCCCTTAAGATCACACCAGATATGTAAGATAGCGTGAGGATTTGGCTTTGATTTTTTTACTAAAATGAAAGAAATGCAAACTTAGCAATGACAAAAAAAAAATGGTTAGTGAGAAGGGTTCCTGCCCCAAGGCAAGATTTTTTTTCTCTATTTCTTTTTTTTACAAAAATTAAATTAATTAAAATTTTATCTATTTTTTATTTTTTAAAATTTATATTTTGTCCATCACTCTTAAATTCTAGATTCTGTAACACCCGACCCGGATGTCACGATGGGCCTCCAGCCCAAAACCCATATTTCAAAAATTCCATTTTAAAAGCCCAATAATGAAAATAACGTAAAGTCCAAAACCAATTCCAATCCACTTAATTTAAAAACAAGCCCAAAATAGTTCAAAGTAAATCGGAGCTCCAAAATATATTACAGACTGTTTTAAAACATTCGACCCAAATAAAATAACAGAGTTACAATACATATAGGGTTCAACATAGTACTAAGCCCACTACATCTAATAACTGTACTCTGACAACACGGTCGATGCTGAAAGTCCAAACCTTGGTGGTGCTCCACAAATCCCGCTCCACCTAACCTACACACGAAAACAGATTTCGAACGTTGAGCCACACAAGCTCAGTGGATACGCCAAACTCGGCCAACATCATGCATATCAAAGCAGTAAAGCATGACATATAAATCACATGCATGGTATGAAGGTCTAGCATGCTTGCCTATCACATGGTATAAATGAGATGTATATTAACGCACACAGCATATACAAATTAACCAAAACACATGAGGTAGTGAGGCTCGCGTCCACACAGCATCGGGATCCTACACTACGAGTAGGGCTCGCGTCCACACAACATCGGGATCCCATACTCAAGGATGAGACCCGCGTCCACACAGCATCGGGATCCTACATCCGGGATTGAGGTCCGTGTCCACACAGCATCGGGATCCTCCAAATCCCATACTCGGAATTTCACATCGAGTATCTTCGAATAAGGCCCGCGTCCACACAGCATCGGGATCCTACACTCGGGATAATCGTCAAATCATCATCCGAAATGTTACATCGGATGGCCTTCGACGTGTTGCAACACTTATGGATATCCGGATTCCAACACACAAAGACTCGACCACACAAACGATCCACCTAGGATCTCATCACAACAAGATATAATAAAGTCTTAACTTAATTAGTCTTTCGGAGTTATAACCTTAATTTAGTTCGACAATTCATTTCGTAGCTTTTAGATTAAAGTATTTATTTATTAAGACCACCAAAGCCTTAATTTCTACCCAACTTAGCCAAAACACACAGGGGTATCGATACCCCTAAGTAGGATATCGGAACACCCTGTATCGATACCCACCCAAAGAGGGTATCGAAACACAGAGGTATAGATACCAGTATCGATACCCCTTGACCAAGGTCAAAGTCAACAAGAGAAGGAAGATTGTTTCGAAACATGTATTGATACCAAAAGTTTCTGGAGACCCCCGGTATCGAAGCATGGTTCGATACCCCTGCGCAACAGGCCAAAATACACTCACTGGTATCGATACCGGTAGCCCGAGTATCGATACCCCCTACACTAAGGACGGTTTTACACTTTGAAATTCTAGATTTTCAACCCCAAACTCGACCTAATCAATCCTAAAGTGTTCCTACTCAATATTAATGATGTTTAGAGTGTTTTAACACAAATTTTCAACCCTTAGCCACATTAATCCGAATTTCACCATTAACACACACCAAGCTCAAACCAAGCACACACATGCATCAAACCTATATGAAAGCTTCTACCATGATATGCAAAATAATTAGAAGAGTTGGGAGTACCAACCTTAGCACAAGAAACAACTCAAAACGTCCACTCTCCCTCTCCTCAAGCTTTCTTCTTCCCAAGACTTGTTGAAGGTTCTCCAACTTCCTTCTCTACAAGAGATGTTAAACCAAGCATTAGACAACCCTTTTGAAGATTCTCAGAACCACAAAACTTAAGGAAGCTGAGATATAAGCCCTTAAACTTCATTCCCGATTATCTCTCAAACCCCTACTCAAAAACCTTCTTCCTCACCAACTAACACATTTCTTACCTCTTTGGATAGATCCTTAGCAGCCCTAAAACTTACCCTTCATAAACAAAACGAGATTCCACCATTAAACCCTCAAAAACCTTACCTTTGATGGTTGTTGCAATGACAAAAGATGAAGAAAATGGGGATGTAGAGGATGATCTCATACCCTCTGCAAAATGCAGAAAATAAAGTCCCTAACCCCCATCTTCATCCTTTAGCCATTTACCAAAAAGTCCCCAAGGCCACAACCACTAGACTCTACCAAGCCCAACAAGCCTATGGCCCAACAAGGCCCAACTACACAAACCCGAGCCCAAACCCGAGGCCCAACACCACGGGTTAACCCGACACTCGGATACGAGAAGTCCGGGTCGTTACAGATTCGTTCCAGAAACTTGTGATACTGAAATGAGAAACATGAAAAGTTGAGGGATCAGATGAAAATAAAATAAATTTGTCAGGAAAGTCCCCAACTTCTATATTTTCTCACTCCGGCCTCCCAAATTTCCCTTTCTTTCATTTCTCTCAAATTAAGCATTTATTTTAGAGTTTAAAATTTAAATTTAAAATTTTTCCAAAACCATTGTGAACAAAAAAGAAATTAAGGACCAAATAAAAAATAATTACTAAATCCAGGGCTGTAAAGTAACTTTATCCCAAGAAAAAGCGAGAATTAGTTATACGGTATTGGCGTTTTCCCTCGTTTTGCCGGTGAGATGAAGAGCGGTAAAATTAACGGTGCGAAAATTCTCGCTTTTCCCCAACCGTTTTAATTTCAAAGCGTAAGGCATTAATTCCCAGCCGCACTCGCAGGTCTACCAATCTTTAAGCACGTCACCATCCCCCACATGCACAGTACCATCTAAATGATCTCATCAAAGCAACGATCATAACTCTGAGCAACACGTGTCACAATCTTAAAGCGAGTACACAGTCTATATACTCGAAAGGATGTGTCGTCATTAATATTCTTTCTTCCCCGCGGGCCTTCCCCGCCCAACTGTAACGTATATATATTTATATATATATATAATTGAATTAAACAGCGAAGTGAACTACAAGTTTAGCTGAATTCTGAAAACAGATTCAAAACAAAAGAAATTAAAGGGAAAAAATGGAGTAAATCTGTAAAATGGAGAGAGAGAAAAGAAAAACAGAGCCGCCATAAATGCAAAGCTCAACTACTCATCTATAAGATCAATATAAGCACTCTTTCTTCCACTTACATTAAAGCTTTGCCACATTTCTGAATCTCACATTCAACTCTTCGCTTTTTTGTTAGTTTGTTTTTTCCTTTTTTGGTGTTTTTAGATCTTTGATCCGAGGCAATGTGGAACTCGGCGGATAACGTGTTCTCCAGGTCGGCGTCGTTCAGGGAGGAGGAAGATGAGGAGGAAGCGTTAAGGTGGGCGGCGCTGGAGAGGTTGCCGACGTACTCGAGAGTTCGAAGGGGGATATTCAAGAACATAGTCGGTGACTCCAAGGAAGTGGATGTGAGCGAGCTTGAGATGACGGACCAGAAGCTTTTACTTGAACGGCTCGTTAATTCTGTTGATGATGATCCTGAACGGTTCTTTGATCGCATGAGGGAACGATTCGACGCGTAATTATTGTTTGCTTTCTCATGTTATTTGTTTTTTTATATGTTATTTAATGTTTTTCGTTAACTTGCAACAGAAAGAAAGAGAATTTTTTCTGTGTTTTAACGATACAGTAGAAAATTAAGATTTCTGGACTTTTGCACTTTTTTCTTTAAAAAATCTGACGTTAGCTTGACCGTGAGATTTAAATGGTGTTAAGCTAAGCCAATCCATGGAAATATATTTTAATTGAAAGTAATTAACGTATAATACTAACAGTTGCCGGTAATTAGAAGGAAGAGCTTGTTTCCGATTGCGACGAATTTCATTCAAAATTGAAATCAGTCGCCCTATTTTATTGAACTCTTTGTAAAAGATAATGTGTGTTTGTATTAGTAAATTTTGTCATCATGTTTTCATTATTCAGGTTGTTTTTATTATCCCCCCGGCCCCCTGGAGTGGTCTTCATTGTTGTTTAAATTTTTGCTCTGGTTTGTGGTGTTGCAGAGTGGATTTGGAATTCCCGAAGATTGAAGTTCGGTTCCAAAATCTGACTGTTGAATCTTTTGTCCATGTTGGGAGCAGAGCATTACCAACCATTCCCAATTTTATTTTTAACATGGCTGAGGTAACAATTAATCCCTTTTTGGAATCACGTATAATGATGTTTTCTTAAAGGGCATGCTAAATTGCTAATATTAAAATGTTGTTTTCAGGCATTTTTGAGACAGTTGCGTATATATCAAGGAAGAAGAAGTAAGTTGACTATATTACATGATTGTAGCGGAATTATAAGGCCTTCCAGGTATGTTTAAACGAGTTTCTATTTGCTAATTTTCGGAATAGGTTTTTAATTATGTTGAAATGCTTCATAATTTATTACTTTAACAAATGCAGACTAACGCTACTATTGGGTCCTCCAAGCTCGGGAAAGACCACGTTTTTGTTGGCTCTGGCAGGTCGCCTCGGATCTCATTTGCAGGTATTTAGATACTTGGAACTTTCACAGGATATTAGTAGTATGGTAGCGTGTGAAATAAGGCTCGAAAATGGTCTTAATGGTCCTATGTCGTTAAGTGGGCTAGGATATGTAATTGGAACTGCATATATGTTTTGTTAATTAACATTAAGATTCAAGAGTAGGATCATTAGGCAAGTATGGAGATAAAATTACATTCAGCTTGATGTCAATCCCAGTTAACGGGACAAAATTGGTGATGTTATTTAAGTATATTTGCTCTTTGCCTTCCACCGAGGAATTTAGTTCTCCACAAATATTTCCCTTGGCTATTCCTTTCTTGTTATTTATTGTATTTTATTACTTTGAAGACGTCCGGGAAAATTACATATAACGGACATGGACTAAAGGAATTTGTTGCTCCGAGGACATCTGCTTACGTCAGTCAACAGGACTGGCATGTGGCTGAAATGACTGTGAGGGAAACACTTGAATTTGCAGGAAGGTGTCAAGGTGTTGGATTTAAATATGGTAAGCATTGAGAAATCATCTTAATGTCCATAATTCGTAATTCCTCGTTGCTCACTTATTCGTACCTGCAAAAGATATGCTTTTGGAACTTGCGAGAAGGGAAAAGAATGCTGGGATAAAACCTGACGAAGATCTCGATATCTTTATGAAGGTAAGTACCATGAGTTGCCAATATTACTTGGGTTGTTCTCATTTATTAGTTCATGATGCTAAGAGTTATTGCTGGTCTTGCTTGTTTCTAGTCACTAGCTTTGGGGGGGAAAGAAACAAGCCTCGTGGTAGAATACATCATGAAGGTATTCTCTTGATGTTGATCATTGCAAGATGCATGTCCCATTCTGACTTTTAATACCTCATTTGACATGCTTTTCTTGCAACCAGCAATTTAGCAAGCTTTATGTTGTTTGTTAATGGTTTTTCTGAAGCATTAAAATTCATTTGACAAAGATTTTAGGTCTGGACTTATGTTCTGACACATTGGTGGGTGATGAAATGCTTAAAGGTATATCAGGAGGGCAGAAAAAGCGGCTTACAACAGGTTTATTCTTTGTATCTTTTCTCTATTCTTGCTTACTTAGAAGTTTTCTGTTTTCATTTATGCTAATTTGTCAGAACTGTTATTTTAGGTGAATTATTAGTTGGGCCTGCTAGAGTGTTGTTCATGGATGAAATATCAAATGGGCTTGATAGTTCTACTACTTATCAAATTATTAAATATCTGAGACACTCAACTCGTGCACTGGATGGTACTACTGTAATTTCTCTGCTTCAGCCAGCTCCCGAAACTTATGAGTTGTTTGATGATGTTATACTTCTATGTGAGGGTCAGATTTTATACCAGGGGTCTCGTGATGCAGCCCTTGATTTCTTCTCTTTTATGGGATTCAAATGTCCGGAAAGAAAGAATGTGGCAGACTTCTTGCAAGAGGTATAAGGCTAGAGCTTTGTGAACATATATAACAAAATGTATTGCATTTGCTCAAGTTTTCTGCACACAGGTTTTGTCGAAAAAGGATCAAGAGCAGTATTGGTCTGCTCCATTCCGCCCTTATCGTTACATTCCACCAGGGAAAATTGCTGAAGCATTCCGATCCTATCAAACTGGGAAGAATTTGCATGAGGAACTAAGCATTCCTTTTGACAGGCGTTATAACCATCCCGCGGCACTGTCAACTTCGCGCTATGGCATGAAGAGGAGTGAACTTCTTAAGACAAACTTTGACTGGCAGTTGCTACTGATGAAACGGAATTCATTTATCTATATTTTCAAATTTATTCAGGTAAATCTGAAACTTTATCAACCAACATACAAGCACGTTTCTATAGATCCGTTAGATCAATTTGTTTTGTCTTTTATCTTCATGTCATACCCACTAATTTCAAAGTTGATTTTTCACTGAGATTTAAACTGATTTACTCACATTGACTTCTCTTCCCCAGCTTTTTATTGTTGCCTTAATCACAATGAGTGTTTTCATGCGGACGGCACTGCACCATAATTCAATTGATGATGGAGGATTGTACCTAGGGGCACTGTACTTTTCCATGGTTATCATTCTTTTTAATGGATTTACGGAGGTTTCGATGTTGGTGGCAAAACTCCCTGTTCTTTACAAGCATAGGGATTTGCATTTCTATCCAAGCTGGGCTTATACACTACCTTCTTGGCTGCTAAGTATTCCAACATCGCTCTATGAGTCTGGTTTCTGGGTGGCAATTACTTACTACGTGATTGGTTATGATCCTGATATAACCAGGTAATCTTGCTATCAAATAAACTTTTGCTTGTATCATGGCAGTTTAGAGAGTCGATTGTCATTTTAATTCTAAACAATGCAGATTTCTTCGACAATTCTTGTTGTATGTCTGTCTGCACCAGATGTCTATAGCTCTTTTCCGTGTGATGGGATCCTTGGGAAGAAATATGATAGTTGCCAACACTTTTGGATCTTTTGCTATGTTAGTGGTCATGGCTCTTGGAGGCTATATCATTTCAAGAGGTAATTAGACAGGCATGTTTGCCATGAGTGTGTGTGATATAATTGCTGATGCTGTATGATTTTTTACTCTTGTTCAATTTATCAGATCAAATACCTAGCTGGTGGATCTGGGGTTATTGGGTTTCTCCTTTGATGTATGCTCAAAATGCAGCTTCTGTCAATGAGTTCCTTGGACATTCCTGGCATAAGGTAATATCATAAAATATCTATTATTTCATTTGCTTCTTAATCATTTGTTGCAATAATAATGATGTCTGGGGAAGAATAAAATCAGCAGCATGATCTGTTGAACATCGGTAGATACTTGATAGTTAGCATTCGCATACCGAGTCTAAACTTCTGTTGTTGTGATTAGTGGGCAAGTTAGAGGTGTACTTTGCATTTGCTTTTAGAAGTGTTTAATGGTGCCATGACCATGCATATCTGAGCTCGTGAAAATGGTCTCTGAGCACTCTATCTAATTCTTTTGCTAATATTAAGCTTACTATCTTAATATTTGTTTCATTGTTCTCCTAATTCTGTCATATGTGAAACACGTTCACTGACTGTGAGATGATTCAAGTTGGAATTTATATATAAGTAGATCAACTTTCGATATAAGCAACAGAAAAGTTGGTTCTTAATTTACAGTTGCAGCATTATTGGTTTTAGGGTGAAACTTGAAACCCACTACTAAATTTCCTTGCTTGTAGAGAGCTGGAAACTACACTAACTTATCATTGGGTGAGGCATTGTTGAAAGCACGAAGCTATTTTCCAGAGAGCTACTGGTATTGGATAGGTGTTGGTGCGTTGCTAGGATACACAGCTCTGTTGAATCTCCTGTTCACATTCTTTCTGGCTAACCTTAACCGTAAGTTAACTTGTTCTATTAAAAAATTTATCGATCCTAAACTTCCTTTCTTAGCAAAGCATTTAACATATCTGGTCTAAATATAACTAATTTATACCTTGTCATTACTACAGCTCTGGGGAAGCAACAGGCTGTTTTCTCCAAGGAAGAGCTGCAAGAGAGAGACATGAGAAGAAAAGGTGAAAACGTTGTTACTGAACTGAGATATTATTTGCAAAATTCAGCCTCACTAAATGGTATGTAATAGACATTTTTGGTCTTTATATCTTTTCTAATTTGTATTAGTATGCAGTCACGTATTTAAGTTTTCTGTTCAACTGCTGGACAGGGAAATATTTCAAGCAGAGAGGCATGGTTCTTCCATTTCAACAACTTTCTATGTCCTTTAGCAATATAAATTATTTCGTAGATATCCCTCTGGTATATTATATCGACCTTTTTTTCATTTTCTATTTGTTTTGTGCAGATGCATTGATCAATTGACTTCTTATCTATGCATCTTTTCAGGAATTGAAGCAACAAGGGATAACAGAAGACAGATTGCAGTTGTTGGTCAATGTTACTGGAGCATTTAGACCTGGTGTGCTTACAGCTTTGGTTGGTGTCAGTGGTGCTGGTAAAACTACACTCATGGATGTTTTAGCTGGTCGAAAAACCGGAGGAGTCATAGAAGGGGGCATTCATATCTCTGGTTATCCCAAAAGGCAAGAAACTTTTGCAAGAATTTCAGGTTACTGTGAGCAGAATGATATTCATTCTCCGTGTTTGACTGTTCTCGAATCACTTCTTTTCTCTGCTTGGCTTCGGTTACCATCAGATGTAGACGCTGAGACACAAATGGTAATCATAGAAGACCTTTCCCTTTCTTTTTAGCTATATTTAGCAGCTTAGTCTATCGACTATCATATTGACTTATCTAGGGAAGAACTTTCAGGCATTTGTTGAGGAGGTGATGGAACTTGTGGAGCTTACTCCATTAAGTGGGGCATTGATCGGTCTGCCTGGAGTTGATGGCTTGTCCACTGAACAACGAAAGAGACTCACTATTGCTGTTGAACTGGTTGCCAACCCTTCTATAGTCTTCATGGATGAGCCTACATCAGGATTGGATGCTAGATCTGCTGCCATCGTAATGAGGACTGTCAGAAACATTGTGAATACTGGACGAACAATCGTGTGCACTATCCATCAGCCCAGCATAGATATTTTTGAATCCTTTGACGAGGTTTTCTTCTCTTTAAAAATTATTCCATGACACATAGGCAAATCCAGGAACAAGTTAATTTATGCTTCATCACTATCTAACCATTTTGATCCCTTCCTGATTCAGCTTCTTATTTAATTTATGATTGCAGCTTTTATTTATGAAGCGCGGAGGAGAGCTCATATATGCAGGTCCACTTGGCGCCAAGTCTTGCGAACTCATAAAGTATTTTGAGGTTGGATTGTGATATCTCGTAAACATTTAATTGATTATTGAATTGTGAATTCGGCCTATGAAGATAATGGAAGTTGATGTCACCCATGCTGACTCTATAGTTTTGTTTTCTAGGCAGTTGATGGAGTACCTAAGATTCGACCTGGCTATAATCCTGCCGCTTGGATGCTTGAGGTTACTTCATCAGCTGAAGAAAATCGTTTGGGGGTGGACTTCGCAGAAATTTATCGAAGATCAAATCTATTTCAGTAAGGGATACTTGGAATCTCAGCTGTTGCTTATATTCATTTAGTGTTTTGGTTCTAACCATATTTCCAAAAGCTTCTTCATCAAATTTCATTGTACTACTTTGTTTCAGGCTCAACCGGGAGTTGGTCGAAAACCTGAGCAAGCCAACTAGCAATACTAAAGAATTAAACTTCCCATCCAAGTATTCCCAGTCCTTTTATGAACAGTTCTTAACATGTCTTTGGAAGCAAAACCTATCTTATTGGCGAAACCCCCAATATACAGCGGTTAAATTCTTCTATACTGTTGTCATCTCGCTGATGCTAGGAACAATTTGCTGGAAATTCGGTTCGAAAAGGTTTTCTGCTTGGCATCCTTTTCTATACCATTCATATAGCAGAGTGTGTTAAGTTGTTTTGTGCTTATCTTATGTTTTTCAAGGGATTTTATTTATAAATCTTAGCTATGGTTCATAAGTTTTTCAAGCATATTATTGACTTCTTAGGACGTACTAATAGAAAGATGCAAGTTGTAGCAAAATCTGTTTCTCCTTCGAAAATGATTTGTTTCAAAAGTGATGAACAAATCGTTTTCATTCTATGCATTTTCGATCTGTTCATAGATTGATCTTTCGTGCCGTAAATGTGTCTTCCATTCTGGTTAGCCTGTCTTTACTTATAGTCCATGTTGCAATTTGATGCACTTACAGGGAGAGCCAGCAAGATTTATTCAATGCCATGGGATCCATGTATGCTGCAGTCCTTTTCATTGGTATTACAAATGCAACTGCGGTTCAACCTGTAGTCTCTATCGAGAGATTTGTTTCATATCGAGAAAGAGCCGCCGGAATGTATTCAGGCTTAGCCTTCGCTTTCGCTCAGGTCAATCTCCGATTTTCAGCTGTTACACATTAGCAGAAACTCTGTGCACTTTAATCTTTAGAATGTATTCATTCTGCTTCTTTACAGGTTGCCATTGAGCTCCCGTACGTGTTTGCACAATCAGTAATTTACTGTTCCATTTTCTACTCCATGGCCTCATTTGAACGGAATGCATTGAAATTTATGTGGTACTTATTCTTCATGTACACAACTTTGTTATACTTCACCTTTTACGGAATGATGACGACCGCCGTCACGCCGAATCACAACGTCGCGGCTATCATCGCCGCTCCGTTTTATATGCTCTGGAACCTTTTCTCTGGCTTTATGATTCCCCACAAGGTACCTGAATAAACCACCTGTTTTCGTTTCTTCACATTTGCCTAATCTGCCAATGCTTAGGCTCATGAGTAAACGAGTGTTGTGTAATTTTCCAGAGAATCCCTATATGGTGGAGATGGTATTACTGGGCAAACCCCATAGCCTGGAGTTTATACGGCCTCGTGATTTCACAGTACGGCGACGACGACAAGACGGTCAAGCTATCGAACGGAGTAGATTCGATGCCGATGCGACTGTTACTCAAGGCAGTGTTCGGATATCGGCATGATTTCTTGGGCGTAACGGCTGTTATGGTAGGTTTTTTTGCCATATTTTTTGCGGTGATTTTCGGACTCGCTATAAAAGCCTTCAATTTTCAGAGGAGATAATAATATTTCGATTCGATCCGGACCAAGGGAGAGTATGCATAGTCTTGTCTCTCATCTCATGAGTTCAGTTTTCTTATAAAACATGATTCTGTATAGGAATATAAATTATATCCGAGTCTGACTCGATAGTGAATATATATATTAAGTTGTTTTTTCTAAATATAAAATGATTGTAATCTAAAATAAATTAGGGATTTATTAGAGTTGTAAGCTCTTGATTAGTTTAGATGCACTTAAATGTCAATTGGAGTCAGTCCAAGATTTTATTTTTTGTCAAAGTGTATAACTATTTTTTTTCAGCATGATTATTATCATATATATTCATACGACTTTGAATAGACTGTAATCTTGCATATTTTATTCTCATTTTTATTTTCTCTATTATTTTTTTAAAGATAAGTAAATACACCAAAAAAAAAAATTAAACATAAAAGATAAATTTTACACTTAAAATAGAGAATATAAGATTTTATGATTTTTTATTTACATTTTTATCCTTTTTAATATTATATAAGTGTCTTTAAAAAAAATCAATCTATACTAATTGTATGAGTGATCAAGAAATTCATATTTGGCTCATAGCTCACCGGAATATCCGTCGTTAGGGTAGTCGGAGATCGATCCGAGAGTAACGAAGATGACAAGTCGGAGAGCAGCAGCTGCAAAGGTGAGAGCGGAGACAACGACATCGGTGGAGATGGATGAGAGGACAGGGTTATCATTTATCATTATAAATAAATTATTTTTTTGAATTAACTACAGTATTACAGTAATATCTGTTTTAGAGTATAATCTCAATTATTAAATATTAATCGTTCGATCACTGTGCTGATATTATTAGTGTTTGAACTCGTGAGTTTTAAGAACAACAATTGTTCTTTTAACCACTGAGACAAGATAGTTCGTATTTATAAACATGACAAATTAAAAATGGTTCCCTTAACCGTTCTTTTATAAATAGATTAAATTAAATTTAAAGAATCATTCTCATAAATAGAAATAAATTAAAATTTGGGATTAAAGAACAAAATATAAATGATTAAAAATAAAAAGTATATTGGTTTAAAAAGCGTCTCTTCTTAGGAGTTTCCGAATCAGAGTGTAGGTTGGTTTTTG
Organism: Abelmoschus esculentus; assembly: GCA_035048815.1. Lineage (NCBI taxonomy): Eukaryota > Viridiplantae > Streptophyta > Magnoliopsida > Malvales > Malvaceae > Abelmoschus > Abelmoschus esculentus. Next base: position 1,016,685 of record JAUCBN010000032.1, read on the forward strand.
TTTGATTTTGATAAAGATGAGATATAAACTTCCAGGTGTAAATTAAAGATTAGAGATTATAAAGAATCTTTATTGTTACTTTCATTTTAAATTAAATGTGTAAAGTTTAAGTCTTAAAATACAAAATTAGAGATTATAATTATAATTTAAAAAAATTAAAAATAAATTATATTTTTTAAGATTTAAAGTTTAAAAATTGAGAGTTAAATTTAAAATTTATTTTTAAAAAAATTAAATAAGAGAGATGTAAAGAGGCCAAGATGATTTCTAGACTTTCCACCGGGTCCCATTCATTCAATTTCCTCTAATCACGGCCAGAAAAAATTATTGATTTAAATGCTCGAATTATTATAGTCAAGTATAACGCAATAATTACTTCTGATTTTAAATTTAAATAAATCCACATATTTAAAGAGTAAATTATTTAAATTTAAGACCGTTCTTTAAATTATGTAAATCATTAAACTTTATCGAGTTTAAATAATTAATATTAAATAATATTATGTGATTTAAAGAGTAAATTATTTAAATTAATATCAATTGTATCCCTATAATATTTATATATATTTAGTTATTAAAATAATCAAATTATATTATTATTAATCTTTTAACTGACGAAAATTAACAGTAATTATTATTGTATTGATATAATAGTTTAGAACATAAAATATTAAATTTTAAATTTAAAACTTAAACTCTTAAAATTAGAATTAGAAATCATAAATTTTAAACTTTACATTTAATAAATCTATATAATTTTAATTTGTGTATTAAAATCTTTCTATAATTAATAATTTAATTCCCAACTTAAAAGATAGTATTATTGATCGGGAGAGAAATACTACGTGTACTAACGAATTTTTGACACGTGTGAAGAAAGTGACACGTGAACATACGGTGAACCATGTGAACAACATTTAACTACTTTGAAATAATAAATTTAAAAGATAATTGTATTGGATGATGTATTATGTCGAATACTATTAAATATTATTTACATTATTAAATTAATGAATAAAAATTAAAAATTTAAATATTTAATTTATAATTATATATTAAGTTTATTATTTTATTATCAATTATTTATTTTTATTTTAAAAGTTTTAATTTTATTAATTAATTTAATAATATTTAACGTTAATAATATTTTCGTACAAGGCTCACCCGTTTCTTTGACTCTTTTAAGTACTAGAGATAGGGACTAGAGGTCTCTATTACGGAGTTTGAAATATCACATTAATTGAAATATAAAATTTAAAATATTATTTATTAATATAAATTAGTATATTTTTTATAATAATATTTTAAATTAATAATCTCAGTATATTTTTTATAATAATATTTTAAGTTAATAATCTCAGGATAAATATTAATATTTATAAAATTTTAAATATTGTATATTTTATGCATCAGTAGTTGAATTAAATTTTGATATTTAATTGTTAATTTAAAATATTATTAAGAATATAATATTTTTAAATTAAAATTTTTTGTTATTGCAACACTCATATATTTAGGCTCACTCGTCCCTCTTTGTAATTCTAGGTAATCAACGCTCATTTTTATGAAAAAATTATGCATATATTCTCGTTACTTAATTAATTAAATATATTTATTTTATTATTTATTATTTTATTTTTTTATTAAATAAAATTTTATTAATATTTATCATAAAATAAATTTAAAAATAATATTTAATAAATAAAAAATAAAAAATTAATTAAATAAATATATTTAATTAATTAATTTTATGAATAACATAATTGGAATGAATCACAATATAATTTCTCATTTCTACGCCGGTAAAGTGATATCAAATTCCATTACTCATGAAAAGGTTAAATTCCATCATTAGTCCCTATATCATTTATGAATTATGTATTTAGCCCTTGTATTCTAATTTGATTCCTCTAATTTAATAAATTTAATGTTTCACTCCTAACCAAATGATACAAAAATAATATCAGTAAATTATAAACTTAAAACAATCAAATTGAAGAACAAGAACTAAATCTTCAATTTATATATAATACTTAAGCTAATAATAGAAATTGATCACAATTATTGTCTGGACTAAGACTAGAATTTTAAACCTTAAAAAGTACATAGACCGAAATTCACTAAATTGTCGTATAGAAACTAAATTCATAGACCATGTATAACGCAAGGACCGATAATATAATTATACCTATTCTCAAGCATTGATGGCACAAGAGCATGGCACAGGGTCCATTGATATGTGTAGTCCACTCAATCAACCACTCTCCCTCTATGTGTTCTCAGTATTTGGGGTAAAATTAGAGGTCAACATCTCCCTGGTAACTAACATGTGCTATTTTATTATGATTTAGGAGCGGTTTAAAGGGTTTTATAGAAATTATTAAAATAAAATTTTTAATTTTTAAATAATTAATATTTATTAATTTATATAAATCAGAGATCCACAATATTATTTTTGTGCTTAATCGCTAATATATAATAAATATTTTATTTTTTCATATAAATATATAATTTAATTTATTACGAACTTCCGGCTATTTTTTAATAAATCATGTATAATCTTTCTATTTTTAAATATTTATATTTTTTTCTTTAATCTCAAATCATAGCTCCATAGCTCCCTCCTATTTGTATGGTTACATGTCCACGTATAGATGCTTTAAATACCTAAGCAGAGAAGACTGGTGAGCACGATTAAGCAAGAATCATGTTTAAAACCATTTCTTCAGGGACCCCCGTCCACTGTTTCTAACAAACATAGATCAAGGCAGAGCTGGCACGTGGGGACAGGAATACTTTATTATATTTTAACTATCTAGCCGGTTGAAGGAACAATTGTTACTGGAGGTCACGGGTTCGAACACCAGTACTGTCAGTACAGTGATTGAACGATCAATATCCAATGATTGAGAATATATACTCTATAACAGATATTACTATAATTATTGTATCTAAATAAAAAAATATAAGATTTTAGTGTTTGATTGATTAATATAAAATAATTTAAAATGATATTTTATTAAATTATATTTCTCCTGAAATAAAATTCCATGGAAGGTAAACAAAGAGCTGAAAGGTAAAAATGGAATTTCCCAAAATTAACCAAATTACCCTAAATCTACAGCAACGTCGTAACTTATTGCTATGACTCTGACCTATTATGAGCCTGACAGATTATCCAGCCCAGGGAACACGGCTACCTGTTTTATGCACGGCCTGCCAAGCCGAAGCCGCTATGAGAGGTCGGCTATGCCAACCCAGAGTTAAACACCCTTCATCTTCTTCGACCGAATACCCTGCCGCAGAGAACAAAGTCAGTAACATGCTAGCTTGTTTAAAAGCGTTGGAACCCAAAGGTAATGGACTAAACCCGGATCCACTCAACCGTTTCCTCCACTTAGCAAGTGGCTCATGTCTCTCCACTCGAGCCGACCCTTCGTAGCTCACCACATTAACGATTTCTCTCTGAATGTATATCTCGGCTAAAGATTTCTCCGGCTGACGCGTGCAAGCTTCTAAAGAATCGAATATCGTCGAGTAATAATAGAGAGCTTCCGTGAACCGGTCCAGAAAACCGGGTTGGTTGTGGTTCGATTCTTGTTCTACGACGGTTAGAATTTTTGGGTTTAAGTCCCGGATCCAGCTCAAAACAATTTCGACAGGGGATTTGCGGGTCGGGTCGGGTCGGATCTCAGTAAGCGGTGAAGCTGCATGATGGAGTTAACCGCCAGCGCTTCTTTCGGATTCACCTGAAGCATCCATGGCTTAACGTCTTCGAGACTGGAGGCCGCGACTCCACGGAAGGCGAAACGGACGTTGACGGAACGAGCCAACTCAGCGAGTCGCATACCGATTTCGCGAAGCGAGTCACGGCCATCTGGTGACGGCGGTCCAATGCCGGTCAAACGGAGCAAAGGAGGTCCGCCAGGACGTAAAGCGAGTGCTTGTATCAAAGCTGGCCATTGTAAGCCGTGCATCAAATTGAAATCCACCACGTGTACGCAATCGTGGCCGTCGAAAGCTTCGAGAATCGCCTGATTGGCCGTGAAGTGAGCGAATTTCAAGTACGGACAAGCTTCGTAGAAATGGTGATACAGAATCTCGTTCTCAAAAGTGGAGGCACCACCGTCGACGGAGCTTCCACCAATTCCTCGGTAAATACGGCGGCTTAAAGCGTCGATAAAGTGGACGGCAACTTTTCCGATTCCGCAGACGGTGTTGACTCGAGCCATTAACCCTTGCATGTCGTCGATCAACGAAGTAGCCAATGGGAAATCTCCACGTTGGACGCATTCCGCACAAGTCATCAACAAGTGGACCAGCCTTATACCGGAATCTTCTTCCACGGCCGTTGCAACCTTCAACTGATGATTTAAACTCTGTTGCTCGTAAGTAATGTTCTGCTGCACCTGCGGCGTATAAGGTTCGGCGGTGGTCCAATCTTTATTCCCCGCCTTCTGATTGTTTACGGGACCCGAGATGAACTCAGATAAGCAAGAAGGAGACTGAGCAAACTCGGATAGGAGTGAGTCGACCCAGAAGGCCAGATCAGAAGGGTTATAGAGGATAGCATCGGATGCGAGTTGAGATAAATCCGCTGGCGAACTAACCATGGCTGTATCCAGTCGTTCAAGTCGCCGAGCCACTTGTCGTAACTCTGACGATCGGACTTTGTAACCAGCTCCTGCGAGAAGTCCATCGATGTTTTGCTGCTGTGACGGCGGTGGTGGTTTCGAAGATGAAGAGCTGCCACTGCTACTTCCCACTGATGACGAGGCGGAGTCGTAGAGCTGCATGATTCAAATTAAGTTTATTTTTTCTTTCGCTTTCTTTTTGGTTCTAAAAGAAATTAAATTGGGAAAAGCTATGAAAAAGAGGTGTTATAAGGAAAAGCGAAGCGCTTTAGATTTGAGAGGAAACAAAAAGCGAGGAGAAATTATTAGACTATTGATTCAATTAATTGGTATGTTTATTTTAAAATAATTATTTAATAATTATTATTTTTTAATAATTTATAAAAAAATAGACGATGATTTATCTAAAATATATATAGACGAATCTGATCAGTTAAACCACCAATAATATAATAAATATAACTTATCTAATAAATTTTTGAAAGTGAGAGTATTATCTATCTTCTAGAATCTGATGTATATTTTTTTCACCTTTGATATTTTAAAAAGTGATCTACCTACCTTTTTTATATTTTATAAAGTGATCTACCTACCTTTTCATATATAAGGATGCTAATAATTCTAGTTACATGTTTAATCTTTAAATTTTTTTTAATAATAATTTAGAAAAAACACAAAATATTTGATGTATTCAATAATATATTGTATTAATGTATATAATAGTGTGCTTCGTCCGTCGAGACTTATCTTAAAGTTTAACATGTTATCAGAGCATATAAAAAAAGGATTTGTATAGGTATGATCAAGTTTTTGGCCAATTCAAACTCAAACTGTTGATGATCCGACCTGGTTCGTGATGAATTTTCATCTGATTCGAACCGATTCGGGGTTTAGGAATGAAACTTAATCTCTATCCTACCAAAACAAATAAAGAGATCCTGAGAGGCCGCCAAATAGGAAGAAAGAAAGACGGAAGGTAGATGATCGAGCCAGGAGCACAGGCGAGGGATGTTTTCACAGGTTGATGAAGGGAGTTTGAACTACAATTACACGCTCAACATGACTTCCGGCGATTGCCGAGGGCAGGTCAAACTGTTTGCCTTACTCGATAAACGGTAAAAACTATTTTCGCTAAGTTTTGTCCCGATTACGAAAATAAAATTTGACTCTACAGAACTATAATCACCAAACATAAACTATCAAGTGCAGCATGAAATCATAATCAACTAAGAGAGATAGTGGAAACCAGTTAGAACAAAAAATTGCAGTATTGTTAAAAGTGTGTTCATCAGTGCATACCTGCAAATATTATTTATGGGGGCATAGAAATTATCTACTTATTCTAAGGTAAGCAAGCTTCTTTGGAATCTCAGGAGAGTACTTGTGTCAAAGTCCGAGCCCAAGCACACGCTGATCAACGGCGTTTGTTGTGAGATGCTGATCAGAACATCAGTTAATATAATCAAGACTCACTTCCTTCTTCACGAAGGTACGATCAATTAAGCTTACCTCAATTCAAGTCATGAGACGCATTATAAATTCAGAGTTCAAGCTATGACATAAGTTTGGAGCTGATAGCAGATACTACGTCTTCGAAACTAAACTGACACCCTATAGTTGTTAGCAACATCGATATCTAAATCGAGGTCTCTAGAATACTTATGAACAAGGAACAGTAAAGAAGAGACATCAAGATACAAATTCCTCAATTCCGAACATAAAGCAACAAAAGAATGCCACGATATTGTCAATACTGAACTCGGAATATGATAATTCATAAATCACCAAGTGCTAAAGGGCTAAGAGCTAAGCATGTTTAAATTATAAATGTATGGCATTGTGAATCTTACAGAAATGGTACAACCCAAAATTGGGAGACTAAAGATTCATGCATCCCAAGAGTCTTCTTAGTGGCCACTGGCCAAAACCATGAAACATAGGAAAGTGAAACAATACATCTCATACAGAAACATGCTTACCAGACACGCTCTTACCTTGATTATTTTCGACATCATTGTCCTCATCCTCATCCTCATCACAGGTCTGCTTAGATGATGTCGATTCACGTGGCGGTCCAGTAACAGACTGTTGATAAAGAATCCCTCCTGTCAGTGTGAAGAGGAGGCAAACCAAACCGAAAGGAGTGGCATGCTTATCCCAAATCAACACATTGATCACAACTGTAAGAAACTTATTAACCACACCGGTCACAGTAAAGGCCGTGGCAGAGATTGCCCTCCTAGAAGCAAATCCAAAGAAACTAATGAGCAAACCAAACAAGCATGACAAAGATACAGCGGTGAAAGACACAGGTTCGAACCAATCCCCAGCATTGGCTCTCCAAGCAGCAAACACTTCTCTATGTTCTCCAGTCAGAACCCAAAATATAGGCGCCATCATCAAAGATAACAAGTTGTTGTACAAGACAAAGCCCCAAGTGTTCAACCCAAGATTCATCACCATATGCTTAATATAAACCATCTCAGTAGTAATAGTAACCAGATATGCAAACGCCCACGAATACGCGGTCAGGGTAAACCCCGAATCAGTAGCCACATACCCAACAGCACCACCCAGAATGATCAACAAAGACATAAACGTTAGCTTCGATGGGCAGGGCTGTCTCCTAAAGGCCGTATCGGCTACGGCAACCAAAAGGGGTGTCAAGGATCTAAACACTATGAAAGTATCGACATTGGCATGAAGCAAAAGATTTGTATTTGTGAAGATTGCAAGGTAAAAGACAATAGCAGCGGGCAAAAACTTCTTGGCAACATCCAAAGTGAAAGGATCATGATGTAAAAACCCAAACTTGCCCAAAACCCAGACCCCTAAAGCAGAAGTCAAGTACTGTAATGCAGTTAATAAGCCTGGGTAGTTGAATTTGGTTATTGCAAATTTGTTGATAACAGCAAGTAAACTTGAACATAGTGCATAACCAACAACCAAACTGCTTGTGGCATAGTATTGTTTAGAGGAATCAAATCTAATTGTTGACATTTTCCCTTACAAATAACAAACACCCAGAAGCCAAAATCAGTAGATCTTAAGCAAAACTGAGATATGGGTATTGATCTAAGCGATTAAAGAAACAAAAACATATTTAAAAGTTAGAAAAAGAACAATAAATTTGGAGCAGAGTAGTCACCTACAAGAGGAAACGTGGAGATCTTGGGGAAAGCAGAGATCAAAATGGATAATTGTGAAAGAGCTTAAGGCAAATGTTTCAAAGCAAAAACCGCGTGTTTGATTTGGTAATACTGGTGAGAAGGACAACGATGGAGCCAATGATTTCTCGTGGCAATAAAATATGAAATGAAGAACGAAACTTCGGTGCTTCAGAGTGATTTGAACGACAAATAAGATAGCGTCTCGAAGCGAGATTGAGGAGAAAATGCAGTAAAAATTCAATCTTTCGGGTAAAAGGATACTAATTTTTACCTGAAAAAAAATACTATTTTTTATAAAAAAATATTCATTTTTTTTAAGAATAAAAAATTATTTTTTAAAATTAAAGATATAATTTCTTTATAGAAAATTAAAATATATATATCTAAATTTAATAATCGATAAAATTTTTATTTATGTAAATAAACAAATAATTATTAATTATTAATTAATTATATTAAATATTTTTATATAATTAATTAATATAACCTGTTAATTAAATTAACTGATATAATTAATTAAAAATTAGGCTGCCAGATTAAATGCCTGCCGAAATTCATTAAAAATTGCTATTGATGACCCTTAATTGTTGCATGAATGAACTCAAAATCTTGACTTTAAATGCATTACTCTTGATGACCCTTAATTATTTACTAATTAAATTGCTATTGATGACTTATTTTAGATTGAATTATTTTCAAAATTTCACCCACCGGAAGCTTAGAATCCATAATTTATAGTCCGCTTTATTTTTTTTAGCATTTCTCTCGATGGCCCGAGGCTGCTCTTATATAGATAAGCGACCTCAACTGGCTGAATCTCAGAAATGCCCCAAAAGGATCTTCGTGGATCGGTCTCAACTGGCTGGTACATTCACAGAGGAAAAGCTTCTGTTTCAGCGCCAGATCCTTGAAAGGTCCGGGCTTGGGGAGTTGACATATCTTCCAGAGGCTGTCAGCAATGTTCCACCTAACCCCCATCACTGAAAGAAGCAGAGATTGGTATGTTTGGTGCTATCGGTGAGCTTTCGGCTAAGACCTCTATAAAACCCAAAGATATTGGAATTTTGGTTGTGAACTGCAGCTTGTTTAATCTGACACCGTCTTTGTCTGCCATGGTTAACCATTACAAGCTTTGAGGGAATATTCAAAGTTATAATTTAGGAGGAATGGGCTGTAGTGCAGGTCTGGTCTTAATAGACCTTGCTAAGAATCTTCTTCAAGTCCATTCGAACTTGTATGCACTGGTTATCCGCATGGAGAATATCACCTTGAACTGGTACTTTGGAAATGATCGTTCCAAACTTGTTTCAAACTGCTTATTCAGGATGGGAGGGGTGGCGACACTGCTCTCTAACAAGCGTTCTGACAGATCTTAATACCAATTGGTTCACAGTGTTCGCACTCACAAGGGCACGGATGCTGAGAGCTTCGGCTGTGTTACTCAGGAAGAAGATTCCGTAGGAAAGATTGGTGTTACATTGTCAAAAGATCTCATGGCAGTTGCCGGTGATGCTTTAAAGACCAACATCTCCACATGGGGACCTCTGGTTCTTCCAATGTCTGAGCAGCTGCTTTTCTTTGCAACATTAGTTGGAAAGAAGCTATTCAAAAATGAAGAACAAGCCGTACATTCCGGGTTTCAAGCTAGCTTTTGACCATTTCTGCAATCATGCTGGAGGAAGAGATGTTTTGGATGAACTGGAGAAGAACCTGTAGCTCTATCTTAATGGCACATGGAACCATCAAGAATGACTCTGTACCGGTTTGGCAACACCTCGAGCAGTTCAATTTGGTATGAAATGGAGTATACAGAAACTAAGGGGAGGAATAGGAAAGCGGACAGAACATGGCAAATAGCATTCGGTTCCGGATTCAAATGTAACAGCATGGTATGGAAAGCTTTGAGGACTATAAATCCAGAAAAGCAGAATACCCCATGGATGGACGAGATCCATAACTCAAATTTGTTTGAACTTCAATTCAGTTGATTCAGAAGCAATATCCACTTTATCTTTCTATATCTTCGAGTTCCGCAGGTAAGCAATAACAAGTTAAGTCTATGCAGCAAATGCTTTCATTATAAACTGGGGTCTAAGTTAGTTCCGACATGCTTTGTAACGGTAATCGGTATAAAATTTGATATTCTGACTCATAAGAGCAGCAACCAACTATGACAATAGAGACTATGGAATACGCAATTAGATCACAAAAAACACAAGATAGCATCTAATATTACACTACATCAATAGTCTTTAAGCTAGTCCAATATGTTAACTATGCAAAAGCAACCAGTTCGGTTAATATGTAAAACAATGCCAATATTGTCTGCAAAAGTGATAAAAAAATACCAAAGAAAATAGTCTCGGAAGCCAGACCTAAGTTTCAACATTAACTAAACACATAAATGTGCTACCTAAGCTCGAACCTATTGTTTTCAAGTTTCAAGCTCAAAGCAAGGAAATGCAGCTGAGATATTGGCATGTCAAATCTCTGCAAGCAATAAAACATCATACTCTATTCCTTGGCTGACTTGTTGATGAGTGACTTGTGGATATGAGGGATCACACCGCCACCGGCAATGGTTCCCTTAATCAGGGTATCAAGTTCCTCATCACCACGGATGGCAAGCTGCAAATGTCTGGGGGTAATACGTTTCACCTTGAGATCCTTGCTCGCGTTTCCCGCCAACTCCAACACCTCTGCAGTCAAATATTCAAGGATAGCAGCTGAATAAACTGCAGCCGTGGCTCCTACTCTCCCATGTGCCGTGGTCCTTTGCTTTAGCAGACGATGGATACGTCCCACCGGGAACTGCAGGTTACAACATTATACAAAAACTTCAATATGAAATATGAAGCTCCAACCTTGAGTTACACCCAAAGTAGTGATTCACAATCAACAATCAACAACCAACATAAGTGATACTAATCAACCAGAAGGCAAAAAGAATAACTTTATAGGACCTAGTATTCGAATCGAAACACCCCGATCCGGATTTGATCTACATCCAAGTAATGAAATCACAACAGATACAACTGTTACTGCAGCCTTTTTGAGCCTGTTCTATTTCTGAACAAGTACAAATCGTTATTGCTAAACATGCTTAAGACCCCATGTAATTAGAGACCCACTAAACAACTCAAATTCCGGCACTAATCCAAACCTCATCCCTTCAACACCAGGCTAAAATTTTATCCAAATGCAAAAAAGGAAAAAACCCAAATTAAAAACAACAGCAAGGGTAATGAAAAAGGGTAAAGAAACAGTACCTGGAGACCAGCTCGAGAAGAACGGGAGATGGGTTTTTTCTTGTCTTTGTCCTTGCTGGAAGCAAGAGTTTTGCCGGTGGTCAGACCTTTGGCGCCTTTCCCGGACATCTTCCCGGCCAAAAAAGGAAGAATAAGCCGAGATGATTAGAGATAAACGGAGAAAAAAACGGTGAGAATTTGTTCTGAACGGAAACAATGGAAGGCTAAAAGGTTGCGGTCTCGAACTCGGAGAGAGATAAGCAACAGAAAGTGCTTTATATATTCGAATGAAGCTGAACTCGCAAGTAAGGAACATATCTTTACTGAAGTAGCCCTGCTGTTTCTATAAATTTACAACCTAGATCAATCTTATAGGTATAATAATAAATGTATCCCTTAATATTTATATTTTTATCAATTAGATCCTTATTATTTTTAAAGATAAATTCACCTTTATTTTTTTAGGCTTAAAGTATCTTAATCTCTTGAACTTAAAAAAAAATAGTTAAACACCTATTTTTTATATCAAATTAAGTTTTAATAATCTATTTTTTTTTATTAATTTATATATTTTTATCAATATTGACGATCAAAATTAACAACTTTTTATCAATTAACGTAACATACCGTATTATAATGCGAGTAGAAATCTTCTTTCCTCTAACCATATCTCAATATATTCTCATACCAAAAGGTTTCTAAAAATTAATTTTTCAAATCAATCATAATTTTTTATATCCTAAATCTAAATACTAAACCCTACATCCTAACATATACACCCTAACCTTAATTTCTTGAACCCTAACCATAATCTTAAACCCTAATCCCTAACCTTAATTTCTTGAACCCTAACCATAATCTTAAACCCTAATCCCTAACCTTAATTTCTTGAACTCTAACTATAATCTTAAACCCTAAATTGATGAATTACTAATAAAAATAGAATAAAAGGATAGATGATTTACACTCTTACAGGATTATCATTCAAAATTTTCAATATTTGTTATTTTCTTAAAAAAAATTAAAAAAATTAAAATTAAAAAAACTTAAAAACTTATAAAAATATATATTTTAGAAATCTATATATACTGTATGATAAATTATAATATATCATACGATAATAATATCTTAAACAAATAACTATAAAAGTCGATATTTAAAATTAATTAAATTTATTAATTCATGAGCTTAATTAGGTAAAAGTATTGATGAGGCCCAAGTCCAACCATCTACCATCAACTGCCTATATAAACCCAAACATACATTTTTTCTGATTCCAAATCACGGAACTTGTTGCGAAAGCAGAATCTCTTCTACAAAGAACCCGAGCGTGATTATAGTTTCCACAAGCAAGTGTTAATGGCGACGGTGGGTATTGACGGGAAGCAACAGTCATCGGCGGAAGAGATGTACAACGCCAAGGGCGGTGCCAAGCAAGGGGAAGGCCTCCGACAATACTATCTCCTACATATCCACGAGCTCCAGCTCAATCTACGCCAGAAAACCCACAATCTCAACCGTCTCGAAGCCCAACGCAACGAACTCAATTCTCGAGGTTCTTTAACCCGAATCTTTCTTGGTTTACCTACCTCCATTTATCTTCTTTATTTAGTTCTTTTTTTATTGTTTGATTGAGATTGTCGAATTGTGATTAAATTTTCTAATTATTTTTAAAGGAAGTAGTTATCTTGGTGTTGTGGTCTGTGATCAAGTAGCGAGGTTTATTTTGAACAAGGGTTAGTGAGGAAGATGGATGTTTTTAGTAAATTGTGGAAGTTAAACGTTTATGCCATCTGCTTGTTACTTTGGGGGATCGGATTATCTTAGTTATGAAATGTAGGGAAACAAAGGATTATATTGGGCCTGGAAGTTTTTTTACTTTGCTCTAGATGTTAGTATTTTTTGGTCGGACTGTAAATGAATCAAGCTTGAAAGAACAAACCTCTATTCATGTTCCTTTGTTTATTTTTAAGTTTGTTCGTGTTTGGTTCTTATTCCTTTAAAATTTTAAACTTGCATTTGTATTTGTTTATTAAAATTATATGTGCCGGTGTTCGTATATGTTAAATGAGCATGTTTGTGAACACTAAATGAATATGTTTGCAAATATGTACATGAATGAACATGTTCACGAACAATTAAAAATTTGTTTATGAATAAGAAACACTCAATATGTAAACAATCATGTTTCTTAAAAATAATAAATATAATAGAAATGTCGACTTTATACATTTTTAAGTATCTTTTATAGGAAAATATCAACTTCAAATAAGCAAGCTTATTCATTAACATAAACGAACTAAGCACACCTATGTTCAAACTCATTCCTTTAGTTAAACAAACATGATTTTTTTTTGTTCACACTCGTTTATTTAGCATAATAGAGGAATATAAATGAATGCTGTATAAGCGGTTCACGAGTAGTTCATCCAATGTCATTTACGGTCATAATTTTTGTTATTTCATTCTTCTATAGTTTTTGCCCAATGCTTTGTTATTTATTATATTAATGTTCTTTTGATTGAAAGAGTTGTGCATATTTTGCCATCATTTCATTTTTACTTGAATAGTGTAGCTAATACATTTGATAATGTTGTGCCAATGGGTACCCTGCTAATCTTTGGCCTTTTCTTTATTATAGTCTCAACTTGGAAACACACAATCATAGAGCCTTTCTAGGGAAGGTTTTTATTTTGAGTTTAGTGTATTTATTACACAAGTACTTATAATGTTTGCATATTGGGCAGTGAGAATGCTTAGGGAGGAGCTGCAGCTACTTCAGGAGCCTGGATCTTATGTTGGTGAGGTAGTGAAAGTTATGGGGAAAAACAAGGTTTTAGTCAAGGTATGACATCCTTTTATCCCTATCTAGTCGTTAGCTCTCTCTTTGACTATAAATGGGAATGATATAGGCTGAAATTTTGATAGTTAGCTTCTTAATAGCGGAACTAATTATTTTCTCAGTCAGCAATCCATGGTGTCATTCATGTAGTGTGTCATCTATCTTATTGTGCTATAATTTGTGATTTCTTCTGTAGGTCCATCCAGAAGGAAGATATGTTGTTGATATTGACAAGAATATTGATATCACGAAAATCACTCCATCGACCAGAGTTGCTCTGCGTAATGACAGCTATGTTCTCCATCTGATCCTACCTAGCAAAGTAGATCCTTTGGTTAACCTTATGAAAGTTGAAAAAGTTCCAGATTCTACGTATGATATGATTGGTGGTCTTGATCAACAAATTAAAGAGATAAAAGAGGTTTGCATTCTTACTAGTTTGATGTGTTTATTGATGGATTATACTCTGTTTTTTTCTCCTTCAAGTGATATGATTCGTTAGTATTCCTATTTCTTGTTGTGGATTGGTGTAACTCTTTACACCTACCTTTTGGTTTGTAGGTTATCGAACTTCCAATTAAACATCCTGAATTGTTTGAGAGTCTTGGTATAGCACAGCCAAAGGTAATATTATTTTGTTATGTCAGTCTCATAGCATTATGTTCATTTGTTTTTCATATGATTTCACTGTAAAACTAAATCTTGTTCCCCGTCATAAATTAGGGTGTCCTGCTGTATGGACCACCTGGTACAGGAAAAACTCTGTTGGCTAGAGCTGTGGCCCATCATACTGATTGTACCTTTATCAGGGTTTCTGGTTCTGAATTAGTACAGAAATATATTGGAGAGGGATCTCGAATGGTTAGAGAACTATTCGTTATGGCCAGGTATGTTCTTCCTTGTTTGGTATCCTTAATTTTAAACAAATACAAATGCCAAACATGTTATAGGTTCTAGCAAAGCATAACTCATTTTCTGGCATTTGTCATTAGCAAATAGCCAGATGTTCTGTATCATGAAACACTAAGTAGAGTTGCTTCTGTATGATTATCTATCACGCTGCCATAGTTTTGTTTTGGTATTTATTTATTTATTTATTTATGTGATTCCTTATTACTCTCCCAGAGAACATGCTCCATCAATCATATTTATGGATGAGATAGACAGTATTGGATCTGCTCGAATGGAATCTGGAAGTGGCAATGGTGATAGTGAGGTGCAGCGTACCATGTTGGAGCTTCTCAATCAGCTTGACGGATTTGAAGCATCTAACAAGATCAAGGTAATGTATTAATTACTTGATTGAAATACTGATGTAATGAATTAGGACGACCATCTTGTAGCTTGCTTACTGACATATTCTTATTACTTCCGAACTCACTTTGATGAACAGGTTTTGATGGCCACTAATCGTATAGATATCTTGGATAAAGCTCTTCTCAGGCCAGGATGAATTGACAGGAAGATTGAGTTTCCAAATCCCAATGAGGACGTACGTACCATTCCATTTAGTGTTCATTGTTATGTTCCTGCAAGCATTTTAGTGTTGTTCCTCTTTTTTAGGTTAGGGCCATAGAAGGGTGACTTCTTCATTGCCTACCTTGTTCTTAAATATGTTGAATGAAAATAAATCATGCATGGGTTTTATTTGAACTGTTTGCTCTCTGACGATTCATTTTTGATCATGCATTTTTTATTTCTGTTGTTTGCATTGGTGCTTACTAAACTTACTTTCTGGAGACTCTCTTATTGTGCTGTTGTGGTTGATGCTTGATACATACCCATAGGAGATTCTTGTTATCTTAAACTTTGTTTACTGGCAGAATTTTCTGTGAGCGAGTGTTCAATCGTACTTATGTTCTGTTTTCTGAAAGCTTGCAGTGGTATAGTACTTATGTTCTGTGTTCAATCGTATGCAGTCTCGACAGGACATCTTAAAAATACATTCTAGAAGAATGAATTTGATGCGAGGGATTGATCTAAAGAAGATAGCCGAGAAGATGAATGGTGCTTCTGGTGCAGAGCTCAAGGTATGTTTGCAGATGCTCCATTAATCGTGTTCGGTTTCACTTAATAAACAGAAACTACTAAGCAAAGAGAGGGAGACGATTCAATGATTTCAACCTTCAAGATGATTTTTATATTTCAAGCTCTGTCAAGTTTACAACACCTGTTTTCATTTGTTTCGATGTTGCATAATACTAAGCTGGAAGCCTTGGATGGCACTCGTATTTACATTGAGTTCACCTTTAATTCTTTATGCAGGCGGTATGCACAGAAGCAGGTATGTTTGCTTTGAGGGAAAGGAGGGTCCATGTCACACAAGAAGATTTCGAAATGGCAGTGGCGAAGGTGATGAAGAAGGAATCCGAGAAAAACATGTCCCTACGGAAGCTGTGGAAGTGATCACCGTTTGTTTGGGAACGATGCAACTCTTCTACCCACAATGTAACGACTATTAGCACAACTGCCTTTCTACTTGGCAGGGGCCTGGGTGCCACCACCATACTCACAAGCAAGCAGAGGACTCAATTTTTTTAATCAACTTGGTTTGTCTTGAAAGAGTTGTGGATATACATACATACATACAGAATCTGGTTTATACAATGTTGCAGGCAGATGACTCCATTAAAACCCTGATAATAGATTTTATTGCATTTGATAACTAATAAAGTCGTAACATTTCTTAATTTATGAGTTTCAGGTGAAAACAGATCAGATCTGCTGAACCTACACAAAAAGTACTAACAACAAAGATAGGATGTTTGTTTAATTTTTATTTTTCACAGTTTATATATTAAATAGAAAATTTTAAATTTAATATGAATTATTGAGAGGTTATTAGGTGAATTCCGTTCATCACGTCATCCATGGTCTAAGCAATTAAAACCGTTCATCTTTAAATAACTATCCATCCATTTAAGAAAGAGGTGATTCGCCGTAAAATAACTGAGATATTTGATTGTTTTGAACCACAGATGACGTAATAAACAAGGTTTGTCTAATATTTTTTCACAATTATCATGTAATTATCATATAAAAAAATACAAAGTAAGGCAATTACCTGGAAGGTACTCATAGAGTGCAAATTCCCAACCAATTTTGTATTAAATTGATATTTTCTAAGTTGACCCAAATGCACTCCTTCATTATCTTCCCTTCAAAGTTCTTGCTTTTCAAATATGCAGATTAAGAAACAACCGCTCGCTCAACTTCTAACCTATTTTGTTCTAGTTTCCCAGCTTTTCCATCTCTCCCATGGCGATGTCGGAACTGCTGCCCGATACAGCCCTCCATATTTACGTCAGCACCAAACCCTGAAAAAATCTACTTCAATATTTCTCCTAGTGTTCTTCATCTGTGGATTAATGGGTTGTTTATTTGTAAATATCATACGTGTGCAGCGACGGCGTGCTTTGGAGATGACCAAACCGAGTTCCCCTCAAGCAATTTGTTCGCGGCGGCCGGAGATGGAATATGGGACAACGGAGCATCGTGCGGCAGACAGTATCTGGTGAGATGCATAAGTGCTTCTCAACCCGGGACTTGTCTCCCTGACCAAACCATACAGGTTAAGATCGTTGACTACGCTCCGACAGCCCTCTCTCCGCCGTCGACTCATTCCACCACCATTGTCCTTTCCGAGACAGCTTTTGGCGGAATCACCAATCTTGGTGTCAACTCCATCAACATTGAATTCCAACGGTAATTCCATCTCCATAAACTCCATTTCTTTATATTTCCTCATTCTGAAAGTTGGTAACTTTGTTTTTTCTTCTGCAATCTTCATGCAGGGTTTGATATGGAAAGATATCTGCAAATTCTGTGACGTTGGATCATGCTTTTCTGTGTTCTTGGAGTGTTCATACCAAAATGATGATTGATTGTTTTGATTAGTAAATATATCCTGCTTGCAATTTTTTAATGATATAAGGAAATGGAGCTTTGGTTTCTTATAGTTTGCACTTTCGTGTGTGCTTCTTGCCCTTTGGAAGCTTATGAGATTATATAAATAATTATAAATTTGTGGGTACATAAGCAAGTTAAATTGATTTGGTTAAGCATTTAAAATTAAGGTTTATAATTAAAATTTAAATTAGTTTGATATTTAAAAATTAAAAATTTTAACTTTAAATTGAACATATTTGTGTAAAAATTAGGCCATCTCTGCATGAGATGATTCTCCATTCTCTGTTCAAAAAATTGATTATCTATTCATCCGAGAAATTATATCGTGAACTATTTTCGTTTCGGCTACTAAAATTTAATTAATTATTTATTTTTTCATATTATTAATCCATTTATAATTATATGGTTTAAAAGATTAAAGATTTATTCTTAAAAGAAAATAACATGAAAAAAATTAAGTGATTGAATTTTAGTAGACAAAACTACGAATGACGTGATGAAAATGGTTTATAGATTATTTTTTCATTCGTTCGCTTATTAATTTATTTATTACTCCGAGGAAGTTGAGTTAGGTAGAACAAATAATTGGAAAAACAGGATTAACCATTTGTAATTATAATAAAAAATTAATGATTAAAGTGGTGGTAAAGACTAATCTCAGTCCAGGAAGTTTATAACAAACAAGAACATGTTCTGCTCCAAAATCAAGAGCTTTGGCTGAAAACAGGATTAACCGCCGCTAGGACTTAACAATGTTTAGTTGGTGAAAACGGGTGTAAATCATCGTCTCCATTAGTATTATCATCATTTTTTTCTCTTTTTAGCATTCGTATTGGATAATTTTTTTATACACATCCAAACTTGGTAGGAGAGTATAATCCCCCTGAATATATAACAAAGATTTAAAAAATTTCGAACATATTTATGTCAGACACATATATTCGAAGGGGACTTCAATTTGGAAGAAAAAAGAGGGCTAGGAAAGTGCCCAAATGGTCTATGAGTTCAAATCGTATCGAGAGCTTTGGCTGTTAGGCTCTTGTTGTATTTGGTCACGACTAAAGAAAACAAGATGGTCACCATCTCTAATCACCTCAATATCATCAATTTCAGCTCCTTTGCTCATGATTTTAGCACCAACGATCCCTAATTTCTTAGCACCGATGTCGAGTAACTCCGGGAAGCTCCCGGGAAGTAGAATGAGTTTCCCGGTGATTTCACCCTTTTCCGGGCAACTGATGACCACTCTAGTGGAGTTAGCACCGGAATGCTTGACACTCTTCGGTTGATGAATCGATAATAGCATGTGTCTCTCCACATTGTGATCAGATGACATTATTCCAAACAAGGAGTTGTGGAGGTTACTCGTCCTACGTCTCGGACGGGATTGGCCCAAGGAACCATCTGTTTCCGGGTCTGCAGGACGGATGACTGGCTCCCTTGTAAACCTCCCGAGATAACATGGTTCCTGCATCTCCGTAACCGACATGATAGATGGAGGTTTCATCTCTTTACTCGATTCGAATATCGTCTTTATTTCTTCATGTCCTTGTTGCTCAGCTAAATCCCTTGGGGTCCAATGATGAACATCTGGTTTGTCGATGTCAGCACCTTGTTCCAAAAGGAATTTGACTATTTCGACGTTGTCTTCACAAACTGCAACATGAAGAGCTGTGTAACCATTGTTCCTCGGGCATGTGACATCGCCATCGTATCGAATGATTTCCTTCAGCAAATTCAAGTTATTCTGTTCTGCAGCGGTGCACGCAAAGTGACCAACGTCTCCGGCATTTATGTTTCCCCCATTTTCCTTCAGCAGTTGGGCCACGTTATCATGGCCACCTAACATCGCCTCCCAGAGTGGCACACTTCCTTCTGAGTCTGCGTACAGAAAACTAAACAAATCAGTTGAAACATAAAACATAACTCAAAACATTCCTGCTGTTTCGTGAAATGATTAACGAGAATCGTAAAGATTCGAGTCAAATACATATATGTGCAAACTTATAGCATGAAGGACATGACTTCATACATCCAGAAACATAAAAATGATGACATAATATAAAACAGGAAAGTCAACTAAAAAAACTTGACAAGATAATTTTGTTTTGACATTTTTGGGCACATTGTTTAGACAAAACATGGGCGCCAACCATCTTATCCAAGACCATTAATTTATATTAGGAAACAATGATAATATATATATGAAATTGACTTCTTCTTGTTAGGAGAATAATTGACTAAAAATTGAGGATGGCATCAAACAGTTGCATGCCAATATTAAAACCAGAAGAGCTGAGGTTGGAGCTCAGCTCGATTGGTTTCTGCAGTCATTTTTAACAGGTGACATTTAATAGGATCGGATCCGAATCCCCACATCTGTAACTCTTCTCCTAAAATAATTTTTAAAAAAACAGAAATTATTTGTACCAGACATTATAAAGCAAAGTAAAAGTTTTTTCCAACATGAGTACAAAGTGGAATTATTTGATCAAACCAGCTTCAAAGTAGAAGAGCTTTTCGGTTTCGGAAGAGCAATGTGGGGCAATAAAGGCCAATCAAGATCAGGATTCTGTTTATTTATTTGGACAAGTTATATGATTATTTTTCCTACTAGCATGTGCATAAGTCAACCCTATAACATCATCATTCATCTAAATCATACAAATAAAAGAAGTGTAACAGAGTTGACAATGAAATTATGGCAAGGAAAGAAACCGAAATGCTATCTTTCGTGTATTTCCTAAGTATAAAATATATGATATCAAGGGCACTTGAGGACTAATGAACTAAGAACTGCAAGTATCGCTGAAGGGATAACAGAAATCAACGAAAAGGACTTGAGAATACCTTTACAGTTAGGATCTGCACCATAATCCAGCAAGAGAAGAACACAGTTCTCATTTCCTTTGGCCGCTGCTATATGCTAATTTTATAGGAAAATAAAATAAATATTAGAACTGTGTCCTGATAATTCGGGAACATGACCAAATCAAAAGCCGAAGAATTTCACAAACCAGAGCTGTTCTTCCATTGTTGTCCAACTCATTAGGATCTAGCCCTCTTTTCAATAGCTGATGCAACAACAAGTCATCTCCTCGGAGTGTGGCAAAGCAAAGATTGAGCGGTAGATCCATTCTACCCTGGGCTAGCATGTTCTCTGTCTCGATTAAGACTCCTTCCATAATTGGATCATTCATGTCTTTCAAATGCTGCCCAAAAAAGAATTCCATTAGTGCAGAATATGTAAAAAGCTTATTCTTATGCATATTTCATCTTAGTTTTCAATCTACAAATTTATATGAAACAATAATTGATAATATTAATTTCTAGGTTATATTGTAGAAGAAGTATACCTGAAGGAGATTATTCATGATTATGGTTCCGTCACCAACATTGGCCTGAATAATATTAAGGAATGTAGTACGGTTTAGACGTAGGAGTTGGCACAATCGTTTTGTGCGCACTGTGAAGAGCTGTGGTCGATAACAAAGTACACCTATCTCACCGCAGATATCGCCTGCTTTTGCCTCTCCAACAACCTGAAACCATTGGCATTTGATTCGTTAACATCCATTCATTGATTATTGATCAATAAGGATAGTGTTTAAGTGGTGCAACTTGCCTGTTCAACTCCATTTTTGAGAACCAAAAGATCCTGAGAAGCAAAGGAAAATATCAGGGATCATTTTGAGAGAAAAAGGTTTTGATAAGATAACATAAATCACTCAACAGGATATCCAGATTTTTTGTCATAAAATAAGGGCTTTACCACTGCACCAGTGACAAGGATGTAGAAATCTGTAGGTGCTTCATTCTGCAGGATAACGTCTTCTTTTGGAGGGAAATATTCAGCTTTCATCTCTGATACCTTACACATTTATTCACAAAGATACATCAAGATATCAGAAAAGAACTAAAGAAGATAATTTTAGTACAAAAGTTTAAGAATTATTCTAGTGGATTACCAGCTGAAAAAGCAAGTCATTAGAAACGCCACGAAATAAGTACACCTTATCCATAAGAGAGTAAAAAAGATAATGTGAAATGCTTGATCGGATGGCTTTAGGAAGTGAATCGAGAGTCTCTTGCTGCTGCAGACCCTCTGAATCTGTCCTGAACTTTAGACATAAATGCGCAAGCATCTGGTCTTGTAGGCGAGGAGGCAAGTGGTTTCTTTGTGCAAAACTTGTGGCAGCTTGAATGGTATCCCTCTGAGAGCCAAAAACGCAATAAGGAAAGATTATCAAAGGAAAATCCAATATTGTGTGAACAAAAGAAGAAAAAATAACTTGAAACTGGTTGAGTAGGTAGATAAACTATAATATGTCACTCACAAATCTTCTAGTTCGGCTGGTTCCATGGACAACCAAGTTTGTCATGTTACCGATCAAATATGCTGTCATCCCAAGGTTGAAAAGCATGTAGAAAATGTCAAATAGCATCTCTCTGGTATTCACAGGATGCAAATCCCCATAGCCAACAGTAGTCAGTGTGGTGATAGCCCAGTACATTGATGTCACATATTGAATCGACAAGCTCTGTTCGCGGAAATTGTTTCCCAAAGATTCTCCAATCCATGTTCTTCCAGGGTCATGATATTTTGCAGCTATAAGATAATAGAAGCATCCGGCACAATGAACAGCAAAAAGTGTTACCTACAAAAATCATCCAGAGCCCCATGAATCTTTCATAACTAGAAACAAAAAATTCATGGCTAATCATCTAGCTTTTTTGTAGTACTCACACAAATAAGTTTAGCACATCGAACCCAAAAGTAGTTGTAGTTCTTGTCTTTCTCCAATCTATTGAAAAAGCAAAACAATAAATCAGGCCACAATCAAACAAGTGAGGATAATAAACAAACTTAAGAATTAACTAAGACAAAAAGTTTAGCTGATGAAGGGAAAAAGAAACTCCAGTACCTGGAAAACAAGGCACTAACTCTGCGGAGACGCCAAAGGCGAAGCATATTAAATAAGCCATAACTGCGTAGTGGCTTAGGGGAGATCTTCTGAGCAAGTTCGGATGGTATTGTGGATATAATGTCGAAAACCAACCAGGAACTGCTGTACTTCCAAGCAATCCTCTTCGGATTGTCGATGAGTAGATAGGTAGCTTTATCCAGGTATGCAACAAAGAAGGTGAGAACAATATCAAGGGCAAAGAATCCATTCACAACATTATCAGTGATAGAGAGTGGTGCCTCTGGCTTATTAATGAATCCGAATTCAAACGGCGATACCCAAGCGGTATAGAGTACCAAAATAACCAGAAAAGTCTCCCATATCCTGCAAGAACCAATACAATTATATAAATTTCAATCATCATTTATTCTCTATGTGGACTAAGAATTTGCATAAAATGTTTCGAAACCATTCCATTGTTTTTCGAACCAAAGAAAACAGCAGAAACTGTAAGGACAAAGGACAGTCAATAAAATCTCCAGGGGCTCACCAGTCACTATACAAGTCAAAAGTTTCTAAAGATTTTAGCACATCAAGCCCCTAAAATTTGATATTACAATCATTCTTTAGTCCCTTTTCATGTACCCAACACATCAAAAACATAATACTTAGCTTTTCAAAGAATGACATTAATGTGAAACCAGCATCAGGAATATTGTAAATAGAAAATTTTCTTAGCTTTTCTCGCTAAAGAAAAAAAAAGGCATAAACAAGAAGAAAATGACAAGTTACCATCGAAGAAATCAGAAACAGACTTGGTATTTGCCAAAACAAGGCCCACGAGATTCAATACCGTGATTTTCCCGCAAAGAAAAAAAAAGAATTTATCATACACATTGATGACCATAATCCCACCAAGAAAAGACACCTTAAGTAAAAAAACAAGAAGAACCCAGAATTCCAAAACAAGCAAAAAAAATCAAAAGAGAAACGGAAATGAACCCTTTTTTTATTTATACCTGTAACGACGATCATAAGGTGAAACAATGAATCTCCTGAGCTTGACTCGGCGGTTGCTTCTGGCTCCGAGCGACGGAAGTATTCCGGTGGTTAGACTGTAATGGCTGCTGTCTCTTGAGAGATGCTCTATCTCTTCTTGCCCACACACTGAGACCCGAAATACACCTCTGTTTCTAATCAGATAATCCATGGTTTTCGAGCTCCGTTCTCTTATGTTCCTGCTAGCTCTCACTCCCGCCTTCTTCTCCTTCAAAAACGCAGCTCAATTAGTGTTTGGAACTCCAATATTTCCCTAACATGGCCTTAAAATATACATACAAATTTATCTAACACTGAATTTGTTTGGTGTAATCAAACATCGATATTCTGTTTAAATTACACTGGAAAACAACGTGTCGGGTCTTTGGTTGTCCGATCCAACCCGTAAAGTAAGTAAGCATAATGGCATTGACTAGAAAATTTATATATCACGCCACCTTGCTGCCACAAAAATATGAAAATTTAAATGCGATATCGATTCGTATCGAAAAATAATAAAATATTATATAAAAATATAATAAATATATATAATTAAATTATATTAAGTTAATTTTAGATTTTTTTAATGTAAATCTAAATTTATCTTGAAATTTTTTAGGCATAAAAATAATTTTAACCCTTAACGTTTATAGTTATTGTCGTTTTTATCGTAGTTAATTTTTGATTTTATTGTAATTAGGGTTAAAAATATTTAATAATCTTTTATTTTAGAATTAATTGATTTTTAATATTTTATTTAAATTTTAGTTGTTTGATATTTTATATTAGAATAAAATTATATTCCATATATATATGTATTTGATAGATTACATTCCATATCATTTAAAATTATATTCCATATATATATCATCGTTAAATTTTTAACCGTCCAGTCATCAAGCTGGTTAAAAAATAAGATATTTGTCAAAAAAATATAGTTTAAGGGCTAAATTTATCCTTAAAAAAAGAATAAAGATTAAAACGACAAAAACTATAAACGTTAACGAATTAAAATTATCTTTATACCAATTTTTTATTTCAACACTTTTCCTCCTCACCTACCTTGAAACAAGATGAAATATTTTTTAAAAAAATTAAGAGATAAATGAGACGATCTTAATAGAATTGTATTGTTAAATAGAATGATCATAATTAATCTAATTAATTAACCACACAATGTTAATTTTTCCGGTAATTGAGAGGTGTAGGAAGCGAGTTTGGAATTTAAAGGATGCTTTCTTTTGGCCATCGGAATTATAACTTTTAAAGATCTTTTAAGTATAATACACTTAATTATTGATTTTTTTTTATGAAATCGTAAAAGAGTTGAATATATTTAAACATAATTATCTTATATTCAAAGATTTAGAGATGAATATTTTATAAAAAAAATATTATTTAAAATAGAGATTTAATTATTATTGGATGGTACCATATAAGTCTTAGAACGGAATTCTATCTATTTTTATATAATTTTTTTTTATGTTTTTAAATAATATATTAATTATAAATTTTAATATCTATATTTTACGTCTAACCTGAATTTTAATTTCGTTAGTATCATTAATAGTACTGTAATTAAAAAAGATAACAATCAATTAAATATATATATATATATAAATAATAGCAATAGGAGTGAGTGATAGAATCTATTTAATAATGTCGGGCGGCTCATCCTTCCTCATAATCCATCACGCCAAGAAGTGGCATTTAATATAATCACAAAACAGAAGACTTTCCAATAATAAACACTACCGGTACACACAGAGTGACCATACCATTCTTTAAAAAATAACATAATGATCATACTAGTAAGTTATATATTTAATACGAACTATCTAGTTTTAGTGATTAAAAAAACGATTATTGTTTTTAGAGGTCACGAAATTCAAACACCAGTAATACCATTATAATATTTAAAGAACACTGTAGTTGATTAAAAAGAATTGTTATTAAAAAAAATTATATTTATAAATAAATACATTTAATCGATTGATTAAATTATAAATCTTTATTATTTTATATTTTTTAGATCATAGATTCAGTATTTTTTTTTCTCTTCTCTAATAGAATTATAAAATTAGGATAGAATTTATAAAAAAATAATAATTTTATTAATGCAAAATAAAGTCAACGTATGCATAATTTTATGGATTTTCATGTATTAATTAAAAAAAATCATTGACGTGTATATCTAAATAGTAAATACATTAATGGCGTAATTAATTATTCATTCATTTATACTTTTATGAATTTAGAGAAAGACTGTAGGTTAATAAGATCTCTCAGATATTTTCTTTTATGAGTAATTAATTGGTATATAGTATTAGTAATCGAAGTTAATTGGATTACACGATTTTAAATTATAAATTATTTAATTTTTAAGTATTTTAATTTTATCTTCAAAATATGTCCTTAATTCTAAATTAATCCCTAAACTTATGAATATTCTAATTTCAGTCACAAATTATAACCAGAGGTGACATCTTCCTTAAACGAAGATAATTAACCATAGCCTTTAAGATTTAGCCAATTTAGGAAAGGCCAAATAGCATGGTTATCATGCAGTAAAGCAATTACAAGTTTAACAAGAAGCAGCTCTCCCTATCTTATTTGTCTTCAAATTAAAGTTATTTTCCTAAATGAATTATAACCCCGAGATATAATTATCATACCTCAAAGAAGGGATGAGAAGAATACAGTTTTCAACTTGTTTTGTGCCATAAAAGAAGAATTATTGAAGGGATGAAAATCAGTTCCTCAAGCCAAACTCTCTGCATGCTCACTTGCTCTCGGCATCATATAGATCCGACCTTAAGACTTATTAAAGAAAATAAAGCAGAAAACAAGGAACATAACGACAAGACAATATCGACAATAAGTGATCTTGAAACTTAGGACAAACATATATATATATATATATATATATATATATATATATATATATCGATATAGATAAGCATGACTACCACAACAACATGGTTGGTGTTTGAAATCCGTAATATTAAGGAGAAGAACAGATGATATGAATATACATTGAACATGTTACCATCAACAGAAAAGACATGAAATAGATGAACTGATTTAGATGAATATATATCGATATAGATATAGATAAGCATGACTACCACATCAACATGGTTGGTATTTGAAATCCGTAATATTAAGGAAAGGAACAAAAAATATGAATATACATTGAACATGTTACCATCAACAGAAATGACATGAAATAGATGAACTGATTTAGATGAATATACATCGATATAGATATAGATAAGCATGACTACCACAACAACATGGTTGGTATTTGAAATCCGTAATATTAAGGAGAGGAACAAATAATATGAATATACATTAAACATGTTACCATCAACAGAAATGACATGAAATAGATGAACTAATTTAGATGCAATGGAGCAGAACAAAAATCAACTATAGACCGATTCCAGACTTCTAATTGAACAACCAATCTTACAAATAGCCTTTAGGCATTCCGATAAGACACTCAAAAGTTTTCTTTTTTGTTTCACCAAAAAAAATATTGAAAAGGATTTGCCAAGAAGGTTGTTGTAAAATCATATGAATTTTGTTATTTTAAAAGGCGTCTCATCATAATACTTATTTGCTGTCTCCTCTCACCACCCGTCTGAGCATAGATAAGTTTTACCGATAAACTTTCCATCTCACGCAGCATGTAAACAGCATAAATTATAAGGTATAATCTTATCATTCAAATTACTTGTGGTTATTTTCATCAGTACTATACACATCTAACCCCTATAGACTCTGCCAAAAACACGACTCCCTAATATAACTAGAAGAAATGGCAAGCAAGTAGCAACCATTTTTCAGTTTAAAACATTTCAGAAACCAATGCAATGTTGTTTTAATTCAAATGCAAAAAGAATCCCGAAAAACTAAACCTCGATTATGCATACATCAATTCCTTACAATCAAATGAATCAGTCTCGAGGACAACACCAGCATCATGCATCGTGCAGACACGATTCACAAGTGAATTGTTCAAAGCAAAGGACCTCCTATTGCTTATAAGTTGCACATAGAAATCATTGAATGATATGTAGAAGCCAAGCATTTAAAATCGGGTGATACAAACACCAATTGTCGGGCCAAACAACAAGGTGCAACATTTACGGTTTACCAATGCATTAACATCCACAAATTCTATTATGTAATATGACTCGCATCAACCACCAATTTAGCCAATGCACATGCCATCATAGAACTGAATACTTGGTTATCAGCCAAAACCAGACGAGCACAGAGAAGAATATGCAGTAACACAGCTCAATAACTTAAGCACGATTCACGAATGGCTCAGAGGAAAAAAGAAAACGGAGAATCAACAATCAGGTATAGTAAGTAAATCAAAATAAAATCGACAGAATAAAGGATACACTAAATAAGAACCATGAACAAAAGCCCCAGCCAACACAATAGTAAACAGCCGGTCCCTTAAAACCGGGTTCTTCCTCAAAGAAAGTCGAACTGAAAGCGGAAAAAAAAAAAAAAAGAACCCGTAAACGATTAACATCTAAAAACAAAACCCAAAGATCAAAATCACTCAGAAAGGGGGAAACAAGAAATTCTAAACTTACTTAACGGGAGAACAGGGGCATAGACTAAAGGGACTAGGAACTTGAAAGGGGGTCCTTTCTTTTGCTTCCTATAAACTTCCCTGCGAATACGTATTGAAATAGAAATACTAAGAATCTATTGCGAGAATTTTTTTAAAAAAACGAAAGATTGTCGACAAATATCCCAACAAAACGTATGAAACAAATGTAGAATTATAGAAAAGACTTACGAATTCGAGTGATCAGACGGGGTGGCCATGGAGGAGTTTGGATAAACGGAGTCTTTAGAGAGGTTCGGGAGGAGATAAACGTTCAGCGGGAAGTGACGATGGCGGTTTTAGCCATAGCCGTGATCTAGATGGAAAGATCAAGTAGCATAAAGTAATTCTTGTCTGGCCTTTTCTGATTTGGTGTCACCCACCTAGGGTTTTTTCTTCTTCTAAATAATACAAAAAGTTTAAAAAAAACGGTTGTATTAAATATTTTTATAAAAATTATAAAAAATTTAGTATAAAACTTTTTATATACTGATTTTTTTATAAAAATATTAATATATATTAAAAAATAATATTAAAATTTTTATCTTTTTTATAAAAAAATTAATACAACCATATTTAATATTTAATATATAATTAAAAAAACGGCTATTTTTGGGCTTGAGAAATTTCTTAAGGCATGACTGCACAAGGCCATATATAGGTTTATTATTTTTTGATAATAATAACATAAAATGTATCCAAAAAAATTTAAAAATATTTTTTATAATATATATTTAAATTAATAAAAGGTAAATTAAATATCAATTGTTATAAAAATTGAGAAAGATGTAGTCTTTATTTATTTATTTTAGAAAAAATATTTCAATTACCAAAAATAAAAAAGAGAGAATAAAAAGGAAGTCTGAATTTGCTTTGAATTTGAAATTAAGCTTGAGCTGTCAATGGCGTACGTTTCTTTTTTTTTTTAAATACCCAAACTGATATTTACCAAAATACCATCCGCTCCCTCAAAAATCCAAATAAAGGCAGTAGCGCGGCATAACGGGAGAAATGATCTAACGGTCCAGAGGATTTAGATGATAGGAGAAAAAACGGTGGAGATTAATCCAACGGCACAGAGAGTTGCGTCAATTTAAAGCCGGGGCCTAAGAGCAAAAGCCCTCACTCTTATAAAAGCCCCTTGGCTATCGCCGTCTACCAATTCTCTCGCGCTCCGATCCCTCTGTTTCTGCCAAACAAACGCAAGATTTGCAGTTTCGTTCCTCTCCTCAGTTGTTGAGCAGTCGATGGTGAAATCTTCGATCTCTATCTTAATTTTTTTTAATCATTTTGTTGTTTCAGTATCTTAACAATGATCGACGGTTTTAGTTTCCTGATGGATCTTGTTTTTTTTTTTTTTTTTTCTTTTCCGTCGTTGAATCATTGTGCAGGCTTTGCCCAACCAGCAAACTGTTGATTATCCGAGCTTCAAGCTCGTCATCGTCGGCGATGGAGGAACTGGTAATTTCATTTTTCATTTTCTTGTAGATTCGATTTACAATGTTTTATTTGATGCGGTTTGCTTATTTGAAGGTTGAACTGGTATTATTCGATGCTAATAGTAACAGATTTTGAATTAAAAGTTGTATTAAGCGGAATGTAGTATTATTATATAT
Organism: Abelmoschus esculentus; assembly: GCA_035048815.1. Lineage (NCBI taxonomy): Eukaryota > Viridiplantae > Streptophyta > Magnoliopsida > Malvales > Malvaceae > Abelmoschus > Abelmoschus esculentus. Next base: position 1,046,685 of record JAUCBN010000032.1, read on the forward strand.
GTTTCTTTTCCACGATTTACAATGTTTACTCTTGAATATATGACTTTAGTCTTCAGCTTTTGATTTAGTTATAGAATCTATGTTAAGTGGACGCATTGTTTTGGACTTGCTTTAACTTTATGTCATGTGTGCAGGAAAGACCACTTTTGTGAAGCGGCACCTAACCGGAGAGTTTGAAAAGAAATACGAGCGTGAGTGTTTTAAGAACATTGTTACTGTTTTGGTTCTGTTTGTTGTGTAAACTGTTTGAGCAAATTGATTGCGTTGATATAAATGCTTACTTGAGTGTTTTATCATTTTGAATGGGCAGCAACCATTGGTGTGGAGGTTCACCCATTGGACTTCTTCACTAACTGTGGGAAAATCCGGTTTTACTGCTGGGATACTGCTGGACAAGAGAAGTTTGGTGGTCTTAGAGATGGTTACTAGTAAGTCATTTTATGGATGCGCCTTTTCCATTAATTGTTTAGTTATCTGCCATGGTTGATGAATAATACAGATGAATGTGCTTTTAGTTTTTATCATTTAAACTCCAGTATGTTCTCCTTTTTAGCTAGGGTTTTTATTTGCACGTTTAACTCTATGTACCAAATTGGCTTATGCCACAACCCTTTATGGCTTTTATTGTTTTGATGAGTATGTTATAACTATTGCATTATTGTGTATCGTTTTGTTGTATTGTTGAGTGTTTTTCTTATACTTTTTGGTTACTTATTGCAGCATCCATGGGCAATGTGCCATTATTATGTTTGATGTTACTGCCCGGTTGACATACAAGAATGTTCCTACATGGCATCGTGATCTTTGCAGGTGTGTTAAGATGGACAATCTTCAGTTGTTTATGGTTTTTGTGTGTAACAGCTTTATGTAACATTTTTGGTTTGCCACTGCAGGGTGTGTGAGAATATTCCTATTGTTCTCTGCGGTAACAAGGTTGATGTAAAGAACAGGCAGGTCAAGGCAAAGCAGGTCACATTCCACAGGAAGAAGAACCTGCAATACTACGAAATTTCTGCTAAGAGCAACTACAATTTCGAGAAGCCTTTCTTGTACCTTGCCAGGAAGCTGGCCGGGTAATATAATTTTGTTTGTTGCAGAATTAATGTTTTAATGATAATGCCTTGTTTGTTGCCTAACATCAATTATGTTTTTGATGATTTCAGTGATCCTAATCTTCATTTTGTCGAGTCCCCTGCTCTTGCTCCTCCTGAAGTTCACATCGACTTGGCTGCCCAGCAACAGTACGATAATCCCGTTGATGCTTGTTTTTTTTTTTTGGTTTATCTTTTTTGTTACCTGGAATCGGAGCATTTATAACGTGCAATTTGATTGATTGGTTTGTTGTAGGCATGAGGCCGAGCTTGCAGCGGCAGCCAGTCAGCCTCTTCCAGATGACGATGACGATGCATTTGAATAGAGGGAGATCCTCTATTTTGGTGCCCGGGAGTTCTTTCAACATCTGCCTGCTTTTTTCGTTTTCATCTCAGTTTGGTTTGTGTTGCCATCTTAAGATTTCCGTTTATTAAATGGGCAAAGTTTGTTCAGAAATAGGGATGATTGTTGTGATCTCGTTTGAGACTATTTGTAGTTTTTAGGAATTTTCGAATCTAATTGTGGTCTTTGGGTGGATCTTTGATCTTTGTTTCTGATTTTCCTGTTTATTGTTGGTGTTATATGGATTTTGCCTGTAGTAAAATCCTCATGCGATACTTCGCTATATGAAATTCTTGAGAAGTATTGGATATTTCTATTTGCTCTGATTTAGATGGTTCTGAATTTTGCTAATTTTGATTCTAGATGTTTCTTGGTTTTGGCTCGATTTTATGTTTTCAAACCAGCCTGCACAGCAATTATATAACTATCTAACATTGCTTTTTAGCTCTAAACCAGCTTTTTTATCAGAATTTTATTCTAAACTTAATCTTGAACGGGCTCTTAATCTTTGATGAATTCTTAAATTTAGATTTTGCAAGATTGAACTTATTTTAAAGAAAAATATTTCCCCCTTTTTCTGTTTAATAATTTGAAAATAATACAATTTATAAAAAGAAAATATTCACTGACCATCAATCAGTCAAATGTAAGATTTTATTTTTTATATTTGGTTCAATTTTGAGAAATACAGGAGTTTAAGTTTTAATATTATAAAGATGTTTGAAAAATAATTAGAAAAGTAGGGCAATTATTACAGTAATAAAAGGATATTTTCATTTTTTTTATGAAGTCTTTTTTCTCTTCCTGAACCTCAACCACGACAAAAAAAAAGATGATGAGGTACTATTGATCTTTTAATTTATTCGGTTGAATGAGAAAGAGAGAGGACCATGCCAAGAGAAGGTGGCAAGATCCTTTTTTAATATAATTGGCCTACATCCCTAATTATTCCTTAAACTCCCTAAAGCCTTAAAATTAATTTCAAACAATAAATATTTTTTTAATTTTTTTTTTATATTTGAAAAGTTAAATTAAATTTTTTATTTATTTTTAAAAAAATAATAAAAATTTAATAATTTAATCTTCAAACCTTAATTTATCTACCGTATTAATCCTAAATCTTAATTTATTAAAATTATTTTTTAAAATTTTTATAAAACATTAATCTATCCAAACCTTGGTTTGACCAAACCCAAAAAACGAGCCTAACTTTCTTTGTTTACCGAGTCAAACACGAAAGAAAATCGCGCGACTCGACGCTACCCGCACAATGTATCGCTAAATCGCCAACGCCATCTACACAACGTACCGCGATATCGCGATTCGCCACTCTCTCAATTTAAACACTCCACCTCTTTGTTTCGATTTCTCTCTATTCTTTTGTTGCTGAAACGATAAGATCCATGGATTCATTCTGGAACCAATTCCTTTCCGACTCATCTAATCCCGTTGAAGCAAATGTAAGATTTTTCTTTTCTTCTATTCTATGTTTTAGGTCGTTCCGTTGACGTAATAATCTTCAACTTTTATGATAGCAAATCAAGATGCTTCGTCGATTTATGGATCTGGTTTATTTTCTAAATATATAGAATATGGAAATTGCAGTGATTTGATAGGTTACATAGATTCCGGTTTGTTTTCAAATTTGGTTTGAGTTCAAACTTTTTCTTTTCAGCTGCAAGGATGGAATAATGGACCTTCAATTTACCCACAAAGTCATCCCGGAGTAAGCAGTGGGGTTAACCTAAACCAGACTAGTGGAGGAACAGTCCAGTCATCTCAATCTCCGAATACTTCTAGTGCCAGAGTTTTGAAAAAAAGCCAGTCTAGTTTATCTACAGCTGATCGGAATGAGAGGAAAAAGCAAATTGATCAGGCGTATCGCCTGAGAGTAAAGGTTAGGTTTTATGTTTTAGTGGTTAGGGTTTAGATTTTAGGATTAGAGATTTAAATTTTAGCTGTTAGAGTTAGGCAGGTTTGTGGAAAAAAGTTTTCCACTACCAAATATTAACACATAAAACAAAAGCCCATAAACTTTCTAGTTAATTTCTTTCAGTTCTTGCTCTTGTCATTTCAAATTCGAAGCCTGTTTGAAAAATGTTGTGAAAAAGTGTAGGGAAAAACTGTTGTTTGAGAATTTTGAGTGTGTCAACAATTCCCATGAGAAGTTTAAAACGAACATTTTAAACGAGATGCTGGAAAGTAGAAAAAATAAATGAGATTATTTTGGTTATTTCTTTTCAAAACCATGATTTTCAAACATCAAGAGCAACCAAAATGTGCTTGGTTTGGTTCAAAATGTGCTTTACAAAAAGATTTGGCTACCAAAATTCAGTTTGTTTGGCCATTTACAATCATGTAGCTGCCAAAAAGTGTTTTTTTATAGCTAGAAGCATCACTAAAGGAGCCCTATTTTGCGTCCAAAGTTAGTCAATAAGAAGCATTGCAGTTGGAAAATGTTAGCTAGAATATAAAAAGGAAGATTTAAATAAAATCAGAATCCCAAAACATATACAAATTATGTTCCTATTGATGTGTGTAATTAATGAATGATGTGTGTTTTCCTTTGGAAACAGAATGACAAAGTGCAAATGCAACTGAATTTGGAGAACCGGACTAGAGAAAACTGTGCTTTAAAGGAAGAGAATCGGTCATTGAAAGAGGATAATACCTCCATAAATCAAACGTTGACAAAGCAAGCAACAATGATTGATCTTTTGAAGAATGATCTTTTGCATCTGAAGCAGGATCATAGAAAACAAAATGTTCTTTTGGAAACCCTTACACAGTATCTGGTATGTCTCTTTTCTTTCTGCCCTTCATATACACGTATTTCTTTTTCTTTTCCGTTTTTGCTTGAAGAAATAGTGATGCTCAACACATATTGGGAGAATAGGAGAGGTAGTTTTGAACTTAGAATGATTTTAAATTGCCTTTATAGGAAAATTTTATCTATCACTCACCAATGTGTCAAAGTAACACGTAGTAGCTGGTGGTCATTAGCTATATTGCTCAAACTCAAGTATGGATATTAGGATTAACTTTGCTTGGAACTTAAAGCTTGGGGTAGTGTATAAAAGAATCCTAGAGAAAGATACAGATGGAAAGATTTTTTTTGCATGTACTTAAATATATAGTAATATTTATGAATGAAAATAGAGTTGCATGAATTATCAAAATTGATCATAATAATGATATATGAATACATGATTTTAATTACTTTTTAACAATATATTTACATTAAACTTTATATAAATAAGATATTCAACACATGGCCAATTTGTTGTTTGGACTGTATTTATAAATTTAATCTTATTTAAACAATTTAAAACATTAGGGACCTATGGTTTTCAAGCCCCAAAGCTTGATCTCTTGGTTTGTTCTGTTTTGTGATTTTTCTTTGGCAGCCTGTATTTCTTCTTTTTGGTAGGATACCATGTAATGTAATAACAACAACACATCAATCTAAAATTAATTGACCGTTGAATGGATTCAACTTGAACATAAAGGCTACAATTCAAGATTTAACTGATGTAGAGAAACAACTTAAACCTTTTACTCGTACGGGTCCCATACTTGTGTCAATGCTGGCTTGTGCTAACATTGCTGCCTGAGAAAAATAGATGAAGTTTTTTTACCTTGTTCAGTATGAGAGAACAAAAATGGATATAGAAAGTTGAAGGTTTAAGCAAAACAATGTAGCCTAAAACATTTTCATATTTTTCTGTTTTTGGATCGCATCACCTCATTGCTGCAATTGTTAGTTCCCAGCAAAAATCACTGCATATTTGTTACCTGGCATTTCATGATAGTTATTACTGATTTCCTATGGTTTTTATAATAGAGTTTTGTTTAAATGGTTATAAGCTTTGTTACTAAATGGTGTCCTTGTAAAAGCTAACATATATTTCTCATCTGTATAGACTTTTTTACTCGGTTGTTTTAATTGTAGGCCAATCCGTTGCGTATTGAAAATGAGACACTAAAGGCTGAAAATGTTTCATTAAGGAATAGTGCCAATCTTAAGGGTAATGTATCACAACTTTTGGAGGAGAACGCTAAGTTAAAACTTGAAAACAAGGTGCTCAAGGTTCAGAATGATGCTTTATGTGGGAAGATCATTAGTGACAGTGAAAAGAAGAGACCAAAAATCATAAGCCAAAATGTTGTTTGGGACGTCGAAAAAGAAGTCAAAATGCTGCTCGAAGATTAGCCATCCGGCAGCAAGTTTTCTTTCTTTTGTTTTCCGTCCATGGCTACTTCTGGCATACCCTTGTAGACACCGTTTAGCTTCTCCGTTCCGTTCACCTTTTGTTCTATCTTCTTTTTCTAGACTATTTCTCTTGGTTTTCTAGTGTGGTTTTCAATGTGTCGTAGTGTTGCCGCCGGTGGCTAAATCATCGAATCTCGGCATTGTAGTCGTCGGATTCCATTGTATTTATCCGTTTAGTTGGTCTGGTCATCAAGTTGTTTTTCCACTTTGCTGTTGCTGCCTTGTTTACTTGTAAGTTGGCCTTAAGCGCCATCCTTATACCGGGTTTACTTGTAAGTTGTATTGTGTTATGTACTTTAGCGTATTTTATCTTTCTACCCGGCATACCTTGTAAACTACCCTGCTAGTTTCTAAACATTTAGGTCGCTTTCAATATGAACACCAAACTTTTAAAACTTGCAATACAGTCACTAAAATTTTATTTCGATCTCATTAGGTCACTACCTTCAATTGTAGTTAAAAAGATAATATGGTATGTTTATTTTTATTTTTTATTTAAAAATTCTCTCTTTTCCTACCTTTCCCATTTTCTTTCATTTTCCAATCATTTTCCCCTTTAGTCCTTTACCATTTCGGTAAAAAAATTTAGGTAAAATTAAATTCCTCAAAAACACATTTTGTTCCTAAAAAATGTTCCTCTATTTCAAATCTTAACAGAAGTGACCGTAATGAAAATGAATTAAAAGTTTAATGATTATATTATAAAATTTAAAAGTTTGATGATTATATTAAAAACACCCTAAAAGTTCAAACACTATCAGTATAATTTTCCCTATCTTTTTTCCAAGTACCTAAAGCTTTTAGTCAATGACAGGTAACCTTTAAGGACCTAAATAGATAATTATACATATGATTTTTTTCATAAACGTTTTAATTTTAAAGTTTAAAAATTTTAGTATAATTGTTTATAATTTAAAGTTTAGAGTTAAAACATAAGATTTAAGATAGTATTATTAAAAATTTAGAGTTTAACTTATTAATCTTAAATTTTAATCGTAAATCTAAAATTTTATCAATAACTCTTATATTCAAAAGTACTATATTTAAATACCTAAATATTAAATTTTAAATAAAATCTCTAAACTCTAAAGTCAAAACTCTCATACCTAAAACAATTACTCTAATATAATTTAGATATTTATTTTATAAAAAATTCAGATATTTAAATGAAAAATATGATAAAGTTCTTAGAAAAACTGAAAGTCATCGTTTGATTTAACCGATAATCATTACATAAAACAAATATTCACATTCAATTAATTAAAGCTCAAAATAAAAAAGATTTGAAAATGAACTTTTTTTTTCAATAGTCTTATAATCATTTTTCAGAGATTTACCTTTGGGAAAATTAATCCTAAAAACGACAAAAATATAACGAAATTATCGGAGAAAATTTGGCCTTTGGATTGGGACCAAAAGATAAAGGAGAGATCTTTTCCCTCTGGGTGGTGTCTAAAGCCTTTGCTATTCTGAGTCTTCAAATCCAATCGACGTATCAGTGGGAAAGGTAAAATGCCTAAAACGCGAAACCCCTTTTCCCTCTTTGATCTCTTCCTTTACCCTGTTTATGCTTTTTGAAAAATTTGATCCTTTTATTTTAAGAACTTTTTGGAGTTAATTTTTCTAATTTTTGCAACCTGTTAATCCTCAGAAGTAGCTGACTTTTAAAGTTTCATTCTTTTCCCAGCTTGGGGTTTATTGTTATTAACAATCTTAGCTTCCTATGAATTTTCATCGAGGGTTTTTGTTTCTTTTTCATGATATGCAACAGACCCCATTTTCATCAAGGGTTTTGGAAGATATGTATTTGGATCAGATAGAAATCTATGATGAATTTGTTGTAATGTACCTATTTTTATTTAACCAAAATTTTCTGCAGATTCTTGTAACATATATCAATGCAGTGAAAATTAATCACTTTGCTGAACTGACATTTGATGTGAGATCAATCTGTCCTTTCTTCATTTCAGGATCAGTGCTCCTTCTAGTGCAATAGGTGGGGTTGGCCGCTGCTTTTCGGTGGGATAATATGAGCTTCACTGGTTCTTCTGTTGGTTCTGGTTAGTTTTTTTTTTTTTTTTTTTGCTTTGCTCTAATTTTATTCACAGTAGAAATGTCTATAATGGTAGCTCACCAGCAAACTTGTATTAGTATTTAGATTGTCCGTAAAGCAATTGATTCGAGGTTCATCGTTCTAGTCATGATAGATTGGTATCTATCATCTATGTTGAGTGACATAGATTTTTCTATAAATTCACAATCTTGTTTTTCCTGTTCTTTAATTTTAGCTGTTAACGTTTGAAATGTTACATGACAAGTTTCAGGTGGTAGAAGGGCGGCATTTGAATTTGGAAAAACCCATGTGGTTAGGCCCAAAGGTAGCCACCAAGCAACCATAGTTTGGCTACATGGCCTTGGTGATAATGGTTCAAGGTATTATAAACTTTTTATTGCTTTCTAAGATTCTAGTTTCTTGCTTTGGTTTATAAATTGAAGATTAATATGTCAATACTATCAGTAATTTGAATTAGTTTTCCAAGGAAAAGAAAACAATTTAACATTCAGATTCATGGCTCTCCTTAACTATCAATTTTAGAAGGATAAAATATCATGTGTACTCTGTTTCTAGATTCTATGTGTGGAATTATCATTTCTAGTTCTTATCTTCACCAATTTTGCTGATCTTTTAAGGAAAATTATGATAGCTTGCCTTTTATTTATTTCTGGTTTTGTTAGTTAGAGTTCTTTCACTTGTTCCACCTTCTGTTTTCCTTTACTGTTTGTATGATTGCATTTGCACCCGTTGAGTCCCAAGTATTTAAGATGTTCTTAACTTCTTTGTGTCTTGCGTTTTCATTCTGTTTTGGGTGAAGCAAGAAACAATTTGGCCCCACCCATGGGACCATGATACTATTTATATGAATTATTATTTGCAGAGAAACTGAATACCTTCAAAATATTATATATAGCTTCCTTTCAGAATTTTTGAGGTGTTCCCTTTCTGTTAGTTTCGTAATCTTGCATATTAATGAGATGGATGTTATTGTTTTACTGACTACTAAGGCGATTTGCTTGTATATGAATGAAGCAGAAAACTCAGTTTCTCCATGCAATTTGTGTTCTTGTAATATAGCACTATTTCTATGATGCTTGAGTAAGTGGTAGGGATGTAATCACTTCATGCAAAAGAACCTCATCCATTTTGTCTTGAATTGCTGCTTTTTGTTGATAAGGCTTAGGCAAAACTATGAGTTAAGCTGATAATAAATTAATACCTGTTAGTTTTTCAAGTGGCTTAGTCTTCAAATTGCAAGTTACTGCATCTTCATGTTTCAGTGTTTCATATATTCTGATGTTAATATATGTCTTCAGCAGATCTTTTCATCTTAAAACTATATTGGTGCCACTCAGAATTTGAGTTATCCTGTCTCCTATCTTTATATTCTGTAATCTCAAGTATATGAAAAAGAGTACTTGACGTCTTTTCAAATACTTACTCATCCCCATTTATCTTTTTGTTTTGTTTTTCAGCTGGTCCCAGCTCTTGGAGACCCTCCCTCTTCCGAATGTAAGGATGATTATTGTAGCCAAAGATATCTAGGAGAATATATTCTAACAATTAATTAATAGATTCATTTCTTCTTGATAACATCATAATTTTTTATGCTTGTGATCCTACGATGCAGATCAAATGGATATGCCCAACTGCCCCTACTCGGCCAATATCTTTATTCGGTGGCTTTCCGTCAACTGCTTGTAAGTATATTCTTAAAATTCTGTACTGATTCAATCTCTTATGAAGAGAACACGATCAATTAAATTTTGCTCTCTTCAACCTTTATCTTTGATCCTGGTCCTTCGAAATATTACATACATCAGGGTTCGATGTGGGAGACCTTTCGGAAGATGCTCCTGATGATGTAGAGGGTTTGGATGCTGCTGCAGCACATGTTGCTAATTTGTTGTCAACAGAGCCTTCTGACAGTATGTTTCCTCACACCTCTTTTATTTGGTTTTATGATGCTATTTTGCCCTCCTTTTTTCCTTTTAATTGGGGAGGATGTTTCCGATTTCTCTTCTGATTATTTAGGTATTAGTGCATTGTAGACATCTATATTTTCTTTTTTAACCAAATATCAATTAGGAAGGACATTTTACATCATCACACTGCCATTTATCAGTCTTACAGTCTGCTTTATTATTAGTTTCCATGATTTTGGCTACCAAATGTGAACAGTATTCTTTTCGCTTCAGGGGTGAAGCAAGGATTGTTTTTTTGAAGGAAGATTTTGTGTGTTTTAGTTTCATTTTCTCGTTCTTGTATGTTAGCTTGTAGGAAAAAGATATATATTATTTGTGGCTGATTGTTCATACATCTATGTACACTCTGATGATAGATTTGGTTAATTTAAGCCTGGAACCTTTCTGTACAAACTGGATTAATATAAACTTGTCCAGGCAGTTCTTAAAGATTGGCTGCAATGCATCTGTCTCTAAAGTTTGCAATGGTGCGAAAGATCTCCTACAGTTTTCACCTCGTATTTATGTTTCTCGCTATCTTGACAACCATGGCCTTCCCCCCCCCCCCCCCAACAATTCCTTTTATTTATCGTCATTCTAATAAATGCCTGTAAACAATGATCACATTGTTAGGATTTGTTTAAATCTAAGTAAGTTGCTGCTTGATTAGTTTGTCTTACTGCCAATACATTGCTGCATTTATCTTAGTTTTCAGTTTTATCAATGAGTTATTGTAATTGTTTGACATTGTTCTAATCATAGCCTTTTAATTACAGTTAAACTTGGTATTGGAGGTTTCAGTATGGGTGCAGCAACCTCTTTATACTCCGCGACCTGTTTTGTTCACGGAAAATATGGAAATGGCAGTCCATACCCTGCCAACTTGAGCGCAGTGGTGGGACTTAGCGGATGGCTGCCGTGTTCAAAGTTGGTTTCCTACATTGCACCTTCTCATATGACCTTAGTGCTTCCCTTCAATTTGTCTGGTTTATTTTTTAACTTATTTTCATTTTTAGGACTTTGAAAAGCAAAATGGGACAGGAAGAATCTGCAAGACGAGCTGCATCCTTGCCCATTTTGCTATGCCATGGAAAAGGTATTTATGTCACCTTCTTTATGCTAATTATCATGGTATCATGTTCGATATGGTTTCAAGATGTTTTAGCTTTATCTTATACCTCTGTTATGGAAGAGGTGCTGCAAAAGTTGGCACCATTTATTTTCATTATGAAGTGTCGATGAGATCATATAACAAGATGTTACCGAGACCAAGTAACATTATGCAAGCAATTTAACCACCCAAATGCTTAGTGTCAGCTTTATAGTTTCGAAAGCAATCCCGAAAAGTAGTGACATAATCTACAATTAGTGCTTCATAGGGATCAATGTATGAGTAATGGTACTAGTTCTGTATTTCATTGTTACATGATTACTGCTGTTATCTTAATGTTCATGTTTCCAATTCAGTAGTTGTTTATTTTTATTAGTTGTGATTTCATGATTTTGACATCGTCAACGGTTATTGGCGTTGTTCCTTTGGAAGTATGTATATAACCTGTTTGAGTTGCAGGAGACGAAGTGGTTCCATATAAATTCGGTGAGAAATCTTCTCAGGCACTAAGTTCGAATGGATTTCAGAACTCGACCTTCAAATCCTATGATGGGTATGGATTCTCAGATTCTAAAACAAAGCTTTCTTGTGTTTGTCTATTTTTCAACAATTTATCGACTTGAACTGAGTACTTTGATAAACAATATAGGCTCGGGCACTATACAATCCCGGAGGAGATGGAAGAGGTCTGCGGTTGGTTAACATCAAAACTGGGTCTGGTTGGTTAACATCGACACCGTGTCTGTCTGTTCAATCATCTTAAGGATGTCATTTGGAAAATGTTTTGCTTTATTCAGGGGTGGTTTTGGTATAGTGAATAATTTCTCTTGGTGTATTGCTTAATTATTGGTTATGGCACGGACCTTGCTTGAATTCTGTGTTGGAACATGAGAACAAAACCTCCTTTGCTCATCAACTTTTTTGTAGTTTGGAATCTTATTTTTGGAATGCAATCAATATCATTATGTATCACTTATGTAGGTCTCGAATTTGAGGCTGTGTACGAACTTTTTAAAAAAAAATCAGGTCGACGACATGAGTTTGTTTGGATTAATTAAGACAAAGCTTACTATCGATAATTCAACATATATGACATTCGAATTTACAAAGACTTTGAATTTTCAATTCCTTGACACTCAACTCTTTTTGCATGTACCATACTAGAGCCTGGTTGAAACTCTCGAATAAGGAGAAAGACAGTGAGCCAACTTCCATCATCAATTGGCAAAACATTGTCATCACTCCTCTCCTCCTCAAATGAAGATTGCAGCGTGCTCAGCAAATCCCCAAGGTCTCTCTGACGCTCCAACCTCCTCCAATTTCGCTGTCGGCTGTCGCTCAGGGTCAGCCTCCAAAGGGCGCACGGAAGGGTGCTCAAGTCTTGCATGCTTCCTTAGATATTTATAGGCCCAAGAAAATTACATGATTCAGATGAACAGCTTCTAGATTTGGCATTCATGAAATAACGAGCAGGCTCTACAACAACCCAATCTTCTACCTCACCACGACACAGAGGACATGCTAATTTTGAAAGCACCCGTTTCTCCGACGAGGCACTGGATGTGGTCGAGTGTCCTTCCTCGGTACTTTCTTCCTGAAAATCAGTGGCAGTTGATACTGAATTTGCAGTCATGGCTGGTGATACATTGGTGGTTACAAGTTGAGTTCTTGTTGAGGATCTTCTGGTGTTGTAGGTGAGGCGATCACTCGTCTCAGACATGTAAGGCCGACAACCCTTCTCATGGGACGAACATATAAGGAATGGGAAGATGCCAGGTGCATTGTGAGGCTGAGGATGTTCCATGCAGACAGGGCACCTGGCATCTTCCCATTCCTTTCTATTTTCCTCAGATCGGAGACTATAGCTGGAGCTACATGAGAAGGGAGATTTCCTACACCTATCAAAAGACATGGAACGGTCTCTTCTTTCCCTGGGCATGCTGATGCTTCCAATGTACAAACCCAACAATGCTAAACAACTAGACCTTGAGAAGGTGGGAACTGAATGATTGAAAGTAAAGGACCTGACATGGACATTAATTTGACATAGACAAGGTTCAGCAAAAATATTAAAGGAACTGAAGCCAATCTACTACATTCTACAACACTCCAAATCTTGACCAAGTGTTTATGTTACCTGTCCCAGTTTAGCGTTTGGAAGCCTGGCTCTAACATCATCCTCTACCTTCTTTCCCATCGAAGCAGCGCCAGAAATCAGAATTCGGATAGACGAAAGTTCATATTTATCGACGTCTGGAGACATGGCGATGGCCAAAACAATTGGCTGAACGAAAGGAGCAATGGCTACCCTGTATTTCTGCACAAGCTCCATTAATGTAAGGATCACAAACTTGTGCATAATCAAGAATCACATCTCTCTCATGGAAATAAATCTTGGTTTGCCTCCATTGTTGGACTAGGAGAAAGAAGTGATGGGTTAGAGTCTTGAGAAAATAAAGCATTCGTTTTCAGATAACCTTTGAGTATTGTACGATAGATTCATCGTGGCTCAAGTATACATGTGATTTAACCCATAAATGGTTGGTGTTTGTTTTTTTTTCAAAAAAGGAAAATACATGGAATTGCAAACTCATAAGAGAATAAATAATGTAAAACTTTATATGATCTTAATCTAACATATTTTAATATAAAACTTTACAGATTTTATATGGATCAAATACCAAGTGGATTGCTCAATTTATACTTTTTTACTCGCCGAAGAATGTAAAAATGTTCTGTAACTTACCTATCAACTTTTGTTCTCTATTTACGCTTTGATTTCAATTGTTTGATTCTCAAAGTCAAAATAGGTAAGGTTATGTTAACTCACATGATGAGTCTAATAAGATTATGTTAACCCCCTCACTGTCTCGGATCGGATCCGATTAGATCTTTCAGAATATTCAAGTTTTCGGATCGATGATATAATGATTCGTATCCAATAAAAAAACAGATACATGTATATTTGGATATCGGATACTTGAGTCGAATATTCAGATATTCAATTATCCAATAAATAATTTGATTAAACTAATTTTTCGAATTTGATGACCGTATTTATAAAAATTTTGAACTTTCAAACATAATAAACAATAAATTACTAAATTCAACAAGAATTACAATTATAAAAAATTCAAGTTTTAAAATTTTTTAAAATAACAAGCACTAAATTATTAAATATAACAAGATTAATATTAATAAAAATTTAAAATTTAAAATTTTCAGATAATTTGAAACTTGAAATATTATAATCCGTATCTGATCCGGAAAACTTAAAATCGGATCAGATATCCGATCCAAAAATAAAAACCAGATCAAATATCCGTATTTTTAGATCAGATCAGATATTTTTAAACACCCCTAAATTGTTAACTCAATGGCTCCATCGGCTAACTTCTCTTTCCATTTCAGCAAAAAACAAACACACCCTTCTCGGATTTGATCATTCTTTTAGCTGCCGCAGAACCAACAATTCTATCAAGCTATCATCACAGAAGACACAAGAAAGGAAAAACTACTGTCAGCAATGAAGATGGAAACGAAACAGGGAACACTAGGCGTCATAAAACAGTACCTTCAGCTTATCAAACTGAGAAAATAAGACAGTGCAGGACAAATCATCCGATCCTTCAAGCAGATTCACAATCTGGAAAAAAACCCAGAATTTGGTTTAGAATGAAAACGGAGCAACAGAGGACAGGGTCAGCAAGTTTGGGGGAGAACACACCTCAGGGTAAAACTCCTTCCTCTCGGGGAGAGAATAGATTATCAAATTTCGAGTACCACGAATCTAGGAAGACATTAAAAAACATGTTTAAGGAACACAATAAAAAAGGTAATGGCAATTGACTATGAATTCCAACAGAGAAGTTTAAGGAACCTTGTATCTGCGATAAAAATGAATTCTTTCGGTGTAGAGCATGATCTTTCGTTTCCCTTCAAAAAACCAAACCCGTGCACGAGATATATCTTTATGATCGGTGTAGCTGTAGCACAAAGAAATGATTATGACCGTGAAGTGGAAAGTAAGTTTCACAACCAAAACAAAAGGATAGCAGCAATAAAGCATAAAGAAAACACCCAATGAGAGAAGAAAGAGCATCTTACTCCCCAAGTAAACAGAAAGATGCATTCTGAGATTTCAAGAAATTTCGAAGTCGAACAAATTCAAAGTAAGAGCTGGCAAATAGCATAATACCACCCTGAAAAGAGATCAATTGAAGAAAACACAGCAAGACATTAAAAGTAAGGTTAGTCCGAAAACAAAATTTTGAAGAATGCTCAAGCACAATACCTGTTCACAATCTTTTATCTTAGGAAACACCTGGAGAAGAAAAGTTAAATGTATGAGTCGATATTTGACACGATCAGATAAAAGCAAGTTGTATCAGCCTATCAGGTCCAACCATTTGACTTTCTTTTCATTGAGGTGATTTATATGTACATACAAATGTCCAAACAGAACAAGACTATAACAAGCTTGTAGGTAAAGGTGGGCAAAACGAGACTCGACTTGAAAATCCTAACTCGTTTGACTCAATTCGTAATTACATAAACTAGACTCAACTCGAAAAAAATTCAATTTGAGTTTGAGCTATAAAATGGAAATCCAAATAACCGGAAACTTTTAGTAATTAGTTGATCAATTTTCAAGTTCAAGTAGAGCTCCTCAATTCTTTACGATATATTATGTATTTCATATGAGAAAATCTAAAGAAATATATATATATATATATATGGATATAGAAAGCCATTTAAATTGTTATCGATCTGTATTATAACATTATAATTAAATAAAGTTTGAATCGTAAAATAAGACTGGTAACCTCGATCAACTTGAAATTTATCAAGTTGATGCGATTGAACGCCCAACCCTACTTGTATGGTTCTTACCCTATAGGGGTATACAATATAACTGGCATCCGTGCAAATATACAATTTATGATAGCAAAACCAATGCATAAAGTGTTAGACATGTGAGAAATTTATAAAAACTAACCCAAATTAGTTTTATTGACGAGGAAATGAAGAGAAAGAAAATAAGTCTTCTTCCGGGGGGGGGGGGGGGGGTTAAAAAAAGGGTTGTAAGAGAATGAGTAGTTTCCAAAATAATCACAATTATCAATGTCAGGCAGGAATTTTTTGTCATATTAACAGAGAAAGCCTCTGATCGAGTTTCATAGTCTCTGCCTACCAGATTTAATGCATTTAGGCAAAAATAGGGAACTCAGGTGCCCATGTGGTTGAGCATCCAAACAATCAACATCCAACCTAACAATAAATAAAGAGGAGATGACCTAAATGTATGGGACATATCTGTTCCAATTTCTATGCAACTCTCTAAATTACTTAACCTTTCTATTTTGCATCTTCATATGTTTGCACCGTATTGTAGAACTGTCTTTTACTCCAAATTGCACATGTCTTTTACTTCGATGTTGGCAGTCAATGTGTTGCCAAGAAGAAGGAATAAAAGTAAGATTTTATAGTTTAAAAATCATCAAAGAAGCCATACAGAACTCTACTATGACCCTAACACAGTTTTTCCTTTCAACTTAAAGGAGCTATAAGGCAAATACTAGCCACCATTAATGATTGCAATCTAAAATTAACAAGATCCCCAAAAGACACGTTAAAGCAAAAGGATGGGGTTCGAGAAAATGAACCTTCTTAGCAAAATATTCCAGACGAGCATCATCAACACCAGCTATCGTCTTTGCATCAAATCTTTCATATATCTGTCAAAAATGAAGAGCAGAAACAAAATTGGTTATAATGTAAAATGTAATGCCCAACTAGTAGGGATGTAGAGATAAATATTGCAAGTAACAGTGTAACAATACAATGTACTTAAAACAAATGAAATTATTTGTTAGTTACTTTACAAGTGAAAATCAAGTGATGTAGAACTAGTAGGGAGAAGAAGATTATAGAAATCTAGAGAGAGAAATCAGGAAAAGTACAATAATCAAGAAGCTCCCTTTGACTAGCATAGTAGTTTTCTTTGGAAGTATTACTATGATCCATTTGACCAGTTTATTAGTTTTCTCTGGAAGTATTAGTTTGGCCCCTTTGGCGATAACAGCCACATTTAGGGTCAAGTTGGTCATTCCACACAGGATTTGTTATGGACTGTGGATGTGTGATTGCTAGTATGATGTGCCAAGGATCCGCATCCCAACAGACACAAGCAGCTTCCTTAGAGTGATCAAAAGTTATATAGGTTGTAGGGAATGCTGAGCACTGCCACTTCATCCCAAGGAGAATCTAGAAAATTACAATTCTACTTGTAAACATGAAAATCTAAATTAAACATTGGAATCAAGTTAGTGAATCTGTGAATGGGATAAAGGTTCTTCCATAGTTACAAATCCTCTAAGCAATTCCTTAGGAGCCTTACAAGCTATAAACAAATGATATTTTAATGTATTATTACACCAAAATGTTTTGATCTGTTTTTCTGTATTTAATTGCAAACACATGGTTAAAGGAGGCAAAATCACATCGATATTAATACTAAATGAACACAAAAATACTAGAAAAAATATAATTTCTTCTCTTTTCAACCAATATAACAAGGCTCAATATGACATCTAGAACATGGTATAAGTTACTGTCAACACCCTATCCCATCTCATGCATCCAATAGAGAACATAAATGTCTTGTATATTAAATTCTAAATTTACTTTACACTTGGTAGCTCAACATTCATTCAGGAAATTTAATAAGGAAATCTAGCGAGACTTACCTGGCGCACTTGGGATAGAACTTTAGGAAGAACACCTCTATGCTCATGCATTGATTTTACCTGCAGTGAGAACTAGTTAACTTCAAAGCCTTCTTATTTTCTCAATTTTATTTTCTGAATGTTTCTACTTCTGTACGCAGACATGAAAAGAGAAACACAACTGCTCCTCTCCCTCCAAGTTTAAAATAATTTTAAAGAATAAAAGTATTTCCCAATGTGATGTGAGAAATATAAAGGGGAAAAAGAGGTAGATGTCTAGATGATAAGCATACCTTTCCTTGATAGTTAACACAATGGTGATTGAAAAGAGCATTCATGTCTGCAGTACAAATGGTAAAAAGAAATTAGAAATATTTATTTACAGGAATGATAGTCATAAAGACACTTGTGGGGTTTCTATTTCGTACACTTGTAAGCAGAGGTACAATCTTAGTTGTAAAAGGTGCGCCTGATTTATATGTGACACACTGGTTCTTTATGAAAGAGTGGTTTTAATTGCAAACATAGGCATAATTCATCGAGATCAGAAACTCCATTACCTGGGTTTAGATAATAACCTAAAATAATTGTCTGCCGATAAAATCGAGCAAATCCATCCAAGTACCTAAAGAAAAAAGCAACTATTTTGAGTCATATTATCTCTATATACAAAGAGAATAAAATCATTTGAGAAATTCACTGGAATATACCACGGTCTGATGCGCATAATATTAGTTCCATGCTGATTTGATGGTTTATGGTTCAGATGCTCAACAACAGAAGTCAGGAAAGTCCAATTCTATTTTCAGTCAGAGAGAAAAGGTTGGGGTTTTGGGTTGAGGATTAGGCATTTTACTTAATTATAATACTGAGGAGAAAAAAGACCAAAATCATAAATTCGATCACACAAAATACCTGCATTGATATTACATCCGCATGATCAATAATAACAACCTGTTCATACAATACAACATGCTCATTCTCTCTATTACATAAGAACCAAATCATTTAAGTTCAATAGATACAGGGCAGCAAAGATTGAATGCATAATGAATAAAATACCTCTATAGAAGACAGATAGTCAGTATCTAACTCCTTATTTTTTTCTGCCTTCGCAAATTTCTATCAAAAAATAAATGTTATCAACTGACTGCTTAAAAAGTTAGGCATACAAGTACGCAGCGTCAGCATGCTTCAAATTAAATGGAAAAGGATGAACAACATGAAGCATATTAAGGAATTTGTTTCTATAAATATACGATTATAATATCCTCAAAGAGATTATACAATAAATGTAAATTCACACGAAAAACTGCAGTTTTCTCTTACTTAAGTCGCATACTATTTTATTTCCTTTGTACAATAACTGAAGGAGTGAAGAGAACTATTGTCCATATTTTATTTTACACCGGTCTAATCAGAAACAAAGACACAACCAAAAAAAGAAGGTGAAATGCTTACTGTCATTAATTCAAGTGGAGATGCAAAAATAATATCCGAGGAATAGAAATCACCATATAGCTTTATGGTCTTCCTGCATAAAGGAAAACAAAAAAAAAAAAAAAAAGATGATTAGATGACACATATAACCTTAAACTGCTTAGCATGAATGGGACGAACAAAAATAAATTAAATTGATAAAATAATAGAAAAACAAAAGCTTAGAATCTAGTGAACAACTGATAGTTCATAGAAATTTACCTAGTAAATTTAACACCTATCATAAAGTCATCCCTTGTATCACCCTTAAAAAGTGATTGATGATCAGAAGGTTTGGAAGGCTTCTTAGGCTGAGAATTCTTTGATTGCTCCTCTTTTTCCTCATCATCTTCAACCTCTTCAGATCCAAAGTCTTGATAAAAACGGTCAATGTGCTCCACGTTAACCTGGAAGAATAAACATCATAAATAAGGTAAATAAAACCAACAAAAAACATTCTCTTTAATAAACAGTCAATTTAATACATACTTCTATATGTTTTGGTGCTGAAGAGTAGTAGTCTGGTGATCCATGGTTTCCATTTAATGAAAATAAGTTCAGTTCTTTCTTTACTAGAATATACGTGTACTATAAGGTCGTGTGAAGTATATCCAAACAAAAGAAATCATACATTAAGTACCTTTTGAGATGCTTTTCTAACTCAACAAATACAGAATAAACTATTCAAAAATTCAAGAGGTTGGGTTCAATTATGGATTATCATTTCATGACAAATCATAATAATAGAGAGATGCAAACGAAACAAAGCTTAATTACGCATTTTAGATTCCCCTTTTCCTAAAAAGGGCATTATAGAATGATTAAAATATAACATTATGGTTTCAAAGTAAAAAATGGCTCGTAAAGAACTAATCAAAGAACAAGCACCTTTGAAGTTGTGGGAGTTAGTTGTATTAACCTCTCAATGACACGAAGGGCAATGCTCCTCAGAGGCAATAAGATCAAAACCTGCATATTTTCACAGTGTAAACGTGATTGCTTAAAGCACAATTGAAAGTTTTCAGAGAAGAAATGTGTCGGATGATATTGAATATGATCCATAAAAATTAGTCAGGCTGACACCCGTAGAACCAAATTGCTGCCATGAAAATAGTTCCACATTTCCACATGCTAGTCATGTAAAGCATAAATTATTGCACAAACTAGTACCAATAGATAAGGAAGAACACTGGAACTGTTTGGCAGAATAAGAAATACACTTAATACCAGGAGATATGCTGATTAGGCACAGTTTAAGATCAATTAAACTGTTAGTCAACTTAAAAATACAGAATTAGCTAGTCAACTTTCTTCTGTCCATCAATTATGCGAGCCAGCCAACACTCAGTAAAATAAATAGCACGCTCAAAACAACCAATAAAACAAGTATAGTATTTTAAAATGACACATTCAGAAGCCGTGATTTACAATTGTACTGAACGTTTTGGACATTTCATCCATTGGACAAACAATTTTAGTCTCATTTCCATGTTCGTGGACAACAACGGTGTTAGAGTACCTAACTGATATTTTTTAAACCCTAGGTGTCAAATTGAGAGTTTGATCATAGTTAGGGTACCAAATCTGCAATTACCTAAACAAATTAAACATTCACCAATCAGATGCTGGAAAATATACCTTGGGGCGTGTGAACCCTTGGTCAAGAAAATCATCACATAGAAGCATCTCCTCTCCCCTAAACTGATGTTTGCTGATTTTTGCATCATTCTTTCTCACAAGATCTCTTGTTCTAAATATGTGATTGAGCTGCATTATATAATATTTAACCACACAAAGGAACAACTTACTCAAAAATCAAATTTGAAGGTAAAAAATAATAATAACAATAAAGTAGCATAAAATGGCAACAGAAGTACTCACAGAATGCATAAGATAGGCATCCATAATATTTGAGTCTCCTTCTTGGCCTTTGCAATAGAAAGGTTTCTTCTCACAGTGCAATATATCTCGATAACTATTGACTGAGGAAACTAAGTCAGACCATAACTCACAATAGAAAAGTATAAGTGCATGAGATTAATCTTACATTGAAATAGGACAGTATCACAGTAAGGAAAATAAAGAATAAACTCAAGCAACTATCTCCAAGCATGTAATACTTATTCTTTTTTACAACATTATACATAACAATTACATCATGTGTAAAAAATGTGAGCTTTTATGGAAATTTCCTTTCTCTAAACATATGTAATAATGCAACCCCCCAGCTTTTAGGCGATGGTTAACAGGGTTTAGAGTTGAATTAAAATTAGACCAGCCAAACATCTAAGTTTTCAAGCTTTACACCTCAAAAATTATAGCATTAATAATGGCGAGAAAAATAAAATAATAACTGCACCAAAGCAGCATCGGCTATATAATTTAAATGCACAGATGCTACAAATAATATGTGTCAACAATTACAGAAGACTCGAGCCACAAAGCACACCCATTATTGCAACACCATTTTCTCAATAGACATGAAGTCGAACACAAATCTCAGTCATCATAAATGCATGTTGAAAAATGAAGGCTGTCAAAAAGAGTTGATGAAAAAAATCCAAAGAATAACATTAACAAGAACGATGCAAATTCTCTCAGCTACTAAATCAATTGGTAATTGGAGTGAAGAACACTCACAAAGAGAGAAGAACCATCTCTGCTTGGATGAATGGAAATCATTGCCTCCAGATGTCTTGTAGACTTCCAACCAGTGTTTGTACAACTTTTGCTTGAGATCATAATTGGAATTCATGTCACCATCCTGCAAAAATTAGAACTGAAATAACTAAAAATATATATCAATTATCAAGTCCTTTAATGTACTTGAACCAGAAATTTGATTTGGGTTGGACAAAGCACCCTAACTAAGCATACAAATAGAACAACATCTTGCATTTCCCTCCTATGGTTTAATGTAATAAACCTTCAGTACATGCTAGGCAGCAAAGCAGAAAAGTGTTTTTAATCAGTTCGAGGAATGGCATTCTGTCCATTGGACTTATGATTCACGGCAAAGCCTTATCAATAACACCCTAGGGTTCACCAAAACGGTACAAAGCTGATTATCAGCAACTTACAAGTAATATCCAATTTCATTCAAACCAAGCATGAGGGTGACAATCATACATTTGAAATAAAATAGCAGAAAAGCGGATTCAATTTTCAGTGCCATAAAAAACTATCAAAAGGAAAATCATGCTATTCTCTTTTTTTTTCACTTTTCTAATTCAAATTTAAAAACGATAAAAAGAAACTGCATGTACCGCAATTTCTATATGAAGTCCAGTGGAAGGAGCACATCCCAAAATAAAAAGCAAGTAATATAAATGCCATTTGAATGCACACGCCAAACAGTGCACCTCACTCGAAAGAAAGCTTAGGTACTAAACATTTAACCTACAAATAGGGAGGATAGATTAAACTATCACAACTTAATAAAACTCATTAAAGGGATCAGATATTTTTGTCCGATAGTTGGTGAAACAATATTAAGAAGGGAAAAGGGTTAAAATGCACAAGAAGATGGAAATATACCTTTAGAAAACAGTCCCCTGTTCCAACCCACTTGCAATTCGATATGTCATCAGCAGGCACCTCCCATGTATACTTCCATTTCTTCTTAGACAAATCATCAATATCTTCTTCTGACAACTTATACTCAACATGTTTAGTAAATGAACTGCAAAGAAAAACTAAAATCAAAATACTAAAATTTGAATATGAAAAATAGTTGAAATGACACAAAATTCAATTAAACCTAGAGGCAGCAGTAGGATTACGGAGAGTCCAATCGTCATCTTCATCTGCGTCAGAGGTCTCCAGGTCATCTTCATCTATGGGAGAAAACATGGATCAGAAAAAAGAAACCTTAAAACATTCAAATTCATATGGGAAATAAAGATACCATGTTCAAGCACAAAATATTAATTGTGGGAAGAAATGAAACGGTGTTACTTACCCTCAAAACCATTCTCCTCTTCCAATGCACTAAGTGATTCAGAGCCATCAGTTACATGTCTTTGTTCATGACAAAAAAATATAACTGTTAGGCCTCATTTCATTGCCACCAGGAAAAATGTTATTCATAAAGCCATTATAATGTTTCAGTGTATTTACTTTCTTGATGCCAAAACTACACTTAAGATAGTTGTGTGATAGTTTCTAATGTTCATGCCATTATACATATTATTTCATCGCATAACAAGTTTTCAAGTATTTTCAACTTATTTTATTAATGTAAATGTTTTATAGGCGAGCGCTTAGCTAATGGTTAAGGTTTTATTAATTTATTTAAACTAAATATTTTATAATTGATAGATGAAATAAATTATGTGATAATTGCACGTGGTGGAAAGACCAGTTCTAAAAAGAAAACAGAAGAGAAGAATACCACCCAGAAATGTAATCGATTTGATACAAAGAGCAAGAAACATGACAATCATGAAAACAATCATGAAATTGCTATCATTAAGTCTTTCCAAGCAAAGTCAAATTGTGCTTGAAAAAGAATAGAAGATGAATAGAACAAGAGGTTATAAAAAGCCAAAATCAATATGAAATTTCTGCTAAATAATAAGATTGGAAAAGAAAGACACCTCTTTTGATAGGCATCGACTATAGATTGGTTACTTGAACTGAGTTTCGACAACTTTTCATACACTGTCAGCTCGTCTGAAGCACCACCACTAGATTCTTCAACAGATAATTCCCCTGCTTTGGATAATTTAACTAAATTTAAATTATCAAAGCAGATGAAAATTCTTCATAATTATAATCACTAATTCTCATCACAAAGATAACAAATTTAAGGCCCTAAATCTAAATTTAGGTTTAAATCTTTGAAACCGGTATTGTTGCAATTGATGCTATAAATTAGAATAGGAATTAAGTAGACCAATCAAAAACCCTAAAATTGAAGAAAAATCTTGCAATATAAAGGAGCCCAATCATAATATACCTGATAAAGTAGGTGAGGAGCGAAGGCCGACCTCATCTTCAACACGCCTCCTATTTCTTGCCGGCGCCCTCGCTTCAAACTTATTTGGTGTCATGTGCCTTTTCAAACCTCTTTTTCCTCCGAATCGCTTCCCCATAGCAATGCTTTGAATGTTTCACTTTGTAAGATGTAATAGTGAATGTTTTCGCTCAAAGTGAGAGTCCTAATTTGCACAGCAGCAGAGCAGCTCTAGCAAAAGGGTTTGTCTAAAAACCAACCGCTTAAAAAGCGGCTAAATAGCGGCCAATGAAGGATGGCCGTTAGATGATAGACCAATGAAAGATGACCGTTGGATTTAATTTTTTAAAAAAAAACAGGTCAACAGGTTACATATTAAAATATGGGTAAATTACACTAATGATTACCCAACTAATCCACAATACCTATTTTGATCACCAAACTAAAAAATTTATCAATTAGGTCACCCAATTTTTAAATTAATATATTTTAAATTCGTCAATAATATTTGATATTAAATAAATGAATAAAAATATTCGAATAAAAATTATAAATATTAGAATATAAATATTTGAATAAAAAATATTCGTATATTAAATATTCAAATAAAAATATTTGTATATTAAATATTTAAAAAAATATTCATATAAAAAATTTCGAATAAAAATATTTGTATAATAAATATTCAAATAAAATATATACAAATAAAAATATTCGTATAATAAAAATTCGAATAAAAATATTCATATAATAAAAATTTGAATAAAAATATTGGAATAAAAAATATTCGTATAATAAATATTTGAATAAAAATATTCATATAATAAAAATTTAAATAAAAATATACGAATAAAAATATTTGTATAATAAAAATTCGGATAAAAATATTCATATAATAAATATTCGAATAAAAATATTTAAATAAAAAATATATGAATAAAAATATTCGTTTAATAAATATTCGAATAATAAATATAGAAATAAAAATATTCATATAATAAATATTTGAATAAAAATATTTGTATAATAAATATATGAATAAAAATATTCGTATAACAAATATTTCAATAAAAATATTCGAATAAAATATATACGGATAAAAATATTTGTATAATAAATATAGAAATAAAAATATTCGTATAATAAATATTTGAATAAAATATTCATATAATAAATATTTCACTAAAATTTTTTGAATAAAAAATATACGAATAAAAATATTTATTTAATAAATATTTCAATGATAAATATAAAAATAAAAATATTCATATAATAAATATTTAAATAAAAATATTCGTATAACAAATATTCGAATAAAAATATTCATATAATAAATATTCCAATTAAAATATTTGAATAAATATTCGAATGCATGAATATACATGAGGAAAGCTAACAATCTAAAACCCCACAACAATATTGGCTTTATTTCCAACTTACCCCCCTCCCCACCCCCCTAAAAAAAGGTTCAACCATGTTTTGTCCCCCAAACAGTGAAAAGACATGTCTTTCAACATCTCAACTCTCAGCTGATCTATAAAGCCAGATAAAGCATTCCAACAACATCATAATTCTTGCCTTGGTGCTTAGAATAATGCTTTTAAGAGTTACATCAACGACTTCTTTATAAAGCATATATATTACATGCAAAAAAAATGGATATACTAAACTCCGAATCTTATTTTTCATAGCTTAATGTTCATTCATCCAAGTTTTCTTCTTCCTTTTATTTTGTTCTTCGACTTAAACATCGAAACATGATTCGAAATCCGAACTCGGATGCTCATGTTTGATGTGTTTTCTTCTTACAACCTAGTAAACCCTAAACATGTCTGAATATAATTATACTGGTAAAGGTGGGAGACTTTAGTAGGAAAACGATAAAATGAAAAGAGAATATTTATGCATGGTGTTGAAGTGGGTTTAGTGGGTGAGTCTAGAAAAAGTCGCCCTTAAAAAAAGCCTAAAAAAGGCCGTACCGTTTTTCTTACAAAAGTTGTAAGAAATTCGGTATACACTTTTCGGTATATACCGAAATTCTTACAACTTTTGTAAGAAAAACGGTATATACCGAAATCTTTATACTTTTTGTAAGAAAATTGGTTTTATAACTGAAATTCTTACAATTTTTGTAAGAAATTCGGTATATACCGTTTTTCTTACAAAAGTTGTAAGAATTTTGGTATATACCGAAAAGTGTGTACCGAATTTCTTACAACTTTTGTAAGAAAAACAGTACGGACTTTTTTAGGTTTTTTTTAAGATGAACTTTTTCTAAAATGACCCGGGTTTAGTTTGAAAATCAACACACTTATTTTCAAGACATAAGTCAATCAAATCGAAATACATCCCATAATACGACAGCAGCCAGATTTTACTTTGAATAAGTGGTGTAAGATATTCTTTAAACTTTGCTTTTCTTTCCTTTCATCTTTTGCTTTTTGACGTGTCATGGAACGTATTTCTTTCTTTATGCTCAGTTGCATGTAAGCCTTAGTTAGGTCAAACAGTTCAGGTACAAGGCCAATACAAAAATACTAAGTGGAAAGTTCAATATGTTGGAAAAGAGGGAGGAAAGTTCAAACTTCACAGAGAGAAAATAACATGATAATCATTTTATTAGTGTGGCTCAAAAATTTTAGAAGTTAAATAAAAGTTTAATTAAAAAATATTTATTAATTTGTTTTATACGATAGTCTGATTTTTAAATAAAAAATAAATTTAATAGAATTCGATATCTATGAAGTATAAAACTAACATTTTGTTTTCCTTTTACAAACATTTAGTTGTTTATTTTTGGTTTTTTTAGAGTTTGTGTTGTTATTTATGTTATACGTGTCTAAAACGACCGATGTGTTCTATTAAACTATGTTTATAACAAATTAAAGAGAAGATTATATGTTGAAGATCGATGTCCGTGATTCGTAATTGTCATAATCAATAAGGTTATTTTCTAGGTTAGAACTTGAGTGTTCTCTTTTAGAGTGTAATATCCTACGTAAGAGTCCATATTTGTTATTTTTATTTGTGTTCTTTAATTCTCCGTTAAATTTCACAGGACACATTAAGTATTACAAATATTAAAATTCAACTTAATTTTATTACGTATTTTAGAAATGGTTAAACCAATCCGCCAAGAAATAGTCCAAATGGTAAAGAGTAACGTGTTTTCCTTAAATGACAAGCAAAGAAAACAACAAGATTGGTTTGAATTTTTCAATTCAAACTAAGCAAAGAAAATAGTATCATCAACTTAAAACAAGAGCCTCTTGTAAGAGTAAACCAAACAATGCTATTTGTCACCCAAGTTCAGAACATGTTTGGTTTTTTTTTTTCTGTAGACGAAAATTCAGACATGGAGACCTTAAAGTCCACAATTCCAAGCATTAATATAAGCAGGAAAATGACGATTCAACACTTATAATGCGTGACATATAGGGCAACGACCTGTCCTTTTCATTAAGGATCTATATGCCTTTTTATCCAATGCAATGACATTGCTTGTTTTATTTGGGGAGGTGAATGATACCTTTCTCTCTGTTTTACCTTTATTTTCCATTTTACCAAACAAGTTGCTTGTCCCATGGAATGGAACACTTGAACTTCAATCTTTGGGTAATTTCCCATACATGCAAGATGGAAAGTTTGTTTCATAATGGATGGCTTGAAATTCAATTTTCCAAAACATAAAGTTAAATCCGATTTATAACCATTAACGAACGATTGATATTGATTTAACGTCAAAATAAAAACATCATATCTTTTAACCAAAATTAATAATTCGAATCTTAATATTTTGAATAAAATAATTAAATTAAGCCTTCGTAATATATCTTCATATGATCGAAATATACAATCAAAACTTAAAATATTAATTTCGATATCTAAAATTTTAAATTTTACCCCACCATCTAAACCTGTGACCCTTGTGTATTTAAGTATGTATATCCTTTCACTTACAAACTGTTCAGTTTGAAGCCATTTTTACCTTGCATTTATGGCTATCAGAATCCAATCACAGTGATCTTATATCTCACCGAGAAGATCAACTAGGTATGACCCCACTTTGATCAATGATCATAATATTTTTCAGACAAAATGAATAAAATGACCAAATGCTCCTTTGTGGAGTAGGAACCAGATGATGTGTAATAAATTTGATGTAGTTTATAAGGATCTATTGGTTTGAGTTGTGGGAGATGTGAGACCCACTGTTTTTATTGTGCTCGCGTCTTTGTCCAATTCTCTTCAAAATCTTTGAAAATAATAAAATACACAAAATCTTTGTCCCAAAACTGGAAAGGGGATTGCTGATTCTTCAACAACAGGCAATGGCAACAGCAATTTTCCTATTTGTGTGGTTTTGCTAATTAAAGTTTCTTCATTTCTTCCCCCATAAAAACAAACCACCCACCACCAAAGTGTCATCATTTAAGCCTCATCTTTCTCTCCACCTTTTAATGTTTTTAGGTTTGCTTTTCTTGCTTTTGGTCTTTTATACCAGTCTCTCTCTTGTGTTGAATGAACTCTTTTGTTTGGTAGGTTGTGCCGTTGAGGGTAGATGGGCCCTGAACTCCACTGGTAGCATTTTAATGGGACTATTTCTCCTCTTTCAGTGCTCTCTTTGCCCCCTTTTTTTGTGCTGTCTCGCATTTTAAGCTTTTCTCTTTAGCCATTTCTTTGTTTTTGAGTTCTTAAAGCTAAAAAAAGATGAGATTTTCAGGGTTTTGAGACCATGGCTTGTGGTTTGATGGAGTTTTTGTATCTGGGTTTTTGATTTCAGACATGGGTTTTGAGGATTATCTGCTAAAAATGCCGGATTTGTATGTCTTTCGAAACTCTTGAGCTCACCTAATACTGCAAATTTCCATCCTTTTTTAGATTGTTTAGGTGTTTAATCGTTTTTGTCTTTATATTTAAAACTTTCATTCAAGCTTTGGATTATGAGAACATTAAAAGTCAGCCCTTTTTAATTTCGGTGCACAAAAGGCAGATTCTTGTTCTGTGTAGATCTCTGAGATCTTTGTTTTGAAAATGGAAATATTTTTATGTTGAATGATGATAGTGAAATTTGTGATTTGTAGTTTATGTTTGTTGGGTCGAAGAACATGATTGAGAGATAGGGCTTGATTCTGGAGGTTGAGTTGTGGGTGAAATTTGGTGTTTTGCCAGTTATTCAACCAGGAAAAAACCATGGATAGAATGATTCAACCTCCATTGGTAAGTTAATTAGCTCATCTTTTTCTGCTTTGAATTCAATCATATTATCTGTTTGAAGAAATGCAATCTTAATGGTTTTTGATGTTAATTTCTCATGCTTGCATTTCAAACCACTTGATGCTTATATTGTTCGGTGTCCAGCAGCTCTATGACTCTATCCAACAGGATCAAACAGATCATACCCTTGTCCAAATTATACTTATATCCGACAATTGATTGTCTTTCGAGGTGGTCCAATATGTTCTGTGTTTGATTTTGTAAACTTAGCAAACTACATGAACCTCCTATTTCTCCACAGGCTTGAACGTTAGC
Source organism: Abelmoschus esculentus (assembly GCA_035048815.1). NCBI lineage: Eukaryota > Viridiplantae > Streptophyta > Magnoliopsida > Malvales > Malvaceae > Abelmoschus > Abelmoschus esculentus. The sequence continues at coordinate 1,076,219 of JAUCBN010000032.1, forward strand.
TCTGTCTAGACTCTTGGGATTGGTTGTGTACCAAACTTTTGTTATTTGATGTTTTGACGATTCTTAGCTGAAGTCTCTTTCGATAATATAATTCTCCGGTAGACTCATTTGTTATACCAAGATCCGCCCCTGCAACGGAGGCTCGTGTGCTTTGTGTATTAGTGTTGTTTTTGGTTTTCTGTTTTGATGTTAGTTCACTCACTAATGGTTCAGATTGTTACTTGGATCTTGCCACTGTTCCGCCTCCCCCCTAGGTGGCACCGCGCGCGTGTCTTTCTTGACGCTGAGATCGGTTTAGTGCATCTTACCAGTTTCATGTTACTGTGATAAGAAAGTATAAAGGGAAAAATAAAATGAAAAGAAAATCCTCATATATTATGAATTTTCTTGGCAGGTTGATACAACGGCTTGTTTATGTAGAGTAGATGCTGGGTTCAAAACTGTTGCTGGAGCGAAAAGATATGTACCCGGTACAAAGTTGTGTCTCCAACCTGATATTAAACCATCCATTCATCCGACAAGGAGCAAGCCAACACGTGGTGATAGGAGCCGTTACCAATCTCCTCTGCTCCCTGGACTCCCTGATGATCTTGCTATTGCTTGCCTAATACGTGTCCCACGAGTTGAGCACAGAAAACTCCGCCTGGTCTGCAAAAGATGGTATAGACTTTTGTCTGGTAACTTCTTTTATTCACTCCGTAAGAGCCTCGGAGTTGCAGAAGAATGGATATACGTTATTAAGAGAGATCGAGATGGAAAAATTTCTTGGCATGCCTTTGATCCCGTATACCAGCTCTGGCAGCCACTTCCTCCTGTCCCTAAGGAATATTCCGAAGCCCTTGGCTTTGGATGTGCTGTCCTCAGTGGTTGTCACCTTTATCTGTTTGGTGGTAAGGATCCCTTAAAGGGATCAATGCGTCGAGTCATATTTTACAGTGCCAGGACAAACAAATGGCACCGTGCCCCAGATATGCTTCGTCGAAGACATTTCTTTGGATCATGTGTTATAAATAATTGCTTGTATGTTGCTGGTGGAGAGAATGAAGGGGTACATCGGTCATTGAGGTCTGCTGAGGTATATGATCCCAACAAGAATAGATGGTGTTATATTTCAGATATGAGCACAGCAATGGTTCCCTTCATCGGGGTTGTATACGAGGGGAAGTGGTTCTTGAAGGGGCTTGGATCTCACCAACAGGTGATGAGTGAAGTCTACCATCCCGAAACCGATAGCTGGTGCCCCGTCTATAACGGAATGGTTGCAGGTTGGAGGAACCCTTGCACTTCTTTAAATGGGCATCTTTATGCTTTGGAATGCAAAGATGGTTGTAAGCTAAGGGTTTACGACAAAGTGACTGATTCTTGGAGCAAGCATATCGACAGTAGGATACATTTGGGGAATTCTCGAGCATTGGAAGCAGCTGCTCTCGTTCCACTTAATGGGAAACTCTGCATCATTCGGAATAATATGAGTGTATCTCTGGTTGACGTTTCGAAATCCGACGATCTGAGAGGAGCTACCGCTGAACATTTATGGGAAACTATAGCAGGGAAGGGTCAGTTCAAGACCTTGTTTACAAACCTTTGGTCTAGCCTTGCCGGCCGGAACCGGCTGAAAACCCACATAGTTCACTGCCAAGTTCTCCAAGCCTGATGACTGTAAATTTTGTTTCCATCATAGGGTTTGGCTCTGTAGTTCATGCCTATAGGTATCTCTTGGAATGTGATCGAGTTAAAGATCCAGCAGCTCGGCCAGCATGACGCTTGCCATGCACACATAAATCCTTCATCGTAGCTGCCTGTCGATGTCAAAGGATTCCGATACCATACACCATAAGCTATGAAATGAGGTTTTCTGTTTTTTGCTAGATTGTTAGGGTTACAAACATTTATATAATACACTGCTTGTTGAAAATGTAGAAAGTTGTAAAAGCTTGTTCTTCAGCTGTTTCACCATTTAAGCACAAATTTCACAACATTTTATGTTTCTTGTATTTACTGCCTGTGGTTAACAAAAGTAGCTTTAAAGGTAAGAAACAGAAACCATTGTTGAATATCCAGCAGCTTGGAACCAAGACAATGTCAAGTTCTTCTGTTATGAGTTATAAGTTCAGACAGACCATGTTCTTCATCAGGCATAAAATTTCCAGAAAATAAAATCATTGTGAGAAAACACCACTGGTCTGTCAATTCCTGCTCCATCATCAGGAGGTATTCTCATAAACTGGGATAAAGTTCCTGACCTGACAAAAAAAACATACTATCAGAAACAGAAAAGCAGACAGCTAGAATTCCTGACAGGTCTGAGCAGTATTTGGTTAAAACAAAAAATACAAACCAAACCATATGATTTGGAAAGTTTTACAAAACGGTGGCTTAAAAAAAAACTGGTACCGTTTTTTTATAAAAATTTAAAAAATTCAGTACACATTTTTCGGTATATACAGAAATTCTTATAATTTTTATAAGAAAAATAATATATACCGAAATCCTTATACTAAAAATCGAAATTCGGTTTAAAAATCGAAATTCTTACAGTTTTTTTAAAAAATTCAGTATATACCGTTTTTCTTATAAAAATTGTAAGAATTTCGGTATATACCAAAAAATATATATCAAATTTCTTACAACATATATAAGAAAAACGATATGTCGTTTTTTAGCTTTTTTAAGGCTGTATTTTTTTAGAATCACCCATATGATTTTGTATTGAGTGGATTCAAAAGTTAACTGATCTATAGGTTTGGTTTCATAAAATTCTAAAGGCATAATGCCAAAAGATGTAACTTTTAACTAAATAGTTTTTTAGCCTTTATTTTTTTAAAGTATTTTAACTCTCAGTATTTTATTTTAAATTAAAATAATTATTTTATAAATAAAAATGAGAAAAGATGATTTTATATTTTATATAATTTATAATTTTTTTAATTAATATATAAATTTATATTATTAATATATTTATTTATATGATACTATTATGTCAATTATATTATTATATAAGTTTATGATTAATAAAATAAAACATTAAAAATTAATATTATGATATTTTTCTCTTAAACATTTATCTCATAATTGTGATTAAACTTAAATCTATTAAGACGTATACTATCAATTTCTTATTAAGATTATTTTTATATATTTATAAATATAAATTTTATTATAAAATACAAATTTAGACGAGTATAATTGTATAAAGACATTGCGGAACAAAGGCATAGATTTTGAAAGTTAGGGTTAGGGTTTTATTCGCAGAAATCTCCAAATGGAAGAAATCGTCCAAGGTGTCAACAACATCAATTTGACCGCCGATTCCCACAAGAAGAACCGGATTCAAGTCTCCAATACCAAAAAGCCCTTGTTTTTCTACGTTAATCTCGCCAAGGTTTCTCTTTTTCGGTTTCCTGATTATTTATGTATTTTTCCCTTTTCTGAATTTCGTATCACATTCTGTCAAACTAAGATGCTATATTTGAACAGAACTGGTATATTTTGTGGGTTTAAAATGTATATGTTTAGGTTTTAGGGTTTATAATTTAAGGTTATTGTTTAGAATTTGGATTATATGGTTAGAATTTATGGTTTAGTTTCTTAGGGTTTAGTGTTAGGAATTTAGGATTTGAGTTAGTGTAAATATGTAGACTTATTTACACGCCCGGTGTATCAAAATTTTACCCTTAAACTAAATTGATATCTGATATCTTTTTTCTTATTATTTGCAGAGGTATATGCAACAGTACAATGAAGTGGAGCTATCTGCCCTTGGCATGGGTACATATACTTCTTCACCTCTATATTTTTAACCTGCAAATTATAAGTATAATTCCTCTGAAGGCAATGATGCCAGATATCTCAAAATTACTTTCTGTAGTGTTTATGTGGGGAAGTTGTGCAGTGAAGATGTTCTGAAGCTTGATTGACTTTATTTTCAAGTGCATAGCGTTTATGACTTTTTCCTGTTATCTATTCATCAGTGAATAAAATCACTTTTGTATGCTAAGTTGTAAGAACTGCAGTAACTCTTTGTTCTTGTTGATCTTTTCAAATGTGCAGCTATCGCAACTGTTGTTACAATTGCTGAAATTCTGAAAAACAATGGCTTGGCTGTTGAGAAGAGTAATATATCCTCCACTTTTTATTTTATTTATATATTTTAAAAAATATGTTAATATGGACATCAAATCCTGTACTTACGAGAATCAACGTACACCTTTGCAGAGATCACGACCTCAACAGTTGACATGAAGGAGGACATGAGAGGCCGGCCTGTCCAGAAAGCAAAGGTAAATCACTTCAGTCTTCAAATCTCCCCATGCCTCCATCTGGACATACCATGGGTTATTCAAAAACATATTTGCAAGCTGAGATTCATTTGTTCTCTCCAAATTAAGCTTTGTATTATTGTGCTTACTTATCCATAATGTCAGTCATTTTAATGCCCTAAACTGTGGGTATCGATCAATATCCGTTTATGTTCTTTCTCAGATTGAGATATTGTTGGGGAAGACAGCAAACTTTGATGAATTAATGGCAGCTTCTGCTGTGGATGGAGAAGTGCAGGATTGAAACTTTGAAGCTTGTTTGCTACTTTCAGTTGGTCAGTTCTTATAGCCACTATATTGTTAAGGCAAATTTGGTTTCTTCATACATTTGTAGGTGTTGAGTTGTCTTGTTTATGCTAGGATGATACTTAAATGTTTTCTTTTAAATATTCAATTTTGTTTACTGATTCTTTTGGTTTATGTTTTCTTTTAAATATTTCAAGTCTATAAATGTTTTTATTCCATTTATTTTGGGATAGAGGTTTCGGATGAAAAGAAATTGATGAATAAAGGAGGTTTAAGTAACACTATAGATGATTCTTGTTTTATTAGAGTACTTGTCAAGTGACTTGATAATGATCTCAATAGTGTTCGATTCGATTAAAAAATTATTTCATTAATTTTTTTTATTTGACTCAATTCGGAAACTGTTTAATTTGTGTTTGACTTGACTCGATACTCGATAAGTTTTAAAAAAATTACTCAGTTTATGTTCGTTAATAAAACTCGTTATATGACCTTGACTTGATCAGCTCATTAAATTTGTTAAAAATTTTATATGTAAAATCAGTCAAAATAATATTTAAATTAATTCAAACTTTAAATTCTAAAACAATATTCCATAAATACATAAAACTAATGTATTAGGTTTAAAATAACAATTTATTAATACGCTAAGCAAGTACATTCAAAACCAGACCTGAAGAAAAATAACAGATAATCAATCCTTTAAGAGTTTTTAGGTTGTAATAAGTCTCTCTTATTAGTACTATTCCTAACCAGATTGCATTAGTTTCTTGGTGAAGTAGGCAGCTGGCTGGCAATGTATATGAGAATTTTGTTTAATACAAGTTTATTTTCGAGTTTTGGTTACGGTTTAAGACGACGACGTGGTATTAAACCAAAAAAATGGATAGTGTGGATCAGAATGGGAAGTGACATCCAAGGAGATTTTAACTGCAAATCCGAGTCTTAAAAAGTAAAAACTACGATCAAATCATGGCATTAATGTCCCAGCCAGCTTCTTTCCTTTCTTAACGTTTGTACAGCTTTTTCTGGACAAAAACAAACGCCTTCCTGATTATGTAATAAAACCATGAAAACCTTTCCTAGTATAGGGACAAGGCGATCGTTCTTGCAACAAAACTCCTGCATATTGAGAGTGTAATAAAACCCTTTTGGCTGATTTTCTGGAATTTGAAATCTTTCCCTTTATTACCACCGGGAGATATGATTTTACACGATTGACTTCTTTGAAAATGGTGCCAAAGGGTATCTGAAACTTCAAAAAATCTGATTTCTTTCCCTTTTATCTCACCAATGCATATGTTCACATGTAGGGATGACTTAGAGGAGGCTGGACGGAAGGTCAATCCCCCTAAAATCTGAAATTTCTATATAATTTAGAATTGTTTTAGTAATTTTTTATTTATTTCTTATTTATATTTTGTTTTTGCCCCGAAAATTTTATTGGTTCGTCTGTAACATAAAGTTCTGAGTCCGTCTGTGTTCACATGCATTACTGACAATGGAACAATATAAACAGCTCCACTCAATGCCAATGGCGCACTGCTAGTGTTCTTCTCGGATTGTTTCCCGTAAATATTCTGTCATTGTTTTCAACGTTTGTAGCAGCCTTTCATGGAAGAAAAGCAGACACTTGTCTCGGATGCGGTCGACTACAAGGGAAACCCTGCTGATAGAACCACCTCTGGTGGTTGGGTTGCAGCCGCTCTAATTCTGGGTCAGTTTCTTCACTTTTCCACAAAATATTTATGGATATGCTGCAAATTTCATGTTTTAGTTGCCATTTGATCTTATGACATCGACAGAATCTTTTGTTTTCTGGTATGAATGAGAATTGTCTGTACTTGTTATAGGAGTTGAATTGTCTGAGAGACTTTCAACAATGGCAATTGTGGTGAACCTGGTGACATATTTGGTTGGCACAATGCATCTGCCTAGTGCAACTTCATCAAACATCGGTACAAACTTTGGGGGCACATCATATATGCTATGCCTGCTTGGAGGAATTCTTGCAGACACTTTCTTAACTCGATATAGGACGATAGCCATTTTCGCTGTGATTAATGCACTGGTAAGCAATCAAAGCATCTTTCATTTTTTCCTGTAGTTGGATGGTTTACTAGATAACACTTGCAACCTTTGTAATGTGGTCATGAACTAGGGTACTTGCTTGTTAGCAGTCTCAACAGCGCTGCCACAGCTGCGCCCACCGCCTTGTAACCCTGAACAACCGAATGAATGTGTAGAGGCCAATGGCATGCAGATGGGCGTTTTTACTTTTTCTCTATATTTATATGGAATAGGGCTCAGTGGGATTAAGTCAAGTGTTTCAGGACTCGGAACAGACCAATTCGATAAGAATGATGAGAAGGAAAAGCTGCAAATGGCAAGTTTCTTCAACGTTTTTTACTTGATTATTAACATAGGGACCCTGCTAGCAGTCACTGTTCTGGTTTATATACAAGACAGAGTAGGCCGAAGCTGGGGATACGGTATTTGCTCGGCTTGTATGCTTCTCGCAACCTTTGTATTTCTATCTGGAACTAAAAAGTATAGGTACAAGGAGACCCCGGGAAGCCCTGTGGTTCAAATTCTTCAAGTTCTGGTGGCTGCAATAAGGAAACGGAGCGTTGAATTTCCATCTGATGGTAGCCATTTATATGAGGATCCTGCACAGAACCTAAGATTGTCACACACAAATAGGTTTAGGTATACACTCAACATTTTATTTTCATTGGTAATTAGTTCGGAGTCTTCGAGACTATATCATGGTATAGTAAGGCTTAATCCTAATGGATCCTGTGGGAAAACTGCAAATATGTATTGACATGCAAAATTTGGATGGCAGGTGCTTGGACAAGGCAACGATCATTACAAGCAAGGACGCTGGAATGAGTGAATCACAAGCTCCGAATCCATGGAGTCTATGTTCGGTAACAAGGGTAGAGGAAGTTAAGATGTTGACTGGATTGCTGCCAATCTGGGCAACAACAATCATGTTTTGGACTGTATATGCACAAATGGGCAGCTTCTCTGTCCAGCAAGCTTTAACAATGGAAAGATCCGTTGGAAACTTTGAAATCCCACCGGCATCTTACAATGTTTTCATGTTCGGATCGATAATGCTCACTCTTGCAATCTATGACCACCTGATTATGCCACTCTTCAGGAAAACAAGATACCCTCAAGGTACCTATGATCAATTGTAACAACGTTAGTGTCTTGTAATTCCTCTATAACCATCTTTTTTCAGGTTTGACAAGTTTGCAAAAGATCGGATTAGGCCTTTTCTTCTCGATTATAGCTATGGTGGGTGCAGCTTTGACAGAAATGAAACGGTTATCAGTCGCTAAAACCAACAGTTCCACCACCTTAAACGTAAGTGCAACTATCAGCGGCTTCTTTTTGCTTCCACAATACATCTTGGTTGGGATCGGAAATGCATTCATCTATGCAGGCCAGCTCGAGTTCTTCATAACACAGTCACCTAGAGGGATGAAAGCAATCGGTACAGGCCTTTTCCTAACCACCATATCGTTCGGTATGTTTGGAAGCACCATGCTAGTCTTAACAGTGAGGAAAGTTACCGGAAGGAATGGCGGTAATGATTGGCTGCCTCGTAGTATCAATGATGGCAGGCTTGACTTATTTTATGGACTTTTAGCAGCTTTATGCTTCATCAATTTGGGGTTCTTTCTTCTACGTGCCAAAATGTACAAGCCAAATCCTGAAGAAGTTGCTGTTGAAAAGGACAAAAACTAGCCATTGTTGATGTTCCTATTAAAGAATAAGCTGTGCATTGCATAGCATAGCATTTCAAGATTTTCTTGAGCTTATTTAAAGTTCTTCCCAGTTTCAATATCGATATATTACATAATAAAACATCAAAACCTTAAAACTGGCCCTTCGATGATCAAAAATCTTGGAAACAAGGAGCTGGTTGAACGACTCCAATAGCTTCACCATGAGCATTAATGCAAATTGAACTAACATTCTTCTCGGTTATGGCGGACTTAAGCAAAACAGATATCAGGAACAGCCCGGTGCATGAAGTTATGAAACCCAACCAATTGCAGTTCAGTATAATGGCCAGTTCAGTGCTTGATGTTCCTTGTAGATTCTTGTAAATCACGTCTTTTACCTTAACACCAGTTTCCTAACATAAAGTTGGTTTCTTTTGGTTAGTTTTCAGCTCTGTATTTGTTCAAGAATGACCTGAGGGCTAGTTTGAATTACCAGTACCCGGCAAGCACCCCTAACATTGCAGTAATTTTGGTCTATGATTATCAGGTTTTTCACCGAATCTAAGAATAGGTTCTCAAAACTAACTCCATGAACATACCCTTTCCCAACCTTACAAGAATTTGCAGTCAATATTATACAACTTGGAAGATAGCAATATAGACATACTTAAGACTTGTATTCAGTTACCTGCCATGTCTCGATTCGAGCTCCATTCGTAGTTCCTTCGAAGGATACCATGTTTACACGAATGTTCCACACTTGTACGAAATTCCCTGCCCTTCCTAAGCTTCCAATGCTGGTGTTTTTTCAACAAAGAAAAAAAATACAGACAAAAGCATATCAGTAGAGTCACAACTCACAAGTGCTTTGAAAACTAAGTTGTCTGGCAGTACATGTGTAGGAACGTGAGTTGAAAGTTGAAAAATCCTAGGACAATCACTATGTTCCAAGGGATTAAATGCTCAAATCTAGTTTAAATTCATATCAAAGCTTCACCTTATTCCATGACCAGGTCCACACCTTACATGAGAGATATGGATATTGATCGTGTGATCTCCGATCGAGACACAATCGTCCCCGGTTTCGATCACAAGCCAAGGACAGTGATTCAACTTTTCATCTGATATGAACTTTACAGGAACTGTGCAAAACAGTTCAAGTAATGGCATGGAAAGATTATACCGGTTTCAATTGTACCGTTTCTGATGAAAATATTGCTTGCTGACTTGAGATGAATTCCATCGTGTTGGGGCTGGTTTCCGGAGCTGTTATCACCACGTCGTCGACGATAAAATCGACTATTTATTAGTCGAACCTGGCTGAGACTGCTGGTTTTGCAGGACTCGAAAATCATTGCCTGCAAAATGTCATCCAATAAGGTCACTAAATTAGGATTAAATTAAAAAATGTATAAATAACAAATAGTAAATATATAATTATCCTATTTTATTTTTAACTGTCAAACGATAGATGACTATATTAAAACTATTTTAATAGTTAAGTGGTATATTTGTCATTTATTAAAGAATGATGACTATTTATATAATTTATCCTATAATAATATCATACAATATCAAATAAAATTAAATAAATTTAAATTTAAACTCGATTTAATCTAAAATTCTCTTAATAAAATTTAACCCAAACCCATTTTTCAAAAAAAAAAAAAAGAAAAAAAGACATAATTGAGTTTGATGAAATACTCTTCCCGCACAATTTAAGGGAAATAAGTATAGCTAAAAACTAAAAAGGAGTCCAAAGAATTTTTGTTCGAGAGGAACCAAAAGAAAATTAAATATTGAATTAAAAAAAATAAAAAAGCGCGCTTCGTAGTTAGTATAAATACAGTGACTCAGTGAGTTGGTGCGTGATTGCGCGTGGGAGAGGTGGAGAGAGACAAGCAGAGAAGACAACAACTCGAATGGAAAAAATCACAGAAACGACGCCGTCTTACTCAATGCAAGAACAGGCAGCAACGGAGCGCGGCGCCGGCGGAAAACTAAGGAGGCAACCGCCGCGTCGACCACCGGCTACACCCTACGCCCGTCCTCAGCAAGACCAATCCCTACGCCGCCGCTTACTCTCCAAACTTGTTGATCCCGCTTGCCGTCTCATAGCCGGCGGCGCTACTATGATCTTGCCCTCTCTCTTCAAATCCTTCAGCAATGATTCTCTCCCGCCTCCAGAAGCTCAAGTTCATGGTTAGTTATATGTTTTTTTAAAGAAAACACATCTCTATTGAAACTTCTCTCTTCGTAGGGATTAATTTGGGTTCCTAGGGTTTTAGAGGTATTTATTATTTTAGGTAAAAGGAGTCGGGGAATTTTTAACGATCTCCTTTCTATCCGTATAGTTGTTATTAAATGTTGAATTGCTGTAATTTGTTGGTGAAGTTTGGTATTTCTGTTTGAAACAGTTCAGTTAGATGAAGATATAGAGGAATATGCCAATGAAGAAGACCAAAATTATTCAACTGTAAGTGTTTCTATTTCCGGTTTAATTTCGGGGGATCACATTTTACTTGCTCTATTTAGGTGAAAAATTATTAATCATGAGTTTTTCTTGATGGCCTGGCTTGAGTAAGTGTATTTGCATTCCGTTTCTAGTTTGTAGCGTCCAAAGCAGCTGGTACCAGTGGAACAACTGATGGACCAAAGGCTGGTTCTGACTGTGTTGAAAATAGAAAAGGTGACCAGGGTGACACTAATGATGACGGAATTTCAGAAATTGAGAAGCTAGTGAAGGGGAAAACTTTTTCGAGGTGATTTGTTTTGTTGTTGTCAGTGACTCAGTTATACATGCTATGTGTTCATAAATCGTTAACTTCGTTATTTCTGCCAAGAATTACTCGTATAAACTTGTCAGAACATCAATCATAGGCATATCCCAACTCCCAGCCTTTACAAATGAGCTTTTGGTTTTGATATTAATGATTCATTCATCTCCTTTTGTGCATATTCACATATCCATGTTTGTCTCTTTCAGGGTGATCATTTAACTAGTACAAAGAGTTATCTAATGTGTTTTTAACATTTATTTATATAACCAGGGATGAAATCAATCGTCTGCTTGAGATTATAAATTCAAAGGCTGTTGATGTGCCTAAGGTTGATCAAGAATGTAAGGAATTAATCATGTCTACTGGAGGACCCAAGGGGCCTATCGTTGCTACAAACCTGAGAAGGCCAACCGAAGAAAAACAGGATGATCTAAGCAACTCTGCCAGGGATTTAGCAACCCCTCTTCCTAAGCCAACTGTGAGTAGTATTCTGAACTTGTATTGGATCAATGGTAGGCACATGGAATACTGAGGTTGAATATTGTTTCATGTGTTGGTTTATGTATATATTGTGATGCTTGTGCAAGAATATGGGAAAAGTATTCCTCTTGTAGATTAGACTTAATTAGACTATGTTGTCATGAATCATTATTGTTTTGGTATCACTCATCTGCAACACATATCAGATGGATATGGTATGGTGGTCCTACCCTTTGAATATATGGAAAAACGTTTTGGGAACATTTAACATGCCTCCCTGATTTCTTTTCTTTTTTCCTGTCTATCTAAAATTTTATGAAATATTGCAGCTCCTAAATGAAACTGCACCTTCACCAATTGAAATTGCAAAAGCATACATGGCAAACCGAACATCAGAAGTAAACATAGGCTCAAAAAGTATTATATCAAGAGAAGAAAGACCAACAATGCCGGCTGATGATTTTGCATCAGAACCATTTGTTCCATTTGCTTCCCCAAAGCCATCCACAGGTTGGCCAGGTTCCATGGTGCAGGATCAACGTGGTTATTTAACTCCTCAAAGTCAACGAAGAAGATTCGGGCTTCATTCTATTCCAAGAACTCCTTACTCCAGAACAATCTATTCAAAATCTAAATCCAAGGTGGAATTTAATTTAATTTTTTTGTTTTGTGTTCTATCATGATTTACATTTGATGATTGTTAGAGCTTTTCTTTTTCTTGCCCTTTGCATTTAATCAGCTGGCTCATGTACGAGACGAGGGTGATGGTTTCCTGAATGATTCATTCCCTCCCTTGCAGCGACCACAAACTCCTGCTTCTGGGCAGGTAAATTTTCATGATCATTGGTTTTGGTTTGAGGGTATTACTGATTATCCTTCTAGTGTAGTGCTAAATTTTCATACCTACAGATTAAACAATACATTATTTTTCTTATATACCTTTTCTAGTTTGAGAAAAAAAGGAAACATTTTAGATGATGGATAATGTTGTAAATATGTGCACTTAATTGTTTATCTTCCTCATTTCCTCACATCCTATTTTACCAATTTTTTCCTTTCCTTTTGTTAGTTATCCAAGAAGTGTTAGAGCTTGAGGAGAAATCTAAATTAACGATGAGTGCTATATTTTTTTTAATATTTAATTAGAGTTTATTCCCAATTAGTAGTTTAAATTTATTAGAAATCTTATTTAAATTAGGAATAAATATTATTTAAATTAGATATAAAGTATAATTTTAGTCATATTAAAACTCTGTTTTAGCCTATTTAAAGGCCTACTCTGTAATCATTTGATATTCAAGAATAATAAGAAAGTACAGAGAAACACATTGTTCTTTGTTGAAAAATACTATTTTTTTTCTCTATTGTTAAACTAACATTTTTTATTTTCTTATTCATTGTTCATCGGCATTCATGTTCTACGGCCATCATGGTCCCTTTCTCACACCTTTCACGTCTCTTCTGTACCTAGCGCACAAAGAACTTATTTTCTTTCCAATTTTCCACACTTTATGCCCCTAGGCTTTGCTTAGTGAATGCCTACTAGGAAGGATATAAATGGGCAATGACAGGAAATGTTTAATCCCACGGTTAAGCTACATGGTGGAAAGTGATTATGAAACCTAATTATTAGATTAAAATGTTCCTATCCTCATTCCTCTATATCTTTCCTACCTAGCTAAGCCTTAGGGGGGAAATGTGCTCATAATTTGGACATATCCCTATTGTGTGTGCGTGTTTAATTCAATGCTGGACATATCTTGAAGCTGAATAAAGTAATATTTATCAGGGTGTAGCAGCTAATGCCTACTTGCAACTTGCTTTAGATGATTTGAATTTTATATGTACATCTATTTGACTTGAGTCGTTTGTTTGTTGTTTGAACATTTGATTGAAAGATGAAGAGCAACATAATGGATAATGGCCATGGATCTGTGGGACCCATTCGCAGGATTCGACATAAGGGCACTGCAGAAACTCCATCCAGAGGATCTGTTTATTCTCATTCATCATTGAAAGGTTCTTTTCCAGTAGTGGATTCCAATGTTTCCAAAGGTCTATCTCCTTCTATCATGATGAATATGGAGCAAGGAGGCACTAGTAGCTCTTCAGTTTTCCAGTCGATAGATAAAAATAGAAGCTCTGAAATGCGCATGCCACCTGTTCATCCTCATTCCAGTCAGATGGCTAGGACAATATTGGACCATCTTGACCGAACTCTAGTGACTCCGAAGGAGAAGTCCAAGGAGTTAAAGATAGCCACTTCATGGAAAATATCTGAGTCTTCGGATGCTAATGCTGCTGTTTTAACGGGGCCCAACAATGTGCCAAATTTAGGACTTGATTCTTCCCAAAGCAAGGATAAAAGCAACAATAGAAGTTCTGTGCCCTGGAATGAAAAGTCAATGTATGTGGCATCTCCAGAGAGTAATGCGAAGAAAACAAATTCTAGATCAGATTTAAAAGTTGATGGAACTGTTACAGTGTTCGGCAATGACGTGGGGTCTTCACTAGATAATGGAAAATCTCTGGATTCACAAATGAAGACTGCACACAAGGTATTTCATTCATCCTTTTATTCTTCTTCTGTGACCATGAATGATCTTATTAGGTCTTATGCATTCCTTACATCAGATTTTGCATGTACTTCTTCCTAGTAAGTATGAACAATATTTTGCTAAGAGGAAATTTAACCATTTCCCCCGAATATATATTCTCATGCCTTTTTGTACATATAATGGCATCCCATTTCTACCATTTTGTTTGAAAGTAAAAGATAAATAACTTTTTTTTCTGTTAGGTATATAAGGCGATAATATATACCTTCATCTTATCTCCCTCTTAAATCGACCATGGAATTTGTGTAGGGTCAATCATTATACGATGCGGGAGTATTAATCCCATATGATATGCTGTCTCTTATTTGTTAATTTGCTTTGGTCTGTTAGTTGCTTGAATTTTTGTTACTTCAAAGAATGGCATACTAACCAATTTATTGGACAGGATCTTCCAAAGTTCACTGGTGTTGCAGTGTCTGAGGCAGCATCCGAGGGTCTACAAAAGCCTTCATCTAACTCTTCAGGAAATAAACCCGTTTTGGCTTCCATATCTGTCACCAAGCCTGAGCAAAGGTGGATGTTTACTTCGGATAATAGTACCAGTTTCACTTTCCCTGTTTCTACATTTTCTGGCGTTTCTTCTGAGCCACCAACACCAACCATCATACCGTCGATGTTGAGTAGCAGTCAGCATCAGCCGAAAGAGGAGCTTACTGGACCTATGTATCATTTCGGGTTGAACGGATCTTCCCCTGCCCTTGTTTTTTCTTTCCCTTCAACAAGCAGCACCCCAAACCACAACAATACGTCGGATATTACCTTCAACTTTGGATCGGATAGGTCATCGAGAATATCTTTCAGTCCTATCGGAAAAAACACCACATGCCATTGACACAGATAGATATTTTTATTTTCTTTTTCCGGTTTCTCTGTAAGACTAGCAAGTTGTATTTTTACTTAGTGTTAGAACATAGTGCTCCATCAGTTACACTTGAAAACTATCTTGGATTTCCTTTTAGAGTTAAATTACAGATGCATCCTCCATTAAAGCCAAGAACAATCTCTGCAACAAACTTTTTTGTTCCCATTTTTGGGTTCTGCATCTTCTTGTTGTATACTTTCCAAGAATAAGATGATAAATAGAGGAGATGAAGATGATGGCTGACGTGGCACACTTGATGTTCACACATTTGCAAAATTTATGTCGACCGGCATCCGTCACATGTTGGCAACAAACAACTTGTCCTCATTTGCAGTGATATTCAATAATCACATGACATCTTATATGTTTCAGAGTTAAAAATCATAATTTTGATTCCAACTTAAAAATCTTATTTAAAAGAGGTTGTATTCTTTATTGTCTAACGAGAAATGATAATAGAAATGATGTTTGTGTCGTTCTGTGTAGGTGGTCACTGGTCACTGACTTCTGAGTGAGTCATGGGATCGCTTCATTTGAAATTAATTCAGAATTTGACATTTCAGATTCTTGGATCAGAAGCTCTTTTTGTCCTTTTTATTTGTTTTTAATTCTCCTCTTCCCTTCTCACCAACCATTTACTAAATGATTCATTATTTTTTATTTTTTCAGAAACTAAAACCCATTTTCCAGGTTGTAGTCTTTTACTACAATCCAATTTCTGAACCCCAAAACATTCCATCATTATTACCCTTCCATTACATGCACTTCTCTATACCTATATATCTTACTTTCATTTGCATATGTACTACAAATTTGTATTGGATTAGATTAAGGATGGTGTCAGAATTAAGTCTTATTTTATTCTCTATTTTTATTTCATATAACTTTAATTAAGGACGAAATTATCTATAAGGTAGGAGAATCTCTAGTTTTCGAACCCTACAATAGTTTTAAAAAAAAGGAAACTTGATGATAACCACTTGTATTTGCAATTACAAAATCAATCGTTTTGTTCAATTACTTGAGTTCTTTGTCTTCTACATTGAAAGGAGCATAGTGGTGACCAAGAGACTAGTTTTCACATTCCAAGCAACAAGGTTATATACAATATCACTGAACTTCTGGTATGCCTAATGAATCGAGCGGTATCGATCGAGTTAAGACCCGGGTTAAAACTATAAAAGTCTTGTTGACAGTATAGAGTAATGAAACTAAGCAGACAGTGGGATTTATTTTTAGTGATTATGTCTGTAAATGTGTAAGACAATTGAAGTAAACATTACATATTCTAAACAATTCAAAGACAAATGAAATTAAGGATTCATATCCTTCAAAACATGCACACATTGGATCAACACTTCAAACCACAAACCTCAAACCATAACCTTTGCTTGTTTCCCACTGCAGTTCTTGCCATCAGATGCTTAAAAATTCATGATTTTCAATCCTACATAAATTTACATCACAATCATTAACTTAAAAAGATGTGTTTAAGAATTCTAAAAATATAAGTTGAATCAATAGGATGGTGTCCTAGGATCATTTCTCAAGCTTTGTGTAATGTTCTTTATTTTATACAAAGGAAACCTCAAATTTTTTAGATATCATCTCTTAAAGTATGACTGTATGAACTGAGCAAGAACATTTAATCGGTTGATAAATTATTTCATCTTAAAAGAAAAATAAATAGTATAATGAAAGTTGGGTTTTGTTTTTGAACTTCTCCTAAGTCCTAATTACTTACATTATTAACCTTAGTTTGGTTGTTCGTCTCCAGCATCAGGCCAAAATGGATGTGAGGGAAATGTGCCCACTGCATATACAAATTAACAAAAAAAAAATTACTATACCACGTAAAAATACATTATATGTTAAAAATATAAATTTAAAAAAATATTCGAATAAGTATTCGAATAAGCTGTATGACAGTTCTAACCAAAGCTGCTGCAGTTCATACTTACATTCTTAGCAGCAGTGCTGAATGCTTCCCTGTGACTGATATCTGGATTGTTGGCCTTGATCCTCTGAATCTCCTCCCTACATTAATCCACAATTATTTACATCACATTTATACGTATAAATAAAAATCAACGGTGTACATTCACTGTTAAAAGAGATCCCACTTGATGAACTGATTGTATGCAGAAGGTACACGTTGTCTCTTCTCGGGAGCTGAAAATGAAACAACAATGGCTTCTTAACAACACATTCATATACACATCGTCTAAGAAAATACAAAACGACAATGAAAATACTCTTAACATAGTATTAAATTACGATCGTATTTGCGGTGTGACCACAATTTAATACTATAGTTCTTAGAAAGCAGTGTTTTGAATGACTTACGTCGGCTCACAACCCTTTCCTCGGGTGCATTGACGGCAGTAGGAAGAGCTCGCATCGAGAACGTGTTGCTGCATTTGGACGAGGAACCCAGATCTGCCCTATGATCCTGCATAGCATAACTGGGTGCCTACAAAAAATAATTCAAACGATGGTTTTGACTTTTGAGAGAGATAGAGAAAGGCAGCAAAACCAGACATTGAAGTGACTGAATCAGTTACAGTTGTAGCATCATTTAATGTAGATATGAGACCAGACATAAGCTTAAAGTTTTTGAAACAAGGGCCCCTAATGGATCTTTCTTAAAAAACCCTCTTCAGATTGTTTCCATTGTTGAAGATAAAGTTCTGGAAATAATGTCATTAGAAACCTAAGAACCCTAACTTACATGTCAATCAAATCATGCTACCCAAACCAGGTCTGCAAAAAAAGCAAACTAGGTTTTGAACATGGCGGGTGCTAGGGTTTCTAGTAGACTGCAACTATTTCATAAAAAGAGAGAAGAAAATGCTTGGAAATTCTACGAATTTTCACGTTCTATATTAAGATTTAAGGACCAGAATCATACTCTCGACCGCCCGGTTAAGGCAGAAGAAAAGAAAACTTTATGAGTTATGTCCTAAACGGCTAAACCATCGGTTAAGTTCTCCTTCTTTTTATGTATCGGAAAACATTTTTTTTTGTTTAAATTGTTTTTTTTTTACTGCAACCCCAATTAGCCCCAGGTTTCGAAAAGCCAAATATATTATCGTAAATTTTATTATTTTATTTCAACCGGGATCTTGTCACCTGAATATCTTGCCATGACAGTGACTGAGATGCTGCGGCTGCCATGTTAACAGACCATAGATTGGTGCAGTGCCCGCATCGGACAGTCACAATATCGAACAGATTGCCGCACGGAACGCTCACCTGCGCATAAATCCAACAGTTACTCCATTTTTTAAATATTTTGCAAAGAAAAATTCATCTGTAATCGTAACCAAAAGCGAAAGAAAATCACAGATCAGCTAAGAAAATCTGGGTTTTCTTTATGTTATTCATTTGCTAGCTTATATTTTCTTCCTACATAAAAAAAGGAGAAAGAAACTAAGTCTGTAGAATAAATGTCAAGGAAGAAGAAGCATAGGGTTTGTGAAAGAAAAAAGAAATGGTTTGTTTTCCTCCATTAGCCAAACAAACTAAGTTAGAGAAGAATCCAGTTATGGCAGTATTATAATCTCAGGTCTTTGAATTATCAATTAAGACTTTGTTTTTGACTGCAAAAGAAAAGAAAAAGAAAAGTACAACGATGGAGACTTGTCTGGTAAGAAAATCAAGAAAACCCAGAAAGAGAAAAATCAAATAGATTTCAGTAAACAAAAACAGCTCTGATCACTTGTCACAGAAGTCAAGACCAGCTTTTATCAGCCATGTTAAATGTTCTTTTCCTTGTAAGAAAACACCAAACAAAAACATAAGCTGCAAATAAAGAAGAAGAAAAAAGCAGATCCCAATATCCCATCCATTAAAAAGAAGAGACATGTGAGACCAGATACCGCAAGAACTATGTTGCAGAAGTTGCAAGGGATGTAACAGAGTTGTTCAGGCACAACATCGATGCAGCTCGACATGTTTTCAACCTCAACCCTAGAAGTAGCAAATGGAAGCAGAAGAAAAAAGATCTTTTAATTCTCTCCTCGAGTCCTTGCTTTAAACCCGGGCTATGTATCACAACAGTAAACTAAATGTCTCTTTAAATATAGAAAAGATTCATTCTGAGAGAGAACCAGGAAAGGATAAACAAAGGGAGAGAAAGATAGGATCCAAAGAGGGTATTTAATAAGAGAGGCAACGCCAAGCTAAAATGATAGGGGGAAAAGTGGGTAATTTGTACACACTTGTCCATCACTGGTAGCAAATGCTGGGACGTGGAAGGGAAAGATAAAGGGTGATGTTTTTGCTTATGGGAAACCGGGTTTGGTTTAGTTGTTACAGACTGAATTACTTGGTTTTGGTGAGCTGAAGAGATTAGGGTTTGGAGAAAAAAAGAAAGAAAAAGTGAATTTGGAAGTATTACCAATACTGTCCAGATTATGCTTTGTTGCTGTTATAATGAAATGAATGTGACCCTGATCCTGACCTGCTGCTACATCCTCAGCGGACGATGGGGGCGAAACTTTACCCTTAGCTCAGTCAGTCTTCCTTTCTTCAATTACATCCATGGGATTTAGTTTGTTTCGTAAAACATCTATAGGAGCGAGTATATTTTGTTAATTCATATAGGATAAGTTTTAAAATTACTCTTTATTGAAGACAATAACAGAGCTATCAACTATTCCTTAACTAGGAGAGACTTACCGTTTATATTTTATTTCTCAATTTTATTTAAGACAATAATAGAGCTATCAACTATTTCTCAATTTCTCTCGGAAACCTTTCTAGCCGCTGTTTTCCTTTCCTAAATTTTTTATTTTATTTTTCGTTTTGATCAGTGGTCGACAATTAATTTAGTATTGATTGTCGACCACCAGATCTATTTCTTTTTCTTATTTTATTTTAATAAGGATCTCTATTTTTCTGTCTTTATGGTACGCTTTTCTCTGTCTTTATGACATGTTTTTATTTTTGTTTTTGGATTTAATTTGTCTGTTTTTATGGCATGTTGCAGCATACCCTAGCGATCGGTTGTTGTTCGTACAGAGATTCAATCGATGCTAGTTTTCTGATTTATTGTTTTGTCGGTGGTCACTTTGAAAGACTTATCCCCATTCAGTTGATGATTGTTTGCCGATAAAATCAGTCTTGGGTAGCGGTACTTTTTGCACGACAGTTTGAATCGCCTACAACTCCTTCTTTCACTATGCGTCTCGTTTGGACAATGATAAGGAGTTTCAAGAAGTTGCTGAATTTTATTAGCATGCTTATTTTCATAGGATTTTTTTTGTTTTTGAGTTGTAAGAATTTTTGGATTTTTAATCCAATTATTTTGTTTATTTGTTACGTTATAATTATAATTTTTATGAATTTAATAAAAATTCAGTAACATTTGTAAAAAAAACTCTTTAAAAGATGATATTAGTTGTCGAGTCTGAATTTCAATATTAATAACGTTGATATTTAATCTTTTATGGTCGTATTAGATTAATTTTAAATTTTAAATTTTAATATTTGCTCTTTATAAATGTGAATAGTGCATCTTGCTTTTGTGAATAAATGGTAATAATAATTAGCCCTAATATTTAATGTTATTTTCATTTAGTACAATGATTCATCGTACAATCAAGTATACACCTTCCCTTTGATCTCTTTTTAAAGATTGATTTCTCTTTGGTTTTTTTAATCGAATTATATTTTGATATATAAGTTATATAAAAAGTATATATATAATTTTTTATATTTGAATTATAAAATTTAAACCTTATATAACCGTAATCCCATAAATTTTAAATCATAAACTCTAAATCTTAATTATAAATCATAAATTCTTCGCTCTACAACCTAAATCTTAAACTCTAATCTAAATCCCTAAACCATAAAATTAAAAGGTGACATCTAACTTTATTTTTCACAAAGTTGAGTATCAAAGTATTTTTTTTTTATTTATATGGGTAATTATTTCATGTACAAGTGGGTCTGGTTTACACAAATACCTAAATCGTTAACCATATTATCCTTACCTTAAACCCTACATTCTAACAATAAATTGAGGTGTGTGTTTCAAGAAAGAGTTAAAAATATATATATATCAAATATTAATAATCGATAAATTATCTAAAAAATTTTAAATATAATAAGTATTTATATATTATTTTACGTATTTAAATAAGTAAATTATTAATAGAAAAAAATATATTATAGGTAAATTCACCACGTATCCATGATATCAATCACTAAAAATAATCATTTTCATTAATTTTTCATGTCATATTTTTTCTCAAATGATTTTTTTTAAAAAAAACTATTTTTAAAATAGATTAATTGTAAATATTAGTAAAGATTTATTTAGAAAAATATGACATAAAAATAATAAAATAGATAAATTTTAATGATTGATCTCATAGATAATACGATAAAAATAATCGTACCATGCGGAGGGGGTCTTCGATTATCTATGACGGGGGGCGGGGGGGTTCGTGGACCCTATTACAGTTGGAGTTCCAAAGGGTTAGGCAATGACTGCAGCCGATGAGGCAACTTGTCTGAGCTGTATAAAAAAATCAGGTACGGAGTTAAGATTTAGGGTTGAAGGGTTCAAAACATAAAATTTTATAAGGGAGTAAATTTATAAAAAAAAATAATTTTAAACAAATTTAAATAGAAAGACAAAAATAAAAAAAAAAAATCTTCGGGGGTGGGGGTCGATTGTTCCTCCCAAACACTATATAGTTCCATTCCTGAGAAAGAGTGTGCTTAATTTAGGAGAGATTATTAGATCAAATTCTCGTCACGTCATTCATGGTCCAAGTAATCTGAATCGTTTATCTTTAAATAATTATTTAATAACTATCTACTTACTAATTACATGTAAAAAAGGTGATGATTCATCTTAAAAAAAATTGAGATGAACGGTCCTGATTGCTTGAGACCCTATATGACATGATGAACAGTGTTCACCTAATAATTTTTCGTGTTTTTAGAAAGAGATATAATTTTATGTTAAAGGATGGATATATAAATTTAAATAAATGAATTTAAAAAATAAAAATAAATTTTTAATATATAAATTTTAAATTTTCAACATAAACGATTATTTCTCTTAACAAAGAGAGAGAAATTTATTTATATAGCATTGATTTCATGTAAGATGGGATTTGGGGGTGTGAAAAACATAAACTTAAATTTGAAACATATATATTAGTTATGGTAGAATGTATGTATAGGTTATTAAAAGTGAGCACTAAATTAAATTAAATTGAGTTTAATCAAAAAAATAAATTAAATAAATTTTAATAATCATTTTATATCAATTCTATAAATATTTTAATAAATTTAATCATCATTTTATAATTTTTAAAATAATATTTTTTCATAATTCCGTAATTATTAATATAGTTTACCTTAAAACTTATTAAATTCGATATAAAATAATGTAACCTATTATTGCTAAAGAATAATCCTAAAACACAACCTTAAAACAATAACTACAAGATATTAATTACCTCAATTATATAATAAACGATCACAAAATTTAGAGGATGAGAAAAATGAAAATTATTAATATATTTTTTAAATGTTATTATTAGGATATATTTCTGTCAACTTAGGCAAGGTGATTGATAATATAAGGTGAGCATTGACCAATGCTTGTTAGGGTCAAGTCGCTTTCCATGTCTGCTGCATTAAAGAATCATCAAATTTTTTTAATAAGATAACAGTGATTACAATAATATCTGTTCTAAATGATTCGTGTCAGTATCACTAATTTTTAAATGATACAAATATTATGTTACGTGTATTTTTTTTCTTTCGATTTTTAAAGTTTTAATCTGATTAATATAAACCGAATTATATTGCACACCTAATTTAATAGGTTAATTTTTAATAAAAAAATTTATATACACAAAACATCGAACTTTAAACCTATAATACACAAAGCATACATAAAACATCAAAGCAAATTATAAATAAAATAAATCGAGTTAATAAAATATTTTTACAACGAATTTATACCATATTTGATCTGAATTAATCATTTAGTAGGTCGAATACTAGCAATTATAACAAATATATATATATATACACACTTAACTTCTCTAAATAGAGTTGGCATTTGATAAACCTACCAACCTCTCAACCTTGGGAAAATAGAGAAGAGAGTAATTAATTTGCTTGGGAAAATAGCAACCTCTCAACCTTCAAAGTTTGCCTGTCTTCATTTGATTTTAAGAGGACAATAACACTACTTATGTGGTCCTGTCTACTTTTTAATATATTTTGATTCGGATAAAATTTTGATGTACTGTATAATTTATTTTATAAAATCAAACATATTTATACCGTAAAACTTAAATCTTAAATTTTTAACTTGAAGTCTCAAAACTTTAAATTTTATACCTTAAATTTTGAAACCTAATTCCATAAACTTTAAACCCGAAACTAAAATATATTATATTTCAAGAGTAAGTAAATTGCATATATTAAAATTGGAAATCAATTCCATGCAACAAGGTATAATTGTAGCCTTTAGCCTAGGTAAGCTATGTTCTAATAAAAATACATCTTAATCTTTAAAACTTATATTTCATTCAAGGGTAAACTACTCATGTGACCATCAAACTTTAGGAATGATCTTATTTTGACCACCAAATTATACAATTCGTCAATTAAATCATCAAACTTTTAAATGGTTCTTATTTTAATCATTACCGTTAAAAACTAAAAAAATAATGTGACAATAAAAAATTTATATAATTATACATTTACTTCCTATTAATTACCTATTATATCAATTTAATCTTGATTTTAATTTAATTAAATAAAATTACTGAGATGAGACTCAAACTTATTACATAAAGTACAAATGAATTATATCGTGGTAATACACTCGCTTCAGAGGTTCGTCGAATGATCAATTTGAATTGAGATGTTAGATTTTTTAAAATTAATCGTGATCAAAATAGAGTTGCGGATATGTTAGCTAGATCCAATCGTGGAAGACCTATGGGAGAAACAATTTATACCGCTGCACCACCTTTTGTATATGATCTAATCAAGGAGGGATTCTAATCTCTTCTCTTCTCTTCTCTACATAATCGAAATATATATATATATATATATATATATTGATTTACATTACTAGTGTTGTTTTTATGCACATTTTCATTTATAATAATAATTGAGTGATGATGAGATTGAATTAATATAAGTGCTAAGAAATTAGTGGGTACCATAAATTTCAGATATTATTTTTGTCTTTAGTAGTATATATTTCTTTCTTTTATTGTCCATTTCTTGTGTTATATCTTTTACTTAAATGTATATTTATTTCTCTAGAGGCATTAATTAAATACAAATATGACAAATTATAACATTTTAAAGTTACACTACCTAATGCTTTAAATGCAATATTTAAATTATATTTAAACCCCTTTACTATAAATTAATCAAAGTAAAAGGTATTTAAATAGCCTTAATGTTAAATTATAGACACTCATGTTAGTGCTTATAACATTATGGTCATTCAGCTTTGAAATTGTATTTATTAAAAAGAAAGCTATGAAATGGTATTTATAAGTTGGTCAAATTCTATCATTAGTCCATGTACTATGCATAAGTTTTGGATTTAGCCATTGTGCTATAATTTGATCAATTTTAGTATTTTTTTTGAATTTTTAAATTTCAATTATGACTCAAATAGTGAACAATGTGACTAAATTAAAAGGATTAAAATGATCAAATTGAAGGATTAAAAGTAATATAAGGACTAAGAGCATGATTTAACAAAAAAAAATTCATTCGGTTCCATGACTGCATTTGCTAGGGGCCATAACTCCTCAAACCATATGGCTATTTTACCTAAATATCCCAATATTTTATATTGTTTAAAATTCAGTCACTCAAACAACATTATTTTCAGATCTAGTACTTTTAGAGGAAGTCGCTTTGGCTGATATGATGAGTTTCACAACCTTTTTATTTTTTTATTGGAACTGATAAAGAATATTTATTAAAAACCCTTTTTTAAAAATAAAATGTAATGGAACTCGCCAAGGCAAGTTTCATGAGTTTTTTTAATAGAACTCGCCGTATCAACCAGACGAGTTCTCAAAGGGTACTAAAACTGAATATGTACGATAAGAACGAACGTATAAGACCTAAGAAGGAGCATCAAAATGAGTTCTAATCATACCTTCCTCTGTCAACTTGAAGGTGAAGATATAAGAACAACAAGCA
This sequence comes from Abelmoschus esculentus, assembly GCA_035048815.1. Lineage (NCBI taxonomy): Eukaryota > Viridiplantae > Streptophyta > Magnoliopsida > Malvales > Malvaceae > Abelmoschus > Abelmoschus esculentus. Next base: position 1,101,485 of record JAUCBN010000032.1, read on the forward strand.
TCCACATGAGAGACACAGGGAGATAAACTTTCATTGTCTTTTTCACAGGACTTGGGAGAGAATGAGGTGGCTTATCAACCACATGTTTAAAGCTTGGTGGAGTCGGTCACCCCACCACATACCACATGGGAAAGTGTTTACCCCCTTGGACTATACACTCTACTCTTTCCAGAGGAATCTCCCTCAAATTTAAAAGCCTACAAAGCTCCAAAATGGGATAAAAATGGGAAAGCCAACATACCTTCTGTGGACTGAACCACCATTTGTAATTTCTGGTTCAAAGGGTTCTTTAAACGTGGATGAAGAGAATTCTGCACTAACATTTGCCTCGTTCGAAAATATCAGAACCCATAATGGGGTAATCCGCAAAGCAAGAGCTCATCTTTCTACAAAATTGATTATTCGCATAGATAACAATGAGCTACATTTGTTTATCACAGAGGTTAATGTATAAAAGCTACTATTTCTACAAAATACCGAATACAACTCCGCAACCAAAGAATCTTTCTAACGTGCATCTGTACTAACTGAAAAAAACTGTAAAAGTTGAATGTTACACAAGAGGAGCATCTAATTACTTAAGTGTTTTAGCATCACACCACATCGACATGCATGTGACCCTTGCTCCCAACTGTGTCCCTTCTTTCCCACAAACTATCCCCAATACTTAGAACCCTTGGACTAGGGTGATTTTCGCCATCCTGATCCCTAAAACAAGTGACTTAGCAAAGCCTTATCTCCATCACAGAAGTGACAATGTAATGGATAGTCCCTCACCTGGCAGTGATGGCAACCAGCAAATTGCACCAGAAAGTACTAAGTAGGGTTCAACCTAACATAATGCCAATAACTAAAAAGTGCCCTACCGTGGCTATCTTAAGAAGCATTCAGTTCAACAAGTTCTTCTACAAACATGCTAAAATCAATATGTAGCCTAAGGTGACAAGGAACACAAAATATGGAAGTTGGATATATAGTTCATGATCAAAACTTCACTCCATGACAACTTGGGTATATACAATAACTATACTACATTTCATAGTTTCAAATCGCTAATTAATTTGTCTAAAATACCTATAATTTTTTTCCTCTTTCATTTGTTTCTTGAGTTTCGTGCATGTAGAAACCTACGAATCATTCCACATATGTTGAGAAGGTAAAATATTCCCTATATGGTTCTCAACTGATCAATATTATTTATTAAAATTCTAATTAGATGTGTCAATTGTCATGAGAATTAGATCATCCAACTATTAGATATCAATCATGCTAAAAAATTTATTTACAGTTTACTCTCTGCTGCACTTCAAAAATGCAACTCATAGGTAAGCATTTAAATTTTACAAGCGCATCTGCTGGAAAATAAATATTGCAAGAAACTAATACACTCAAAAGACCACTAATTTTAAAGGACAAACTACAATTAAAACTATTGTCTACAAACCTGGCCAATTTCTTCTATCATTAGTCGACGACCCTGGTTGCTTGCAAAATTGTTCATCTTCTGAGTTGCCTCCAAATGTTGCCTTACGTTTTCTCACTGCAGCCCCAAAATTGTTATCTTCATTTTCCACGAAGCACATTCTTGAAGACGAGTCAAAATGGTCATTAACAATCCTCTCTGGGAAAAAACAGAATTCTTTACTCGTTTGTTGAAAAACATCATTTAATTTCCCCCCACCTTGAGTGCAGCTTGGACTGACATCTTTGACTTCACAAATTGAATTATTTACTACTTGCATACAAGGTTCAGAAAATAGACCTAACCGCAAGGACAAATCACATTCTTTTGCAAGTGACTTCTCGTGGGTGTGCCTGATATCTTGTCCAATTCTCTTACCAACATCAACATCAGAAGAAAAAAAATTCTGCAAGGAAGCCCTTTCAGATGCCTCTGAAATAGATGTACCAATAGGTCTCCCAACAATTATCGTATCAGGCACTATATTTTCCTGAACCGTGTAACCAGGCTGGGACTCTGTATTTTGATAGTGAACTCCATAGTAAAGGGGGTAAACTTGACCCAAGTTCGTCGGGGTGTTAGTTTCTGTCCTCATCAATTGATCATGGCCAGATGGGCAATTTCCAGACGGAAATGGATAACCATGACAGTTAATTTGTGAAACCGAAACGTTTGAATTCACATTGGTTGCTATTCTTGCAAATTGACTGCCAGACTGAACCGGTGATAACTGAGGACACCGATCCTCACTGCCTTTATCCAAAATCCTAGGCGTTGCAAGGACAGGTTCGGATGCTCTTGGCATAAGATAAGTCCTAGGATTACAGTGTCGTTGGCTCCTTGAAGCTCTCACTGGATAGCACCCTAGATTAAGGGCAGCTAAAACAACATATGTACTATAATCTTTCAGTTCAAATTGTTCGTGAAACTAGTTTCAACTTGAAAAAGTTCATAAAGTTGCAGCAAATGTAGATCAAAACAAGACAAACCGATAACAATAATAAACTCAAATCCAAAAATATCCCAGAGTAGAACATGTAAAATCTAAAAACATAGTACCTTCAACACAAGGTGGCAAAAGCTCCCCAGTTTCAGTGCTCTCATCTCGCCGGATAATCGTGTTGATGGCATCATTAACACGGTCCCATAGGGTTTCCTGGTTCGTATATTCAGCCTGAAAAAACGTTAAGAGAAGAGCAAATTTAAGTTCAAAAAGTAACTACATAACAATAAAAGATCCACGAACAGAAAGGGGAAAGAAAAGAACCTCAGAATTGGCCTTGGAATACATAATCTCCTCAGCTTTAACGATGACAGTAATTATCTTATCTTGCCATTCCTTGTTCTTCTTAGTAGCCGGGCTATGAGTTTCCATAGCTAGCCTAAAATCAAACACATGATGAGCATGGAATTAACCCCCTTCCCCACTAAATAATGCTGCTTAAAATGCAACGAAATGAAAGACCCAGAACCTTAAAATCTGCTGGATGATGGAACCTCTCATGGGTTGGTGTCTTTCGCTATGCCAAGCTCTTCTCACACACTCGTAAGGTCTAGGTCCTGGCCTTGGCATCTTTGATCTTTCTTCGTCAATGAAAAAAAGAAGAAGAAAACTCCAGTACGGTCAAACAACAGAAGGGAAATAGAGCTGATGGAAAAGATTAGTCAAATTCTTTATGATGGGGTTCTGGCCTTTCTTCTTTGTTTTCAGTTCCTCCTGTCTGCAATCGGCCGGGGAAGAGAAAGCGGGAGATCGTAGATGGTGGGTGTCAAGCTTTTCTCTTACTTTCTGCCGGTGAGCAGTACAAGATGAGTGAAAGAAACGGTTCGTGCCCCAATAATTTAAGTGAGTTTACCATTGTTTCCACACACACTTCCCTGTCATCTTTTTGGGTCATTCCCTGGTGTTATGACGTGATTAAAAGAGGGTTTGGTTTTGGGGTTGGGAATCAAAAAGGAAGAAAAGGTGTGGGAAATCACCACCACCTATGGCCATTGCCCCCATCCCCCTGCCTGAGCTAATGCCACATCGTTTTCCCTGCTCGCCCACTTAATAAAGTTCCCACCCTTGTCCTCTTCATTTAATTCTTAAATTATAGAATAAATTTAAATAATTTAAAATTTCAATACTAATTAATAGATTAAATTTTAAATTTATATTAAATTTTTTAATTTTATTTATAATATAATATGAAGATATATATATATCGTATATAATTATAAAAAACTATTATATATAAATTTAAATATATTTAATTCAATAATATTAACCTAATAGTATGCCAAATAATCGAAATTATTATAATATTTATATATAATATGCTGATTGGGTGAAGGGCGAGAAACGGGTTATTTGATTTGATTTTGGTTTGGATAATTTTAAATTTAATTGTATGCTGTTTAAGTGGATAATTTTAAGTTTAGTTGTATTCGGTTTAAGTTCGGATTAGATTAGTTTGGATTTGATTTGTTTTTTAATTTAAGTTTATGATATTTCGATTTACGTATTGAGTTAAGACTTTGGGTTTGTTGATTTTCGATTGGGTTGATTTTGGGTCAGGTCAATATCGAAAATTAAAAGTGATCAGTGTAAGTCGAGTTTTTTAAGTTGAGATGGATTTCACTCTATACATGACTTTATGTAGTTTGTATTTTGGCTTTTTGTTGAGTTGTGCGGTAATTCGTATCTCATTTATTTATTTTAATATATTTTATTTATTTTAGGTTGTCTTTGGTTACGGTGAATTCGGTTCGGTTAAAAACTGATTTGGGTCTAATTTTGGTTCAACTGAATTTCAATCAGATTTTGTTTCAGTTCAATTTATTTCGAGTTTCATATTAAATTTAGATTTTCGTGTTCGGATCGATTTTGGATCTCAACTCAAGTAAAATAGTTCCAATCTCAGATCGAATTTGTTATCAATAATTAAAATCAATAATTTATCGATCTAGTAGGATGAAACATTAAATCTCTCAGATAAGATTATAAATTAAAATCTTAAAATTATAAATAAAATAAATTTAATTAAATTTATCGTCCAACGATAATACTCTATAATACCAAATTTTAATTAATCAACTAATGAATCGAATACAAGTAAAAATATGCATTAATATGTGAGAATTGCTAACATAATATTTTTTATCCCCCCTTGGCCCCTGAGACTTTGGTATCCCCCACTACACAGAGCAGTTGTGCTATTTGAAAATGGGTGTGCAAAAGTAGAAAAATTATATTATGAGTCAGTTTCATCACATGTTTATGGGACCGATTATTAAAAATTACTTATTTTTTCATGATATATTTTTTCTTAAGTAAATTTCACTTGAAAAATTAAAAAATAATAACATGGACAATTTTTAACGGTCGATCTCATAGATGACGTAGTAAAACTAACCCATAATATAATTTCTCGTAAAAGTGGTGCAAGTCTTGGCCCGTTTCTCTATTTTTGGCACACACTCTTTTCATTTTGGTGCCACATAATGAACAGGGTCCGACAACCTCCATGATCTTAAAGACAAGAGTCACTCGCCACAAGGGAGACCGGTAGGGTCAAGAACAAGAAATGGGAAAGTTGGTTCGAACAGTGGGGGTCAGTTCTTTCGGTTTTATTTGAATTCGGATCGGTTTTGATTTAGGGTTTATTTATATATTCTACTCGAATTTACATAATATTATTTAAAACCAAAACTTGTTTTATTTAATTGTCGGATAACTATGTACCTAGAGGGCCAATAATGTAGCCCATACTCTTACTTCTAGGGTCATGCGCACCCTATGTACTCTTCAGTTTGATTAAGACATGTAAGGGTTTTTGTAAATTCTGAGAGATTTAACTCTCTTTTTCGATAAAATTCTAGAGGTACTCTTTTTCCCATAGGGGCTTCTAACCCTTCTTTGGAGTTAGAAGTGTTAGGGGATTTTTAACGAGGCCCTTATTCGTCAAAAAAAAATTGTTTTACTTCTTTCTAGGGCTGATTTTTTTTTTATTAAGAGTCTATAGGTTTAGCTTTTTTTTAAGAGGTTTAATTAAGTTAGGATCAAATTTATTGTTTTAATTTAGCATTGGAACTCTATTTATATAGTTAAGACGGAACCAAAACTTAAAGTTAAATGATAAATTTTAATATTTTAAAAAAAATAAATATGCAAGTAATTTAAATTTTTTTAAAATATTTGTATTATAAAAATAATATATATATTTTTTAAGTTTTTCATGTCTCTCCGTCTTTACTCCTACCTTTAAATGTATGTTAAAGAAAAAATATGAAACTTTTTAAACTTCACATATTTCGTTTTAATTTTTTTGAATTGTGTCCATAAAAGATTTTAAAATTTTATATATTTTTTTGTTTAAGATTAAATTATTCATGTTACTAGCTAAAAGTTATCTAAGTGTGTAATAGGATCGTTATTGATGTCTACATGAAAAAAAATATTTGAAAGTATTAGCTATATTTTTATATAAGTTAATTTTAAGGGTTAAAGATTTTTAATTTAAGATTTAATGTAAAAAATTGAAATTTAATGTTTATAATTTCAGGATTTATACTTATAAAAAAAGTTTTAAACAAGAGTGAATCAAATATATTTCTTTTTAATATAATATTGTTATGTGTTTAAACATATTCAAACCTATATTTTCAAAAAATATATCTTTCATGTAAAATAATATTTATAAAAAATCAAATATATGTACCCTTAAAGCCAAATAAAAATGATTTGCTTAATGAAAATACCTGAAATTCCACCCATTAATCCATATATTAAACAGAATTTTATATTTTACAGATATTAATTCAATTGATCAAAAGTTGTATAGATTTTTATCTGATTGTGTATTTTAATCTTATCTTTTCCGTGTATATATATATATATATATATAATATCCGATATGGACTTGAGAGTTTCCTCGTAATAGACCTCTATAATATTCGATTCAGATTACTCAATCAATAGATTAAATACTCGTGGTTAAAAATAATAATGAGGCTATTACATAATTAATATTATCTGATGTCCTTTCTTTCAAATCTGAGTCAGACCCACCTTACCTTCTCCAAGCCAACAACTCCTACATTTACACCAAAATCCTGAATAATGGAACCAATCAAACACTATGCTGCAAAAAGGACGGATGCCATGCCATTTTATATCAACCTATTTTGTAATTCTGTGCAGCTTCCCCCATTGAATGCTTACTTTAACATGGGACCATGGAGAAAAAGAATAGAGATGCATGCAAGACATGGACCCCTCACCTCTGGGGTGGTTCTGAGCCGGTTGCACCGGAAGTGGTGCTTGGTCCAGCACCATTTTCGGCTGGAGGAGAGGTGCCCCATTTTCCTTCGGATTCTAAAGGCTCAAGGATTTGGACTCCGCCATCTGTTAGTCCCAATGCAAATTGGTTTGGGTCAGATGGATGTGCCGCAATGACGAGCGGATAAACTCTCAAGCTGTTCAAGGTGCCATTGTCAGGCTTCATTCAAAAACTAGCCATCCATATTGGATGGAGTCGAGGGCTGATCTTAATAATTAACTCAGTTTGTGTTTAGGGACTGTTTTAATAAATAGAGGGGGGGGGGGGGATGTACCTTGGATTGGGAGGTAAATATACAGCAGGACCAATTCGACATCTCAATCGGAGTGTTGAAGCAGTAAGAACACCGACACTTCCGTCTTCGAAGCTCACATATATCAATTGGCTGTCACAGGAGTAGGTTGCATGGGTGATGGGTCCGCTTGCTTCTCTAGGGACCCACTATTAGAGAAAACAATATCAATAACCTTAGAAAGTTAGAATTAAATCCTAAATAACATAGGTTCTACTGACAGAGAGCAATATACGGCAGAAAAACACTTTCTAAAAGGTCAAATTTGGAATTGCCAGCACACTCCTTAGTCCTTACCACGTGCATGAAAGAGTTCAGAAACTATTGATTTCAACATAAATTTTAAGCAATAATAATCTAGAAAAAATAAATTATACGGCATGTAAGCTTGGCACCTGCTTTAGGCATTCTAGTTTTGGTGCTTCGAATATCGCTATCTGTGTTTCATGAACTACCAGCAAATGTATCTGATCTAGGTGAAACTGAACACGAGTGTCGGCTTGAGGTGGTGCCGCCCGACCATTAGGTATTTGCAAGAACTTACTAGTTTGCTTCTCCCATCCATCTGTGCTCCATACACAGAGCTGTAGAGAAACAAATGTGGAATAATTAACATACATAAATAGAAAGCTAATTTTATTTATAAGTGCTGAAAATCATTTTATAAGACGCAACAATACATGGCAAGTCCTATCAAACTATGCGTAGTATTTAATATGATAACAAATCATCACACCATGTAGGATAGGAAGGACCTCATATAAGCATAATAAATTAATATGGTTTCACAAGCACAAATTCCAGAGTCATTCCCTAGCCAACTAAGATTTTCATATGGTCCTTAACAAGATTAGCTCGAAACAGCCAATGACTTCAAACTTCAGCTTTAACCATACCCCAAAGTATCAGTTATTCTAGTTTTCTTTCATAGTGGATTGTTAAACTACCTTAGGATACAAGAAGCATGCATGAGAAAGACACTGATGTTTTGTACCTGACTGTCAGCTCCAGAAGATACAAGCACATTCAGAGTATGAGAGAAGGCAAGACCTGTTATTCTTTTCTGATGACCTTTCAACTTTGTTTTCACCTGTTAAAATAGAGCACACAGTTAATCAAATAATTCCCACATATTTATCAACAACCATCAAAGTTTTAAGTCGGTTAAAAGGACCTCATCCACCCGAACATTGTAAATTTGGATCGATGAATCATCCATGCCTATGGCAATGATATTATTGTCCTGGGGATGAAATGCAAGAAATGTAGCTGCTGCTGGTGGGGGCATGAACGTTGTCATTGTCTGCATATTAAGAAAGCGCAAAGAAAAATGTGAAATTAAATTATGCAAACTAAAGATCCTCATTCCTCACCTAAAATAACGTCACTTTCAACCTAAAATTCTAACTAGTCAAATACTATCAGTACTTAATCAAAATTCCTTATACTCCATGGCTATAGTATGAAAGCTTATCCTTTTAAATGGCCTATAGCATAAAAATTCAGAGCTTTCCTAAAATATAATGTCCAAAGAATGAAACAAGTGGAGAAAGGACTACCTTAAATGTCATCATATTGAAGAGTGAGATTTTACCCCCTGATGCCGACATCACGTAAGAATCATTCTTTGAAAGTGCAAAGCAAGGAACAGCATCTTCAGGATTTGTATCACTTATATCATTAGTCATTAATATTCCACTGGAAGGTTGCCATAATTGGGGTGCTACACTAGCTGTGGCCTAAAAAAGACAGGACTGAGTTAATACCTACCTTAAATTAACATTAAGAAAATAAAAACAAATAAAAGTAGCATTAGAAAATCAAACATGCAATGCAACATAGCAAAGAGTTGTTAAAGAAATTAAAACACCTTCCCAGTTAAGTTGCGATCATTCCTCTGCCATTTCCAGAGCTTGTGGACAGCATTAGATGCTAATGCCAATATGGCAACCCCGGAATTTGTATATATTAGTCTAGAAATCTGAAGTCAAACACAAAAATAAATGATTATCCTTTTATACAAATGAATAAATAAGTATATATTATCAACAAATATTCGTTCAAGTTCAAATCACTAACTAGTTAATAACGCCAATAATTTCGCACTGTATTTTAAGCATCCACATCACTAAATAGAGTATTTCTTATGTTGATTATCATACTCTACATTTAGAGTATAATCACAGCCATAGAAGGGACACAAAAAAGCGGTATTCAGGCACAATTATTACAAAAGTTCTACAAAGTGTACAGACAGACAGAGCTTTACCCTCATTGCTGACAAACTATCAGGAAGCCTCAAGGTGCGGCACTGTGATGGTTCATTGATTTCTGTAAGTTTCCACATCCTAGATTTTTCCACAGACTCATCCGTAATTCTGGGCTTTACATCAGCCAAACTTCGAGCATCATTATTCTGGAGAGATGGAACAAAAAAGGTTAGATCATAACAGATCATGTCTTTTCATGCTTAAATTACAATGTTAGAGAGATTACATTCAAAATATATTTCTGCCAAATGCATTGGGTGTGATTATGAGAGTTAACTTACCGTTCCAACTATCGCAGCTACTGGTGCAGCCCGATCACCTATGGTCGTTCCAATAGTAGCGTTGCTAGAGCCAAATGGACCAATGTTAGGTGCCTGTTACATAAATCAAGCACTTAGGAAACATATTCTTATAGAACATATATACATAAGTGATACTGTGATAGTATATTTGTATGTAAGTGTATCCTTTACCTTTACCATAGCAGCAGGAGTAACTCTAGAAGCATCAAATGAACGATTCTCCACTGTCCGTAGCAACCTAACCCCATCTGAATTTGCTAAAATTTTAATTCCATTATCATCAGTTGAAACAGCTAACAATGTTCCTTCCTTGTTAAATTTAATGCAAGGGGAAGGCTGCATTTTGTTATAACAAAGAGCATTAGAAGGGATAGCAAATATCAAACAACCAACATGAAATAAGGCATATGTTTATGTACCGGCAATCCACCATCAGCTGGAGTACTTGTTAAAAGATTAAGATTGTCCATGTCCCAGAATTTGACTGTGAACTCATCACCAACAGCCAAGAACCTATTCTTTGTCGTATCAAATTGAACAACTCCCCCAGATCGCTTTCCAAGACCAAAATATGTTCGCTTGACAGATCCTTCACTTTCGTTCCATTCCACCAAAAATGATTCCCCTTCTTTATTTGTCCCGCATGAGAACAACCTATAAGTGGCCAATATAAATTAAAAGATTAATAGTACCATTAATGAATAGAAAGATAGGAAAAGAACCCAAAAAGAAGAAAACCAAAATTATAGAGTAGAAATAAGACATATGAACCTTGTTCCATCAGCACTGTATGCCATTGTTGTGGATGACTGACCAGGTGCATTATAGTCAACTCTTGAACCCATATTATCATACAACCAAGCCTTTATTTTCCCATCAGTTGCTGTTGAAAAAATGAACTGAAAAAACAGAAGAAAATGGAAGTCTTTAAGCCTAACAGTAAAATAAACATGCAACTTACAGGATACCAACGATTAAAAATGAACTTAATAATAAATAAATAACATCCCCATAATAAAAGGTACATAAATTATTAGGGAAAGAAACAGAACCCAGAAAGGAGTGCATGGTTCTACAGTTGAAAGAAAATTGAACCAAGTCCTAAACAGATTGTTCCATACAAGCTCAATATCCCAAATATCTAAAATATTCTTGTCATATCCTATACTAATCTCCAGAGAACATTTCTCTTAAATTATATTTTTAACATTGCCATTTATTTGAATATGACTTATGCAAAAAGAAGTGGTCAATTGGGGTAAAACTACTGCATTTACAAACATAAACATCAGTTTTCATGATAGAACTCTAGCAAGAAATTTGACACGAAGAAAGTTCCAGTACCTTGTAAGAAAATCCACTCCAAAACAAGCAACCAAGGAAAAGCTAAAAGCGAAGGTGGATTAAACATAGTTTCATTTCAATGTCCAATGGTTGTAATTTGGCATTAAATGCATAATTATCTAATGCTATGCATTCCTTCTGTTAAGATTCTGTGAATTAATTGGTTAAAAAAATTAACTTAGTTTCCTACACAAATTGTAGATTATTTTCTTAAACTAAGGGAAATAGTTCTACCTTTTTCCCCTGAATATCAATCTCTATGATATTGTTTGTTACCTGAATATTTTCCTTGTGGTGAGGGCATATAGAATAGACAGGTGCTTCATGACCCTCAAAAGTATGCAGTTTAGCCCCAGAGACTGCATCCCAAACCTACAAGATATGGGAATGTTAGAAAGCAATATCAAACAGACAATAAAATGAGAGAGAGAGAAGACAAGCAACCTTAATGACCCTGTCCTCGCCACAAGTGACAACGCACAATTGTTTGTTTGGGTAGGAGAATGCAAGATCATTAACACTTCCAACATGAGCATCAATCTAAAATACAAAATAGTTTAGTGAATATAATTAGGTGAAAGAAAGGGGGAAATCAGGTTAAAACTAGATGAATCTAATCAAATTGACCAATCACATAAACCTCTAAGCGGTTACGTAGATCATCACCACCATGGTAGGAATATATGTGCACAATATGCTTGGAGTATGCAACACCTGAAATAAGGATGAAATCTCAAATCAAGAGTTCAATTTAGATAAATAACCTCCTTTACAGGAGTAGACTATCAGAAGTCCAATTGCTATAGCTACAATAATTACCAAAAAGTGCTCCATCAGAGCTCCACACCACACGGTTGACTGAGACTGTATAATCATTTGCCAAATTACCCTGTGAGAATCAGAAGGTTAGCAACAATTCATTTTTAAGATGCACTGAATAACAACTTCATGTTCAATAAATCTTATTAGCAGTGAAACAAAGCAATACCTGCAGAGCCATTGAACATGTTGAAAGGTCCCAGACCTTAAATGTTTTATGTGCTATCTTTTCACCACTACCTACTTCCCACACCATGATATCGCCAATGTTTGTTCCCACTGAAATTATAAAACAAAATACAGAACACAATCAAAACACAACATGAAAGAGAAGTTAAAACCAGAATATGAAAACCTACTCAATTCAGAAGAAATGAAGTCTGAGCAGGCATGAAAACTTTTATATGCCAGTGGGTTGGCTCACCAAGAAGTAGAATTTGTTGCACCGGATGAAAATCCATGCTCTTGACTTAGAGTCATAACAACAGTCTTGGGCAAGTCATCAGGAGTGTAAGAACTCTGACCATGGGTCTGGCCGGCATATGGAACAGGCAAAATATTTATGGGCAGATTATTGACCTGGTGAATGAGCAGCTGATCAAGTACCCTTCATTTACAAATATCATTTCAAAGAAAACTGGAAGGATGATCTACGCTATAAGATGGAGCAGATCTCATGCTTCCCAGACAAGCAGTCATAAGCCTAATGGCAGGGAGATCTTCAAAGTGTTAAACAAGACAACTAACATTCACAAAATTAAAACCATATATTTACCCCTTTTTTTCTCCTTTCAAGTGATAAAGAGAAACCAAAGATGAGGACTTAATGACAAGAAGAGTAAAGTGAGTTAAGAATGGCACTCGAAGACCAAGCAAAGCAAATAAAATTGTTTGTTCTTACTCACTGACACTGCTATACTACATTTCCTTCATTACGCATCATTTAGGTCGTAAAGGGGAAACAGAAAAGGGCTTTTTCCTTGTAATTAACACAGATTTTTGACCTAGTCATAAAATGGTTTATACAAAACTGAATCACTGGATGAATTAATTAATGTCCTCTAAACCTCAATAAATGTGCATTACTAGCATCTCAAAGCCATACTAGTTGATGGATATGGGAAATAGATATGCATACGTTACACAGAGGTCATGAGGTAAATCTAATTGTAAACAAGAACAAAGAGTATTATTAGCAAGCGATACCTCCTCTGGCATTCCGAAGGGCCTTGATCTCTTCAAAACATGCTCAGAATCTGCCGACTGATAGTCCAGAGAAGGGTTATTGGTTGGAGGAGTTCTAGGGCGTTTCAAGATTGCAGCTACCATGGGAAAGAAATATAGAAGGTAATATGATAATCCATCAAGATATGCATTTATTTAAAAGAACTCAGTCAATCCTAAAATCTTCATGCTCTAGCGAATTCTCAGTGTTTCTTGGACTTATGTCTTAATAACATGTTAGCAAATTGTATACCATTACCTGACAAGTTTCATGTAGCATGTCCTGTTTGAGGCCACATATGTATTTCTAAATATATATACAGCTTCACATCTATCCCCCACATAAATGCGGAACTTACTAAAGCGAAAGCACCTTGAAGTTTGAACTCAATGGAAAGATTATATAAATAACCACCTGCCTTGTTAGGTGCAGTAAGTCCTAATGGTCCAGCAGAAGCCACAGGGTGAGGCACGGGAGTTGGGTTAGCCATCCATCCCGCAAGAGAGGTTGGAAGTGCAGCGGGTGTGGGCTGAAAGGGCTGAAAATACATGCATATGAAATCAAAGGAAATACACACTCCATAAACAGCTTAATTACTTATGACTTCTATTAACTTACACCATGAGCACCCAGTGGAGGAAAAACCCCTGCCTTTGGAACAGTACTCATTAAAGGATTGGTGACGGGGGATGGAGCTCGTGCACTATTTGGTTGTCCACAACTGTGGTCTACAAATAGGGTTTTTATGTCCGGATTAGACCTTGGATTCTTACAAAGCTGATGCTGCCAGTTCAAACTGCATTATAATGACAATGAACAACTGTTAGGAACCTCACACACACAAAAAAAAGGTAAGAAATCAACTATATAATCTGCAAACAAAATATGAGACCTCTGATTTATCAGAGTCCGCAATCTTGAATTCTTCAAGGTAGGAAACTGAAGCTTATCACGGAAAAGGGGGTTAGCCTCTATTAACTTCTTTAATTCAGCAAGCATTATACCCCTAGCAGATTTCGTGTCTCCATATTTTGATAGTTGCTCATTTTCTCTGTGTATTAGCATAATCAATAAAATCTCATGAATGCATGCATAAAGAAGCTAAAGTAATGCCGCATTAGACAAGCACAATCTGAGAACTAATATTTAATTCACACCTGAAGTTCTCCAATGTCAAGAGATGTGTTATTTCCTTAAAAAGTTCCTCATTAAATGTGGAAAACACTTTTAGGTCCTTAACTAAAATCTCCACGGCTTTGGAGCGATCCCGCCTGCATTTATTTTAGGAAAATACAAATGTGCTTACAATCATTCCCTTTATATGGAAACTAAATTAATATTCTAAAACCAACTCACAAAACACGTCAAAAGAAGTTTAAAAAAGGGCTTACTTGTCAAGTGCTTCAAGGTACTTCTGTTTTTGAATCTCGAAGAAAATTTTCATGGAATATCTATTATCATCAACTTTTGTAAACCCTGAAAGATACTTCTCTACTTCATCCCATTCTCCATTTGTCACCATTTCCTCAAAATATCTCAAATTGAAATAAAACCCAGACTCTTGCTCCAATCTATTAAAATATCAATCAACAAATACACAATATATATGCATCGACACATTAATAAATTTAATCTGGACTCTGGGGTCAGGAAAAAAGTTGAAATATCAAAGCATACCTGTGAAGAGTGTCTTTAAATTTCTCCTCATCAAGGAATTGAAGTATAAGGAACACAAGCTCTCTGCTAAGCGAGGACATGATTGTAATTCTGTAAAAATAAATCAACAAGACAATAAAAACACAAAGAGATCTGAGCTTCTCACAATCAATTATACTTCAAAAAATAACCCTAAAAAACCCTAAACAAATTACAGTCCCAGCTCATTAAATCCAACAACTCCATAATATTATCCAAACAAAATTAAAAGGATATAAAAAACTATAGAAATGAAAATGAAAAAACAATTACTAGATTAATTGCATAGATCGGGAGAAATTCCTGGAGAAAGCGAATAGAACGGCAGGTCGTTTCACTGCTTCCTCTTTCTCTCTTAATTTCTTCTTTAAGAGCTGTTTGCCTCGCCTGTCTCTCTCTTTCTTCTTCGTTGCTGTGTCTGGTGAAGTATTTATACCGAAGAGAAAGGGGTTCGGATTTGAAAGATAAAAAAGAAAAGAAAAAAAATAACAAACAAACAAAAAAGAAAGGAATTTAAATATGTCAGCATCATACAAATTAATTAAAGGGATAATTACATTGTAATACCTCACTTATTCTCGTAGTATTATTTTAATATTATTTATATTATATTTTATTTTTATTTTAATATTTATTATTAAAATTTTAATTATATATTGATTAAAAGAAAAAATATATAAGATTTGTTGATTACAAGGAAAAAAAATTATATGATAGATTATTATATTATTTATCTCTCAACATACATGTTATATATAATTCTTTTATAATTTTAAACAATATGATATATTAATTATATGAGAAATATTAAAAATAAAATATTTTTAAATATTATTTCATAAAAAGTATAAATAAAATAATAAGATAATAATGAGAATATATAATTATTAAATATGTAGTTATTCCTTAATTAAATACCGTAAACCAGACTATATGAAATGATAATTATATCTATTGATATGAACGATAAGTTAGCTAAATTGATAAGTTAAGTGAGTTATATTCTGATAAGTCAACCCACTTATAGGCGTTACCAATAGTTTAATAAGCATGCTATGAACATTTTGAAGGCTCAGCTTGAGTATACTCGTGGAAACCATCGAAAAGCCATCAAGTTACTAATGGCATCAAGTACTCGGAGGAATGGACGTGTAGATTCTGTTGAAAAGAATGATAGTGTTTTAAGTGAAGATGAGTAGTGTAATGTTACGGACTTAATCTTTCTCGAATTATCTGTACAACGTTAACACTATTAATTTATGCTAATAAGTCTTTGATTCTGGCGGGTTGTGACACTAAACTTTTATTATCCTTAGTCCTTGTTAGGCAAAGTCTCTATAACGTATTGCACCTGTTGAACTATTTTAAGCGGAGTAATTCTAAATCTGTTTTCCAAATTTAATATCGTGTAGGGTTCATTAATACTTTTTATTTTTTATTAAAGAGCTTTTTTTTTTGAAATTATTGATCTTGTGATTTTTTTCATGTCCATTTTTATACATCTATTTTGAAAAATTAAGTTAGGATTTAGAAAATTAGAGATAAAAATATATTTTAAAATTAAAAATTTAAGACTTATGGCTTAAAAATTAATTTTTAATATTAAGACATAAAAAGGATCACCAAAAAGAGGTATAGAATTTTTGTTTGTGTATATGTATATAACAGAACGAATGAGTATTCCTCGTAATTAAATAACTTGATTGCAACTATGATAAGCGTATAATTTGATGCTAGAATATGTAAACTTTTATAACTAATAAAATTATGAGAAATTAAAATTTTTAGGAAGTTCGTATTTGATCATCAATGTAAGATATGATATAATTTTATAAATATACGAGAATTTAAAATTTTTAGAGATGTAACTGATTCGAAAGTCTGGTTTTAGTGAGACGACCAATAGCTTTCAACAGCCATTCCGGTCACGCCATTCCAAGAATACCAGAGAAGCACCATAGTGAGCCAATGCACCCATCACTACAAGAATGTGGAAGATTTGATGACTATGTCCTGCTAAGTCGAACCACCCGGGCTTCAACCGTTCCGGAATTCGAGTAACATAGAACACAGCCCCTGTTAAATAGAATGTGGCCATGGCTAACTCGTAGCCTAAGGTGACACTGCGGCATGGATTCGACCAGTTGACAACCGTGGCATGGATTCCGGGGACGATCCCAAAGAGCCCCATGGAAGCGAAGAGTATAGTTCGAAATGAACGGAATTTACCGGTCGATAAGGTTGGCGACAACAACGTTACAATGGTGAACAATCCTAGAGCTGTGATTCCACCGAGGTACACGAATTGCCATTGTGGATCACATTGGAAGATGTAGTAAATCGGAGGGAAAAACGACGTGATGATCATGACGGCGATCCCGACGTAGTCGAGCCGAATCAATGTAAGGTTCAGATGGTGTGAATGGCAAGAAAAGAGGTGACAAACGCTGCTCGATAGGAGACAGAACAAGGAACCGGCTAAGAATACATAGAACGGCCAACGTGTAACTGACATCACCGGGACGATCATATCCGATTCCGGAGTTCCTACTCGGTTAAAATCGATGAGATTTGTTACGAATCTAAAGAGATCCACTAGTTGTGGTAGTTCCAACAAGTTCGCCATGGTTAATCCCAAAATCAGAAGAAATCCAAGCAAATGCCTACACAGTCCAACACAACCAAAAATAAATAAAAGAAAAAAAACAGAAACAAAATCATGGTAATAAAAATCTTTGTAAGAAGATATGAAACAAGAAATCATGTTCACTGTTCAAACATACGTCCAAACATTAAGTGTTTCGTTATGCCACAGAAAGATGCTAAAAAGAGCTTCCTTGAGAGACCAATTAGCCCTGTAATAATTCAGTATGAACTCATTATCCTTCATGTACTCCGGCAACTCCTTGTATGACACCAAACCACGCGACGACATCGACGACGACTGCTTCTTAGCCTTACTCGAGCACTGCCGGTGGTGGTCATCGCCTAATTTCTTCGTGTTTTTCATATCATCGGGAAAAAGTTTGGACTCGAGGGTTGGATTCATTTTTCCAAACTCTTTTTAAAGATACGATTTAAAACAAGAGCTTAAGATCCTCGATAAAAAGTTAAGAACCCTAAGAATGATTTATATAAAGAAGAATGAAATTAGATGATGGTAGATAGATATCTAACTATACCAATTTCCAACTGCAACATTTAAAAGGGGAAAGATAATTAAAAACCCTATATAGCTAGAGCTTACTATAACTAATTGTAACTTATAGTTAACGAAAGAACTGTAACTTTTGATTCGAATATATGCATAGTATTAAATTATGGTTACGGTATTCGATGATGTTGCATCCTGATATTTTCTCAGAAAATTATAATATTTTTAAATTATTATTTGAGTAAATGTTTTCTTCATGCAAAACCAACGAGTGGGGGAAGGAAAAACCAAGTTGTTCGTAGATTCTCAACAAATCGTCTGGGTTTCGTGGGAATACAAAAATAATAACATTAACGGAATAAAAATTTTCTGTCTCTTTTTTATGTTTTTTTTATGTCTCCTTTAAAAATTTACTAAAAATTAAATTTTAAATCTTGACCCTTATTTTTTATATCTTAATCCCTAAACTTTATACTCAAAAAATACACCCTACCCCTAATTTCCTATACCTTAACCAAAAGCCCTAAACTAAAATCATAAACCCTAAACCATCTAATTTAAAGTGAAAGCATAAATGGAGGCATGAAAAAGAGGCAAAACATAGCTATTTTAAGTTTTAGTTGAATTCGGAATACAAGTTTCTTAACTTTTTAAATTATCTACATCTTAAAGAAGGATAATTATTTAATATATCAAACTTTAGAGATCCGGTTTAAGGGTAGGGTTAAAGATTTAGGTTTAATAGTTTAGAATTTAGTAATTAATTGAGAATTCAATTGAGTGTTTTAGGTTAAAATTTAGATTTTAAGGTTAAAACCTAAACCTTAAATTTCAAATCCTAAATCCTATTCTTAACCCTTAAATTTTGAACACTACACATAAACTCCTAAATCCCACCTCTAAACTAAATCTATTGATCTTAAAATTAAGATACTTGGAGAAATTAAAAGTTTACACCGTTAGTGTTTTGGATATAAATCTTTAAAGAATAAAAATCCCTGAACCTTAACCTACATATCCTAAATGGTTAAATCTAACCTCAACCCCTAAATTTTAACATTTATTTTTAAATTTTAAATTATACCCATGAACCTTTAAACCTATATTATAAACAAAATCTATAAACTCTAAAATTAAGATGTTTGTGGAAATCAAAAATATTCGCAGCTTGTATATTAGATATGAATCCTAAACAAATATAAATCTTTTTTTTTTCTATTTTCTTAAACCTAAATCCATTATGTTTTTAAATTCTAGGTTCTAACTTTAATCACTAAATTTTAATTATCATCAATAAATTTTACACTTTAAATTAAATCTTTAAATCCTAAAATTAAAACGTTTACGAAAATTAAAAATTTTCACCGTCAATATATCAGATATAAATCAATAAAAGATTAGATAGAAAATTAGGCAACCTTTTTTATCATTAAAGGGTTAGGTGGCCTACCACAAAACCGCTGCTTTTTTTCGTCTCGTTTGCTCTTTAAGTCACGAACACTTCAATCCAACCTAATAACAGCCAACAAAGAAAATTCATGTCCATAAAATTACTTGTTTTTTCTGACCAAAGTATAGCTACTTTGTTTATAAGTTATAAATATTGAATCAATATTGTCCTTTTTAAGGTTAATAATTTACTATATAAATTTTGAGATATTTATAAATTTTTGTCATGTCATTTTTATGTTTTATTATATATTGGCTATTTCACTATAGCATCTTTATTTCCTCTCAAAAATATAGTAGGATTTATTTTATCAATTTTCGACATATTAGTAATTTATTTTATGTAAATTTTAAAATATTTGGATGTTTGGCCAAAATAGATAGGAACCTACACCACAACCATCACTATTTGAATGATGTTTGGTAAAATGTAGATTCCGACTCACCTCGACTTCTACGGTTGGAGCAAAATGCAGATCGATGTAGTTCGATGAGATTCCGGCGCCTGCGAGCTCAACGGGGTCGTTGAATCATGAAGGGGGAGAAGTATCATGCAGCTTAGTGCAGTTTACATGACAGCAAGAGACCATATACAGTTTTAGTTTCAAGGGTAAGCCCCATATGCAACAACCTAGAAGATTTTCAATAAACAGGGCAATTGAAGCCTCAATCTTTTCCACCTACTTCTTCCCAACAATGGATGTAAACCTAATATGTGTTCCGGCATGAAATCGTGCCGTGTTAATACGCCCACCACGGGTGCTCTCTGCAGTCACAACATCAGCCATTTGAAAATCGGAATACATAAACATGAAGAATGAGATAAAAGAATGAGGAATCGAGTTTAAGGCATATGGATATGAAAACGTTTCTTACGCTTGAGACTTTGGGTATGATGAGTAGGTGCCGCAGACCAACTTCACGGAAAAGTACAAGAGCCTTAGCTAGTGACATCGACTCCACAACTGTATACGGTGAAGCGTTGGTAAAAGGGTGTAGATCTAGGTACATCTCCATCTCCTCATCGGTTAATTCTATGTCTTCGATCTTGTCAACGTTACCTAATCCCTTCTTTGCAAAATCATCTGCTGAGAAATGCCTAAAAGAATCATCGACACCTAACCGCATAGGGGTGGACAAGAATGCTTTCTTCTTTAACAAGGCAATAAGATGAGCACGGAGTATCAAACCATATAAAACCGAGGATTCAGAATTTGGTGATGCATCTATAACTGGAAACCCATGATGCCTTGTGGTTTTAAGGATGTGTACTATATTTCCGACCTTCTCAATTCCATGACACAGCTGAAGTGGGCCGGAGACGATGTCGGCAACTGTCATCTGTCTCATATAAGGTTCAGCATGAGTTTCCAGGTAAGGAAAACCTTTTACTTTCATAATAAGGTCATAAATGTTGCCATTAAAAGCATCAGCTACGGTCTTGGAAACAAGGAGGACGATCATTATCAGTGGCAACAATAACAGGTTATTGCTCAATTCTAGAATTATAACACACAGGGAGACTGTCATCCTCATAGATCCACCAAGAAACGAAGCAGCACCAAGCACAGCATAGAGACTATGGCTAAGATTTGTTTGAGAACCGAGTAACATTCCGATGAAGCACCCATAAGATGCTCCAGTTACTATCACAGGTACAAATAGGCCTGCTGGAGCAACAATCCCATAGCTTAAAATACTAAGAACGAAGCAGGTGACAAAAAATGCGAGCATTGTTGAGAGCTTAAACTCAGAGTTAGCATCACAGGTAAAAAGATTTCTGATAGCATCATCATTTGTGTTGAAAACGAGGCTTGCAAGAACATTGTAGTGACCAGGAGGGCATTGAAATCTCTTATAGTTACCAGACCGACCTATCGTGGGACAGGCTTCAGGTGCATCCAAGGGACATGGTTGGCAAGATGCAAGCCATGGTAATCCAAAAAGCAGAAACGATGTGAAAATCGAGATTGTGCAAGCAATGAAAATCTGATAAATAATGCCTTTCCTGAGAGGAGAAAAAAGTAGGGGAAATAAGCAAGGAGAATGACCAGGTAAATTTATATTATGTCAGATTATGAAAATGGTAATTGGTGCAAAGAACACAAATGCGAAAAATAAAACTTACTCATAAATGAAGTTGTAAACCCGGAGGACCCTAATTAAAAGGAAATTATACAAACTTCCTAATATGCCCCCAATAACTCCAAGAACAAGAACAGGAGGAACATCAGCTAGGTGATATGAAACATTTGCTGAATAGGCGTCGAACATTATCAAACCCCCTTTACCAAATAGCCCACATTTACCACTAAAACAAATATCAATTAGGGCTTGAAGTATGATTGCAACCACAGCAGTTGTAAAGAAAGATCTCCATAGAAGGGCACTTCTCCACCTGCAGAAAAAACAGGATATTATCTTAAGATGCAACTTTTGGCTATTTGGTCGTGTCAGAAAGACACCATGAGCACCCTATGCAGTATGCATGATGAATAAAAGGCAGGCTGCGCTATACTATTGTCCAAAACAAATCTGCTTTTTGTTAAACAATAAAACAAGGAAGAAGAGGAAGAAAATGAGACTAGCATAAAACCTTAAAAGATACCAACTAAGAGCAACATGCAGTGACAGACAGTAGGCCAGTACACTGATGAACAGATGGTTAATAATATATCAAAATGGTATGTGACACAGTGCTTTTAAACAGTCAAAATCTTGTCGTTCAGCTAGTTTCATTTAATAATAGCTGTTTTAGGTTGTGTACGACGTTGTTTTTTTGGTAAGGTTTAAACCCCCAAAACCTGTAGGTTTCTATCTTATCGATGAAATGAATAGTCTTTAATTGGTGTTCCAAATGGATGTATCAATTTACGTACCAAGATGCCATTTCTTCAAGAGCAAACAGAACACCACCAACAGGGGCACGGAAAGCAGCAGCAATTCCAGCTGTCGATCCACATGTTACAAGATCTCGTCGATCTCTGTCGTTCTTAAAGAAATGAAGCCACTTCCATGTCAAACCGTATTTTCTCGATCCACCCTGTCCGAACAATGATGCAATGCATGAACCAGTATGCACCATAGGCCCTGCCTTTCCAACCACCAGAGATGAAGACACTGCAGAAATGCTTCCCACTATCTGCACATTTAACACAATTATTAATGTCTACACTATGGAGTGAGTGAGTGAGTGAATGGGGCTGTTCCTACTTCCTGTAATTCGATAAATAAATAGGTATCAACTCAATTATTAGAGATTTAATACAATTAGAATCAACAAACACAAATAGATTATAAAAATTTAGTGAAGAGGAGCTCTTCACTCTTCATCAAGCAGAACATCACAAAGAATCTTCCATGCAATAACAATTGATCGTTTTAAAATTAAATTTAGTAAAGATTAAGCAAATAACTACCTTAACTATTAAAGTTCGTGGTGAGAATATATCTGGAGCATCTACACCGTTCAAGTAAGCCTTCACTTCCGGTATACCTGAACCGGCAGCTGCGGGAGAAATAAAAGCCGTTATGATGACGGCAAAGAGAGTTAGGAGCAGATTTGATACAGAAAACACTAGAAATGCCATCCCGTGCCTGCACAAACAAATAATAACAAAAGATTATGCAAAATTATGAGTATTTTTTAAAAGTCACTCGTGGAGTATTTCTTGCTGATAAAGTTTTTCGAATATTTGAATCAAATTAGTTCCAGTTATAACGGGAAAATAGTGACATATGAAATTCAACAATAATTCAAAAAGAGAATGAAAATAAATAGACCTTCGATCCAACATCATGTTAGAAGTGACGACGAACTTAACGCCGGCGATATTCTCAACGGCGAGATTATTGAAGAAACCAACGAGACTGACGAAACCTCCAATCAAGAAACAGAGTAGCCATTTCATGAAAATGTATTGAAAAATCTGGATCTTGCCACGTGTCCTCCAGTCCTGTTTGAAGAAATCATTCTCCGCAATCCTTTCAGAGCAACACCGAATCGATTTAAAAAATATCAGCAGGAAGAAAAATAAGATTTATTAAAAAAAAAACAGAGGATTACTCGTAGTCGAGGCTTTCGATGGGGCAGACGTTGGCTCCGACGATGGCGACCTGAGATGTGGAATTAATGGATCGTTGGCGGTGAGAGAGTAAAGGAACGGTGATGGACTCATTGTCTTGAATTTGGTACGGTGGTGAATTCTCTGGCATGTTCTCACGCGGCGCGCAGTTTGGAGTGACTGGTGGAGCTTGGACGAAGACGAAGACCAGTAGAGGTTGACAGAGTGAGAGACGGACCGGAAGATAGAGGAATAAAGAATTTCTTTTTAAGAATTATTAAAATAATGAATCTAAATTGTGTTTGTAATCACAGTGTTCTACAATTATTACAAACGATTGTTTTTTTTTTTTACAATAATTTTAAAATATAATTAAAATTATATATAATATTAATACGATAGCATATCTTTATTTAAATATTTAATTAAATACAAAAATCTAGTGCCCAGTAGATTATGGGACAAGTGGCTGGAAGCCTGGAATTCGTCTGTTACTTCTGGATCTAAATTATATATAATATTAATACGATAGTATATCTCATTACCTGTTAATTAAGTGTGGGGCTAAAAAAAACTCATGGAAATGAGCCTAAAAAATCCCCTATTAGGGGAAATGAGAACCGGCTGTTAGCGGGTTCCAATTTAAATTTCTTTTATAAATAATAGTTATTTAATTTATTTTTATATATTCGAATGAAAATATACGAATAAAAATATTTATATAATAAATATTAGAATAAAAATATTTATAAAATAAATATTCAAATAAAAATATTCATATAATAAATATTCGAATAAAAATATTTGTATAATAAATATTTGAATAAAAATATTCATACAATAAATATTTGAATAAATATATATACGAATAAAAATATTCGAATAAAAAATATACGAATAAAAATATTCGTATAATAAATATTCAAATAAAAATATTCTTATAATAAATATTCGAATAAAAATATTCGTATAATAAATATTCGAATAAAAATATTCAAATAAAAAATATTTGAATAAAATATTCGAATAAAAATATTCAAATAAAAAATATTTGAATAAAATATTCGAATAAAAATATTCGTATAATAAATATTCAAATAAAAATATTCTTATAATAAATATTCGAATAAGAATATTCGTATAATAAATATTCGAATAAAAATATTCAAATAAAAAATATTTGAATTAAAATATTCGAATAAAAATATTCGTATAATAAATATTCGAATAAAAATATTCATATAATAAATATTGGAATAAAAGTATTTGAATAAAAAATATACAAATAAAAATAATCGTATAATAAATATTCGAATAAAAATTTTTGAATCAAAATATTCGAATAAAAAATATTAGAATAAAAATATTCATATAATAAATATTTGAATAAAAATATTCATATAATAAATATTGGAATAAAAATATTCGAATAAAAATATACAAATAAAAATATTCGTATAATAAATATTCAAATAAAAATTTTTGAAGTGGTAAGGATTTGTGTACATACCTTTTTTCTTACGATTTTCGTAAGCCGTTGTGTATACTTTGTAAGGAATTGTGTACAAACACAAATCCTTACTATTTTTGTGCTAATTTATGTATGTATCGTTTTTCTTACAGTTTTTGTAAGAAATTGTGTATATAGTTTTATGTGCACAGTGTGATCGGGTAAAACGATTAAGACTTATTTTAGGTGTTTTTGTAGGGGCTTTCTCCAGAACTACCCGTTAATTAATTGCTTACCTATTTTTTTTATTGCTCTTTTCGATTTTAGAATTTAATTCTGACTGATTCAGATTGATTTGTGTCATACACTTAACAATGGTTTTTACATAAAATATTATGAATTTATATTTTTGGTTGAGAAGAAATATAAAGTGAAAGAAAATAAATGTTTAAAAAGAAAGAAATAAAGAGTTTAATGAAAAAGATTAACCATAAAAAATTACATTAATAAATTTTTAGATTGTGTTTATTATATGCGTTAAATATTGTTGAACATTGCTGAATATTAAACACCGTTGAACATTAAATTAATTAATAAAGATTAAAAATCTTAAGGATTTAACGTACAATTAATAATTATATGTTGAGTCCTTAAATTTTTTAACTTTTATTAATTAATTTAATAGTACTCAACAATGATAATATTAACGGTCTTCAGTGATATTCGATGCCCGTCGTAGAATTTTTCAAATTTTTAACGGTAGATCATAGCGATTAACCATAAGAGGATCTCCAGTACCCATAACATGTACTTGGCACAATATTTTTACCCAGGTCCTTCAAAGGAAATAGGGAACAGGTCTACTTACAAACAAGAAAGAAAATAGTTCCTGAAGTCCTTTATACTAGAAGGAAATTATCCATTTTCAAGTACGAATTAGAAGAGATAGGATCACAACAAGGAAAGCTTCTCTTTGCTTACTCAATTTGATGATGTTGCCATTTCCATCTCCTTCCTGATGTTTAATCAACCAAATCCTTTCCAGAGTAGAAAATCATCTCCTTAGTAAGAAGCAATCTTCCCAATCCGCCCAAGCGTGCTACTCGAATGATGCTTCTTCAGTTTTCTTCGTCTCGAATTGCTTGACCTGCAAGAAAACCAGACAGTCCAAACCTCATTTGTTAAGTGAATCGATTCTCCTTTAACATATACAATGCATTGCCTAGTTTGTTCCCAAAAATGGTAGTATCATGCAAATGTTAGAGATGGGTTAACGTCAGCAACAATAATGAGAATGTTCAATAAGTATGACCAAAACCATACAATATGTAAACAAAAGTACTGCTAGCAATCTGTATGTCCTGTGTAACGGAGAAGATGATAACCTAGGTTGTCAATTCGGGAAAGTATGTGAGGCTGACGAATGAGATGCCATAAAACTGAGAAATTATTATATAGCCTTGATTTATCACGTTATTTATAATTTCATCCATTAATATTTATCTATTTAATGATATGAGAAAGGGAGAAATTATATCACAGGTCAGACTCACCACGTCATTCGTGGTCCCTAATAACTTCTAGAAAATATATTTTTTAAATGATATAGAAAAATGAGTGAAGGTTCATTGGTTAGAAAAAATGACTTAGAAAATAGTGGTGAAGTGGGTGTGGATGGTTATGATTGGATGAGACCATGACGGATGTGATAAGCTAAACCTGTGATATAACTTCTCTGAGAAAAGAGGTAAATATTCATCTTTAAAAAATAAAATGGATGAATTTTATTAAATGATTGAAGGGATCATTGATAACGTGGTGAGCCATGCTCAACTAATAATTTTTTCATAAAACTTACATTACAATCGTTAAAATTATGATGAATTTTATTCATTATGTCATCTATAAGCTCATTCAATAATAAATCTTCACCTCACTTTTTTTAAAGTGGATCTTCATCTTTTTTTTTCCCTTTTACAAGGTGAATCTTTATTTTTTCTACATATAATTAAATGAATAAATTTTATTGAGACCGTAAATAATATGATGAACGTGAATCAATGTAATAATTTTTCATAACTAACTAGAGCAAGAAGTGGTCAGTTGTACTCACCAGTATTGATTGTGTAATACAAAGGAGTCCGTGGGCACTTTCTTCCCATCATCATTGCGGTTCCAATGGTAGAATGCATGTGTCCTATTTTGGATCTCCAGCGTCGAATGACCATAACTGGCTTCTCGGAATGCAGAATACTCTGGTTGAGGATCACTGAATCTGCCGAACCATAAAGAAACATTTGCTTAAGTGTACACGAGTGATGGATTGTCATTGCTGTTATTTTAGGTATGCGTTCAGACTAACCTTCCTGCTAGACCTTCTTGATTTCCACCATCTCCAACAGTGATGTAAACTGGAGCTGATTTATCCGGTACCGGATACCGGTCGCCACTTGATACATTGTACCTTATATTCGAGATTCGGTACTGAAAATTCATAAGAAACATGAACAGTCCTTCCAGAAAAGAATTGTAATGAAAAAGATCCATGCATATTATGCTAACAAGGGTCTATGTTTCATACAGTTGAATGAAACCAGTTGCATCACTTCAGATAATCCAAAATGTAACGCTAACAAAAAGGGAAGTGAAATGATAAGGAAAGAACCATACCGATCTTTCATATGCATGGACATGACCTGCGAAGACTATATCGACTTTGTGGTGAACGAACCATTTTTCAAAGACTGCTCGCATACTCTCACCCTCCATGAAATGAACATCGTTACTGTTGTAGATAGGAACATGCATAAGGACAATGAGCCAAGGAGTCGTCTCACGGTCAACCCTCTTTAATTCTTCCCTAAGCCACTCCCATTGAGGTGTGTATTTCACTATTAAAGGTGAAAACAAGTTCCAGGTAGATATATTAGCAGGCAAGAAAAAGATCTCAATAGGAAAAGTTGAAGGTAAAATTAGTTTTGAGAATAGGAAGAAGACAGGATTCTCAACAGGAAATAGCTAATTAAGATGAATAAAAATAGTTGAAGAGAAGGTACCAAATGGAGAGTAGCTGGATAGAACAATTATATGAGTCGATGCACGTCTAATTGCATACCACATAGGACTGCTACTTTTACAAGACAAATGAGGTGTAGGGTACCGTTGGAGATAGGACTTAAATGGAACAACTTCATCCTGCAGATGTTTCAAGAATTTAGAATGTTACACATTTAACAAGATAACAGTAAATGTTCAGAAAAGAGAGTTCATACAGTGTCATCATAGTTTTAGTAAACATAAAAAACAAATAATACATTTGATAGATTAATTGGGACGAGATATGTTTTGGCTTAAGGTGAAAAGAGCTACTGTTTTCACCTTAAAACCACAGCAAGATCTAGCAATAAAACCAAAGTATTGATCTTGATTCTTGAGAAATAGAGAAATAAATGATAAAATCTTCTTCATGAATGTTTTAGGCTTCTAAGTTGAGAACAATGAAAGCTAAGAAAGAATGGCATGTTCGGTGTGCCCGAGAAAAATGCTTCAGAGTGTGATGCAAATATTATTATGCGCTACTGGAAAGTATTGTATGACTTTTAGCAATAATGTAATAGCTAGCAATACTTGGTCAATGCTTTTACCATGTAAGGAAAGTATTCGATTTCATGATTCCCAGCAGACCAGATCCAAGGCTGATATGCAGTACTTCTTTCCACAAAGCGACCCCATGAATCCCATCTTATACCAACATCATTATACTGATATCTATCAGCATAAGAAAGATCTCCTACAAACAAGACCGTCTCTGCTCCACTCTCCATGTAATGCTCAAGGGTGGACAGTGAATTATATGTCTGACCCAAATCACCTGCAATGTATTTAATTAAATCAAAACAAATATGAAAAAAATATAAAGGAAACACATCAATATGAGTTAATGAAAAGACATTGCATCGAGAAAGTACGGAATGAGTCTGATCTGGTTAATGTTAATTGAGTTCAATCTTTCTGCAATGCATGAGCAACACTAGCAAAAATAAAATATGACTGATAGAAAGACGAACCTGGTTCCATTAGTTCGTCTACAAACATTCTCATTTACTTGCTTTCCATCATGAAAGATCAAGTTTGGGTGATCTTCAAAAAATTTAAAACATTTTCCTTGTTCCCACTATCACATCAATAACGAATAGAATTTAAAACATTTGACAACCAATTGGCTAGAAAGAACCAGAAGGCTTACAGGCGCTTGAGCAGCAATAACAGTTCAGTGCCTTTTTTCCATTTTACTATTATTAATGGTTCTAAAATAACTAAAGGAATAAAATTTGGCATTTAATTGAAACCAGGAACTTGTCTTGCATTAGAACAACTTTGGTTAATGTGACCGAAAACATTCCAACATTACTTCAGATTACACAGAGGAAAACACTCACCGATGATTCCAAATTTGTAAGGAACATCTGGACCGATCTTTGGAGGTGTTTGAAACCAAAATTCTCGTGCTGAATCACCAGTTCCGATCTTGTAATAGTACTTCGTATCATACTGAGAACAACAAATAAAATGATTAATCAACCACTTGGTTCCCATCATGGTTCAGATAATAATGCCAATTACAACTTCAATTAAAACTGAATGCAAATTCCGTTCTTGTAAGTCTGACTAATGGGAGAGCTAAAAGATTTAATTCCTTCATATAAAAAATCCATACTAGGGGCATGTAGAATAAACTCTCTATATGTTGAAAAACTTAAGCCATTTGATCAAGTGTTACTTCCCAAATAAGCAATATTACCTCAAGATCATCAACAAGAACATGATGAATATAGCCAGATTTGTATTCATAAAAGGTGTAGTTTGTCATCTTCCCCTCCGCAGTAAATTCATATTTTCCCTTTGAAGTCCCATATTGTACTTTGCTGGCCTCAGGTTCATCAGCAGTGACCCATGAGATAATTACAGCTTTTCCTTCATAGTCTCCTTGTGTTATATGGACCTATGGTTTAAATAACATGTATGTTATGTATATGTTGGAAAAGGTCTGAGATAGAAACCAACAACGAATAGAAGATAAGATGCTACACAATGGGAAAACATGTTTCAGGAGGGCAAACTTCATTATTTTTCAGCGAACAACATAAGTTTGCATACATAATGCATAGATTAGTATCTAGAGTTTGCATGTTACAGAAATTTCTTCACTGACTCTTTTCCTAAATGGCGATTCCCTAGTATTCTCAGAAGAAAGGGAAATATGAAACCAACTTGGTACCTAGAAAGATTACAGATACAACAAAAGACACGCCTCGCAAAGGAGTGCATGGAATATTTAATGCGGCAACTAGCAAGGTAACGAATAAGAAAGAAGAAATCCTCTTCAGTCTTGATTTAAAAGGATATTGTCTTCATTGATGCATAATATAGTTTTTATCCAAGCTCTGATTATGATCACTGATAACAAAAATAGGACTGACGAGTACATATGCTGATGAACATTGAGTAGCTAGGTGAAAAGGTTCTGAATTTAAGAAAAGGGTCTTACTTGTTGTGGTGCATTATGTCCTGTGGGAACTGCAAATACCTCATTATCAAGAGGGATGTCTTTCGATGGAAATTCCATCCGAATGAAGACACTAGTGACACCGGCATTCACATTGTTGTTGGAGTTCAAGAGAACAAAGGATGTCCATATGAGTTGAAACAGCAAAGACTTCATCTTAGTGACCCCCTGCTATGAGCCTATGACTCTTGATAAATCAACCAACAACCATGTGATTTACTGCATTCAAGATTAAACACAAATTTAGATTTAAATACAAGATACAATCTACAAAGAGCGAACATTATCATATTAAAATTTCAATACAATTCCAATCAAGCAGAGCACAACACAAGAAACAAATCCATCAAATAACAGATCCACTAACAGATGAACGATGCTCGAAACTCAAACCATCAATTTTATTAGGCATTAAAATGGAGTAAGAAATCAAAGTATCTTCTTCACACATAGTCATCATCCTCAAAATATATTATTGGATGCAAACCAATTGTTGTATAAAATTTGCATAAGAAACTAAAATCCACCAACGAACAACTACGCTTGATTGGATTACATCAAAACCTATCTTCATTTCACATATAATCCAATAAGATTCAGGACAAAACTGCCACATACTCTTTAGAAGGAAAAGGTCATCTCAGACTACAACCAAAAGCAAACCATCTCAACAGATAATTATTAAAACGGTGTAATTAATTACATCATTGAGATACAAAAAAGCCCCATTAACAAATGTCTGCAAATTTACGATATCTACTAATTTGAATCACACGAATGCAATTTAAAAAAACCCAAGATTCAGCTCATCTTTCTGGACTGAAAAAAGAGTAAAAGACAGCTTTTTTTACAACCAACGCCAGATCAGAAGAGATCAGCAATAAGAACATAAGATTAAAAACAAGAACGAATTCAAAGCGTCAGCGTTTGATCAGAAAAAGATAAGAACAGCAAGTACCTTCGGAGGATCAGGTGAAGACACAATGATGGGAGATATTTTGCAAGTTTTCGATTTATAATTGGTGTTTGGTTAAGGAGAGAGAGAGGAGGGTTGACTATCCGAGTTGGGTGGCGTTGTTAGTATGGGCAGATGTGGCGTACGTTAAAGACCAACCGTTCTGATTGGACGAGACATCGCACGTGGCAATGGGGGATTGAATAATTTGGTTGCTTGTCCTATATTTATATTTGACTCATGTTTCAATATAGGGTAAACTATACAGATAGTCATCATACTAATGGTTTAGTATCGATCTGATCATAATGCTTTAAAAAGAATCAAATACATCGATAAACTATTGATTTGGTATTAAAATAATCATATGTCGTTAAGGATGTAACGGAGACTAAATGTGTAATTATTTTATTTTATATTTTAATTATCACGTCATCAATCAATAGTTTACCGGTATATTTAAAGCATTATGGTTAAATTAATACTAAACCCATAGTATGACGACTATCCGTATAGTTTACCCTTTTATATAAATTGAGTGGTTAAAAGAAAACTTAATTTTTTTAGAGGTCATGAGTTCAAAAACTAATGATGTCAATAGAACGATTTAGCGATTAATATCAAATAACGAAGGTTATATTATTGAAATCACACTTGTTCTTAACCATCTGCCCTGCAATTGAAGCAAAAACATTATTTTTTTTTCACTTCCAGTGCTGTCTCCAAGTTTATTCCTTCAAATCCAACATCATGATCCCCTTCCATGGGGATCGAGAACAGGTCCTGCAAGCCGTAAGTCATTCCGTGACAAGGCAGCGGTATCTGTGAATTGGCAATTTGAGTCCAAACTTGGAGGGACTGCTATAGCCAGTAATGGCAACTCCAGTTTATGGTTGCCCTCTTGCCAACTCCAGTTTTGCCCAGGACAAGTATTTTAATAGAGAAATCTAGTCCTTGGGGCACAGATGCCTCATGTTCTCTTGCTATTGTTTAGGGCTCTCTCGGTTCTAAAGGTCACTCTTTTTAAATCGGACTCCCCTGCTCGTATCAGAGTCGATAGGTGTGTCCTATATAAAACTTTCGACACCAGAAGGGTGTCTTGAGAAACGTTGGAGAAGACGCATCAGAGTTGCTTGCCCATGCATGAACATCCTCGTGCTAAACCCGTCGAGTTTTAACTACTGGTTTATGAGTGTATTTATTATACTAATTATATGTTATATGAAAAAATGTTAAACTACGAATGAGTTGATTAAAGTGGTAAACGGTTTGATATAATCTCAAGTTTGGGAACTTATGTATGTAAAAAGAATCTCGTTGGAAGACTCGCCCGCCACCAAAGCTAGGGTATCAATAGAACTGCATTTGCAAATAAGAAAAAAATCACCTTTCAATAAAAGCAAATGAACTCAGTATCAGCATGAGTTTTATTTAAATAAATAATATATAATTTTCATCTTTACCATAATCACATGATCGAAGTGGCTCCATTTAGCAAAGAGTACTACAATGGATGCTCAGGCACATGCACATATGAGATTAGGATACTGCAAAATGATAAATACAAGTTCTAATTAGAACAGTTGGATCAGTTAAACAAGTAATAGAGATGTAGAATTTAAAGAAAAAATAATATTACCCTCAGCCACCGTCTTTCATCAGCGTACATTGACAGTGAAGCTATACTCCTGGTCACAACCTAGGTAAGAATCACACATGAAATAAAGAGTGTACGCCTTATTTGCAGCTTCTGTTGGAGCAGTAAATCCAAGCTTAACCTTTGTTTTCCTTTGAAGAGACACCCTCTTGATGGCAAGCAGCTGGTTACTCTTGGTATCACCAACAACCAGCCACCACCCTTCCTCTTTTGCTTTTGGGTACCTGGGTGCATCGACTGGTCCGACCTCTGTCTTCCCCTCTAGATCCCGTTCCAGGGTAACCTGCAAGGCGACATTCTCCCCAGTCCTCACATTGTCACTCTCCATCACCTCGTACGATAAATCGATGTTGGGGAAACGATTGCAAAACTTTGCAATGTCCAGCAACTGCATATCAGACATCTGTAACAACTCACTTCTCTCATTGTCTTCCATTTCCACTAAATCAAAGATAGTCTCTATTTTCTTTTCAGGGTTCTCTTGGCATCTCTTGGCCAGTTGCTTGGTGAAGTGTGGAAGCTGTAGAAGCATCGAGTCTCGCTCCCACATTCCTTGTGTCACCATCTGACTCACCTCCATTGCAAGAAGAGCAAGGCTCAACCAACCATTGCTTGAAATAACATCAACCATGGCTTGAAGCAGACTAGTAGCAAACAAGAGTACCTCCCGCTGGTCTAGTGATAGGTTCCCACTGACATGCTGACGAGAGAAGTGTGCTTGAAGCAGTGCATTCGCTTTGACATGTAGGTCTGTACACCTGGGATTTTCAAAGGAAAACCTCTGGTGATTAATTAATCTTCGAAGAACCTCTTCTTCCCCGGGTCGTATGGGAAGATACGAATACTCGGTAGCTGAAGCCAGAATCTCCAGAAGACCCTTCATCTTTGTTTTGGAAGTCAAGGAAGAACTGAAGCGCTCAATGGTAGTGTAACTTATGTAATAATAGGAGGCAATCATGCCGAGATTTGAAGGAGAAAGATCCATGTCATCCACTATAGTGATGCATTTACTTGCTTCCAGATCATTTAATGTGTTCTCAACAAGCTCAGAAAGGTGATCAGAGAGATGCCTGTGACTTACACCCTGGAGATTGTAGTAGTTTGGATTTTGAGTGAGCCTCCTATACATGAAGGTCCATGTAAGATAGTCCACGGCATCTTGCTTGTTTTCAATGACTTTTGAAACAATTTCGGCATTGAAGTTATCATGTAGAAAATGGTGCAAATGGCTTTCCACAGGGAATGCTTCATGCAAGAACTTCTTGTAATACTCTTTACGAGGGGCGTGGCAGAGGATGACACATTTGCCAGAATTATCAAGAAGAGGACGACTTGCATGGCCCATCATCTGCAACAAATCTGTAACTGGGTAATCAGTATGATCATTTTCTCTGCCACCATAATATTGAGTACCCATTACAATCACCAAGTGTGCTGATAATGGAACTCCCCAACACAATGCACTACTCATAACACAAACCTGAATCCACCCAGCTTCAAACAGATGTAAAACAACTTCCTGATCCAAACTGCTTAAACCCTCATGCAAGTAGCCAACTCCATGTTCTAGAGTGGTTCTCAATGTTTC
The DNA here is from genome assembly GCA_035048815.1 of Abelmoschus esculentus. Taxonomy (NCBI): domain Eukaryota; kingdom Viridiplantae; phylum Streptophyta; class Magnoliopsida; order Malvales; family Malvaceae; genus Abelmoschus; species Abelmoschus esculentus. The sequence continues at coordinate 1,136,101 of JAUCBN010000032.1, forward strand.
TTCGCCAATTTTGTCAACAAAAAGCTTAAGTTCTTTGGCAGATCGCAAACGAAAAGCTGGTTCATCTTCTTTATCCACATTAGAGTAACTCATTAGGTCTACAGCAGTGAATCTAACATGTTTCCTTGTAGGAACAAACACTATAGCTGGCTTACCACCTTTGGCATGTTGGACAATGGCAGTGTAAGTGGGTTTAACCATTGCTTGCATCCTTGCTTCAAAATTGGCTATATCCACCCCTTGAATGTGTATTTCTAGTGGTACAGGACGAACTTCAGGGGAGAAATTGAAAAGGCCATGAGAAGTAGCTCCTATCCATTCTCCAAGGTCCTTGGCATTTGCAACAGAAGTTGAGAGAGCCACAATCCGGATCTTTTTCTCAACCTGACTAGCAATATTCTTCATCCTAGAGACAATCACCTCTAACACAGGACCACCTTGACCACCAATCAAGTGAAGCTCATCGACAATGAAAAGACTGACTTGCTGGACAAACTTCCGCTGCTTCCAGCGACGAGAAAGACCATCCCATTTCTCAGGAGTACTGATGATTACTTGACCTTTCTCGAGCAACTTCAGGTCCATTGCCAGTTCCCCAGTTAACTCAACCACACACATCCCGAGACCCTTGCCAAACTTCTTCTCCCAATCACGGTATCGCTCCTTGGCAATATCCTCAAGAGGTGCAATATACACTATTCGCATGGTACTTTCAGGTCCCTTTTGATGATTCCTCAATATAGCAAACTCAGCACAAATGGTCTTCCCACTCCCTGTTGGTGCAGCTACTAGAACATTGTCATCCGTATTATATAAAACAGTGAAGACTTGAGTTTGAATTGGATTGAAATGCTTAAAATCTTGATATAAAGCTTCAAAAGATGGATTCCTCAATGCAATCACAGGCAAAGGCTGTAAATCCAGCAGCTCAGTTGGTGGGGGGTACTTCTCAGGTAGAATAAGATGCCTGAAAGAGATAGGTAAAACAGTCTGGGACCCTAGCCATTTATCTGAGACAACGCGAATGAAATATTGTGGCGGCAATGGTTCATAAATCGGCACTGTGAAGTTCAAAGTGAGGTCCTTATCAATATACTGTTTCTTCAGTAAAAAGTACTCGTGGTGAAGAATATACTCGCCACCATTATCCTCAATAATCACCCAAAATGGCTCCACAAATCCGTGAACCTTATCATCCCATTGAAAATCAGGTGTTATAGTAAGTTCAACCCTCAAGATAGTCCGTGTAATTGGCTGAACATGAGCTGCAAGGTTTAGCTTAGGGAACTGGTGAATGAATCTATGAAGTGCTTTTCCCATCTTAGGGAGATGAATCAGTTCTCCAATCTCCTGTAATGACAGATCATAGTACCTATCCCAGGCCAAATCTTTCTTCTCCAATCTCAAAAGAATTTCATTGGGGATACCACTGAATTGCCGCAAGGGTGTTTGAACATTCCACATCCTCTTAGTAACCATTTTACACAAGTTCAAAGCCTTTTCAGCCAACTGTGCCCAACCACTTTTCAAGACAATCATAAAAAGTGCTTGGAGAAGACGCCCTGCGCTCTGAGTTATGTACACCATGTCAGATGTCAATGAAAACCCCTCAAGCTTTAACTGTGAGATATATGCTTGCAGCAAAATATTGATTTTTGCACTAGGCTCTTGCAAGCTTTCCTTTATTGGAATGGGAACACGGTCCAAAAGCTTTGCCAGTTCCATCTTCTCATCTTGTCTGACTGTCACATACTTGAATTCTTCACTGAGTGAAAACAGTTGGCAAAGTTCTATGTCCCCCATGGTTGGCTTCAAATGCTCATTATATGTGGAAATTGTCCCATGAGTTATATAGTAGTAGCTAGCAATGCGGCCCAAATCAGTTGCTTGGAGGTACCCACTTTTTCTGTCATACTTCACCAATTTTTTCTTGTCCAAGACAGTTGCAGCGGAATGGATCTGCCAAAAAAGGGAACAGAAAGAAAATCAACAACAAATACACAGAATCAAACACAGACTCTACGATAAAATAGAAACAATGAATTGTGAAGATTCAAATTATAGCGTGATGTGTTCTGTTTATTTTTCATATCTTAAAGCACATTTATTAAGCAACAACTTTATAAAAATACTAAAACCAAATGAAGCATCAACTAAAACCATCAACAAAGTGTGAGCTATAAAACTAATCACATGGGCCATGGCAAAAATTCTATATACAAACAGATTGAAGGAAAACAAACCCATGCTGAACTCTCTATGTAAAAGGTAAAGTTAAATACAGAATAGGTGATACAGCTGTTCAACTAAAGCGCATGTGCAGTTGTGCATGCAAGATGACAAAAAGGAGCACCATAACAGAATTAAAATTTATAATAGCATGCTCGTCCTAAAAATAATGATCTGTGCAAAAAAGCTGTATGCTTACCAAATCAGCTCTCCTCTCCTCCAAAGATGAAACTCTTGAAAGGTCATCAGCCGGTAAACCATAAAGTGTTGGATTCCGAGACATGCGAATATACAAATATGTGTATCCGATCCAATTGCAGGCTTCTCTTGTGTTCTGAACAGTTCCAAGAACAATTTCAGCATTCAACTGATCAGTCAGTTGGGACACAAACTGGCTCTCAATAGGAAGCTGCTGATTCATCAATGAAAGGTAGTACTGAAGTTCTGAGTGGCCAGTGATGATGATTCCTTCTCCATATGAATCATATTGAGGTCTCCCAGCACGACCCAGCATCTGCATCACATCTAGAGGACTTAGTTCAGTCCATGCTCCTTTTTCTGGGCTATAAATTTGGGTCCCTTTAATAATGACTGTATGAGCAGGCAAGTTCACACCCCAAGCAAGTGTTGCAGTTGATACCAACACCTGTACATGTCTATCTCTAAAGAGTTCTTCAACAATTTGACGATCAGTTCTTGCCAACCCAGCATGATGGATTGCAAAACCATAGGGTAGTAAATCCTTCAGATCATTGCTTTTAACCATATCTGTATGACTCTGAAGAATCTCACGACTAGCAGCATCCTCCTTCAAGAATATACTAAGGGTATCATTAGAAAGGGCAGTGTCTCGTACAGACCGAGCTGTTTTGGAAGTTTCCTTCCTTGAATGAACAAAAATAAGAACTTGATGCTTCCCTGCCGCTGTCATCACCTTTTCATAACAAATATCATTCATTAACTGGAACCTCTGCAGTGGCTTCTTCACAGTGATACCAATATACTGTTGAGAGAGAGGGACAGGTCTATAGCTACTGTCAAAATGGAACAGTCCTTTTTCAAGATTAACCCGCAAAAATAATGCTACATCATCAAAGTTTGGAAGTGTAGCTGACAGCCCAACCAACCGGATAAGCTCTTTTGTGGTTTCAATTTGCCGAACCGTCCTGGCAACAATACTTTCAATCACAGGCCCTCTATTATCATGAAGAAGATGAATCTCATCAATAATGAGAAGTTTAACCAGCTGTGTGTATGTTCGATCTCCAGACTTCCTGGTAATAATATCCCATTTCTCAGGAGTTGTCACAATAATCTGAGTCTCATCTATCTGTTGGCAAGTCAGAGTCTGATCTCCACTAAGTTCTCTCACAGTTACACCATATGCCTCTAAACGATGAGAAAGATTACCAACAACTTCAGCAACTAGAGCTTTCATGGGTGCCACATAGACAATCTTGTAGTTGCCATGGTTAATAGAACCATCAGAATCCATATTCAAGGCAAGTTGTTGCAGTATGGTGAGCACAGCAACATTAGTTTTCCCTGCCCCGGTAGGAGCACAGAGTAGGATGTTATCTGCTGAAAAAAGGGCAGTTTCATACACTTTGCTTTGTACCCTGTTCAAAGCTTGCATCCCTTTGAAAGCTGGTTGTGCCCAGTCTGGCATCTCAGATATCTTTATCAGCTTCTCATTTGGTTCCAATGGTTTCGACTTCGGTGCCGGCACATGAACTTCATCATACCCCTTGGTATGCTGCCTGTAAGAACCCAAAGGAAGTTCACATCTATTATTAGCCATAAAAAGACCACCCTGTTTGAAAGCAAGATTGTCCAGATCAAGCAACTGACCCTTACCTTTCAGCCAACCACCATCAACATCTCTATCAGCAAGACCCCTCCTCTCCCTATCCCAATCTCCACCACTCTTATCCTTTAGTCGCCGAGCCTCTTCTCTGATGCTCTTCTCCAAGTTCTTTTGCCTTTCTTTTGCAGTTGCCCTGGTGGAATGCAACTGCTCAAGAATTACAGCCAAATCCGGACTGAAGCTCACCATTTCCCTCTCAATTTTCTTCCTCTCTTCTTGGTCTTCAGCCCTAACCAAGCGAGTGCACCAAATGACCTTAACCCGGTTCCGCACAAGATATTTGATAAGGTTGAACTTATCAAACTGAAGATGTACCAATAGCTTGGTCTCAACCTCCCTGTCATCTCCCTCGGCAAGAATCTTAAACACCTCTTCAGCGAGTTTCTGGCACTGGTGTGGATCAATTTGTTGATCATAAGCCTGAGAAATCTTCCTCTGAAGCCAATAAGCATCAATATCCTGAACATTCAAATCCATCCCCGCATTAGCCTCATGTATATCATCATCATCATCATCAATTCCACCTGCCATCTGCATTGCCCCAGAACCATTATCAAATCCATCCTCATCCTCCTCATCCTGTTGCACCATATCTAGATCACTTTCCTCTTCTTCATTTTCATCCTCTTCAAACTCTACTGCAACTCCCACGTCATCAAGACCTTCATCCTCATACGGCACAGAATCCCCAGCTCCATCACCGTCTTCATAATAATCAGTAATCAACTTTCCAATTGAAACAATCTGATTAAAAAACTGAATAGGAATTGGATTCAGCAAGTTCTCAATCTCCTTCTTCTTATCCAGATTCTTGATCCCCTCGTTCTTAAGCACCTCCAAAATCTCATCGACCGCACCAGTAACAATATTATGCGGCTGTCCACCCAACTGCTGCTGAATCAAACTCAACATATCCTCATAAGCAGCTCTAGTCAGCTTCATTTTCGGCTGATAAACCCCCTCCTCTGTAACAGCCAAAACACTCTCCTCACGTAACTTACGCCTCTTACTTTGCCTGACTAGAACCGGCTCGGCAAGCAGGTCACGTTCTTTCTTCTTCTTAGACTTCTGAAGCTTCTCATCTAACCCCGGCGGCCTACCTTTATAAACACGATCACCAAACGACCTAGGGTCAATCTTTCCCCGTAAAGATTCCGGCTCTCCGTTTGGCTCATGTGTATCACGACACCGAGAATCAGTGGTAAGAACCAAACTAGAATTCTCCTTATATCCATACTGCTTTGAACGAACATGTGCCTCCGCACCGCCTCCGAGATGAGCCATTAACACAACAAACTCAAATCAAATCCCAGTAACCCTGGAAAATGAAAATAAATCCGTAAACAAAATTCAGAAAACAAAAACCCTATCTACCTTTAAACAGAAAGAAGTAAGGAGAAATTAAAGACTTACAGAGACGACGGCGACGCCTTGCTTTGAAAATTCAGTTCCCGGCGGCTATCTAAATTTCAGTTTTTTTTTTTTTTTTTTTGTTATGAAATAAGAATTTCGTTAGCTGCGAAACTTGAAAATATATATAGTGCACGGAGTTAGAGGGTTAACGCGGGATATTTTCAGGATTTTCATTGGTTTGGGCCGAATATTGTTATTGGGCCGAATTATTGTTCAACCCTAGTTTACTCCATAATTGGAAACAACGAAAAATACTGAATTAAAATCTTTTATATTTATTATGTTCTGTTTGTGTAATAAATATAGTATTTTTTAACTCGATAAGAGATTTAGTAGAAAAAAGAGAAAAAAAAATATTTATTTTAGAAAAATTAAGATTAATTGTTTTTTATAAAGTACGTATATTATTAAAATATTAAAAATATTTAAGAAATATTATAACTACTTTTATAATGAAGTTTTAACTTTTTATCATTTTATTCCTTAAAAAGTATATTTTTTCTCTAAAATTATAAAAAAAAAATCAGGTTAGATAATAACCCCTTTCATTCATTAAAAATTTACTTTTAATTATGTTTAAAGGGTTAAACCAACTTTTTCACGTAAAAAATTTAAAAGTAATTTCAAAAACTTAAAAAATTTGATCTTTAAATCTCCATTTATCTATCATTTTAACCCTTTGTTGAACATTAAACTTTTTGATTTTTATAAAAATCTTTATTTACCTACAATAACAATTTTTAGGGTGAGTATTCAATTGAATTGAGTTGAGTCGAGTTAAAAAAATTTGAGTTATTCGAGTTGATAAGTCATATTTTACAACTTAAATTTTATTAAAAAAAATTTGGTTTGAGCCGAGTTTTTGAGTTCTTATACATATTTAATTGTAATTATTTATCATATTATAGTATGATTTGATTCCAATTTAAACAACTTTCTCGAATCATATAAGATATGCATATATTTTTTTATATGTAACAATATTTCTTTATATTTTTATATATCAATGTATATATATCATAAAAACTTGAGAGATTCGTTTCAAACTTAAAACTTAATCCTTTAATTACTAAAATATTTGAGTTATTTGAGTTATTCAAATTTCTGTTTTATAACTCGAATTTTATTTAAAAAAATTTCGAGTCGGATTTATAAAATTTCAAGTCGAATATTTTTACCTTAAGTCGAATCAAATTTAAAGAACAAATTAAATGAATAAATCTAGGTATTGATGTGATAATAAAATACAACTTTAATGGTTAAAATATTATTTAACAACTTTAATATAACCAAAAAATTCCGTTTTTATAAAAAACAAAGATATTTGATAATAAGTATGTAATTTTCCCCCCATTTTATAAAAAAAAATAATAAATACTTAAACAATTCAGTTGGCAAAATTTCATTTTCATTGGATTTGGGCCTTTAAAACTAACATTAAGACTGTTTATCAACAATTTATGATCACTTGAGATTATTTTTATTAATACAAAATAAGAGAAAAAATAAAAAAAAATAATATTAAAATTTCATCTTTCTTCTTTAATATAAATTATTTTTAAAATATATATTCTTTATTTTTAAAAATCTGAATCTGCCACTACTCTTTCCCATGTGCATTTTATTCTTTCCTTTAAAAAAGATTCTGATTTTTTTTTTTTACCTTTTGAACTAAAATTCGAAGAGAATAATTGCAAAGAAGTGGGAAGGCATGATACGATGAGATTTCAATAATATTCACCCTCTTAATATTCGACCGAAATTAATTATAAAATACGATATGATAGTTTTTTATCCGTTCTTTTAACTGTGAGGATAAGGGTTCGCTTTTATTAATAAAAATATAATATATTTTATAATAAATTAGTTATTTTTTTAATAAAATATATACCATTTTATCCAAATGGAATTTCCTGCTGCAAAGCATCAAGTCCTTTGAAACATTCTTTGTTTATCGACCGGTTTCCATCATTTTTGGTTGAAGGGTCCAGATCTCATCTCCCTCCACATATTATTTATTTGGTGGTACAAACTTTTATTTTATTTTATTTTATTTTACGTTACTTGCAGGATTGAAAGGTTCATGCAATCTACAAATATCACCATGGAGGGAGGGGTATATCCATGGTTTAGAATTTAATTTTTTATGAACATTAAATTAATATTTTGATTAATTAATAATATGAAATGATGATATTTTTAAAATATATATTTTTAAATTTAATATTTTTTTAATTTTTTCAATTTATATAAATAACGTGATAAAATCGTAATATGTTACTTAATAATAATATCTTTTAAAAATAATAAATTTTAAAGGTTAATTGCATCGATCGGAGGGATGTGTCCAAGGGTATTGATCAACAAAAACGATTATTTAGGGTGTTGAGTTTAAAATCTTTTAAAATTTTAAGGACTAATTTATAAAATTAAAAACTTTTGGATTTCTTAAAAATAAAATAAAGTTAGATTTTCTCATTTTAAAATTAAATTATTATCTTTTAATAAAATTGTTTAAAATTATTTGACCCGGTATTAGAGACGAAGCTACATGGGGTGAAGAGGGGCAATCGCCCATACCTCAAAGATTTTTTCCATTTCTGTCCCTTTATTTAAATTCTTTTAATTTTTTTTTAATTTACCTCCTACTTTTAAACATTTATGTTCGACATCCCTCAACTTTAGATCCTATTCTATCCTTTCCCGACATAACCGTGTTGCATTGGTTGGCAATATGTTTTGTTACACGATGTCGTTTTCATTTCCTGTATTGTTGAAGCCATAAATTTGGTTGCCATGTCCATGTGAAAGTCGTTTGAACAATAAATACTACCTATTTTGTTTGCATTTGGTTCATCACAATAATTATATTATTAGAATATGTTTCCATTTCAATCACCAAATCAAGCGAATGTTTTATTGACATTTTTTAGTTGATTTTGCGCAATAAAATATTAGATTTTTTTTAATAAAATAATAAATTCAAATTATATCATTATAAATAAAAAATAATTAAGAGGATCATTCTCAGCTGATTTTAGTTAATCCAGCCGATTTAATTAGTAATAGAATATTTTAATATAATTTATATATAATTTTAAAATTTAAATTTTGTTGATTAGTAAACTTAAATTTTTTTTATTATCATATTCAAAAAAATCTTTTATTATCTATATATTTATTTAATTAAATTGGTGTATTTCATTAAAAAAATTATGTATAAATTAATTGACTTTTTTAAAAATATGAATTTAAATTTATTTATTTAAAATTAATTAATTTCAACAAAAGTAACATGAAAATATATTATATTTTTAATTTTTAAACTTATTTTTTTAAAAAATATTAGATATAAGTTATAGTCTTTTACTAAAAATATATATTTTAAAATATAAGTTTGATCTTAATTTTAATTATGTTTTGTTGTTTGTATTTTATGATATTATATAATAGGATAAAACCTTAACAATGCTCGAAAAATTATTTTTTTAAATATATTTAATTAATTAATAACTAAAATATATTTAAATTATTTTATAAAAATAATTATATAATGTTTATAAAATGTAATAAAAATATAAACAATCTTATTTTTTTTATTTTTAACTTTTATTTTAATTAAAATTTATTTCTTAAATTATTTCAAGATTTAAAAATAAATTAATCTTTTATATTGGCTTATTTTTTTATTCTTATATATCTAAAACCTAATTTACATTAATATTCAAATATAAAATAAATAACTTTTATTTTGGCGACCTAGGCCCAGATTCGCCACTGATCGTTCTTATTATATCTCAATACTATATTATATACACGTTCGAATAAACATATATTACACATTTAATTATTACTAATAATTTAACATCATTATAAAATATAATTTAAGTATGGTGATTACTAATATTATTAATATAAAATTAATTTTAAATTTTTATCGTTTTTTTGTTAACCATTTAACTAAAAAGTATAATCATTTTCGTTCCGTTTAATTACTAATTTTACTGGTATAATTATTGTATTTTTTACTATTTTTATAGTTAATTACTTATTATTTAATTTTTAAAATTTTTAATACGATATAACAGTTTGAATTTTTATATTTCTAAAATATAAAAAATGTGCTAAATTATTGTAATGGTACCAAATTCGTCTTTAAACCCTAAAATAAAGTACGAAAGCAAAAGTCAATTTCACCCCTTGTAACGGTAAAACTTCGCTTTCTCCTTTCAACTACTGTAGATCTGATGCTATCGGTACTAATTATTAAAAGAATAAATTATATAAATTATAATTGAATTTTATATTTAGATTTATAAAATTTTAAAATATTTAATTTACTAATAATATTTTAAATATTAAATAAAAATATCATTCATTTATTAATTTTTTTAAGAGCGTTATGGCATAAATTTCGTTTATCGATTATTATTATTAAATATAATTATTAATAATAGTAAATAATGATCGTCCGGTCTTAAAATTTTATCAATTATTATTTTTAATATTTTAAGTTCGAATTTAACTTTTATTTTATTAAAAAATATTTTAAAATATATAAATTAAAAAAAATTAATTTTTTCACCGATACTTCTCTTTTTTCGTTGAATAATTTTTTTCATATATTAAATCTAAAATATAATTATTTTGATGAATAAATTTCACGTTTTTTAATTTTAACAATCAAAATAAATTTAAAAGTAAATTTATTGACGATTTACTTAATATACTCATATTAAAAATAGAAGAAAACATTTTCTCATTTATTTAATAGGGTAAACTACACCAGTGACCACCCAACTATTTGGGGATACTTATTTTGACCACTCAACTAAAGAACTCGTCAATCAGGTATCCCAACTTTGAAACCCTACCTATTTTGGCCACTACCGTTAAAATTCTGAAGAAAAAGTTAACAGTGATGACGTGGCAGTTAGTTAAAATTTGTAAAATTATATATTTAATCTCTCTAATTTATTTATTATTTTAAATTAATTATAAAATAAATTAATAAATAAATATATTTTTCTCCCCAATCAGTGTCACCACCTGGTTGGTGAGAAAGAAGGGAAGAATGAAAATAAAGTGTTAATGCCCAAGAGGAGATTTGAACCCTTGACCCCGTACTTAATAAAGTAAAGGGCTAAACCACTAAGCCATTATAATTTTGTGATATAAAACCCGAAAAAGAAGTATTAAATGGTTATCTTTTAGTATTTGAATTACCTTAACAACGGTCAACTGTTTAAATCGATTAATATTTAAATAAAAATATTAAATATTTAGATTTTAATTATTCGGATAAATTAAAATCTAAATATTCGATAAAAATATTTAGATTTTAATTATTCGAATATTTGAATTTCGTTGTTTAAACATTTTTATATTTTTTGTTCGAATAATTAAAATCCAAATATTTTTATTTGAATATTTTTAAATTCAAATATTTAAATATTCATGATTTTTATTCATATATTCGAATAAAAACTATTTAAATATTTATGATTTTTATTCGAATATCCAAATATTTTTATTTGAATATTTAAAATATAAATATTTTTATTCGAATATTTTTTAATCAAAATATTCGAATATTTATTATTTTTCAACTAATATTTTTATTTATATATTTAATATTATTCATATATTTTAATTCGAATAATATTAAATAAAAATATTCAAATATTTAATATTTATATTTTAAATATTTAATATTTTAGTTTAAATATTAATCGACTTGAAATTTTGTTATTCTAAACTTTTACTAAAACTTAATCACTTAATAATACATGTGAATATTTCATGACACTATAAGTAACTTGGTCTAGTGGTTTACTTGTTGGTTGATTGTTTGTTATGCTAGAGGTTGTGAGTTTAAATTCTCTTCCATGCAAAAATTAGAGGGATTAAATGTGTAATTTTATTTATTAATTTATTTTATTTATTATTTTATATAAACTAGAGGGATTGAATGTGTAATTTTATCGATTTTAATTAACAGCCACGTCACTGCTGTTAACTTTTCTGTCAGAATTTTAACGGCAGTGGCCAAAATAGATAGGGTTTCAAAGTTGGGTACATGATTGACGAGTTCTTTAATTAGGTGGTCAAAATAAGTATCTCTAAATAATTGGGTGATTACTGGTGTAGTTTACCCTATTTAATATTATTTTTAAGTTTTCGACCACACCATTTTCGTGTATATAAGTCCTATTTCTCTCCCATTTTCCTCCCATTGAATTCTAATCGTTTTCTCTCTCCCTCGTCGGTCGTTGCTTCTATTTCATTTCTTTCGGCGGGTGGTCAATATGGGGTCTCCAATTTTGCCAGATCTCGGAGCCGAGATCCTGATCCCGGTCTGCGCCGTTTTTGGAATTGCCTTCTCCCTTTTACAATGGGTTCTCGTTTCCAAGGTAACGCTCTCCCCTGCTCGGGACTCTGCTTCTGCCGGGAACAACGGTGCTGGTAGCAAAAATGGGTCTTCCGATTACCTCATTGAAGAAGAAGAAGGCCTGAATGACCATAACGTTGTTCTTAAATGTGCTGAAATTCAGACCGCCATTTCTGAAGGTTGTTGCTCTTTCCACTCTTTTTTACCTTTTACTTGCTTTAGCGATCTGGGTTTATTGAAAAAAAATGACTCTTTGGTTTTATGTTCTGAAAGTTTAGATCTTTTGCTTCTCGTTGTGTGTTTCTGTGTTTTATGTTCGTCTGGTTGAGTTTTGGTTTGTCTGCATAAGTTTTGATTTTGTTTTGTGAATATTACTGGGAAGAAGAGGGAAATATTTTGGCAGCACGAGGTCTGTATTTCTTCACTCTTGCCTATGTTAAAGTGTTTTGTCTTTTTTCCTGAATTGTTGGATATTTATTTTATTAAAGTGCAATGAACAAGTACAACTACAGCTTGTGCAAGTTGTCTTAATAATAAAATATTGTGCTTTAATAGTACAACTACAGCTTGTGCAAGTTGTCTTAATAATAAAATATTGTGCTTTAATGATTGTTTCCTTCAGATCGAAGTTTATGGTGAAGGGGTGAATATGTAGTTTGGACCTACCTGTATTGAGTTATTATATCTCATAATCAACATCGTTTTAGGTTGTTCTACTGCTTGTTATAATCTATGGAAAAGTGAATTTGATGATTCCAGGATGGGATTGTTATTGTTTCTGCATTCTAGATTTTGTACCGTTTTCATTTGTTGAACTTGTACCAGATCTGGAATTCTTCATATGGGGCTCCCCCAACTCAACTTTGCAGTGAATAAAATGCATGAATGATTGTCATGGTAAAAGCTGATGTGATAAAATGCTGCATTATTTCATGATTTATATTCTTTACCACTTTATTCCCTTTTGGAAAGTGAGATGCTTTAGAATCATTTCTATGCTTCTGAGGTTGGAACATACTGAGTTGATGTTAAGTAGGATAATTGAACTTAACATCAATTTTCATGCAAGTCACATTCTTTTTAAAAATACATCTTTGAACTTCCTTAATTTACAAATTAGATCACTGTCTTAATTTGTATACATGACTTATTTTCCATATGAATCAACTTTGGGGTTTCATGCCAAGTCAGTTGCATTTTGAGCCAACTTTTCCATGAGAATTAATTGACTTAATTAAAGGTTTGTGAACCAAATGAAAATTAATGTTAAGTTGATTTAAATTGTAAATTACACTATATATAAGTATATTTAGATCAATATTTTTTTATTTGCTGTCAATAAACATGTTAAATTTTTGACTACTTTTCTGTTTGTATTTGCATCCAATTAAGAGAGGACAGTATAAGACCTTGTTCTCTAGGCAATTTTCATGATAATGTTGCAAAGAATTACTGGTTTTATATTTAGTTGCTCTGTTTATTTCACTTTCTCATGTTAATTTTTGGAAAAGACTTTTCCGGTTAGCTGATTTTCGATTTATGAGTTTACAGGAGCAACCTCGTTTCTTTTCACCGAGTACCAGTATGTTGGCATTTTCATGGTTGCTTTTGCAATCTTGATTTTTGTTTTCCTGGGCTCAGTAGAGGGCTTCAGCACAAAGAGTCAGCCTTGCACATATGACCAATCTAAGACATGCAAACCTGCTCTTGCCACTGCCATATTCAGCACAATATCTTTCTTGCTCGGTGCTGTCACTTCAGTTGTTTCTGGCTTTCTCGGGATGAAAATAGCTACCTATGCAAATGCTAGAACCACCCTGGAGGCTAGAAAGGGAGTTGGAAAGGCATTTATCACCGCATTTAGGTCTGGTGCTGTCATGGGCTTTCTTCTTGCTGCTAATGGCCTTTTGGTGCTTTTCATTGCCATCAACTTATTCAAGCTCTACTATGGTGATGACTGGGGTGGTCTTTTTGAGGCCATCACTGGTTATGGACTTGGAGGTTCATCCATGGCACTTTTTGGCAGAGTCGGTGGAGGTATCTATACCAAAGCTGCTGATGTGGGTGCTGATCTTGTAGGCAAGGTGGAAAGGAACATTCCCGAGGATGACCCTAGAAACCCAGCTGTAAGTAACTTGTATCTACAAATATGTTATAGCTCTTAGAATTCTGAAATTTAGTTGTGCTTCATCCTCGTGAGGTGTGACTTATCACAGTGTTGCTTCTATGTTTTTAGGTGATTGCCGATAATGTTGGGGATAATGTTGGTGATATTGCTGGAATGGGATCTGATCTTTTTGGCTCCTATGCTGAATCATCTTGTGCTGCACTTGTTGTTGCTTCTATATCTTCTTTTGGCATCAATCATGAATTGACTCCAATGTTATATCCTCTCATCATTAGTTCTGTTGGTATCGTTGTTTGCTTAATCACCACCTTATTTGCAACTGATTTCTTTGAGATTAAGGCTGTTAATGAAATTGAGCCATCATTGAAAAGGCAACTTATCATCTCCACTGTTCTCATGACAATTGGAATCGCGATTGTTAGTTGGATTGCTCTTCCATCTTCTTTTACTATTTTCAATTTTGGAGAACAGAAAGACGTGAAGAACTGGTAAACACTTGGTGCTTCTTTTGTTGAGGAAGAGCAATAGTCATGTGCTTCTATTAGAACGAGTGTATAATATTGAATTTCTTCTGCAGGCAACTATTCCTATGTGTTGCTGTTGGTCTTTGGGCTGGCCTAATTATTGGTTTTGTAACGGAATACTACACTAGCAATGCATACAGGTAATTAGTCTGGAGGGTATTTATTTTTCTCCTCGACCATCCTTTGTTATCTTTGAGTTTAACTCTTTCTATACTTTCTCCTGCAGCCCTGTACAAGACGTTGCTGATTCCTGCAGGACTGGAGCTGCGACCAATGTTATTTTTGGCCTTGCGTTGGGTTATAAGTCTTGCATTATTCCTATTTTTGCTATCGCAATCAGTATTTTTGTTAGTTTCAGCTTTGCTGCTATGTATGGCATTGCTGTTGCTGCCCTTGGAATGCTGAGCACCATAGCTACTGGATTGGCTATTGATGCTTATGGTCCCATCAGTGATAATGCTGGAGGCATCGCTGAGATGGCTGGCATGAGCCACAGGATTCGAGAGAGAACTGATGCTCTTGATGCTGCAGGAAACACCACTGCTGCCATTGGAAAGGTTTGATTGGTTTTCACTTAACCACCGGTCGTACTTTTCTCTTTTTATTTGATTTATGACATTTCTACATTGCATTGACATATCCAGGTTTTAGACTTTCAGTGTTTTGGTTGGAACTGATGTCTTTGGAAAAATACTGTATTGGTCTTTTGAAGCCAGCACGCTCTTGCTTTTCTAAGTTCTAATTTTTCACTTTAGGTTAAATTTGACTTTACAAGTTATTAAATACCTTTTTTCCTCTGTCGTTTGTAACTCTTGATAAATTGTTCTTGAACTACGGCCCAAGTGTAGCTGCAATTTTTGCTTGATGTTGCATTTCTGTTTGTTTTCAAAAAAAATGTAATCTCTATTTTTGCATTACTATGGGTATTCGTTTGAACACTGCATTTTTTCAGGGATTCGCCATTGGTTCTGCAGCCCTCGTGTCCCTTGCCCTCTTTGGCGCCTTTGTGAGTCGTGCTGCTATTTCAACAGTTGATGTATTGACCCCAAAAGTTTTTATTGGTTTGCTTGTTGGGGCAATGCTTCCTTACTGGTTCTCAGCAATGACCATGAAGAGTGTGGGAAGTGCCGCTTTGAAGATGGTTGAGGAAGTGCGCAGGCAATTTAACACGATCCCAGGTCTCATGGAAGGCACTGCTAAGCCAGATTATGCTACCTGTGTTAAGATCTCTACTGATGCTTCCATCAAAGAAATGATCCCGCCTGGTGCTCTAGTTATGCTAACACCCCTTATTGTTGGGATCTTTTTCGGTGTGGAAACTCTCTCCGGTGTCCTTGCTGGATCCCTCGTCTCTGGTGTCCAGGTAATGTCAGCAAGTCCTTAATATAGTGTGTCCTTCACAACCATATGATTTTGAATTGCTTGATATGTTTACTACAAAAATTCATCTTAATGTTGTTTCTGTTTCTGTTTCTGTTTCGGTAATATTTGCAGATTGCTATCTCTGCGTCAAACACCGGGGGTGCTTGGGATAATGCCAAGAAATATATCGAGGTAACCATGATTTGACCGACTTCTCCTAGCCACCCTTATGATTGACAATTTTAAAATAAATGATTCTATATTTATATGCTCTGGACTCTGTCATGGAATGCAGGCCGGTGCTTCAGAACATGCAAGAACTCTTGGTCCCAAAGGATCAGATCCACACAAGGCAGCTGTCATCGGTGACACCATCGGCGACCCTCTAAAGGATACATCCGGGCCATCACTGAACATCCTCATAAAGCTAATGGCTGTCGAATCACTCGTCTTTGCACCCTTCTTCGCCACACACGGTGGACTGCTTTTCAAGATATTCTAAGTAAAACAAAACCACCGGCTAATGCTCCAATGGTTCCAGTCTCCGCCGGTTCTTTTCCTAATACTGCTTTTTAAGTATATTTAGTTTGTAGCACATTTTGGCAGATCCTGTTAAAGGTTAAAGTCAGTAGTGAAAATTTTCCCTTCCCTTGTAAAGGGTTCTTGACAATGATATCGACGACAATGGCGATGATCAATCTAGAAAAGAGTTAAGAACTGCATCAACCTTATTGTCTCTCTTTTTTTGTATGAAGGAATGTTTTTGTTGCACTCTGCCTGCATAACTCTGGTTTTATGTCTCTGAAATTCATGAGTGGTTTTAGGCAAAATAGACATTGCAGGTACAGTGGTCCTGGATCTTGAATTCTTGACGTTAAGAGCTTAATTTATTATTTTTTAAATTAAGGTCTATTTATTTTGAAAATTATTTAACTACAGTTACTAAACTTTTCAAGAGAGGACTTAATTAGAAACAATTTAAATTTTGAACAAAATAAAAATTTTAATTTTTTTTTATTACCAACTCAAAATTTTAGAGGTCAGATCTACCTCTGTTTAAATTCAACCTTTTAATATTTTTAAAATTTATAATTAAGCTTCCAAATGGTGAAGATGACTTGTGCAGAACATAATCCTATGCATGGATTTTTACTTCCTCAAGTGCCACTCTGCCTTTCTGAAAGCACTCATAGTTGAAAGAAGCATAATTTTTCACATTCCTGTATAATCTTGGTCTGTCGTCATCTATCAAGGCTTCCACAGGTCCTATCTCTTTCTCAGTCTCTGCCTCCTTAAACATTGCCACAGATATCCTCAGCTTGTCTGTGTTAGTCACCACCCTGTGCACCGGGATCTTGAATATGCCATTACTCAGTATCTGCATTAATTATTTTGGTCCTACTTGTGGATATGCAGAAGTTATATGACTCGAACTTTAATAATTTACCTGCATTTGGTCACCAAGGTTGACAACAAGAGCACGAGGAATGACAGGAACCATGATCCATCTCTCATCTTTGACAATTTGAAGGCCTTCGACTTCTTCATCTTTGACAACAAGAAATTCTAGAGGTGGCTCATCAACATTCACGGACATGTCTTGAACACTCTTGGACAGTGGAACCCCATCAAAGGACTTGCTTGCCATGTTTGGTCTCAAAGTCAAAGAGATGAGAATTCCTTGGGACAGCAGCTTGATAACTGGCGAGGTTTTCCGTCATGAATTATCTCGTGTTGTAGTTTGGACTGTTATCCATGGATTTAGTACAAGAAGACAAAGGGTTACGTTTCGTAGGTTGTAGTGGACCATCCACGTCAATTCATTGAAAATTTTCTTCGTAGGGTATTACTTATTACTAATACTGGTGGAGCAGTGCCTGGAATTGTTGTTGCTGCACTCACTGGTTTTATTCTTGCATGAACAAAAAATCTTCTACCAAAAACACTAAAAATTAATATTATAAACCCTAGCCCTAACTTCTAAACCCAAACAATACAACATAGCTTTTCCGAGAGTGATTAGCCTTATACTGTGCTCTGCTTTCCATCAGTTTTTCTGAAGCATCCTTAATTTCACCTTTCCCACTGAGACTAACTGGAAGTTGACCATGTTTATCACTGCTATGCACATAGTCACATACACATTTTCTATAAAAACTGGGATGGAAAAAAGAATTGTGTTTATGGAAGAAGTATGTTAAGTTCCTTTCTTCACTATGTATAAAAATGATACAGTTGCAATGTGTTTGATTCTTATTCGACTGACCATAAGGAACCGGTTTCGGTTCTCTTTACAGCTATACCTGGCAAGCAGGGAGAATAACATCCGGCAGGTGGATGAACACAATGGATAAAGGAGCAACCGTTATCGGCTCGGTTGAATTTATGTATAAAGGCTCCAGTGGAGGTATGATACCTGATGGATTCACACTTAAAATGTTTCCATTCAGTAGCATGGTTTGGCTTTGTAAGTTCCCATCTTTTGCTGTTAGATGGTATTCCTCTCTTCTGGTTTCAACATCAGCCATTTGAGGCAGCTGGACAATCATTTTTTTATACGTGTGCTGATTGTGCAAAGTCCGAGACCTGTGATTGTGTCGAAAGGTCATTGTACCATTGAATGCGAGTTTAACCTGGACAGTAGTGGTTTTGTCAAGGTTGATCAAGAGTAGCATGATGCCTTCCTGCAAGATGGGAAACATTAGTCATATACCGACTACCGAGAAGGATAATAAGATTATCTGCTCCATAATTGTCATATGAGACTTACTAATTGTTTTGCACAGTGAGCATAAGAGCGTATGTTTTTCGTCCCATCCAAGCTTGTGTTCAGAACATTTCTTCCCATCAATCGGTGCCAAAGAAGAGCGCTGCAATGGAGAAAGCACATGATCATGCATACGGGACTTGGTTAACATACAGTAGATTATCTTCTAAGACAAAATCATGAATATCTTACGCTCAACCTCAGATTTCGATGTGAAATGGAAAAATTGATAGGTTGATCAAGTTCTTTAAGGCTTTCAGAGAAATAACCTGTAGTAGTCTGGATTTGGTACAAAGGTCTTGGTGTCTAGTAAACCATAATTTCCACCGATCAGTGTTTGTCTACAGTATGTCTTTGTATCATACTTTGCTGCCAGACCGAGCTGATCTAAATACCTGCATTTCATGTCCGAGATAATATCACTTACAAATCAATCACAGCAGAACAGCTAAGTTTATTGATAACAAGTTATTGTGACATTACCAGAAACTGAACACAAATGCATTTGTAACAAGATTATGGCCGCTATTGTAAGCTCCTCCAGCCTCGCCCACCCAGGCAGTTGCTGAAGTTGGAGAACTCTTGATAATGTCACGAAGGCCACTGAATGCTCCGATGATGTTGTCAAGAACCGAAGGATTAAGTATCTTTTCAACCAGGTGGGTATCGACTCCTATGACAGAAGAATATGATAGTCAGGAATAGAACCTTCTTTCGAGTCTTGAAAAGCTCGTAGAATATCATACAAGATGAAGTACATTATACCTGGTCCAAGATTGTATATGTGATGAGTGACCACATTTAAGGACGTGGTTGTTTCATCAATGAATTCTTTGAACCATTTTGTGTCATAGAACCCACCAGGTGCTATGACTAAGGGCTTGAAACCGACGTCCTTATATATCTCTTGCACTATACCTTTTAGAGCTGCTGTATCAGCCGCGTACTGATTCGCTGTGACCCTAGTTCCGACCCCATTCCCGGACAATTCATTTCCTGACAAGCAGAAGATAGCAAACACATGTAATTACCATCTCTCGTCCATCTAATCTATCAAGTAATGAAAATTCGAAAACATGTTTATCATTCTGAATAGTTAACAACAGAGAGAGGCTATCAAGGCTATCACTTACCTAACTCCCAACCATAGATGTTATAGTTCTTTCTAACGGTGTAACGTATAAAAGATTCGGCATTGGTGTAGTTCCAAGGTCCTATAGAAGGACCACCGGACTTTATAGATCGTCCGGCAAGAGCATTTAATCCGAAAATAATCTTAGCCCTGAATTGTGAAACATTAGTTAAATTGAAGCTCAAGAAATTACATGGAAAAAAAGCTGTTGCTTTTTTTTACCCTGATTTTGCAAAGAAGTCATTAAGCTCATCCCATCTTTCCAAGGGTAAACATCCTTCCGTAAAACCAAACATCTCAGAAGGTTTACTAACAAATGGAGTACAGGGTTCTGGATTGTCATCTGTACCATATGTGAGCTTGTCTTGCAATGAGCCCCCTAATCTAATCTTCAATGGCGAAAAAGCTGAACAATAAAGGGACAAATCAGTAATTAAAAACAATATCTTGTTATTAAAGTTGCAAATCCGGAAAGAAATGATTGACTTACCTTTAATGGCATTCAACAATATGGTATTGTTAAGGTCCTGCAAAGGAAAGATGAAAATGAAACACATCTCAGCAACTACTTTTGAACTGGGAAAATAAGAAATCATTTTCTGTACAAAACTTGTAGCACAAAGATTACATTATGTGAGTGAATTACATTATTTATAAGCATAAATCAGTTCATGGAACTATAACAACAATACTTTCAGCACCCAATAAGGGAAAACAGAGAGGAGAAAAATGCTTACTAGATTGAGCAGTCCAGCAAGACCCCAACTGCATGTCCCATAATCACATTTCTCAGGAGGCCACCAATCCAAAGTAGCACAAACAAAATCATCATCTATTGTAGCAATGGGAGCTTTCCCATCAATATAAACAGTTCCTTCCACAGTAACATCATCCCCTTCAGCAGCAGCAGCAGCTTGTGAACTTACAAAAAGCAAGCTGTAGCTTAATACACCAAAACCCATTTTCCAAATCTGAAAACCCATCTTCGGGTTCAACTAAAAAAAGAGGGGGGAAATGGGAAATGTTCAGATCTTGAAACCCTTCACTGTTCTTCTATAAATAGGCAAGATGGCCATGAAGCTGCTAAAGATACCAACTTTATATCAGTGCCACTCAGAAAATGAGCTATAAATGCAAACAGAGAGGGAAATTAAATGTAATCTTTAATGGTAGTGGGAGGGAGAAGTTAATATTGCCATTTTCATTAGTTCTCTTGGCAATTTAGAATAATTTGAGGTTTGTTACAGAAAATGAACCATTTTTAGGCCCTTGCTTTTCTTGAAGCAAAAAAGCAATGATTTTTTCTTCCCTTTAACTATCAGATAAAAACAAGCTGCATGTGGGAGAATCTGGGGTCTACCCTCTTGGTAAGAAGGAACAAGGAAGCCCCCAACTGTAATTTCTTATCGTCAAAAAGACTCCTTCCCCAGTAAATAAACCTGGAGGAGTGGAGGTATCTTTTCGTGAACGGGCCTCTAAATTATAAAGAAGAATTTGATATTGCAATCCAAGTCCCTATCAGTGTCTGTCAATTTCATAATAACCCCTTTTGGGGGGGACGTTGATTCCCCACCTACACTCTGAACCATTATGCACGACAAAATTGGGTTGCTGAGACAAAAAAGAAATTGTCTTGTCTTGTTTACGGACAGATAATTGGTTTAGGATTATGTTGATTATTCTCATTGTCTGTTCCCTTAACTTCATCAATTCCATTGAAGAATATGTCTAACACCGAGAGAAGTGTTTAGAAAGGTTGGTTTTGAAGAAGTAATTACAAGTATAATTACACAAAATAATCACAATTACGACTATAATCAACATCAATCATTACAATGCAGTTTGATGATTGGAATAAATTTGAACATGATCTTAAATTGGGGGCAGCTCGATACTCATTTTCTGGTAAGATTCCCGCTGGTTGTGCAAGGTCCGATACTTGTGCTTGTTCCGTTCAGTTTTCGTATAGTTGGATGTGTGTTTTTCTTGGACAGAAATGCTTCTGTCCGGTTTGATCAGTAGTAGGGTGTTTCCTTCCTGCAATGTGGGAGAAATTGGTTAGTCCGATCGAAGCTCGTATGCAGAACATTTCTTCCCACTAATCGATACCAAAGACGAGTTCCGCAACCGAGAAAAGTAGAGCATTCTGACTACTACAGGTTAGTAACATGTAGTAGTCAGGATTTGATACAAAGGTGGTTTTGTTCAGTAAAGCATAATTTCCGTCGATCAATGATTGTCTGCAGTAAGTTTCTGTATCATACATCGATGTCATGCCGAGCCGATCTAGTCTTCTAGGTACCTGCATTTCAAAGTCACTGCAGAAGGCCTACGATTCTTGGTAGCAAGTCATGGCCAGTTTACCAAGCGAAGACAAATGCATCTGTAATAAAGATTATGGTCACTGCTGTAAGCTCCTCCTGCCTCTCTCACCATGCAGCATCTGAAGTTGCGGAATTCTCGATGATGTTACGAAGGCTGCAGAATGCTCCGGACAGCCATCGAGAATCTTTTCAACAGGGTGGGTATCGGCTCCTATGCCAAAGAATATGAATTTGGTGGCCTATCTGATCAAGGACTAAATTGTAAGAGAATGCAAATAACAGGGGCAAAAACAACAAAAATAAAAATATAGGAAGTAAACGGATCAAAGCCAATAAGGATATCAATTGTCAACATTACCTTTCGGCCTAAATCTAATGACCTTAACGTGATATTTTAAACTTTAGTGATAAAAATGCAAATTTACTTAAATTTTAGTGACCATAAAGATCATTATATAAAACTAAAAAAAATCATATATTTTTACTATACAAAACTACTTACTATTTTGACTAATCTCCGTTAATACAATTATATAATATATATCTTTTAAAAATTCCATATAACTATTTATATTTAATTTATAATAAATTATTTAAATGACTACCTAATTATAAGATAATTATGATATGAGCATTAAATATAAGTGATATCAATTAAGTCAGTTATCATTAAAATTTAATGAGTGGATAACATGATAATTAACATAAATTTATATAATTATACATTTAATTTATTTATTTATATATTTTATTAATTTAATTATAAATTAAATTTGATTTAATAAATTTTATCTTTAAATTAGATAATTATATATTATTATTTAAATAAAAATATTTTTTATTTTATTTAATAATTATTTTTTATCCTATCGAATAATAACGCGTGTAATTAATATCTGGTCACAAAAGTGGAGTGAAGTGATGCAAACCTCTAAACAAAGAAATGATATTTGGTAAACCTAATCCCTTCTTGTCGGACTCTTAAATTTGAAAGAGGAAAATCAGTAAACCTAATTCCATCGTTCTGGTTCTGGTTCTGGACCCTAAGTCTTCACTCCTTTTCCTATTTTGAATCCTAAGGAAATGCTCAGAAGAAAACCCACCAAAATCGAAGTCAAGCCTGAAGATAAGCAAGAACTAGAAGATTCCCGTAAGCCCTCTCCTCCTCCTCCCTCCGCCGCCACCTCCACCTCCTCTTCATCCCTTCTCCATCTCCTAGATCGCTCCCACCCCAACCCCACCTCCAAAGTTCAACGCATCGGCCTTTCACCCTGATGGAAGTCGAAGTCAAGCTCCGCCTCCACGACGACGACGCCCATCGTCAATTAACCAACATCCTTTCTCCTTTCCACTCCAAAACCCACCACCAAGAAAACATCTTCTTCGACACCCCAACAAATACCCTTTCCTCCCAACTCTCCGTTCTTCGCCTCCGCTTCCTCAACAAGGACGCTCGCTGCATCGTTTCCCTCAAATCCAAACCTACTCTGGTAGATGGCGTCAGCCGCGTGGAGGAAGATGAGGAGGAACTGGATCCGTGTAGTGCACGTGCTTGCGTGGAGGACCCAGTGAGGTTGACCAAGATCGAGTCCAGGATTTTGAAGAGGGTTAAAGAGGAGTTTGGGGTTGGGGAAGATGTGGGATTTGTTTGTTTAGGTGGGTTTGAGAATAAAAGAGAGGTCTTTGATTGGAAAAACCTGAAGCCGGAAGTGGATGAGACAAAGTATGAATTTGGGACGTGTTACGAGATCGAATGTGAAAGTGCGGATCCTGATGGCGTTAAGAAATTGCTTGAGGAGTTCTTGAACGAAAATGGGATTGGTTATTCGTACTCTAAGATGACAAAGTTTGCTGTTTTCAGGTCTGGGAAACTCCCTTAGCGAAGTGAGTTTGAGCCTTGAGGTTAGTTTCTTGCATGGACAGTTTCAAAAGTTGTACTTGAAAGATGGTTTGCTGAAATATTTGATTATTTATGTTACTTGTAAGGTTTTGTTTGGTTGTTTTCAGTTGATTCTTGCTCTTTATTTGTATGAAATCAAGGCTGCTCATCATTGTTGTTATTTGTTGATATTATTTTTATTTGTTTTAAGTTTCCTGTTCACATATTTGTTTAAATTGCTAAGGT
Organism: Abelmoschus esculentus; assembly: GCA_035048815.1. NCBI lineage: Eukaryota > Viridiplantae > Streptophyta > Magnoliopsida > Malvales > Malvaceae > Abelmoschus > Abelmoschus esculentus. The sequence continues at coordinate 1,160,363 of JAUCBN010000032.1, forward strand.
TATATAATCTTTTTTACCATGCCAATAATCCTTTTGGAAAATAAAAAAACAAGTTATTGCTTAATCTTTCACATTCAATGTAGCAGCAACTATGTGGAAGATTATTAGAATGTAAAACCAGATTGTTTTATTATTGCCTTTGAATGTTAGGACTTGGGAGAATTGTTGACTCTTTTGTCATTCTCCGTAGCCCTAATATAACCTATCATAGGCCGTAAGCATTTCCATGGTTTTTTTAAAGCATGACTTCATTTGGGTCATCCAAGTCCGGTGAAAATGCTGTGATTGTCTATCTGCAGCCGTGCTCACTCAGCATATGGTTACATGAGTCAGATAGATGGTATAGGCGAACGTATTGAGTTTTAGAAATCCATTGTCTATGTACAGCTGCACATTTGTAATTTCAGAATCCATAAGTTCTTCCATAATGGAACATGGATGTGTCATCAATGTCTAGGCAATAATGGCAATGTAATTCATATAATGTATCGATCGTTGCTTGTAGAAAAGGTTTCTCTTCTTTTATCAAGATTTGCTTCATCCTCTTGAGAAGTTTTGTGAATTCTCTCTTTCCATGTGTCTAGATTTGCAGCGAGGACAAGTTCATCGGTTGATGTTAATTACTAATGTTTCCAGCTGCATTGCAATTTTTGTCTTCAGTCAGCTGTGAAGTCTCTTAATTCTTGCAGAGTTGATTTTGTGTCACTGAGTTAATCTGATAATATGCTATTCCCGTTTTGTAGGATGCCATGTAGTATGATTACCATACAAGCAATGGTGGAGAAGCAAGGTCGATCATCTTCCATGCAAGAATAAATTTTTCTCTTGTAATGCGATTCAGAGACCTTATATCATTGGCAACGGGCATAATTGTTATTACTCTTTCAACAAACAAAGTTTGAACAGCTAATTTAACAAGTCTTGTCTCTTCCTTTCTGGGTGTTTTCTATGAGTTTCCTTTGATTCTGTTTCAGAATTTTGTGTATGTTATGTCTCTTTTCTCCCATCTTGCCAATTCCAAATAGGTCGGGTGCTATGAATGCAAGTTGCAGGAATTTCCAATGACTTATGGATGGAATATTAACCATTTGGTAATGCTTTAAAAGAACACTACTACACCTAAAAGTGTTTTTACAATGAAACACAATCCCAAACATCCTAAAGGTCTTGTCTCCTATATGTTTCTGAGATGCATATTATTATATATGTTGCTGTATATGATTTTACGCCCTTATTCTCCTATATGTCTGGGATTTCAAGGACTACCTCAAATCATATTTCAAGCTATCTTCCTGTTGGCTCTGGTTTGGTAACTTACTAAGTCCCCATTTTGTTAGAAAATACCGACGTTATTCGTTAGTTTTTTTTTTTCAAGGTAAACTATGGAAATGATCATCGAACATAAGGAAATCGGCTTATGTACTTCACAAAGAATCAAACATAGGGGAAACAAGAGAATTCAACATGCTAACTAAGCTTATGGAATCTCTAATGACCCTTGTCTGCGCCTTCCATTCGAGCATCATGCTGTTTAGTATAGACACGGTGCCTTCTCTCTCGTGCATAGATTACCCAGAAGATCAAAGACAGCATCACAGCCGCGGATACAAGTACCAATCCGGTGTAGATCCATCGACTGTATCTGCACAGACCCGGGCAATGATCATGACTGATATCTGTGAAGGTATCACGCACAAAAGTGCAGTCTTGCAAATTAACCAGGAAAGGACCGTAGCGATATAGACCATAACTGACATTCGCTGCAGCCGACATCTGACTGTAAAACTGTGGGGTCAGTCGTCCTGGTGTAGTACAAATCCCAGAGGATGCAGAAACGTTACAGATGTATGTCTTCCAAACCTGTTCGAAGAAGGATACATGAAGCATGAAGTCAAGAGTTTCACTCACTTTATTACATACAGAAAGGTTAGGTTTGGTTACCTCAGAAGCATTGAACAAGCTAACTTCACCGGATGCACACACACGCTCTGCGAGATCGGAATGAAACGGGTTGCAGAGAACCGGCACCAGCGGACCAGATTGATTGTAATACAAAGGTGCCAATTGTGGAGGGAAATTACGGTTGGCAACATTATTGATGATATGATTCACAACATTTACAAGTTGGTGACTGACATTCTTGGTCTGTAACAAGGTCTCTTGGGCTGTTGCATTATCCACACAGGGCAGAATGTCATCTAATGCAGTCTGCGCGGTGGGATGCTGAACCCATTCATCCATAGCAACACATGTATCTCCGGCGACACTGTGAAACGAAAGAGATGATTTTAATTAACAGAATACCGAGTTATTTACAGAGAATCGTGGGATTCGAGTAGGACATACTTGTGGAGGATATTAAATAGACCACATAAAATAAATGTGCCGGCAACAAGAATCCATCCAAAGATGACCAGGCTGCATTGGTTCATGGTTAATAACAGAGTGCTTGATAAGTAACAGATGTTTACTTTGAGACTCATGCATTCGACGGAGAAAACATTAACCGTACTTCACTTACGTGTAGACGAGACGCTGCAATCCAAGAATCGAAAGCACTGCAGCAAGTCATCGAGATAACAGCATAAGAAGGTTGGATAAATAAAACAAAATGCTAAAAATCTAGGAGGAATAACCAAAGCAACATTGTAACTTACAGAATCCAAGAAATGCCAAGAAGAGCATCACGGCAGCAACGATGACAAGAGCCAATCCCCTGCAACATTTTGCATTTAGATTAGTCCGATGATCGGCATTACTCCAAGACTTTTTTTCTAATCTCAAGATTCTAAAAGCTTCAACTTACATGTGATCCAACCCATGTTGAATTCTGTCCTTGTTATCAGCTGTTTTAGTGGAAAGCGTCGAAGCAGAAGAGTTGATCTTCTTGTCGACATCATCGATGTTTTTCTGGATATCCGGTGATAGAATCGTCGAATCCACACTTATCTTTTTAGCAGCAGAAAGATAATTCGACACATTCCTGAGGTTTTCAGCAGTAAGGTCCGCCTTATAAACAGCATACTTCAGTGTATTTGTTGTACTGGCATGGAACTTTCCCTGACCGGTGTACAACACAACACACCCAACACTGCAATTCGAAGTCGAAATTTAATCGAGTAATCATATGGTTCTGAAAACGCACATACATTGAAACTGAAAGATTATAAAGAGAGATGGAACCAAGAGTTACATTGCAGCAATGGTGAAGAGTATGAGGAAAATAAGAGATAGAGCATAAGCTAGCCGAGAGTAGCCGTAAGAATCTAGTCGACAACAGCAATGGCGGATACAGAGGACCAATAAGCATAAGCCGAATAACACAAACCAGGCTGCAGCAATGACAAAGAAAGGAGCCGCTGTAAAACCAACAGACTGCAACATAAACCATGAAAATGATATTACTACAACAAATCAATGTCATTAATTTCAAAAGAAGGTTTCTTAATTGAGATTAAATCAAAGCTAAGGCAAGAACCTAGGGGAATAACAGGATCAAATCAGCCAAAAAACAAAGAAAACTCAGAACTCCTATGTAAAAGAATGATTGAAGAAGAAGAAGAAGAAACTGACAGCCCAATAGTGTCGATTGTTGATATTCCAGCCACCAGTGTACTTCTTAAAACCATTAAGAGGATCTTTCCTATGAGTTCTATTTTCAGCTAAAATCAAAGACGAGTTCTTATCTCCTTCATTTCCCTCTGCAAGTTTCCTCCATGCCAGCACCTCACTGTGCTGTCTCTCCCCAAAGACAAAACTTCCATGATACCCTATCAAAAAAAAAAGACATTTCTTTAAAGAAACAGTTAACAACACGAAAACCCAGAAATAAAAATCAAAACTTTCCTTTTAATAAAACATGTAAACGACAATGATACCTGTGACTGTGATGTGTGAAGTTCGGACATGTGAGGCTTCAGAAACAACTCCAGGTCGGAAAAGGAACAAAGAGAAAAGAGGAAGAAGAAACAATGTGTGAGGGTTTGATCTTAAACGTAACATTTTCATTTCACTATTGTTGTTTTCTGAATTCTCAGTTTCTTGGTTCCTCAGATTTTTCAGAGAGAAAGTGAGAGTCGTGGGGTGATGGAGATATATTACAACGTGCTAGCTTAACGGTTAAGAGGAAAACAACGATTATAAGTTGGTGGGTCCTTTATTTCGAGAAACTATATCATGATATGATTTATCATATTAAATATTAATCATCAATTAATTTTACCTTTTAATTAATAAAATAATGTATTAAATAAATTTAAAGGATAATATTTAATATAATTAAAATTTACCGTATCGTATATGTATCAATACAATATAATTTTTAATTTGATCATCACTTCTTATTTATTTCATCTATCAGAATTATTTGGTGAGAGAAACAAGAGCAAATTGTCTTTCTTTTATTGTGTCTCTGTTGGTGTTCCCACTTTAAAACAGTGAGATTAAGATTTAAAGTATGGAATTTAAGGTTATGGGTTGTGATTAGAGTTGAAAAAATTATGGGTATTGTTTATTTTTATGATATATGATTTAGGTTTAGAATATAAAAATTAAGGTTCGAGCTTATAATTTAAATTTTAAAAGTAAGATATAAAAAGACATGATTAGAAGATATAAGATTTTTACTTGAGAGAAGCTACATTTGAAGCTGGAAAATTCTACAAAACGGCGGCCTTAAAAAAATGGCGGTACCGTTTTTCTTACAAAAGTTGTAAGAAATTCGGTATACACTTTTTGGTATATACAAAAATTCTTACAATTTTTGTAAGAAAAACGATATATACCAAAATCCTTATACTTTTTATAAGAAATTCGATTTAAAAACAGAAATTCTTACAATTTTTGTAAAAAAATTCGATATATACCGTTTTTCTTATAAAAGTTATAAGAATTTCGGTATATACCGAAAAGTACGTATCGAATTTCTTACAACTTTTATAGAAAAAACAATATATGGTTTTTAAATTTTTTTTAAGACTTTCTTTAAAATCACGCTTTGAAGCTCAGTCTCATCTAAGTTTGTAAAGTACTAGCTAGTAGCTATAAACTCGAATTTTCCGACAAATTCATAATTTGCTGACAAAACTATTTCAGGGGTAAATGGAAAACTAGATTAGTAATTTATAAATTTAGTTAGTTGCGTAATATTTAAGATTATGAATTTATCAGAAAATTATATTTTTCTTAAATATTACGTAATTAACTAATTTTATAAAGTATTTTTAATAAGTTTATATTTTCGTAAATGTCGAGATTAATTTATATAAAATGAAACAAATAAATATCATTAATCATTCCATCAATTAGTAGATCTCTTTGTAAGATAAAAATTATTTATTTTTTTTTGGTGTTTTTATTCATTATCGTACACTAAAATTAAATTTAAAATTAATAATTATCTTTTAATATTAAAATATTAAATTTAAAAAAACCTTAAAAAATTTTCTTTTTAAAATAAAATAAAAGCTTGATTCTTGTTGTAGGGTTTGACCGGTCATTATTTTTAATTTTTAACTTTAAAATTTAAATTAAACTCACTCTCTTTCTTCGAGAAATGGTAAATAAATAAATAAATATATAAACTTTTTTCTTTTCAATTTCACCGTATTAACAATAGTTTATGACAAATATTTTAATATTAATTATCAACTTGATATATTTTATGTAATTAAAAATTGAAAACCTCACGTGCTTCCCTTCCACATGCTTGCATGTGTATGAATATTTCATGGGAGAGAGAAGTAGCTTTGGAGTATTATGGAGTTTCTTGCATAACTACAACATTTTAATCCAATTTTTTTTAAATAAACCTTGATTATGCTAATTATAAGATGGTGTGGATGTGGATATTTTTAAGCAGGGGTGGGTAAAAAAATAGATTATTCGGTCTCGATTTTGGATCCGGTAAAACTCGATAGATTTTCATCTGATATTGGTTTCGATAAGATTAGGACTGGATCTAAAATTTAGGTCCCGGTCATAACGGGATTAGGACTAGATCTTGATTTTTTGGATCCGGTACTCGGTGAGTACCCAATAGGACCAGAACCAATACCAAATATCCGATATTGGTTTTCTTTTGTTTATTTTTATCATCAAACTTTCTCTTTATGTATGAATATTATGAGTATGGCCAGTTTTAAAATTTTGATTTTCAAGCTTATGATATTTTAATTTTATTATTTAATATCATTATTGGTGGTTGATTTTTTTCACCAATTACTTAGTTTTTTTAAAGAATAAACTAATTGATCGGGTATCCGTTATTGGAACTGGTTTCCACCAGTAACAGGACCGGTTCTTAAAATTTAAGACTCAACGTGGCTGAAACCGGGACTAGTTTCAATTTTCAAGAACCGGTGGTTATCAGAACCAATTCTATTCAAATTGGCCAGGTATCTGATCTTACCCACCCCTATTTATAGGTATCTGAATATATAATATTATTTTTCGCAAAGAATTAAAATAAATTTAAATTTAAAATTAGAAATATGAGTAAAACTTCAGATAAAATATAATATCTATTCAATAAGCAAATATACTCATTCATTGCTCCAATAAATAATAAGTAAATGATCATATGGTAATGAGAAAAGAAATAAATTAAAAAAATGTACAAACACTTAACTTGGAACTAGGAATCACGTGATTGTCATTAAGACAAAACCCTCCGACCAAGTGACTAAATTAATTTCAAAACATAGAGAAAGACATTTTGAAATTAGTAATAATATATTCGTTATTATTATAATTATAATAAAATTTCGTGACCGAAAACACAGTCGCAACTGCATTTTACATTCATGGTGCTAACATAGAGGAGATCTATGGGGAATGCCTTTCCTTCTACTCATGCTTGAAGCAATATCCTCAATAGCCGATAGTCTCCCACTTCTTTTCTTTCTCACAACCTGATCAGAACTGTAAGCCATGCTCATGCTCATACTCATGTTCATACCCTCCGATCCCGATGATGACGACGACCCGGACGACCAGCTCATCGGCTCATCACTGTCCACAATCGTCGAATGCGACGTCTCGTGTGTAGTTTCATCGTCTCCGTTGTCTTGGGGGATCAAGAAATCAGGGCTGAGCGTTAAAGTGGTGCTTTTCCTTAAGAATGGAGACAAGTCTTTGTAATGCTTCATCAAGAAATCCACCTGATGATAAGATAAGAATTCAATTCGATTTCGATTTCTTATAAACCATAATCCCTAATTAAGCTAGATTTATATACCTTGCACCCTAGAGAGCAATGGATGAAAGGTTCCTGGAGACTTCTGTCACAAGAAGTGCAGTAGTTTACAGCCCCTTTGACTTGCCGGTTTTGAGGTCTCTTTTTGATGAACACAACCTTAGCACTGTTTATGGTATAGGCCTAAACCAAGTAAGATCAGTACAGTATTATGAACTGAATTTCAGACAAAATTTTTGAAATTTTGTGTTAAATTATAAAGAACTAATTACCTGAACATTAGAGCAGTCTATGAGTTTCTGAAGATCTTCCAATCTGACAACATCATGATAAACGTACCGACGAACTTGCAGAAGCCTGTGGAAACGGTGCGAGGGTATGCAGTGAGGGCAAATACTGATGCAGCAATCCAAACAGTAGACGTTCTTTTCGTTCTTCCTTGCTGTTTCATGGAAACAACACCCGGAGAAGAATTTCTGGGTGTAGAGAGCTTCTAACCATGCAGGCTTCTGAATTCCCTACGCATCACACCAGAAGAAAAACCATGAAAAACAATGAACCCTAAAACCAGATAAGAATTCTGATAAAGAAGAAGGAGATGAACCATGATGATTGTGAACAGTGAACACTTCCAAGCAGGCCTTGAGTTGAGCAGTATGGGAGTTCAGAGAAGAGAGTCTATTTATGGATGTAGTTCACAGGAAAGTTGAGGGTATATATTTATTCCTTGGAGAAATACACAGGCTTTTGTCCATTGGTGGGCTAATTATTTATTAATATAAGAGAAAGTTTGAAATGAGATGTGAGGAGAACGTGGGTGCTGCTGTTTCCATGTCTGCCATTGTAGACCATTCCTTAAAACGAATTGGTTCCGTTTATTACATGAGCCTAAGAACTCTACTTATTGCTAAACTAAACTAAAGCAGGTTCATCCTACATCTCATGTTTTTTCCCTGTACCGATATCCTCCTAAAACGGTGTTAAGATACAATTCTCGGGGTGTAAATGGTATACCTCTTTCTCATGCATCCTTCTATGTTTTCGTTTTAAATTAGAGAGTTTAGGGGTTTTTGATTCAAGGTTAGAGTTTGTGGTTAGGGTTTACGGAATTAAGAGCATGATAATTTTTAGCGTGTATGGTTTAGGGTTTAGGATATAGAAAAAAAGGGTTAAGGTTTAAAATTCAATTCTTTAGAAATTTTTGTTCACAATTATCTTGTATTCGTCCTTTTAAAAATTTTCTTTTATCGTGTGATCACATATTTGTTATTATTTGTTATATTTTTTGACACATTTTTAGTTTTGGGTTAAAATTATATGGAAATATTTTTAATTAATTTTAACTAAAAAAGTCAAATTTGTAGTCTCAATTTTTAGGTTTCAATTGCATCAATCATTGAGGATGCTGATATATAGGTAGAGAAAAAAAAACATGACATACAGTAGAGCCTGGTTTTGTGGAATAAAACATGGCAACAATGAATCCAACTAATCCACTACTAAGGATGGTTTAATTCCTACAAACAACTCATCAAAGCACTAATTTCTCAACAGTCACTGACTTATTCGGTTTGGGATTTTAATTATACTAATTCTATGGTAAGAGATCTTGTTGGACGTGACTTTAAGCCGCGTTTTAAATGATATATAATTTATCTGTTTTTTAATCGTATTTTTGTTAATATCTTTATTAGTGGATTCATTTTAAATTAGTGATTTAATGTTTAGTATTTAAGGTTAAAGTTCAGATAATTAAGGATAGAAAGTATTTTTTAGGGTATAAAATTTAAAAACGAAACATGTGATTTCTACTCATCCTAAACATAATCTCAGGGTTTGCAAAATTATTATTTTCAAATTCCTTTTATTTTCTTCAATTTTATTCATTTTGATATGAATTTTCATAGGGTCAAATGTATATTCAATATTTTAATTCAAGTTTATATAATTATTTTAAATTTTATTTTATTTTTTTAATAAATTAATAATGATTACAGTAGTATCTGTTTTAGAATATAATCTACTCACAAACTTTTTGAGTTTAATCTTGTTTCAAGTCCCTATAACCCAACAAAAATATTTGAATGCAAACTTAATAATTATAGCATGAATAAATTATGGGTTTATTATATAAATGCATACTTGAAATTAACAATTTTTAATAAATTGAAATTTAATTTTAAAATAAATAAATAAATATTTATGTTGACCTAATATCTTAACAGCTAATTAAGTTATTGATATGATATTAGCGATTTTAAATAATAATATTATTAAATATTACAAATCATAATTTGATTAACTGTTAAAATATCAATACTATGTACTAACGTTTTTTTTTTTAATTTAAATGTTCGTCTGAGAAAGCTTCTTCGATTTAGATTGCCTCACGTGGAACCTCACGTGACGGAGATCCAAAGGATCCCGACCGTTGAAAGTCGAAGATTGTGTTTTATGTCATAAAGATTATGTGAATGATAAAAGTATATTATATTTTTAAAAACAGAATTTTGATTCGGATTTTAAAATTAATATTATTAAAAGGAATTTATAAATTTTAAATATAAATTATTAAATATGTAAATAATTTTTATTTTTCATTTTGATTTCTCATATTTTCTTGCAGAATAAGATTGTGTGGTCAAAGGTCAAAGCATCAGCACCAGCAGCAGTATCTCTTTCCTAAGAATAAGAAGGGAGAGGGTGTGTCAGCGAGTGAGCCGCACGAGGGGATCTCTCTCAGACAACACGTGTTGACTGACTCATCACCGCTTTCTTGTCTGTTAGAAAAAGATGGGTTTTATTCGTTGGCTCAGCCTGGGAATTTTTTATACATATTGTGCCTTAGTTATGCCTGTTGCCTGCCCTGCCGTTGCGAGTAAACCCTATCTCACGTGCACTGCCTTTTTCCAGGCTCCGGATCTCTTTTCTTTTGATTTTATGTAGGTTGTATCCCTGGAAACTCTTGTAAATTACTTGTTCAAATTTATTTGCAGACTGCAGTTCTTGCATTTCAGAAGTACGAAAGCTGAGAGGAGCACTTACAGCGAGGGGCTTAATATCGTGACTAATGGAGGAGAAGTGACTATGATTTGCACCCGTTTGGTTACTTCCAATGACACTGCAATGTTTAAGGGATGGAATGGAGTTTACAAGTACTGTTATCTAAGTTTTCATTTAACTGTACTAGACAAACCCTTGGTAATTGGTATTCAACTTGAAAAATTGTACACACTCGTCAAGATGGTGCTCAATGATCTGGGATACAGCTGGTCAAGAGCGATTTCGAACTATTACAACAGGTGTGTTTAAGGCTTTTCTGGTTGCCTTTTTTATTTTCTTTCAAACTATTACGACAGGGCCATTAAGCTTGATGTCTGAATTTGCTGATGAATCATGCTTCTGCAGCTTACTATCGTGGAGCTATGGGGATTTTGCTGGTTTATGATGTTACTGATGAGTCATCTTTCAACAGTACTTTTCTGGGTTTTTTTGTTTTTAGCATATAGGTGAAGTTATCAATTTATATGGATTGATAAGCCTTGCAGGACATGTAGGTGATAGGGTTGATTTGAGGCTGTTTCTTGTGTTTGGAATGATGGGTAGTGGCCTTTTGACCATAATTTTCGGGTTATGGGGGGTTTCAATCTATAGGGTGGCCTTGTGTGGTTGCTGTTGTTGGGAATTGGTTTGGGAAGGAGAAGAGAGGGTTGATCATGGGGGTTTGGACTTCACATATATCTGTTGGGAACAATATTGGGTCTGTTGTAGCTTCTGGGGTGTTGGAGTTTGGTTGGGGTTGGTCTTTTCTGCTGCCTGGGTTATTGGTTATTGCAGTTGGGGTTCTGGTTTTTTGTTTCCTAGTGGTTAGTCCGGATGATTTGGGTTTCGAGATGATGGCGAGTGAAAACGAGATTGATATGAATGAGGAGGGAGAAACGGCAGGGAGTCTAGAAAAAGTGGAGTCTGAGGAAGCAGGGCTGCTCGAGAACAAGGATTCCAATTCTTCGACCGCCATTGGATTCTTGGAGGCATGGAAGTTGCCTGGTATGGCATTGCTTTTTCGGTTTCAAAGTTTAGCCTTTACTAATCTAAACTGACCCGCGTTATCGCATATTCTAGTAAGAATTCCAAGTATACAACATTTAAAATCTGAGACTTGTTTAAATGAAACCAAACTACTTATCTTTTGAATTAATCCCTCTTAATTCAGATATATTTTTTAACGAAGTATAAAATAACATATCCATTTTTATTAAAAAATGATTTTATTGCATGGAATAATCATAAACTTAAAAATAATTATAAACTAAAGATTAAAATATTAAAATAAAATACCGTACTAATTAACTTTTATTTCTTTAAAAGTTCAAATAACATACACATATTAATACAAATATTCATTTATATATAAATAAAATTTATTTATATCGTATAAAACTCAATTATGTGAGTTTTATTTATTCTAACACTTTATCTACGAGACATCATGATACATACACCCTATTAGCAGTCGAATTACCCCTACTTGAATTAACCCTACATGACAACATCAACTGTATTTGCAAGTTTTGAAGTTGAATCTCTTACTCATATTATCACACAGCAGCCTTGCTCCTGTGGCCGATGGCCATGAGGATGTGGCGGAGGAGGAGCTGGAGATTGAGGTGCATATGCCGGTACTGGAGGGGGTGATGGATCTTGGTGATGGTGGTGGTGGAGATGTTCATGACTCGTCGGTATAGGCGGAGGCGGAGGTCCTGGGTGTGGATGGTGTGGAACATGCGGAGGCGGAGGCCCTGGATGTGGATGGTGTGGAACATGCGGAGGCGGAGGCCCTGGGTGTGGATGGTGTGGAACATGCGGCGGTGCTGGATGTGGATGATGCGCTTGGTGGGTTGTTGGCGGAGGAGGATAGTCCATATTCCTGCTAAATTAGCTGCTCACTTCTCTTTTTCTTTTTCAATTCTATGCACATTAAAATGTCCAAGCCGGTTATCGTAGGTGCTCTTATATTAATAATAATAACAATAATAATATTATTTAAGTAATAAATAATTTAATTATATTTAATTAAATTCAATTCAAGATTTTATGTACGTAAAAAATTTTAATTAAAAAATTTATTTATTAAAATTAGATATACGATATAAATTAATCTAAATTAATAAAAATTTTAAAATAAAAAATAATTTTATATTCATAACCATTCATTAATTAATATTAGGTTGAGTTTCTTAAAAATAATACAAAAAATATTCCATGGCCAAAAGTAAATCAACGTGTCCGCTTATGACTGCCAAAGGATAAGACAACCGTGCCTTGTCTTAAACTCAGTCAAACAGTCGTTGTCATGAAACAAAGGGTCATCACCGTCCATCCAATCACTCAGTTTGTTCGATTGTGCACGTCATCTACCCATTGGTTCAACCTGTTGTTGATCACACAACAAGCTAACCTAATTTAATAACATAATTATATTTAATTTAAAGAAAATATTTTATGTACAAAATAAATAAAAGATATAAATATATTAATTTTAAGATTTAAAACTTAAATATAATTTTTTTAATAACTATAGTGTTACAACGATATCTGTTATAAAATATATTCATATACATTAAACATTAATCGTTCAATCATTATATTGATATTATTAGTATTCTAACGAGTGATCTCTAATCCATGGTTAGAGGGTTGATATAAGTATATAAAATTTAATATTTATGATTAAATTTATTATTAAAAATATTAAAAAATAAAAAAGGAGACGTCTATCGTAGTGATTTCTAATCCATGGTGTAAAACAAAGGCTCCTCTGTTTTCAAACAGCTCTGCAACCAGTTTTCCCTTCTTTTTCTTTCCCTTTCCTACGTAAGCCTGCAAAAGTAATTAATTTTTCCAAAGAAGTGCATTGTTCTTTTGCAGTGTACCATGTTGAATGGTTGATGGCTTTGTAAATGGAGAGCTCTCTAGCTTAAATTAGCAACATAAATTCTTGGAGGCAGGCATTAGTTTAGCAAGTTTTCTTGCTTAGATTGCTTTTCAGATGATTTTGGTATTTTTTTTTATTTAAAATGTGCAATACAACTTTGGATTCAAACAAGTTTGTGTTAAGTTGAAATTTGATGAAGTAGCTTAACTTTTTAGCATTCCTCTCGGTTCCGAGATGTAGACAGGAGGCAGCATAGAAGCTTCTTCATGGCAGTGGTTGAGCGTTTCATAATTGTTGGTCCGAACCCAGGTTACCAAGAGAGTTCTATGAAGTCGTGCGGGTACAATAGTCTAGAGAATTCTAAGCCTGTTAGCACCAGCAGATTTCCCTTGGATTACATGTTCATGAACAAGTTTTTTTCTCGGAAGTTATCTTTTCTTTGTATTTAGACTGTAACCCTATTATTTTACATGGAAGCTCTAGAATACGTGATAGGGAATGATACAATACATTCTTTTGATGTAGAGGGAAGCGTATCCAACTGGAATCTTGGTGAAGTCTGCAGAACACTGTGACCCGGTTACCAACATCGTCCAATGTCCATTGGAGGAATCTGCTATGATCTGCAGTATGGGAACAAGGTTTAGCAGCATAGAAACTGAAACTGGAATTCCAGCTGAAAGCAGTACTGCAACGAGTGAGGATTCATCAGTTGAAGGTGGTTCTAGAGATGTAGAAACAAGTAATTGTAGGAAGTGCTTGGTTGAAAATACAGAGTTAGTTGCTCCTCAGGTAAGTGCTGATTATAGTCCTGGTGAATCTCGTAGCACCCCCTTAATGGAACAACAGTCTTTAGACTCTGCCTCAGTAAATCTTTTGACTAATGAGGATGCAATCAATCTGATGCAAACAATGCTGCTTCTCAAATACGTCCCGAGTCGAGTATTTTATCTACTCAAGGACTTGAAGACTCACATTCACATAGGATATTTTTTGAGAATCAGTTGGGTGAAGTAACAATAGTCAATGATTCAGGTTCTGCTTCTCATGCCTCGGGACCGGGGACTTCTCACTTTTGGGGTGGTGAATCCATTCTAGAGGCAATGCCTTCAGTTTTAGAATTTATCGTATCCAATAGGGAAAGGGTCTGGGGAGACAGAAGTGTTCTTCATGTTGATCTTGTGAGCTCGTCCAATATTTTATCTAGTGGCAGTGCTGATACTAGCAATCGTGAAGCCAGGAGGAACAACAGAAGATTGTTCTCGGACGCCTTTTCGAGACACAGTTTTAGAAGAGTTGATAATCCCTCGTCCTTTTTCCTTTCAATGGATGATGGTGATGATACAGGGTTTGATAACAGATGGCTCCTTGATTTCAACGGTGATTTCTTTTATGATGGAGCTCAAGGTGATTCTGGTTACCTCTGCAGTAGAATGCATAGATTGAATGAACGAAGACGCCACTCACGATTAGAGGTAATTAATTGTGAAGCACTTGAATTTAGAAGTTATCGAACTTGCTTTTGGTAGATAGAGATATAAAACTTGATTTAGGTAACTAGATTTCCTTTGAAAATTATTTTGACCCCGTTTTCCTGGATGTTGGGGTTTATGGTCCCTTGATCTATTTTTTGTCAGAACATCTTTTGAATTTGTTTATGCATCCACGAAGTCTTTAATCATTCTAATCATCTCACAACATTTATCAAATTCTCTTTAGAATTGAAGGCAGTACATACACACATTTAAGTATATAGTGTGTACCAAAGTTGGGATGGGAGCAGATAAGGCAGTACATACATGCACACACTTTTATGAATTATCTCCTTTGACTATTTTTAGATCCGGGAAAGGCGGCGTGGTGGAAATGATGAAAATAGTCAGAGAACTACATTTTGTCCTTCTGGAATCCACCCTAATGGCACTTGTTCATGTGATTCTCACTTGAGGACTGACGAGCCGAGTGCTCGTGTAAGCATATCATGAATAGTTATGCTTGCTGAGGTTCTATTTGAGGTAGTTTTCTTTACCAACTTCCATGTTGTACCCGTATAATGTCAAACCACAATGTGTCTGTCATTTTGTCTACTCACTACTGTCCTTGCTGCATGAGAAGTTGATTTAGTATCCAAATTGTAATTTTTAGGTTCTGCATCGTCAATCAATAGCACTTTCCCTATCCACTGTATCACCGCCAGCTCCCGAATCTGTAGTTGATGCTTTCCCTCTCAGAAGTCGCACAAAAGTGAATGCAGCCAAATACGGGGATGCTGTTGACCAGTAAGTTCTTTCTTAGTATTTGTAGATTGAAGGTGCATGAAGGGTATAAGAAAGGGATCGGTTATATTCAGTTTCATCTTACTTTTAATAGTTGTCTCTTTGCTTATCATATGTAGAATACACCATTAATATTAGCATTGCTTTTCTCGACCGTAGGTGTCATATATACTTGGATGAATATGAGGCAGGGGACAAAATAAGAGTTTTGCCTTGCCAGCACGAGTTTCACATGGCTTGCGTGGATAAATGGCTCAAGGAGATACACGGGTACTGTTACTACTACCCTGTGCTTTCCCTGACCATGCATTTATTTTTTTCTCAACCAGGAACTTACCTCTCTTTTATTCTTGTTTGCAGGGTGTGTCCATTTTGCAGAGGCGATGTTCGTAATGGTGGGGAATCCTCTGTTTCAAACTTTGAGATTCCATCTCTTTGATCAAAATGTACATATGCAAACATAATAATGGATTCATGTACAAATTTATACCATGTTAGCTTCTTATCTCCTTGTAGTTGTGACCCATATGGAATTATTAAGTGTAGAAAGTAGAAGAAATGGGATTTTTGGCCTTGCATTATGATGGTCTTGATTAGTATAATCAACCAAAACATATATTTGCAAATTGAGAATTGATTATTTGTTCTATATGGATGTTGGTATAGCCTATCAGGATTCAGGAATGCATGAAGATCAGTAATTAGATACATAAACACTACAGATTACAAAGAAGAACCCTGTTCTTCTTCAACAGTTCACGCATTGGTACATCTTAATGGTTGCAAAACATGATAATACGAAGAAATGGTATAACAGAGCTTGCTCGGTTGATTTTTCACCTAATCCAGCAAAGAAGAGCCGTACCTTTGGTTCCAAAAGGGGTTCTGATCTTGGAAGAAAGATGATTCTGGATAATTTTTGAAGCTCTTGGTAGTGCCACTGCCACCACTAGTGCTGTTATTATCAAAGAGATTTGGATGACAGTTCTCGTTATCGTCATCAAAAGTCGTCCATTGCATCGAGTTGTTCTTATGTTTCTGTCTGGTAACATTTCTCATGCTCATCTCCCCTGCATGCTCCTTGAATTCTTTCTTCACAACATCCAGTACAACTTCTCCATATCTATCACACCATGACCTTGAAAGTCGAATAAAAGACGGTAAGAAATAGAAAAGTTAATGGCCAACTCTTATGTAAGCTAATGGAAATGAAGATTTTTCAGCATCCTTACTTGGGGAAGAACTTTTTGAGGTCAGTCTTATCCACAGGAAGGTTTGTGGAAATTTCATCAATTTGATCATTCCTAGTGGAATTACAAGCACCAAAAAATAAACTTAAGCAAATCTGCAGATCAAGAGTTATCAAATTACTCCAAATGAAGGTTTGGAGGAACGAAAATGCTTACGAAAACTTAAGATTCCGGTTGGTAGTGGAGAGCTCTGCTTGAATCCGTGATAGTTCCTTCTTTATTTTGTCTCCTACGACCTGCAAGTGTAACTCAGATATAAGCCAAGTTTAGAATGCAATTAATGGAACTTTTTCTTTCTCATGTTTTGCAACATTTAGTTGTGAACCTTATCAATGAAGAAATCTGATGGAGCTCCATCTGCAAGCAACTTCCTCTTGATCTGTTTCGTGTCAAGCCCCTCTCTGATCGGTGTTGAAACAGGCTGGCATGACCCCATGAAAGCTTCACTATCTGATCTTTCATTCAGAGGCAAAGGAGCAGTCTCATCCTCTGAATCATTTCTCCTCCATTTCTTGAATCCATTGAAACCCCATTGTTTCTTTGCCGATTTTGATGCTTTCTCCTCTGAACCAGGGCCATTATCACCACCTCCACCACCATGTCCCTCTCTTCGCTCTCTATGAAACGGAGTTTTAAATGGCTTTGTCTTTGCCTTGTCAGTTCCACTTCCATTTTCCTTCATTGGTTCTATTGGGAATGTTTCTTCTTGCATTAAAATCGATTTTGTTTCACTTTCCTTTCCCTTCAAATGACTATCCCAAAAAGGGTTTTCCTTAGAACTCACCATAAAGGCAGATGGTTTCGAACCGACCACATCGAATATGCTCTTCTCTGATCTGTTTTTACTTGGCTTCGGAGATGATTCAAACCGGAAAACCGAGGCTGCTCCTTTGATCTGATTCATTGCAGAGTTGTTCTTCAATTTATTCTTGGAATGCAATACACTGTCTCTGTTAACACTGCCATTTTCGTCCTTCAAGTCGATAACAGACCACTCTTCTTCTTGATTCTCTCTCGAATCTCCCAGACTCGAGACGATTACATCTCTGGATTCAATTTCAGCCCCTTGTACTGCTAACCGCTGCAACAAAGGCCTTTTTGAAGAATGGTACTCCTCCTCCGAAACACACTTCGCATAAAGCAGTTCCTACACAACAAACCAAATCAAATTCAAAGAACGATTCTCATCTAATCTTAAGAAATGAAAAGATAAAACAGAATGGCTTAACACCTGTAAGAAGAGCAATTTATCTCGCAATATAACAGGCGGTTCGAGTTCATTCGGAGAAGCAACGAGGGTCTCGAGCAAATGAGTTCTAAAAGCAGTAACCTCAGCTTCACCCAAAATCCCTTCTCTATGGAGACCTATCAGGTTCAATATCTGGCGAAACGAATCCTGCTGCCATTTGAGATTATCAGATTGTAGCTTGGAAAGCCTGAGTTCAGCAGCTGGTAACCTCTTCTTCTTGAAAGAAAAAGGGAGGATTTGTTTGCATAGAGAAGTGATGGAATCATGGAGAGTGGAGTAGTATGTTGGGGTGTAACTGTACACCATTTTTGACCTTTCGGTTCGTCGATAGAAGCTCGAAAGTGGGTTGAATCTGGATTTTCGAATGATGATTTCGGTTGCCAGAGCTTTGATTCTTGGATGTAAATTTTGAAGGGGTTGTTGTTATTGTTGTTTATGGGGATTTTTGAATCTTGAGGAAGAACTTCAAACGGTAACTTGGAACTAGCCGTTGAGACTTGAAGGAGAGCAACGGCAATTAATTATTCGTTGCTCAACGATGTCGTTTCCTTACCTTTACTCTTTTCTTTAATTTTTAAGTGGGCCTGGGCCGATCAAACATTATCCTAATTTCTCATTTTAAAAAAACTTTACAAATACTCATTCATTGATTATATATAAAAATTTAATCAAATAGAGAATACAAATAACATGATTATTTTGGATATACAAATATAAAACAAAATATTTTTTATTCGATCACTGATTTTCGAGTTTACGAGACAAAATATTTGATAAATGATTAATATGATTGTATGTTTCACTCGAGTATTATATTAGTGTTTAAATATTAATTTATATTAGTATTTAAAATATAAAAAATGATTAAGTTATACAACATAAAACTTTTTAAGTTTGTTATATTTTTAGATTATTAAATGTTCAAAATAGATGACCCAGATTAACTCCTTAAAAAAATTCAAGTGACAAACTTCACATAATCGATTGTTAATTTGAGTTATCTATTTCAGCCTTTCAATAATCTTAAAAACGTGTAAAACTTAAAGATACAAAATCCATTCAGGGATTAATAAATCTAATTGAAATCATTCTGAGAGATAATCCAACAACCAAAATGGGAGACTATCTTAAGTACAAAGTTATAACATGTTTCGTATTAAAAAAACACTACCAAATAACAATATTATTTTAAACCTTAACAAATACTTACATGGAAACACTTTTATTTATTCATCAGTATTTAATTCATTAACTGACTAATTCAAATCGAATATTACAAACACTTTGTCCCAAAGTGTTGGAATACCCTTTGGAATTTGAACCAAAATGTTGAGTTAAACCTTTTGTGATGACTTCAATCGCAATTTCAATTTCTCCCATACAAATCTCTTCTTCTTTGGTTCAAACACTGTTGAACATTTTACCAAACTTTCTTTCCTATTTTTTGGTTCAAACACTTGTGAATCCAACTCTCCAACACAATATTCTTTGCTGGTTCGCCTGGTGAAGTTCAATTACCAAATACATGAGATAGAATAAGGTCGAAAGGTAAAAGCTAAATAGGACTAATTCCACCTACATCCCCAAACTATGTTATTCAAATTTCATATGATCTCAAACTTCAAAGCATTTTAATTGAGATTTCAAGATAACACTATCTATACCGGAGAGAGATTATTAGGTGAACCCTGTTCACCACGTCATCTATAGTCCAAGCAATTAGGACCGTTGATCTTTAAATAACCATCTAATATCTTCCCACCCACTAAGTCCATGTAGGAAGAGGTGATGATTCACTTGGGAAAAAATTAAGATCAACGGTACTACCGTGGTAAACAGGGTTCACCTAATAATTTTTCCTATACCGGAGAGTCTAAAGAGCGGCAGTTTAAAAACAGTTAAAAAACACAAAACCGAAAATGTTATCAAAACCTATAACACTTCAGTATTTTCAACATTTAAGTTGCGACTTAAAATATTATTCGGACCAACTTAAAATGTTACATGTTCTGATAATTTTTCAAGATAACACTATTCATATGAAGAATCTAAAGAGTAACAGTCTAAAAACAACTAAAAATATTATCGAAACATACAATACTTTAGGTTGTGTATTTTTAACATTCAGATTATCACTTAATATGCTACCCGGATCAATGTAAAATATTATATGTTCTGATAACATTTTAACTATAGTATCAATCAAGTTATTCTATGAATTAAGACTCAATTTCGATATTAGTTTCGGAGTTTAAAACAATCAAATTAATTCATTAAAGTATTTTAATTGAAATTTTTAGATAGCACTATCATATCAATCAGATTAACATTTCTATTAGGATGAACATAAGTATCCTCTAAAATCTAGCATAAAACATATGTAAAACGCATGGATTAACTTAAATCCTACGTATTTTGGACCATAATTTAGGAACCAATTAACCCATCTAATTAAAAATAATTTTTAGCTCAACACTTTTGCTAACGTGAGCCTTAAGATAATAAATATTCAGCCATTTTAGTACCTCTTAGGTTGTGATTTTCTTTGTGATCTCAGCCTCTCATCTAATCTTTTCTTAGCTTCTCTTGCTGTCCCTCCCAGCTTCTCATCTTCACAGGCCTCAACTAATACGTTCCTTTGCTTCTGTATTTTTCATTTTCCCCCAAACAAAACCCAAGTCAATCTCAAACACAATCAAATTAAGAATTTAAATATCAGTCTTGATGCAAATATAATCGCAAAAACTCCTTGAAATAGATCCAAGTATTGAAGAAGTACCTGTAAACAAAAATGAGATTCATGTTTGGTTGCATACAAACAGAAGGTGGATTTCCTTGTGGATCCGATTGCAGCGAAGGTTGGTGAATCGGATAAGCCTCCGTTTGGGTGGATCCGTCTTCTTCTAGCAGATTCAACACCAGGAAGCATTCCAGCCATTGAAACAGAGATTGTGCGTCCGATTGAAGCTGGCTAGGAGGCGACAATAAAGAGAATACAATCAGAAAAAGAAATCGAATTAAATTGAAGAAAAAAACAGTGGAATCTGATTGAAAAGTAATTGAATATCACTAAGAAAGGACATGGAAAGAGCGAATGAAGTTTCGTGGAAGCCGCTCATAGGCAATTGCGTACGGATTTCTTGTTGATGGTGCTGATAAGAATTTAATTGGTTGATATATTTTGGTTATGAATTAAAAAAAAATTAAAATTCAATCTTTCAATTAGCTATAATTTATAAATTTATATATTTAATTTTATTATTTAGTTAATTAAAAATAATAATTAACTTAATCTGTTTCGATTAAGAATCATCATTTAATTGATCAATTAATTAATTTTATTTAATTAAATTAATATTAAAATTAAATATATAATTTTATAAATTATTGTTATGGTTTCATCATCCACCTAACACCCATTTGTCAGACTTTTTAAATTTAGAGATTCTTGATAAAATTTTTAGGTTAAAATTTAAGATTTATAATTTAAAATTTAAATTTGTAATTATATTTTTTTAAATTTTAATCATAAACCTTAAATTCTAACTATAAATTTAAAATTCTAAACATAAATACTAAATCCTCTAATATTTAAACCATAAATTAAAATCTTAAACCTTAAATTAAGACATTTATGAAAAAATAAAAAGAATATTATTATTATATGAAATAATAATCTATTTTCCTATTAATATCTATATTATGTGAAAATTATAGATTTATTTTTTATACTTTAATTTGATCGGTTATATAGTTTAGAAAATATAAATTAAAACTTGTTAAGTCAAACTTTTTTTTATTAGTCTTGTATTTTGCATAATTTATAATCCGATTGGTTTGAATATAAATCCCAACTACATTAATTTTTAAGGGTAAAATTACGTGGAATGTAGAAGGGACTTGAAGCTAAGTGTTTCGAATTAAATCGAGTTTAAAATTAAATAAATTAAATTTTAATTTAATTATATTTGAAAGACGAGTTTAAAGAGTGAAGATTTATCCATCATACTATTCGTTATTTTTTATATATTTGTCTCGTAAAATTTTAAAAATTTTAATTTAATCTTCTCACATTTTTTAAAACTGATATTAAATTTTAAATATTTTTTATTTTTATTAAATTTGTTAAAATTATTAAAATTTTAATTTTCATTTTTAATTAAACTAACTTTTTCAGATATTTACTCAAAATTCCACGACCGACATCAACCGTATCAATTAGAGTATCTTGGACTGAAAACTATTGGATCAGGTAAAAAGTTAAAGGAAATACCTTTTTTACCCATAGAGTCAATCAACCTTATCTGATTCAAAGGGCAAGTTGCAAATAGAGTGACATCATCAGATTTATTTAATTATTTAGGGTAAACTACCTCAGTGACTACCTAATTATTTAGGGATATTTATTTTGGTCACTTAACTAAAGAACTCGTTAATCAGGTCATCCAATTTTGTAACCCTACCTATTTGAGTTATCTATGTTAAAAATTTAACAGAAAAATTAATAGTTGGGTGGCCTGATTGACTCAAATAGGTAGGGTTACAGAATTGAATGACCTGATTAACGAGTTCTTTAATTAGGTGATCAAAATAAATATTCTTTAATAATTGGGTGATCACTGGGGTAATTTACCCAATTATTTATTGCTTTTTTTCTCAAATTTAAAATAAGATTATCCCAACGCGGTTCCACCGCGGAAAAAAAGCTTTTAGGTTTGAATTTTTCCGACAATTTATTTTATTTCTAAAAAAGGACATCTCAATCCCACTCTTGTTCTTGTCTCAACGACAGTTTTAATTATATTTTTTTAAATAAATTACATCTTCACTGTATTATGAATTATATTCGAGATTCATAGCTCTCTTCTAATAATGTTTTTTAAGATTTAGTTTTAATTATATTTATAATATTATTTTTTAAAATAAAAATTATGTTGTTAGACTTTATAATTTGATAAAAATATTTATTTTAAACATGCGAAGACGTATAATATGTTTATTTCTTTTAAGGAGTTCGGTTGTTGTCGATATATTTTGATTAGGGTGGGTAAAATTAGGTATTCGGTCAATTTAAAAAGAATTGATCTCGATCTCGATAAATACCGATTCTTGAAAATTGAAACAGTTTCGGTCATGGTCACATCAAGTCCTAAATTTTAAGAACCGATCCCGTTATTAGTAGAAATTGATTTTAACACTGGGTACCTGATCAATTAGTTTATTCTTAAAAAATTTTGAGTTATTGGAGAAAAAATTTCAACCACAAATAATAATAGTATTAAATAATAAAATTATAATATTTTAGGCTTAAAAATTAAAATTTCAAAATTAATCGTAGTCATAATATTCAATTATTTGTACATAAAGAGAATGTTTAATAAGAAAAAAAACAATATCGAATATTTGGTATTAGGCTCAGTTTTATTGGATACCCACCGGGTACTGGATGCAAAAAATCAAGATTCAGTCTTGATCCCAGTTATAACCAAGAACTAAATTTTAGATCAAACCCTGGTCTTACCTAAATTAATACCTGGTAAAATTTACCAAATTTTACCTAATCTGAAACCGAACCGGATAATCAAATTTTTTCCTCACACTTAATTCCGATAATATTGTACATAATTTTAATTATTACCTATATTATTTATAATTATGTTTGCTTTAAAAATAATTACGAGATGTTCCACTAACAACCGTCCACCGTTATAATTTATAGATATGTACGTAACTGCCCATACCGTAATTAACGGTTCACGCGCTATCTCCTGTGGTGTTGCTATTGAAGTGACTAGAGAGACCATGTTTTTGTATTCGTTAGATAAAGATGTATTATTATTATTATTATTATTATTATTATTAACCTGTAATTATCACCTTTAAAAAGTGAATTAGTTTAATTAGTATATACATTTAAAAAATGTTTAAATTTGTAGAATTTAATTTAAAAAAAATCAAAATCAAACCCTCCAAAAATAAATAAAAAGGAAATCAAACACATTTTGATTTTGACTGAGATTTTGCATGAAACCGTCCACGTGCAGTCACCTGCAACCTCTCTCATTTCTTCTCTTGACTCTTTCTTTACTTCCTTACAACCTAAGAAAAAAACCATTCACTGCC
The DNA here is from genome assembly GCA_035048815.1 of Abelmoschus esculentus. Taxonomy (NCBI): domain Eukaryota; kingdom Viridiplantae; phylum Streptophyta; class Magnoliopsida; order Malvales; family Malvaceae; genus Abelmoschus; species Abelmoschus esculentus. The sequence goes on from JAUCBN010000032.1 coordinate 1,184,391, forward strand.
ATTTTCAATCCACTTCAGTTCTATCCAGACCATTATAATTCACCATCAACACCCAGAAAAGGAAAAGAAAGAGTTTTTGTAAGCTAAGATATTCATAGAATCCCAAAAGAAAACCATGAATCACAGTGTCTTTGTCCCTTCTTCTTCCATCTCAAGTTTCTTTCTCTGTTTCTCTGCTTGAATTTCTACTTTTTAATCTGTCTTTGTTTTCTGAATCGTTTTTAGCACTGTTTCTTGCCTTTGGAATATACCCTTTTAGAGCTAGTATCTAGTAGTTGAAAAGTATGGTATCTTTTAAGTAAAAAAGCAAAATTCCTTAGCTTTTTCTCTTCTAGTCTTCTAGACTTGATTTTAGCTGAACTGATTACTGAGTATTATAGATTATGGCATTTGATCAGAACTCATTGCAGAAAGATCTAAGTTCACTGAATGTGGCAGGAATTGTAACTGAAGGGCCTCGAACTGCGGATGCGGTGGCAGCTACTAGTAATGCCCGTGGCAGAAACATTGAAGGGTTTTGTCCTAACCCGGCTGGGGAGCCCGGGACTCATGGTTCCATGCCTGTTCTGTATCCAGAAATGGTGACTGATGCCGGTTTTGTAAGTTTAGGGTATGTGAATGCAGTACCTTCGGCACCTGGTGTCCCTGCATGGAGGCCTCACATGCCTATGCCCGTGCCGATTGGCGGGTTCGGTTATAACCCGAATTCAAGCAACATGGTGGTCGGTAATGCCATGGAACAGGTGAGTAATGATATGGTAGCTGGACATGGTTATAGTCCTAGTTTGGGCAATAGGAATAGTGGGAATGGAAGTGATCAGGTGAGTAATGATAGGGTGCCTATAGGCTTTGCACATAGTTTCAGTATGGGAAACAGGGGTAGTGGTAATGTGAGTGATCAGTCAAGTAATGAACTTAAATCGAATTTAGGAATAGGAAGTAATGGCAATGGTGCCGATCAGGTTAGTGATGAGGGTGGGGATGATTCCGTGTCAAGGAAAAAGGTTAGGTTGTTGTGTAGTTTTGGGGGGAAGATATTGCCTAGACCGGGTGATGGGATGTTGAGATATGTAGGGGGGAAGACAAGGATTATTAGTGTTAGGAGAGATGTGAGTTATGATGAGTTCGTGCAAAAAATGGTGGATGCTTATTTCCAATCTGTGGTTATAAAGTACCAGCTTCCTGGTGAGGACCTTGATGCATTGGTTTCCATTTCATGCTCGGATGATCTTGATAATATGATGGATGAGTATGAGAAAGTGGTTGAAAGGACTTCAGATGGCTCTGCTAAATTGAGGGTATTTTTGTTTTCGGCTTCGGAACTTGATCCTTCCAGTATGGTTCAGTTTGGGGATTTGCATGATAATGTGCAGAGATATGTTGAGGCAGTTAATGGGATTGTGGATGGAGCAGCCAGTGGCATCATGAGGAAGGCGAGCGTAGCAAGTGCAGGTTCAACACACAACTCTGATATTAGTGGGATCGAGGCTGTTGATAGCATTGGTGCAGGTCAACTGGATGTTGGTGGGTCTCCTTCAACAAACATGTTGTCACCTAGTGGGAATTCAGCTACTTCACATGATTGTAAACCAGCTGTTCATGCTGATGTTTCTGGTGTTCAATTAGAAAGTCCTGTGGTTAAGTCTGGTCCTCAAACATTGTTGTCTCAACTTGAGGTTGAGTCAGGGCAGACGGTGCCCCTTACTTTGACTACACAGCAAATGGGATATGATTTGCATCAACACTATGCATCTGCATATATCAATCCTCGCCATGAAGTTTCGAACCATATTGTGCATCTTGCTCCTCAAATAGGGTTCTTGAATCCTGAGTTGGTGGGAAATACTGGTTCTGTATTCAGCCAACAGGAGCTTCATGATAATGCTGCCCCTCATCAGTACATTCCTGCTTTTAATATGACTATGACTCCCTTAAACTCCCATGTTGATATTAGACCAACAATGGTTCAGCCACTGATGCAACACCAACAATCTCCGTTGGAGCATTACCCTTACGAAAATGCATTCAGAACAAGGGTAATTTGGCATCCTGTTGATCTGAGACACAGTGTTTATCAGACCCAAATTCCATCAGCAATGGTTGCAGGAGGTTATACTTTCCATCATAATCCTCAAACTGAGAATGCTGTCTTCTCCGATGGGCCACTGCGTATGAATGAAATACCTACTCTTGAGAAGATACCAAGGATAGAGGACTGCTTTATGTGTCAGAAGGCATTGCCTCATGCACATTTTGATCCTTCGAGGAAGGACCAACGAGACTGTGGTGTAACACCTTTGGTAAATACAGATTCTATTTATCATAGTCTGCATCCTGAAGACTTAATGGGAATTTCATCGGCAAACAAAGTTGTGGTGACCCGAAGCAACGACATTTCCGAGCAACAAGCTGGGATTCAACCTATTGGTTGCGTTGATAATCAGGTTGAAGGACTTCAGTCTCTTAATGCTCAGAATGAACACGAAAGAAATATTTCGCCAAGAATAGATCATTCTAATCGTTGTAGGATTCCAGCAAGCCAAGATTTGATGGATTTGGCAGGTGAGCTGCAATCACCATATGTTTTGCTGCCTCAATACCAGTTTCGAACCGAGATCCCAAATGCTGGGGCAGTTGGCATTCAAGCTTCGGAACAGCCAGTGCATGAAGCATCAAATGTTCCGGCGGTCCCGAAACAAGATATTTTGAATGAAACATCTCCACAGATAGTTGGAAAAGAGGTGCTTTTGGATAATATCTTTAGCCAACCAATAGACTCCAATGAGGTGGTTACTTTGGGTAATCTAGCAACACATGCATATCCACCTGTTGAATCTCAAACCTTGGATTTTGTTGAAGTTCAATCTAGGAACCCTCCGTTTTCCGGTGTTGATTCGGAACATACATTGGGATTGGATGATGTTTCTTGGGTGGAGCAGAAGATTGCACAAAGCAACACCGAAGCTACTCCATCGAATGCTAACAGCCAAGCTTACTTTTCACCGTCAAATAGAGGTGGGGATGTTTCGGGTTCCTCCAACTCACTTTTTAGCAATCAAGATCCTTGGATTTTACATCAGGATACTTACTTTCCTCCTCCTAGGCCTAATAAAATTCAAACAAAAAGAGAAGGATTAGCTACAAGAGATGCTTCTGGAGAGAACCAGACAATAATTGGCGGGGAATCAAATATCCAATCAGCAGATGAAGTTCACAAACCTTTAAGTCATTTAAACAAGAATTCGAGTTCAGACCACAAACAGTCTACGAAAGGTGAGATATTTTAGTATTGGTTTGCTATATAATGTTGGTATTAAACATTTCACGTTTGGACTAAGTGTTTATCATTGTTGCATTCACTGCGAAGGCTCTGCTGAGGATCTGGTCAAGAAAGAACTACAAGCTGTTGCTGAGGGAGTAGCTGCATCTGTTTTCCAGCCTTCTTCTCGTTCCAATTCTGATATATCGACAGAGATCAATGCATCTGGTTATGAAGGAAATCAAGACACTGATGTTTTACCTACTGACATTAAAATGCAACATAAAGCTAAACTTGAGGTGTGGAATATAAGATCTGTTTGTTCTCCATCAGTATGCTCATTATCCTCTGTTATTTGTATCTGCCCTCTTTCGATGAATTTATCGAGCTGTGTTTCATATTTTTTTTCTTGACTTAGGAAATCAAGACTAAACAGCTAGATAGAACAAATTTTGATTTTCGAATTTCTGATGGCATCGGCTGCTTGCAGGTTAAGCTTTAAGTACTGTTTTTATGTTTTGTTTGTTCTTCTACAATTAACTTCTGTTGGACATTAATTTAGCTGTACATTCACTTTACAGATTATAAAAGACAGTGACCTTGAAGAGCTGTGGGAGATTGGTTCTGGCACCTTTGGTACTGTTTATCATGGGAAGTGGCGGGGTACTGATGTTGCAATTAAACGAATCAATGATAGATGTTTTGCCGGAAAACCTTCCGAACAAGAACGCATGGTTTGGCTCTTATTTTCTCTTTGCAAGCTCCTAATATATTTCAAATCAGTTCCATTGTACTTGTAATTTCACACGCTAACCACTTGCACTGTGGCAAATGCATATGATTAGATTGATGATTTTTGGAGTGAAGCAATTAAGCTTGCTGATTTGCATCATCCAAATGTTGTGGCTTTCTATGGTGTCGTGCTTGATGGTCCTGGTGGTTCTGTGGCAACGGTGACGGAGTATATGGTTAACGGTTCTTTAAGAAATGCTTTACAGAAGACCGAGAGGTACTCTCAGTTTCGATTGCTATTCTAAACAACCACCTTCCCTATACTCATGTTTCGGCTATACATTTATTTTGCTGTTGTCAGGAATCTTGATAAGCGTATGCGACTTTTGGTCGCCATGGATGTGGCCTTTGGAATGGAGTATTTGCATGGAAAAAATATAGTGCACTTTGATTTAAAGAGTGATAATTTGCTTGTCAATCTTCGAGACCCTCACCGTCCGATATGCAAGGTAGTTAATTTGGCCTGAGTTTTATGCAGAAGTTCCTAAATTATGTTTGATTCAAGAACAGCAGTCATTACTAACATAGGAACAGAGCAGGGTCTTGTTTCATGCATGTAATCATTTAAATAAATTAAGCAACGTCTGCTTACTCTTTTACATAATTGTAAAATGTTGTTAAAAGGACTAATAGATGACAGCAGGTCCAAGCTAAGTCTGAATTTCGATTCTTTTGAAACTCATTCAATCAGTTTAGTTCTCATCCTTAGTTTGTGTTACCAGGTTGGTGATTTGGGCCTATCTAAGGTGAAATGTCAAACTCTGATATCAGGCGGCGTGCGAGGAACACTTCCATGGATGGCACCAGAACTTCTGAATGGCAGCAGCAGTCTTGTTTCGGAGAAGGTTTGCGATTGCCACATAGTCTAGTTCCCTCTCATGAAAATGCTTTTTTCCTTCTCCCCGTTAGTTACAAACTTTTTGTTTCGGTATCTTCTCGAATTAGGTCGATGTATTCTCGTTCGGTATCGTGATGTGGGAGCTTCTCACAAGAGAAGAACCATATGCAGACCTACACTATGGTGCTATCATTGGTAAATTGCCTTGTTTATAAATGTAATCATGGATTCCATTCTTTGTGCTACGATCACGGTCTATCTCTAACCATCATTCGCCTCAATTCTTTCAGGTGGTATTGTGAGTAATACACTCCGCCCACCGGTTCCAGAATCATGTGATCCAGGTTGGAGATCGTTGATGGAGAGATGCTGGTCTGCAGAGCCATCGGAGAGACCGAACTTCACCGAGATCGTGAATGAGTTACGCTCGATGGCCACGAAAAATCCACCTAAAGATAGAACCCACAGTAGAGTTGACAACCCTGAGTCTGAAAGTCGATTTGATCAATCTTCTGCATATCGTTGACATCTCCTATTTCCTTTGCTTGGTCGTTGTAGGAAAAGGTCGTACGTAGTATGTGCTTGCCATGAAATGTATACAGGGAACTGACTCTTATACATATATATATATATGTTTTGATGAACAGATAGTATACAAATCTATGTTCTATTTGTACAAATTATAAACCTTTATGAATCAGATGATAGGATATTATTCGAACTTTTTGAAATCATATGAGCTTAGTTTATACAAACAGGTTAGATTTAGAGTTTAGAGATTATGGCTTATGTTAAAGGTTTTGACCTTTCCGAGTCTAATCATATGAGCTTTGACCGCACCATCTTCCTTCGTTGCTGCTTCCATCCACACGAGTTTTCCCCACTTTTCCACTACCTTTAAGATACCGCGTAGCACTGAGCCGACATGGTCATAATACTCATCGCAAGGCCTACCTACGATTCCCCTGGCTTCTTCTCTCCATCTTCCACAAATTCTCCATATAATATCCTCCTTTCATCCCTATCCAATCCAAAAACATAACCCTTTTCTATTCTTTCCTTTTGGTTTCAGTTTCCCATGGCAAACTCTCAAGAGAAACCCATCTTCATGCGAGCAGAACCGGATGTCGACCGTGTTGAATATGAACACGAAGTTTGGGGTGAAGGGCGTGGTTGTTTCAATCTCTTCTGCTTCAAATGGCGACGGTTCAACGACGTTGATGAATCCGATGCGTTGTTGCACCAGAGAGACGAAGAACACACGGAGACGTGGTGGAAAAGCAAACTGAATAGCCTGAAACAAGTCTCGGAGAAGATAGCAGGGCCCAAGTGGAAGAATTTTATAAGGAAGATGAGTGGATACTGCCATAAGCAGAAGTGTCGAAAGAACAAGTTCCAGTATGATGCTGATAGCTATGCTCTCAACTTTGATGATGGTGCTGATCATGGAGGAGATGATCTGCTTCAGAATTTCTCTTCCAGGTATGCTGCTCCATTTGAAGATGATCGACAACGAGTCCGGTCAGGGATGCAAATGTAGTCGAACATACAATTCGGCATGTCTGCATTTCATTTTTATACATATTGTTTTAGAATCCATGTTTATAGTACAATAATATTCTTTTTTTCCTTGCAATCCTTGAGCCTGATTGAATCAAATTTGATTTCAAGAAATGAGTACAATCATAAATGTATGGTTTATTAAGCTCGAGTTCAAACGTAATATTCGAAACTCTTCTCGTCTAATCCGGACCAAAGCTGGTGAACTGCTGCAATCCTGTTGCTCTTGTTTCATGTACAGAGGAGTTTGTACATGCAGATGAAGGCATGCTAAAATATAATTAAAAATTGTAAACAAAATCGATCTCTTACTGAATCGATTTTGATCCGATTCAAATCAAACAGTTTAAAAATACCTAACCTGAAATTAATCGACCCAAAAATTAACTGAACCAATGTAATTCGATTTTACTCGATATCCGACTCGAATTAAAACTGAACTATGTCGTATCTAATCGAATTGATCTAAAACCAAATATAATCAAAATTTAACCTGGCTTAAATTAAAATAATATAAACCGATGCTAATTCAAATAACCCGTTTGTCACCCCGTTGCTGGCTCATATTTATGGTAAAGTTATTGCTTTGTCCATAGTGTTAAATAGTATAGCGGCTTATCTACTTTCTTGTGTAATAAAACAACTATACAAATAATGTAGACCCCTAAGGCTACACTAACATCAGTTCTACTTGGTTTCTAACGACATAATAAATTGCACCAAGACAAAAATGAAGACATAGAACAGGATTCCAACAAGTTCCCAATCGAATTTCTTGCTACAACAAGATCAATGTTGGACAACAAGGTTACTTCTCTAGGATTCAACGTAGGATTCAAGAGATTTGCTTTCCTAACACTGAACCTCGGCCTCTATCTGTATATATATTCTCACATGAGAAAGCCTGTAAACTCACAGCAAAAAACGGTTCCTTGGGGCGTTATGAATAAACACAATCTTCAGCATAACACCGCCGTTTCGACTTACGAAGAGATGAGAGGGTTGATCTCAATCTCCGATCATCGAAACGGCGGTGCAATTTTTTGCCCCAAGCCTAGGAGAATTAGGGTCTTGACATTGAACTTGAGATTGCATAAGAGTCATGAATCCGAGGTAAGCGATTCGAAAGCCGGTGCCGAGATTCTTGACATCATACTCAACAAGGAGGGTTTAGAGACAGAACAAGAACAATGTATAGCATCATCACCTCTGTTCTTCCATGGTTCGCCTCCTAGCAGGGCTGTGAATCCACTTGTGCAAGATGCTCGGTTCAGCGACGAGAGGCTTGCACAAGCGCGTTCGGCAGTGCGAATTCCGTCACCGTCGTCATCATTTGGACGTAAAACAGGATGTATTAGGATGAAGTTTGGCCTTAAACCGGCAGCAGTCAGAGTTGAAGGATTTGATTGCCTTAGCAGTTAGCAGGGATAGCCAAAAATCCGGATGCCTTGCTATGGCTTAGAAATTAAATTACAATTGTATTTAGTGTAAAAATAGTTTACATTTTACAATGGTTTAAGTTAGTCTGTAAATTTTTAGCAAAAGAATTATTAATGGTAAAATATGTAAGTTTAGTATATATAGAGTAAAATCTTCTGATCCTAATCATGTTTTTTTTTATGTTCTCTATTAAATAATAGTAATTTTAAATTTTATATTTTAAACTCTAAAAAAATACACCACACCTTTAATTTTTTAAACCATAACCATAATCATTATCTCTAACCTTAAACCTACACCTAATAATTTAAAGTATCAATGGAGGCACAATAAAGAGGCAGATGATTTGTACTCGTATATATGTATATGTTATTCTTGAGTTTACTAAATTTGGGATAGAATGTATTTTTTATAATTTAGGGTTTAAGGTTTAAGATTTAAAACTGAAGCCAGAGATTATAATTTCTTTTTTTTAGTATTGGACACATAAAAAGGTAAAAAAATTGAAATTTTATAAAATTTGATTATTTAGTATTAGGATAAAAAAGCTTATAATTTGATTGTTTTTTTTTCATTACAGCCTATTTACAAAGAACAATGAATCCAATATCAATTACAGTTATGTACATCTCAAAGAATCATGATCTAATTCCTCTAAATAAATTCCATACCTTAAGAAATTAATGTACTAGACCAAATATAAAAGAATCAAGAAGGTAGACCAAAAATGAAACAATAAGGTCTCCACATCTCCAAACCTGTGTTTCACATGGCTGCAATATCATTCAAAACCCTGATTGATTCATTTGCCACCATCCATGAACGAAATCCCTGTCGTTGCCTTCGATTCCATGCTCGTAATCGAAGTGCCAAGGACGGGATATGATCGAGAACAGAACTGTGGATTCGACATCGATAAGGAACAATCATTCCTCCCGTTCTTCTTGGGAAAGGACAAGTTCCTTGCATGAGAACAAGCCGAGGAGCAAATACCCTTTAAGTTGTGCAATGCACAGCCGCAGTTCCGATGATACGGCCTCCGCTCGACCTCGAACTCTTGCAGCACTAGGCTGCCTACGAGGACAGAGCGGAGCACCGTCTCGGCTGTTGCTCCAGCGGCCATTTTCTCTCTTTTCTCTTTGTTCCTCAACTCCTAGTATATATATAAAGAGGGTCTCTTCGGGAATTGAGAAATGGAATGACAATGACTTTGTTTTTTGGATTTTTTTTATTACTTTTCTGGTTTTGTTGTTTATGTTGGTTAGACCATCGACTGTTTTTATGTCTGCAACCCAGTATAATCCAATTTTCAAGTCTTTCTCTGTATTTCGTAAGCTGGCAAAGCGTTGTAACATGTTAAACTGCGTGTTCGACATGCATGCAAGGATATGGTCTGAAAAACAAGCATAGAAGCAGACAGTGAGAACAAAATCAACACCCCGTTGGACACGTTTAGATAGACCATCAAGATTGTTTGCATGTTCTGCTTTGTAAATAAGATCAACAATGAGTAATTTTATCTAAAGGTACGGGGTATAATCAGTGTCGGAGTCGGGATTTAAGGTTGAGAAAGTAAAACATAAATGTTTAAAAGTAGGAGAAAATTTATAAAAAAAAATAATAATTTTTAAATAAATTTAAATGAAGGACAAAAATAAAAATAAAAATCTTTGGGTGTGAGGGGCGATTGTCCCTCCCTAACCCTTAGTAACTCCGTCCCTAGGTATAATATGTGAGCTTTGAACCATTTGTGTATTGCCATTATAATAATCTTGTCCTTTTCGGTGTTTCTATTTATACGCTCACACTAAAAATATAAACATAAAATTAATATTTAAGGTTATGATTTAAAAAATTAAAGAATGATATATTTTTTAAAATTTAGGGTTTAAAGTTTAAGACTTAAAAATTAGAGTTAAAGTTTAAAAGTTCCTTTTGTATTATTTAAGTATAAAAAAATGAGTAAAAATCATTTACCTATTTTTCGTACCTCCGTTTTGAATTATATTGTATGTTAACACTTGAATTCATGCATTTTATTTAGACATATATTAAGATTCGATACTTTATATTACAAAACTAAGTTTGATTTAGGGGGTAAACACATGTTATATTCTTCCAAGGGAACTAAGTTTAATTTTGCCTAAAAGCAAATTATTTTTATTTTTTCATGACATTAATATTCAAATAATTAAAATTTATATCGCAAAATCAAACTCAGGTGACACGTATCGTTATTTAATTAAAAAAATTATATTTAATATAAATAATTAAAATCTTTTAATAAGACGTATTCCCATTAAACTGAAGAATTAATTTTATTCTATTAAAATAAAATTAAAAATATATAAATAACATCGATTAAATATATAATTATATATTTTTTAATTATTATGTCACCTTTCTATTCAATTTTATAGACATATAATTATATTAGAATTATTTTAATAATTACATAATATATTTATTAAAATTAAAAATATAAATGATCCTTATAATTAAGTATTCATCTATATGGTTTATTTTTATTATTAATAATATATTATTACAGCCCTTGGTAATCTGTATGCATCATGGTCTGTATGGTATACCTTTCATATATTCTTTACGCATTTAATCACAACACTAATTATTGTTTACTTCAAGGATGGATTATGAGTTAACCTAATAATGTACCAGTTTATTTTAATTAACCAAAGAAAAGGACTCCAGACCGTCCACGAAACATGTCGGACTTGAGTGAAATATTATTTTGAGTTAGCATTTAGATTTTAAAATAATATAATTAAAAATTAATTTTAAATTTTAATTATAATTTTAAATTTTATTATTAAAACTTTTAAAAGTTATATCTAAATAATTAAAGAATTTTTTTATAGAATAAATTACGCTTAAAAAAAGTGAAATATTAGTCAAGAAAGCTTCCGAAAATGAGAGAAAAAAACTTTAAATATGGTGTCGGACCTGTCGGTGATGGGTTTTTTCCTGAGCGCCAATCGTATATAAGACCCGCCATTGTGCCTCCCATTGCTACTTTCTTCCTCTCCAAACTTCAGTTTCTTCATAGAGGAGGCTCTTGGCTTTGTTCCCTCATCAGGTAACTCTAATTCTACTTCCAAAAATCCTTTTGCTTTTTTATTTTATATATAATTTCTTCATTGTTATATGCACCGCTAGATTTTTGCTATTCCCAGTGTTTAGTCAAAACCCACGTCGAAATTCACTTAAATCTCTTCTAATATACTCATTTCTCGTTCTGGGTTTTCTCAGATCTGACGAAATTCAGAATCATGGGTGATTTTAGGATCTGGGTATTAACAATCTGCTTGATATTTCAATCTGGGTATGGGTTTTATTTGCCTGGTAGTTACCCTCTCAAACATGTGGTTGGGAATTCTTTATCTGTTAAAGTGAATTCCCTAACTTCCATTGACACGGAAATGCCCTTTAGCTATTACAGTTTACCCTTTTGTAAGCCTTTAGAGGGTGTTAAGGATAGTGCTGAGAATCTCGGTGAGCTTCTCATGGGAGATCGGATCGAGAACTCGCCGTATAAGTTTAAGATGTACACTAATGAATCCGAGATCTTCTTGTGTCAAACCAGTAAGCTGTCATCTGATGATTTTAAGTTGTTGACGAAAAGGATTGATGAGATGTATCAAGTTAATTTGATTCTTGATAATTTGCCTGCGATAAGGTATACTGCGAAAGAGGGTTTTATGTTGAGGTGGACCGGGTATCCGGTTGGTGTTAAGATTCAGGATCTGTATTATGTGTTTAATCATTTGAAATTTAAGGTGCTTGTTCATAAGTATGAGGAACCGGATGTGGCTCGTGTTATGGGGGCTGGGGATGGCGTGGAGGCTATCCCCACTGTCGGCAATAAGGGATCGGATGTTCCTGGTTATATGGTTGTTGGCTTCGAGGTGGTTCCTTGCAGTGTCATGCATGATGGTAACTTGGTTAAGAACTTGAAAATGTATGAAAAATACCCCTCTCCAATTAAATGTGAGCCGACTACTGTGTCAAAGCCCATCAAGGAAGGTGAGCCGATTGTCTTCACCTATGAAGTTACTTTTGAGGAGAGTGATATCAAGTGGCCATCTCGTTGGGATGCTTATTTGAAGATGGAGGGGGCCAAAGTCCATTGGTTCTCGATCTTGAATTCTCTCATGGTGATCACTTTCCTCGCTGGTATAGTCCTTGTGATCTTTTTAAGGACTGTTAGGCGGGATCTGACCCGGTATGAGGAGCTTGATAAAGAGGCCCAAGCAGCAGTGAATGAGGAGTTATCTGGGTGGAAGCTAGTAGTTGGGGATGTTTTCCGTGCCCCATCGAATCCTGATCTTTTGTGTATTATGGTTGGGGATGGAGTTCAGATCCTTGGGATGGCAATTGTGACAATATTGTTTGCTGCTCTTGGATTTATGTCACCGGCATCCCGTGGAACTCTCATTACAGGTATGCTATTTTTCTACATGATTCTTGGTATCGCAGCAGGCTATGTTGCAGTTCGTCTTTGGAGAACAATTGGTTTTGGCGATCACAAAGGATGGATTTCCGTTGCTTGGAAGGCTGCTTGTTTCTTCCCTGGTATTGCCTTTTTGATTCTAACCATTTTGAATTTCCTGTTGTGGGGAAGTCACAGCACAGGAGCTATTCCATTTTCTCTCTTTGTTATTCTACTTTTACTTTGGTTCTGTATCTCGGTTCCACTCACCCTAGTTGGTGGATACTTTGGGGCTAAAGCACCTCATATCGAATACCCTGTTCGAACCAACCAGATTCCCCGTGAAATCCCAGCTCAAAGGTACCCATCTTGGCTGTTAGTTCTCGGTGCCGGAACTCTACCTTTTGGTACCCTTTTCATCGAGCTTTTCTTCATCATGTCTAGCATCTGGATGGGACGAGTTTACTACGTCTTTGGGTTTCTGTTCATTGTTCTGATCTTACTCGTTGTGGTTTGTGCTGAAGTGTCTTTGGTGCTAACTTACATGCATCTCTGCGTGGAGGACTGGAAATGGTGGTGGAAATCATTCTTTGCATCCGGTTCAGTTGCCATCTACATCTTCCTCTACTCCGTAAACTATCTCATTTTCGATCTTAAGAGCTTGAGTGGACCAGTCTCGGCTACTCTCTACTTGGGGTATTCTCTTTTCATGGTTCTTGCAATCATGTTCGCAACCGGCACCGTCGGATTCCTTTCTTCTTTCTGGTTCGTGCATTATTTATTCTCTTCGGTAAAGCTGGATTGAAGAAGCTTCTTCAAACAGTCTGAATGTAAGAATAATAAATTTTCACAGTTTTGCTTTATTCTTTATTATAGATTTGCATTGTGATTGTATTGGAGGCCGTTTTGGCATTTGGGTTGTGCTGGTAAACTTTGTTCTGGTAATTATACTGTTTTATCAATGTTGGCTTCATCCATCATTGATACTAATTAAAATTTTATATATTTAAATTTTATTATGAATATTAAAACAATTTTTAATATTCTCGGCTACCTCGGTTTCAGTAACTGTGGGGCTAATGAACTTAGTGGGGTGCTGGTTTGGTTCCATGCCATGCTGCCATGGTGCAGGTGGGTAGCCGGTAGTACAAGTTTGGGGGAAGGAGTGGTGGGTGTGTAGCCATTCTCGGCGCAACCAAGATGATGTTGAGTTTTACTCTTGTTTCCGGCCACCTCGGGTAGTACTCTTTGGTGTCGATTGTGCACCAGTTTCCAGTTTTACTCTTGTTTGCAGGGATTGAACTAGCAATGACTTGCAGGGACATGAATTCAGAGGGAGAGTCATTTGTGATGTTAATATGTGCTGCAGTTTCACTTGTAGAGTCAAGTGCAGCACCTTTTGTTTGTGGAATGCTAGTGCATGTGCTTCTTAAACTAAGGACACTATAGAAGCAACAAATGCAGAATTTCCTTTCTGAATTGCAGAAATTGTAATGTTTATGTATACAGAATGGTGATAACAGCAGATAAAAAAAAATGCACAACTATATAATCACCTAAAGAGGAGGACAAAGGAGGGAAACCAAAACAAGCAGGAAAGAAGAGAAGTGATGACAATGAGAAATTTGCTGAGAGGATTCTACTAATGTATCTTGGTCCCAAATGGTCACTTACGAGCTTTGTTTGAATTATCTTTGATTCGGTTTTTCGAGTTGTGCTTTGGGATATCGGAGCCTCAACATATTCCTTTATCCGAATGGATTTCGAGTACGAAAAGAATTCGGAGGATTAGATGTCGAATGTGCACCCATAGGTTGGTGATCTGCGCTTGAGGAGCTCGATATAAAGTTACTACCATCAAAGCCACTGATTCCTTGTGGTCTGCAATGATATCATACAAAATCTTAACCAGAAAAGTTAATAATAACAAAACATTTCTTTTAAGACCGATCAACATGCAAGAATTCTGTCTTAATACTCTGTGATGCATGCAGATAATATAAAATAGGGAAAATTAAAACGTCACCTCGAAGGTGGCAAACCAAAGTGTGATTGATCTCCCATATATGGTGCTAACATCATAAAAATCATAATAAGCATAAGAAAAACCATGTTAATATTAAAAATTAGCATAATTAGAAGAGAAGTGAGTTTACTGTAAGGCATAGCTGATGTGAAAGGTGACTCTAGAGTCATTGGAGATGGTGAGATATATGATGAATGAGACGTCATTGTTGAAGAAAGGGGATTCAAACCGTATGCATGAGACCAGACGGTCGGATCTTGGACAGTAGGGAGGGCTCCTTGATAAGATGCAATTGAAGGAAACTGCAGAAGAAATAACAGTTAGCAAATGAAGGTTAGAAAGGAACAAGATAAAAGAAAGCTATGTAATTGTTAGCAATATGTTGTATGTGATGCTTACTGCTGGGACTTGTGCCGGAGTGGTATCGGTATCAAACGGACTCGTCTTTGCAGTACTTGGGAATGCTACCACCTGCTGTGAACATATAGATACAGTTTAAAATCTCCGATATACAAGCAAGAACTAACATAGCAGTTAGAGAACTCGAAGTTCCAAGAGCACAAGATACCACTGCATTAGGATAATATTGCCAGCCAAATCCCATTCCATGTGGTTGAGCATTTTGCCAACTCGGAAATGCTGCAAGGGCTGAACCATAGCTTGCTGTAAAGAGATGCTGTAAAGAAAGCGGCATATACTGTCAAGAGAGTTCATGAATATCCGAGACAATTGAAGGCAAAAGCATCACCTGGGGAAGTTCCTTTCTTTCGTTAGACTTTGTTTGTGCTGGAGGCTGCACTCCAACTTCATATGTTGTTTCCGTAACAGATGTTGAGGTGGCTTGAGATGATTGTGCAGTAGGTGCAATGGTCAATTGTAGAGCATTATGCATCAGGAATGAAGTACCATGCTGCAAAGATTAACACAAAGCAACGGGTTTAACAAGTGAAACGGGGGTATATTCTTCATGTTTATTTAGTTTCCAACAACTGCCGATCAACTCTAATGGTAACCTGGTTATTTGAATTCGATGCTTCAACTGCTTGAGTACTCGGATGTGCAGAAAAGTTACTATCAGAAGCAGGGTACAGAGAAAGCTGATGTTGTTGCATGCCGGGAAAGCCATGCCCCTGAGAAGATTTGAACTTGTAGTCACCAATAAAATCAGTTGTTGCTTGAAGGACTGGATTGAAAGGGTTTTGCCGGACATTTCCAACCTGTGGAACTGTTGAAGAATCAACCTTACTTGTCAACGCTAGCAATTGTGGTGCAGATGTTACTGTAGAAAAAACATCTAATGAAATGTTCTGTCCAGATGCAGTAGATGGAGCACTTGTGGTGCCTGGTGCTGCAGACACACTATCAACAGGTACCACTGATAAATCTGACAAATCAAAGAGTAAAGCCTCCAAAGAATTTGCATTAGAGGCAGGAGGTGCTTTTTCCTTTGAAGAGAAGTCATCTGAGGACCGGATACCATGATCACTTGATGGAGGCACTTGCTGCACATTCGGTGCTGCCACCTCATTGGACGGCTCGGAATCCATACTGAAATCAATCAAACTTTCCACTTCACCCGATGATGCATTCTTCTGCAAAGTGAAAAATTAACAGTGATGCATAAAAATGTTCTTAAAAACTACATCTAAATACAGAAACTGCGGAAAAAATAATCGGGTGTAAAAAATCCATGCTGCAAGCAAAGAAAATGTACTCCTCAGCTTCTCATGAGTACAACTTTTTTCGGCCAATCTCACAATTAAAATTTTACTCTATGAAACCAGTTCATTCAAAAATCTATTGAAATTATTAAGCTATTTCAATAAATGGTTCAAATATGCACATGGAATCCTATGCAGTGTTTCATATCTGAATTACAAAAATGAAACTTCTCTTTTGAGAGGAAATGAATAAAATCTGGTTGGGGAAATACTAAGGATCAGACAGTTTCTAAGCAGCCACTACTCGGTACACACTACATATGCTATTGATTCATATGATGCACTTATGTTTAAGAAACCAGTACTGTTTATTAGAAACCAAATAAAAGAACAACAAAACCACAAGCCTCTGAAATGAAACACCATTAGAGCCATAGTTAAATGAGAAAGTAGCAGCAACAGTTTCACCTTGTTTTCAGCAGAACAATCAGGATCCCTTCCAGCATTTTCATTTGAATGCTCACCCACCTGTACGGCAGGAGCAGTCTCCCCCAAGTTATCTCTAACCGGCCTCTCCACTAGAGAAATAGACCTCTCTAATTGGTGGCTCAATGACTGGCTTCGTGCCAGAGGTTCTCTATTTGAAAAGTTCGGGGTATCCTGTTGCATGGCACTTCTAGAACTCTCAAGTCTGAGCCTGTTGTCAACAATCTCGATGCGCATAGAACTTCTACGGCCACTTCCAAATCTTGAATTTTCTTCAGGATATAGAGGACTTCTTCCCTCCTTATAGAAAACCCTAACAGCACCTCTTCCAGAAGGACTAGATCCTTCATTTGAACTCCATTCCTGGCTATCTTCATGAAGTGGACCTCTGGATCTACCACTAGACACAATACCCCTCCAGCTTTCAGAAGAATTCACCCTGTGTAACTGTAATAAAAATGTTCAGGGACCTAAAATCATTGGGGTGACATTTGAATTTAAAGCACACAGAATTTTGTTAACTGTACCAGAGGTACAAAATTAACATGCTAACAGCTGATCAATATTGGATACCAATCTTACATTAGGAAGACTCTCCCTCCTCTCCCCTCTCTCCCTCTCACCAGCATATCTCCTTTCCACATAGATTTGCCTGATGAAATCTCGGAGCTTATGAAGATTACTGAAAGCAAACATATACAGATCAGGACACTTCTCTAATGGTGCATCGAAAAACTAAAAAGAAGGACGTTCAATAACCTGCCATCGGGAAAAGAATGAACTTGAGGATCCCATGCTTTGAAGTAAATTTGTCTCGTCCGCTGCGAAAAGTTAGGAAATAAGTTAGACAATGGAGAAGAAAGAAAATCAGTCATGACTAACTATGCATGCTGACCTCATTGCCTGCTGCTTGAAGAGCAGTCACTTCTTCTTCACTAAATTTTCCCAATGATATTGATTTGACTCGATGAGTAAATTCCCGACTGAAACAATCAAACAATCCATATTGTAAACTATGAACTGAACTAGGAATCTTTACAAAACCATATTTTACCCTCATTGTAATTGTGATAAGAAGTGTGTATATATGATATGTGCAAATTTAACTCAAGAAACTCAAGAAGGTAACAGAAGCAACGTCATATGCTAAAACTTACTGTATTCCACTACAGTTGGTGCAAACAAAAGTCAAGAAAGTGGTGCAAACGTATTGGGGACCCTGCCAAGAGGAAAGCATTAATTAATGTTAATACTTGAGTTTTCTTTCAATGGATATATTCTTGAAATTATATTGATATTTGGGCTGATACAAATGTGAAAACAAAAAGATTTGAGGTGCATAGAGAATTCATTTGATGATAACACCACAAAGAGGGCATTTTGCCAAAGTCTGCCAAGAGCCAAAAAGTACATTTCCAGACTGCAAAGACAGCAAATTATAGTGTTTCTTTGCTGGTCGTTGGAGGAACTTGGTTTCCATTATTATTTATCACAACAATGAATTAACTCTTTTCTCTACATGATTGTTTCTTTGTGTTAGATATTATTCCGAGTAAATAGTGGTCATATAACTAATTCAAATGATGAAAATATTTGGCATACTAGGCTGTTGAGGCATCTATAATAATATAAAAATGAGTGACTGAGTTAGTGTTAACCAGAAACCGATTCACCAACAACTAGATGGTCTAGGCACTAGATCGCTTAAGCAAGTTCAGGGATTCGAATATGTTTTGGTCCAAGTGAAAGATTAGTGTTTTCACAAATCTTGGTGATGATAAGAACATTGATCGAGATCACCCTGTGGAGAATACCGATCATCATAATGACTAAAACGATGATCAAGTGTTGATCTTACCAAATGAAAATAAGTTAACTCATCAAGGATTCTTGTATCAGGTGTTTCCCAGATATGTCATTCAAATGTCATAGTTTGAATCTCCTAGAACAATTTTCATATAAAGCTCACTTTTCATTCTAAAAACATGTAGGAATCTGAACCATCCTTCTAAAAAAACATCTTGAAGCAATTGTCTTCATCAGAAATCGATTTTATTTATCTCAGAACATTTCGAAAGCTATTAAAACCATTCCAATAACAATTTTAATCGTTTAAACAAGAATTTCTGGGAAAATTAACACCAAAAGGATTAAAGGCTAATGTAAATGATGATTCGATTTGAAAACAATTGAACTCTAAAAATATAAACAAAGAACATACCAAAATATTGCAGTTGATGCATCTTTTATTCTCTGGGAGTTTGAGCAAACCCCGAATCGTCCTCTCCATTCTTTCATCATCCTTTACCTTCTTTCTGCTCCCCATTTTCTCTGCAAAGAAATAAAAGGCGAACTTTCACTCTCCTGCAATCGAAACGAATGGAAACCCCAAATCATTAGAGATACAATCATATAGATAAGGATCAACATAATAACGACGACGATAACAATAATAATAAATTCAAGCTTGTTACATCATTTTGGTAAATCGAGGTAACAAGATCAAACCCATATTCAAATTTTATCATAAAAATTGAATTTTCTTTTCAAAATTTCTTGATTTTCTTAAGAAACAAACGAGAATGGTAAATAAATGTGAAATATACTTTAAGCATAAGCTAGAGAAAACAGGGAGATCAAAATATGAACAAGAAAAAAGAAAAAGAAAATTTATAAAATGAGAAATTTTCCCGGAAAAAGTGGTTTCAAGACCGTTATGAACCGTTGAACTTGAATCCGCACTTTTTTCTGGCCTTTCACAGCCGGTGAAAACTAAAATAATAATATTATAATAAATAATAATTTAAATAATATTTTAAAAATAAATGATATGATAATATAAGATCTTATTTTTTTAGAAGATAATACAATATCTTAAAAGTGTTTTAATAAGCGATGAAAATAGACTCTTTAATTTATATTTAAAAAACTAAACGTAAAAAATTAAAATTTAAGATCATGAATAAACTAATATTATGTTAAAAAATTCGATAAACTAAAAACAAATTAAATGATTATATAAAATAACTCAAAAATATTTTTAAAAGAATAATAATTAAAAGAATAATTTTGGTACCAACTGGGATTGATACAAGTGGTAAACAGTGTTTAAGTAAGTCTCATGTTCGAGATGTATATATAGAGAATCCCTACTGGAAGCACCAAAACTAAATGTACGACGCGGATCGATCTTGATTAATCAGTTTTAAACTCTGTAACCAGAAGAACAATAAAAAAAAATAACATCAATACAAAAATGAATATTTTTTAAAATAAATCTAAATAATTTTATCTATGAATATATGTGAACTGAAATCAAACTAAAAATACTAAAATATAAAATTTAACAAATTAAGAGTAATTTTTTATTTTATTTTCTTTATAAAATTATAGGATTAAGTTTATAATATACTAAAAATATCAAAACAAAAATGATTGGAAAATAATTTCATACAAAATATAAAAGAAAATTAATTAACCGATTGACCGACCGAATGATTTTGCGGAAAATCTTATCAACCAAGTTGTCCTAACTGAACTCATCTCCTCCACCGGTTCTACTATAAACACCCAAGCCCTCTCCTTCCTTGCTGCAGCAAAAACACGCTTCATTTCAAACCCTAATTTTCTTTCCCGGCAACCAAACACTACCATTTGATTACCGCATCTGATCAATTTCGATTTTATCAAATCTATAAGAACGTATTTCCACTTTCCTCACACAGTTTCTAGTCAAATCCCGTTTTTAACTGTTTAATCTACCTGCTTTTTTTTGTTGTTGTTGAAAATTCAAATATATTCTTCGATTCTAGTTTCTACTATTGTTTTTGTTATCTAATTGGGTGATTAGGTAGAAATGGTTGGAGGAGGAAGCAGGAGAGACGAAGGATCGTTGGTGATCAATAGCACGAACGTGTTTGCGGCTCTGGAAACTCTCCGGAAGAAGAAGAAGTCTGACAGGGACCGAGGTTCTTCTAAGAAATCTTCTTCCAAGTCTCAGCAGCCGCTGAAAGAAGCCGACTCGAAGGTGTTTTGGGCTCCGGCACCGCTCAATGTTAAATCATGGGCCGATGTTGATGACGACGACGATTATTATGCTACTACTGCTCCTCAGTCCGTTTGGGGATCCTCCGAGCCGTCTCAGAGTCATGAAGACAAGGACATCAATTTAGAGGTGAATTAACTTGTTATTTCTAATTGATTGCTATGGAATACTTCAAAAGAATGAATGCATTGAGCATAAATGATTTGTCCCGTATGATTGGATGGCTATAATTGATGCCAAATGAATTATGGAAATAGGTTTGCTTTTTGACAAGCTGTGCCTCTAATCGTTTATTGATCTGTGGTTACAGGATAGTGAGAGTGAAGAAGATATTTTAGACGAAGGTGATGATGTGGAGGAAGATCTTGACCATGAACCAGAGATTCAAGTACATCCAGAACCTGTGCAAAAGAAGGCTCCTGAAGTTCCTGCACCACCAAAGGAGGCAGAAAGACAACTTTCAAAGAAAGAGAGGAAGAAAAAGGAACTTGCAGAGCTGGAGGCTCTTCTTGCTGATTTTGGAGTTGCACAGAACGAAAGAAATGGCCAGGATGAATCACACGGTAATTTTAAAACTTGATGTACTTTGTAATTGTTTGTTTTCAGTATTGTCCCCTTAGGTCATGGTTTTGGTGGAAAGTTGGTATTTTTGTTATTTATTCTGAATGTTGACATTAGGAAGCTGTAGAATAGTATTAGATGATTTTTCTTATGACAAACATTTTGACAATTGTAGTAGTCGAGTGCTTAATGGCCTTGATGTGGTTTAGGAGTCCTATTATGAAAATCTGATATTCTTTCTCAAGTACATGCATGTATGCAACCTTTTATGTGAGCACATTATCCTTTCAAGGCCACTAGAATTTATCCCACCCTGTGTTGGTGAAAAAATGTCTTTTTTTAAAGGAGATTTATATTTAAAAGTTTTTTAAAATGTAAAAATAAAAAGTAATATCGAAGTACTTATTTATAAAATATTAAGACTTAATACCCTTCTCTATTTTATCATTGTGGTTTTAGTTTGACCTATAGGAAAGTGTTGTTGAGTTGTGAGCCTAGACCTGCTTGCACTTTGCAATTTAGTAGCCTAGACAGCGAAAGCGCCTTAAACCCTTTCGGTAACACGCATTTTTGTTTGGCGGAAAGCATAAGCATTCTATGCCTAGAATGCACCTTATGCCCTTAAGAACATTGTAATTTCAGTTATTGAATTGGTGTTCAATTACCTTGTGACATCAATTCAATTAGTCCATCTGTTACAGTATAAATGTGTTGTTTGCTTAGCCGCAGAGCAGCACTTACCCAAGTGAAGATGGCTGTTTTTTACTATTTTTCTAGTCCTAAACATTTTAAAAGTCCCCTTTAAGTCTAGATCCTTATAATTTTATCTCCTGTATCTGCAGATGTTGAGCAAGAAAAGAACGATGATGGAGGACAGAAGGAAAATGCTCTGGGAGAGTCTAAAAGTGCCAAGAAGAAGAAAAGGAAGGAGAAATCAAAGGAGGGAAAAGAATCACAGGAACAGCCTAGTATTACAAACATTACCAATGGGCCAGACAAAGATGCTGCAGTCGAGCAGACTGAGGATGATGCATCCACTATTGACATGAAAGATCGGCTAAGGAAGATGGCATCTATGAAGAAGAAGAAGCCTAGTAAAGAGATGGATGCCGCTGCAAAAGCTGCTGCACAAGAGGCAGCTGCAAGGAATGCAAAGCTTGCTGCTGCAAAGAAGAAAGAAAAGAACCATTACAACCAGCAGCCAGGGCGTTAAAACATTTTGTACAATATGAACCATGCACTTGTCGGTTCACATGACAATCTGAAATCAATAGTGGGCTTTGCTCAATCGAAAAATGAAGTTTTAGTTGTAGTTGAATGTACTAAAATCAGAGCTCTATCCTTGTTTGCTTTTTGGATCTTTTATCACTGAGGTAATAAAATAACTAATAAGAAATACTTAGATGTGTATCATTTCAACATATCCTATGCCAAGAGGCTGGTGTATGCCCCCACAAATCCCCAGTTTGCTGTCTGTTGATCCAACAGCTGATCCTCACATCTTTGGCCAGTAACATATCCTTTGGAACAGAAGTTGAAGTTCAGCTTGGAAAAATACCTGCAGGTAAATCTAAATTTTATCCAGTTTTTGTTTTGTAAGTAATATTCCATTTCATATCAGGAGCTCTTGTGCAAGTGACTCGATATGTATAGAACAAAAAGGAGGTGACAAGAAAAACCACAGTGCAAAACTGTTCTTAGGTGCTTTGATTGTGCACTAATCATTTGGATGTGTCTAAAAAGCTCTTATACAAATTTTAACCAGTGTTGAATTTTGTTCTTAGGGGGTTGTCACCAAAATCTCCATGGATCCTTGTATGGAGGAACATAATTATCAGTGGGAGGAAGAAGGCGAAATGATGCAACAGTCTGCTCCAAAAAGGGACCCATCTGTATTATGCAAATTTCACTTGGTAAGTTTTGGATGAATGATATATACATATACACACACATATATAAAGACTTTTTAATGACCATCTGATACATATTACCTTAGTCCACTCCTTGCTAAGAGTTGAAGCACATAGAGAGTATAGATAACCTGCAATAGACAATTTGCACGGTTGAATGATGACAGAAGATGATATGCAGAAGCCCCATAAATCGAAACATAAGCCGAATATGTACCCAAGTACTCAGTAGCAAAGGAGAAAAAAAGGAACTGGGTTGCAAAGATTTTAATAGATTCAGGAACAACTACACCTTGGAAAATGAGGAACAAAGAGATATTTTATGATCCTACCTTCTCGTTCAGCCGTTGAAGCAACATAATGTCGGTAAAGGTTTGCTTCTTGAGCCTGCAAATATACACTAAATGCATCAACATTCCACAAAAAAAGGAAGCTCGACACATCTTTCAATGATTGTAACTGTTGAAGGCGAGCACTTACGGATTTTGTTGGTGATTTGCGAACAAGGTACTCATAGTACCAATATAGCTCACCATCAATCTGAGAAAAAGGAAAAGGAAATACATAAGACCAGGGACGGAGCTACTATTTCCCCTCCCAACCCCGATTTTTTTTTATTTTTGTCTCTCTATTTAAATTTTTTTAAAATTTGTTTTTTTTTTATGAATTTGCTCCTACTTCTAAAATTTTATGTTTTGTCCCCTCAACCCTAAATCCTGATAATAAAACTTTAAAGCAAAGTCTTTAAAGCTTACTTCACTAGTATGTGCATCAAGAACAGAACTCTCACTCATCCGCTGGCTCGAGGTGACACGCTGCCAGACAATGTAGAATGTCAAATGAGAATCAACTTAGTGGGTTAAGTTTTCAGCAACTAAATCCAAGTTCCTTTCTAGATATACTTTCAAGAACACGTGTGTGTGTATATAAAGAACTGATTGCATTGTTCAGACTCCATGAAACAGTTTCTAGTTCAAAGTAAAAAATATTCACACATGCACCTTGGAGACATGTTATTTTAGGGTAAAAATCTTCTACCTTTTTATCATGCCTCCATCCATGGCTCTTATCGAAAATTTTCTAAAAAATTGTTAAACACTAACCCTTATTTTCTATATTCTGAATCCTAGACCCTACACCCTAAAAAATATACCTACCCAAAATTTCCTAATCCCTAACTACAACCCCTAACCTTAAACTCTAAACCCTCAGACACAGATGAAAGTATAGGAAAGAGGTAGACGATTTACGCAGGTAGACGATTTACGCAGGTAGACGATTTACGCCCATTATTTGAAGTCTACGGTTTTCGAGGTTGCTTAGAGTTTCTCATGCAAATCTCCATATCAGAAAGGTTTCAATTTTAATTGAATATTTGGGCCAAAATTTTGGGAGAATGGACCAAAAGATGAAAATGTAAGTTGTACATATGAACAATGCACTAGTTGGCAAGAAAAGAAAATCATTTGCATTACCAGTGCAGACTTGTCAGACAGTACAGAATCAGCAACATCTTTTGCTTCCCATGTCTTCTTATCCTTTGACTTCAAAAATTGAATATTTGGGGGACCTATCTGAATCAAAGGATGAAATAAAATTCATAAAACACCAAAGAGTTAACTCATAAGTAATATGGTATCACATCAAGAAAATGCAGTTCTATACAAATACCGAAACAGAAATGATGAGATTATCAGCAATGTCCACACGTTCATTCACAATGCGTAGACGTGCATCAGCTGCATTACATATAAATGATATAGTTAGTGCATCATCTAGTTTGTATAGTTATTGCAACAAAACTTGGAATCCTACAAGTAATACTGATAAAAATGCTTTAGCAGGCAGCAGGCAGAACTTTTCACTTTCAAGTGATGGGATTGAATGACTTACGAGACAATGGAGCGGCTGATGAATAGCGTTCCGGCATTCTAGATTCCACCCTTCAGAAAATCACAAAATTAGAAAGCTTCCAATAAATAGAGTTGGTTTGGTCTTCCTTGAGTAAAATCGAAAGTATATATGAAAGGTTTATAAGAACTATAAGATGCCTTTAAAATAAAATATGTAATTTAAATCCATGAAAGATACGTGTTAGGGTGTGTAAATCAATCATGCCACAAGCACGGACGGAGCTGTGTGGGAATGGGGTGGGGATTGCCCTACCCCGAAGATTTTTTTTCTTCACTTTTGTCCTCTTATTTAAATTTTTTAAAAATTTGTTTTTTTATGAATTTACCCCCTACTTCTAAATATTTATGTTTTGTCCCCTCAACCCCAAATCCTGGCGCCGTCCCTGGCCACAAGGTCAATTCTCTGGATACAAAGTCAATTGACCTAATGCAAGTAAATGTGGGAACTTTTTTCCAATAGGAATGAGAATGATGGAGAGGGAGTCTACATGTTTTCTAACAAATTCCTAAGTTATTATAACATAAGATGAAATAAAAAAAGAAAAATAAAAAGTGGCAAGTCATATCACATATAACATTGATGCCGAAAACCAACCATTTAAAATTTTTCTTGGATGGCAGTTCCACAGGGTATGAATAGGTATAAGAATTTATCTCATCAACTAATGAAGCCGTTCTTACATCTTCCGAAGCAAGACATCCTGCAATAAGCTCAACATATACTTGGATAAAATGAAAAAAAAGAGTACGGATATAGCAATTCTTGAAAAACTAGATAGCAAGCAATGTATCTGTAGCAATTCTTGAAGAAGTTGTAAGTTTCCAGTGGGGAATTGTCAAGGCTCATATGTGAACAATAAGAAAAGAACAGTTAAAAGTTCGCTCTGTGATCCAGTTGAATTTCTAGAAACAAAAGGCTAATTCATTGACCCAAGAAGAAGGCTTTACCAAAACAATTTGCTACAATGAAGAAATCACTATACATGTATCAGTTTCTAAAACAAGCTGTTTGGTCTTGAAGCAATTAGAAAGTGCTGAAACTCAATCATGGTGATTTCAAACTTCAAAATTCTTCAGACAAGCTCAAGTCGTAAACAGGATGCCCTGCCTAATGTTTTGTGAATTCAGCACTATAATGACTCTTTTGGGATATATATATATTTCTTCTTTATACTTAACCAATGTAATTACTTTGGCCACAGGCATGAACTCAAATCCATCAAAATCAAAACGAAAGTAGCATAATCTAATTATAGCCCATCATGTGAATTTTCCATCAGTGATGATAGAAATGCATATGAGACAAGCTTAATCAAGAAACATAGCATTTCAATTACTTAACAGCTTTAAATATCTGATCTTTTTTTCTTCTTCAGCATAAAACCAAGCTAAGCCATGGATTCTTCATACTGTCATTTCATCATGCACAAGGTGAACTGGTCAAAGATCATTTTGGCCTCCAACAATTCATAAATGAAAGGTAAACATATGTACCTGAAGATGGAAAATAAGTGGAGAGTGAAGAAGAAAGAGCAAAGAGCAGCAAATCCCTTCTCCATAACAGGTTTTGAAAAGTGGGTTTTGAAGCAAAACTGCAACACACTGTGATTTTCTCACGGAACCTTTCACTGTAATTACCATTCTTACGACTTAGCATTCCACTGCCATTACTACCTGGCTCATGCCTGAGAAAAAACCAGGAAAAAAAACAAGTTAAAAGAAACAAAACCAAAAAATAGTAAAGAGATGTGAAGGGAAAGGAGAAAAAGAAGAAAAACCTGAAGCAATGGAGATTTGGGACCGAGAGAAGAGAGGGAGAGAGAACCACCATTTTAGCTTTTGCTGAGCTTAGCTCTCTCGGTCTGCTCTACAGCTTTCCTTCTCAGCTTAACAGTTGGCTGATTGGCTCAACTCATCCGCTTAGATTTTCTTTACCTTTTAAAATGGTAATGTTCTCCTACAACTCAACACTTCAGGATAACCAATACTGTCCTGGCACGTATAATATATTTTACTTTTAATGGCTAAACTACATCATTGACTACTGAAATATAAATTTAATTCTATTTTGATCACCGATATTTTAATTTTATTAATCAAATTATTTAATTATTTAAATACTATAAATAAATTATTTATCGTTACAACTTAACATAAAAAATTATATGATAATTAACAGTTTTATATAATTATTTTTAATTATATTTTAATCATCGATCTTTTAATATCAGTTTCGAAAGGGTATAATTTAATGGATAAATTGAAATTTAAGTCCGATATTTATAAGCGGGTGGGTTTCCTCGTTCCAAGAATATTCCAACGTAAGGATTCGTTATCCGAAGTCCGAATGGTGTTAAGTCGGTTTCCAAACAAGACGCGGACGTCATTGCCTTCAAGTGGCCTCCCTCCTTGCTAAAAAGCATTTTATTATTGCTTTCCATTTTAATCGCAGATCTCTTCAATCATCTCCTCGTTTTTCTTAATTTCATTTTATTTTCCCAGACGATCTTCAACAGCTCCGATTATTCAGGTAATTTCTCTTCCAATTTTCCTTCTTCTTCTACGGTTATATCAATAATAAGTGTTTTGTTTTCCTCTAGCTGTATTTCTATCGTTTCATTTGCCTTTATTTCTGTTTCGAAATTTCTGCTTAGTCTTTGATTTTTGATGTTTTAACCTCTCGTTCTGGTTGATCTTTGCGACGTTCTAAATTCGAGATCATAAGAGAAGAGTTAGACTTAGAAGCTTAAGGGAATTTTCCGTTACTTAGATTGCTTGCTTGATCAAAAATTTTTTATGTTCTACATAGTTTGTCTGATGATTATATATTGTTGAATCATAAGAGTTTGATCGAGATACCTGTTTTTCTTTTTAGGATTTTACATCACACAAAAGCTTTGGTAAAAAAATTCATATGATCGAGCTGATTTACATATATAGTGAGCAGAAACTTGTTTGTTGTAAAGGTTTATTTCCGATAAATTTGACTTTTGTTATGGTTAAATTGATCTTGTTATTTGAAGAGTCGCATTCGTAATTCATGCCTAACATCTTGTAAATTGGAGTTTATATTAGTTATTTGAGAGATTTTACATGTTTGTTTTAAGCTATAGATTGTTACTACTCCGTATAAAGGTTACTGAAATTCATTGTTTATTACAGCATGCAAACAATACCGTCTTCGTTTTTAATTCTTTGGAGCTTTCGGTAGTCGTTTCCTGTAATTGTGCTGCTTTGCTGATAGATTGAACTCTTATTACATTCCCTCTTTGTGGGTTATTCTTTTGGAAAATGAATGATTTGCCTCGAATTCTAACAGTGGTTCTTTTTGTGTGTGTGTTTTTCCAGTTGTTTTCCTTGAAGACAATGAAGCCTGGAGTTTCTTCATTGAATCCCTATGCAGCATCATACATACCTCTTGCCAAAAGAGAGGCCAATGAGAATGCTTGGTTTGAACCTTCCTCACACTTTGCTGCACATAAGCCGCATTATGGCAATGCTTATCTCGATTCTGTAGCCCGTGGCACTAGAACGCACCAGGCTGCTGAAGGTTCTGCAGTGAAAAGTCACCCTGCTCATGGTTCTTTGAAAAATACAGGTGAAGTGATTGAGAAGCAGTTTGTGGATGAAGAATTTGACATGGATTTGGAGTATCTCCGCATGACATTCCCTGGTTTATCCAATGAGTCTCTTATGGATGTCTACTTGGCTAATGATGGGGACTTTGAAGCCACTGTTGACATGCTGAACCAACTTGAGGTAAATTTTGCATAATGTTTATTTTGTAGTTATAATTATCATTGTCAGAGTGATGTTGGTGAATTATTTTCCCTCATTCCTTCTCAATTTGTGTTTTCCCTTTCCCTTTCTTTTCATAAGCCATGGGAGGATGAATGTTTGAGCTCCACTCCTTCAAGCACAGCTCGGATTGTTCCTCTATGAAGGGTGCTAATAGTGAAGTAATTGAATTTCTGAATATTTTTTTGGTTTAGCGTCTGATGACTTATTCAACCTGATTTTATATTTTTTTGTTGTGAATACATCACTGTTGGTTGAATCCACAGGTAGGGTCGTGTATTAGGGTTTTTTGTTCAGTAAATTTGTTTACAACATTTCTTTGCTCCATAACCCATTGATAATTTCTGTTAATTGGGTGTACTAAGAGTGGTAGTGTTGGTCAGATTTTTTGCCATTGTATGGAAAATCCTTTTTATGCAGTATGCTTCGGCTTATCTCTAGTTAACTGCTGGGTTTTAGACCAAGTCAAATGTTTTATAGTTCTCTTGGTATTCATGACAGTGAGTCGTGGTCTTGTACAGATGAACACTCTAGAATCTTCTGAATCTCTTCCCGACACTTTGGATATTGGCGATGTTCCTGAATCCAAGTCTTCAACCACCTTCAGCCCTCTTAAACTGAAGACCATGGCAGGCGAAACAAGTGGTTCTTCATCAGGTGCGTCGGAATCAGCTGTTCCGTCATGAATTTCTCAACAGATATTTTAGTGGGTATTCGTTTGTCTGTAACGTGTTTGTGGAATAGTAGTATACACAAGTAGGAGGCTTTCATGAAGGCTGAGAAATATGGTATGTGAAGTGTTTATGTTGTATAGTTGTATGCTGCTGCTGCTTGCCTAAACTAATACTGTTGTGAGCTTTTGTTGTTTGTTGAAAAAGCTCCTTTTTTCAGTTTACATTGCAAAATATAGTTTTCATCAGAAATGAAAATGATTCTTCAAGTTTGTTGTTGTTGACTTGTGGGTTTCCATTTACTCGAGCATGATCACTTGAGTTCGATTTTAACAGTTCGACAGCTCTAGCTGTGTAGTTGTCGAGGCTCGAGACGGGATGTCCCGAGCCTCCTCATACTATTATTAGGATGAGACTGCAGACTGCATATTGAGGCCACTCAAATCTTTATCCCAATGTGATTTAGAAAGTTGAATATTTGTATTGTGTTATTAAGCCTACATTGGTTCTGCGAATGCACTTGGAAGTGTATTTCTCCTTTCCCACCTCTTTAATTAGACTCTGTAATGGGTTTTGTAGTTTAAAATTTATGGTATAATGTAAAAAAAATCTCCTAACGTTTAATCGAATCGAATAATTTCTTTGATTCATATATATTCTTTTACTCAACTTATAATGGGTTTTCTAGTTTAAAATTTATGGTATAAAGTAAAAAAAAAAATTGATTTATCTTGATTCAACTCAAAATTTCTAAATATAAGTTTGAGTTATAAAATATAAATTTGAATAATTTAAAATTTTTAATAATTAATATATTGATTCTTAAATTTGAGTCAATTTCGTTTTTCTAATATATATATCGGTATAAAAATTATGAAAAAAATATATATATACATATTTTATATAATTAAAGAAATTTATTTAAATTAAAATTATAACATGATAAATAGTTATAATTAATTTGTATAAAATTTTAAAAATCCAACTTAAATTAAAAGGAATTAAAAAAAATTAAATTATAAAATATAATACATCAATTTAAATAATTTAAATTTTTTAACTCGATTTAACATTCATCTGCATGCTTCCCTAAGAGAACCTAATCACCTTTTATGTGAAATGAAAAGACCAACTGAAACCGTATGTTTTTTCCTAAACCCTCCCTCTCGAGTATCGATAACGATAATCACCCTGGCCTGTTTTCTCTTCTTCATATGCAGAAGAAGGTGGGGAGACCCTTTGTTTCGTAGACATCGATTTTCTTTCATCTTGAATGGGTTGATTCTCCTTTCCCTCTAATTCTTTCCTTTTGGCAACATCTGAGATTTGCAGCATCTTAGAGTCTTGAATGTGAGGCAGATAAGATTACCAGACACAAATCCACAAGCATAGATTGTTTGTATAGGGAAGCTGGAATTCAAGGCAAATTTAATGTAGAAATGTGTTCAGACAGCCTACAGGTGTAAGCTTGTCAAGGATTAATAACGGAGAGCGGCAGAATTATGGAGAGATTATTTGGTTACCCTCTTCACCACGTCATCTATGGTCTAAGTAATCAGGATCGTTGATCTTTAAATAACCACCTATTAACTACTCACTCACTAAGTTCAAGTAAGAAAGAGGTGATGATTTACTTGAAAAAAATTAAGATCAATAGTCTTGATTAATTGGGACCATAGATGATGTGATGAACATGGTTCACCTAAAAATTTTTCGGAATTATGGGATCAAACTTGGACAGATGTCAACATGTGATTTAATCTTATATATCAATACACGAGTATGTGTCACTTCTAAGGAATCATTTGCCTCTTTTTTATGTTTCTTTCAAAAAACTAAAATTAAATTTTTAACACTAATCATTATTCTCTAAATCTTAAACTCTAAAACTTACCCTTAAAAATACATCATACGCTTAATCATAACTCCTAACCTTAAACCCTAAATCCAAAAACTTAAACCTCTATTTTTAAGTGGAGGCACGAGAAAGAGATAGATGATTTCTACTTATTTCTAAAATATAAAAAATAAATAAAAATATTAATTTTATATAAAAAAAATACGTAATACTATACATCTTATTAGATATGTAGTGAGAAGATAATGACTTTGATTTATCATGTTTACGTTCATTTCTATTTTTCCAGGAATAGGTAGAAAAAGAAAAAGAAAAACCAACGACCAACCAAGTTTCCAATATATGCATGGTTATATATATACATTGTACTTAAAAGATCAAACAGAAATCTTCAGTTTCGTTTTATATGGGCCGAAAGTCTCCCAACAAACGCGGTATTCAAATCTTAAAACAGAGAAATGCAAGCACGTTGATTCACCCAAGAGAGAGAGAAAGTTTTGAATCTGTGTACCTTGTTTTGTGTTAATCTTGTCTGCAGTCAAAATCTCCCATTTTTTCATGTTCAAATCAATGGGATTGGGACATTAAAAATTCATAGATTTTCTCCCGCAGAAGTTGGATTTACAGACAGATTTGTAAGGAAAAGAATGGGGGTGGATTATTACAATGTGTTGAAGGTGGATCGGAATGCAACGGACGATGATCTGAAAAAGGCGTATAGGAAACTGGCAATGAAATGGCATCCGGACAAGAACCCTAACAATAAAAAGGAAGCGGAAGCCAATTTCAAGCAGATTTCAGAGGCATATGAGGAAAGTATTTCATTCATTTTCTTTCTTTTTGTTGTTGTTGTTGCCCTCCAGGTTTCTAGTTTGCACTTCTAATCAGGAATAACCAGCTGAGGAATTTTTTACGTATACAAAGTCTCGAACTCGAGACCGGAAAAAGAAAATGATGGGGTTGATTGTTTTTACATCTGATTATGGTATTTGCCTGGAAAGGAACACAATGATTTTCTCTGTTTTGGCTGAGAAAGGGATTTGAATGAACTTAATTTTAATAGAGGAAGGCTTGAAATTGTCTTTTTAGATTTCATCAATGATGTTATTTTTGTGATTCAGGTCTTGAGTGACCCTCAAAAGAGAGCAATCTACAATCAGCAAGGTGAAGAAGGGTTGAAAAACATACCTCCCCCGGGCAGCGGCGGGTCATCGAGAAATGGCTCCGGTGGATCGACGAGTGGGTTCAATCCTAGGAATGCTGAGGATATATTTGCAGAGTTCTTTGGAAGTAGTCCTTTCGAATTCGGGTCAGCAGGATCTGGTAGGTCTGCAAGATTCCACTCTGATGGAGGGAGGTTTGGAGGATTTGGTTGCACTGACAACAATTTTCGAACTTACAACGATACAACTCCGCCTAGGAAACCACCCCCGGTGGAGAGCAAATTGCCTTGCACCCTTGAAGAGCTGTACACTGGATCAACAAGGAAGATGAAGATCTCAAGAACTGTTGTCAATGCAGGGTATGAATCTAAGAATCTTCATCTCATGCATGATCCTCTATGGCATTTTCTTGACTATAGTTCCACTTTGATAAGCTTATGGTATATCTTTTAGTTCCTGCAATTTGACACTCTAAGCATATATTTTCAATGAACTTGAACACATTTCCATCTCTGATCGTGCTGATCGAACAATAATTCACATTCTTATAGGCGACAGACACAGGAATCGGAAATATTAACCATTGATGTGAAGCCAGGATGGAAGAAAGGAACCAAGATCACTTTCCCAGATAAAGGCAATGAACAGCCAAATCAACTTCCAGCAGACCTTGTATTTGTAATCGACGAGAAACCGCATGATCTTTACGAAAGAGATGGCAACGACCTCATTATCAACAGAAAGGTGTCACTAGCAGAGGCACTTGGGGGAACAACAGTAAATCTGACTACTCTCGATGGTCGGAACTTGTCGTTGCCCGTAACCGACATTATCCACCCGGGTTATGAGCTTGTTGTTGATATGGAAGGGATGCCAATTGCAAAGGAGCCTGGCAATAGGGGTGATCTCAGGATCAAATTTGATGTAAAGTTCCCTACAAATTTGACACCAGAGCAACGAGCCGGACTCAAACATGCTCTAGGGGGGTGAAGCAGGAAACCGTTCCTTATCGCACCAGCACCGGTATTCAGCCCCACCGGAAACCGGAAACGTCAAGTGTCGTCCGATATAGTCATTGACTGGCATCGTGGTTCTTGAATCAGGTAGAAAGTTGGGTTTTCTGTGTATCATAATTGAACTGCCTCACCATTTATGGTGCATTGTAGTACTTGCCTGAATCAAATATATTTTGTCAATACCCTAAACCCATGTAACCTATAATTGCCTTTATCTTTCATCATTGTTTTCCTTCCAATTTATAGTGTGTAATTCTTATGATAAAAGGGGTTAATATTTTTGTCCCATTTTTGTCTTTTATTCTTTATTTTGTAATTTGGCATCTTTCCATGTAAGTTTATACTGCAACAAGTATAACTTGTTTCAAGTTATGGTGACAGTTACAAGTATAATAACTATCAAAATTTTCTAGTATATGGAATAATAATATTCCATAATATTAATTATCTTTAAATAAGAATATTTTATTTTTTTTCGACCTTGTTGATTAACAACTAACACCAACTTAATCATTATATATATCTATTACTTTTAAGTATAGATACTATATAATTAACTATCAAAAAGGGAAGAAATTATGAAAAAAAAAATCAAAAGGTGAGTGCAACCAACTCAACTGATGAAAATACAATACAACTAATGAAAATTAAAATAAGGATAATTAGATATCATTAGAAGAATAAGAGGAAGAAATCTTCTTTCTCGGGGGCTTGGATTACAAATGAAGAGAGTTTATTCTTGAAAAAGAAAAAGAAAGTTTAAGATGGACTGTGTAAAACGTGACACTGACAAATTACAATGTCATAGCGAAGTTGGTAAGAAAATGGATCCCGTTGAACCAAAAAAATGCTACAACTTACACAAGATTGAACAGTTTAAAAGAATTTAGAAAAATATATAACTCAAAAGCTGTAGGAAGAAATGGTTATTGTTTTACGTTTATTAGAAGACGAATAGGCCTTTCCTTTTCATCTTCTTTAGAACAATGATACAACTCTTTCTGGGGAACTCATTGTCGCCACGCATTGGTACTGTCATTTGTAACATCGACCAAACAAAAGGAGAAAAATCATTTTATAAGAAACTTAAATTCATATATATATATATATATATATATATATATATATATATATATATATTACAGTGTAAAACTCTCTAAGTTTTATATATTTTTTAGATTGTTGGATGACTGAAACAGATGAATCAGATTAACTCCTTATTTTTTTCATCAAGTGATAATGTTTAGATAATTAACTAGTCAACCAACGATCCAAAAAAACATGTAAAACTTAGAAGGTTTTGTACTCTGTAACTCGATCTTATCCCTATTATATACAGAGAGAGAATGTACCTTCTGTTGTTTGTACTTGTCGCGAATGGCATTGAGGGAGCAGCCATTAGTGTTGAGTTGTAAGTCCTCCAATGCAAGTACAGTGGCTTTCAGCTGGGATGCCTTGTAACCAGTATAATGCTCCAACGTTGGATTCTGCTAAAAAAAAAAAAATGGGAAATGTGTCATTCAGACAGTGGTTCCAATTATAAGAA
The DNA here is from genome assembly GCA_035048815.1 of Abelmoschus esculentus. Lineage (NCBI taxonomy): Eukaryota > Viridiplantae > Streptophyta > Magnoliopsida > Malvales > Malvaceae > Abelmoschus > Abelmoschus esculentus. The sequence goes on from JAUCBN010000032.1 coordinate 1,219,384, forward strand.
AGAAAAGCTTGAGAACAGAACAAGGATGAACAGACAGACCCATGGATGGACTGATTGATTGAGGGTCCATCTGGCGAGGAAAACAGCGGATGCAGCGACGAGAGAAGGTAAGAACTTTAAGAAGCTGTACTCAACAAGGCTCAGTTCTGCTAAATAGTTTGCTAAGAACTCTAGTTCTATACAAGGAACCTGTACTCCAACACAATTGAAGTGCAAATTAGTTTTTCTTTACTCAGATTATACTGAATTTTATAGAATGTGGATAAAAATCCAAGATACGGTACTTTGTAAGTTGCTTGAGCTGCTTGAATGAATCTCCTGAAAAATAAAAGAAAAATTAGGGGTCAGATTATTATATAATGTTTGGGACGATTGAATCCATTCTAGCAGGGAATCGACCTCGGAAGGGACTGAAGCAAACCATTTGGGGTAAACCACAAGTTTGAAGATGAGACCATGAGGATGGCATTTAGTGGAGTTTGAAGATGGTGTCATTACCTGAGAAATGTTTTTGTGGTTGGAACAGCTAACTGAAAATACAAGAAATTCAGGACTTTTCTCTCCATTCGCAGCACCTGCCATGTAGCCGCAGTCAACATACATGTTACAAACATTGCTAACTAAAAGGAGACTTTTTTATAATTTTATCAAATGCCTTAAAATGTAACTTGATTTTAAACCCATACCTCTCCTCTTGTGTAGGTATTATCAGTGATGAGGCAGAATTCTTCCACTCTTGGTGCGCAAATCTCTTCGTACTTTCTTCAAATCAGAAAAGTAAAGCACTTAGAATCCTTAGCAACACAGAGTAAGACAGACAGATGATAACGACCAATGTTACAAATAGTGCATAGTGCATATTTTAGACTGGACAAATATGACTACTTCATTCATATTTATCAGCAACGCCAAAAAAGAGTAGATTCCTCTATCACACATGCATATGCGACTTGAGGATCCATTAACTTTTTTTGCATCGTCACGGTCGGCAGTAACTACTCTCAGAAGAGATGTATGGTTCTATGGAACATAACTCTTATTTGCCTGTAAATAAATCAAAGAACTTACGATGCAATTAGCATGCAAGTAACACCAAGTAGCTGAAGTCTTTGTTTTTCTATAAAATTGTGGGAGAGAAAACGATCAATGAGGCTCACTGTGAGGTACAGTGTGTCCGGGACCAACTTATATTCTTCAGAAACCTGAAACATTAGGAAAAACTTTAAATAGCAGAAAACTCACCAAATAGCCTAAAATTTAGCTCATACTAACAAAAAAAGTATGACAAACTAACTCTTTACACACTTCAAGAACAAACAGAATATCCTTCTATTCAGAAGTAGACAAGTATATGTTTCTTTCGGGTGAGGAGAATAAACAGTAGTCCTTATGTGTTTATGAGGAAAAAAAAAGTCTGGTAAACAATAAAAATAGAACAGCATCTTAATATCTCATTCTAGGCAGAAATTTGCAGCTTTATCAACTTCTTATCCTACATTCAAGCAGGTGGAGATGCAAGTAACTATTTGGCTATAAAATTAACTACATTGACTTACCTCCACTAGCCAGTCAATCAAAATTCCTCGCATGCTTGAGGTAATATCCCGCTGCAACTGCTCCATATAATTGGTTGAAGGTCTTCGGTTAAGCTGCAGAAGATAATGTGATGAAATAAGTATCAACAAGTTGCTGGTAGAGCAAAACTTGCAAGCTAAGAGACATCCTTCAGCAAAGCAAAAATAACAATTATATTGCCAACAAGAGTTAGAGATATCACATCTGAATCCAGATAGTAGTGTGCACAAAGATTCACTCTCACTAGGTAATGCACTTTGTAAAAATGTAAAAAGGAGAAAAAGTAGTAGCAGCAGCAAATAATTTACAGAATAATAAGAAAGGTAAGTGTTCAGTGTGAAACGGGAGAGTTCCTATGGAAAATGTGACAATCATATATTGGCATTTAGTGAATGAAATTGTAGCACCAACCTCAGTAACCCGTATATTGTCGTATATGTCTGGGGCATACAAGCTACATACAAGAGGATCTTTTCGGTTTGAATCAATATCTACAACATCTTTCAAGCCTCCTAGTTTATTGCAAACCCCATCTTCTGCAGTATGACACGTAAACTTCACTACATCTCTTTCTTCTGGTTTTACCAGTGAAGTGTTTTCTTCTACCTCCATCATCCTTATTTTTGATAAGTCTTCAGCTAACTTTGCATTCACATCTTCTTCGATTGATGCAATCCCGGTGAAGATATCTTCAACCATTTCTTTATTCTTCTCCATAGGATCTCTAATGATCTGCTTGGAGGTCTGTCAAGAAGTAAGAATAACAGAACCTTGGATTATTTAGTAAGTACAGATAACTTTTCCACTAGAAAAATAAACAGAAGCAAAAGTCATCCCTGCATTTCAGATTCTCAATTGTTTATTAGGGAAGTAGTAAAGTAAACCAGCTCAAAGTTCCTAAATAAATGTTATTAGTATGCATAGGAAATTTGCAGACTGAACTCACGAAATCAAAATTCAAAAGATGCCTTCACCTGAATTTTGTTTGCATTTAAGCATTCAAATTGCATACTATCAGCAGATTCAGCACTGACATTCGTTACATCTTTAAGCACTGCCCTTCTTTTCGGCTTAAGACCAACAGTGGAAGTCATAGAAGCCTTGTTTTCATCTGATGATGCACGTTTGGAGTTTACTCGATTAACACATTTCTTATCCTGTTTCAAGGATGGTTTTGAGGTTGCTCCCCCCAGTGCTTTAGCTCGTGCTCGAGTAATTCTTCGTGTAGGCTCTTCAGGTTTTTTAATAGGTTCATTTTCTTTATTCATATTTGCTTGCCTTTGGGAAGAGCAATTCATGTCTTTCAATCTGAAAAAATTATTGAACCAGCATTTCTAGCACCGAATCAATATAACATAATGAGAACAATGAACGCGTTAAACTACAACTCTCCAGAGAAATTTTTAAAAAATCTTAAGACTGCAATCAATTCTCAAACTGTATAAGCTCTGCAACATTATGACAAATTTATTGACGCGGGTAACTTTAGCCTCAAGCATACAATACGATTTATTTTCCGAGAAAATGGATTTTAGATTTTTTACTTGAGTTATAGCATCTCTACAAAACTTCCGCATTAGCTATAGCAGCTTTCTAACACACCGATAGGAGGTTGAATCACTGCATAACTCTAAATTAGAAATCGATGCGCTATTTAAAAATTCTCTCTCTCAATGCGCGGTTACAAAAAAATGAATTCATTTTACGGTTTCGTTTAAATCGATCCCTATCCAGATTCCGAGCTATCAAGTAAATAACAATAAAGACTAAATCTCCAAAATCCGAATGCGTTATAATTTCTCAGGAAAAACTACAGATTCATAAGAAAAACGTGATGCATTCGATTGTTTGAATAAATTTCAATACTAAATTAAAAACAAAACACAGCTTGACAAAGTTAACCAAAAAAAACAAAGCTCCGTCATAGATCTAAAACTCGAAATTCTTGAACTCTATCGATCCAAAAACCAGAACGATTGTCTACAGTAATTCAAATGCAAAAACCTATAGCTACCAGCCTACCTCTAAAAAGATTTCTCAAAAAAGAAGAAGAAGCTTACTGTGCTTCGGGAAGCTCCGCGAGACTGCAAATGAAGAACTCTGTAGAGGTTTTCTCTACTTCTCTTCTGCTTTTTTTGGCTTTTCCACCTTTTTTCTCTCAATTTTCTAGAGAAAGTGAAAAAGCGAAAGGGACAGTGAGCTGAGCTTCCGAGAGCGTTAGATTGTTTGTCTGATATAAGCAGAGAGGAGCGTGGCGTAGCTTCCTGGGCGGGAGGCTGCTACAGTTTAAACTCCTTTTAAAAATAAGGGATAAAACAATATTTAATCCTTGAATTTAGTAACTTTTTTTAATTTGATCCTTAAAATTCTTTTTCCATATTAGTCCTGAATTCGGTATTTTATTCGTTTTTAGTCCTTTTTAACATATGGAAGAACCTCCAAATGTCATATCATTAAAATGAATAAAAATAGAAGAAGAAGAAGAAAAAAAAAAAACTTACAAAATTCAGGGTCAACGTGGACAAATAAATCAAGGACTAAGATATAAAAAGTCAATAACTTCAAGGGCTAAAGTTGTTTTATTCCTAAAAGTAAATAAATAAAACAAATCAAGGACTTGTTTTAGTTGACCCGTGAAATTTGATTTTGTGCCCCAATCACATTGCGCCACTAATTTTAAAAATAAAAAATAGATCACAAAATATTTTAATATACAAGAAAAAAATATAAATAATTCAAAGTGTGGAAATAAATTTATAAATAAATTAAAATTTTAAAATATTTAAATATGATGAGGTGGAAAAAAATTCGAGACGAAGGGTGATTACTCATTCTTACACCGCTTAACTTCATCCTTAATGGTATGATTTTTTAAATTAATATTTAAATAAAATCGATATTTAAATCAAATATCTTCTCTTAAGTTAATATCTAAAGAATTTTTTTCTCTTAATTTAATAATTAAACTCTAGTTTCATCTACTAATTTGGTATTTGGTTAATGGTATTAATTTTCGGTGACGTAATAACGTAATATTGTATTACGTATATCCAATGATATCACGCGTGTTTTTAAAAATATTAAGATATTTGATGAAACTAAAGTTCGAGTATGAATTTTAAAATCAAAATATTTTTAATATTTATTTGAGAAAAGATATCTAATTCAAAAACTAATATAAGAATAAAAAATCTTTAATTACTAATTTAAAATAAGATACGTAATTCGAGCATCAAATATATATTTTATCATTGCAAAATTATTTTCTTACATTACTGTTTTTTATTTGACAACTACAATTTCTAAAATAATTCTTATAAAATGGTCAATAAATCTAAATATAACCCACACATAATAATCTTAAATTAAAATAAAATTTTAACTGCATTTAGCCCTCAATATTTATAATTTTTTTCAATTTAACCTTTAATTTATGAACCATCTAAAAGGATTTCATGTACAATTTTCCCTGTAAGGTAACTCTTTCAAATGTAGTAATTCATGTACCCAACCAAATCAAACATGGAAGATGACCAATATGTAAATTATTGGAGCTTAATTGGTATGCGTATCTCAGGATAATGTTTATATTAAATGTATAAAAATTTTAAATACGAATACATCGAATGTTGAAAATTACAATCAAACGCAAGTAGAGATGGGTAAAACTCGATTTCAAAAAATTAAATTATTCGACTCGAAGAGATAGAAAAACAATTTATTTTGACTCAATTCAAATTTTTTTAAATAAAGTTTGAGTTATGAAATAAAAATATGAATAACTCGAATAACTCAAAAGTTTTAGTAATTAGTTTAATAGTTTTCACATTTGAGTTGACTTTTTTATTTTGCATGATATATTATATATCATATGTGAAAATACGGAAAAAATTATGTATGTATATAGAAAGTCGTTACAGTTTCAATCACTATGTGTACCACTCAATCATAAGTATATATATATGTGTGTGCCGCGCGTGCACTGCTACATGTACGCATATAGAAATATACGTGTACAATTAAACTTGTATAAGAACTCAAAAACTTGACTCGATTCTAAAAAATTAAATAAAATTTTAATCATAAAATAAAACTTGTAAACTCGAATAACTCAAAATTTTTTTGACTCAATTCGATCATATATCCAACCCTAAATACAAGTAATTATTTTGTTGTTTCAAAAATTCGAATTTTAAAGCCCTATAAGCAGCTTAAACAGTTTGATATCGCTTAAGCATGTTTTGAGTTTGAGACTGTGTACTTAAAAAAACTGAGAGACTCACCTACAAACGAGTGTACGATATAGATCAACTCAGATTAATCATAAAAAAAATTTAGAAAATTAGGTGCATAACCAAAATTTTCAAATTTCAAACTTATAAAAAAAATTAAGTTTTTAAATAATAAATTCAAGTCCTTGTATTAATGGTTTAAGTTCATACATTGAGCCCCCAAAGTGCAGCACACAATGGCATTGTTAGGCTTAGCTGAGTGACTTAATGGTCTAGGGGCCACCAACAAGCCGACAGCCATGCATGCATGCTCTCTGCTGCATCAGTTTTTTTTTTTTTTTTTTCTGTTTAGAAATTCACAGCCAGATGGGATTAATTCATTAGATCGTTTCAAAATTTTAACGAAGTAATGGCATTAAAGTTGGAACATGAGATAGGTTGCTTGTGGTATTATGTATGGCGCGTAAAACTCGATTCGAAATGTGAATTCTTTATTTAATGTAATTTGATTCAGATTATAATTTTATAAATTCAATTTTATTTTAAAAAAATTAAATAAGGTTTGAGTTATAAAAGAAAATCTAATAATTCAAAATTTTAGTTGATTTTTAAATTCGAGTCAAACTTTTGAACCAGATAAAGATCCAAAATTCCATGTAAAGAGTGCAAACTATCAAAAAAATATATTAAAAATATAAGGATAGAGAATTATAAGAGTTTACCGGTATAAAATCTGATTATATTAATTTTATTCCTTAACATATATATATAGATTATATTAATTTAATCATGATTTTAATACACTCATCATATTATTTTATTATTTTAAATGGTAAAGATTAAAATTATTATTATGTCCACAAAAGTAATTAAAAGGACATTAATTTGATCATACTTAATTGTGATTTTTCGAAATTAATAGATATTACTTGCTCCTCCCTTTTGAAATGATTATCATTTTACCCATGATTTTAGTTGGTTTTATCCCTTTTGAGTCTTGATTTTAGAAGTTTAACTTTTTATTTTATTAGATTAAGTTTTTTTCATTTACAATTTAAATGTTTAATCTTATTTAAAAAACTTAATATTTTATTCTATTAAATCAATTGATTATTAATTACGTAAACAGATTATTATTTGATATTATTGTAAATTTTTTTACACATACGTCTTAATTTAACTTTAAAATTTAAATCTTAATTATGATTTTAAAAATCTTAATTATGATTTTGTTGTATACGTAAGACATTTAGGAATTATATTTAGAGAGAAGATATAATAAAATTTATAGTGCACTGAAAACACCACCTCTTATCATGTTTTTATTAATTTTTTTAAAATTATCATACATTAAACGCTTTAAATATTAAAAACATTAAGACGTTTGATGGAGGTTCGGAAGTCATGTTAATTTCACCTTTGTCAGATTGTAATACTTTAGGTTGTCGAACGCAAAGGGACTGTGTCGACTTCACTACTTATGACTGCACTACGGAAAATAAGAATACAAATAATTTGAGGAGTTTAAATTATAACTAAGAAAACTATTAAACATAAAACTAATTAACGAAATAATAAAGATGATAGAAGCGAGGCTAAATTGAGTGTTTTGTAAAGGAGAGTCCAGTTGTATTAAGTATCCACTTATTAATGCAATGGGTTGAACTGCCGCCTCGGCGGATCGCACAAAGGGTCGTCGCAGCTGCCTAGGTGGGGTTATGCCTTGTCGACAATTCAACATTCTATAGTTCGACAAAGCATTCTTGCATGTCTTTTTCCTTATCCCTAAACGAAGAGAAATGTTGAAACACAGTCTTGATGATACCTCCTGGCGTGAATCAAGGGGGACAACAACCAAACACATGCATCTTGTTAGTCGCTGAAATCCTGGATGGTTAATCTTTCAACCGGATTAGTCAATGTCCATGAGCAAAGACTGTATTCTCTCGTTTCGTGAACCTACATCTCCCGATGCTAGGCAGATGAGTTTTTCTTCACATACTATCTTTCGAGCTCATATGCGAGAAAAGTAAATATCAAGAGAGAATAAACTATGAAATAAATTTTGCATTAATAAATATCAAACATAACGCAACCTTTCTTCCCTAACTACTCCACAAACAACTTAAACCTTCGAAGAAGCTTAGAACATGATGTAGTCGGCGGCTAAATGTATATGAAAGAGAGAATCCGACTCGACTCCACACTAAACCTAAACCTAATAAGTGCTTTGTATAGGCCAAACCCTAAGTTGAGTTTTCTTTGCAAGGAAAGAGTTTTAAAAGAGAAAGAAATATAATTCCTAATTAAATTGTATTATTTTATTCTTATTTCTTAAAATATCTCTTTTTTCCTGCGGTTGACTTTGACAATGGCTTAACCTCCTAAATGGGCTTCGTCTTTCTCTCATTCTTTGTCCGTTAAGATCGACATCTTTTTCTCTCTGTTGAGCACCGGTTGTTTTCTTCATGTTGTTGTCGTGGCCTCCAAAGTGTTGTCATGACGGGTGCTTTATCTGCAATTCAACATCTATCTTCTCATTTGGCCGTCTTTATGATGTAGTTTCCTATCTAAGAAAGAAAACTATCAAACGCATATGTTTTATGCCAAATAATAGATAAATTTATAAAATTAGTGTTCGAATGCTGAAGTATGGAAAATAACCAGAAATATTCATTATCGCCTTTAAATTTGTCTTTATTAGCAATAAACGAGTGGGAAAATGATATAAAAATGAGGACTTTTGAGTACTCATCACACCCCCAAACTCGAACTATTGCTTGTCCTCAAGCAATGCAAAAGATAATTTTCAAGTCAGGAATTTTAAAGTAATATATCGTCCTGCTTGCCGCGACAGAAATCTCTTCTTGACTCAGCCTCTTTTAGGTTGTAAGCATTCCTCGGAATTAGACTATAAGTCTTAGTGTGCGTGCGTAGCTATGTCAAAGATGATTTTCTAAGTTCTGATCCTTTTTCTAGCTCAAGACTTTCGACTAAGATTTTTTTTATTATTTTTCCTTCTTTCTCTCTAAATTGATATATAAATATATATTGTTATATACTTATATTGCTTGAGCAAATTTTTGGGCACCTCAAGTGTTTAGCTACTCCTTATTAGAGTCAATTCCAAGCACCTCTAGTAAGTGGGAGAAAAACTAAGTCCTGGAACCAGTCATGGGCACCTCTATGGACTAACTATAGCCGGTGATAGACACCTTTAGTTTAAAAATCTAAGCCTAAGTCCTTATTGCTTTTCAAAGAAAAGAACTTCTAAAATCAACTAAGATTAGCAGTGTTTAGGATATTTTCAGGCTCATAGTCTAACCCTAAGTACTATGTCTAGTAGACCTTTCTGAATTCAAGTTTAGTAAATAGTGCAGACGACGGCGGACAAAAAATATATTACTGCCGAGGTAGTTTCAATAAAATTCATCAATCTTAAAAAATATTAAAAAACAAAACATCATATGTATACGATGTTTTCAAAATAAAACTTAAACACACTTAATTCTTTAAATATAAAATAAATTAATTTCTCTTTTAATTTTATCTATAAATCTTAAACTCTAATCTTTAAACCCTACTCATCACCTAAATCTTAAATTATTTTCTTTAGAAATACTTACATGGACTGCTTAAAGATCAACCATTTTCTAAAACGTGAAGCTCTTTTTAATGGCGTCGGTGGATTCATTTCAGGGGAACTCTTGGCCATGGGAACAGCTAACAGGGAACATGGCTCTGCAGAGGATAAACTCGACTGGTTCCTGCAACTGGAACTGTTCGTTAAAAGTCCTGTTGAAACTGGGCTGACAAATTTCTCAAACTTCTTTGGGCCTTAACTCCGACAATAAAAGCGACAGGAAAAAACCAGACCAAAACCTCTGAAACACTTCAAAGATTGAAGAAAAATGATGAACTTGAACTCTCGCTTCCAACTGCAACGCCGTTTCCTCCTTCAGAATATTCATCGCATCCAAAAGCTCTTCTTCTCTGATCAACCATGGCTTTCCAAGGAGGAAAATACTATAATCAAGCGCCCCTATTCATCTTCATCTTCTACCAACATCAAAGCTTACCCACTTCCCACTCCTTGTTTCTCCCAAGACAAATTCTCTATCATCTCCAATCTCTTAAAAAACGCAACCTTTACTTCCGGTTCATCTCTCGAGTCAGCTATGGACCAAACGGGGGTAGACCCGGATACCGGTCTTCTCCAAGCAATATTCCAACACTTCGATTCTTCTCCAAAACTGTTGCACGGTTTACTCCTTTGGGCTGAAAAGAAACCTGGGTTTGAACCCTCTGCAACGCTATTCGACTCGATGATCAGTATTCTTGGTAAAGCTGGGGAATTTGAGGACGCATGGAGTTTGGTTCTTGATCGAATCGGTGATGGAAAAAAGGATTCCACTTTGGTTTCTGCTAATACCTTCGCAATCTTGATCAGACGGTACGCTCGAGCTGGTAATTCCATAACTTGTATGATATTGAACTGGTTTGCAGATTAAGTAGGGGAAAAAACTTGGATTTTAGTGTTCTTTTGGAACCACTGATGTTAATGCAGAATAAGTTCATGCAGGTATGCCTAAGCCTGCAATCCGTACATTTGAATTCGCTTGCAGTTTAGATCAGAATTGCAATTTCGATTTGAAAACTTATCTGTTTGTAGTAATGTTGGATTCCCTTTGTAAGGAAGGGGATGTTAGTGTTGCATTCGAATATTTCATTACAAGGAAGGAAACAGATCTTGGTTGTGTTTCATTAACAAAGGTTTATAACATACTTTTAAATGGATGGTTTCGGTCGAGAAATATCGAAAATGCAGAGAGGTTATGGTTGGATATGAAGAAGGCTGGTATATCACCTAATGTTGTAACATATGGTATTCTTGTAGAAGGATACTGTATGATGCATCGTGTCGATAGGGCAATGGAATTGATCGACGGAATGAAGGGAGACGGCTTTAAGCCGAATGCAAGGGTATATAGGCCGATTATTGATGCATTGGGGGAAGCTGGTAGGTTAAAGGAGGCATCAGGGATGATGGAAAGGGTATTGTTGTGCGAATCAGGCCCTGATATTACCATGTATAATTCTTTAGTGAAAGGTTATTGCAAGGCTGGGGATCTAGTAGGGGCTACGAAAATACTCAAGACGATGATTGGCAGGGGGTTCATCCCGACCGCTATAACCTACAATTGTTTCTTTAGGTACTTCTTGCGATTCGGGAAAGTCGAGGAAGCGATGAATCTTTATACTAAGATGATTCAGTCCGGTCACAACCCGGACCGGGTTACATACCGTCTTTTGTTGAAGATGTTGTGTGAAGAGGAGAGGGTGGACTTGGCAATTCAGGTTAGAAAAGAAATGAGAGTGAGGGGATATGATGGGGACTTGGCTACTAGTACCATGTTGATTCATTTGTTATGCGAAGTGCAAAGGTTCGAAGATGCATTTTCCGAGTTTGAGGACATGATACGAAGGGGTGTGGCTCCACGATACCGTACTTTCCAGAGAATGAATGATGAGTTAAAGAAAAGTGGAATGACAGAGATGGCAAGGAAAGTATGTGATATGATGAGTTTGATCCGTTCTTCCAAAAACTTGGCTGATGCCTATGTTGGAGAAGAGGACTCATCTCGAGCAAGGAGGAAATCGATCATTCGAAAAGCTGAAGCAATGTCTGATATGTTAAAGACATGTAAAAATCCAAGGGAACTTGTTAAGCATAGAACTTTATCCGGAAATGCTGTATCAAGAGCAGGCCGGTTGATTGAGATTATCAAAAAAAAGAACCAAGGGGACAAATTTGAATAGATAAGTCCTAAGACCAAGGGAGATGACCAAGCCGGAATTGTCTGGTTGTTTGGGGGGTTTCGTTTTCAAAAACAGTGGACACATTTTGGCCATGTTTGTAAGAGTTGGTCCAAGAGTGCATTGTTGTTGTTGAATCCGATTTTGCTATGATGTTCTATGAGCTTGCCAACGCAGGTGTAGATAAAGCGGAGATGTTTTCGGCACAGTGGAACGAGGGAGAATCACTCTAGCATATGGTCACCTTCACTATTGAATGTGTTTCCTGTATGGTGTGTTCTGCCAGTTGTCTCTGAGGTTGGTGTTTGTTTGCCTGTATGGTTTATTTATATTAAGATCTGTTGGTTTAGCAAAAATAACACACGCAGACATATAAATGTTGGTTTAGCAACTTAGGAAAGTGGTGGTACCATACTGATTAATGAGACATGACCCTTATGGAACATATGGTTGCTCATGAAGCAAAATCTGGTTCAAACCAAAACAGGTGCTTCATCAAATAAGAGAAACAAAGGTCAGAGAACTTAATAAGGAATGTCCAAGTTAAGCATACAACGTTACATATCATGCAATGTATCATACAACAACAAACAAGGTTAGGGGGGGTTAGGGAAGTCGAAACTGGGACAAACCACAACATGGACACAGAGAACAACCACAACAGCTATAAACTAGCGATTGTTGCAGATTAAAAAGAGAAACATAGCTATCAGGTGTTAACTTCAAATTCTGCTAGCAACTGTATGACTTCCACAATTTAACAAAGTTGTCATGACTAGCCGAAGAAACAAGCCCCGTCACCGGTGAAACCGCCAATGCAACTATTAGTCCTTCATGAGCCGACAATGTCTTAGTCTGGTTCTCCGTCATATTCCATAGCTCCAAAGACTGCCGCAAATGATCATGATAATTGCCAAGTACTTAGATCCAAATTATGATAAAAGGAAAATGAAAACCAAGTGACATGATTAGAGCCAAATGAGAAAGCTTTAAAAACATTTTCCGAATGTTCTACACAAGGATCTGAAAATCAATAGTCCTGAAACTAATAAAATGATCCTGTCCACAAGCAAGAGGATTTTCGAAAAGGTTACAACAGATTTTCATGTGATTATTCATGGTTGTGTGCATGTATGATCAACTAATCATGCAGCAATGATTCACGGTATGTTAAGTCTATAGACCATAATAAAAATTTGCATCGTAAATGCAGGCCGGACAACACAATCGAGTTACTTGCCTGGTAACAGCCAATGACCAGCAATGATGGACATGTAGGATGGAAAACACACGAGTGAAACTGGTTGCCACTACAGCTCAACTCATGAACACATTCCCCTTCACTTCCAGATCCAAAGCTCCAGACTCTGACAGAGTCCTCGCTAACAGATGCCAGGAATTCACCCGAAGAGTCCCAGCACACGGAATGGATCAGTTTTGTATGTCCCTGTCATTATAAAATGAATAAAAAATCATGATCCTTATATCAACATATATAAAATTTCAAAGAGTAAAAAAGGTCAACAACACAGCGAGAGCAGATCTCTTAAATTAATCCACAGTGATTCACCTGTAATGAGTGTCGACATGCTTGAGTTTCTGCATCCAATATTGATACAACATTCTCTGCAGCTAAAGCAAGATATTTTCCGAGGCGAGGTTGAAATCTCAACTGGGCTGTACCAGGAGCTGTACCACCCTGATCCACACAAAGGAGAAAATCTTAACAGGTTCACATCGACCCCAAAGAGAGGCCTGAATTCGATTTAGTCGCACTTCAAGAAAAAATGATGCAAGATCATACCTTGAAAACTCTTGCACAACTACCATTGTTGATACTCCAATATCTGATTTCACCATCACCATCACAAGAGCAAATAAGGTCATCCTTAGTCGGGTGGAAGTCAAGAGACATAACATTACCAGAATGTCCCACAAAGGTACGAAGTGAATACTCAGGCTGTAGAAGAGGTCGAGAAAAAAAATGTTAATAAAAAAGAGAACCTTCAGGGGCAAACCAGCTTCCAAAAATTAGAGATTCTAATCAAAACACGAAAAATCTAGACATGCATAAACTATAAATTGTCAGACAACTTTACCCCTAAAGTTTAAACAACTTTGAGTAAAAGAAAAGGAAAAATGTATACTAACACTATCAGCATCCCAAACTCTAACAGTTTTGTCAAATGAAGAAGTTGCAAGGCGTGACATGCTTGGACTGAAACGAACGTCAGTAATTAGACATGAATGCTCTTCAAGTGTAGACTTTGGCTTCAAAGTATCTATATGCCATAATACAGCCTGCGTTGGAAAAAAGGTGAAAAGGATTTCAATTCTTAGCGTGATTTGAAAATGGAAACCAATTATAAATTTAATATTTCAGAAGTAACCAAATTCCATCTCTCCTCCGGGTACTCACCTTTTTATCATGGCCGCCACTAGCAAGCAACTTTCCATCAGATGAGAAATGACAACAAGTAACTTTGCTACTGCTTGCTCGAACAGAATTTAATTCCACAAATGTGAAACCTGAAGAAAAAATAAAATTTGGTATACTGTTAAAGCATGGAACTAATCCACTTATGATCAGAAGAATGTGTATCCCTCAGGATTGCAAATAAGGATAGACATCAGTGCCCATACAATAGGATCAATATCTTTAGGTCAGATTCAATTAACATTTTAATATATAAACCTATGTGGCAAATAGACGTGTGTTTAGTTAGTAGAGTGCTGAACTCTTGATTCCAGTGATCAAGATTCGATCCCTTGTAACCCCAAATGACAAAAAATATCAATGTGGCAAGAACGTACAATTATAAGCTCAATTCAGCAAGAATAACCCCAAAAAGTACAAGGTGAATTCCAATAAGGATGCATCAATTGCCATAATCATTTCACAAACACTTTAACAGTGGACAAAAAATTAAAGAGAACGGAACGACATTTGAGAGAAGTGGATATATAAGATTCCCAACTACAGCAAAGCTTAGCAAGTCATAACCATAAAAGTTATTTTATACACCTTTAGTGACATCCACACATCGACCAACTGCATCTCTAGGATCTGTATCATCGTGGGATAAAAAAGATTCAACATTATCATCGAGTGATCCATCCTCAACAAATCGATCCATATCAGCCTGCAATTCAAGATCTTTATCATCCCACTGCCAAAATGGAATTCCAATGAGAACTCATGCAAGAAATTTTAATTCCTTCATCGACATGCAAAAATAATAAGGTACTACTCACCAACTGGTTTGACGGTGATGCAAGTGTGCCAGTGCCGTCAGTACCAAACATCATCATAGGCTTGGAAGAACTGCCAGTATGAGGCATAGCAGGCATTGAAATCACATCTCCAGGGGTGTGCGTTGATGGTGTGGAAGGTGCAGAACTTGGGGAAGGACCAGCTGTGTTTGCTGTCCCTGTGCTATTGGCAGGGCCTGAAGAAGACACTGGCTGTTTTCTCTTTCTTCCATTCTGATTTTTTGAAACCTTAAAATTAATTGAGGAAACTATGTCAGGAACATGCTAAGATAGTTACTTAAGCCCAGTGTACTGCAATAGGAATTATAAATGTGATCCAAACTCGCTTGAACATGAAAAAGAAATAAGCTTTAAAGCTTAAGACCATACACTACAGATTATCCTCAGAATGTTTCTACATGTATCATAAAGAAAAAGAGAAAAAAGACACTAACAGCAAGGTTTTTGAAAGCTAATCTATTATAAGATCAGGGAAGAGCAACACAAAAATAAAGCATTCATGGTTCAGTCCAAAAAAAATTAATAAAAATGCATGCCCTGACCATGCACCAGCACCACAAGGAACATACAGAAGAGTGCCACATACAAACAAGATAAACCCTTGGGAATCCTTTTGCCAAGATGAATTGAAGGTAACCAGAAAAGGGCAGACCTGATCGTTCCCTCGAAATGAGTTTGACATGCTACCATCCACGGTGACACTTCCACCTCCACCAACTTTATCTTGTTGAAGTAGACTTGGATTAGAATTTTGTGGCTGCTGATTCAAGAGTGCTTGTTGCTGAAGCTGCTGCTGTGAGTTACTGTTTTGTTGCTGTTGCAGTTGCTGCTGTTGCAACTGAGCCAATTTTAACTGCAAGGCAGATTAAATATCTAAGAACTTGGAAGATCATAAAACTTATGTCATAACAAAATACCTAGCAAATGAAGGGGAAATTTGAAATTTCCTTCCGAGAGAAAGGTCAGGAAAAGCACACTTCATAGAGGCAATACCTTCATAAGCATATCTGCATCTCCCCGATGCATGAGTGGACTGCCAGCCTGCAAAGACGATAAATTTGGAACAACATCACCAACAGCATTTGAAAGGCCCATGGTCCGATTATTATTCAACAACATTCTCAATCTTCTGTTTTCATCACTGCCAGATGGTGACGTCAGATTCTGCTGAGCAAGCATGAGTTGCTGCTGGTGCTGTGGTGTCAACATCTGAAGTTGGTGGAAGGGTTGAGGAGCCTGTATAAAAGGTTTTTGCTGTTGTAGTAATCCAGACCGCAGTTGGTCCAGTCCCTAGAAATGGATAAAACAATGACCGTTAAGAAGAGATACATGAAAAGTAAAATTTACAATTCATAAATACGTGAGATGGAGAAAATACTAATTCAACTAGACATAACTGTGATACTGGTAGTTATCAATCTCGGGAAAAGCAAAACTTTATAGAACTTACTGTTAAAGGCCATCCTTTCAGAGTCAAATTATTAGCACCTTGATTTGAGCCTGAAAACAGTTGACATAATCATTTTTATTTTCCATATTTCTAAGTAAACAGAGCCCAGCATATCACAAGAACAAGTAAACAATAGTTTAGTTAATACTATCATTTTTTCTATTTTCAAAGTAAAGATGCAATTCAAACAGAACCTGAGAAAGTGAAACAAGCATACCGGGAATTCCTATTAAAGATCCATCTTGACCGGCAGCCCTGGGATTCAATACAGGATTTATCTCACTCTTTATATCCTGCTTCCAGGTAAATTTTAGAACATTACTAAGAGAGGCAACAAACTAAGATCAATACAAATAACAATGCGACCCTACCGGTGTTGTTCCTGGCAATTGCTGACTCCGGGATTGAACTTGTGGAGACATACCACTAGCAGTACTATGCAACACTTGCCTGAGATTTGCATGATACCAAATAAGTTTATAGGTATAAACAACTAAGTGATGGATGCATGAACAAACCCTAAATGTGTTACTGGCTATTTCAGATAAAAAAAGGTGAAAAATTCCAATTTGTTTGTGGTTGTTCTGTGGCTCAAATACATGTTAGAGCATACTAACCACAAGATTGAAGGGAGTTACCCTAAAATTAATAGCTAAAACCTTGAGAAGCATTTTTGCAAACTGTCTTAGTTAAAATTCATGACTTTGTTCAGATTGTGATACAAAATCATCCGCAGCCAAAGCTCTTCCGAGTAATAAAAAATATGAATGATACTCACCCTGAAGGTTGGCTGGTAGCTGGCGCAGGTTTCAACATTGAGGCATGATTTGGATCCAAGAGCTGGCCAGCATTCTCACCATACCTTTGCTGTAGGGAGTTCCTTGACGGTTAACAACTAAAAGATGAAAAGAATAGCATGTTTCTAAGAAATTTAAGATGATCCACCTACCTTTATGGTCGCATCATCCAAAGAATCCCTTTGAAGTGGCAACTTTAGTTTTTCTTCATACATCTTTGTTGCCATGGCATTAGCAGTTGCAGCAGGCTGACGCATGAGTGTGTCATTTCCAACAAGTCCATTTGTACTGCCATTCAGGAGATGAGACCCATCCCTTCTTTGTTGCTGCTGCGACTGTTGTTGTTGTTGCTGCTGCTGCTGTTGCTGTTGTTGCTGTTGCTGCTGTTGTTGTTGCTGCTGTTGTTGTTGCTGCTGCTGTTGTTGTTGCTGCTGTTGTTGCTGAGCATGCCTCTGCAATAAAAGCTGTTGCATCTGCAGTTGTTGTTGTTGTTGCTGCTGATGTTGAGGCTGTTGAGGTTGCTGCTGTTCTCGTGCTTTAATCAACTGCGTCTGCAAATGCAATAAAACAATACACCATAAGCATCACTGTATCTTAAGGACATATCATAAGGAATGCTTAAGGATTTTCTATACTATATTAGTAAATAAATTAAATAATTAAATTTGTTTAACAAAATTCAATAGCGATGCTTGTCCAGCCATCAGTCACTTCCTTAATTTCAATGATAAAAGAACTTCGTTGAGCCAGTTATGCAACAAAGCAAAACACAAAGGCTCTCATATTAAGCTAAAAGTTCATAATGTAATATACCTTCAGGGAAAAAAAATCCAATTTCCCTATAAAAGAACAATATGCAATGTGCAACTGCCTGGTGTCTCTAAGTTTTCACTTATCAACGAACCAATTAAATGATAAATACTCAGTAACATATAGAAAGAAATACAACACTGAGCTAGAGTGATTAACACTCAGATAACACAAATATAAATTGTAAGGCATTTTCAGCATAGCTTCTTCAACAAAGCTGCTGGATATTACTTGTACAAGACATAGAGTCATAAGACAAGGACATCTGCTTAGCTTTTTCTTGTTTCCTTCGCTCGGTTTGAGTATACATGTTTAAGAACGAACCTTCAGTTGATCACAATTCAGAGCAGGTTACCGGTTAATGTTTTAAGGTAAAACTTTCAAGGACTGTTCTCACTTAAAAGTTCAACAAAAAGAAAGAGTTTACTTACTCTGCCACAAGAAGCATACGTTCTAAAGTTTCAGTAGTGAGAAATGAAAACCATAAGAGTGAGTAATAACCTTAAACCCAATCCTTTCTCATTCTCCCCCTCTACCCAACAAAAGATGCAAAAAGTGAAATGTTGACGCTAGGTCATTAAAATAAATTGACAGTTTAAAATTGAGAAAGTGAATAAAAAATGACCTCAATATAAGATGCAGCAACCTCTGAATGCTTCTCATTAGTCCTGGCAATGAATATGTCCCAGAAAACAGACCACCATTCAAAGAGAAAACCTCCAGGCGCATCAATAGCTGGATATCGAGGTTCAAAAATCATTATTACAATCAACGAATACATTAATTTTTCCAAGCAAATTCAGTGCCAAGAGCCACAAGAGGAGAACATTAATAAGTACGAATAAGTCTTCTTCAATTTTTACATAATTCCTGAACCCCACTTAGTTACTTACCTACAGGATCGGATGATACTTTCCCTTCAGCTTGAAATGCCTGAGCTGAAGCCTTTAAATTCCTCTTCACTAAATAATCATGGATATACACATCTAACCTGTTATTGATTAAACAAATGGCCAATAATCACTTATTACAACAGCACTGGCACATCAAATTTCACAACACTATTGGCAAAGACAACCATATCTATAGGAAAAAAAAAGTAACCCATATACAATGGAAATCAGATGAACAGCTTCATAAAATTTTGGGTTTTAACAAATTTATTGCACCAAAAAACACCCTAAATCAAATTTATTATTCATGTAAATAAAGAACACAAAAAATTCAAAACAGCCTAACAGTAACTACCAGCGCCAGAAAGAAGCAAACCCTAAGAAATACCAACTTCAAAGAACTAAACTTGGAATCTAAAATACACCAGAAAGAACAAGTTAAAACCCATAAAGGCATACATAACCATAACCCAAATCAAGCAAAAACAAAGCGCTTACATCTTATCAGCTTCCCAATTGGTTTGAGACATCTTGTTGAGTCTAGCAACTGCAGAAAAACACTTTAGAACAGCTCCAGATTCCTGGTTAGTAACCTGAAACAGCTTCTCTTCAAGTTTTAATTGCTACCCAGAAAATAAAAGCCAAATATTGAATCATTAACGTACCATTAATCCATAAAAAAGGGATTATTACAGTATTAGAAATAAATAGAAGAATCTATGCTGAGGAATACAAAATGGAAAGGGCATAACCTCTCTAATTTAGCAACATGAAAACTATACAACGAACTAAAGGGAATGAATTGACAGAGATACCTGCAATCCATAAACATTTATTTCAGAAATTTCTCATTTTTTCCATTTATTTTCCAGTAGTTTTTGGTTCGATTTAGCTTGCTGTTGCAGATATTAATGGCTTTGTTGTCGAATTTCCACAAAAAGTCCTTTCAGTTTATCTAATTTCCAAAATCAGTCCGATTTCAACAGACAAGTTTAAGCTTAAATGACTATTATAACCTTACCGTTTGCTTCAAACTACGCCGCGTTTTGTGCATAAATACTAAGAGTTAAATGAGGTAAGGAGGGAGTAATTGGTAAATTCATTAGAAAATAAAATTCTATTCCTTTTTCCCGTAATGGTACTTGTATTTCTTAGTATTTATGAATAAACACCAAATTTATTTATTTCTGTGATATCAACCCTTCTATTTCATTTCATTCTCAATTCAGCCCTTTGTTAAACTTTTGAAAACTATTTTATACTTTGTCCACAAGACTTTGACTTAATTTCAAGTCAAAGTCTTTGAAATTTAAGAATTTATATACACTTTTATTATATAAAAATATTACACTTGTAATTTTCTAATGTTGGATAAATTTATTTTAATCCATGCCTATACATATTCTAATTATATATATATATTAAATTAATTATGGTAATTATGTAATATTCAAAAAAATATAATAATTATGCATATTTAATTATTTATAATTATAATGTACTTGCGGATATAACTTAAAAGAGAAGGTAATTTAATAATTGTAAAATCATTAAATGTTAAGATTCATTTATGGAAACCGATTAAGTTTTCGTTGACTTTAATTTTTTCTATTGACCAAATTAATTTTTGTTGTAATAAATATAAAATTAGAAAAAATAATATTTTTCTAAAATTAGTTAAAGGAATTAACATAACAAAAAGAGAAACAAATATACGAAAAATAACATATTAAGAACTGGTAACATTCTTATTATTAAACGGTTTGATATTATTTAATTAATTTTTGAAATTAATGTATTATATATATAAATTTATTAAAAATATATATATTATAATTAAATATATAATATGAATCAATTTAAATTAAAAAATAAAATCATAAAAAAAATCATAATATTTTCGTCGATATATGTCAGAAGTTACGATCTAATTTTTATATAAGTGTTGAATCTAAATATATTACTATAAAAATCGGGGGGAAACATATCTTATCTTTCTGAATAATTTAGGTATTGTGTATGTGAAAAAATTTTATTAAAAAAATCATCTATCAAAATTAAATGTGTGATGTAGGTCGATCAAAATTAATTAGAATGAAGCTTTAAAAAACGAGATAGAATAATCGATATTTATAATGTCAATGATGAAATTGAATAAATTTTTAGTGCAAATGATAACGAGCCAAAACAACCTTGGTCGACCTTGGTTTAGCTTGAAAATAATATTGTTAGGATCAGTTCAGCTCGAAGTTCAACGAGCTTGAAATTTCAGGTTCAAATTCACTTTAGAAATGATATTATTGAGCTCGTCGAGCTTGGCTCAACTTGAAATCGATAATTTTATCATAATTTTATATAAAAGATGGAGCCTTGTTAAAAACTGGTTATGCGATAAACATCGAAATAAAATTTATTGTTGAAAAAGAGAAAAAGGAGTGTCAAGTTTATTTTAATGTTTTTTTTGTTAAAAATATTATTTTTTCGTGCATATATAATATATATAATCATTTTGAATATGTTCACAAGCTTTTCAAGTCGAGTTTAAATCAATTCAGCCCAACTCGTTAATATCTCGAGTCAAGCTCACTCGAACTAAAATTTAATTAAATTAAATTTAAATAACTTATAAACCAATCAAAATCATTATCACCTTCAAACACAATAACCAAAATAGATACATATTAATAAACGAATGACAGTCCAAATAATGTACCTTGTAGATTTTGAGGGTTAAGCATAGAATTAAATTTAAAAGGCCCGTAAATTTGCCTCTGCCTTTGAAGGGTTTGGGTAACTTTCAGCTAAAGATTCAGCCCAGTCATTTTGGTTCTACCCATTAAGAACATGTATATTTATATTTATAATATTTATTTTACGATTTATAGCCCAAATTTATTAAACACTAAAATTTATATTATAACTTATTACATGTTAAAATTAATAATTTTTTTGTTAATATAAATTTAAAGCAAGCAGCATTTTAGCTGGTTGTTTAGGAAGCTGTTAAAGCTCAGGCGCGAGGCTGCAATAGTTTTGAAAGCAGGTAGGATTTATCCTACGAGGGAGATTTGGAAGGGGATTAGAGAGCATAAGAAGGTTGTGGCATGAGATAAATTTCTCTGGTTTCCTTTGTGTGTTCCTAAGCATACGTTGATTGCTTGGATGACAATTTTGGATCGTTTGCCTACACGGGATAGGTTGGCTCGTATGGGATTGGTTCATGAAGAGAGTAGTT
Organism: Abelmoschus esculentus; assembly: GCA_035048815.1. Classification (NCBI taxonomy): domain Eukaryota; kingdom Viridiplantae; phylum Streptophyta; class Magnoliopsida; order Malvales; family Malvaceae; genus Abelmoschus; species Abelmoschus esculentus. The sequence goes on from JAUCBN010000032.1 coordinate 1,241,466, forward strand.
GTTGTTTGTGTGGCAACTCATCCGAGACAAGGGATCATTTATTTTTTGAATGTGGTTTTTCTAGGCATGTCTGGTGCATGGCTCTCCGTTGTAGTGGGGTTGATCGAGAGGTCATGGATTGATCGGGAGAGTTGGCTTGGGCAATGGCTAGTTTGAAAGGGAGATCGGGGTTGGCCCTTATCCTTAGGCTTGCATGGCAAGCATTCGTTTACTTGATTTGGCAAGAGCGAAATAGAAGGTGTTTCCGGGGTATACAACGCACTTGTAATGAGATTTTTGTGTGTTTAAAGAATATTCTTTGTATTCGATTATGTCATAAGAATGTTCGATTACAAACTGTACAGAATGCGATTCTTGTTGTATGGGGGTCCTCTAAAATGTAATTTGTAGCAGGAGTTCTGCTTTAGAATAAATATTACAGATTTATCTAAAAAAATAAATTTAAAGATTAAACTAATGATTAACGGCAGTTTCTATATTCACCAAATCTACTATCATATTCAGTATAATAACAAACTTCAAAGTATTGACTAGTACACACGGCACTAGACAAAAAGTTTATTGATCACTTCATTTATTTTTTAGATATACGACGGACACGTATATTTTATTCACTTAAGAAACTTATGAATTGCTGCAACTAAAGTATTACCTATAAATACCTCACGATTATCCGTCTCGAATTCAATTAATATTTTTTAACCATTTTCCTCCATGTGAAGGATACTATTATTACTTTTATTTTACCCAAGAGGTAAATACTTGGATGCAGGAAATGAGATTGGAACACAGGGGAAGTAGGCTGAGGAAAAGTCCCTTTCTTGCTAATATGTTCATGTCAGGTTGCTGTTAAAGCAATAAGCCACTCAGATCAAGTGGGCCTAAATTCTCTTCTCTCGGCTCCACCGTCATTCTTAGACCACCACCGTCATCATCATCTCATCAACATCCACAAGAATTTACAAACAGTAAACCAAATTTGTCCTTTTCAGAGTCTGAAAACTGAACGAAAGGGAAAAACCCATGGTTTTAAACAGAAAAAAGAGAGAGAGAGAGAGAGATTGCCAGCCATTGGGGGAATGTCAGCAAATTCTGGCATGCATGCCACAAACCAACCATTAGTCTCCTTGATCACTACATTTGCATGACATGCCAACCTATACCATGGCAGAGATACACCCCTTCCTCCTCCTCCTTCTCTCTGCATCCTCCGCCCCTTGCGAGTGTTCCCCACGCGGCGTCCGGAAATAAACCCGTCAGGCGGTGGGGCGTGTGTAGCGAAAACCAATGACACGGACCACACGGTGCATGCAAATGAGGTGTATGTGTTTATTTTTCTTCTATCATTAAACCATGCAAAATCTGCCTGCCACCTGACTGTAAAAATGTCAGTGAGAAGCAAGAGTGACGTAAGTGTACTGAGTACCGTAACGCATGCATTGGAAGCGTGTGATAGGGATTTTCGAATTCAATGCTACAAAACTTTTTAACGCTCTCCCAGGAGTTACTGCTATACGGCTATTATTATTTTGTTAGGCATTTTATTATTAAATCTTATAAATTTAAATATTAATATCATAAATAAAAATAATTTAAATTAATAAAATCATTTTTATTACAAATTTATACAATATCTAATTTAAATTAATTAATAAAATAAATATTAATAATTTAAAACTAATTATTTTTTAATTTCTGATGTGATGTCTTGGCATGGCGGCATCAGCAAAGTGTAACGTTAAGCAATCGATGATAGGGCCGAGGTAGACTTGTCAATCCGGTTCTGAGAGATTCGTACACGAGATTATGTGGATGTGTTGTCGAGGGAAGGCGTCAGATTGCCCCATCAGTGTCCAAATTATCAGACAACAGGAAAATACGTACAGATTTTATACGATTTAGTTGATCAAATTTTTTAATATTTATCATATTTTATTTTAAAATTAATCATAGAGTTTAAATTTTTTTAAGATTTAAATGAAGATGACAAAAAAATTATTATAATTATAACTAATAAATCGAATTAATTAAAATATTATAATTTTTTTATTAAATTATATAATATTTATTAAATTATGTTAAAATAATTTTTAAATCGTTAATTTTTTATTTTATGTTAACTTAATAAAAAAAGTAATGATTATTTTATAATATAAAAAATTAATAAATATTTTATAATTTTTAAAAGTTAAACGACAAAAAATATATATATAATATACAATATTTAATGTTATATAATACTTTTGATTAATTCAGCTAATTTAATTAATTAACTAATTTTAAATTAAATTAATCGAAAATTAAATTTTTAAAAAATAAATAACTGTTAACTTAATTTTTTTAAAATTAACCGATCAAATTAACCAAAATAATTTTAATTCAGTCAATTAATTCGATTAAAATCGAATAATACCTACCTACCGAGAGATATAAACTTATATCTCAACCACCGATCTAAACTAAATCAATACCCAAGCTATTTCATGTTTTTTTTAAAAAAATTAATACTTTTTGATAATATTTTTTTGACCGATTGAGTTACTTAGAGAAAGTAAGTACATACACTGAAGCAACCCAACTCAATAACTATACCATCTAATAATGAAAGGCACTATGAGAGGACCTAAGGTGGTTAAAGATATAGAGCAAGAAAGTCGGTCCATACTTTAAGATAATAACAATAATAAAGAAAAATGTTTAGGCTCTACTATATAGTTTAATAATTGAATATTAATAGCTTTAATCACAAGTCTTATTGGACTTCACTTTCTTCGCATGCTGGTGGACATGCAGGCTTAATTTTATCGAATAAAAATTTATTTATAAAAAAATAAAATAAAAATTAATTAAATAAATATATTTAATTAATTAATTCATAAATGATACGACGAGATTAACTCATAATAAAATTTTGAATATTCAAATTGGATTGTGTCTCGGAGATCTTGCACTTAATTTGGGATATGATTCTTTCATCTATAAAGAAATAATATCGAATTTAGTTTAACGAATTTAAATTCTATTTATATCATTATCAATATAATATATAAAAATACATAAAATTTATTAAAGATTGCATAATTATGAACACATGTAAAAACTATGAAATTATTTTATACAAAGTTAATAAGCTTACATCATCATTATAAGAACCCACCATAAGAGCTTAAATGATAAATTGATATACAAAAACTCTTTTATAACAAAATTGGTACATTTTACAATATTCTAAAATAAAAGCCTAAATTAAAAAAAAAAAAGTATTTTTTTTGTATTCCCCCCTTTTTTCTTGGAATCATGTTTCTTTGAGCTGGATAACATGAGAATTACAACTGTTATTGTTAATTGGCCTCCATTGTTGAGCAATGTCTTTAGCAATGTTAACGGCGTCAGACGCCGTTCCTTGTAGTCCTCTTCTTGTGAACCCAACCGTGTACAATCCATTGTCAGCTTTCCATCCGTTAGGAAACGGCGTTCTTGGCATACCATTTTGGTTGAAAAGCTCACTTCCCTGTAATCCCAACAGGGACTAGAATTAGAATAAATGATTTTTTTGAGAAAAACCCAGAAAAAAATGAGGTTTATTTTTTTATTATTTATTTATGTAGGGAGAAAAAGAAGAGGATTGTCTGCTTGTGGGAGGGAAAACACAAGCTCCCAAGACAGAAAGTGATGTGTGATTCAGAACAAGATAGAACTAAAGACTAAACAAACTGTAACAACTCAGTGTCTGAATCTGATTACCTTGAGCCAAGTAGGCACATTGCTTTTGTACCCGGTTGCCAAGATTATTGAATCAATCTCATGTTCTTGTCCGTCCACAAACTTGGCTCCAGTCTTTGTTATCTCTTTCACACCTTCCATTACCTTGATTTTCCCAGATTTTATCAGTGATAATGCACCGACATCGAGCACTGGGGTCTTTCCGGTGACGTTCTTGAGCTCGATTGGACCGGTTTTTGGACGCCGGAGACCTACTCGGTCGGTGTTGCCTAAGATGAAGTTAGCTACCAGCAACAAGAACTTGTCTACTAGTCTTAAGGGGAACCATTTGGCAAGCGCCATGGCTACCCCGAATGTTGAGAATCCGAACATTTCCCTCGGTAAAACATGCACCTGCAGCAACGGAAAATGGAGTATGAGCGGCAACGAACATGTTAATTGTTTTGTAACAATGGTTTTTGAAGAAAAACGAATCGAAACTTACCGTGTTCCGAACAACCATATGAGGGATTGCATTGTATCGACAAAGGTCCAAGCTGACCTCCATGCCGGAGTTGCCGCATCCGACTACCAAAACCCTCTGGTTCTTAAACTCGAACCCGGACTTGTACGAGCTCGTATGAACGACAGAACCGCCGTACTTGTTAATCCCGGGAATGTCTGGCATTACAGGCTCCGCATTTTCACCGGTGGCAACGATAAGCCACCTCGAAACATACTCAGAGTCCTGCGTTTCAACCTTCCAAAACCCCGAAACAGTATCGTAACCGGCGCTCCGCACGGCCTGGTTGAACCTGGGCTGAATCGAGAAGTGCGAAGCGTAGGATTCCAAGTACGACACGAACTGGCGCTTGCTCGGATACTTTGGGAAATTCCGAGGGAAACCCATGAGCGGCAACTCGCAGAACTGTTTCGGAAGATGGAGTTTAAGACGATCATAGGTCCGGTGCTGCCATAGAGAAGCCAAGCAATCGCTTTTCTCAAGGATAATCGACGGGACGCCCTGTTTAGCTAAGCAGGCTGATGTTGCTAGACCCGAAGGTCCTGCGCCTATGATTATAGGCCCGAGAACCCGAACACAGTTCGTGTCATTGTGATTATGTTTTTGAGAAGCCATAATCCCAAGGAAAAGGAGACTGAAAGAAAGGTTTAAAAGGAGACTTTTGTTTTGCTTTTCCGCTGAATCCTCTGTTTTTTCCCCCACTCTGTAAAGCTCTGGTTTTTCTTTTTCTTGCTTACTGAGCAAAAAAGGCTGGATGAGATGGGATTTATAAAGGGAGACGAAAAGTGCGTAAGGGAGAAAGAGAAGAGCAGTGGTCAATGGGAAGAGAAGAAAAAACTCAGACAGACATTTATTTTGTTCTTCTTTAATCATGGTAGAGACACATGTTACTTCACTAAATGTTGAACATTCAACATATCATTTTATTAAGAAGTTGTGATTTAGTTATTTAATTAAAATATTATTACAAATTAATTATTATAGATTTAAAACTTCATCATCGATAAATATTTTATTATTAGATACCCGAATAACTAATAAGATAAATCTATTATGTATTTAATAAAGAGAATTTTTAGAAATATTGATGTTAAATTTTTTTTTTTCAAAATATTGTATCTCTTATTTTATTTTTTAAAATATTGATGATTTTATTGAAAAGTTATCACCATTAGGCTGTGACTTTAAACAGTGTAAGGATGAAGATACCATATGAAGATACCAAAATCAAGCTAAAATATTCCATTTTCACCCGAATATTTAAAAACACTGTTCAAACTCAAAACCTAATAGTGTCGATTTTTTAAGTACTGTAAAAACATCGATATTCTAAAAAATAAAATATATAATATTTAAAAAAATTACCAACATCAATATTTTTGAAAATTTTCCTTAATAACAATAACACTTTAAATAGTAATCTTATAAGCCAGTAATTATTACTTATTATTTTAGTAGTATTTAAAATATTTGTAAGCAAAATAATAATTACATAATTTATTGATAAAATATTAGATTAATTATTAAAATAATAAAATATATATTTGTTTTAAATTCCTAGTGATTATTGTAACATTCAAGAAGCTATCCCTGGAGGTGGTATTCAATTTTCATTTAGGCGGAGGCCTAGGTACGCGGATGGATTGGTCCTACCCGGAAGAAATAAAGGGAGTATGAAAGCATGCTACACATATACTAATTGGTGAATTAATTTAGAGATAAATATTTAATCAAATTGAGATATAATTCTATATTAAATAAAGAAATTTTACAATTTAAATTTTAATTGTTATTTTTAATTTAGTTGAATTATTTGAATTTTTATTTAAATTTAAATATAAATATTTATAATGTTATAAGATTAAGTATTATAATTTAAAAACTTTTTATAATTATAATATATATATAATTCTTTATATATAATATACATATATTAGATAGAGTTAAAGGATTTTACTCGAACTTAAAAATTAAATTATTAATTATTAAAAAAATATTATTTATCTCGTCCAATAAATATTTTTTTTTTATTTTTTCAGTCTAATTGCGCTTATAAATTGTTATTTGAATTAAATTAAATATTTAAATTTTTTGAGTCAAATTTTATTCACTTTAATTTTTATTTATCGCAAACATAAATATCTTATAATTAATTTAAAATATATTATATGGAAATATTTAAAATATTCATCATTCAATGAAAAATTAATTATCAGCAAATTATTATAATGATTTAATGCAAAATTATTTGAACACAACATTTTACCTATTGGTCAATGATATTAAATTTATTATATAATAATATTTTTTATTAAATAGATATTATATTTTTTCCATACTAAGATTCGAATTCAAACAAAACGAGATAGACTAAGCATCTTTAACCACTAAATCAATCGATAAATTTTTATAAAATAATATTTTTAACCGACATATATCAATCATGTCGTAAAAAAATTAAAAACATCATTTTTATCACTACTATTACAATTTATTTTTTAAATCGCCCTTTAATTAAACTTTCATTAATATTTAAAAAATGAGAAAATATTTAATTTTTTAATATACTGGTATAATTATATAACAATAAATGTTTAATTTTTAATTTTTTAATAATATACATATATTATATATAATATTTGAACCTGGATTACCCGAATAAAATATATCATATTTTATATATTATAAAAATTGAAATAAAAAAAAACTTTGCATATGATTTAATTAATTATATCTAACAGGGTTTGAACATTATTAATGTTGGTTGAAATTTTGGGATATTCAAACTTTTGATTTTATTTTATTTTATTGATAAAACCATCAGAGAAAACGTGTTAATGCTTTACATTGTCATTTGTTTTGAATTTTTCATTTGAAAAAAAAAATCAAATTTTGTTAATATACTATAAATTTAATCATTAATTTTTTATATTTTGAAATAACTATTAGCTTTTATTTTATTCATCCTATTTTTATATTTAATTTTAATTCTTTAAGTAAATATTTATGTTTTTATTTATTAACTAAATAAATTATTTTATTTTAAATCATGTATTTATATTTATAGAAATTCTCTAATTTCCTTTTAAAAGGGATTTCATTAATTGATAAATTAGTTAGATTATTACAAAATACACAATTAAAGTGATTTTTTCCTTAATTTTATATGGGTAGAACTATAAATTTACAAATAATTGAAAAAAAAATAATTATTTTTTGAGAAAGATTATACTAAGGTTGTAAATGAGACGAGACAAATCATGAGTTATTTGAATTTGACTCAGTCAAAGCTTGATTCAGTTAGACTCAACTTGAGCTCGAATACGGCTTGAGTTCTTAACGAACTGAGCCGAACTACATAGTATTCGACTTGAAAAAGCTCGTGAACTATTCAAAAATATAATATATTATTTTTTAATTTTTATAATTTAAAATTTAAAATTCTAAACTTAATACCCTAAAATATAAACACTAAACATAAGTCCAAAACCTAAAATCTAAATCCTAAACTCTAAACATATAAACCCTAAATTAACACCTTATACCTTAAAATCAACAAGCTTGAGTTTACACAACTTGTGTATCAACGTTGTTTCGACGTGACTTTAAATGAGACAAGACGGATGATGAATTATTCGAGTTCAACATGACTAAAGATCGGTCAACACTTAACTCAGTTGAACTCGAATTAAACTCGAATCGAATCAAGATCTTAACAAGTCGAATCAAGCTCATATTTTTCAAGTTCGAATTTAATTTACGATCAGAGTATAAATAATTTAAATTATTTATTATTTTCACTCTATATAAGCACTGTAGGGTAAGTTTATTCGTCGGCATGAAACAAATTCTAATCCATTAAATTCTTTGTAAGCAGTACAGAGCATGGAGCTGTCCAAAGCGAACGAGACACACCAGGGACGGTGGAGTGGGAGACTAGAGAATTCAAGATGGGGAAACAGTGGTAATGGTTTCAGAATGCTGGGAATTTTGGGCACAGGCATTCAAATGACACCATTGAATATAAATAGTAAGTAAAAAATCATGATTAATTAATTTAATGAGATAAAATATTAAAATTTTAAAATAAAATTTAAATTTTAAATTTTGAAGGGATTAAAATTGGAGGGTCGTTTTATTAATTATATAATAAAAATTAATCTAATACATAAGTTTGTGTAGGTTTTAGTTTATTCGAACTTTTTAATTTTAGGGATTTAGGTTACAGGGCGTAGAATTTATAATTAGAATTTAGTGTTTAGGGCATTAGGATTAAGAATTTAAGTTTTAAATTTTATAGTTTAAATATGAAATGTTTTATAATTTTTTTACACAACTCGTATATTAAAATATATCCCTTAAATAAATACCCATAGTATAAAAAAATATTTGATAATTTTTTAGTTTAAGAATTTAGGGTTTCGGGTTTAAAGTTTAAAAATTTATTGCGTAAAATATAAAATTTAATGTTTATGATTAGAATTTAAAATTCGGAGCTTATGACATAAATTTTATATTTACAAGGTTAGAATTAGAAAATTAAAAAAAAATAAATTTTATAATTTTAAAAATATATTTTTAAATGATTTGTATATTAAAATATACATAAAAATAACATATAATTATCTTAAATTGAGATAATTTGAAGCCAGCGGTATGACTGTTTTCAGTGACGAAGTTACATGACAATGAAGTGGGGCAATTGTCCTACACCGAAAACTATTTTTTTTATACTTTCGTTTTTCTATTTAAAAATTTTAAAAAATATTTTTTATATATTTTTTTTTATTTTTAAATATTTATATTTTGTCCGCTAACTTTAATCCTAGCTGTACTGGGCTTCCCTAGTCTTGCTTGTCCTTTCTCTTTTTCTTCCACATTTGTCATGTCACCTTTGGTACTAAAAACATAGAGTTATAGAACTCAATGCATCAATCAGTCAAACCTTAGTTGAATAAAAAAAATTCAACCCTTATTAATTATGTTTAAATATGTAACCTTAAAATTTTAAAATTTATCATCTATGTTTATATTTGTGTTTATTTAAATTTTTAATATTATAATAATATTTTTTAACTTTTAAGGTGCTCAATCACTCTGCTGGCATTGACAGTGATTACAATAGTATATGTTCTAAAATATTATCTCTACTATTTGACATTGATCGCTTAATCACTCTGCTGACATCGTTGATGCTCGAACCCGTAACCTTTAAAAATAACAACCGTTCCGTTAACCGTTTGGACTAAAGGGCTCGTACGGATTAGGTTTTAAAAATAACATAAAGGAGTTACCGATGATACTTAATTAATTGATTAATTAAAAGAGTATCCCATCACGAGTCACAAGTAAAATTAGGCATGGAGATGAAGAAATGATGAAGATTATGTAAATTAAGAAATGCAAGTTAGAGATATTTAATTGCTCAAATCATTCCATTCACTACACTATTAGATTCTTAATTATTTTATTTAATTCAAATCTAGCATGCTTACTTACTAAGTTTGGTCAAGTGATAAGAACGATGGAGATTTTTTTTTTTCGAATTTTAATATATAATGTTATTTTAAAGATAAAAAATATTTCGTTAAAAAACTCTTTCATAATCGACTCGTATTTAAGTACACTTCAAACAATAGATGAAGAAAAAGAATTAATGATCTAAGTTTATATTTTTTAATTTTTTTATATTTTTAACATAAAATTATATATTCGATTCAATATTCTGACCCAAAAATAATATTCTACTACCCCAATGTAAGGGTGAGCAAAACTCGACTCGAAAAAATTGAATTTCTCGACTCGAATCGAGGTGAAAAACTCGACTCGTTTTAAATTGACTTGAAATTTTATAAACTCGAATTGACTCGAATAAATTTCAAATTAAGTTCAAGTTGTAGAATGGAAATCGAATAACTCGAAATTTTTTGTAGTTATAGAAGCTAATTTATTTTCAGTCCCTTCTTCTTCTTCATTTTACATTTTAATTTTCCTTTTTATAATTTGGTCACGTTGTAGATTATTTTTTAATTTATTTAATAGATTTTTTATTTATACCTTTTATATTATGCTATTTATTTTTTAATTTTTATATTTAATTTATCACTATTTTTTTGTTTAGTTTTAGTCTTATCTAGATAAGAAGGAAGTTATTAATAAAACCTGTAATTTAATAAAATAACATATTTATACTTAAGATATTTGATTGTTGATAATAATAATTTAAAATCTTTTTTTACGCATGTAAAAAATAATATAAAGAAATATTTATGTAAATGTAAAGAGAAAACTGTTTAAATTACAATCAAACAATATTATAATATTATAAATAGTATAATTAAAATTTACACATAAAATCGAAAAATCGAATCGACTCGAACTCGACTCAAATCGAAAATTTATTAAATAATTTAAATTGTAAAATATGATGACTTAACTCGAATGACTCGAAATTTTCGACTCGAGTCGTTCGAACGCCGGGACCTACCCAATGAAGTTCCCTAAGGAGTATGAATAATGAGTTATTTGACTCTCCCACTCTACAAATATATATATATATATTATAATATTTGAAATCATTAAAAATAAAATCGTAATTATTGAAATTAAGAATCCATTTTTCAGTTCACATGCTGAAATCATTCTCTTATTGCTTTGTTAATTTAGATGTAATCATGATTAGACTTTGAAACTTAATTAATTATTCAAAGTGCAAACTTTGTTTAATTTGCAGAAAGGTTCAATCTTTTAATATTGGAAAGATTAGTGGTATGATTGGTATTAAAGATAAATATTCGATCAAATCGAGTTGATAAGTTTAATTTTATATTTTTTTGAATCGAATATAGTTTTAAAGTTTTTATTCAAATTTAATTAAAATTTAACTATGAACGATATATGTATTTATTCATATATTTTTATATGTGATATTCATTTATCAACCAGAGTCAAGAGACTCTACTCGAACTTGAAATCAATATATTAATTATTAAATGCTTTTAGTTATTCGAGTCTTATTTTATAACTTAAACTTTATATAATTTTTTTTAAATCCAATAAATTTTATAAAATTATGATTCAAGTCTAGTCAAATTTTTTCACATTAAGTTAAAAAAAATATTTTTTTGAATCGAGTCGTTTTTTTATTTTATTTGACATATTAATAAGAAAAAACTACATATTCAGTATTCAAACGTGCTTGTGTTATCATTTTAATATCTCAATTGTTATTTTTGGTAAAATGATGCATAATATTACATTTCTATTCTATTTTGATACTATTAAAAATCAACGAAAATGATAGTATGACTTGGTTAATCACAATTTTAGTCTAAAATTTTTATATATATTATCAATTTAGTCCAAAATCTAACAATTTAAAACATCATCTTAATTTTAATTGAATTTTATCTAAATCTCTTTCATACTCGTATTCTGATCGTGAAATTTAGATTATCTAATAAACCTTGTAATAACCCATGATCCAAAAATTTTAAAATTTTAATATCCCAATTCCCAAACGTATTTTTGAAACTCCAAATCCCAAAAATTATTTGACTGAAAAAAATAAAAAAATATATAATTTTAATAAAAAATTTAAAATAATATTTAAATCAATATAATTTTAAATTAAATTAATAAATAACTTAAATTTTCAGATTAAAATTATTATTAATTCAAATCACATTATTATTTTTATTAATCTAAGTAATAAAAATTTAATATTATATTTTATAAACAGTAATTAAGGTCTAAAAACATAAATAAAATACTCAATATATACTTTTCCTATTTATAATGTATAATTTTATGTCCCATCAGTGATCTTTCGAATGAGGAGAGAAGGGAGGGAGAGTGGGCAATTCTAACAAAAGCTCCTTAAAGAGAGCCTAAAAAAAGCCATGTGATAATGGCAATGGGGAACCGGCTGTTAGTCGGTTCCAAAGTAACCCCCCCTTTTTTTTTAAATAATGGTTATCTAATTTATTTTTATATATTCGAATAAAAAATATACGAATAAAAATATTTATATAATAAATATTCAAATAAAAATATTCGTATAATAAATATTCGAATAAAAATATTCGTATAATAAATATTTGAACAAAAATGTTCGAATAAAAATACTCGAATAAAAATATTCGTATAATAAATAAAAATATTCGAATAAAAAATATTCGAATAAAAATATTCGTATAATAAATACTTGAATAAAAATATTCGAATAAAAATACTCGAATAAAAATATTCGAATAAAAATATTCGTATAATAAATAAAAATATTCGAATAAAAAATATTCGAATAAAAAATATATGAATAAATATTGTACACAATTCCTTACAAAGTATACACAATGGCTTACAAAAACCGTAAGGAAAAAAGGTATGTACACAATTCCTTACAACTTCTCACCATGAGCTAAAGGAGCCATCCAAAGGTAAGGTTTTGTGTACATACTTTTTTTCTTACGGTTTTCGTAAGTCGTTGTGTATACTTTGTAAGGATTTGTGTACAAACACAAATCCTTACCGTTTTCGTGCCATATTGTGTATTCTTGTAGGAAATTGTGTATATACACAAATCCTTACCCTTGGAAGCCTCATTGAGCTCATGGTTTTGAAGTGGTAAGAATTTGTGTACATACCTTTTTTCTTACGGTTTTTGTAAGCCGTTGTGTATACTTTGTAAGGATTTGTGTACAAACACAAATCCTTACCGTTTTCGTGCCATATTGTGTATTCTTGTAAGAAATTATGTATATACACAAATCCTTACCCTTGGAAGCCTCCTTGAGCTCATGGTTTTGAAGTGGTAAGGATTTGTGCACATACCTTTTTTCTTACGATTTTCGTAAGCCGTTGTGTATACTTTGTAAGGAATTGTGTACAAACACAAATCCTTACCGTTTTCGTGCCATATTGTGTATTCTTGTAGGAAATTGTGTATATACACAAATCCTTACCCTTGAAAACCTCCTTGAGCTCATGGTTTTGAAGTGGTAAGAATTTGTGTACATACCTTTTTTCTTACGGTTTTCGTAAGCCGTTGTGTATACTTTGTAAGGAATTGTGTACAAACACAAATCCTTACCGTTTTCGTGCCATATTGTGTATTCTTGTAGGAAATTGTGTATATACACAAATCTTTACCCTTGAAAGCCTCCTTGAGCTCATGGTTTTGAAGTGGTAAGAATTTGTGTACATATCTTTTTTTTTACGGTTTTCGTAAGCCGTTGTGTATACTTTGTAAGGAATTGTGTACAAACACAAATCCTTACCGTTTTCATGCTATATTGTGTATTCTTGTAGGAAATTGTGTACAAACACAAATTCTTACTATTTTTGTGCTAATTTATGTATGTACCGTTTTTCTTACAGTTTTTATAAGAAATTGTGTATATAATGTGACCGGGTAAACCGGTTAAGGCTTTTTTTAGGTTTTTTAGTTGGGCTAGTATTGTGGAAAGTGATATGACATTAACATATTCTAAGTAGGGGGTGGGTAAAGGGTCCCACCTCGACGAGCCATGTGATGGATGCTACACAACGGAATCAGGCAGATGAGCAGATTCAGATCAACCACCCCATGCATGCATACATCTACGTCTACACTAAGAATTTTGGAAGAAAATGAAGAGTTGCAAATTGGTCCTTAAACTATAATCAAATTTCATTTTAACCCTTTAATGAGCTTTTAGGGTAAAAGTGACCTTGAAGGTGATAAAAAGTGACCCTTTCAGTCAATTAATAATACATGAAGGATCAAACTATGAATAAATTATAGATTAAGGACTAAGTTTTATATATAATCTAAGTTGATATACGAAAAGCTAATATATCTTATATATCATAATATTAATGAATATAAATATTTTTTTAACATTGATGTTAAACACATAAATTCCAGCTTTAATCTATAGTTTATACAGGGCTTTTATGCATACTAATACTTAAAGACTGTTCATTTCCTAGAGGAAACTGATGGGTTGATGATCTTATTCAGAATCAACCTAAAATTATTAGATTTTGATATGGTAGGGTTTTATATAGAGAGAAGCGCATTGATTTTGTGTTCGAGGTGCGCTTCGTGGTCTTCCAGACGAGCTGCGATAACATGATTCTTTGAATCCCAAAGAATCAACGTCGGGACTCCGGTTAGCTTGAATGTCGAGTCAACCCGCCATGGATGCCGAGGGTTCCTCCATGTTGGCCTGTCACCCACATAAGCTCTCAGCAGTGCAACATCCCCAGCTGTTGCTTCGAGTTTCTTGTATATAACAGGTTCAGCTCTTACACAGTCTAAACAAACAATCAAAAGTAAACAATCTCAGATATCAATACCCCACCAATTCCCATTGCATAGCCATAGGCTGCCATAGCTGAGTTGCAAAAGATTAATAAACAACAGCAAGAAGTGTACCGGGACACCAACTAAGAGCGGTAGACGGGTCTTTATCGGCCAAGAAAAGGATGAAATTGGCTTTGTTGTTGAGCGCATCGGATTTGAATTTCTCAAAGACACTGCCAAAGGTTGAAACCGTTGCGTCCACCACCTTCATCGACATTCTTTCTACTACCAATGTTTCTTTCTCCTGAAGATTGCACGATTCAATAACCGGAAAGATAAGTTCGACTCACAGTGTTCAGACAATATCACTCAAAACACAATGGAAACATCAAACTTGTCCAACACTTCAAACTAAAACAAGTTTATGTATCAAATGAATGTCACATTCAAACATACAATCACAACCACAACCAATGTTGACCATAATGATTAACGCATTATGCTCTGCAACCTATGATAGTATGCCTTCTTACTCTATTTGAAAAGCAATTACCTAATGATATAAAAACATGGAGATGTGTCTTTTGAAAGGAGACAGTACCGGAGGATGAGATAGTCGAAGTAAGTGAGCAACTATGACCATAACCAGTATCCGACATTGAACGAGAACGATGACCTAGAGGAATGAATACACATTGGAAAAGGAAAGTCTTGGAATATGATAACGGTGTCTGGATTTTATTTGTTCTTTTTCTCTTCAACACTGCTAATACTAAGGCTTTGTTTGTCCTTGAAGTCCCAAACCCTGTTTTTCTAGCTTTTCCGAAATGCCTGTTTGGACGAGAAAACTGGCTAATTAACAGTCATTTAGAGCCAAACATAGATTGTTTAGGGTTGCTGTTGCTGGTGAGCGGGCATTTCCCACAGCAGTCTACTTGGTTTCATTCGTTTTTTCACACAAAATCGACTTAACCTAGCGGCCTATTTGGTTTTAACAGACCTTCTGGGTGTACCTTTCGAGTCTGAACAAAGCTTGAAGATTGGATTTGTTAAACATTAGGGTAAGATCTACGAATCAATGTTCTAAGCATCAGAGGCCATCGATCAAGAGAAAATGGAACTGCTTAATCGAATAATAATCAAATTTTCATTTCAAAAATTTGCTTACCCTTACCCTAGAACAAATTACGAATCTATCGAACTTTATTCAAAAGATAAACTATTCCATGATTGCAAAATAAGCCCTAGAAAACAAGCAATTGAAATGCGGAGTCTATGGACACAAGATTACACTTTCGCAACATAGAATTTATATAAGAAACCCTTCTTTATTACAAGGTAAGAGATTGGAATTTCAAACAAACCTGGAGACGATGTGAAGACGACGACGAGAAATACAAGATAAGGAGAAGGAAGACCGAAAGGGAAGCAAACAGTAGCGGCGGCAATAATCTGAAAGAGTAATTGTGTTTTAGATGTTTAGGCCTTAAGGGTTTCAAGTCCATGTCGCTCCAGTGTTTTGCCCATAGTATATTTTTCATAACCAGTTATAAACCCAATCACAAAACGACGACGTCTGTTGATTGCTGAATCAAATTAAGAGAACCATAATTTTCTCTTTCTTTTCCTGGTAAAGATCATCAGATCAAGACGTAAAGCAAATTGAGAGAAAAAAAAAATGGCAGATTCGAGCTCCTGGTCCACCGCTCTCGTCAAGATTTCGCCTTATACTTTCTCCGCCATCGGTATCGCCATTGCCATCGGCGTATCCGTCCTCGGCGCCGCCTGGTACTTATCTTCTTTATTTATACTTTCCTTTTGTTTGATTTTATGAAACGTGTATCAAATTGTTTATATATTTATATATATTTGCAGGGGAATTTACATAACTGGAAGTAGTTTGATCGGTGCCGCTATTAAAGCTCCTCGAATCACTTCCAAGAATCTCATTAGGTATTTTTTTTTTCTTTTTGTTTTTGCATTTATTGAGTCATTTGATCTGGAAATGCATCAGATTTCTTAGTATCATAAACTCTAATCTATTAATTTAGTTTGTTCTACAGTTTACAAATACATTAAGTTTTGGTCCTAAGCTTGTTTATATCCCAGGCCCTGGATCTGTATGATGTTTATTGGTTGGAAAATCAAGCTTGAGTAGCAAGAGAACTATAATTTTAGTCTTCTGTATGAATCCTTAATTTTTCCCATATAATGTATGGCAAATTTACTTATAGCCTGCTTGAATGTGAAACAAGTTTCTGGTTACTTGGCTTGCTCAATTCTTGTACCAACTACGTCTGTGTCCGATGGATGAGTTTTAAGTTAGAGTGGATGGCCTCATGAAACATGAAATAGAATCGAAGATACTAAAAATGTTGGAACTTTTCAGCATGACATTTTCGATTTCACGATGTCTTGAATATGTTTTTGTCGAGTTAAAACTTTTCTCAACATTAGTGATCTTTAAATGTTGTATTATGCTTATGGATATATTAACTTTTTACTCAATACTGTTCTCAGCGTAATCTTCTGTGAAGCTGTTGCTATCTATGGTGTTATTGTGGCAATTATTTTACAAACAAAGTTAGAGAGTGTTCGATCATCACAAATATATGCACCAGAGTCTCTTAGAGCTGGATATGCAATCTTTGCTTCTGGAATTATTGTTGGCTTTGCCAACCTTGTTTGCGGGTTTGGCTCCTTATCCTTTTCTTACTCTTCAATCTTTAAAATGGTATCAAAATAATTTTTTTGCTTATTTCTGTGTACTTGTGACTTGTTTTGGGGACAGATTATGTGTTGGAATAATTGGAAGCAGCTGCGCGTTGTCTGATGCTCAAAATTCTTCACTTTTTGTGAAGATTCTTGTGATTGAGATTTTTGGCAGCGCACTTGGACTGTTCGGAGTGATTGTGGGTATAATCATGTCTGCTCAAGCAACATGGCCTGCGAAATCAGTGTAATTTCATGATCTTGGAAGAATATAGCAATTTGATCATGTGAGCATGCATTCTGTTTCATGTGTTGGTTATCTGAAATGAGCTCCATATTTTTTGTTGTTAGTAGTAATAATGTATGTAGAACCTTGCCTGGAAGTGTCTCCCCCTTTTTGTTGTTAGAACACGTGTTGAATGAGAAATAAATTTTCCTGTAAAAACCATGATTTGTTATGGCACTGAGATCTTGTGTTAGTTCTTTTATTCATCATTTGTATGCATTTATATGAAAACTTGCTTGGAGATTTTGTCTTCTTTGATCCTATACTGCACATGTTGTGGTAACGATATTTGTTCCGTCGCCATTTCCAGTGGATATCCACCCTTTTGTGTGCTGTTAATTTCTGTATTTGCCATTCAGATTTTCAGGTGACAGATGCAAAAAAAAAAAAAAAATGAGACATAATTTATCACCATGAGAGGTTCCTCTTGTGTAATTAATGACCATGGTGAACAAAGTAACAAGCAGGTACGGAATGAAAAGTTTGACTTGCCAAACAAGTTAACTTTATATATCGATTTTTATTTTTCATCTTTGGAGAGATCAAACATTGTAAGTCTGTAAGATAGCATCAACTAATTACTGATTAATCGTAAAGAACGGCATGTTCTTCTGTTGAAGATCTTTCAGATCCTCTGGACTTGCTTTCTTTGGATCAAACGGCTCTTGATTGGGAAGATGCAAACCTTGCTTACTCTGACCCAGCCACCGTGAGTGCAGCACTTGTTTAGAGGTAACAGGTAACCTCGTGGACTGATATTCTTCCAGAGCTGAGTGTAAATTTTTCCACTCCCCACTTCTCAAGGCATTTGCCAAGAACTGCTACATCGAATATTGTCATGTTTGTGCTTCTTAGACCATGGGTGAGCAGCATCTCTGTTGAACACTACATTGTCGCAATAAATCTGCCTTGGAGGACGCAATCATATATGGCATTATGCAAGGGTCCTTGGTTTCCTTCGACCTTTACAAGCTCCGGAACCCAAGTTTTCTCAGCTTCTTTGATCATCTCATCGATCAGTTCTTCACTTACTTTCATGGTAACTGAATTTCTCTTTACATGCAGTAAAGAAAAAGAAAGATGAACAACCTTATCCGACTTTAGATTTTTCCCAGAACATCATTGGTAACATGAATCGCTCTGTAAGAATTCTGAAGCACCTTTATCTCAGTCTCAGGTTGACCGACATAAAAGATCCAGTTGAGGCTTTTGTTGAGCAGTTCATAAAGCACAGCATGTGTTCCGGAGCCAAGGTCGAAATACAAGCATCTCCCAAGGTCGAGGTATGCTTTTTGGAAGCTTTTAATGATTTCTGAATCCTCCTTCCCTGAAAATTCAAGAAACCCTCTCCATGCACGGTAACCCGAATACCTGCAACGACCGGTGCATTGCTACGTAACAACTCGAGCAAATTCAGTTTGAAAGAGCTAACTAACACAACTAGCTTTACTCATCGTTTGTCTTTTCATCTAAGAAGGATGTTCTCCAGATGAATATGAGCATAGAATCCCGAAAGACACTCCAAACACATGAAAAAGTACTTGTATTCGACTCTTCAACCCAATCTATCTAACAGTCACTATGAACATAGCACCGAGTAACACCTTCAACAAGATCATCATAATCTGTAATTACATCATGCAGCACTGCAGTCAGCCAGCTAGGAGCAAATTCCAAGTCTTATTAACCCATATATATATTGAAATACCTCAACTTAAGGTCTGGGAGAAAATGCTGGCGGATTAAAGAGAGACACCCATCAGCTGCAATGAATAAATCGCCCTCTATCTCGACAATGTTATGAAAAACCAACGTCCACTTATCAAGCTGACATCCGAGACTACCTGGAAGAAGATATTGATGGACTCACTCTAACGATTGTCATGTTTAACAACGAAGATATTGATGGACTCACTCTAACGGTTGTCATATATAACAACGAAGAATTCTTAATTTCTTCATAACTTACCTACTAAAAGTTGATGTCATCTCAGTCACTGTATAAAAGAAAACAAATTAAAATCAATCACCCACTTTAAAAATAATTTATTTTTATTGAAATTCATAATATATATAAAAAAATAGAGAAGTTATTTTTAAATCCATATCAGTCTTTTCCATTGATGAATGGAAATGAACAGAATTTCAGCTTCTCTATGTGCTAGCTTTGCTTGTTCCCTGTAGATTATAATATGAACGAACAAAAGGCTAAGTAGAAAGTTAGAAAAAGAAGAAAGAAAGGTAAATCAAAAGATTTTATGCTTTTGGGTTTTGTTTGTTCCACACCAGGTTGGTTCCATATATGAAAGCTCAAAAGCTTAAACCCCACTTTTCTACTTATTCAACTCAATGTTTCTGTTCTCACTAGGTTAGATAAAGTTAACATCTTTATTGGTTCATATGGATGTTAAGTATATGTATATTTCTTGGTTTTTAAGTGCTGCTTTTCACTTTGATGCCCACTGCTCTTAGGTATTGGATTCTTTTTCCAGTTTCTGCATTGAAGCTTTGGAATGTCAAAGGTTCTTTGTTATATTCATTTGCTTTCATCTGTTTCTGGATTCTCTCGACCTTTGTTGGGTGCCTTTCACTTTCTGGCATTGGCATTGTAGTCTTTTGAAAGGGTTTTTGGCAGTGTAAACTGTTAAGCTTCCTCTTGGTTTAGGGTTCAAAGTTTAACATGGTATCAGAGCTAATGATTTATTATGCTCGTATTGTCTGTCCTTTTACTAATACCCCTTTCGAATTTGTCAGCTCTTCTGTTTTCAACTCTTTCACATACACTTGATAGAAACATATTAAAGTTGCATTTCTCCACATTGATTTGATTCTGTACGATCCAAGTCACGTCTCCCATTCAATTTTTTTTAGGTCTGATGCTTAACATGAACAAAAGTAGTTGCTGATTTTGATTGGTGGGTTGTTTTCATATTTCCACCCAAAACTATGGTTATAAATACAGATGGCCACTTCCTTGCTGTTTTCATTGCAGGCTTTCAGTCTAAAACACTGTACCTAGAAAATTAGCAACAATTCACAATTCTACTATGAGCTCAGGTCAGAAACTTCTTATGTAGTGATTCTTTGTATATATATATATATAAATGTTCTTCTGATATCTTTCATTGTTAACATTTTGGTTGCAATATTTCCAGGTAGCGGAATTAACAGAACATTCGAGTTTGGGAGGACCCATGTGGTCAGGCCTAGAGGAAACCACCAAGCTACAATAGTTTGGCTTCATGGTCTTGGTGACAAGGGCTCAAGGTATAAATGCTAGACTCTGATGACAAGTTTTCTGTTTGATGGGAGACACCGTTGTTGGTTTAAACTGTAATAAAACAGGATTAGTTGTCTATGCATTCCTTTTAAGGATTCTATGCTATGTTTGGACAACCTTAAATCGAAAAACTCATGTATATGCAAAGCTTAGGTTTGAGAATAGGGGACCACTTGTTAGACTACTTGTCCTACTATATATCTGTTGTCACTTACCATGGATCCTCCGATTATTCATAAGGCTTTTTGCTCAATCTTGAATGTAATCCCAAACCAGCTTGCTTCCAATGGCAGATCCTTTTAAATATATGATAATCTGCCAACTTCTCTGAACTCGGGTTTTGGTTTGTTGTTTCATACTGTTAAAGAGTTCTTTCTTTTCAAGGGCGTCGATCGGTGATTAAAATGGATATTTCCTTTTTTTTTTTTTCTTTTGGTTCTGCAGTTGGTCTCAGCTGTTGGAAAGCCTTCCCCTTCCAAATGTAAGGAAAACAATCTTATCGCATCGCTCGGTGTCGGTGGTTTTATATATATGCAGATGCAACGAGCTTATCAGTTACCCTAATTGCCGAGTGACTATTTCGTTTTTACTTAGTAGACAACTTAAATATATCCCGGTTGAAATTCATTGTTGCAGATTAAATGGATTTGTCCAACTGCTCCTACTAAGCCAGTGGCAATGTTTGGTGGATATCCTTGCACTGCATGTAAGATTTGTATTCCTTTCAACAGCTAAGTTCTATGGAGTTTTTTCTTCTAAAATCAAGCTGAAAAATGCATCTTCCATGCTACATTACATTATTTGTAATTTACTGTGCACCGTGCCTGAAAGAATTTCAAGTGTTCTCGAAAGTTACCACCGCAATGATAAGCATGGCCTTCTGTAATGTGTTTCAGGGTTTGATGTCGGAGATCTTTCGGGAGATGGTCCTGATGATTTGGAGGGTTTAGATGCTTCAGCAGCTCATGTTGCCAACCTGTTGTCGGGAGAGCCTGCAAATAGTTAGTTTCTATTTGTAGCAACCTTATAAAATCTTAAACCATTAATCTCAAATTTCAAGGTCTAAAAGATACTTATGATGTGCAGTTAAACTCGGAATTGGCGGCTTTAGTATGGGTGCTGCAACTGCTCTCTACTCCGCCACATGCCACGTATTAGGGAAATACAGCAACGGCAATTTGTATCCGGTTAGCTTAAGTTCAGTTGTCGGCTTAAGTGGTTGGCTTCCATGTTCAAGGTTTGAATCTGCACAGATATAGCCCATAGAAACTCATTTACCTTATATTATTGCAAAGTCGATCTACTTGGCAGTTTACATTCATTCATCTTTGTAACCGCAAACTTTAGGACCTTGAGGAATCGGATGGAAAGATCGATCCAGGCAGTGAGGCGTGCTGCATCCTTGCCCGTTCTCCTGTGCCATGGCTTAGGTACACACATTCTCTGAATTCTTGAACGAATACTTCAGTATCTTTTTAATCAGTAGCATTTGTTAATGTCATGGAGCAAGATGTAGGAGTCTATATACTATCGTAACTTAATAGTTTTGAATAAACCATTAATTCGAATCAAGTTTTCGATAGAATGCTTCATTCTTTCCTGCTGCAGGGGATGATGTGGTTGCGTATACACATGGAGAGAGATCAGCTCAGACCTTGAATTCAGTTGGCTTTCGGGATCTTACATTCAGAACCTATAACGGGTATCTAATTATCTTCACCTTCGTCGCAAACCATTGAAACACACACACACAACACTCTCAGAACTTCTGTTCTCTAGAGATTTAACTAAAACCGCACTGCAATGTAGGCTCGGTCACTATACAGTACCTGAAGAAACAGATGAAGTCTGCCAATGGCTAACTGCAAGGTTAGGTCTTCAAGGGGTATGTGCTAGAAACAGGGGGTAGAGATATAAGATGTTGTGCCAGGGGTATCTGCTGCCTATCTATCTTCTTTATTTACTGAATAAGCTTTCTTCAAATGAATTACATTTTGGTTCGGTCTGCTAGAAATTTGTCGAATAGATTGCTGATGTTATGGAAGGGATATCAACTGGCATTTTCCGGGTCTAGGAAATTCTGGGTTGGTTGAATTATGTAAACTCAATTTAGTTATAAAATATTACAAGGATTTAGATTCGAATGACAAATTTACCGAATGTCAAAAAATAGCTACATGAACCATATGAGACAACTAAACTTTTAATTCTTTAAGTTAACAGGACTCTACTTTTCATCATAATAACACAGGATATACCACTTCAAGAAGACTCAAAAGGCAAAATTGTGATGCTCAAATCAATGACAATAATGGCAAGTAATCTACTAATGGAATGGAGAAAGCAAGAAAGAGGGAATTGGTTTGGAGTTTGGATAAACCAAAAATTTATTTAGCATGGTTGAGCGGCTGCATGTTTGATGAGTCCTTCCTCTAATCAAAGAGGAATGACAAATGGTTTGCTTGCATTCGGAAACATCCCAAATGAAAAAAAAACATAAGAGTAACAAGTAAATGAAAAACATATGAGAAGGGAGAATACGTATCAGGGAGGCAGTAGCATTTCTGGGAATTCGTCCGCTACTCTTAATATGCGGCCACTTTAATACCTGCATTCCAGAGAAAAAGGGTGGGTGGGTGGGATCATATCAAATCATGCATATGACTGGCAGAATGCTATGAAAGTTAATAAAGACCATATGCAAAACCTTAAAGTTCTAAAATTTTAAGAGCAAAGTAATCACCGCTCTCTGAACCCCCAGTACAAACCATCATGAAGTTACCCGACGCACTGTACAGCATAATGTGGAAAAAAGTAGAATAAGTCGGTATTTGGTTACAATAGTCCCACGATAAAAAGCCAACAAAGTCGAATAACTTACTTGAAAATGCAGGTTCGATAATCAATCATTGCTCCTATTTTCTTGCAAGTCGATTGTACTTTGATTACTGCTGCCTTTTGAACTAATGCGAGAGAGGTGGGAAAGAAGGCACAGCTTTTAGTATGAACTTGCGGCCACTTCTTAATTGCCATGAAGAGCTTGATCCAAGCTGGTGTATATTGTGAGGAGGTGAAACTCGCTTGCCATTTGGGGAACCTGCTTTCACAGGTTTAATGGCTATAGAAGTGTCTTTCAATATATCTGGCATATCATCCTCCAAAATGTCATAAAGCCCACCATCAGCCGAGTCAAACCCCTGAAGGTTTTTATTCTCATCTAAAGGAGACATTGGTGTAATAGGTGAACTGTGCCAAAGAAGAGAACCCCGTGAAGTGATAGAACCACTTCTTGGCTCCAATTGTAACTGTGAAAGGTTTGTCAATTCCCTTGTTTTGGATGATGATGAACCTATAACAATCGAGAGTTGATTCGGCAGTGGAGTGTGATGGAATCCATCAGCAAGCACAACTGCATTGTTGTAGCTGATTCCCTCACAGTAAGATTCAGTATCCATTTTTCCTTTACTTGTTTCCAGAAGCATGCCATTGCTATCAGAAGTTCTAGGAGATCTTGGAGATTTTGCATAAGATAAGATGGTAAGATCAGACTCAGGGGAAGGAAGGCATCTCCTGGAAAGAAGTCTGGATGTTGATGCTTTATTTCCATGGCTGAAAAAAGAATGTAAGTAATCAGCAATAAAGAAGTTGAATGGTTTTATTTTTCTTCAAGAAACTAGGACAGCATAATGGTAAATCTTACTCTGAGCAGTGGAATGAAGGTGTCATAGGTGTAAGATGGTTTGGATCACACAATTGAGAATGCAATAAATCCTTCTTAGGTTTCGCAGTCACTCTACTTTTCAGTCTCTCTCCACCATTTCTGTTTACCATTTCTTCAGTCACACAATAATCTAGAAATTCAGCAATAAGGATTAGGGAGTATATTCATTCTCAATTCTTACGTACTAAAAGATACTAATTTCAGCCCAAAATGATGTTGGGACTTGGGAGGAGAGCATATTTCTTTAATTTCTAGTATTGCAGATGAAAACTAGAATGCACAGGAAGACAAAACTCATAATGATATTATTTGAAACTCACCTTCCTTCTTGCCATAGACATTTTTACATCCCTCACATCGACATCCAACAGAGCAACCAACATTAGCCTTTTCAACATAAAAAAAAGATTCATAAAGATGATTCAAGCCACAACATACTAAAAGAGATTACATAGAAAGCATGAATATGATTCAAGCAGCAAGCCGGCAATGTATTTCCAGACCTGGTAGCATTCACAATATTTTTTCAGACACATTGACCTTTTGCAATTGCACCCTCGTTTGTGTCTTGCTGAGGATGGTGTTTTCCACATTCCATCTTCCTATGAAGGGAAATATGATTGTAAAATTACCAATAGGGAAAAGAAACGTAAAGCCAATGGTTTTGGGCCTCATGAATTGTATTATACCCTGATGCTTAAAGGAAACTCAGCGAATGGTTGTACAATCTTGGGAGCAAATGCTAGTGGATTATGCAATTCAATTTGTTTCCGTGTTTCAAGAACTCTATCTTCGTATTCAGGTCTGTTGAAGCAACCTTGGCAGGAACAAGGTTCAGCACAATAGAGCAGCAAAGCAATCACAACAGCTGAGAAGGAGAAATTAGCACATATTGTGCAAATAGAGCTATTGTACGCATATAATTGGACTTCAACCAAGTAAAAATAGAATTCACTTACAGTTTAATAGTTTCTTTCTGTAGAAGCATAGACTATTAATGGTTCTAATTATTAAGAGAAAGATATTACTGTGAATCAGCAAGAAGTATCAGAAAAACTTGCCTTTTCTTTTGGGGGCTTTGTTGGTCAAGCACCTCATCACTATCTCCATCTTCTGAGCTAAACTTCCTCTTTGTATTCAGAGTCATGTTACATTCAATTGATTCCATGGCACTGAGTGATTCTGAAATAGCCGAATCCGCAATTGTACAAACTTTCACTTCATGTGTTCCATCTTGAGGAGAAGCTGATACATTTTCAAATGCATCAGAGCAGCTGTCCATGTTTTTAGTTGATTGGCATGTTGGTTTTATAGCCTGTGCCAATTCCATACTTGCAGTTCCACTTTGAGCCATTGGTATAGCATTAACAATGCTGTTTAAGTGTAAGCCAATACCTGATGGCTTGGGAACAGTTAAGGAAGACTTTTCACCATAACACTTGGGAGTCATGTTTATTGCCAACTGGGACAAATTAACCAGTTGCCTTGTTCTAGATGTAACACTTAAATCAAGAAGAGATGAACCCAAACCCTCAGTTTCTGAAGTTGTAACAAGTGATGTTGTAGAGATAATATTATTTGCTAGATTTGTTGAAATGCTGCAGATTGCTCTAGCTTCTGGTTGAGCTTCTCCAAATTGAAGGCAACGCCTACTCATACAGCGTTGGAGTTCACAACTTAAACATCACGGATTCTCCAATACCAAAACCCTCCTCTTCTACTACGTTAATCTCTCCAAGGTTCCCTCCACATTTCCTTATAATTTCTTGGGGTTTCTCTAATCTTACTCTTTTCATCTGTTTTCTTAATATTCTATTTTGGCTCACTTTTGGCAGAGGAATAGGATGGAATTTGTCATTTATATTAGTAGTTTCTACTTTGTGAGGCCAATACATTAATCATCGGCATATCTGCGTGTTTGCATTGATCCCGCATCGGAAAGGAGAAAGGAGGTTTGGAGTGTATAAATGGTGGTGCTGCGCATCCTACCAGACATGCCACCATTATACAGACGTGTTCATCTTCTGTAGCATGCGATTTTGATATTTTACTCAATATTCAGCTTGATGTTGGACCACTTTAACCATTCTTTTCTTGTTTGGTCGTATGGAATTGGATCCTACTCTCTGAGGTGGAGGCATTTGGAATTTTTGTAAAATGAAATGGTCCCTTTGTTATTTGAAGTTCAGATTTGTTGCCAAGTAATTCCATGCTTACATGGTTGAATATTCTCTTCAGGCCATAAAGAAATGCAAATACCTGTACTAACACTAGTATCTTCCATGTCTTTAGATGTGTTTCCAAACAATTTGGAAGCGAAAAACGTTTAAGGAAAACTCA
Organism: Abelmoschus esculentus; assembly: GCA_035048815.1. Taxonomy (NCBI): domain Eukaryota; kingdom Viridiplantae; phylum Streptophyta; class Magnoliopsida; order Malvales; family Malvaceae; genus Abelmoschus; species Abelmoschus esculentus. The sequence continues at coordinate 1,268,318 of JAUCBN010000032.1, forward strand.
AGATGCCGTCGCCAGAATTGAGCCGGATAAATATATCGAATCCAAAAAAATGAACCTAAAATGTATGGTATCTTGTTCCTCTGTTTCAAAGGATGAGTATATTCCGTTCGCCGGTAAATTCTACGCTTCCTCGTCTTCTTCTACCAGTATCCTCTTGCATGCTTCGTAGCACATGAAAGAAATCCCAGCAGCAGGTACCAATTTCATGCAACTAGGACCCAATCCTTTATATAGGCCATGAATTCCTTCTTGTTCGAGAATGCTCGACAGTGCATGCAACACATTCTTGTAGACCTGTCTTCCGTTGAGAGCCCCGACCTGCATGTGCTTGCGAGCCACCTCAAGCGGGAAGGTTGCGCTACTTGAAATTGCCCCTGCTAGTGATCCCATTAAAAGGGTTTCAATGTTGCCGATCTTCTCCTCTTTCGAAACTTTACGATACACTTTCCGTAAAGTGTCGTATGCAAAATAATTCGTGGCGGCATACGGAATGACTCCGATGAGACTTGGAGCAAGGCCTCTATAAAGTTCTGCAGGTCCCTCCCTTTGCAGTATTTTTAAGAAAGCATCAAGTATACCATCATACATGTTTTTCTGCAAAATTAACAAATCTCAGATACCAGGGAACAGATTTTTACGTGTGGGAATTACAAATGTTTAGATTGTGTTTACCTCAATGGTTAAACGAGTCTTGACTAACTCAAGAGGATAGGTCAACAATGTTGAGCTGACTCCAGCACAAGCTCCTGCAACTAATGAGGCAGGAATCGGAATCTTCGGTTCTTCCCTGGGTTTCGGTGATAACTGCTTATTCACAGTATCAAATGCAAATAGCTGCAGTACACAGTGAATCAGTATTTGAAAATGTCAAGAAAAAAACAAAATTTTCATTTCGACTGAATAAGAGCAATATGTTCATCAACAAAGTGGTCTATGAAAGACAATGCCAATAATTGCCACCTTCATTTCTTTCATATGTTCAAAAAATTCAATACTTAAGAAGATAATAACAAGAAAGAAAAGTGCATAAGAAGAAGACGACATACAAAGGCTTGCTTTCGAGCTAGAGAAGAATAACCTAATAAGGACTTAAGCATGGAAGATTTGTTATATAACGACCTAGAACGATGAGAATGTAAGCACGATGTTCATTATATGGAGGTACTTCCTATTCTTTTCCTTTAACATGACTTAACCGGCAGCCATGTCGATGAAGAACAAGCAATTTTCTGGGGTTGCCACAGTTTTCCACCCATATATTTTAGTATTTCACCATTGCAAGGTTTTGCCACCCTGCAATGGTTTGCACCAGACGACTCTCAACGGATTAATCAAATATCTAGGTCGTTGGCACTCGTATATTCTCTTTCTTTATCAGAGTGCTTAGTCAAAGGCTAACGACGATGCTCTAAACTATCCGATCGATCAGAAAACTACCACTTTGATCTATTTAAGGTAACCATCTAAACTTTCGCTTTACAGTATGAAACTAACGACTGCAGAAAGTCAATTTGCAACCAAACTAGAGCAAACAAGATATGCACATAAACCCAGTAAAAACAAGTGAAAGACTAAAACATCAACACCACAAACATTTGATTAAACAACATAGCAATATCCAGCACCATATTCATAGACTTATCGATTCGAATTCGGGGACTATACCTCGATCGCCTTGCTCGGAGCAACTCGAATCACATTAACAAGATTACCCCTAAACAACCCTTTCCACCCATCAGTCTGCATAATATTACTGAACACTTCAGCAGTAGAGTTCCCACTACTCCCAACCATCAAATGCGTCCGTATAGTCTCCAACGGCGCCACACAAGTCCTCGATACCGCCCCCGCAACAGCACCGCTCATTAACCTCCTCAAAGAAGGATTAGAAACCTTGATTTTCAGCTTTAATCCAACTCTCTTCTTCATCTTCGAAACCGTTTCACCTTCTGATACTCCAACAACCCGGATTTCATCTTGGGATGGTAAATATTTCAGAAGCAAATCGGCGAACGGTGCTTTGATTCCACCGTCGTCACGGGGATTCGGGGAGTTGGGCCCAAACCCTATTCCCACTTGACCAACGCTTGCAAACAAGCCACCCGGATGAAAATCATTCTGCTGGAGACTCCATTGAGATCCCAAATCACATATAGAGAAAAACCCATCTTTCTTATCATCAAACACCTGAACTCCTCTCTTTCTCATGACTGAAAAAACTGATTTTTTTTTACAAGAACAAAAGTTTTCTTCTATGGCGCCTAAAAAGCTCTGTTTTTGAGGAAAGGGTACAATAAAAATAAAAACTTTAAAACCAGAATCGTTAAAATGGAAGGGAAAAGGAAGAGAGAAAGCAATAACAGAGTAGAATAGGTGAATGAATCTGATTCTCTTTCTCTCTAATAACAGAAGACAATGAGCACCAAAACTCAAAAGCTATATCATATCATTATACTATAAATAAATTTAGAAGATTTGGGTTTGGAGGATTACTGTACTGGGGAAGGTGTTAGGTAGGTGGTTGCTGTATTTTCAACCCATCAGCAGAAATGGATCTGGTTTCTGAAGGTGGTCTCGCCCCTCTTGTAAATACTAAATAACTTCGAAAGAAATTGTCTTTGGCTCTTTGCAATTGCCATTGTTTCTTGTATTATATTTGGATATAAAAAGGATTTTATACGACTCACAATAAAACTATTATCCGGTTCTAAAATACAGACAAATCTGTAGCTGATTTCACTCTTTTCTTTTTCCAGTTAGCACACAGCTCCTAAGCTTCTCCAGAAGGCAGGCCGGATCATCAGATCTGTACATACACACAGGATGAAACTTTTAATTTAATTTTTTTATTCATAATGTCACGTTCGAATTATATCTTGGTTAAAAAATGTAATATATTATTTCATTAAACCAATCGAACTTTGGTACATACATGTGTACTTTTAGTTTAGTAAAATACTACCAAACTGTAAAACCCTACCGGTCAAAATGGAAACGGAAGGGAAGAAAAAAACTTGGTTGATATGGTAAAGAAAAAGTGTTGGAACATTTGACTATCTGTAGAAGTCCAAAAAGATGGTGGGGAAAAGGACAGAAAAAGAAAGATTTGAAATTTGATTCTGTAGGACTAAGTTAGCAGACATCAACTACCAAGTGTGAATCTTTTTTAAGTTGTTGAAAAATAAATAGCTCCTTCACATGTTTTCCTGTACCTGTTGACCAGAAAAATTGAGACAGATTGGAACATCAGTACTTAATTAGTGAAACGAATTAAATATTATATTTAAAATAAAATTGTTCTTGGTACAGTACTATTATATTATTTATACAGATTTCGATATTTGCTTTAGACTAATCAAGTTTTTTTAACCTAATTAGATACATTCAAAGCCATGCATAACCAAATAAGTCAAGAACAAAATAGATTTTCACTTCCAGTGTTGTAAAATTTGATAAAAAAATATTTATGGGACTCGGCTCCACAATAAACTAAATTACAGTCAAAAAGAGAAGAAAAAACAACTAATCGAATACAAAAAAGCTTATTCCTTGATGTTTGACAATTTTCTGCCAGAGAATTTCAGAAAGTATTAGCCACACTCAATGGCAAAATCCATGAAATTATGGTTTGATTCCTTTTTCTCGATGACCAACCACAGTTCTCACGAGAGAAACATACAACTCGGTAAAAGTTCCATCTGTACTAAACAGCTCCACTTTATGAAATGATACAAGTTGCTTACCTCAAAAAGGGGGATGTCATTAGTGTGGAAATAGTATTCATGTGGTGATGAGCAGAACTGCAGAAGCCAGTGAAGAAGACGACAGTAAAAGTAGTATGCAAAAATTAGAATAGACTCTGGCAGGCCTTGACCTCAGATGCCTGTGCGTCCAACAGAGCTTGTCCTGAAGGATTTGAGCTAACAATCCGCATTGCTGCATCATATACAGCTTTTTGGTACAGGTCGTCTTCCATCTTCTTGAGGATTTCCTTCACTACATTAAAGTCCAATCCCCCGACCAAAATAAGTTTCCCGATTATTTCTCCAAAATTATTTGGTGCTTTTGGTAAGTCGATGCCAATATCATCCAACAGGGTACCGTAGAGAAGGCATCCAGTCCCTATGTCTCTAGATGTAAGAACCTTCTTGATAAACAAGTATTCGATAAGCTTTGAAACTGGCTCAACACAAGGTGGACTTTTCTCCAGGGCAATGGAGATAGCTTCTTTCACAATCTCCGGATGGTATGATGGAGATCCTAGTTCCGCCACACACTGCAAAGCTTCATCAAGCAGCCTAACTCCGAAATATTCCTCCAACAGGGACCATGTTTTTCTACTAAGATCAGCTGGATTCACTTTTGAAGCTGGTGTTAGTGGTTTCTCAGAAACTGGAGACACGACAACCACAGGAACAGGTTTGGCAGGAAGAGAAGGTTGTACCACAGGCTCAGCACTCAAAACTGAGTTGGATGGTCGAACAGGAGGGGTTGAACTTCCCTGCAACAGGTGACTTGTCCTACCATTCATTAGACCACCACTACCTTGAGGCAACAGCCTTTGATTCATTGAAGTTGACTTATTGATTGATGGTGAAGGACGTCCTCCAGGTTGTGTACCTGATACATCACCCCTTGGCATTGACCTTGTTCTAGGAACCTCCCAGTTATCATTGTCCATGCCCGGCATCCCAGGCATCAATCCACCAGTACCAAGACGAGTGATAGGAAAACCTCCAGGACCAGGACTCATTGGATCACCAGAAATAGATCTATTTCTAATACTAGAAGTAGCACCCGGACGCAACCCAAGATTTTTTTCAGCTTCAGAATGGATTTCAGTAATTGTTTTGGCTTTCACCTGCAAATTTAGTACATGTCGTCGATATCAAAAGCCATTTAACCCAACGTGTATCTTCTATCTACCTAGCACAATAAATTGATGGCATTTAAGAGTGCTACCTCTTCACGTCTGGGAACCCAATTGTTAGCACGCAGATCAAGAACATCACGAACCATAAATCTCAGTCTTGAAGCAAGCTGGGGATTTGTGACCAAGTCCTTCAGTCTGCTGAAGTAGACATCATTTATGCGACGTGATTTTGGGCTCTCATCAAGTTGCTTACCAATAGTATTGAAGAACTGACAAATGGCTTCAACATTCTCCTCCACAGGGCAAGCTTTAGTATCATGGCCCAAAAGTTCCTGATGGAAAAACAGAAAAAATGAATTAGCATAACATACAAAAAGAATCTGATTTTCATGGGTGAGGAAAGAAGTATTGGCAATAACCTGCACAATGTGATGGACTATCTTTTCAGGTACCATTTTCTGCTTCAGAAGCTCACCAATTAAACGAATGTTACCCAGAGTACGAAGCTTAAGCAACCTTTCTTTATCTCTCCGCTCCGTCTCTTGCTCAGGGGCAGTCATCTGCGACACCTCTTCCCTAAGCTTGTCAGATCCCTCAAATGCTTCCTGGCAGTTATTCAAGAGGACTCTCTTAAATGTAACGTCTTTTCCACCAGGTTCATCAGATGGGAATGAGGGGAGCTTATCATTAAGATCAGAACATAAAAGTGCATACATAGGACAAAATGTGGGTTCCAAAACAGCCTTCTCAAATATTAGACAGATAACCCCCTGTAAAGACATCAAAGATATCCCATTAGTAATGTGTATAAAAATGTGTACGTTTATAATAAACACAGACCTAGAAAAACATACAAAAGGAGTGCATACCGATGCCGAAAAGAACAATGGTAATGCAGAAAGTACTAACCTTCAAGATATCAGCTGATGTGATACCAGAATCAATAAGTTGGCCCTTCAAAAGATCATACTTCTCGGGGGTCAGCTTGTTGAGTATCCTGTATAGAGAAAATAACCATTCAGAATAACCAATAAGCCATACTCCAGAAATATTTGACAACAATGCACACAGCAAGTTTCCTAAAAATGGAACCCATCTCGTATTCAGCAGCTTCCAGAACTAAAAGCTCTAATACCAACCATACTAAAGATACCTATATTCACTATGAATTCAAGAACTTGATCATGGTATTAGAATTTTGTAAGTTGAAACTTCACAAAAATGCCTGGTTTCAATAACTTAAATAACAAAAGAAAATGTTCATACAACATAGATTGACTATAAAGATTATTGGTATTCATTAATGAATAAGATAATAAAAGTAAGACCATTTTTATGGTAGGATGATAGAAATAGAATAGGCATATGCAATGCATGAAGCCTGCTTTTATGGTTTCTCAGCAAGAGGCGGAAGACATATATGAGCAAGAAACATATTTTGAATATGATTACCCTTTTACAGTCTTTAGAACACGATCCTTCTCGGAAATATTCCCTCTTCTAGCAGACCATGGCACCTCAGCCTTGACCAAAGCTGGAGTTTGTCCCCCCTAGTTCAACACACGAAACCAAATGTTTATGCCAAAGACAAATGACAGGCATAGCTTGCAGCACAGTTTCTTGAATGTTATCATTGTGGAAAACAAAAAAATACTGGAATTTGTGTGAGGGCCAAGTAACTTATATGCTTTGTAACTGGTACAGTATAATGCAAACGAACAGAAGCAAATGATATAAATACCAAGGGTTTAAGACATAAATTGGATCTGCCAATTCAAGCACTAACTCCTAATATAATTTCAGCAATAATTGTTTTGAATACCTGCCCCGACCCCTAAGAACTTAAAATTCAGGTAACAGCCAATACAAACAATAAACAGATAAACACACCAGAAATTTTATATCAAAAAAAGAGTTCAGTGTCACTACAATTACCATTTGGTTGGAAGAGATTTGTGCCCTCGAGAACTGAGAGTTGAGTTGATCTTGACGATTATCAGAAGGTGCTGAACGGTTTCGCCAGTCACGATTGTCAGGCTCAGAGTAATTGTTTAGACCCTGATTTGGTTTTGGAGGCTGGAAAAAGCAAAGGACGACGAACAAGCTTTAACATAATGATTGCTTGAAAGCAATGTTAAAAAGTTAAGATATTTCATCTACGTAATTATTGCTAGAAAAATAAATCAATTGAACACTAAAAAACAAAAGACCACTTAGAGCTCACATTGCTTTCTCCACGACTCCAGTCCTGCTCTTCGCCAAAGAGTTCCACCTCAATTTCTCGTTTGAGCTTAAGAATCTCATCGGCAATTTCTACCACCTAACAAGGACAGTAGTCAATGTGTGATTGAATTCAATAATTGAACAAATTATGAAAAACAATGGAAAACTTATTTTCTTGATCAACTTAATATAAGTGAAACAGGATACTGAGATCGTTGAATAACTTCCTTAGATACAAACATATGGCATAATTGTTATTTTCTAGTTGATTTGTGGAAGTAAAATGCTACAAAAAGTTCTCTGATGCACAGGCAAGGGATATTACTATACACAAGTTTGTAAAATTACCTCCCTAAGCTGAAGAAGCTGGTCCCTAGTGTACTGCACTCGTTCAAACCCCTCAAAACGTGATTCTCCAGCCTACAAAAGTGAAGCAAGTGATATCTTCAGATTACAGAAACCAATAACATGTTAATATGCAGCGAGCTATCATAAGAGATTCTTAATATTTTTAGGTCCTCTATGGGCAAACAATAGCTCACAGCACCAGTTTACAGCAAGTAAATGCAAAAGACGAGTGGGAAAATACCATGTTTGCTGCTAAGAGCACAAATGGAAAAGAGAGTATTTCAGACAAAAAAAAACGTTTTTTCCCCTCAAAGAATATCAATAATAATGATAAAATCAAATCTACTAGCTAAGATTCAATATTGCAAGCACCATTGCCTGGGAGTCACAGCTACTGGGCTAACAATTTAAAAAGAAGAGTCATTTAAATCAAATAGCAAAAGAACTAAAAAGACCAACCCAGACCAAATCAATCAAAAACCAATAAAAGAACACATTAGAAATTTAGAATGTTAGATCCAGAAAAAAATGAGATATGGTTTTCAAATGAAATGGATAAAAAGATAGAACCTTAATAGAAGCACCGCCATGGGGACGAAAGAGAGGGAGATCGGAAGAAAAGGAACCGAAGGCTAACAGCGAAGCGGAGGTGGATGACGATGAATGACCACCAAAAAGCCTTCCCCCTCGACCACCACCAGGTCTTAAGCTTAACACCGTCTGATCAGCTTGCTGCATGCCTCGCTCTTCTGACGTGAAATTCAATATCCGATATGCGATCAAAAACAAAAACAATAACGCTGAATCTGAATCTGAAGATAAAGATAAAGAGGCTTGGAATTTAGAGAGATGAATAAAGATAAGATATATTCCCTCCCTTCGGCGGGAGAGCAGGTTGCATAGAAGAGAATGAAGTATGTTGTGACGCAGACACCAAAAACAAACCCTAGAGTATATTTTTGGGTAAACCCTAGAGTATATGTTTTCTTATAAAATGGTCATTGCGTCTGTAATTAATTGTTAAAATATTATGTATAATAACATATTTAGTCCTTCATAGTTATACATTCATTCAATTTAATCATAATTTAAAGAAATTTAATAAATTTAATATTTAATTTTTTACAAATTACTATAATCTAATCCTAATTTTAAATTTTTTTAATATTTTAAAATTACTTTAATTTAATCTCTCTTCGTCCCTTCGTCTTTCTATTATCTTTTTTACTTTTTTATCTTTTTCTCCATTTATTTCTTACGTCTCTTTTAAAGGCTTAATACCTTATTATCCCTTACATTTAAAAAGTTTTCTAATATCATAAACTAATATGTTTATAATCCATATTAGTTTGTTTTGGAATATATATTTCTCTATTATCCTTGAATGAGAATTGAGGAAGCGTGATTAAATTGGTTTAATCAGAATACTAAAATTAACATTCTAAATTAAAAGATCATCAAAAATATTAATATAAATCTTTATTTATATAGAAATATAATATATTATTTAAGAGTAATGTAAGTACATAAATAAAAATACAAAAAAAAAAAAAAGATTTTTGTTCCGTTAATTACATGTTATTTTCTCTTTTCTTCTGTTTTCTTTTTTTAACAATGGCGATCAAAACGGAAAGCAAAGCAATAAGCATAAACTTATAGTTGTACCGGTACATGAAATGCGGATAGAGAGAGAGAGATGGGTTTGGTCGGATCATATGTTTTGACCCATCCAAATTCAATCCGAATTTTTCACGTTTTCTCTGTTACCCGAGTCGATTTAAATTAAAAAAATTTACCCAATCTGATTTTAATTCAGTTTTTAAGGTTCAAAATTCTACTCTATCCAAAATAATTTTTTACTATTTTTATTATTTAAATAAAAATAAAAATATAATTTCAAAAAATATCAAACACAAAATAATTATAATTACAAATCTATACTTTAAAGTTTTAACATAGACAATAACAAAATTATTTTAAATAATAAAGTCAGGTTGAATTTTTTACCTTAAATTCGACTTCTACACAAAATTCTGACATATTTCATATGTCTCGATCTGATCTCGAATATATTTTTTTAAATACAATCCTATCAGAACGAATCAAAACACGTCGGATTCGGAATATGTGCCATTTTAAACGTAGATGAACGACCATGTCGAGATCATCCCAACGACCATGACAATCGAAATATCAAGTTACAGTCATAATTATGAGCTGTGGATGTGGCCGCGATTTTAAGACCATTTTCAAAATCGATGCAGGAGTTATATAGGCGTTGAAGTGGTAATTTAATACTATGAACTGAACCACTGGTCTTCACCGGCACCGTGCGTTTAATAGACGACGCAGCTAAGAATCAAGTTGCCATGAAATTCGAAAACAACGTTTCGACGCCAAAAGGCTCATCGGTGTCGTTTCTCCGGCTCCTCGTTCAAAGCGGCATCAAGCTCTGGCCTTTTAAGGTCATTCCAAGCCCTGGAGATAAAACCAATGGTAGTAGTCCGTTATAAAGGTGAAGAGAAACAATTTTCAGCAGAGGAAGTTTCAGCCATGGAGTTGGTTACCCATTACAGTATGTTGTTGAATTCAGAAGGAAGAACAAGGAAGAGTTTAGTATGGTAATATTCCAAACAATTCTAAGCATAAAGCCACCATTGCAACAGTTCAAGTGTTCTGAAATTGCCTTGTTTTTCCAGAATTTCGACTTACATACATTAGTATACGAAAACAATCAGGGACGGAACCAGGATTTAAAACTGAGGCAAAACATAATGCTTAGAAGTAGGGGATAAATTCATAAAAATAATTTTTAAAAATATTTAAATAAAGGGACAAAAGTGAAAAAAAAAATCTTCAGAGGGTGGGGCGATTGCCCCTCCTCACCCCTTAACAGCTCCGTCCCTGACAATGATGCCTTCTCTAACCTGGTAATAGTACAACAGTACTTCCTTTCATATTTTTCCCTCTTAAGTTTTGCCTCTACATCGAATTTCGAATAATTTGTTTTCCTTTGAATTTTCATTTTACATGTGATAAAAATGAAGGAAAAATTACCCTTCTAAGTTGAAAAAGGAAATAATTTACAATTACTGGGAAGAACAGATTTTGTAATTTAATCTCACTTACATGATAATATTGGCAGATTGTTGGCGTGACAGCTGGTCAAGGCCACGGAAATGTTTTGGCTGCTGGCCATGGTTGGCTGCTTATTCATCTTCAAAGGTTGTTTAGTTTGCATGAGATGAGAACTAAGGCTGCATTCTTCCAACTGTTCAATAACAAAAGATATTGTCAAAGATAAAGATAATAGAAAAGACACAAGTAAAATATATGAAAAGAGAAAGGAAACTTGGCATTTGCACTATCTATTTTAGCCAGCTCATATGGTGAGCAGACATTAGCCAGCTCATTTGATAGGGATGGCACGGATTGGTCACTTTCATACCAATTGAAACGAAAATGGACTGGTGCATAATTGAAGAAAGGATGGTGGAATTTACAGACATCATTCATCGGATCAAATCGCTTCAAAATGTATTTCAGGTTAATGCATGCATAATTGCATACTCACTTGCATAGCTGCAGTTGAAGACAACAACGCTTTGCAGTGGTCGAGCATGTTTTTCTCTTGTGTAGCAATTGCAGCAAGCTCAGAAACCCTAGAGTTTACCCATTCCACCTATATCACATTCAATATTGAGATTGGTCAAGTATCCGGAATTAAATTCAAATATAAAAACACATCAGCAATAAAATTAAAAGCTAATAATATCAGAATCCGACAGACCAGCGGAGGATCGAAACTCAAGTAATATATGTGAAATTTTGAGTCATCAGCAGGCATATATGCTATACATCAAAAGGATCTTAAATTGAATTTTCTATATGTATCAAAGTTGAATTTTCTAGGGAAGATTACTAGTAGTAAGCATCTTATAAATTTCAATATCAAATGATAGAAAACATCAAAGCATTCTAGGACAAAGCAAAAGGAAAAAGAAGTGAGATTCAGAGTCGCTATGACATGGTAGATAATGAATCAAAAATTGCAGTGGGATGTAATGACTAACATTTTAATAGTTCTTCTAGCCGCATACATTGTGAGCATTAATGTCAAAATAAAAGCAAATGATGGCTTGGTAAGATAAATACCTTTGGGAGTGAAGAACAAATGGAGGATCCCATAGCCTGCATCACGTCAACAGCAGAGCAAATAGCAGCTTTCAATGATTCGATATCTGCCTGATGAGTACAAAACCCAGTATCTTGTCAGGATCTCTCTTTTCAGACATCAGTCCACAATATTTGTCTCAACTAACTTACCTTAGCCCCACCAGTTATGGGAAGACAGAGGGTGCTAGCTTCTAGATTTTCTTCTGCTACAGCTAAAGAACTTATATGATCTCTCTCAAGTACTGCCCAATCATTGAGGTATCCCATCTGCATGAATCATTTAATAAACATGTAATTAGAAAATATAAATCTATCGACTGACAAAAGAAGCCTACAAATAGGTATTCAAAAGCATGACTGAAAGTCGAATATAATTCTGGGTAAACAGGCACATGTCTGATTGTCAAAGGCACTATATGCAGACTTGTCACCTGGTCTTCTCATATACCCTCCATGATTATGCAACAGAGTCAGTGGTGACAGTTCCCTTCTAGTTTTCTCCTATACTTGTAGGTTCTAAATTTATAGCTACAGTAATGGAACTTTGTGAATAATTAATTTAGACTTACAGTGGACCAAGGCATATCTTAGTGTTATCCACCTTTCCCTTAAAAAGAAGATTAAAGTTTGAAACCTCTTTTTTCCCCCTAAAATAGAACAATTCAGACCTATAGTTGAAAGAAGTTAAATAAGTTTGCACTGAATACATCCCCATAGCTTCACCTGGAGTTGCAGAACTAACAATGTTCATAAACTATTACTATAATTGCAAACTTAAAGTACAACGGTGATTCTAACATCAAGAATGTAGAGTAAAAGTTTCCTATGGATGAACAATATTGTTATAGAGAGAGGCATTACTTGATTATTCAAAACAGCGTTCAGCTTGAGCTCTAACTTCAACCGTTGGAGATTGATCTTTTTCTTAATCAAAGCGTTGCAGAGACCCAAAGCAGCATTCCAAACATTGCACAACGTTTCCTACAATAACAGATCAAAACTTTATTCCATAATAGATTTAACATATTATGTTAGATTAGAGGAAATTTACAATCTATGCCATATCTAAAGCTCTAAGTAAGCCCATCATACGCGTATGAAGCTGTCATGAAATTACTAAGCAGACTACCCAGTTTTTTATTCAATAATTAAAGAAATGCATCACAGAAATAAAATTTTCTCACTGAAATCATTGAAGGTTATCTCCGTGAAATACATGGTTGTTCCCTAAGAGAGGAAATTTACCTCCGCATTTACTTGCTGAATATACAATACATCTTCTGCATGGGCATTAGCAAACCGCCACTGCAAATAGCGATTGTAAAGAAGATGCAGTTGATGAGCATCCTTTATGTAGCTTGCACTTTTTCTTCCCTTCTTGAAATCTGTGATAAAACTGAGAACTGAAGTTGAGCTATGAGATTGGCTCAATGGGGTGGATGTCCTCATCCGAGTAGGACTGACTACACTTGGAGTAGGACTGACACCTCTTGGAGTTGGACTGACACCTCTTAGAGTTGAACTGAGAACTGAAGATGAGCTATGGGATCGACTATGGGTTTTTCTTGATGAGATGGGTGTCCTCATCCGGGTTGGACTTGAACTGAGAACTGAAGTTGAGCTATGAGATTGACTTGATGAGGTGGATGCCCTCACCCGAATTGGACTGACTACTCTTGGAGTTGAACTGAGAATTGTAGTTAAGCTATGGGATTGACTTGTTGAGGTGGATGTTGAGCTATGGGATTGACTTGTTGAGGTGGATGTTGAGCTATGGGATTGACTTGATGAGGTGGACGTTAAGCTATGGGATTGACTTGATGAGGTGGATGTTGAGCTATGGGATTGACTTGATGATGCGGATGTTCTCATCTGAGTTGGAGTAGCGACCATTGGAGTTGAACTAAGAGCTGAAGTTGAGCTATGGGATTGACTCGATGAGGTGGATGTCCTCATCTGAGTTGGACTGACTACTCTTGGAGTTGAAATGAGAACTGAAGTTGAGCTATGAGGTTGACTTGATGAGGTGGATGTCCTCATCTGAGTTGGACTGAGAACTGGAGTTGAATTATGGGATTGAGTTGATGAGGTGGGTGTACTCTTCCGAAATGGACTGCCTACCCTGGGAGTTGGACTAAGAACTGATGTTGAGCTATGAGATTGACTTGATGAGGTGGATGTCCTTGTTCGAATTGGACTGACTCCCCTTGGGGTTAGACTGACTCCTTTTGCAGTTGGCGAGGAGGGTCTTGCCAAATGTGGACTGACGCCCCTAGAAACAGTGGTCTTACTTGGTGACTGAGATCGTGATCCTGATGTTGTTAACATCGTTTTGTCCAATGAACTTGTAGAAAGGATGCTAGCAGGAAAAGATTTCCGCCGAGGCATATCAACAATTGAACTTTCCTCAAACCCTACTCGACCAATGTCATCGAGTGATAACAACCTAGCAGCATCATTAGAAGATTTCAGCAGAGGTTTACCTGAATTATCAGACATTGACATTCTCTTTGTGGATAAATTTTTAACAATTTTATCCCCCTGGTCCACACTTATGTTCAGTGCATTGGAAGATAATTTCCCACCAATTCTACTAGGCCATCGATGATGATCTATCAATCGGCTAGGCAAACCATCAACCGTTTTAGCATTTTCTGACTGATCAGGTGCATTTTTCCCTTCAAGAAGTTTTCTCTTTCTCTCTGGACTAGGTTTCCGTGATAAAGTAGAGGTCTCTGATTGTTGTATACGAGCCACATTTGAAGAAGGTCTCAAAGTGCGATCTAAGGAAACATTACTAACCGGCTTTCCTTTTTCCTTTTTGCTAACAGGAGAAAGAGTATCAGACTGAAATGAAACACTAAGATTTCTCATGGTAGAAGGCCATAAACTTTCTGGTGTACGGCCAGTCGATAACCTTCTAGATGATATTGGCACAACTATTGATGAATCATGAACTGGAGTAGAGGGAATTTGAAGTGAAGGTGGTGTTGAGGGACGCTTCCTCTCAGCCGATACAGCTCTCTTTTGTACCCCTGGGGAAGGTGTAGGGGTTGTTCTAGTTGGGGTTGGAGATGGACAACGCCTAGAACCGGAAGGTGTTGATGGAGTGGGCGATTTATGCCTTGAACCAACTTCCTTAGTTCGAGAATGCCTAGAACCAGAAGGTGTCGATGGAGTGGGTGATTTATGCCTCTCATTGTTCTTTTCAGCAGAAACAAGGGGTGATCTTGTGGAATCCACAGCTGCAAGCTTGTGTAATCGTCGCTCCGGTTTGCACACATCCATCCAAACTCTCCAAACAAAACCACATTGATGGGATTTTCCAAACAAAAAACAAACCTATACTTAACAACCTGACTTTTATATGAATCCCACATGTATATAGAATAACACCAGCTGCTCGAAAAGAAGATACTTTTCCCTGCAAAAAATCTGCCACAAATACGCAGACCACAAGTTAGATGCTTACTTACATAATCACAAAAAGGAATAATTATAAACACAATAGGGGGTTAAAAAAGGCTAAAGAAAATAGATCTTTACAAATTCCCAGATCTGACTAATGAATAATTAGAGAATTCCAAAAATTTAACTCAGATGAGCATGGTTGTTCATCAAGAAAAACCCAAATTCAAGCAGACCAAAGCAAACAACAATGAGGCTAACATCATGAGGTAAGGGGGGGGGGGGGGGGGGGGTTCCTTAAAAATACCAGTACAGGTCTATCCAACCTGCTTTAATGGTCACTCCACTATGGCTTTTGATTAAATCTATATCATATTGCAAATGCAAAGTACTAAGGGATCCCGCATGGAAATGAAAAACGATACTGTGAAGTCTGTACTGATTATTGTTCCTGGTGGTGAAGGTGTAGGATAAGAAGACAGCTAGAGCATAAGTGAGAGAGAGAAAAGTTTCTCTGTTGTGCTTCTCACGGGAATGCCATGGTCGGCAGGGAAGGGGAGAAAAGAAAACAATTCCACTGGAAAAAACAAATACACAGCCCCACTCAGGCTTCTTCCCTTCCTTCAATGCTTTCTCTTTTGCTTTCAATGAAAACGAATTAGCAAATGCAGCTAAAAACCAAAAAGGAAAAGAAAAACCATCTCTCTCCATGAAAAATAAATTCAATTACATGGGAGTAACATATAAAATTTAAAACTTAAAAAAAAGGCAATTAAATCCTAATTATGTAAGTTTGTCAGTTTTCATATTTGTTTAATGCATCTAAAATAAATGTAAATGAAAACAAGAAAAACTTGAAAATTTCGTTGAATACATGAGAAGGGACATGGAAGTAATTCTAAATTGACCTTTTTTTAACTATTATTTCTGAATTGGCCATATCCCCCCAGATTAAATAGAAGGAAACCAGAGTAAAGAGGCATATCATTTAAATTTCGATCAAAACCGCAATAATTAAGATGATATTAATTTTTTAAAATGAAAACTTGAAAGGAATCAGATCATAACAATGTTTATGTCACTAAAATTAAAGACAAAAATAGAATGATTAAAATAAAAAAACTGTTTCCATGTAAATCTCCCTGTAAGAAAGTTGCAGAGATTGTTCATTGTAACCAACTGCTAAAAGTAACAACAAAATGGATTACTATAAACTGATTTAATCCAATGTTTTTAAAATTTTCCTCTCTTTTTTTCCTTTTTCTTTTTCTTAGTTCGGTGATCTACGGAGAACGATCAAAACAAAGCAGAAAGCTGAAAAATTAATTTCAACGTATAAGACATATTTCAGAAAAAAAAATTAAGTTTTTTCTAAAGAATAAAAAAACTCACCTTCATCGATCTCAACATTCTTCCAAATGATTCGATCACACAAATTTAAGCTTAAATCGTTTGTATTTCAAGACAAAAATAGGAATCAAGTGGGGTGATCGCCTGAGAAGCAAGGACAGATCGCCGAAGGCTGGTCGGAGCGCAAATATTCCGGTGAGTGTTGGTCGCCGATTGGATTTTTTTCTTTTAATAAGAGAAATGCGAGGTAAGGGAGATTGAATTTTTAATAAGAAAAAGGAAGCGAAAATGGTGAGATATAATTCGGAGGAAGAGAAGAAGAAATAAAGAGAAAAGGAAATTTAAAACGGAAAATAAAACGGTTGTTCAGTTGAGAGGGAGTAGGAATGACGTCGTTTTCGCGCCGAGACGAAGACAAGTTTTCTCCGTAAACCTTCACTTTCAATTAAAAATATTTTTTATAAAAAAAATTATACTATTAATGTATAAATATTATTTTTAACTATTAATTTAAGATTTTTTTTATATTCTATTATTTATTTTCTATTTAATATATTTATAATTCAATTCTTATTTGTTTATATATATTTTATTTGAATTATTTGTAGATAAGGTTTTAAATTTGATACCTAAGGAGACGAGATGAGAGTAAATAAACACCTTTGGTCAATTAATCATCAAGGTTTACTCATGTTACATGTTAATTTTTAAAGAGTAGCATATAATCGATCGTCAATCTTCGTCAACAAACTTGGTTCCTTGAATTCATTTGGATTTCAAGAGAAACAAATAGATCTACTGATTCTTTAACTAAACATATCCCATATTCTCAAGTTAAATTGACTCATTATGAGCAACCGCACACTATATTATTAATCTGCCTTCTAGAGATGTTAGTGACCTTCCTTATTGTAAAGCTAGCCATAGCTAAATTTTAAGTTTAATATTACTCTATTTATTTGAAAAAAAAAATAACATATAATTCATTAAAAAATATATTATTTTGATCAAATTCAGTGATTTGATCGGTTACATTCGTTAATTTCGATGTTTGATAAATAAAAAATTTTGATAAAATCTTTCAATTTAAAAAAATTAAGCTCATAAATAAAAAACTGTAACAACTTTTTTTTATAGTTATAAAAAAATCTCTAAATATAAAGTTTAAAAATTTACCTTAAAATTGTTATTTCAACGAATTTTTATTCACCAATTAAAATAAAATATAAAATGTTTTTTAAAAAAATTATATTTTACGTTAAATTAACCCATTATCTGGGCGATTAAATTAAAAATGTGTTATTATAATTTCGAGCAAACTGTTATGGTGAAATCGGTAGACACGCTACTCTTAGGAAGCAATGCTAAAATATCTCGGTTCGAGTTTGAGTGGTGGGAAACTTAAAAAGATAGTTTTACCGATGATTTTGTTTCTATATACCATTTAATTTATTCAAATAATTATCAATTGATTTTACCAAATAATTTATACGATTATTAATATAAGCTGTTAATAAAATTAATTAATATTACAATTAATCTAATACTCTATTCGCTATTAATTATTCACTAATTATTAGACAGAACCAAGATCAAACACCAACCATTTGATTATAAACTTAAAACCCTCACTCACAGTTTGATCAGAGTCGACAAGAATCGGAATTGGAATCGGAATCCCCCCGACAATGTTCGTACTTAACCCTCTGACACCGCCGATTGTCATTTTGTCTGATTCAGGGGATTTATTATGTTTTTTCCGAACAGATTATGGGGATGTATTTGGCATGGAGATAACATGGCAACCTTGTCCTTGTCCAGAAAGAATGGGGGAGGAAGGCGATAGGCCTAATATCTTAAATGAATATTTGGCCAAGAACATGGCAGTCTTACTCTAATAGCCTAAACAATGAAAATAAATAAATAAAATAAGCATGTTAATCACTTGAAGAAAAAATTAATTAAATAATATTTATGAGTTAATTAAATAAATTACAGGTTAATCAAACAAGAATAAATTATAGGATTCCCACCATGATAGTAAGGAAAAGACAGAACAAACAGTACCATGACCATTATTTTTTTTTGAAGTGTTCACCGGAATGAGCTCAGTGACTATTTTCTTTCGCTTAGTTGGACCATGTATAAGAGTAAACAATGGCCATGAGATTTAGGTTCCGTTCGACGCAGTTTTTCGAGTTGTTTTTGACTGCAGAATGAAGAAGCTTCACCGAACGTTTCGACTTGTACACCGTTTCATCTCGTTTTTCTACTAGATTTGGCTTCGAGTGCAACGGTTGGAGAAACTGAAATTTACTGTTTTCCTAGAACGATGTTTGTCCATCCAACTCAGCTTTCCGACGGCTTCGCCGAACAGAACCTTAATACTTATGGTTTGCATAAATGTGCAATAACAAAATGCAAATTGATATAGCAAACATACAGCTCAAAGTTACTGAGGAAGTTAGGACCTGTTGTAATATCTGTGTTTTCTGTTCCATCACTGACCTCTGATTAAAAAAACTAGAGAACAAAGAATGTCTTGGGTTAGTTTAGCAGCTATAGACCTCTATTTCCTCTTCCATGGACAATGTCGAGGTTTTAACGAGAATACCCGGAAAAGAAACCATTCAGCAGACTCAAGATCTACAAGGTAAACTCAAAAGGAAACTATTCCTACGCTCAGAGATTTAACTGGGGGATCTTAACATTTCCATCTAGCTGCATTTGCACAAAAAATGATGTAAACAAAAAGAACCGTTTTACGAGTTTAAATTAAAACGTATGGCGTAGAATACTCACATTTTCGGAAATAAAATCATGGTTTGCACTTGAAGACCCATCATCACCCTCCTGAGTTTTGTAGAGTTAAAATGGAGCATGTACTTGTGAAGACATTTGGTTATAACAAGAAAGTGCAATAGATCCCTTAAGCTTCTAGTACTTGACCGCTCCGGCACTCTGAGCCTTTCCCAAAACCGACTCTATGTCACCTTGAAACAAATTAAATCGTTTTGCCACAGAGAAACCAGTATACATGCCATCAACTGCCGCACTTACAATCCCACCAGCATAACCTGCTCCTTCACCAACTGGGTAGAGTCCTCTTAGTGACAAGCTCTCATAAGTTTCACTGTCACGCGGAATCTGAATGGGAGAGCTAGTTCTAGTCTGAAAGAAAGAATGAAGATTTTACAGAAGAGTGGAACAGACAATTAATGCCCTAAGCTGCAAGCCTGCAACTCAATTTATTTTTGTCCTAAAATAATGTCAATTTCCATGCAAAAGGAGCATATATTTTTAATAATTGGGGGTAGGGAAGCTTGGGATTGAACCCAAGTGCTGCACAACAAGCCTGGGCGGCTTATAGTATTGACTTAGGCATTGAAAGATCAAGTAACAGCTTACTGTACAAGCCTAACTTTGAATTATATATAAAATTTTGAATGGAAATCTACTGTATGTGAGCTTGTAAACATTCTCACCGAAAACTCTCCCCCCTCTTTGAGTTCTTTGGTTGATTTAAGGTCAACGATTCAATAACTAATATCAGATCTACAATGACCTTTAAGGGTCTATAAGTTTTGAGTAAACTTCGGGAGTATTTTCCGAGAGAACACAAGTAAGAGAAGGTAAGGGTAGAAGCAGAGAATCCGTTACCTCAACCCCGTGAAGAAGCGCCTCCTTTGAGATAAATCCAGGTAGCTGAAAGTTCCATAAGTTGGATTAAAAGAAAAGCTATTTAAGTTCAGTTTGGATATTATTGAAAAGAACGGAAATTATAAGGCGGATATTTTTGTGAAATATAAAAGACCTCTTTATCAAACATTGAGATAGAATGGCGTAAAGCATCCGTCATATAACTTGGTAACAATTCATGGAGACTGGCTGCCTTCACTCCTAGGCGGTAGCTTGATGGTGGCATAGATGTTACTGATAGAACAAGGCAAGTCTTAACTAGATTCACATACTTATCCAAAAAAAGCCTTAGCTAGATTAAAAGTAAAAGCAAAGGAAATGCGGGAACCATCGAGGAAATTTACCTGATATTTTATTCTCCATAAAATCAGTGACAGTCTGCACAGGCACTACAAAATTCCCCCCTCCCATCATAGCAGCTCTTCTCTCGAATTCCCTCTGAATAATGAAATAATAAAGTGGATTTAAAGAATTTTTTTTAATAAAGTTCCAATATTTGTATCAACTATTTGTTTTGGAAATTACAGACACTACAAGCTGGTAAAAGGTAACTTAGGGATCACTTAACCCTTTTATACGTCTAACAGAAAATTATTCCTACACAACAATCACTACGGTAAGTCCTACAGTACTTTGATTCCTTTCAAGTAACAAAGGTAAAATAGAATGGCTACCTGAAATTCAACCCCAGCAAGAGGTCCATGGAAATCCAATGCATCAAAATCTTTTGTTGAAACAGTCACTACAAGGGCAGCATTTGCCCACCTAGATGCACGGCGAGAAAATGACATCCCATTGATGCAGATCTCTGAAGGACTGGTACTAGTGAGAACAACCTGCAACTCCAAATATAAGTGATTTTACCAGCGGATACTCCAGAGATGTTTCTAATATTTATGATATTTATGATGCCATCCTAAATATTCTGCCAATACGAGAAACTTATCTAATTAGATAATGCTGATACTACCCACAAGAATTTAACTAATTTAACTGGACACATCTCCAGGAAACAGTTGATCAGAAAGTTCAAATGTTCTTATTTATGCAAATGAAAGAGTTATGAAAGAAATACAGGACTAACAAAGCAATACAAGATTGTTGAAAATAGATCCCTAGAGTGAAGGGATTTAACTCACCGACTTACTCCATTTATTACAAATTAGATTTAGAGGAGACTTTATGAGATTTTATTTATTTGGTTGTGTAAATATTTTGTTTCCTTATTAGCCTAAGGTTGTAAACCATAAAGATGGAGAGATTATTAGGTGAACCCTGTTCACCACGTCATCCATGGTCCAAGCAATCAGGATCGTTGATCTTTAAATAACCACCTAATAACTACCCAGCCACTAAATCCATGTAGGAAAGAGGTGATGATTCACTTGGAAAAAAATTAAGATCAACGGTCCTGATTAATTGGGACCATGGATGACGTGGTGAACAGGGTTCACCTAATAATTTTTCATAAAGATGTACTATTCTTTGCTCATCAGATATATACGAAAGAGTTTTCTATTTTCAGCTTTTCTTAAAAAGATGAATATTTGAATGAAAATAATACTGCATTTGTTTAACAAAAGCCAAATGTCTAGTAAAGAGTACAAATTCTGGTGAAAGTATATTAATCCAATTTCAGGAAAAATCCCTCTCATATATTAGCTATAGCTTGTATGATATTATCTTAACTTTTATCCATTAATGCATTCTCAAACCGCATCTTAACACATGTTTAACCAGTGCCATGTAGGAAGTGTTGTTAGATTTTGGATACACACACATGTATGAGTGTGTGCATGTGAAGCATTAATGGAATGACATCAATTATGTTCTTAGATAGAGGTATTCATTAGTCAAGAAAGAATAATTATACAGTCTAATGGTTTTCAAGTAACAACAATATCATCAATTATAGAGCATTAAAATAATAAAATGTACATCAGAAATTGGATAAACAAAATGAAGAACATACCTGCCCACCAGGGCACATGCAAAAAGAATAACAACTACGACTTGTAGATTCCAACTTGAGTGTTGAATTCTCATCCTTGTCATTCACATAATGTACAACCTTATAATCTGCCACTGGTACCTTCCCACGTCCTCTGCAAATTTCATTTGCCAATGCAGAATACTGTGCACATGAATTGTTAGGATTTTAGAAATATATCAACAAGTTTACAAGCAAAAGTCTTCACAGTGATAAATAATTTTGTTTTATGTTTAATTATACATGCATTCATTTTTTATGAACTTCATTAATAATTTTAAACTATGAAATGATTTGCTGACAATGAAACGTTAAACTTTCATTCTCTTCTTTTCCAATTCACAACAAAAACCCTATACAAAAGAAAAACTGCTACAATGATCATTTCAAGATCACAAAATCTGAGGTAAAATGAAGAAATAACAATGTGATGCATAGTTGAAGCAGTAATACTGAAAAAAGCTTTAAATTTGAACCTCAAAATTTCTACAATAATAAGAACATTTTATTGAATAATTGACAGAAGGTTAAAGCTTTAGGAACAGACAGTTCAACAACCTGAACTTTTAATGAATAGTTCACAGAACAAAAATATGTAAACAACCTGTATGTTGTTGATTAGTTCCTGAGGATGCTCTACCCGCAAACCAACCTGTTCCAATAAAGTAAGTTACCGAGACAATCAATAATAATAAGCCCTCAAGCTCAGACTTCTTGAAATGATATTGGTACATCCACTAAAGCAAATCCCAGAACTTATTCGAATAGAATCCAGCTCTTGGTACCATCGTGGAATAACAGCATAGATTATGCAATTTCCACTACACATTGGTGCCAACTGCATACTCATCATCAAAACTCGGAGGAAATAAAAAGGAAAAAACGAGCTTAGGAAAGAGAGAAATAAACAGCCAATAACTCTTCCAAAACTGTTAAAGAACTATGCTTTAGACATGCATCATGTATCTCGATGTCTGTGTTTACAGACAGAGAATGTCTTTAAGCAACTGAGGGTCAGAAAGAGAGAAATAAACAGCCAACAACTCCTCCAAAACAGTTAAAAGAACAGTGTTTTACCCATGCATAACATAGCCCAATGTCTGTGTTTAATCATGTGAGAATAGCTTTGGATGGTTTTTAAAGTTTCTACTACATCATTCGGAAAACTGAAAGAAGTAAAGAAAAAGTTCTATACTATAACTTGGTATATAAGTAAAAGATGATAAATGGTAGTGGCTAAAAGATTGGTCCATCCAGATGCTTTCCTAGGTTAGGTAAATACCCATGTAATTGATGATTTAAATACACAAGTGAGAATCATTTTCAGTCGGAAAAATTCTCTGAAATCAACAATAGTTATACTCATCTTTTTTTTCCACTGCAAGTTCAACATAGTTCAATTATCGAAATGAAGCTCACAGAAGTAGATTTGATGCTTTAGGATCATACTAGCTGAAACCGAAGTTTGTTGACACTAGGGAGCATTAGTTACAATAAGTAGAAATGCTGGGAAATGAACTTCCAGGCAATGATATGCGAACAAAACAAAGTTGAAGAATTAACGAAGAACTCACAGCAAAATCTTTTGGAACCAAATCCACATTATGAGAAAGAAGCATTTGATATACATCTCGTGCAGAGTGTCCAACAGCTAGAATAACAGCATCAAAACCCAACTTCTTGCAATCTGACTGCAATTTAGTTGTTGAATCAGAAACTTCCACACCCACAACATGCCCGTTCTGTATGAGCAGATCATCTACCCTTGTTCCAAACTTGATTTCGACCTAAGACATAAGAAAAAGAGCAAATTTAAATCAAATAAGAAATAAAGAAAACATACTTTATCAGATATACACTCTAATTTTGAAAGGAGAGAAGCTACTATAAAACTCACTCCCAGTGATTGAAGATGATGGCGGAAGTTACAGAGTAAAGGAACTAGCTTATCAGTTCCCAAGTGAGGCTTTCCATCGACCAATATACTTTTTGGAGCACCAAACTGAACCAAAGTGTTCATGATCTGAAGCAAAAATATTTCAGTTAATCTCTTCAGTGAATAATAATGATAAAAAAGTGAACCTACAATTACAATCAAAGTAATGCATGCACATAGAAGATAAAGGTTAAATGACGATGGTTCCTTTTCCCCCCTTATTTGCTTATCCTTTTGGTAGCTTGGTTAATATACCTTAAACAAATTTACTTTGATGTTTGGAATAAAGACTACAAATTGATAATGACTGGCAGAGCAATTAACCCTTCTTTTAGCTTAACAACCAGTCCTTGATTATATCAAGCATATGCAGTTATTTAAAAAAAAAGCTTCATATACTTTCACCAAATCTGTAACTCAACATAAATTGCAAAGTTCAGAACTTGATCATAATGAAGACAATGTCAAATTTTATCTCCACCAAAGCACTCACATGTGGGTTTTGTTAAAAAAGAATATCAATTAACAAAAACACACAAACATGCTCATGAAAACCAAATATCATCCCAGGAGTAGGAGAAATCAACTATACTAGAACAATAAAAAAAGAGAGGTGTTTAAGACTACAAATCTGGAAACAAAAATGAAAAATCGGGGAGGGGCACATTAAATGATAAGGAATATGTCTGACCGTCAAAACACAGTCACTGTTTCTTCCAATTCTAGTTACCAGTTTTCCATCACTCCAAGTACCTGCACCACCCTGTCATACATAAGTCCTTAATATGACTTGAAAGTGAAACATAAAGAAAAAAAATTAAATCTCAAAGTCATCAGAAAAAAAAAACCATGTTGGTTTCCACAAAAACATATATAAAACTCAGCATGATCATCTCTCAGCTCAAAGCTCTCACAAGTACATGTGTTCTTTGGAAAAAGGAGGTGTCTCAAGATATGTGCTCTTCTATAATCCATGCACATTTCACATGCAACAGTAAAAGATTTGCATAACCAACTGAACAAGTCTCTTTGCCTCTTGCTTCTTACATTCTTTATGAACCATGTAATTTTATATATTCATATGCTGTATCTAGATATAACACATAACAAAGACCAAAAATGCATTTATGAGCATGACCATGAATATATATTGAATGGAACTAGGTTTATATTAATAAGAATAGTCATACAGTCACATAACATTCTATTGTAAATAACAATCTCTAGGATCAGTGAGCCTAAATTAAGAGCCAGCCCTTATCGAAGTAGAAGAATTCAAAGAATGTGAGACAGTAATATCAGTAATTATGATGCAAAAAACAATAGCAAAAGTGGCAAGTGAAATGAGATATAACCTCCCCAAAGCAAAAATTGCTTTCTGATTCTAGTATCCGGCGAACAACTAACGCACCAATGTCACGGCCCCTCTTCTCAACAGCTTGACCCCTTTCAATCAAAGTAACATCTGCACCAAATTCTGCGAGAACCAGAGCAGCAAACAAGCCTGATGGACCACTACCCACAACAGCAATTCTGGGTTTTCTAGCTGTGGAACACTTGTGCGATTCACCAGAGTCAATGTTATGCTCTTGTTCACTTGGCAATGTACCATTGCTATCTTTAATATGACATACAAGACTGATCAAATCACGACTAATTTTTTCACTAGGCATATGTTCTATAAGCCCAACTTTTGGTTCCAGCCGGTTAATGAAGTCCCATGTACGAGGTTCTAGGCTCAGCAGCTTACTAACATCCATATCGACAGTATAAACAAACTTGGCCTCCTTCAGTATCTGAAAAAACAATAAAATGGACATACAACTTAAACACAACCGCTTAAAGCTAAATTGCAGTCAATAAAAAAAAGGGGAAAATACAAAATTTGAAGAAATGAACACAGGTTCCAACATGCATTAGTCGGTCAGCAGAATCAATTAACACCATTAATTTACCTTTCTAGCATCAAAAGACTTCCGAACAACAGAGAAAGCTTCTTCCGGCAACATGGAAGCAACCTGAAATAAACCCAAAGTTCTAATATAAAAAACAGAAAAAAGACAAAATTTATATGAAAATAAGCTTAAAGAGGAGAAATTACTGGAAACTTGATGACTTTAGCGATTTCTTGGAGCAAGTCCATATGGATTTGGAGAAAGTCTTTTCCGGGATCATTCTGGACCGGAACAGCAAGCTTTGATAGCCTCCAGATTCCTTCGAACTTATTGGCAACGGAGGAAAGAGCTTCCTTTTTCCTCAGCTTCAGTTTCTTCTTCTCTGAAGGGTATCTCTGCTTGCCGGTTCTCTTGGCGCAGAGGATTCGGACCGTTTGGCAACGAGGATTGATGGGTCGTGAAGTGGAATAGTGGATGAGGGAGTTGGAGTAAGCGTGGCTGAGAGGGAAGAGAAGCTTTGAAGAACATTGAAGAAGAGACGACATGGGGAGAGCAACTAGTCCAAGTGCCACCTTCAGCTTGGGATAAGAAACCTTAATTCCGAGTGCCATTTATATATTTATACATGTAATTTTCATTAAAAATCATTCAAAATAATAAAGGAAAATAAATGTATATTTTTAATTAAACATTTAATTTAATTTAAGATTAATTTAAATCCAATCAATTCAATTTGAACGTTGACCTAATTTTAATCGAATTAAATTCGAGTTATTCAACCCAATTAACACTCTAATTTATTGATCAAATATTAACTCTTTGCATGTTTGATTTCATCACATGACTCTTCATTAACCTCCCCCTTCTAATATCTATGTCCAAGACTGATACTTAATAAATACATGCTTTTCGATTGTTAGATAGATAAAATGGATGATTAAGATTATCACTTGGAAAAAAGTAAAAAATTAATCTCAACCATCTATTTCAACCAGTCAACAATTCACAAAATGTGTAAAATTCTAAGTTTTAGATTCTGTATAAGTAGATCGCATCGTATATATTAATTTTGATGATCAAATACTCAAGTGGAAATAAAATATAGGGTTAAAGGCATCCACTAACATCAAGTCGTTTTAGGCAATATTGATATGTTAATGGTAGGTTAAAAGAGAAACCGACTTATTACAGAAATCCATCTACATTGCTTGCCACAAACTTTAAGAAAATGCTATGATTTAAAGCTAATGGTTTAGATATCTTAAAACACATTCTAAGTGAATAGTTTAACGAAGGGTTAAGGTTTAATTTGATTAATGTTAAGTGAAAAAAAATGAATACAATGATGGACTTTCTTGAAAATTTGATGGAAGTGATATTTTTTCTGTCATTATTGTGTGATCAGATGGGCAACATCCTTGGAAGAGGATTCTCCGGTCAACATCGAGGCCGGGTTGGCGAGATACTGCTTTAGCCGCCCCATCTCGAGGGCCACATCCAGCATGGTTGGTCTTGTTGAAGGGTTGTATTGTGTGCACATGAGGCCAAGTTCAATCAGTTCCAAAATAACTTCACGCCATATTTTATCACAACTTGTTGGCATTGCACCAGGGCTGCACCTATCTAGTGCTTGATTCACTATCGGTTCGAGCTTATGAAGATAGTGACTTTTCATCCATTCATGCAAACTCGAACCTTCACCATCGTCGGTGGGACGCCTTCCCGAAACGATTTCCAACAAAAGGACCCCAAAACTGTATACATCCCCTTGAGTGGAAGCTCGTTTCCCCATTCCATATTCTGCATTTAACCAAGTGAAAGATCAATAACAGAGAGCATCACCTATTAAGTAATAACAAATAACATGAGTGGTATAAATCGAGTTCTGTTTCGATCGAAAATAAATCAACAAAGAAGGAAATGCATATACCAGGAGCTATATAGCCAACAGATCCACATAACAAGCCATCTGCAGAGCTGTAGGAGATTGAATCGTATGCAGAAATAATCCCATTGGCAACTAGCCTTGCAATTCCGAAATCGGTTACAAAAGCAGTCATGTCTTGGTCGAGAAGAATATTACTCGGTTTAAGATCACAGTGAACAACTTTAACCGGTGCATAATGGTGTAGATAAGCAACCCCTTCGGCTACATCACTGCAGATGTTTACCAATTGAATCAAATCTAAGCCATGTTGTATTCCGTGGCTCGGGTATAGGTGTCTCTCGAGGCTCCCATTCGGCATCAGAGGAAGGACCAGAGCCTTGAAATCTGGCTTGCTGCAAATTGTTATGATCCTGATCAAGTTTCTGTGTCTAGTTCGCTTTAGGACATCACATTCTCTTTTGAAACTCCCTGAAATATCCCCTGCTGTCTTTGTGTCTAATACTTTGACTGCTATTTTCATATTGTCACCGAGCATTCCTTTATATACGTGACCGAAACTGCCTGAACCGATTAAGCTTGATGCACAGAACCCACCAGTTGCTTCAATGAGTTGTTCATATGAGATTCTTGGATACTTGAGCTCTTTCTTTTCTTCTTCTTCTTCAGAATCCACTCCATTGACAACGGCCAGTTGGTTTCGGAACTTCGATTTGCACACCAGAGGGTATACGAACATAAGCAATAAAGGAGTTGCAAGCAATGAGACGATGATAGGCAAAAATATAACCAAATGAGAATGTTTCTTTCGGCATTTCGGCATGCCTTTAATCGAACCACAAAGACCATCATTCCCTATGAAAGAATCTATAGTCAGAGATGAAAATGCTCCCTTGTCTGATATGTTTCCTCTGAATTTGTTGAAAGAGAAGTTCATTGCCACGAGCGTCGTTGATGCCTGAAATGTTGCTGGTATGTCTCCGCTCAACAGGTTCAAAGCGACATCGAGTTCTTTAAGGAAAGGCAGCTGTCCTATGGAACCTGGAAGTTCACCATCCAAGGAATTACTCGAAAGGTTGAGGTGCTCGAGGGCAATGCAGTTCCCGAGCTGCGACGGTATTGTGCCCGAGAGATTATTCGACGACAGATCAATGGCTAGCACCATGTCCATTTTACTCAGCTCTAGTGGCAAGGGTCCATGAAGGTGATTGCTAGACAAATTCAAGTACAACTTCAAGCTCCTCAATCCGGCAACCTCACCAGGAATTACCCCGGAAAGTTTATTGTGAGAGAGGTCTAAAATCTCCAGGTTGACACATTTGCCTAAACTCAAAGGAATGGTCCCTGAAAGCTGGTTTCCGTGGAGTAGTAATCTTCTTAGCTGAGGGAGATTGGCGAAACTGTCCGGAATCAAACCCGAAAGCTTGTTCATCGACAAGTCCAACAGCCCCAAATGTGTAATGTTTCCTAGAGAGGCGGGAATCACACCAGAGAGTGAATTATTCGACAGATAAACTCTCTCCAGTTTCTCCATTCTACATAGCTCAGGTGGAATGGAACCATTCAAAAGGTTGCTAGACAAGTTCAAAAGGGTAAGGTTCACAAGGTTCGAAATCCTCGGAGGAATCGGACCGTATATCAGATTATCATCAAGATGAATCTGTACAAGATTGGTAGAAAGATCACCGATAATAGGAGGTATCTGTCCACCAAGGTTATTTCCGGCTAATTCTAGTTCTTGAAAGTTAGAGGAATTGAACAAAGCAGAAAAAAAAGGCTCGAGGTTAGTGTTACCATCATGGCTAACAAAGTCGTTATAGGACAAATAGAGGAACTGCAACCGTGACATATTACGAATAATGTCAGATGGCAACTCCCCACTTAACATGTTGGACTCCAAATCAAGCCATTGAAGCTTCGAGGGGGCTCGAGGGACTCTACCGACTAGTTGATTCGACCAAAGCAAGAGAAACCTCAACTCCCTGAGTGAACATGTACTCGTCAGAGGAATTTGACCACTAAGAGAATTGTTGGAAAGATCTATGTACTGCAACGAATACGATCCATTGCAGAAAAGTGAAGCAGGAATGTTCCCATCAAGCTGGTTGCTTCCGAAATCGAGGTATACTAATTGATGAAGAAACCCCAATTCAGAAGGGATGCTTCCTTGAAGAAGATTCCATGATAGACTAAGCTGTTTGAGCCGAAAGAGTGATCCGAGTTCCGGTGGGATATGGCCATGGAAGAAGTTCTTTGACAAATCAAGAACCAACAGAGAAGAAAGATTGGCTAGACTAGGAGAAATGATGCCTTTGAGTGACCTTCCACTAAGGTCAAGCTCCACCACTTGGTCTCTTTCATGGTTGCAGCTGACACCCGACCAGTTGCAAACATGTACATTGGTGGAGTTCCAATGTTCCAGTGAGTTTCCAGGGTCTGAAACAACACCCGACATGAAGGAAAGCAAGGCAACTCGATCGTTGTCAAGTCGAGCATTCTCTTCGGCTGTAGATACAAAGAGAATGCTAATCAAGAAAAGGAAACTGAACCTGGAAAATTTGCAAAACCCCATTGTTTTGCTCCCTTTAGTGAAGCAAAAGAACAGGAAAGTGCCTTCTGATTTGTTTGCACTTTGCACCACCAGAAGCCTGTAGCATTTGAGATGAATATATACAAAGAAAGGGAAATATGTAACAGAGAGGCTGCCTAACTAGCG
This sequence comes from Abelmoschus esculentus, assembly GCA_035048815.1. NCBI lineage: Eukaryota > Viridiplantae > Streptophyta > Magnoliopsida > Malvales > Malvaceae > Abelmoschus > Abelmoschus esculentus. The sequence goes on from JAUCBN010000032.1 coordinate 1,298,817, forward strand.
TTGAAGGAGGGAACGTACGTTTATCGCCTATGATATTTGACTTGGCAATGGTACTAAGAATGTACATTAAAGCAAATTTTTGACACGTGTCATGTAACACATCAGCATCTTCACGTGGCGTGTGGAATGTTGGTGTTCACGTCATCAAGTGGTGGCTATGCCTAACACTTTTTGCTAATGTGGTTTTCTTGTGAAACTGGGACAGATTAGTGGATGATGCGTCAGTTTAAGGAGATCTTTCTGAGATAATCTTAGGTTTAGAAATTAGATTATATAGGGGCATGCGTCTTAGAAAAGGTGGTATGTAGGCATATCTTCTTCATTTTTTATATATATTTGGTTTAGTTAAGGTGTGGACAGGCAAGGAAAATTGTGGCCAAATACAGATTACGGCCAGATACAGAGATTAATGGATGTGTTTTATTGGGTAAATTTGCACTGAAAGTTTCAAGGGTTATTTAATACTCGTAGGGTAGCTGTCTAGCTATCACCACACACCATGAACTTGTTAAATAAGTATATTTATTGTATCACATTATAATTGTATTATTCTTTAATAATTATTGATAATCGATTATTGGTTAATTAATTTAGATCAGATATTAAATATTATTATATAATTATTATTTTTTTAAATTATATTTAATGTTTTACGTAAAATCGAACAGTTAAACAGTTGTTTTAATACTATTTGTCACGAAATTATTATCTTTCTCGCAAAAGATATGTCTGATAAGATATACAGTATCAACGTTTATATATCTCAAGACATCATGTGAGAATAATGTTCCGCCTTTTTTCAAGCATGACAATATACTTATTATGATAATCATGAGTGATTTCGGACATACACAATAAAAAAAACTGCATAAAATCACATAAAAAATCCAAACATAAATTAAATTAAATATTTTAAAAAAATAAAAGATCAATTCTAAATTAATAATAAAACACACAAAAAGTAACCAATAAAATTAATCTAAATGATAAACATTAAATAACTTAAATTAAATTTGACTATATAATCTAAAGGAAAAAAAAACTTTTGACATTTTTGTTAGACACAGTTTTTTAAGTATTTAAATGTGGAAGCTACCTCCATTCTTCCTCCCACCATTGATCCACTTGCTATATATATATATATATATATATATTCATGGCTTTGTGTCGGCCATGGCCATTTCTTTATCGGCGATGTTGTTTCTACCATTTTGTTCTCACTGTAGAGCTTTGTTCCATGGACACCGACCACAGACAAAAAAAAAACATATAAAAACTCGAAAACAAGGGTGATTCTAAAAAAACGGTCTTAAAAAAAGGCTAAAAAGCGATATATCGTTTTTCTTACAAAAATTATAAGAAATTCAGTACACATTTTTCGGTATATACTGAAATTCTTACAACTTTTGTAAGAAAAACGGTATATACCGAATTTCTTACAAAAACTGTAAGAATTTTGGTTTTTAAACCGAATTTCTTACAAAAAGTATAAGGATTTTGGTATATACCGTTTTTCTTACAAAAATTGTAAGAATTTATGTATATACCGAAAAGTGTGTACCGAATTTCTTATAACTTTTGTAAGAAAAACGGTACTGCCGTTTTTTAGCCTTTTTTTAAGGCCGTCGTTTTGTAGAACTTCCCCGAAAACGCACAAACAAAAATTCGTGTGAAATGTGAGTTTTGACTAAGAAAATAAATATATGAAAAGAAATAGGAGAAAGCGCAAACCATCTAACTTTAGTGGTTAAAGGAACAATTGTCCTTTTTAGAAGGTCACAGGTTCAAGCACTGGTAATGTTAGTACAGTGATTGAGCGATCAATGCCTAATAATTGAGAGTCTACTCTAGAATAGATACTATTGTAATATTGTAGCTGATTCAAAAGAAAGAACATATCTCTAAAATTGTAACTTTTTTATATTTTTTATTGATAATTTAATTTTATATCTTTAAACTATTATAATTTTATACTTTTTAATTTTTAATAATTTATGTCCTTTATATAAAAATCTGGGTTCTTGAAACATGTATGACTCGATACTAATCCATGTATGAATGGCTAATCATGATGACACCATAATTAAGGATAAATGGCCTTAAAGAATGTCAATCAAGTGTAACTTTATTACAAGTTGAATTCCTTTTCAAATAAAAAAATCTAAATTTATTGACTATGTTATTCATTATCTAAAGAAATTGAGCAATCCGTTGATGTAGGAAATGATATCAATAAAATTATTTTTATATATTATTCTGCAAATGATTATAAAAATATTGACAAATTATAATAAAAAATAATCATACAAATTTATAGACCTTATTTATTCAGAAATCGTTACATAAATATTAAATTATTATAAAAATAGACAAAAAAAATAAACTATAAAATAACAAAACATGAATCTTTTCATTTATCAAAGTTCTTAAAAAGATTTTAATGAGGAGAGATTATTAACTGAACCTTGTTCACCACGTTATCTATGGTCCAAGCAATCAGAATCGTTAATCTTTAAATAATCATCTAATAACTACTCACCCACTAAGTACATGTATGAAAGAGATGATGATTCACTTGAAAAAAAATTAAGATCAACGGTCCTGATTAATTGAGACCATGAATAACGTGGTGAACAAGGTTGACTTAATAATTTTTACTTAATGAGAGGTAGCCTCTCTTGGATGAGAAAAAAAAACTCGAAAACGCACGATGAAAAAATCCATGTGAAATGCGTTTTTTGCTTTTGAGTTTTGACTAAAAAAAAACAAGTAAAAGAAATACTATATACCCCCTAAGCAGCTTTAGAGGACAAAGAGAATATATGAATTTGGAAAAGTACCAACTACACCAACCTTTTTCATTAAAGTACAAAAAGAACCAAACTAGGATTCAAGACTCAGGACTTGATCTCGATTCACGTATGAATATATCCTCGCTAAGTTATAAATGAGATAAGATAAATTACAGGTTATTCGAGTTTGATTCGATTAAAGATAGATCAATATTCGATTCAACTTAAGTTCTTAGTTAAGTTAAACTCAACAGTACTCAGGCTCGACTTGACATGTTTACACCCATAATCGTCATCATGATCACATAATTTATGCTAATTCCTTATGACAAAATGGTTTTAAGAAATTGCAAGTGGGTGGAAACCTTGGTTGAGGTGTTTCACCTTCATGCCTATGATAAAGATTAAGATACTAAGGCTGTTTTTCTTACAAGGGTGATTTTATGTTCAATATAGATATAAAGATATGATTCTTCTAACATGCTTTACGAGAATATCAAATTCTAAAAGGGGTAAGACTGCATGCAAAGTTCACATTTCAACTGAAACTTGTTTTTACTGAATTTGGCATGTTCTGGGGATGGAAAGGAAGGTTTTGGGGTTGGCCATCACATAGGCATTACAATCCCCATAATTAGAGAGAGTTGTTGAAAAGGCATTTATTGAAACCAACCCAGAATTCAGGAGTCACTGATGAGTTGTTGAGAACCAGAGGCAGCAACAGGCATGGCGGTTCCTGCTAAGAAAGCTTTGAAGAGCGTGAGAGCTTGTTTCGGTCTATGCAAAGGGACTTCATGCCCGGCTCCCCTCACTGAAACAAAGTTCAGCCCTTCATACTCTTGTGTCCATCCTCCTACCTGTTCATCCATTCCACACTTTTGTTAGACAACAGAAATGCAACGAGCACCACCGAGCTACCGCCATATCTAATATTACTAGTTAATGTCAAAAGTATCTTATCGTTCAGATCATGTATGTCTTGCATTCCCTACTTCTTGTAACTGAGCTCGACTTGTTTATATATGTGTACCGTACAATTTAACTTTTGAGGTTGGATTTACAACTGTTATGTATAATGGAACAAATCCAAGTGTTTCAAGGTAAATTACCTGGCCGTCATCGTACCAAGGGCGCCATGGACTCACAGTTGGAAGCTTGAGAGCATCTATACTGTACCGTGTGGATGTAATTGGGATCACAGAATCTGTATCACCACTGTCAATTTGGTACAATGGAGGGAGAGTATGAGAAAAAATGTCTGAACTTAATTCCAAAACAGAATAAAAAAGCATCCATAATCTAAAATATGTTAAAAACGAGTTGTTATGTTTACACAGAAAAACACAAATGGATTACTATTGAATCTAATCTTTCGGGAATCTAGAGTTTAGCTCGGCTGGTTCAAGCAAATACTTTCAAGATGAAACATTCCCTTAGCAAATTTATTTAATGATAAACTTAAATATGGGAAAGGCTGGGATTCGGACTCCAAACTTATAGAAAGCCGCCTTTTAACGGTGGATGCATGAACCGACGAGGCCGGAAAAAAAGAACATATTCGTGTCGGAATATACCTGAATCCTACACACGATTCGAATCAGGATACATGGAAGGCAAGTTTGGTCATCAAGTTTATCCATAGTATTCCATTTTTCACTCTCCAATCTATACTTTCTAGCTATGAGTTATTTACCAAGTTTACAGGAGGATTCCACTTGCTCTAAATATTTTCATGAAGCATGAGTCACCATTCATTCATTGCTTCAAACGGTAAAGCATGTATGGTTGTTGACCTTTTGCTACACAATCCAGAAACAATGCTTGCTATATAGAAAAGCAACATCACAAATTTAGAGATAAACCTGAATACCCATATGCGAAGCCCTTCTTGTATAAGCTCACGGTAAACATCCAGCACAGTTATTGGAGAATCCTTCCAGTTGGCACCTACGATTCCACTGCAAAATAAAAGAAAGAAAGGAAAATTGTTTAAAGGCCAACGTCTCCATGTCTGTTGTCAAATAGATGTTGGTTTGGATTTGCTCATGGTAAAATTTTGATGGTTACAAGTTCACATCATAGAAGGCAAATGATGCTGTATCAACCAACATTTTATGCATCCATTGGAAAGTTAAAACAAGTTTTATAACAGGGCTAAAGCTAGAATATACTATGTTAGGTGGTTCGGTTACATCTGGTAAACGACAGAATTCGAGTCTACAGAAGAGGCTACATACCTGCACGTCTCCCATTTAGATGGTGCAGCTTCAGGTAAAACATGAAGTGACTTTTGAACCTCAGGTAGATTGAAGTATACTTCTGAGTGCCTCTCGGTGCAAGGATCATACTTTTCACTGAGCTGGCCAACCATCTGTTGGATAATATCAAATTTCATTAAAATGATTACAAATAAATATCAAATACCCTCGAATTCAGCGGCAATTAAACAAGCAGGTCTTTTATAAATTATGATTTATGCTCATTTTGGTAATTGTTCTGGCCAATGAGTTCTCCAGACCATGAACTCTATGACAGCTTATGGAGCTTCAGTTTGGAGACAAAATCATAAATATTGAAGAGAACTATTAGGTCCCTCAGGAACTGTTATAAAAAAGATATCGGCACAATGATTGAATTCATACGTCATTGTTTAACTGGAATGCTGTCAAATTTTATTATACCGAAAGTTCAATTAATAGAGATTTTAACTGATTAAAGATGAGGAAGAAGATGCTTAAAATTCGAAGATGTAGAAGTATAATGTGTGTACTTACAAGCCTTCTTTTTAGCAGCCACTTTGCCTGGCCAGCACTGGCAGGGCAGGAGGGAGTGTAGATGCTGTATGGGTCAATATTTCCCATTTCTTCACGTGTAACATCCATTATGTCATTACAAGCACTTGAGGAGTGAATAAATGACTCATAATCACACAGTACATTTGATAGCTTGTATGTTTCATCGGAAATCAAACCAGCTGACCACAAAAATTGAAACAGACCCAAATGATCATGATAATCGTCAGTTAGAGCGTTTCCAACCTGCATATTGCATCATACACACCTACATTTCAGTTTGCTCAAATGATGAAAAATTGCTTTCTTTCAAGAACAGAACCATACCATATAGCCCTTTAGGTTAATTACTTTTGCATTGGTGGCCTTGTTGTATCTTACAATGGCTTGGCTTAGTTGCGGAACATAATGCCCTGCAACACATTCTCTAATATGAGGAGAAAATAGAAACAAACTGCCAAAACAAAAAGTCATAATGTATTTATTGTTCAAGAGGAATTAAGATGTACAAAAAATATGAATATTCGAAAGCTCCAAAGTCAGCAAGGGTATCACATAAAACATGGAAATAAATTCCTTATCAATCTTAACTTGGCCATGGTCCTTAAAGAAGAGCTGCATATTATTTGGCTAGAATAACAAAGCTAGGAAACCTCATTATTCCCATCTGTTCCACTTGTGTTTTTGTATTCCAAAGGAAAAGAAATTGTGTTTTTACCATGTATAACTTATAAGAAATATAAATGAGAAATTACTAAATACCAGCATAACTCTCTCCGGCGATGTAAAAATCCCTGTCTTTATACTGAGGAAAGCGCTCGAGCCACTTTATCAAAAATTTCAGCGAATCCTTGGCTGCACATTAAAGGATGAGAAGGTATATATATCTGTACAAGCTAGCCAAAATAAAAATTCAAATAAAGCTATGAAGTAGAAATGTCTCAGCCTTACCAGTTCTTTTATCACCATTGGTAAGCAAATCAGAGGAAGTATTTGAATATGAAAAACCAACTCCAACAGGAGAATCAAGAAATAGAATGTTGGCAGCTGCAAAGCATTAGAAGAATCTTGTAACAATGCAACTGATATAGTAATCTTTCTAACATTCACATCCCCAAGCTGTCCTAACATAGATCTAAACAAACACCCTTGTTTCAACATAAATATCAGTTTAGAGGTTCAACAAAAACATATAATTCTCTTCTATGTAATAAATCAACTATAGCATCATTTTAGAGGTTCAACAAATGAAGTAAACCAATTCCATCTCTTACACAAAAATATCACAGTGAACTTTTAAGGAAAGTGATTACCTAGATTCCAAGAGTAAGGGTTCAAGTAAAGGGTCTTCCCATCTGGTCTAATGTGGAATGGACCTATTTCCTCTGCTAGGCCATAAGCAATGGATGAACATCCAGGTCCTGAGGACATAAATCTCTAAATAAGTACACAGAAAAGCAACACAAATGAAATCATAAAGCAGTCACCAGTTACTCAAAATTATAGTGAACAACCAGGCAAAACTATTAATAATACTATAATCAGATCATAAATAAGCAAAAGAGTCAATACCACCTAAGTAAAATCAATCAAAAAGTGCTACAACAAAAGCAGAAAGTCAAACTGATACAAAAATCTTAAATTTTTTTCAAAGTATGACCTCCGTTGAGCCAGAGAAGAAGAGGCTTGGAATCAGGATCCTCAGCAGCTTCAAAGAACCAGTAAAAGAGAGCTTTCCCTGAGTTCTTATTGACGGTAACATAACCAGCATAGTGTGCAAAGCTGACATTGAAAGTCTGCCCCGGAAGCTTAAGAACCTTATCAAGTTTTTGCTGGGCAGTTGAGTCTTCCAAAGAATCTGCAATTAAGCAACAACTCAGAGAGAGATACAGGCTGATAAAGATCAACAAGGATTTTAGACCAAAACCCCATCTTGGATTTGCCATGTATTTGTTTTAGGGGAGGTTAAATTCAAGATTGTATTTTTGGTTTTTGTTGGATTTATATACAGGGAAATAGTTGGAACAGTGAAGCAAACGACAAGCAAGCAAACAGAAAGCTTGGGAGTTGGGACAATAATTTGTGTCCTAACAACTTGCTTTGTTGGCAATCCTAATTGCAGAAAAGCTTAAAAGTTCAAAACTGAAATTTGCTTTTCCAAGACAAAAAAAATGAGTTTTAAATTTGTGATTTATTAAAAATGAGTTTTATATGATGAAATAACAAAGTATATATATATATATATATATATTTCCCTATTTACTCTTTTAACACATAACTCACTGTTCGAATTACATAGCCCTCTAACTCAAGTGGTTAAAAGAACGGTTGTTGTTTTTAAAAATTATGGGTTCGAACACCAATAATATCAGCAAAGTAATTAAACAATTAATGTCAAATAATCGAGATTATATTCTAAAACAGATACTACTGTAATCACTATTAGTTAATTCAATAAAAAAATTCACCCTATGAATTTAAGATAAATGTGAGTTTAATACTACATAAACGGAAAGAATATTCATTTAATAATTCAGTTCTCTAAAATATGTTTTTTCCGGCTAAAATTTGTTTTTGGCTAATTGGAAGTTATTTTTTAAATAATTCTCAAAAAATATTTATTTAATTTTACTTGTTTGGTGATGGTTTCATTCTCAAAGATACTATTGTTGAAAATGAATGAAAAATATAAAATTTAAACATAAAAAAAGACTTTTTTAAGTTAAAATCGAGTATAAAAATATTTAAAATAAAATTGAATGAAAATTAGATTTAACGAAAACACGACTAATTAAATTAATATTTATTTATAATTTTGTTGGTCTTTATTAGATAAAAGTTTCCTTATAAGAGGTTATCTTTGTATTAGATGTTTACCTTCTTTCAAGGACGGAACTATGTATATAATGGGAGGGGCTCTTGCCCCCCTTTTATTTTTTTTTTGGTATAATTGTACTTGAGGTCCTTTTAGTTTAAATAGTAGTAAAATAAGGTTTTTGTTCCTTCTAATTTTTAGATTTAAAAGTTTAATAAACTTTTATCCCTCCTAATTTTTAGATTTAAAAGCTTAATAGACCTTTGCCCCTCTCAATGTAAGTGATCCTAGCTTCGCCTCTACATTCTTTAATAAAAATTTTGAGTTACAACTTTTTCTTGATTGTTATATGGTACTCCCTCCGTCCCATATAAGAAGTCCATTATTGACTTTTTAAAGTTAAATTTTTTAAACTTTAACCATAGTTATTTTAAATATTTTAATTTTTTTAATTTTATAAAATATATATTCTTAAACTACTTGATTAGAGGTTTCTAAAATATATTTTTTAATATTTTTATCAATAATAGATTTAAAGTTATAATAAGTCAAAGTTTAAAAAATTTGACCAAAAAAAATCAATACTGGACAAATAAAATGGGACAGAGATAGTATATTTTTCACATTAATCCAAAACTTTTCCCATGGATGAGTCAATATTTGTCCTATAATTTACTTGATTACACATGTGCCTGAAAAAAAATCTCAGGGAGAGATCCTGAAATGTAAAGATGTTGCATTTGGTTTATAGAGTGGAGACAGCTTGATATTTTTCTGTAACCTGCAATGCAATATAGAAACTCCAAAATAGTGACAATTAAAGGATCGTATATTTCATCTAGACGATCTGAGTTCGACCATTATGTATACACGGTGTATACGCGTTACTAAAGAGTTAAAAATTAAACAGATACTACATTATAATCTCACTAGTATATTCGAAAAAAGGAGAAAATTGATGCTTTAGCTTTACCATAACAATTTCTTTCCACTTGCAGGTTTTGATGATCACCTTGTGCTGCTCGGTTGAGCTGTCGACCATCGCGTGGGTGATGAAGTTAGTAGATTACTTCAATAACCTTGTTTTAGTGGCGATTAGTGAAAATATTATTAAATAAATTCGATTCATCTTATTATTAGATAAATTTATTGATAAAATTAATTTTTATTATTTTCGTTAAAACTCTAATTTTTTTTTTCAGAAGATGAATAAAATTTAACTTATGTTAATATAACAGTTAATAACAGTTAACGATGGTCAATCAAAATTAAAAATCTCAATTAAAATTAAATTTTTTTATATGTCAATATTCATGTTAAATCTATTTGAAAATTAAAATATATTTTTAAATTTTTCACCGTTAAGATTGATCAGTGATGACTTCGGTTATCAAAATTTTGATCTTAATTGTAAATTTGAGAAAGATTTCTTTTGAGGAAGAAGACTTTAATGTATCATGTAAGTATTTTTAATGACAATAAACATAATGAAAATAAATTAAAAATTCAATGATTTTAATAAAAATGAACTAAAGGATTCATGATTGTAATAAAAAAAAATGATTTCAATGACAAAAGTAAGAACACTTTAAATTATTCAGGTTGATTAGTATAATTTACCATTTAGATAAAATAAGATCATTAATTATATTAGACTAAATTATAAACTTTAGAAATAAATAAAGATTTATTTCAAGTAAAAAATGATTTTAAATTTATTCTTTTTTCCACATAATTTGGATTTCTAAAACTTCAACCCCAAAGCATAGGCATTCAATGAACATAAAATGTTAACTTAATGTCATAAACTGAAATCGAGTATGTGCTCAACACGATCGGAAAAAAGAATAAATTTCAACTCGGAAACGATCCATGGCCGGTAACTGTATCGGAGATTAAAAGCTAAAAACAATAAACAAACTTTCTCTAACATGATATTGAGAAAATCAGTAGAAAACAAGACGAGTCCTCACATGAGAAGTTGAGGTCACCTTTCACTTGGCATTCCTGTTCACTTTGAGATATGGCATCGCACCGATCACATTGTCGTAGTCGCTCCGGCTAACTTCATGCTGCAGATAGAAACTACAATCAATATACTATAAAAAACAAGTCTTTATATCGAAACGTAGACCTAAAGTTTAAACCAAGGTAATGGATCGATTTCTCGTATGTACCAGGGCATCTTGAATCATGGACAACCAACACCAAGGATGCAAGTCCATGATGTTAAACTATGCATTTGAAGTAAGCCACTTGGTTATGTTTCAATTATGCATGCTTCAATATCTGGCATACATATTTGTATTTGAGGTCAAGTGAGGCCTCGACTAATCATGTTTCGATCAATTAATTAAGCGCTAGATCTAAGTTTTTGAATACCTAAGCCCTTTAACATGGAACTTTCTTACAATACCAATTCATCCGAACGGAATGAAAAAAAAGCGCAACCCGCCTGTCATCCATCCACCACTCACAGAACAATGGATGACAAATAACTAGGATTTCACCTTGAAATACAGTAACAAATGAAGTGGACACTCAATCTACAGCCTGGTTATCATTACATGAGTTCCTAGGAAGAAACAGCAAATCACGTTATCGAATCAAGGTGCATATTACTTTTGAATACCTTTGACAGTTCTGTAAGGTCAATATTCTCACACATTCTGCATTCAATCTCACCATACTCAACTAACAATTGATAACCGAAAATAACCATGATCCAACGTTGAGACCATAGTTCCATTAATTCGTTCTAAAAGAAGGTAAAGATAAATGCTCTACGGGATGCACGGATCCTTTGCCGGTACAAGAGATAGTACCAATTGCAGCTAATCCTTCAAGATTCTTTTCTCTTTGGAAACTTTAATTAAAAATGTGACCTGGAGATTGTGTGATAGAAAATATTGACATGCCAAGGCACAATTCATTTACCAATCCGAACTGAACTAGGGAATCTACATTAGCCAAACCACTAAGTTCCCACTAATGCCGAAGAAAGGAGCCAGTTAGGCAGAGGAGGTGGACCATGGATACACCAAAATCAGGGACAATTTCGAAACCGAACAGAACCTCCTAGCTCCTAACTAAAGCCCAAATGCAGCATGAATTTAGACCAATTGCTAACTTAGCATCCCCTTTTTTGAACTTTCTAAAAGCTCAAATATTCATCAAGAGCAAAGCACAAGCAAATGAACAACTTCAGTTTGAGGGGAGGAAACACAAACCATTTTGGAGAGGCGCAATTTACGCTTGGTGTTCTTCTTAGCCAACAAATGCTGCTTCCCAGCTCTTCTCCTAACTATTTTCCCTCTTCCTGTCACCCGAAACCGCTTCGCAGAAGCCTAATAAACCATAAGACAACACCAAATCCATTAGAACAACACAACCCCCAAATTCTAAGCTGTAATTTTGATTGCCAAGACAAATTTCTAACCTTTTCTGGATGACTTGATGCAAGTAACCAAATATGCTTATAAAATTTCTAACTTCTGAGAATCCTAAAACAATAGCTAAAAAAGGTGTATTCTTTTGACCCAAGCTTCAGCTCAATACATCAACACAAATTCACATAATGTTCAGAGAAGAAAACAAGAAATGAATGCCTACAAAAATTGAAAATTTGCTTCAATTAGCAAAGAAACAAAGCAAAGTACCTTGTGGGTTTTCATTTTGTAGCCTTTGGCAGCAAAGACAGTGAGCGATTGAAGCCTTTGGGGTGCTGAGGTAGAACTGCAAAGCTTTTGGAAAGCAAATGAATGGGACCCAGAAATGCTCTGGGTGGAACTGAGTTTCAAGGCTTTCCCAACCTTGTTGAGTTGGGGGAGTCGGACTGAGCCACGAACGAGTGGAGCTGAGGACGTCGGATTTGAACGGGAAAAGGGTAAACTAAAAGATATGGTCGTTAAATTCAGAGAGGAAGCCATTGATGATAGCAAAGTTTTGCTGTTTCTCTTTTGTTAATAAGATAAGAACCAGAGTTTTCGTTCAAAGATAAGAACCAAAGGTAGCAGGGAAGTGGATTTGGATAGACAGGGAAAACAGGACAACTGATAGTGTAGACGTTGCGTCCTCATGGCATATAATGGAGCAGCGGAACATAGGCGTCTGTGGCTGTAATTTGTTTATTCAAAATGATACTCTTCCGTCCCAATATTTATATCACATATTATTTTTTTACGGTTTTAAAGGAAAAAAAATATAAAAATAAATAAATACAAATAAAATTTTATTTATTTAAATTTAGTTTATTTATATACTTAATTCAACTCATATTTGATTATATATTTAATAATTTTTTATTTTAAATAATTATTTTTACAAAAGTTAAAATATTATTAAACTAAAATTATCAAATAATTAAATTTTATAACAAGGTCCGAAGTCCCTTTGGGCCTTAAGGGTGCCTCACCTTAATTATAAACTCTAAATTTCAATTTAAAATCATATATTTTAACCCTCGATTCTTAAATTCTAAACCTGTCTATTCTTAAGTTCTAAATTAAATCTTTATTTTTTTGGATAAATGTCACTGAATTTTTATTAAATCTATAGAAAAATTATAATTACATCGCAATCAAGAAGTAAAATAATTGGATTAAACAATCCAAAATTCTTACAACCCAAAATCAAAGAAAAATAAATATTTCCATGGAGATAAGCATACCAATAAAATTCAGAAGTTTCCTTAATCTCCTTGTCTCTGTCCAAACGAGACGCGTAATGAAGAAAGAAAGAGTTGTAAGCGATCCAACCTGTCATGTAAAAAGTATCGTTATCCATAACTGATTTCATCGGCAAACAATCATCAACCGAGCGGAGATTTAAACAACACTGACAATTTAAGGAATTTATGAAAACTTTTGGTGTACGAAATTATTAACCATAATAAATAATACGTATATTTAAGTAATATATGAACATATTATATCTAAAGATTTGAACAGCACTGACAATGCATGGAAATTTCATTCCACCCTGCATTGAAGTGTTTAACTAATCCCATGCAAACTTGTTATCTACCATCAATGGCAGAGTAGTGATTTGAAAATTCTCTGCTCCTCCCTGCAATTGAGATTTCAGGATTCTTGAAATGAACAGATATCAGCTCTGGATTCTTGAACAGCTAACATGTTGATCTTTGGAGCTCTGACTTTTTTAGATCAAAACATGCAAAACTGAATTCTGGGGTTAAAAAGATGAATGCTCAAAATAGTTAATCAATTTGGAAAATTCAAAATTTTGGGAACAAAAAGAAGACTAACAGCCACACATTTTTTCTTATTTTTCTTGTAATTTTAATATATATTAATATTGAACATATAAATCCAAAAGGTCAGGGGCTAAGGCCCTCCCACTTGGCATGTAATTCTGTCCTTGGACTTAATCAAAGCAACCACCATATACCAAACTTTGTTCTTCCTGTATATGGATTAGTGAATCAGATTAAACATGAGTTCACATCATCTTGGAGGCAAAATGAAAATGGGGTTTCAGGACTTTTCTTTATAGTTAGCTTAAGAAATACTAGATTTACCGATCACGAAATCTAAATATGAATCATAAAAGAAATACGAAGAACACCTATATATATATATATATATATATATATATATATACTCTAACACTAGTCCTGTTGCATTTGACAGTCGCAGATTCATGGAGGAAATAGTTTCAAAGCAGAGGGCAAATGCTTGGACATATGTATTGCTGGACAAAGTCTCCTTTGACCATATGAGTTAATTCAGTTGATTAAGTATTCGTTAACATTTCGATAAGTACCAAAACTCGAATGAATGGTGATAATTCTCCCAACCTAATTAGCTGCATGCCTGCATGTGGTCGTGGTGTCCAATCACAGCTTTCCAAAAATTTAACCATAGAAGACTGGAGATGAGAAAAGAAAAGAAAAGAAAAATCAAAACAAGACAAACAGAGAGGCAGAGATGATGAGGTTGAGGTGTTAAGGAAGAATGAAAGAAATGAGAGGCCTTAAATCGTTAGCCTTACAATTTCCATTCCAGCATTTGGATTTGCCTGTTGTGTACAAGAAAAGGAGTTAAGGGCCTCATCTTATCCTATCCATCTCCCTCTATATATCTTCTTCCCCTTAACATAAAAAACCAACGCTCTCATTCTCTCAGTAATATTTTCCTGGGTTTTTCTTTGTATCACAAACAAAGGGTTTGGAGAGTAGCTTATCTTATCTTAATTCTTATCCACCTCAATTTTCTCTCTTGCCAAACATTACTTACACCACCACTTTCCCCTATCTATCCTTTCAGAAAAAAGAAAACTTTGTTTAAACGTTCTCTAGAGTTGAACCCTGGGTTTGTTTTAGTTTTATGTGTAGTGTCAAGCTATATAAAGTTCAAAACTTTGACGGAGATTTCTCTTTAGACTTGCATGCAATGAGGAAGTAGTCGATAAATTCAATCTGGGTCATTGTTTTTATCGTCGAAGAATTACTACCGATTGAATCAGCCAAAGAAGTTAATATCTTTATAAGCAATCCGTTTATTTTGGACCACGAATGGCTCCCAAGACAGGGAAGACGAAAGCACACAAGGCCAAGGGAGAGAAGAAGAAGAAAGAAGAGAGAGGTAACTCTTTACTCTCCTCTCTTCCTTTTTTTCTACATACAATTCTGTTTGGTTGCTGAGAAAATGAAGGGAAAAAAATAACCTTATCGTATTCGTATCATGGTTTATGGTTCAAAACTATTTCACTTTATCACATTATCTTATCATGCTGTTATCTGTCATTGGTTGAAAACTTTTCTTCCTGGATTCTTGGATTTTGAGATTCTTTCTTTCTTTTTTAATACTAAAGGAAAAGTGAAACCTTATCCCTCCATTTTGTTCTGTACAGTTTTGCCTACTGTAATCGAAATTACCATTGAAACACCTGAAGAATCCCAGGTTACACTCAAGGTGAAATTACAAACTTAATCCCAGGGACTAAACAATATTAATGATTATTTTTTATTTTAAAATATGTGATTTTCATTTTCTTTTTTGCTTTTACATTAATGTCAGGGGATATCTTCGGACAAGATTTTGGATGTAAGAAAGCTTTTAGCGGTCCACGTTGAGACATGTCACTTGACCAACATCTCCCTGTCTCACGAGGTAAAATCAATGTCGCTTTCTATTTTGGGAAAATGGAAAATTTGCTATCAACATCCACTGCCAGAGCAGAGCAGCTTTTACCAGTTCATCAATGGCGGTCACCATTGGCTTTAGTTTCGTGTACTTTTGAACAGTGTTGACATTTGAGAATTTCTTCTACAGGTACGAGGAAATCAACTAAAGGATTCCATCGACATTGTCTCGCTTAAACCTTGTCAGCTGTCTATCATCCAAGGTGTCTTGCCCGATTCTGCTGCAGTCAAGTTTTGGTTTCTTTAGTCGTTGTTTTCTTCATTTAATTAAAACCCAGAGTTTTTAACTTGGAAAGGAATTTTTTTTGCAGAGGACTACACGGAGGAACTAGCGGTTGCCCACATACGGCGGCTCCTCGACATAGTCGCCTGCACAACATCCTTCGGTTTGCAGAAATCGCCTGGTCGAACCAGTCCCAAAGAATCGGCTGCCGTCGACAATGGTCCAACCAATGGGGGTGAACCTCTCGACAACTCCAAGGCGAAGGAAAAAGTCGACACTGCTGCTGCAGTGTCGATGTGTCCTCCGCCGCGACTCGGGCAGTTCTACGATTTCTTCTCCTTCTCCCATCTTACTCCTCCTATCCAATGTAATTTCTATTTATAACCCTTGCATGAACTCAGTTTTTTTTTTCAGATGTTGAAATTCTTTTCTTGTTTGAATTTTTACAGATATTAGAAGATCTAGCCGTCCATTCCTGGAGGATAAAACAGAAGATGATTTTTTCCAAATTGATGTAAGTGGGGTAGTTTAAGTTGATGTTCTTTTCCCTTTTTTGTTGGTTTCAAAATTGTAGGCTAATTGGATTCAATGGTAACCAACTCGAAATATAGGTTCGAGTTTGTAGTGGGAAACCGATGACGATAGTCGCTTCCCGGAAAGGGTTTTACCCGGCCGGAAAGCGACCTCTTCTCTGTCACTCTCTAGTCACACTTCTGCAGCAGATTAGTAGGGTCTTTGATGCTGTAAGTTCCATTGCATCTCCTTGAAGATGTTTATTTTTTTCCCCATGAAATTTGTTTGGGTATATAGTTTATTCATTTTGAAGAACACTACTTTCCTTGCAGGCATACAATGCTCTTATGAAAGCTTTCACTGAGCATAATAAAGTAAGTAAAATTTCGATTTCGATCGAATTGCTGCATTTTGATATGGATTAGAGTGGATGGTTTAGAACTCACTTCTGTTTTATTTTGTTTTTATATTTAAAAATCAGTTTGGCAACCTTCCTTATGGTTTTCGGGCGAATACATGGGTTGTTCCTCCTGTGGTAGCGGATAACCCATCAGCATTTCCCCCGCTTCCGGTGGAAGATGAAAACTGGGGAGGAAATGGAGGTGGACAAGGAAGAGATGGTAGACATGACAATAGACAATGGGCAAAGGAGTTTGCAATTTTGGCAGCTATGCCTTGCAAAACAGCAGAAGAGAGGCAAATACGAGATAGGAAAGCATTTCTGCTCCATAGTTTATTTGTTGACATTGCAGTCTTTAAAGCGATTGCAGCAATCAAGAACATCGTTGAAAGCAATCAGAATGCTTTAAATGATCCTTCTTCTTCAATCTTGCATGAAGAAAAAGTAGGTGACTTGATTATTAAGGTGACAAGAGATGTTCCTGATGCAAGTGTGAAATTAGATTGTAAAAACGAGGGAAGTCGGGTTCTCGGATTGCCACAAGAGGAGCTCACTCGGAGAAACTTACTTAAAGGCATAACTGCAGATGAGAGTGCAACTGTTCATGTGAGTGAACCGTTTTTGCTGATTGCTTACTATGGTGAACTAAGAAAGTGGCTATGCATTTGCTAACTTCACCTCTCTTTTTTGGTTTTGTAGGATACTTCTACTTTAGGTGTTGTGGTTGTAAGACATTGTGGCTATACAGCTGTAGTAAAAGTTTCGGCCGAGGTAAATTGGGAGGGGAATCCCATTCCTCAAGATATTGACATCGAGGACCAGCCGGAAGGAGGGGCTAATGCTTTAAATGTCAATAGGTCGAGCTCATCTCGTGTCCATATCATTACCAAGTTGTTCTTACTGTAAACAGTTTTCCGAAGCTTACAATATAGGATTGTCAGATATTAATTTGTCTTTCTTTTCAGCTTGAGGATGCTATTGCACAAGTCCACCACACCTGCATCAGCTCAACGATCACAGAGTATGGATATTGGGAACTTGCATTCCGCTAGAGCTTTGGTGAGGAAAGTGTTAGAGGACAGTTTGCAGAAGTTGCAAAACGAGCCATCTAATAACTTCAAGTCTATCAGATGGGAGCTGGGTGCATGCTGGGTGCAACATCTTCAAAACCAAGCTTCCGGGAAAACCGATTCTAAGAAAAATGAAGATGTTAAGCCCGAACCTGCCGTTAAGGGTCTTGGAAAGCAGGGTGCATTGCTGAAGGAAATAAAAAGAAAAACAAGTACTAAAGGCGGTAAAAATGAGCAGAATACAGAGGTTTCTCCAGGTAACATCCCCAATATGAAGAAGAAATCAGAAGCCAGTAATCAGAAGGAACAGGAGAAGCAAGACGAGGAAATGGAAACGACGTGGAAGAAACTGCTTCCTGAAGCGGCATATTTGAGACTAAAAGAATCAGAAACCGGCTTTCACCTCAAGGTTAGTTGCTACTTGCCTACTTCCCCAGAAGAAAGGCAACAAAAGTTTTGATCCATCAATGGGATCTTCGCAAATTGCACTTACATTTCTATTTCCTTTCTCCAAAAGTCTACCATTTAAACTTCTTATACAAGAAAGAAAAACACACTTCTTATAAGTTTTATTCTCAAGTTTTTTTTATAAATTTTTCTGTTTGTTTATATACCAGTCTCCTGATGAGTTGATTGAAATGGCACATAAATACTATGCTGATACTGCTCTTCCGAAACTGGTTAGTCCCTTAGCACTTGATGCTTCCTTTTTCTCCGAGATGTTTTGGTACTTAACATATCTGGTTGGTTTGACCTCAAATCTTTTAGGTGGCAGATTTTGGCTCCCTTGAACTTTCACCAGTTGACGGAAGGACTTTGACAGATTTTATGCATACAAGGGGTTTGCAAATGTGTAGCTTGGGGAGAGTGGTAAGTAAATAAGCCATTTCAGTCTCTTTTTCACATGTAACACAAAGAACAAAAGGACAATAATAGTAATATTAATGGATTCGAATTACCCCACAAATAATTTCCAATTACTCTTCTCTTATCCCCAACTTTCCTCTTCCCATTATCTCAGGTTGAGCTTGCAGACAAGCTGCCTCATGTGCAATCACTCTGTATACATGAAATGGTTGTTCGAGCCTACAGACACGTGTTACAAGCTGTTGTATCTTCAGTCGATAGTATTGATGATTTGGCTGCATCAATAGCGGCATGTTTAAATATACTGTTGGGAACACCAAGTGAGAATGGTGACCTGGACATCATTAATGATGAAAAATTAAAATGGAGATGGGTGGAAACCTTCCTTTCAAAGAGGTTTGGATGGAAGTGGAAACCAGAAAGCTGCCAGGATCTGAGAAAGTTCGCCATTCTTCGTGGATTGTCCCACAAGGTACAATCATCTTGCCATATTATGAGGACCAGAAATATGTATGCTTCTTCCTCTCCATTTTCTAATTGAAATGACAATGTCTCAGGTGGGGATTGAGGTTGTTCCGAGGGACTATGACATGGATACACCATCTCCTTTTAGGAAGTCTGATATCATAAGTATGGTCCCTGTATACAAGGTGAATAAATCACTAAGTGGAATTTAAAATCGGAAAATTTTTTGTCTTGCAGTTCTTGCTTTGGACTTTGTTTGACATTGTTTCTTCCCCGCAGCATGTCGCATGTTCATCAGCAGATGGCCGTACG
This sequence comes from Abelmoschus esculentus, assembly GCA_035048815.1. Taxonomy (NCBI): domain Eukaryota; kingdom Viridiplantae; phylum Streptophyta; class Magnoliopsida; order Malvales; family Malvaceae; genus Abelmoschus; species Abelmoschus esculentus. Next base: position 1,318,231 of record JAUCBN010000032.1, read on the forward strand.
CTATTGGAGTCATCTAAGACTTCTCTAGATAAAGGTAAATTGGAGGATGCAGTCAATTATGGCACTAAGGTACGGTGAAGTATCTCTCTGTATATTGTTTTAAATGTTTTATTCTTCAGCAGTACCAAATACATCCAAGCCAATACTTGACTTTTGATTTTGAAGGCACTTTTGAAACTCGTGTCGGTTTGTGGCCCTTACCATCGGATGACTGCAGGAGCATACAGTCTTTTGGCTGTTGTGCTTTACCATACTGGGGACTTTAATCAGGTATTTCCTTTAAAATATTTTAACATTTCTATGATTTCTATCTATCCATGCATCACATGACCACAATTTTCTGCACAACTTTCCGAATGACTCAATCTTTGAACCTATTGAAATCCATTGATGATTGATCGAAGATATAAAAAAAGTGGGAATCATCTTTTAATTTTTTTGAAATTTTCTCTTAGGCAACTTTGTCATGTTGTTTTTCAATGTTTTGCAATTTACTGATCATTTTTGAATTTGTTTAGGCAACAATTTATCAGCAGAAAGCGTTGGACATAAATGAAAGAGAGCTCGGACTTGATCATCCTGATACAATGAAGAGTTATGGAGACCTAGCTGTCTTCTATTATCGTCTTCAACATACAGAGTTGGCATTGAAGTATGCTTTTACATCTTTCAGACACATATTATTTGCTTTAGATCCCATTGTTTTTAACTTTGAGGTTAAAAAAGTAGTCCTAAATCTTAATGGAAAGAGAAAGGAAACCTTCTTTGTGATTTCTGTTAAAAGAATGCATGCTATCGATCGAGGGAAGACAATGAGCTATGCTTAGGCCATAGACTTAATCAGATGATAGGTTGTTTAGGTTTATGAATATGTTAAAAGCTGGTAGTTGTATTTCCGGTTTCTGTTTAGTGATTCGGGATGCTTATAGTTGTTTTTCCTTTGTGATTTTGTAATGACTTCCATTGTAAGAAACATCATTGACTGAATACGGTGTTAGGTTCGGGGCCTAATATTGTTCTTTTCTCGTTCTAGGTATGTAAATCGTGCGTTGTATCTTTTGCATTTAACATGCGGACCATCTCATCCAAATACGGCAGCCACCTACATTAATGTAGCAATGATGGAAGAAGGGTTAGGAAATGTTCATGTTGCTCTTAGATATCTCCATGAAGCCCTCAAGTGCAATCAAAGACTACTTGGAGCTGATCATATACAGGTAAACTATCATATTTACAACCAAGAATGAACTAATCTGCCTGTTAAGCATTTAATTAGATGAACATTATAAGGTTCATTTCTAAGGTATTTCTGGCTTCAACAGACTGCTGCCAGCTACCACGCCATTGCTATTGCTCTCTCCTTGATGGAAGCTTACTCCTTAAGCGTTCAACACGAACAAACTACACTCCAAATATTGCAGGCAAAACTAGGGTCCGAGGATCTACGTACACAGGTAAATTAGTACTTGTTTATCATTAAATCCAATAACTTTAGTGGTTTGCTAGCCCTTGGATGACTTGATGTTTTTGTCTTCTGAAGGATGCGGCTGCATGGCTCGAGTACTTTGAGTCTAAGGCTTTAGAGCAGCAAGAAGCTGCAAGGAATGGTACTCCAAAGCCGGATGCATCAATCTCCAGCAAAGGCCATTTAAGGTGCAATCTAGGAGCATAATCAATTCGGCTCAATCCATGTTTTGTATAATTTTTAACCTTTTGGGAATGAATGAACTTCAAAGAAAATGATTTACCCCAAGGAAACCTCATACTAGAGATAGATTTAATTGTGGAGTCACTTTGTGTTTTTGAACCAAAGATTTATTTACAATAGTTTCTTATTTGTATCAGTGTATCGGACCTTTTGGATTATATAACCCCAGACTCGAATATGAGAGCAAGAGATGCCCAGAAGAAAGCCCGTGCAAAGGTTAGTCGTCTAACATGTCCTTTTGCTTATTATATTGTCTTCATTGATGATGAATCTAAACAAAGTTTTTCATTCAATGTGCAGCTTAGGGGCAAACAAGGCCAAAATTGGGAGACAAACTCAGATGAATCTCAAAATGATGAGTTTCAATCACCGGCTTCTCTTGTCATGGAGAATTCTAGTGATAAAGAAAACAAATCCGAAGCTGAATTTGTGGAATCTGGTATCGAGAAAGCTGATTCACTGCAAGCAGATAAGCTGGTGTTGGTTAAAAATGTGGACCAAGAACAGGATGACATCTCAGATGAAGGATGGCAAGAAGCTGTTCCTAAGGGCCGTTCTCCTGCAGCTCGTAAATCTTCGGCTTCAAGGAGGCCAAGTCTAGCCAAACTGAATACAAACTTCATGAATGTGTCCCAATCCTCAAGATATCGGGGAAAGCCTAATAATTTCACATCTCCGAGAACAAGCCCCAACGAGCCTACTGCTTCAGTTGGACCTAGTCCTCCAGCTTCCAAAAAGTTCGTTAAAAGTTCAAGCTTCAGTCCAAAGTTAAATAACCTGAGCAGCACAGTTAGTGGAGTGGAGCAGCTTGCAAACCCAAAAACATCCCAAGGTAGCCCAGCTGCAACTGAACAAGTTACCAAGCCTACTCAAGTAGCTAGTCCAATCAGTGTGCAAGCAGCTGGAAAACTATTCTCCTACAAGGAAGTTGCTTTGGCCCCACCTGGGACGATTGTGAAGGCAGTGGCGGAGCATTTGCCAAAAGGAAATCCTCTTCCAGAACAAAATGCTCAGGCAAGCCAAGAGACTACATCAGATGCCACACCACAGATGGTTGCTGGCGAAGAAGTTCCAAAAGCCACTGGAGACAAAGAGTCTATAGGTTTCGATACAGAAATGAAAGGCACTGCTAATGAAGAAAGAAAAATGCAGACAAGGGAATCCGGGATGAGTGAAGCTTTTCTGGAAAAGGGGGGCCCTGCTGTTCAAGACATAAAAGTAGAAACTGAAACCGTAGAAGTTACAAGTGTTGAAACCACAAAAAATGAAGCTGATAATGGATCTGCAGATTCGGATATTGGATCGCTAGACAAATGCCAAGTTACATGCTCCAACTCAGAAAATGAAAATACAGCTCAATTGGTAGCAAACGAGGCCTCTATTCCGTCAGGAAAAGTGTGTGATGAAGATTCTCAAGAGCTACCAGTTGAAGTTAGTGATAAGCACTTGCCAACTGATGGTGAAAAATCGGATGAAGCAGAGACGGGTAAAGAGACTTCAAAGAAACTTTCTGCAGCTGCACCACCTTTTAATCCATCAACAATTCCAGTTTTTAGCTCGGTTACAGTTCCAGGATTCAAGGATCCTGGAGGACTCCTCCCCCCTCCGGTGCATATACCTCCAATGCTTCAAGTCAACTCTGCTCGTAGATCACCTCATCAGTCTGCAACAGCTAGAGTTCCATATGGACCTAGGCTCTCTGGAGGTTATAACAGATCTGGAAATCGTGTTCCACGAAATAAGTCTAGCTACCACAGCACTGAAATTTCCGGAGAAGGAAACCTCTACAGCCCTCCGAGAATAATGAACCCACATGCAGCTGAATTTGTACCTGGCCAACCTTGGGTGGTTCCTAATGGCTACCCTGTCTCTCCCAATGGATTTTTGGCTTCTACAAATGGTATGCCAATTTCGCCAAATGGTTATCCCATGCCACCAATGACCCCAAATGGTGTTTCTGTGACTCAAAATGGATTTCTCACAACCCCTATAGGATCAGTAGAATCACCAGCTGTTGTAACTATTGACATTGGAGCTGAAAACAAAGGTGAAGCAGTACTAGTGGAGCCGACTCCGGAGATTTCCTCTGCAGAAGTCGAAGGTGAAAATCAATCAAGTGAGCAGAAGCCATTGGAAGATCAATCGTATGAAAACAAGCTTCCTGAAAATGAAGGAAAGCCTGCAGATGTGATTCCTTTGACCGGTAGTGTTTCTGCAGGAAAAGAAGCTTGCAGTGAAATACAAGTTGATGCGAAATTGAACAAATGCTGGGGAGATTACAGCGACGGTGAAGCAGAGATTGTTGAGGTTACAAGTTGAAGAAAACCAGATTATTTTTGGATACTGAATGATTTGTCCAAAGCCAAGGGTTAAAAGTGGTAGAGTTGCAGGAGACTAGTAATGATAAACGGTGTAGAGCGAGTAGAGAAAGGGCAGCAATGAGGAAGTTTATTCTGCCAAGTACGTGACATGTTTGATAGTAAAAGCTAGATGATTTCAACACTTTCTGATACAGTTTGATTTTGCCACACAAGGAGGCTTGCTGACAGACCGGTATGCGGAATGTCGTACCATGACTATTTTCCGATGAGTAGTTCGTCGATGACCAGTACTTTTTGCTCTCTCTTTACCCAAATTTTTTGTTATTTTTCTGCCATCAGTTTTATTGGATGTCAATGGAGACGTATGAAACAATGGAATATTTGTACCTTTCTAGCTAGTTCTCCTAGGTAATATTTTCTGTAAACCAGACAATAATAAGGCCTTCAGTCTTCCTTCCTGTAAACATAATGCAGTAGCAATATTCTGTTATCGGCTTTCCGGCATTGAGGTGCTTGTATTCCGGCGAACGACGAACATGATGATGTTCCTGGGATCGAAAGTGATGATACATTTAAGCCGAACACTAGGAGATGATTTTACTCAGCATCTAACATTGTCTACCTGACTGTAGGATGACTAATACTCGCAGGTTACCGATGCAGGGCGAAAACTGATGATCATTACGGCGGGCAGCGCAGTGGCAGCACCACGAGCAATGAAAACCGATGCATGTACCCTGAAATGTTTAAATTAATTTCACTATTTTATTGTGTTTCGATCTATTTAATAAAAATGATAATAATATTATATTTGGATCATCCAATTATTAAAAATTATATTTGAGTTACTCAATTATGAGTAAGATTATATTTAGGTCACCTAATTATTAAAAATTACATTTGGATCGCTCAATTATAAAAAATATTATATTTAGGTCACTTTTCATATTTGGATTAGAGAGAAAATAGTCATTTGTATTTAGTTAAAACAATTTTTTTTCAATTAATAAGAATCATCAGCTAATGATTGAACATGTTTATCACGTTATTTGTGGTTTCAATCAATTAGATTCGTCTATCTTATTTTTTTAAGGTGAATTATCATTTTTTTCTACATATAATTGTTAAATGTTAGTTATTAGGTAATTATTTAAAGATGAATAGATCTGATTGTTTAAACCACGGATGTAGTGAACAAAGTTCATCTAATAATTTCTCCTTATTTTACAACGTAAAATTAATGTACTTATTTTCTCAAGTAAGAATAACCATTTTATCCGATCTGATCAAATTTGATCCGATTAATCTAATTATTTACAGAAAAAATGGGTTTAGATTTGTTTTTTTATTAAGGGTAGGGTGGAGTTTGTGTTTAGAGTAAAAATATAACCTAATAGTATTTTTTTATATATCTTTTAAGAATATTTGAAATAATATTTTTTTTTATATTTTTTATAATTATACCCTTAAATTAATATTTTTTATAATTAAACCTTTAAAATTAAATTTATTATAATTAAACCTCAAACTCGAAATGATTCGATCCAAAACCGATCTAACCTAAAACTAATCTTAACTCAAAACTGTCTCAACCCAATATTGACAAACCCAAATTTTGTCCAATCCAAAATCATCCCCAAAATTGAAACATACATTTCCTTGACCCAAATTTAATCTAAACCGTCCATTTAACAGCTCCTAGTTCCATGTATGTAAAATTTTAATTTCGGAGGTCCATTAATTGGTGGCAAAGAATAATATATTTTCTTATTTTATAAAAAATTGGATTTTAATATTTATCTTAAAAATATAAATCTCAGTATTAATAAAGTATAAATTTAAATTTATAAAAAAATAATATCTTCGATCATTAAATTAATTAATATATTTAAAACTTAAAATACTTTAATTTTATAATAATATAATTAAAATCACACAAAGTTAATATATAAATATATAATATTAAGTGTATAATAGAATATATAAATAAAAAATGTAAATCGTGGGTCCCGAAAAAGCTGTGGAAGAAGTAAGGCACGGGAGTTTAGCTTTTGCTTTTTGTTTTTATATTCTATTATGGTCCGCTTTTCTTTCGCTGTCTATATACATAAAAGGTCAAATTCTTCTATTAGCCCATGTACCATGAGAAAGTTAACTATTTAGTCCTTATACTCTAATTTTTTTTCATTTTTAACCCGTATACTTTTCAAAATTTAAAATTCCGGTGTCAACTTAAACATTAATCGCTCCATCACTGTATTGACATTACTAGTACTCGAACTCATGACCTCTAGGAACAATAATTATTCCTTTAACTACAGAGGCAAGATGGTTCGTGATACCACTTAAATACAAAAAAAAAAATCTCAAATCGGTCATAGACTGATATGATATTTCAACAACCGACCGGATTATTGATATAATATTAAATAATCAAATATTAACGTCATTAAGTGTTATATGTCACATTCTAATTAGTTTTTGAAATGTCATGTTGGCATTAGATGCCAAATTGAGAAAAACTTACAATGTTAAGTACCAAAGTGGCAAAAAGAAAAATTCAAGTACCAAAATGAAAATTTTGAAAATTCATGGGCAGATTGATATATTAAACCCCTTTTTTCTTTTTGTTTTTTAGGCACTTATATAGCATAAGATAACAGCCAAAGTGTAAGCATCAATTCCATGGAAGAGAATAAACGCACTCCAACAAAGATTTGATTTTGTTTTGTTTTAGAATTCCTATGCAAAAATGAAAACTTTATAAACTATAGGATTAATAGTTAAAAATTTTAAATTTATATTTGTTTATTAGTTTAATGTTTAATTTTTTTTTTGTTTATTTTGATATTTAATATTTTTAATATCATTTAAATAAGTATTTTAGGGTTTTTTATTAATTTTTATTAATTATCTGATATTATTTTTTAAAATTTTAAAATTATATTTAAAAATAAATAATTATCATTAATTAGTACTTTCCTTCGCCGAATAACTCATACATTATTCATTGCGAATTATTTAAACAAATCATTCAACGTCATATAACGTCGAGTGATATTGGCAAGATGGTGATAGGGTAAATGACTGTGATGATCTTACAATATATGTGATGAGTGATAGCGTGATAATCTACGACGAAATTATCTTAAATTAGAATTTAAAATTTGGGAGTTAACGATTTCATGATTCAGATATTTTATAAAATTTGGGGTACTTTTATTTATTTATTAATTATTTTTAAATATAATTTTAAAATTGTAATAAACTGGTATGTGACAATTGATGAAAGTTAATAATAAAAAATAACCGTGATGATATCAAGACACCTATTTAAAATATTATATATTAAAATTAAAAAATTAAAAAATAAATATAAATTAAAATTTTTATAACTATTAAACTTAAACATTACTGAAAATCACTATCGCCGAGTTTATTCGAAAATGAAGCACTGTTATATATATTACAACATTGTATTATTTATTTTTACTGTTCCTTGGAAGGACAAAAGAAACAAAAAGATTCACTTCCTTCCCTTTTGCTTCTCTTTTAAGCTTTTGCAATGGGGGTGGGTGCCTTGCCTATTCTCACTCCCTCACAAGCATACCACTATAAAAAAGTATATATATATAATTATAAAAAAATTATAACACGAGTCATTTTTACTATGTTATATAGAGATTAATCAATCAAATATATTTATTTTAATTTTTTTATTTTATTTTTATACCAACCGAATATTTACTAAGAAATATTAAAAATAATTTTTGTCAAGTAAAAATTCACTTGATAAAAAGATTAAATAAATATATTTGATTGGCTGATCTCATTAGATAACATGTTAAAAATGACCTATAATATAATTTTTTATAAAAAATTGTTTAAATTAAATTAAATGATAATTAAAGAAGAAAACATCATCTACAATTAGTATTATAAATTTTTAAAATATATTTTTTAAAATTTATAAAAACAGTACATAATGTTTTATTATGTATTTCGTAAAAAAATAACTTAAAATTTAAAATATGATAAAAATTTATATTTTAAATTAAATTATACCAAAATTTCCCAAATTGAAGCTTTTTTCCCCTTGGTATTCATTCATGTATATCTTGCTTCTTCCTCTTTTATATATATATATATATATATATATATCATCAATTCATGAACATTGTATGCATGCATGCTTCACTTGCTCTTCTGCTCCAACCACTCATAAGAAAAAGAATAAAAAAAAAAAACCTGATTGATATCAATGACACAGGAAACATAGACATGTCTTCAAGGCATAGGATACTAGTTAAAGAAGGTGGAGTTGTCTAGGGAACTAACAGCGGGTAAAAAATTGATCTCAGCTAAAAAAAAATAGTTCGAATTAAAATTTGAATAGAAATTCGAATAATAATAATATAAAAAATAATGTAAAAAAATGTTTCTACACTATTTACTGCTCCTTTTATTTTTATCCCTTTTATGTTTCTTCTTCTTCTGGTAAACCATGACAATGAAGCTTTGCAGGCATATTTCATGTCATATTTCACATCCAATAAAAAGTGGAAAAACATACTCTACTGATCATAGAAATACACATCACAACATTGAAAGAAAATGGTTAAAAGAAGTAGGTTATAATGATCGGTTGACTACTAGGCTGTAGCTATACTAGAATAGGCTGTGCCATAAAACATAAAATAATATTATATTCAATTTATTAATATATTAATTTAGATCAAATAGTATAGTAATTTATTATAAAAAACTTATTTTTATGTAATAAATTTATTAATCGATAGTCGTTAACTTAATTGATCAATAAATTATATATCGAATTATCAAAAATCCCATACGAATGGCATATCCTCCTCCATTTTTGGTTCATTCTTCTTCAATGTTATATCTGTGAATCAATATATATTGAAAATATAAGTACAGGGTGGCTGCATGTTAGTGAAGCAGTGGAGTCCACTGAGTACCAGTTTTTACAGTACTCACGTCTCTCTCAAATTCTGCACACTCTCGTCCTGACACCCGTATCACCCACCTGATTTTCTATATTTTTGAGTTTTTGTTTTTGTTTCTGAAAATTTTTACAGGAACAAAAAGGAAAATGGATAGCCTTTTACTTTGTTTATTTGTTTTTTTTATATGTATGATGGGATTAAAGTATTGGTTCTTTCAAAAGTTGTGTTTGTGGACCGAGAAAAAGAGAGGGTGACTCAGTTAAGAACCCAAGAAAGAAAGGAAGCCTGGCAGCAGAGAGTGGGAAAAGGAAAAGGATAAAAAAAGTGTGACAAGTTTTATTTTTTATTTTATTTTTCCTGTTTCTTTTGGTTATGTTTCAAGACCCAGAATTTAAAACCAGAGAAGATGTTGGGTTTCGGTTTTCATTAGTATTTGCTTTATTGAGTCATAAGAAAATGGGTGTTTATTTTCTCATCTTCTTCATCCTTGCTTCTGCTACTGTTTCTTTGTCATACGAGCCTCGTAACCATGAAGGTAGATGAGCTTACTAGGCTACCACAGACCTTTTATTTTGTAATTCATTTCCTTGTTTTTAAAGTAACTTTTGTCCTGGGGTTTTATATTTTCCCCATGTTTTTGTAGTGGAAGCGCTGATAAGTATAAGGAGAGAATTGAATGATCCACATGGGGTGTTAAATAACTGGGATGAAGACTCTGTTGATCCTTGTAGCTGGGCCATGATCACTTGTTCTTCTGAAAATCTTGTTATTGGCCTGTTAGTTTCTCTACTCTTTTAAATTTTCTTTCTGTTAGTGTTTGTTTGTTTTCAAAACATTGTACTGGGTTTTTGTTTTCAGGGGAGCTCCAAGTCAGTCATTATCAGGAACTTTGTCCGGGACGATAGGAAATCTCACCAATCTTCGACAAGTGTAAGAAAACATCACAATTTTGTTGTCCTGTTGCTCTGGATTAGCATTTATATTGTTGTTTCTTTGATGTTGATAATTTTCCTGTTGAAGGTTGCTGCAAAACAACAACATATCTGGTCATATTCCACCCGAGCTTGGGTCTCTTCAGAAACTACAGACTTTGGATCTATCTAACAACCGATTCTCCAGTGAAATTCCATGGTCATTTGGACAGCTAAATAGTTTGCAGTACCTGTAAGTTTTTTTTTTCTTCCCACTGGTTTTGTGTTCATATGCTAAGGAAAGTAGAGTTGAATTGATTTCTAGGATGGGGTCCTAAGTTGTAGTAAAGTTCTTGCTGTAGATTCAAATCATATGCTTTAATGTTTGCATGTCCTGTTTGTTAATATGTTAATACATTTTCTGTCCTGTAATGAGAGTAGGAGGCTGAACAACAATAGCTTGTCTGGGCCTTTTCCTGCATCTTTAGCAAAAATCCCTCAACTTGCTTTCTTGTAAGTGTAAATTTCTTTATTTTTCTCATCTATATCTTTGTCATTCTTTTCGATGAATGCTGCTTCAATTTTCAGAATCTGAGTTTTTGTGTTTCAGGGATTTCTCTTATAACAACCTCAGTGGATCTGTTCCCAAGTTCCCTGCCAGAACTTTCAAGTATGATTTATTTGCTGAAGCTCTCTGATCAGTTTTTATAATCATTTAGTTCTAATTTTGCCTATTGGTGTGTGGATTATTATAGTATTGTGGGGAATCCATTGATTTGTGGAAGCAGCTCTACTGAGGTTTGCTCGGGAACTGCCGATTCTGCTCCCCTTTCAATTTCCCTGAATTCATCAAATGGTAATTCAAACCTACATGTGATGTAACACTCCCCAACTATTCTTCCTCTCCTTATTAATGGTTTATGCATGTATTGCTTGTTTTTCCTCATGAATCAGGGGAGAAAAATTCCAAGAACTTAGCTATTGCACTTGGAATCAGCTTCTGTTTTGCCTCTCTCATACTCCTCGCGATCGCACTACTTTGGCACAGAAAGAAACGGAAGAGGCTAATGGTTCTGAATATTAGTGGTTGGTGACAACAATTAGATAAATGTTAAAAGTTTTCTTCTATATGGTTGTTTAAAGTGATTTATTATTGCCACGTGTATATTGCAGACAAACAGGAAGATGGCCTCATTAGCTTCGGTAACCTTAGAAACTTCACTTTTAGGGAACTCCAGCTTGCTACGGACAACTTCAGTTCCAAGAACATACTAGGCACAGGTGGTTTTGGTAACGTCTACAAGGGAAAGTTAGGAGACGACTCTCTTGTGGCTGTGAAGCGGCTAAAAGACTTGACAGGAAGTTTTGGGGAGTCGCAATTCAGGACTGAGTTGGAGATGATCAGCTTGGCAGTTCACCGCAATCTGCTTCGTTTAATTGGATATTGTGCCACTTCTAACGAGAGACTTCTCATCTACCCTTACATGTCTAATGGTAGTGTGGCATCCAGGCTCAGAGGTTAGTCCTAGCTTTGCTGTAACTTCTCTCATTCAGTTCTCATGCTGGACAAGCTGATTACCTATTTTGTTCGGTGAATAACCGCACAACCACTGTATTGTTGCACTTTCAATGTCTAAACATCATGGACCACCATTGCTTGAAATGGGGAAATTATGGACCACCATTGTTTTCGAGTAATTATTCCTTTTTTTCCTTTTAAATGTATTTACTGTTCAAAATAGTTTCCAGATTCCAGTTGACAATTGTTTTCATCAAGTGTTGGTCCAACTCTTGTAGTCTGTCATTTTGGGGCTCATTTATTTACTGTATTTTCATTTCACTTCAGTTGGGTTGAATATGAAATAATATGTACCAAGAGGGAGGACCCATTTTTTGCACCCAGATCAGGTGTATTATAAATGAATGCCAATTTAACTTTCTCGAGTCGAGTTTCATAGCTGCTATGGTTTAATTGCTTATTTCAGCATGGGTTGCAAACTAAAATGAGGTTGTTATTTAAGACTAGAAATTGGGAATGTGACGTGTTCTTATTAGTTTGAAGATGATTTCTTAACTATAGTTTAGCACACCTCTAATGAAAATGAATTGGATTTGGCAGGAAAACCAGCTCTAGACTGGAATACGAGGAAGAGGATTGCGATTGGAGCTGCGAGGGGTCTTCTTTATCTACATGAGCAATGTGATCCAAAAATAATCCACAGAGATGTGAAGGCAGCTAATATTCTTTTGGATGATTATTGTGAAGCTATTGTTGGTGACTTTGGCCTTGCGAAACTCCTCGATCATGCAGATTCTCATGTCACCACTGCTGTTCGTGGCACTGTTGGGCACATTGCACCAGAGTACCTTTCGACTGGCCAGTCTTCCGAGAAAACTGATGTGTTCGGGTTTGGAATTCTCTTGATAGAGCTCATAACTGGAATGAGAGCTCTCGAGTTCGGAAAAACAGTTAGTCAAAAAGGAGCAATGCTTGAATGGGTTAGTTTGCTCAGCAACTATAGTAATCTTAAGTCTTGCTTTCTATCTGTGTGATCATCCCCTGAGACCTAGGCATGCTAGATGATTGGTAAAAGAACGGTGATGCAACAACGAATACTTTTTCTGGAAAACCTTCAGGTTTAGGAATTAACTGTTCATAATTTACATGCATTTATGCTTTGTTTAGGGTCTTATTTTACACTTTCGGGCAGATGTATTAGGAATTTAAACTTCTTATCGAACTAATACGTTGAAATCAGCTTAGAGCATCACAGGAGATATGTATGAATAAAGCTGATGTCGAAACATTTGGAATTTATTCTTACAGGTTAAGAAAATACAGCAAGATAAGAAAGTGGAAGTATTGGTGGACAGAGAGCTAGGGAACAACTATGACAGTATTGAAGTGGGGGAGATGCTCCAAGTGGCTTTGTTCTGCACTCAGTACCTCCCGGCCCACCGACCGAGAATGTCCGAAGTGGTCAGGATGCTCGAAGGCGATGGCCTCGCCGAGAAATGGGCTGCATCCCACAATCATACCAATTCCACCTCGAACCACTTTCCTAACAACTTCAGTAACAAAAGCATGGCACCCCCCACCACTGGATCAAAACATGATGGAAAGAGTTATGATGATGAATCAAGCAAGATGTTGGACACAGGAATGGATGACGATGATGATGAACATTCTTTGGATTCCTATGCCATGGAACTCTCCGGTCCAAGGTAAAAAAAAGAGAGTTTAAAGTAAAATATATAGAGTATGAATTCTTTATTAGATTCTTTACAAGTTACCCAAGTTTGAGAATAGGTTCAGTAGTAGTCTGATCACTTGTGTTTAAAGAACTTTGATGTTAAGAATATATATGTTATGGCCTTGTATTGTAAATATAATATTCATTACACGGTTTCATGCTGGTTTTGATCTTGTTCTGGCAAATGAGCACAATAGGAGGGGGAAGATCTAGAAAACCGAAGGATGTATCAAATTTCTTACAAAAATGTAAGATTTTTAGTATAAATTTATTGGTATATACTGATTTTTTTTATAAAAATTATAAAGATTTCGTTGTATACAATTTTTTTAAATATAGATTTAAATGAAATTTTTATAAAAAAGGTGAGGTTTAATAAATTTTTAATAATGTTAAAGGTATTTAACAAAAAATATACAAAATTTTAGCGGGAAGTTAATTAAAATTATTTTAAATTTTAAAGTTTAATATGAATTTTTAATTTTTTGAGGATTAACTTAAACTTTTTTAAAAAATAAAATTTATTTTTTTTAAAAAAAATAAACTGTAAACTAAAATTTTAAACAGTAAAATTAAAATATTTATGAATTTTTCTAATTTTAATCATCGATATATCAAATATTTATCGGGCATATATATATACTTAAACGTAATTGAATACATACAATAATAATTATAATGATATATTATAATTTTTATATTTATTTTTAACAAAATTTTATTTATATTAAATAAAAATATAAAATAAATATATAAATTAAATTCTTAGACTCCCAAGCTAATTGAACTAACGTCAGATTTGGTGGGGGAGTATATTAATTAATAAAGGCGGACATATTTTATGCTTCACCGGTGAAGGATTTTCGAATTTCCTTCCGCCGGGAGCAACGACTTCCATAATGGCCAATCACTCCGCCGCTTACCCAATCTTCTCCGCCTCCTTCAACCAAGACAACAGGTAAGTTATAACTTCATAATTCCTATTTTCCCCTCGTTGATCATATATGTCTCAAATTAAATCTATATATACTCTGTTTTGGTTTCAATTTTGCAGTGGTTTTGCAATAAGCACGAAAGATTGTTTCAAAATAATCGATTCAAACACAGGAAGGCTCTGCTACGAACGAGGTTAGCTAATTCAGCAAAATTTAGTGTATTGTTGTTTTTATTTTATCTGTTACTGATTTTCAACGAAATTGATCGAAGCTTTAAATCAAATAATTGATTGATTGTTGTTTTTATTCAAATTGATTTATTCGTTAGCTGCTGGAGCTTTCATTATTGTTGAGATGCTGTATAGTTCAAGTCTTCTCGCTATTGTAGGAGCTGGTGAACAGGTGTTTCACAAATTTACTTTTTTTGTTGTTTATAATCTTTTTGTTCTGATTTTTATTATAATTTTAGCAATCTAGTTTGTAGATGTCAATGAATTACTATTGCTGCAGCCATCTTTATCTCCACGCCGTCTCTGTTTGTTCAATACAACAACAGGTGCTCCTCTCAGAGAGATGACTTTCCTAACTTCAATTCTTGCTGTTCGCTTGAATAGGAAAAGGTAAAATGTTGTCTTTAGCTTAGAAGATAAGCACTTAAAGTTCCATAATGCACTTATTTCAATATTTTACTGTAGATTATTCATTCTTTTTATGTATGGATTTAAAATATTCAGTTTTGACCGGGTACATATAAGTCATTTTAATCTAATAATCTCTAAGATTAAGCTTAGATGTTACTCAGGATGGTTACACCTGCAAGGAACTTTACAATTTTTTTGTAACTACCAAACTCCTAATTTTCATATTTTATAATTGTTATGAGTATTGTTAAACTAAAAATAAAGTGGTTCAAAATTGTGGTCTTGAAAAGGGTTTTGTTCTGGAAGTAGTTTGGATCTTTTCAATTATAGGACATTTTACTTTGTTGATGTCTTCATTTTGCCAGGGCGAGTCTGAAGACACTCTCTTGTTACATGTTGATATATTATGTCTAGGTAGCTCTACAAGATCTGTAGGTTAGTATGTGTAATTATGCTATGGGAAGATATTATTTTATGTTATGGGAATATATTATGCATCTTTTACTTGTGGAAAGTCAACTTTAGTAGAATACCTTTAGAAATCATATCTAGGATTGTATCTTTAGTTACCTAGAATACTAAGTTAGTCTTTGTATATAAATATGTACTCTTCCTATGAATAAAATAAAGAGAGACTCTCTTACAATTCTAGAAAATCTTTGCTGCAGAATGCTATTCCCTAGTATACTTTAACAACGGTGTGAAAAGTGCTCATTTAATTTTACAAACGGAAATGCAAGTTTCTGTAGTAATTGGGTTATACAGATATCAGCATTGGCAAAAAATCTCATTGCAAAAAGACTCTTTGATAATTTAATTTTTATTTGGTTCTTTTCACATATCTCCGTTTTGAATCAACCTTTTATGCTTTATGCTATTATTGTGATTTCAGTTTTGAATTCTTTTTAGTCATACTTAACTGCACTGAGGTTGTCATGATAGTATCTGGCGTCGTATTAAATCTACACTAGTCCATTGGATATGATTATATCCTCTCTTTTTTAATTATGAATAATTTGTGTAATTGCAGACTTGTTGTGGTTTTGCAAGAGAAAACCTACATATATGACTCAAATAGTCTTTCAATGTTGGATACCATTGATACTGTGCCAAATTTAAAGGGTAAGTAGTATGTTTGTCTTCCATGCATACGGTGGCTTTTGCTATCTCTCAAGTAGGACATGTTTAGTTACTCCAGTTTTCTTCCTAACTTCAAAAACTACTTGATCTTAGCATTTGTATGAGTGCTTATATAACATGAAGTGATATTTCTAAGACTGTATTTTATCTTCGGTTCTCTTAATGGTTAATGCATGGCATTTGAAAGAACATGGAACTGAATTAATACATTGATGTTAGCCAAGTAAATTCATATATAGTTTTAATTTCTAATACCTTTTAATGATTTCTTACTCATTTTAAGTTCTTTTTGAGAAATTGATATTCCACTTATTGGGTTAAAACGGAGTGCACAACGGGAAGAGGATAAGTAAGATCTTTATGGTTGGAGGTGACCAGAAATTTGGTCTGAGAGAGGACTCCTTTGACCAATGTACAGGTCCATCCATGCAAGTTCCAAAAATTTTGCAGTTTTGTAGATAATCTGCATTCGTTTGATGAATTTGCCTGATACCATGCACACAAAAGAAGTTAGTTCCACTCTTGCTGGAAATTCAGTTCTGCCTCAAGTTTTAGGAGGCTCTATTGTGGATGAATACAGTTTGAATGGAAGATATCTGGCAAACTGACTCCAGCTTAGAGCTTTAGAATTTTTTTTATTGCTTTCTAGAAGTGAGTTCACAGAAAAATATTTTATAACATATGGCAGAGGCCACTATGATGTGAATGGAATTGTTAAACATGATTGCATGTTGCAATTGTCATGCAGTGGAACTTATAGTGGCACATTTTGGCAGTTTGTATCTTTGTGGCTCCATCTATAGATCTTTGAGGGTTGTTAAATGGGTTAGATATATTCATGTTTTGCTTGGTAGGGAGGATAGAAAAGTTTTGAATCCAATGATGATGCTATATAAAGCGGGGTGGAGGTTATTTAAGTTGTCATTGGGGTGAAAGGTTTATATTCTCATTACCAAGCAAAGCGCTCTGTTCATAGCCAAAGAGTAATTTCTTTAACTCCTTTGGGTAGTGTCCTGTTGGGGTCTAAATTGTTTCTTAATGCAGTAACTTGTTGAAAGAGAGCATGACTATTTTTCCACACTGAGATATGCAAAAGTTGACTTGTAGCCAGGTTATTTTCAGTCCTTCAAAATCATCCATTTCTTATTTTTGGATATCCTTTCAGATAATAACTCTATCTCTTATGAATACTACGGACCGATATTGAGATAAGAAATGGATAATTGAATGTTCTCAAATAAAAGATAGAGAAACACATTACGTGTTAGAATATAATCATCAAGCTCCACGAATATCTGGGCTTTCGAAGAACAGTGAGAGCATCTAATCTTTGAAACTCCTATATGTAAGAGTGATTGTTGATAGTTAATTATGAAGTTGAAAATAGTACAGTTGTTGTAGTAGGGAAGTGTTGTGAGTCATGTAAATACTTGCTGAAATTAGCATTTTCTTTATTTGGTTCATGAAGATTTTTTTAATAATTTTAATTTTCATTATTTTCTTTCATTCAGGACTCTGTGCATTCTCCCCTAGTTTCGATGGTTGCTTCTTGGCTCTTCCTGCCAGCACGACTAAAGGAGCTGTATTAGTGTACAATGTAATGGAGCTTCAGTTGCACTGTGAGGTTGTGATAAAAACTTTCTCATTGTATATCTAGAAATTGGACCTACAATATAGAAAATAATCAAAATTTTGTAAAGTTGTTTCAGATAAGTATATTCTGCAATATTTTCTAATCTCAAAATCCAGTGCATTTAATGTGATATTATTCTCAAGTTTTTTTATTATATAAAAACACATTAGATGTATTAGATGTCACGCACAAAGTGATTAAATTATGAAAAGCATTTCTTAAAGAAAACAGTAGAGCAGCTCTGGTGAATATAACTATTAGCAAGGGATGAATAGCTCAAGCACCTTGGCTTCTATTTTTAATAGTTGCCCTTCCCTCATCAGAGATTCTCTATACTTACCTTCCTGTCACTGAGAATCAATAATTTTTTGAACTAAAAGTTTCTAGTTTGAGTATTTCTACTGTTAACCTTCTTAATAACTAGAGTTAGTTCTAGTTGTTATGCCAGCTAAGTATTTAGTTATAAAGATAATTAGTCAGTTAGTTTCCGATTCATGTATATATATCGTGATGTACATCAACTATTCAATGTATAAGAATTCATCCTTTTCACAAAGCTAATACTTCTTTTGAGTTTGGAATGACCATTTATGCTCATATTAACTGCTCTGGTTTTTGATATTGTGTAGACATTTATAAGATTGCCCTTGAATGGAAGATATATTTTCTCCTTTGTTCTATTTAATCCTTTAGATCGGTCACTTTTTTATATTTTGCATTTATTGAATCAATTGTAGATAGATGCTCACCGTTCTCCTTTGGCTGCAATTGCTTTATCTACCAATGGAAAATATATTGCAACAGCATCTGAACAGGGAACCATAATCAGAGTTCATCTGGTTTCAGAAGCAACTAAGGTACAAAAGAATTTGATGAGACTCATATATGAAGTGTGTCTTTTGTACTAGATCTTTTAGTAAATGGAGGCTGTTAGAGCTACAATTTTCTCTTGTAGCTTGAAAAAACAAGAAAGTAATCTTGAGATTACTTGACATAATCATACCGCAGAATTGCGAAACCTTCAAGTTATTTTCAGTCAAAGAAGGATGAATGAGAAAGGCCTGGAACATAAAATTAAGCCTCGCAAAACTTCTTTAGATTTGCACTTCATGCATTTGATAGGACTTAATATATCAAGTGTGCCTTTGGTACTAGACAGCATAATAGTGAATGCAGGCCATTATTGCTACAATTATCCTTTGTTGGGCGTAAAATTAGAATATAAATTTGACTTGTAATAAACTGAATTCCTTTAGTAGCATGCTATTAGTGTTTATGCCTCCTTAAATTTTAACTTCATATATGGAATCCCACATTTCTTTGTTTTCTCAGTCATACAGTTTTCGGAGGGGAACATACCCATCAACCATATTTTCATTGTCATTTGCTCCATCATTGCAACTTCCAGATATTCTTGTAGCCACAAGCTCATCAGGTTCTGTTCATATCTTCTCTCTTGGGTTTGAGACAAATCAGAGGTAAGGACTACAAATAAAATCTATTTCTAGTGTGTACTGGAAAATATTTCTGACAATCAACATGCATATTACATAGTACCTATGTTATCATCATGGTGACTGGTTATCTTGTCTTATTATAAATTTTATTTCCACAGTATATACATATTTTTTATATATGTACTGCTTGCCGGTTATGTTCCCTTTCCTTTAACATATAAACATTCTGTATATAATGGAGCTCCCTTGTCCTTAATTTTTATGAGTGTTTCCTTTCTAGGTGAAAATGTATATCTTCTTGGCCTTTCAGTTTTAATCCATTTGTATTTCTCTATTTTGTATGTATATTTAACTTTTAGTACAACTAATGTTGACAATAGAGAGAGAGAGACCCTTTTCCCTTTGGAACTTAAATAGCAATATCATATAGCTTCCATCAGGTACACTTCTGCATCTCAAATGAGAAACTAACAGGTTTGAAGGATAATTTAACCATGTTTGACCACTTGAAGTTAGCATTTTTTTTGAATAATATGTCTGTTTCTCTTTTATATGAGAAGATTTGTTTCTTCCTTCTTTCACAATATTTCTGGAAAACTTTTAGTTTATTAATTATTTAGGAACCATAAGTGCCATTTTACTTGACAGGCTTGAATAATTAATTGGCATCTATGATAAGACTTAGATGAACCTAAGAGTAGACCATCATAAAGTTGCTAACATCCCTGGTCATCAGAAACGTTACAGGCCATAATATCCTCATACTTTTTCAGAGCAAAAGAAGTTACATCTCATGCAAGTTTTAAATAGCCTTTTTGGTGTTGCATCTGTGTCTGCCTATATATGTGAACGATTTAACAAGTTATGTGACCTTTCTCAAATTTGTACCACTAATCAGGAGCAAAAAGTCAGGTGGTTTTCTCGGATCAATACTACCTGATTCTGTGAATGATGCACTAGACCCAGCTCACCATCACGTGCTTCACAATGCCGTTTCTGCGGGAGTCAGAAGGTAAAGCACATTATAAACTGATTTAAAGAATATGTTAGCTCATTAGCAATAGGGAACAGCTTCACTTGGAGCAACCTCATGGACCGTGAACCCTATTATCCTAAGTAACTCATGAAGTTGTTTAAATATTTGATCGGGTGCATATGTTGAAGCTAATTTACATTTCTTTTTCTTGAGCAATGCTCAGATATGTTGGTTAATTGCCACAGAAGATGAAAATCATTGAAGTCACGCCCTTTTAAATTTAAATGGGTCAATATATTTTACTATGAAAGGTTAAATATGTGTATGAGGGGAAACTATACCATGGGGGTATGTAATTATCGTTCAAGCTCCTTGGCAGAAAAATATGATGATCAGATTCAATCTATAAAGTTTTATCAATATTATTTATTCCTTGTTAAATGATTTTGACTAGATGACCATCCACACCATTTTGTGCCATAAATTTGCATTTCTCTAATGCAGTTATGCAGTGGTGCGCAAGGTAGACAAAGTTGCTGATTCATCCTCATCCGAGATTGCATTGTGTAGGTCAGTTCTTGGATGTGCTTCGTCTTCAAAATTGTATCTTCCACTCATTTTCTTTTGCCTTCATTTTCATGTGTTTTATATGATATGGATGATGAATAAATTGAAGTTAACAAGCTTCATGAATTCTGTGGAATTCTGATGTAGAAAAACGTTAAGCAATCATATTTCGTATCCATTTGAGCTGAACAAAACCTTTTGATCACTTGCTCTGAAAAGTGCTTTTTGTGTAATCGAAGCGGTTAATGGTTGAACTTTCTCGCGTCTTGTTTTTCCTGCTTCGTGTCATTTGTTTCGACTTTCGACTGCAACTAAAGTGTATAGTTACGGTTTTCCTTTTGCTACTCGATCATAACATTAAAATAATGCTATTCAGAAAGTAGGGTAGCGATTTCAGGCAGAACGAGTACATGGTTAAAAGTGCATTGCACATTTGTTGAAAGTTGCATGCATCAATGTACATGGTTTTCGGATTTACTCAACTATTCTTGCTTTTCATGTCTAGGGCCGTAATATCGTTGATCGCGTACAACGGGTACTTTCAGGAATATACCTTCACCCTCAACAGGCAGAACGAGTCTAGTTGGAGCCTGGAGCGTGAATCCAACCTTCTGGCCGTCGTTTCAGGTAATCCAGAAACCTCATAACACTTTTAACGACCGAACCTAGTAGGATGGGTGACAGTCGAACACTGAACGGAGATATAATAGACTCAGCTTGAGTGTGTGTTAAATTAAATGATTTATAGAGCAATAGAATCAAGAAAACTACTCATTTAATATAATTATATTATGTAAATGCATCATTTTTTTGGAATATTTGGAATGTAAATTATTCTCAAAAGTGTTCTTGAAAATCATGTTGGTTTGTTTCAGGAAAGTTTTATAATTATAAACAAAAATGGGTTTATATTTAATATATCCAGAGACTGGAGTCATGTACAGATATTTTGGTATAATTATAATTTTAGTCTTTTTTTTGTCCACTTCAGTTTTAATTTAAAGATTTAATATTGTTCTTTACGACCTTAAATCTTAGCTTTGTCCTTAAATATGTCGGTGTTAGAACAAACCCTATCGAATAGAATTGAAAAAAAAGTACTTTTTAAATACCTTAGGGATGGCTACCGGTGGATTTAGCGTCCTTGGCCTCCCAAACTATTTAAGATATTTGTACTTTTAAGTAGCGTTAGGAACGGCTATTCAAGCTTAGAGGAATATCATTTAATTGAATAGTTGAGATCAAAATAGATTAACTTTTGTATACTGTTTTAAGATATTTAAAATATATAGTACGAATCATCTTATTTCAGTGATTAAAAGGATTAAAAGGAATAATTGTTATATTTGGAGGTCACGAGTTCAAACACAAATATAATGATCTAATGTATAATTGAAATTTGAACTAAAATTTAATGTTAAAATATATTATTGATTTTAGTTTAATAGTATAATTGATACTAAGTACGAGCTCTCTAGTCCAAATGGTTAAAGAAACGGTTGTTGTTTTTTAAGGTCACGGGTTCGAGCACTAACGATATTAGTAGAGTAATTGAGTGATCAATGTCAAATGATGGAGGTTATATTCTAGAATAGATACTACGCGCTCTAATTACTTTATAGCTTGTTCAAAAAATAATAATCGATACTAAACTTAAAATTTTAATGATATTTGATATAGTTTATCAATTTTTTTATCTAAAATATTTTACATGAAAATATGTAGTATAAATTTTCAACTACATTAATTTATAAATCTTTTAGTTTTTTGACAAAAACAAAAAAAAATCCAATAATTTAATGACTAATGAGGTGATTTACCAACAACCAGTTGCTGACAAATATCATTAACCAAGGTTAGTGGTTCAAAGGTACAAGCATCGCTGGTTGGCTGGCTGGCTACGACCGAGCAAAGAGAAGACAAATGTTGGTAACCGTACTGTCGATTAAGATTAGGATCTGAAGAACCCAATCCCTTTGATTTTACTATTCTTAGGACGGAAGGCTGCCTCCGGCTGCGGTCCAGTCTCCGGTCTTTTCATAGGGCTATTCTCCGCCTTTGTTTGTATGCGGTTGTTGCTGTAGTTTGTGGGTGACTTTCTGGACCAGAAAATGAAGGGAACTCCAGAGATAATGTTTGCGTGCAAGGAATCTTTGATTGGTTTTACAAGAACAGTGAAGAAAGATATCCGTTTAATTTGAATATTCATTTTTATTTTTATTTTTTGTAATATATAACATTTTGTTTTAAATTAAATAATCTTTTTATGGATGAAAATTATTAGTCAATTAACTATAAACACTATGAAATGACGGGATAGAATAATACGATAATAAAACAAATAAATTTATAAAACCATTTTTTGGTTGATACGTTATTCTGTTAAGTCGGTTCTTTTAGTTATTTGATATTGTCATGTCAATATACAATGTCATGTAGTTTTCAAAGTTCGGAATTAAAATTTAGGGGTGGGGCGAAACATAAATTTTAAAAGGTGGAGGACAAATTCGTAATTACACTATTTTTTTTTATAAATATAATGGACCAAAGGGTAAAAAAAATTCTATCAAGGGACAACAACCCCTTCCAAGAACTTTTCTTATTAAGTTCGTCGTGATATTTTACGTAGTTAATTGTTAATTTTTATAGTATTTTTCGTATAAAATAACTATCTAATCAAACATTACGTATATTTCTTATGTTATGTCTCGATAAAACAAACCAACAAAACTATTTAACGTGACCAAAACAATGTTGTATTTCCACCATCCCATACGTGAGGAAAACGATGATGTCTTTTGCTTCTCACAGTCGTCTGTCCTTCTCCTCGGCAGCCTCCATGCCCTCTTCCCCAGGGCAAACCATTTTGACTACGGAGGAGAGAGGAGTTTTTGAACCCAAGTAGTATACCTCTTGTATACTTCAAAATATTAAAATAATAATCTAAAAAATTTAATTTAATTATTTTAGTTTAACATAGTATAGACTAACAGTTTATTATTAATTTTTACAAATTTAAATATTATTTTTGATAAATGATATTGAATTTTATCGTAATTTTTTTATATATTTAATTCGACGTGTTATGCCCGCCGTGCCATAAAATCTTGGGTGGACTTTGCTTCTTCTCGTAGAGAAAATCAAACCAATCCGAGCCAATTCTGTGAGAGATTATTAGGTGAATCCTGTTTACCACGTCATTTATGGTCTAAGCAATCAGGACCGTTGATCTTTAAATAATCATCTAATAACTACTCACCCACTAAATCCATGTAGGAAAGAGGTGATTATTCACTTGAAAAAAATTAAAATCAACGGTCCTGATTAATTGAGACCATAAATAACGTGGTGAACAAAGTTCTTCTAATAATTTTTTCAACTCTGGAATTCCATTTTTCCGTTGCCGTCTCCCGAAGTCTTTGGTAACAAAAGCTAAATCGTTGACTTTTATGTTGGAAGTACTTCCGATTGTATGCGACAATTTTAGTCTTTATCATGCAAATCGGTTTACGAAAATTTCTTAATTGATCGAATGATTAAAAATTTCTTAACAGATAATCATCGGTTATCGAGTTATGGGTTGTTTTGAAATTATAAAAATTTTAAGGGACGAAGGTGTGATTTTTCCATGGAATTAACTTTTATTTCTTTTTGATTATAAGATAATATTTATATTCAGTTTTAAGTCTAAATAAAATTATATATATATTAGACTATTAAAACCCGAGTTATTTAGATAAAATATACTTTTTTTTTTCTTAGGATTTTATTGTTTGATTTCCATACTTTTAATAATTTCTTACACAACGATTTCCACGTGTTGTTTTATCTCTACTTTCCCCCATGAATAGTGTGGAGGTTAAGGCATCTTTGTGTAATTGTGTTACATTTTTAAGATGCTTGTTACATTATTGTATGAGATCGCAATTCATTTTCTTCGATTATTGATATCGATAAAAGTATTTTAATTTAACGTCAAATAATTAAAAAAAAATTACGTTTGATGTACGATTAACATCCCTTATGCCGATTATCGGTGATGGATAGTGAAAAGAAATGAAAGTAATCTTAAACGACGACGATGACGTATTCTGTCAGGGTTATCGAAGATATTAGTTTTGGATTTAAGTTTTTCATGTTTTAGAGACTCTAGAATTATTTTGTGATTTTTGAATATTTATTTTATTTATAATTTATTTTTGAAAAAATAAATAAAAAATAACATTTATATGTCATTTTATTATTAGGTAATTTTTAATAATATTATCTTAAACTGTTGGAAATATGTAATGCTTGAATCTCACACTCTGTTTTTATAGGTTGTATGAGAGCAGTTCAGTTGATTTAAAATTCTCTTTGAATTTTAAATACTTAACCGAATAGATTTAATAACAAAATATCCGAGATTTAAATGGATATTTTCGGTTATAAAATCTACTATTTTTAGATAGATATTAACAGATTATCTGAGATTTAATTAGATTTTATCTGTTAATAAATCTAATTTTGAATAGATTTTATCTGAGATTTAAATGGATATTTTCGGTTAGCAAATCTACTATTTTTGGATAGATATTATCTGATATTAAATTTAAAATTTAAATTTAATCAGATTTTATTTGATTCTCGGACAGATTTGCCTCTGCTTTCAACCTATAAATAAGATGCTTTTCTCTCATTTTTAATCATCTCATTCAGAGTTCATCTGTCTTACTTGAGAGAGAATTATAGAGCATCATTCTGTTCGACTCCGGTTCTGACGATCATTTCCTCTACAGTCCATTCCAAACTTTGGGTGTACACTGTTTGGAGGACCGTGCTAACCTTCGGGGGACAACCGCCTAAAGTAGCGAGTACACACATCGGGGCGATTTGTTTCTAAGGCAGTGGCCTCCATACCACGACACGGTCAAACTTTCTATCAGTTTGTTCCTTTAATTTTTCCTGTCAGTGCTAACGCCCTGTTTTGCAGTCTATTTTACCAACATAAACCACTATTAAAATAAAATTTTAAACACTTATTTTAATAAAAAAAACTTAAACATTATTTAAGACAAAAAAAATTAAACACTTATATCAAAAAAATGTATACTTTTAATACCTATTTTTGAATTGAACATTTATATAAGAATTTATTTATTTATTATTAAATAGATAACATGCGATAAAATAAATATGTCTAATCACTCAATCAATTAATAAATCTCTTACAAAAATTTAATAGTTTAATAAAAATTAATAAATAAAATTATTAATATTTTAATTTAATATAATAAAAATCTAGTAATATAAATAAAAATAAATAAGAAATGTTTGTATCAAAACTAAACAAGAAATAAATAAAATGGTTAAATATTTTCAATTTTAATCAGAAAATAATTAAATTTTTAATCAAATTTCAAAATGTCAAAATTGTACGTTATGTATCTACGTTTGTCATTATTAAATTTCTACAATTATACGATATTATAGATAAAGCTAACGACTTAATATCCTTCTACAGTTCAAAGTAATTAATATTAGCCTAACAATTTGCCTAACTTCAATAAATTACCCGATATGGAATTATTAAGGTTTAAAAATAATATTTATCTCTTTTTCCTAATTAAAATTACATTTATTTATCGAAAAAAATAAATAAATCGACACTGTTATCATGATTCGACCAGAATAATTACTCGTTTTATTTAACGCATACACACTGTACTCATATAATATTCGAATTTAGATTATCTGAGTAAACTACATTATCTTTTATCACTAGAATTATTTTATAAATTTTAGGTAAAAAAAATTATCAGAACAATTTTAGAGTAAAATAAATAATAATCGTTAAAGGTATTAATCAAGGTCAGAAAAAAATTATTTAAGGGTGTTATTTTTTAACATTATTTAAAAATTAATTATTTATATTAAACTAAACAATAATTATATAAAAATATAAATTTTCAAAAAAATATATAACCGACACCCTAATTATAGTACTAATGACAAGAAATATTAAACTAAACAGTAATTATTTTTTTAATAAGAAAAAAATATCTAAGATTAAACTTAAAATTTAATATCAATTAAAATTATAGTACTATATTTCATCAATATATCATTAACTTAATTCACACTTATTTTAAATAAATTATTAAAAATTTAGATTATATGTTGATTTTGATATGATCGTCTTCTTCCCCATATATCTGTATATATATATGGGGTGAAAGCCTGGAACTAGCCGTTCAACCATAGCTACTCATAAAGGAAGCTCCAAACCTTCAGCAAATTAAGTTGATTATATATATAATTATTGTGTATAGATATTGGGTAGCATGGGCCGTGTATACGATGAATTGGATCCGAATGGAGTAAAGTTAGCGTCGAGTTCTTCATCGGACGATCCTCATGCAAAAGCAGCAATCGATATCAGCAAGCTTAGACCCGATGAACGCCATGTTTTCATAGAGAAGCTCATCAAGAACATCGAGAAAGATAATCTCCAGTTGTTGCAGAAGACTAGAAAAAGACTCGACAGGTGACTGATTCATAACTCCATTTCTAGGGATTTAGAGAACAAATCTAAATTGGATTTTGTGTTTGTTTTTTCAGAGTTGGTGTACAGTTGCCGACGGTGGAGGTTAGATACAGGAATCTGAGCGTAGAGGCGGAGTGTGATGTGATTCATGGGAAACCTCTCCCTACGATATGGAATTCTCTTCGAAGCATTGTCTCTGTAAGTGTTGATTCGGATTTCGGAAGCATTTCTTGTAACAGATTCATTGATAATTCGTAAATGTTTTGGTTTTTGTTTCTGTACAGTATCCTGCAGAGAGGCTGTTTGGTTCAAAGTCGCACAGAGCCAAGATGAGCATTGTTAAGGATGTTAGTGGCATCATAAAGCCGGGAAGGTAATTCAATGCTTGAATTTTGATCGATATAATCAAGGATTTAAATTGCAATTGTGTTCGTTTTTTATCGTATTTGTATATATAATCGTTGTTATTACAGGTAATAGGGTTGAGAGTTTTGTTAATAACACAAGTTATTATAGATGTTCTAATTTCGAAGAAAATTTATATCACTTTATTATAGATTGCTATTTAAACTCCAAATATAATTATAACTTTAAAAGTGGAAAGTTGTTTGAACCAAAGAGAATGACCTATCATTAATTTTTTAGGTAAACTATATTTTTTATCATTAAATTATTATTTTTGGTAAAACTTTAATAAAATTATGTTTTATTTTATATATTTGTTACTAATATTAGATGTTTTGACCAAATTTTTTTAAAAAAACATAATGTTAGTGATGATTTTGTAAAACAAAATAATTAAAATTAAATATTTTTAATGACAACGATAATAATAAAAACGAATTAAAAGTTTATCCTAATGAATGTTTCTAAGATTGTAGTGATCAAAGTGAAAGGTACTAAAAGTTGAATGACGTTTGTTGTCTGAAACTGAAGAGCCTGAGCTGATGGTGCAGGATGGGGTTGCTGCTTGGTCCTCCGGGAAGCGGGAAGACATCTCTGTTGAAGGCACTTTCAGGGAATCTAGACGGATCCCTCAAGGTATCACCAACAGTCTTCCATTTAAATATTTGTAAATTTGTTGTTTTTTTAAATGTTAAAAGTTCACATTTATTAATGTAATAGATAAGCGGGGAAGTTTCTTACAATGGATACAAACTAGAAGAATTTGTTCCCCAGAAAACTTCAGCATATATAAGCCAAGATGACTTGCACATCCCGGAGATGACAGTCCGGGAAACACTCGATTTTTCATCCCGTTGTCAGGGTTTGGGCAACCGAGAAGGTGTTCTTTCATTTTCCATCCAACCAGCATTCATCTGTAACTTAAAATACCCAATGGCGTTAAAAGCTAACACTTGTTGTATGGTTATGAAGAATTAATGAAGGAGGTCAGCAGAAGGGAGAAGCAAGCAGGCATTGTTCCGGATCCGGATATAGATACTTATATGAAGGTAAATTTAAACATGGTAATTTATATGTTTTTGTTTGATATCAAATTCAGTCAAGAATAATATGATCACCTCGGTTCAATCATGCAGGCTACATCCATGAAAGGGGCAAGCGGAACTCTTCAAACGGACTACATACTAAAGGTATTTTTTGTTGACAAAGCTTGAACATACTTCCTTTTATAATGCAAGACCTGTAACAGCTAGACTTTTTATTTCAATCCTTGACTCTGCAGATTCTTGGACTTGATGTTTGTGCCGGTACTATAGTTGGAGATGCCCTAAGAAGAGGTATCTCCGGTGGTCAGAAGAAGAGGTTGACGACAGGTAATGATGATACAAAATCAATTCATACTGTGGTTTAATGCTGCATAGTTAAGTTATTGAATCTTCTTTTGATATATATAAGTTAACATCACAACAATGTATCTAAATTATGCAGGGGAGATCATTGTTGGCCCCATAAAAACTTTGTTTATGGATGAAATAACCAATGGCCTTGACAGTTCCACAGCATTTCAAATTATTGCTTGTCTACAGCAGCTGGTGCATATCACAGATGCAACTCTGTTGGTCTCACTGCTTCAGCCTGCACCAGAAACCTTTCAACTTTTTGATGACATTATATTAATGGCTGAAGGGAAAGTTGTATATCAGGGACCACGTGATGACATTGTCGAATTCTTCGAAAACTGTGGCTTCAGATGCCCTCAAAGGAAAGGGATTGTGGACTTTCTTCAAGAGGCAAGGGAAATCTTGTTCAGCTTTTTTTTTCTAACCCTAGAGTATTAACCATATTTCTTCTACTGAAAGTTCTTTGATATTATTTGACTATGCAGGTCATATCCAGAAAAGATCAAGCACAATATTGGTACAATACAGAGTTACCCTACTCCTATGTTTCTGTTGATATGTTCTCTCAGCTATTTAGAGAATCCCTGTTGGGAAAACGGATAAACGAGGATCTCTTGGAGCCGTATGATAAATCTCAATGCCACAAGAATGCTCTTTCCTTTAATGGCTTTTCTGTTTCAAAATGGGAAATCTTCAGAGCTTGCATGTCAAGAGAATATCTCCTCATGAGAAGGAACTCATTTTTGTACATATTCAAATTAACTCAGGTTAAGACTTTATTTATTTATTCTAAATTGAGATATTTTACATAGTTTGTGCTAATGGATTGTTAACATTAAAAAAACTTGTTTCATGACAGCTTGTCATCATTGCAATTGTGACCATGACTGCGTTTCTTAAGAGTGGGATGGACATTGATATACTTCATGCAAACTACTACTTGGGAGCAATGTTTTATGCACTCTTGATACTTGTTGTTGATGAACTTCCTGAGATACATTTGACTGTTTCAAGACTCTCGATTTTCTACAAGCAGAAAATGCTGTATTTCTACCCAGCTTGGGCTTATGCAATCCCAGCTATCATTTTAAAGATTCCAATTTCATTTATTCAATCCCTGGTTTGGACATCCCTTACATATTATGTAATGGGATACAGCCCTGAAGTTGGGAGGTGAGTGAGTTTCAAAAATTTTACTTTTATCCGAGAGAATTCATGTCAGATTCTTTTTTAACCTTTACTCTTCAGGTTCTTCCGCCAGTTCCTCATGTATTTTACAGTGCAAATATCATCGGCATCGTTGTATCGTTTCTTGGCATCCGTCTGTCAAACTATGGATTGTTCCGTAGCAGTTGCCACTCTTGTACTTTTCTTGGAACTGATATTTTGTGGCTTCATCATTCCACAATGTAATGTTCTTCTCATCTCTGTTAGTAAGTATGAATTAAACTAGCAAGGATGATTCATTTAATCTAAATGCTTTGGTTACAGCGTTCATGCCAAGCTGGTTGAGGTGGGGGTTTTGGGTTTCCCCTCTCACATATGCAACCATTGGGCTCTCAGGAAATGAATTTCATGCTCCAAGATGGCAAAGGGTAATGAACATTTCTAGTTTTCCCTACATTATCTTAATGTTAAATACACCAATTTTCATGATGTTATCTATTTACTCAATCTGTTTAATGTACTCATTCTTTGTTTACTCTTACAGGCCCTGTCAATGAATTCTACAATAGGACAAGAAACACTAAGAGGCCATGGATTTTACTTTGAAGAATACTTTTTCTGGATTTCAATTGGTGTCTTACTTGGGTTTGCTTTAGTTTGGAACGTTGGATTTACTTTGGTCTTAAGTTTCTTGAAGTGTAAGTTACCCCTTTTTTTCTTCACTGTTCTTCAGAATAAGAAATACATGGTTTTTCATTTTTTTTCACTCATTGAAACTCATTCAGCCCCCGGATCGTCTCGAGTTGTCATTTCACATGGAAAGCTTTCCACAGTAAAGAAAGGAGATGCTCTCAATGGTGCAGAAATGGAAGATGTGTCTAACTTTTCCAATTCCTGTAAAAAGAAAGAATCTAGTGAAGGTTCATTCTTTTTATATCTTCATTTCCTCAAATCACTTTTGCAGCCTTGTTTAAACTATGTATTCATGTCTTCCTTGTCTCTTATCACAGAGAGGATGGTATTGCCTTTTGATCCGGCAACATTAACATTTCAGAATGTACAATACCATGTTGACACACCTCAGGTAAAGAATCGATTCGGATATAAGACTTGAACCCGAGACATCACTGATCGATAAATATCTCGACTCCTGAGGAGACCTGTTAATCCATGTGTGCTTTACTTTCTTATGTTCATTATGTTAGGAAATGAGAAAAGAAGGATATGCTCAGAGGAAACTCCAAATACTGTCGGATATCACCGGAGCAGCTAGGCCTGGTGTTCTAACAGCCCTGATGGGTCCAAGTGGAGCCGGAAAAACTACTCTTCTCGATGTTCTAGCGGGGAGAAAAACTATAGGATACATAGAAGGCGAAATCCGAGTAAATGGTTATCCTAAAGTTCAAGAAACATTTGCTAGGATATCAGGTTATTGTGAGCAAAATGATATACATTCTCCTCAAATCACAGTAAAAGAATCTTTGATTTTTTCTGCTTGGATGCGCCTTCCTGCTTGTATCGACTCAAAAACTAAAACTGTAAGTCCCCAAAGATGGTAGAAATGCTGATATTTGCAACCAAAGTTTGGAGATAATATGTTTTAAGTATGCTGCTTTAACGGATTTCACAGAAATTTGTGCAAGAAGTTATCGAAACCATTGAACTCGATGGAGTCGAGGATGCTTTAGTTGGCACACCTGGTCTTAGTGGTCTATCAACCGAGCAACGGAAACGACTCACAATAGCTGTGGAGCTAGTTGCTAATCCTTCCATAATATTCATGGATGAACCTACCACAAATCTAGATGCAAGAGCCGCAGCCATTGTCATGCGTGCAGTGAAGAATGTAGTCGATACAGGTAGAACAATTGTTTGCACGATCCACCAGCCGAGCATCGACATATTCGAAGCATTCGATGAGGTAAAAAATTCGTTTCTGAGGCTTGAACTATTTGACCATTATAGTTCCTTGTCATCAAGAAAAGGTTGAATAAAAAGAGTCATCTACTTCTCTTTAATGTTCATGTTAATGCTCATTGCAGTTGATTTATCTAAAAACTGGTGGGAGATTAATCTACTATGGACCATTAGGACAGAATTCAAGTAAGGTTATTGAATATTTTGAGGTTAGTTGCCCATTTGTTGCCTTTTCATTCTCTGATTAATGTACTAAACTAATTTCTTTCTGGACATAAATTGTTTACTTATATTCTCTGAATTCTTCATGGCAGAATATACCTGGGGTGCCCAAGATCAAAGACAATAGTAACCCGGCGACATGGATGCTAGAGGCTACCTCAGCTTCAGTAGAATCCGAGCTCGGGATCGATTTTGCTGAAATCTACAAGAATTCTTCCTTGTATAAGTAAGTTAAATTAGAACACTATACAAAACACATATGCTTACAAGAACATATCAAGAAAATAACACGAGCAAAACACGGACATACGGATTGCTGATAGGTAGCCAGGATGCTTCCATGGTAGAGAATATAGTTGACAGTAGCATTAGTGTATATTTATAAACATGAAGATAAAAGATTCGTGCGTGTGTGTTTGTAGGAACAATGAAGAGCTTGTAAGGCAACTGAGTAATCCTGCTCCAGGTTCAACAGATGTGCATTTTCCAACCCAATTTGCCCAAAACTATAGGGGACAGATCAAAAATTGCCTATGGAAACTGCATTTATCTTATTGGAGAAGCCCTTCATATAACTTGATGCGTTTCGTGTTCACTATCGTGATTTCTTTGACTCTAGGCTTACTCTCTTGGGACCAAGGAACCAAAATGTAAGTCTGGGTAAAATTGTAAAGGAATCGATATTCGTTACTTTAACGGGTAGTAATTCTGCAGATACATTAACTTTGATCATCTTTTTTCCCATTGCAGAAACAACCAACAGAGTTTATTCAACATTTTCGGTTCAATGTATGGCACTGTGATGTTCCTTGGAACCAACAGCGGATCAGCTGTTCAACCATTCGTGGCAACCGAGAGAATCGTCATGTATAGAGAAAGATTCGCAGGAATGTACTCTTCCTGGTCTTATGCTCTTGCACAGGTAGCATGAATACACAAACTTACTAACATATAACATGTAAACATAATACGAATTAATTTCCGTACCGATACTGCAGGTGTTGATTGAGATCCCCTATCTGTTTGCACAAGCTGTAGTGTTTGTGATAATCACATATAGCATGATAGGATACTATGTGACAGCATACAAGGTGTTTTGGTACTTCTATGCCATCTTCTCTACACTGCTGAGCTTCAGCTTGTTGGGAATGCTTCTTGTCTCTTTGACACCAAACATTGCAATTGCTGGAGCATTAACCTCTACTTGCTATCCATTGACTAACCTTTTCTCTGGCTTTCTGCTTCCTAAACTGGTAAGTGTTTTCCCTCCCCTCTGGTTTCGGTTTCCCGTGTCCGGATTTGAACCGTAGTTTCGGATGCTGGTTTCTGCAGAAAATCCCAAGCTGGTGGATCTGGATGTATTATCTAATGCCCACATCCTGGACTTTGAACATGCTGCTAACTTCACAATATGGAGATGTTAATGATAGAATTGTGGTATATACCGAAACTACAACCGTATCTGCTTTGCTAGACCAGTATTTCGGGTTTGGCGATCATCACATTGCTGTTTCTGCAATCGTTCTGTTTTGCTATCCCTTGATTTTTTCATCACTTTTTGCATTCTGTATCAACCGTTTGAACTTTGAGCGAAGATAAAACCATTTTCCCTCAGACACGAATTGTCAATAACTTGTTCAGAATTCTTTGTATTCCTTTGTAACTTGGACTTAAACAAGTCTATATTTTCCTTTATACATGAAACAAAACCTTGGCTGCATCATGCTGTTTTCACTAGGAACCTCTGTGTTTGTGTACAGATTGTGTTCTTTCGACAGCAACCTCCGATGTCCCGAGGTCTGGGTGAAAATCTTCAGAGCTTTTAATTACAGACTATAGTAGTGAAAATGATTAGGTTATCTTCAGAAGATTGTAATACTCGGAATGAGTTTAAAAATTCTTGATCAGACATGCCTCAAACACCCAATTTACTTCGTGCAACAGCCGCCTCCCACGGCCATGGTTACATCCAGGTCCTCAAATTTCATGAAGGCAATAAGGTTACACCGTTGACTGATATGAAAATGGCTACCATGGCTCCACAACAAACCGACCTAAAGAAGCAGCCTACATTGGCCATGGATGGGTGCAATCCACCCAAACCTTCTAGGAATGCCTTTATGCGGAAATGGCAGCCATGGCTCAGAAACAAAATGACATAAAGCAACAACATACCTGAGCCATGGTTTAGAATGATTCGGCCATTGGCTTTAAAAACATCAACTTTAAACAAAGATAGGCTAGGATTACAGGGAATTTTAAAGCTTGTAAACCCCATGGACGAACCTATAGAGGTTATAAAGAGTTGGTTTTTGCACTAAGGACGATTGATATCAACTCAGAGCAAGTTAGACCAACAGCTTAGTAGCTTACTGCAACTCATGCTTTCAAGAAAACAGAAGTATTATAATTTTCCTAACCAGGGGATTTAAGTGCTCTAGATTGTCTTGCAAATGGGCCTAGCAAATTACACAACACAGAAAAATTTAAAATATATAACGAACACGACATGAACAAAAAAAGGATATGCCAAAATCTTTATAAAAATTATTAAATTATAAGAAGGTTTATTATATCAATATATAATAACTAAAATATGAGTATGACAAGAAAAAAAAAACATAAACATGACACAAATACATGAATTACCAGGTCTACATCAAAGCAAGATTCATTATTTTTTCTCCAAGCATGTGTATCTTGTGTCATTCTAGCGGTTGCCTTCATTTTTTACCTTATTGCATTTACCACATGTTGGCTAGTGATCATATCAACGCTGGAATGATATAGAATATGAGCCAGTGTTTGGATCTTTAACAGCTTTGAAGTTGTCAACACTCATCCCAAATCGACCCAGAACGGAGTTGCCCAATTCTTTCAGCTTTCCTGTCATAGTATGTACATTTATATATTGTTAGTGATGCATAAATGAAGCACACCAAAAGTAACTACGTAAAATATTTCCGCGTATGCTATCTCCAACAATTCCAGAAAGGACCTAATTTGCTAGAGCAACATACATGATTGTACCATGGAATATAAAGCATCATGGGATAGACAAAAGGCTTAAATAATGATCTTCAAGTTACAAGAAAATGTCCAATCTGCCAAGACAAAAAGCTCACTTAAAATACCAAAAAGCTTCCATTTTTCAATTAGGTTTCAAAGCCCGGACCAGATCCAAGGTTCAAATAGCACTCAACTATTAGTATTCATCAACTGCAGATTGCACTTCAAGTCTGTACGGTTCAGTCAGAGATGGTAACCCATGACAATAAACTAGATATTCATTACCGTTTGCATTTAGTAAGAAGAAAACAAAATAAACTAATTTTGTTTATGAGGTACGTGGAAACAAGAAGTTGATATAGTATATACTAGATTTATTATGTTAGACAATAGACACATTGAGCTAAAGGAAGCAACTAATGATTATAGAACAGCAAGAATCAAGATATCCGGGTACCTGATATGTGATACAAAGGCAAATAAAAACTCAGATTTTAAGCTTACCAATCATCTCCTCTTTCATCTTCTCTCTTTTTTCAGCAGCCAGTGGTTCCAAGCGACGAATGGCCTTCCTAGCCTGATCATTAGCAGGATCCAATTCCAATATCTTCTTCATATCTGGAATTTGCAAGAAAAATAATTACAAACATGAATAATGCTGAAACATAAATTCAATCATCAAAAATAGACCAATGTAAGAATTTTCACAAACACCTCTGAATCAAATAAATGTTAAAGGGTTCTCACCAGCAATAGCCTCTTCAAAATTTTCAAGCTTTTCATGAGCTTCTCCACGTCTAACAAGTGCTTTCATATAAGAAGGATTAAGCTCCAAAGCTTTACTGCATTCCTTGATGGTTTCCCCATATTTACCCTAAAAACAACACGGTTTTTAAATAGTAAATGAAGCAGCAAGTTCAAAGAAAAGCAATTAAAAAATGTAAATCAGCTTCAAGAAGTAATTAGTTAATCAATAAATACCAGCTTAATAAAGCAAACAGCGCGATTTGAATGACAAATGGAACGAATTTCAGAGGCCGAAGGCATCTCCGCCGTAACTTGCAAAGCAATCTCGTATTGTAACAATGCCTCCTCGTATTGGCCGTTTCCGAACAATTTATTCCCTTCCATTTTCGCATCATTTGCTTGTGCCAAAGCTTTCTAGAAAATAATATTTTTTCAATAATCAATTAAGCGAAATAAGAGAAGATAGAACGAGAGAGACAGAGAGAAACCGAACCTCTTTTAATTCGTCCTCGTTTAATGCGTCTTGATAAGAATCGGTACCTTTCTGTTGATCGCGGATGCGATCGTCTTCTTCGTTGTCGCTCACGTCACGTTTGCTAGCTGTTTCGAATCCATCGGAGGCAGCATCCCCTCCGTTTGCATTTGCAGAAGCGGCGGCTGTTTCTGTACAAACCGTCGCTGTTTCGGCTGTTAATGACGATGCTGAAGTCGCTTTCGTGTCTTCTTGTTGTTGATGATGTTCATCAGTGTGGTGAGGTTCAATCAACACCATTTCTACAGTTCAGGATCGATGAATCGAAATCAACCCTAACGCTTCCAGCAAACAAAACTGTTTGGTTAATTATATATATTAACTACACCGATTGCCGAGACGAACCACATGAATTGCTTTAGACAAGTTCAAAATCAAAACCCAAAAACAATCAGGAAAATCACCTTCCAGAAAACTCCTTTTTCCTGCTACAATTATTCTAGATAATAACAGGGGAAAAAGGATTGGGCTTTGAATTCTAAATCTGGGCCTTGATTTAGTAATGGCAATCTTCCCCTTGAAACCTCAATTTTTCGTTTATATAAAATTTAATATTCACGTATTTAAATTTACAAGTTATTCCATCACTTGGCCATAATTACAAGAGGGTTATGCTTATACATACTTATGGATGGCAATTTGATCCGGATCCGTCGAGTTTTGATTAGACCTAATCGCGTCGAGTTTTTATATTGAAAAAAGTTGGGTCGTGTTATTGAATAAATAAGATCAGGTTGGATCGAATATAAGATAAATTTTTTTTAATTCAATCCAACTTAATATATTTATATATTATTTTATATATAATATATAATATTCTTTTATTTTTTTATTTCGGGTTTGATTATATCAAAAAAATATATATTAAGATCAGATTGGGTCGAAATAAGAATAAATATTTTAATTTTTGTATCAAAATCGAGTCATTTAAAAATCTGCCCTAACTGCACGAGCCCTCTAGCCCAAGTAGTTAAAGAAACGATTGTTGTTTCTAAAAGTCATGGGTTCGAGCACCAATAATACCGACAGAATAATTGAACAATCATTGTCAAATGGTGAAGATCATATTCTAAAACAGATACTACTATGATCACTGTTAGCTAATTCAGAAAAATGTTATCCCTATACATGAAAAGATTATTAGGTGAACTATGTTCACCATATCATCCATTGTCCAAGCAATCAAGACCGTTGATCTTTAAATAACCACCTAATAACTAACCACCCATTAAGTCCATATATAAAAAGATGATGATTCACTTAAAAAAATTAAGATTAATGATTCTGATTACTTGGGACCATGAATGACGTGATGAACGGTTTTGGTCTAATGATTTTTCCTATACATGCTTCTTCAAGGAAGTAGTAACTTTGCTAGGCCTCTATGTCTAGACCGGACAAATATCTGTCGCTGCCACTCTCATGACATGTGCCTCCAAGACAAGAGCTTAGGTGGCTCTTTCAAACATTAGTGTGTGGTTACTCTATAGGTTTTTTCCTCTCTGGAAAGCCGAAATGCCTATAAAGTATCCATTGGATAGTCTAGACGGCACGAGTTTAGCTAAATGCATACCGAGTTAACGCTTCGCATCACATCAATGTGGGCAGCATTAGTCTTCACCGTTGTCTTCAGCCGGCATATCCTGTCCAAACCACTGTACAACATTTTAATATACGGAAAACAAAATATTAACAGAAATGTTAAAAAATAATATTATTCATATAATAAATTAATATTTTTTTATAATATTTTAAGTCGAAGGAATTATTAAAATATTATGATTAGAAACTTTATTTCTAAAAATATGGTTCATACATTATTATTTTCCACAACATTGTAGATTACTGTAGTGTTCAGAAAACTTCATGCATACAACCCGTTTTTGAACAGTGATTTGAATAAAAAATAATATTTCGGTAAAGGCCAAGAGTTTATAACCCAACTTTAAACAGTGTTTACACATGCATGCAGGCTTTGCTAATTTTTTTTTTCAAATCACTATTCAAAGTCGGGTTATAAACATGAGGTTTTTATCGAAATATTATTTTTATTCAAATCACTATTCAAAGTCGAGTTGTATACATAAAGTCTTTATCAAAATATTATTTTTATTCAAATCACTATTCAAAGACGGATTATATGCATGAGACATTCTGAACGTTACAACAATTTATAATATTATAAAAAATAATGATGTGTGAATCATATTTTTAAAAATAAAATTTTTAATCATAATATTTTAATAATTCCCTATTTTAAGTCGTTAATAAATTTCAAAACTCAGAAATAAATTTTAAACTTTGTGGTGAAAAAGTAATTGTATAATATTTTTAGTGGATTCAATTCCCTATAATCAAGGATGCTAATTACCAACCGGACATGCCCACATGTTCACCAATCAAACAAGGACCCACGAGTTATGTCGGTCACATCGTAGCCGATCAATCCACGTCGACTACACGGAGAATCTCAAATTCTTGTCAAAAAACAGCACACGACGGACCGAGCTGGTTGTCGGCAAGACGGGAAAGCACGAGAGATGAATGCGATAGGACGTTAAAGGTATTTACAGCTGGAGAGTCAGTGGGTCAGAAAAAACCACAGTTTTAGCCGAATCCAACGGCTGCCGTACGATTTCTTTCGGTATTTATTGATTTCTTTTATA
Source organism: Abelmoschus esculentus (assembly GCA_035048815.1). Classification (NCBI taxonomy): domain Eukaryota; kingdom Viridiplantae; phylum Streptophyta; class Magnoliopsida; order Malvales; family Malvaceae; genus Abelmoschus; species Abelmoschus esculentus. The sequence goes on from JAUCBN010000032.1 coordinate 1,357,332, forward strand.
GAAATTGCAAGATCTTACACCCTGGTTCAACCGCCTTTCACGGCTGACCCACCACTCCCGACCCGTCTCTTTCTTTCTTAGCTGTTTTTCTTACTTTCCAAACAGAGTTCGAGACAGAAAGCCATTTGTCTTACGAGGATCATTCTCGCCGTGTCGGAATCGGATTAAGGATTAAACGATACCAGAAGTCGCCGGAAGAACAAAAAGAAATTTAAATTATTGCAAAATATGAAAAGAAACCCAGAAATTAAACTTTATTTACAGGAAAAAAGGAAAATAAACAAAAGAATTTGATATTTTCCTTCCATTTTCCCACATTCCGTTTCTATTTGATTCTATAATGGGAAACCGAAGAAAATCATTACATTTTAAAACAAAAAAATCAAAATTTTATTGTAAACCTTTGCGGTTATTATAACAATAATAAGATAAATACCATCTAACAAATTTCTTCAACCCGGTTTGTAAATCGGTGGTGGGTTTGTACCCGAATTCCCTTTGGGCATGACTGATGTTCGCGTGGGTGAACGGAACGTCGCCGTTTCCGGGCATATCTATGATGTTCCTTTTCGCTTTCACCTTCAAATGTCTCTCCAAGATGTTAACCAACTCCGGCACCTTTACCGGCAATGTATTGCCCAGATTGAATATTCTGTACGGAGCGTTCCCCTTTTTCTTACCGCCGGACCCGGTACTTTTCCCGGAAGTATCCAATGAACCCAAACAACCCTTTACGATATCGTCAATGTAGGTGAAATCCCGTGCCAAATCGGCTCGATTCTTTCCCCGATATATTGTGATCGGTTTCCCTTGCAAAATATTTCTCGTGAAAGAAAAATACGCCATATCGGGCCTTCCCCATGGACCGTACACGGTGAAGAATCTTAATCCGGTAATGGAGAGACCGTAGATGTGATTGTAAGTGTGGGTGATTTCTTCGCCGGCTTTTTTCGTAGCGGCGTATAAACTTGCCGGTTGATCAGTCTGGTCGGATTCAGAGAAAGGGACCTTATCGTTCAAACCGTAAACGGAACTGGAAGAGGCCCATACGATTGCCGGCTGGGGATTAGCCGATTTGCAAACTTCGAGGAGGGAAACGAGACCGGCGATGTTGCTGTGAACGTAAGAGTTGGGGTTTTCCATGGCGTACCGGACACCGGCTTGAGCTGCCAAATGCATCACGTGAGTGAAAGGTACGACGTCGAAGAGCTTAGCTAAAAGCTTGCCGTCGTTCAAATCACCTTCAACAACCAAAACACCATGGCCGTTAAGCAGCGATTTCCTGGCTCTCTTCAACGAAGGGTCGTAATAGTTATTGAAGTTGTCAAGTCCGACGACCCCGTCTCCGCGTTTTTTAAGAGCGAGCGAAACGTGTGTACCCACGAAACCAGCCGCTCCGGTCACCAGAACGGACATCCCACCGGAACGATGGATCTGGGCGGAGTTCCTTACTTGTTTTTCCCATTGGATACCACCCCACGAAGCAGTGAAATACCGGCTACCGGAATCAACGAAACTCCGGAAACTCAAATAAGACGCCGTCAATGCGATCAAGAAAAGCGCCCATAGAAACATGGTGCTGGTTGAAGCGAAACAACGATGGAATTGACGGTTCATATGGTGCCCTCTGTCGATCTTAAACTTCCCCGGCGTCGACGGGAACAGCTCCTCCTCCAAGGACGGCATTGCACTATTTCAAATTTCTAAAACTTTCTCCTTTTTCTTTCAAGAAAAGCAGAAATACAGATCAGAATGACAAGAAAGAAAATGGGATTTTACTTTTCTATGTAAATTGCTGGAAAATAAATAGGATTTTCAGAGAAAATTATAGAAACAGATGCAGAAAAAACAATGAATTTAGACTTTTAATTTTCTCTGCACCTGCAAATCGATGGAAGGTGGCGAAGGGATTTATATATAGTGGCTACCCACATTGAAGCGACAAGTAATACGCGTGAACGCGTTAAAGGACTGCCAGATCTTTTTTAAAATAACCTAAAATATTTATTTTATTTAATTTAGTAAAAAATATTTTTTTGAATTATTTAAATTAAAATTTAAATATTTTCTTATAAAATAATATATTTTCCGTCTCATAAGTAATATAATTTTTTAAAATTTATTAAATATAAAAATTCAGTAATTTTACTATCTCGAACAACACCGTCACATATAACAGAATCATCCATCTACGTTAAACCTAATTCGAATTAAACTCAACTCGTACTTGTATAAGTAACTATTAAATTTTAATAATTTTTTTATTCGTTTTCTTTTTTTCCTTTTTCTTTTGTTTTCCCTTTATTTAGTTGTTTTATTTTCTGTTGGCCGGATATTATTAGTTGTCCGTTTTCTAAAGTTGGGTTTTTGTCTTTTTGCATGATTAGTGTATTAAATTATTAACAACAATGTGAAATTATTAATTACGCAAGAATTAAGGATTTAAAAAATAACCGGTGGGACCAGCAGGTGTTGATCCAAGTGTTAAATATTTTAATTCGATTAAGTAAGTTTCAGATTCGATACGTTATGTATGTAAAAGACTTTTGTTGAGAGACTCACTCATCAGAACTAAATATACAACGTAAATCATTTTAAATTAATTACGATTAAACTTTAAAACCAGAAAAACAATAAAAGTATAACCAGTGGGGAAGTTTGGGAAATTAGTAGTGAGAACTTAGGGGTCATAACTCATATGTTGTATAAATAGGATGCAAATCGTCTATTCCTCTATATGCTCCATTTTAAATTAGAGATTTTAGGGTTTTAGTTTATGAGTTTTGGTTAGGGTTTAGGAAATTAGGGGTAAGTGTATTTTTCAGGGTGTAGAATTTAAAATTTAAGATATAAAAAATAAAGGTTTAGAGTTTAAAATTAAAATTTTAAAAAATTCAAAAAAAAACATAAAATAGGACGAAAAAAACAGATGATTTTTATTCGTAGAAATAGTAGAATATGTTAGTTTGTGTGCGAAATGAACCGGTTACCGGAGGAAACGGTCGTGACTAGAAATGCAAAGTGAGTGAGAAAACCGGAAGAAAGCCATAAAATAAAACAGCGGGAAATTAGCAATGCCCGGCGTATCCGGCTGTCTGGTCTTCAATAGTCACGTGGGAAGGACGGTGCCACTTACTTTTTTTTTTTTTCCTGAATATTTTTGTTTTTTCTCATTATGCTTCTTTTTTTTATTTAACTAAAAATATGACGCCATTATTTATATAATAACACTAAATAAATTAATAAAATATTATTATTTTTCTTTGTTGTATTGAATGTTCAAGACTCTTTGTTTTTGTATGTGGTTTTAAAACGATATACTCTCGATCATTGGATATTAATGTCTCAATCACTATAATATTGTTATTGGTGTTCAAATCTGTAATTTTTAAAAATAACAACTGTTCCTCAAACCAATAAAGTTAGATAGTTCGTACGAAAAACGCCTTTATAAAAAAAGAATTTTGTAGTGTTTTTATCAGACACCGCTATATCTTATGACTTTCGGCGGCATTTATAAAATCAAACATGTTTTAGCAACACTTTTTGCACAAATATCATAATTATTAGTGGTGTTTTATTTTAAGGCATTTTTAATATCAAGGGAGATTACAGCGACACTAAAAATTATCTCTAAAAATTTGTTTTTCACTATAGTGATTCTAATTATTTATTATATTTCATCTCATTCCATCGTTATTATTATTTAATTCTTTAAAGATACTTGCAATAACTTAATTAAAATAATCTAAATCAATCGTTACAAACACAATACTTAATACTTATCACTTTATTACATGTGATGTATATAGTAATAGTTACACAATTACGTAGCACTTAAATCATTTAATGATACCGTTCATATATTTTTTTAAGTCATTTTAAGAAAAAAATAATTTATTATTTGTATGATCCACTTATGATCTCATAACTAGTTTTTTAATAATTATAATTATTTATGATCGATATAATAATGATATTTTAAAGATTCAATTATTAAATCTAAAGTTCTTGATAATAATTTGTATTTTTAAAAAATAATGTAAAAGGAACAACATTGAAACTGGTTGATTTTAAACAAAAATAATGTCAATTCAAAGTAACTTCTTACATAATGAAACCGAAACTCGAGCTGGATTCTGACACAAAAGCTCAACTCCAGCTTCCATGCTTGATTCCGAGACCGCATTTCTCCTCTCTTCTGCTTCTATGATCGAACATCTCTACGCACCACAACTTCAGCCAACATTTGGAACTGAAAGCCAGTTAATGCAGAAGGAAATCTCTAGCATCAGATGAAACATTCAACAGATTCCCACGCAAAATATGAACATGATTCATGGAACATCACAACTTCATGTCCTCTTCACTGTCACTGGCAATTGCCGAGAAGATTACGGAGCTTCAATTCTCCACACAGCTTCTTTCAAATCTATTCTCTTCTGCACATCATCTTCACAGCAACTCAATCCGATCTTCAACAGCTGCTTCATCGTTTTCCCGTCACCAATGCCTATGGCTCCCATTTCCCTGTCGAACAACTCCAAGTTCGTCAACAACGTTTCTCTGTCGTCGTCACTGAGTTTAGATTTCACCCATGTCACTATGTCCTCTTCACCGTTTCCTTTGCCATTCAGCAAGAAGTTTGAGGGGAACTTCCCGGTCATAATCTCTCGGATCAATACACCGAGACTCCATACGTCGGTTTTCTTCGTGACTCCACCGTGTTGCACGTATTCGGGTGCTTTATAGGCCACCATGAGCTCATGAGCACTCTCCGTGTTGATGACCGGGATCAGAGCGTAATCGGTGAGGACGGGTTCGAAGGATTCGTTGAGGAGAACGTTTGAGGACTTTAGGTGACCGTGCGGTGCGATCAAACTAGGTAACTCCTTGTGTAGGTACGCTAGCCCCTTGGCTACTCCTTTCACAATCTTCAATCGAGTTGGCCAATCAAGGCCTGGTTGCCCCAAAGTTTGATGAGCTGCAGGAAATAAATAATATAGTCAATAACACTCTGTTATTTGAACATATCTTAGGCTTAGCTATGATGAGCCTATGACTTGGTAATAATCAGGGATGTTGTAGGGAAGTTTGAAGTAAATAAGCAGCATACCATGAAGATGAACAGCCAAGCTGCAGTTGTTGACAAAATCGCAGACAAGGAGCTTTTCGTCCTTCCTGTAATGATAAGCAGCGAGAGTAAGCACGTTGTTATGTCTCAGTCTCCCAATCCTTCTCATATGCTCTTGGAAATCTTCTTTCCCGGCGCCGTTCATCTGTTTATACCTCTTCACCACCATGGTAGTCCCATCCGGTAGAGAAGTCTTGTAAGATGAACCGAAACACCCGCTTTCCAATATCTCAGCCGATCCATTCAGCAAGTCCTGCAAATCAAATTTGTCTCTATCATCGTCCCTAACGAAAGTAAGCTTCGGACTGGCCTCCACGGGCTTCATTCCGTTGCTCGAGGCGGGAGAAGCACGGTCTTCAACCTTGAGAGTCTTCAGTTTTGGAGCTGGTTGCTGCTTTTTGCGTTGATGGATTATGATGAATGCAACTAAGGCTAGTAGTATAAAGACCCCAACTACGATCGGGATCACAATAACCCATATTGAGATCTTTATGAAATTGGTAGCAACGTTTTCACTTGGATGAGCAGGGGTCGTCAATGTTGAGAAAATAATTGTAACAGTAGTTTTACATGCCTTCAATGGTGCTCCACAAACACCTTTATTGCCTGCATTTCCATTATAATCACACAATTAGCTATATTAGAAAAGTTTTCATTTCACTCGATCGAATACTCACTCATGATCGGAAATTAATAAAGAAGTTAATAGTAATTATATACCTGCAAACATGTCTGCATTCTTCTTAAGCTGGACAAGGCTACCAAGTTGTTGGCATCAATGGTGCCCGAGAGTCCCATGTTTTTTAGCTTCAACCCCATAACTTCGCCTTTCTGACAAACGACGCCGATCCAGTTGGAACGTTCTCCGTTGCATACAGTGTTAGAATTGTTTTCCCAGCTCTTCAAAGCAGTGTGGTTTGTCAACGAGGATTTGAACTTCAAAAGGATTTCGGCATCAGATAGTGCATAAGAAATGGAAACCATGGGAAAAAGCAGTAGGATTAAAAGTTGGATTACGAGTTGAAGTTGACGGCGAAAGGCCATGGCTGTTCCGACAAAGGGAAGTGTTGGGGTGGCGTCCGCCGTGTAAGGAGGAAGAGGGAATACTAATTTGGTGTTGGAGACAGGGGGTGATATGCCATGCATGGAATAAGGAACGCTAAATATCAAAGCGCAAAGGGTCGGGCGTTGCTGCGCGGTTAAGGTGGAGAAGGCTGTTGGAAGTTGCGGTGCCGTTGGCAACGTTTCATGTTTTCATTATATCTGTCATGGTGTAAACCAGGTACATATACAACTGCTAGTTGCTACTGTTTAATTATCTAGGAATAATTTCTCAAAAAATTCCATTTTTATTTTAAGGTGAATCTATAATTTTATTCGGATTATTTACTTAATTTTGTAGGATAAGACATAAAAAAATATAATTAGATGATAAATAATTTTTGTTCGGATCAAATACTCGATTTTCATAGAGTAACCATTGCGGCACACAGAAAATAGAAGTAACAATTCAGATATATTATTATTGTTGTGACTGTCATTTAGTCACTGTCTTTCACATTTTGTCTATAGATTCTCCATTTCTGGACCTGGAATCTACCCTCTTCCACCTGCACCGGACCCGGCATAGGATCCAGCTGAAGAACCCGCTTCAGACCCTGCCCCGGATCCCGAACCCGAAGAACTCGACGAAGAAGACGAGCTCGAACTCGAACTTGAACTAGACCCTGAGCCAGCTCCAGCTCCAGCTCCGGAGCCTGAACCACTTCCACCCAGACCCAGACCCAGACCAATTCCCAAACCAACCCCAATCCCTCCTAGGTTTAAACCCAGATCCTTCCTTGCCACTCGACTTTCAGAAACAGTAGCGCAGGTCGACACTACCAATACAACAAGCACTAAACACTTGCAGAGTTTATCCATTGTCTGCAACTTTGGGTTCCCTAAATGATGGAACAAGCTTGGTAAAAACTATGCGATGGATTTGCATGCGAAGACGCAGCTATTTATAGTGAAGTTTGATGTGGACGAGTTTCTGACCTGTGAATTGTGATTGAACCAACGTTTCTGGTGTCTGAGTCTTATAGCACTGGGAGTAGTGGCCAGTGGGGGGGGTTCCACTTAGAGCCACACATGTTTGAACACGCCGTCGTGGAGAAGATGGTTGCTTTGTCAACCCACAAAATCCATCCCCACTAACTAGAGTGGAGAATGATTTGCTTATAATTTACATGATCTCTTGTGAGTGCTTCAATTCTATATAGAATATAGATTCGAATGAAATTATAATTTTAAACGAGAATAATACAGATTTAAATTTTAATATTACAACTAGAGTAAATTAAATATTGCTTATTGCTTATATAATAGTCATTTATGGATTTAAAATTTTACTGGTTATGTAAAAAAATTGTAAATAAAAAGCATTAATCCCACATCAGAAAAAAAAAGTATTGAGATATATAAATGATACACTGTACATCCTATTAAACATGTATTTTAAAAAAAAATAATATCTCCGTAATAATACGTTAAACTTGCATTTGGATGGTTGATATAGGTTAATGGCATTAGTGGGTTATATTTAGTAAAAAAATGTTTTACTTCGTTGTTTAAACATGCTATAAATACGTGCAATGAATTAAATATAATTTTAATTTTTAGTTTTATAAAATATTTTTAATTTTGCATTTTATTTTCATTTTCAAAAAATAATTTTAGTTTTTAGTTTATTTTAAAATTTAAAAGCACGCTTCATTAATATGTATAAAAATGATTTAAAAATGAAAATAGTAAAAATAGGTAGTTTATCCTAAATTAAATAAATTTCCTTTCCTAATAAATGAAATAAAGAAAAGATTACTAGTTCTTTCAAATTTGGTTAATTTAGGCCCAACGGCCCATAGGGGGTTTGGAGGAAGAGGAGGCGGTATTATTAGTTGGCTGTTCATCTCCAACCAATTGTAAAGCGATTCGCCGTCTTTTGATACTTTGATCGGAGCAGTCATGGCGGACGAGGTAACCTCCCGTTTTTTCTTTATTTCTTTCATTTTCTGATTATTGAAAAACGGTAGGATATGAAGAAGAAAATGGAATGAATATATATTCAGAAATCATTTTTTCGATAGAGATTTCCTTCATTGATCTCAAGTATGTTTGCTGGTTTCATCTTTACTTAATATGGGACAATTATTTTGTTCAATTTATAGGTTTTTAGTTGTGATTTGTTATTCCCTCCAAACGCTTGAACACATCGGAAAATTCTATCGATTCAGAAATCCGATTTGAAGAATCAGAAAGTTTATTGCTTTAGGGAGGGAGGGGGAGCCTTTTACATGTGTTTCGCGACATAACATTTAAGCTGGTGTATGTTCTAGAGGTTCAGTACATTTTAGATTTGTTTCAGTTACAGGGTTCGACCATCAGTGGTGAGAGTTGCATTAGTTTCCGCATCAAATGAAGAATTTATGTTGTATTATCATTGATTGTTGATCTTTCTAGTTTAGAGAATCTCTTTGTAATCCCTTTTATTGTACCCAAATATGCCTTTGCCTTTTGATTTATACCCCAGATAAGCCTTTGTTTAAAATGAAAAATTGATCTATGTTTGGGGGCATTAAAATCATGCTAAACATCTTTGGCGGTTGCTTCTGTTATCCTCCATCAACTTGTTTGTGAGTTGTGAATCAAAATGTGTATATGTCAGTTGGATTCAAAACTTATGCATGTTGATATTTATTCCACTATATATTTCCTTTGGTACATTATTCTGGACTTTCATAATTGGAATTTTCACTTTGAGCTGATAAGTGACAAATTCACATCAAACATTTCTTCCATGTGAATCTTTTTTTCTTGTATTGTCCCAGATTGAACTGAAAACAGCCCCTGCTGACTTTCGTTTCCCTACAACAAACCAAACTAGACATTGCTTCACCCGCTACATTGAGTTCCACAGGTATATTGATTGTTATTTTAAAATTTTCTGGTGAGGAAACTATCAATTTGAATTTTTAATCTTGAAACTAACTACAGGTGCTTGGCTGCAAAGGGTGAAGAAAATAATGAATGTGAAAGATTCGCCAAATACTATCGTGCTCTCTGTCCTGGTGAATGGGTGAGTGTACCTAATTTTTATTTTACAGTATCTTTAGCGGGCCAGAGGTCCTGATTTTGCCTTGTAGAGAACATATGCTTTATTTCGTGTATGTTATTATTTTCGGACTTCAGTTAACACTTTATGTTGTCCAAGAGTTTAAGTACTTCTATATGTCGTGACCTTATTAATAAATCTTGGGCATATTTTGTGGTTTAAGATACCAGCCGATGCATACACATTATAATAGTTGTAAATATGGATTTATCCACTTACATTCAAGCGCATGAGCTTGAGATGCTTGTTTTTCTCGCCAAACCACATTGATTATAGATTTTGTGTTTGTATATTTTCCTTCTTGAATTTATGTAGCCTATGTTTAGGATCCTGAGTTACCAGTTACTACTTTAAATGACCTAGTCCAGGCACAATGGTACGAGCAACGAATATCAGAATATTTCCCCAGCCTTCACCATTTACATTCTACACGTTCTAAACTATTTTATTCATTTTTCTAGTGCTGGTATGATCAGAGGTACATATAAAATGAAACAGAGGATGAACATATTTAACCTGTGTTTCTTAATTTAGTACTTATTTTTGGTTTTGACTCATTGCTGTAGATTGAGAAGTGGAATGAGCAGAGAGAGACTGGTACTTTCCCTGGCCCTCTGTGATCGCAGATTGGAACTGAGGTGACTCATCTGGCATGGTCGAACTTGTCATCTAGTTTCTATGTTTATCCTAGAATTCTTTGAATTAATAAGTTACAGAGGGAGATTTGTTTGATTCCATCAAACAGTAATGCACTATTGTGGATAAATCTTGCACTCAAGTTTTTCCAATTCCCTAATCCATGAACATGCATTTTCCAAAACTGTCAAGCTTCAACGCCCAGTCTATTTTGAGCTTTTCTTCTCTAAACCAAAATCAAATATGCTGGGATTTTGGCATTTAGATGTTGCAGCATTATATATGAAAGAGTCTATATATGTTGGAAAAACTAAATTAATTAAAAAAAGACAAATATATTTACTTTTAGTTAAAAAATAGTCTATTTTTTAGTCTTATCCATTTATAATTTAATCAAAAACAAAACGTTGAACAATTATCTTGTCAGCTCTGATTGATTCATCCCCCTATCATCATCACCAGTGGGTTTATCAGCCAGAAGTGGCTTTTCCAGATCAACATTACAACTCTTGTCCGAGGATTCATCTATGATCACATGTACGATCCTTGTCTGGTCGTTAATCAGCTTAGTATCCATCTTTTCAAGGTCTTTAGCTTTACCCCATAGAACAATGTACAAACCCAGAATCACAGCAGAAGCACCCACCAAGCTGAGCCAAAACCACACCAGAAATCAATCCATTTTTGTATACTGAAAACAAGAAGAAAACATGTTTGATTGTTACCTTCCTGTGTATGTCTCCTCGTGTTGGAATACAGCAGCAAAAACAGCGACAATAACGGTGCATAGAGGATTAAACATGGAAGCAAAGAGTGGACCTCGTCGTGAAATGCACCAGGCTTGAACGAAGAACGACACCGCCAATGCAATTCCCTACACGAAATGAAATTTTTCAACACATTTTAAGATCCAATGCTTTGAAATGGAACAATGGCGTAGAGGAATAATGGTGGCTGACCGTATATAAACAGCAGAAGAACTCTAGATATGAATTTAGACTCCAAGCTTCTACATCTTTCTCCACTAACAACGCCACTGTTGCAGATTCAAGTGTGGCCAGGAAACACATCCAAGTTGATGAATACAAATGGTCTGGACAGGTTGCTGAAATTGGGACCTGTAAGACCATCCAAAGTGACCAGAAAAAGCTGCTGGCAAGTAGAAGTAGACACCCCAGGAACCAGCTTTCACCTCCAGGGCTGAACAAAGACATTGGTGGCAATAGTTCTGTGTTCAGTAGCTTTGGTCCTTTGAGCAATGCCATGGACATGGCTCCACCAACACAGATCACGGTTCCTAGTATCTTGGCTAAAGTTGTCAGGCTCCGGATGTCAAGTTTCTCCAGCCTAATAATATCAAGATTAGGAAATGATATAAAAAAATCCCAGATTGTACTATAATGTCATGCTTGATTTAGTTACCCAAGAATGGCAGTCATAACAAAGGTGACTGCTGGGATTAGATTAGTCATTGCACTCGTTACCGTCGAAGACGACAAATATAACCCCTCAAAATATGCATTCTGATTGGCTGTAACACTGCAGAACATTATCATATAAAGTTCAACAAATCATCTATACATCTAACAGAAGTGAAAACAAAATATAATAAGCCAGCAGCATTTACCCAAGAAGAGAAGCCAGCAGTATCCAAGCAAAGCCCTTCAACCCCAAACTGCACCTTGATGAGTTTTTCCTGCAGACAACATCATCAACAACAATAAAAGCCATATCAACGGATCCGGATATATATTTGAGGGTAAACACATATATCATATTATACGTAGATCCAAAAATATTAGGAGGGCTAAATAGATAACTAACGAAAGAAAATATAGACTCTAGGTGGACACTTCCTATACATGATCCACCACTATAGTCTATATATATATATATATACCTGTTGTTCCTCATTGAACCTACAATATTTGCCTATTTGTGATCTTCATGCGTATGTGTGTGTGGCTGTGATTTGTTTCTTGAGAGAAAAGATTTCAGAATTGCAGATACCTCCTTGTGACAAAAGCTATAGGGGCAATGAGCAAGGTTGCAATCCCCTGCCTGTAAACAACAAAGATCCTGGGACTCAGCCCTTTCACCAGAGCAGCCCTGGTGAATAGAGCAACTCCGGCATAAATAAATTGCAGTCCAATCATGGCCAAAGCAGGCAAGTAATCATCTGTTCTTCTCATATTTTCTTTTCAGCCCTGCAACTTTGGTACCTGAAAACTTCAAAATTCATGCACATTATATAGCAGGAGATTCATGAAGGAAATTGGTAAGCTTTGGGGTGGTGAACCGAGTCAAAAAAGGCATCATGATTAATAAAATGAGTTCACTAGACAACAAAGAACAACGTGACAAGAAAGCAATTGTATATATCTGTTGTGGTGACGCGGCGAGTTATCATTGAAACTAAAAATAAAGGAAATTATTGTGTTTGAGATTTGTCATTTATGTATATATTATCCTCCATGCAATTGGATTAAGATTTAGGATATGCATGGAGCTTATAACGTGTCATGGATACATAAATTATTATATGGTACTAATTTATTACATTATACATGATCTGAAAATAAGATTCAACGATGTGTAAGAGAACAAATTTTTTTTCCTCTTTTACGTGCCTCCTTTATGCTCCTTTAAAAATTTATTTAAAAATTAAATTTTAAACCATAACCTTTATTTCTTATATTCTAAACCTTAAACCCTATACCCAAAAGAATACACCCTATCCCTAATTAGGGATGGCACCGGGGCGGGTTTTTAGTCGCCCCGACCCCGACCCGATTTGAGAATTCTTAAACCCGACCCCGCCCCGAATTAAAATATTAATTTATCCGTCCCGTCCCGCCCCGATATATTATTTCCTAAACCCGACCCGACCCGACCCAAAAAATTAAAAAAAATAATATTCGTCAACGATAAAAGTTAGATTCGATCAATCTTTTATCACAATTATAAATTATGGTTTTTAAGTAACTTTAAATCTATGTAAAAAAATAAAATAAAATATAATTTAAATTACATACATGTTAAATTACATATTTAACAGAAAAAAAAAAACTTGAATCCTCGACTAACATAATCGAATATATTAAAATTTGAACAACATCTAATAATTTTTTATTATAAGAATAAACTTCAAAAGTATAAAAAATACTTAAACCCCATAAAAATGTTTATGTATAATGATATGTTTTATAAATATAATAAAATATATAAAAATATACCGGGGCGGGGAATTTCAAACAAATACTCGAACCCGATCCGCCCCAATTTCATGATTTCTCTGCCCCGCCCCGCCCCGATCCCCGAAATTTAGAGAGAGAAAACCCGACCGGGTTGGGTCAGGGACGAGTATTTTTGCCATCCATATCCCTAATTCCCTAAATCCTAACCAAACTCTAAACCTTAAACCCTTTGATTTAAAGTGGAGACATAAATGGAGACATGAAAAAGGGGCAGACGATTTGCATCCTGTGTAAGAAGTAAAAATTTACTTAAAAAAATCGTAGACTCATATTAAAAATTATATTATTAAATAAAATCATAGATGACGTGATAAACTTAATCCATTTAATAATTTTTGATCAGGATAAACATGCACAACATCATTTTCTGAGTTGGAGATTTTGACCTATCTGTCATGAATTGTGATAATGTTTTTTTTATGAGTTGGATCTTTCTTGCATGTCAGGTTTCATGAGTGAAATAATGAACTCTTTTGGTTAAAAGTATTTTTTTGAGGATTAAAATATATATTTTTAATTACTTGAACATTTTATAATTTGACAAATTTTTTATTTAGATAATGGAGTGATTATAAATAATTTCAGGGTCTACATATACACGCTGAGCACATGGGATAATATTTTGAGATGTAGGTGAAAAGAAGGATCCGGAGGGGATGTACCCACGTCTCTATTTTTTTTCTTTTTAATCAATAAAATAAATTTTACAAATTTATGAGATATAACATATAATTTATATTAAAATTTTCAGTTTGATTAATTTCTTTTTAAAAATAATTTGATTAATGAATAATATAAAAATTGATTAATATTTTTTAAAAAATTTAATTCAATCGATTAACTAAATCGACTGTTTAAATACCTTTAGGTGAAATCAGGTATGGGTTGGGTGGGACTCTTGTCCCCTCAATTTTTTTCGTGTAATAATATTTTAAGTCATTTTTAATTTAAATATTAATTAATAAGATTTTTACCTGACTCAATTATCTAAAATTAAAGGTTTCATAGACTCTCATTCTGTTCAAAATAAAATTTTAATAAGTTTAAAAATTCACGATCTTTCGATTTTTACTCGAAAGAGGTTGTAGAAATGCTGATTTCTATTTACCAAATCTGTCGAAAAATTCAAAATTTTTCGAAGAATTATTTTAAATCATATTTACCTTTCATGTATGATTTTTCATCAATAAAATCATACTATTTCATAAAAAAAGGAAAGTTCGATGCCTAAGTGCACCCATTAATAGATACACATTTAATTAAACTTATCTAGGAATTGAATTATTATATGATTCGATCGAATAATCATCCCTAATTCAGATAAATTACCCAACTTTAGCATATACAAAGTCACACCATCACAATTTGATTTTAGCAATTAGCATCCTCCACAACCAACACAAAAACATAGTATGAAATGCGGCAGCATTCAGCAACATTTGGGCCTAGTAGACAAAAATATAGTGCCCACATGTTTATGATCAAGGGCCTGAAAAATGTGGTCAACTCTGTGAAACATTTAAGTGGTTATTCAAATAATTTACGGATTTTATATTTGATTTTAGTTTCGTCTCGATATTGATATATAAGGATGTGAATGAGATGAGAAAAATGATGAGTTACTCGAATTAGAATTCGATTTAAATTCTTAACGAGTCTAGTTATTAGACACGCGAATAAAAAATTTCATGAACTATTCGAAAATATAATAATTTTTAAATATTTTAAAATTAGAATAGACTAAATTTTACGTAGGACAGATCATGAACTATTCGAGTTCTTAACGAGATGAGTTAAACCCAACATTATTCGGACTCAACTCGACCCATTTTTGTAGCATGTATACTTCATCTACAAGATGTGACTAATCCATTTCAACCCCATTTTGAGTGATTAGTGGTACCAATCCAGTCATGCACGTGTGATGCATTTAAACCCGGACCCCTTAATGAAAATGATATTTCTTCTTCTTCCTTCCGCCATTTCTATCGCCATCCCAACCTCAGTGTCAGTCTGCATCGACGCTCGGCTGGGTTCGTTGGACTGGTTCGCAGATAGGGGGAGATGGTCAGAAAGAGACATTCAAAGGTAAGTTTATACTCTACTTTTTTACCTGCATGCACGGCCGGGATCGATCGAAGAAGATTAAAGACGATGGTCCTTAAAAATTTAAAATTTATATATGAGTTACATTTTTTAAATTATATATATTTTTTATTTAAAATCTATTTTTATCTCTTAAAATTTTATAAATTCTAAAATGCAGGAAGTCAAGCAGATTCCACGAGAAGCCGGCCCCCCATGCACTGTACTTGTTTAAAATAATGGACTCTGTGAAGTTGATGGATCAGTCCTTCGTTTGATAAAAATGGTGGCTGACCTTTATTTCCGTTGCTGTGATAAAGAAAATAAAATATAAATATTTAAAAGTAAAAAATAAATTTATGTAAATTAAATTTTAATAATAATCCTCAGTTCTAAAAAATAAAAGGAGGGTCTATTCTCTTAGATTTTAATTTTTTTTTGCCTTTTTGTTATAGTTGTTGTTTCTGTTAGAATTAAAATATATTCGATATGAATATAAACTCAAGATCTATATATGTTAAATCATTAAAAACAATAAAATAAATAAACTGAATGCGAAAGAGGATTTGATCTTCCAAGAAGTTAAGTTATCTCTTGCCACACAACTCTCAAAAAGAGATATGCAAGTTAACTTGGGGACCATAGCCCCTTTATATAGTTGATTTAATAACCAACTATTAAGTATTTATAATTTTGTCCGTTATCAAATTATAAATATACCTTATGGTATCTACACTTTTAATTCCATGACAATTTAATACTTATAACACATGTAACATAATTGACCACTTAATTACATGTTAAACTTTATAATAACGAGATACATTATACATATGTGTCTATTATTATTAAATTTTAATTCAACAATTTTTTGATACTTGACGAAAGACATTCGTAGGTATTAACGAACATATTCATTTATAGTTAATCTGTATCGTTTTGATTAAAATAAATCACGGATTTTAATTGTATTTCTCGATTATCAAAATTAATTTGAGCTTGTTGATGTAGGGTACTGGATTTGAACATGAAGCAACATGTTTGAAATTTTGATGAGTTAGGTTTGGCAAACATGTATCTGAGTAGATCAGATGGTACGTAGTCTCAACATGAGTCATGAGATGTCGGCAAGTGAACAGAGATCAGAGCCTGAGAAAGAAGAAACTTGGGAACTTGGTTTAAAGGCTGTGAAAAGGGAATCATCTTGTTAGTTATGTGGTGACAAGGATGCCCGGGCAACCTAGATAGCTACAACCGCCATAGACGGTGGACCCTTGGCCTATACCCTCTTGGAGTTTTGGAAAAAAACAAGACCAACACATCTGGATTTTTGATGCTTAGCAATCACACTCAGTACTTATATTTTCTACACAATTTGATTGATGGAAACAAAACAAAGAAAAATTATTAGTAAAAAACGCTTCATCATGTTATTCGTGATCTTAACTAATAAGAGACATTTATGTTATTTTTATTAAAAGTGTCTCGTTATTGCTTTTTTATATCTAAAAGGATAAGTAGTTATTTAGAAAATTTTCTAATAGGATGTGTTTTATTAGTTGTGATTACGGATGACGTGATAAGTTAATCCTTTAAAAATCCTCATTCTCATACCTTTATTTGTGTCTCTGTTTCAAATTAGAGGGTTTAGGGTTAGGGTTTACGGAATTAGTGGTAGGGTGTATTTTTTTAGGTGTATGGTTTAGGGTTTAGGATATAGAAAATAAATGTTAAGATTTAAAATTTAATTTTTTAAAAAATTTTAACAAGAGGCATGTATGGAGACATGATAAAGAAATAGAGGATTTTTACTCCCGAAAAGAATAAATTTTGTTTATTTTTGGTGTCCCTTTCTATGTCACAACACTAAAAATTAAATTTTAACTCTTAACCTAAATTTTAACTCTTATACCCTAAAAATCACACTCTACCATAATTTTCTACACCCTAATATAAAAGTTTAACTATAAACCACAACTTTTTTAACAAGTATCAATGATTTTATGTCTTATGTATTTTTTAATTATATTTATTTTATTGGTATTACATATGATATAAAATAATCAATGAAATATATAAAAATATGTATACAAAGTATACGAAAAATTATACGGTGAACACTGTTCACCACGTCATTCATGGTCCCAAACAATCAGGACCGTTGATCTTAATTTTTTCCAAGTGAATCATCACCTCTTTCCTACATAGACTTAGTGGATGGGTAGTTATTAGGTGGTTATTTAAAGATCAACGGTCTTAATTGCTTGGACCATGAATGACGTGTAGAACAAGGTTTACTGTATAATCTCTCAAAGTATACAAATACAATTCGTATTTGGTATATATAAAATGCATGCACCTCCAATTATTCAGTATAAATTAACGTCTTCCCTCAACCATGGATGACCCATCTCCCATCTCTTGATCTCAGCATTTCTCATTTGCAGCAATCTGTTCTCTTTCGGCTAGAATTTTTCAGTGCCAAAATGAGATCATCAAAGCGTTGCCCTCGAGTCAGAAGAAAGGTTCTGGTCATGAGAGGAAGAAACACCCGAAGAAATGGCACTGCTGCTGCTGAGTCTGTAAGAATATCCGTTGAAAGAAAGCTTCTGCAGCTGCAAAGGATGCTCCCATCTGCTAGTTCTGAGGTTAATGCAGAAACATTGTTTCAAAGGACTGCTGAGTATATTTTCCTGCTTGAAGCTAAACTGAGTCTGCTTCACAGTTTATCTGCTTTTTATGGAGTCTAGTCCAGCAGCAGCAGCAACCATTTGTATTGAGTTCTGGGGTTTTACAGTCTACAGATGTAAATGATCAAGTGAATGTCTTCTATAATATGTATTTGTTCATGTTTGTGGTTCAATTCTTTAATAAAAAAATTAATAAAACTCGGATAATCTTTAGTGGTCACCACTCACCAGCTCTGTCTGCATAAATGGCCTGGAAATGGCCTAAAGGAATGAAAATGCCTAACATCTAACCTGATTCATCTCCATGTACTCCCCATCACAACTTGCCGGCCTCGGATTACCGAGCTGCCCTATCGACATTAAATTTAAAACATTCAGAAGCGTGGGGAATCAGCGGTACATAATGGTCCACCATCAATCTTCCGATAAGCGACCGGAGTTCAGTACTAGCCCTGCAGCCACCGGATTAATTCGTAACCGATGTCAAAACAGTAGCATCGGAAGTAGCTTATCCGATTATGAACTTAATCATGGGAGGTTAGAGGCATTAGATTCTTTCCCTTGCACTGACAAAATGGAATTCAACAAACACATGCATATGCACCCCTAAAGTTCTTAATTACCATACACAGTCCAACATAGGCAATATAAATTTGCTAGTTCCGGCCCCTAGACAATTAAATAAACTCCATACCAACGAGTGGTTGAAAGAACAAGTGTTGTTTTTTTTCATCGACGTTTAAACGAAATTCGAATCTTGACATTATTAATATCAAATAAATTTTACTTTAATACGATTCTGATTCGAATAAGATTCCAAAAATAATTTCCAGAGACACATTTATGAAAAAGTAAACACAGTTTCAGAAACAAACACATACAAAGTCAACAACTACCAAATTAATATAGGGTGTGGTAGGGCTAAACTCAAAGCATGATTTTCATTTTTGCCTCTACAATTATTCAGTGGTTGCATCGAAATTTGCAGGAAAAAACTCAAGATATCTACAACAAATCTGAAGTAATATTTTGGGGTTCGTAATCGTTGTTTTTTCAATAATATTATCTCTAAAGTTCGATACTTTATGTTACTATTGTATTTAATACTTATCGATTATCGTGATATTTCAGACAAAAATTCGTGTGTCATCCACAAACATCATTATCTATATCTAACGATGACTTAGGGAATGGACAAGAGAATGCATGGTGTGTTACGAGAGGGAATCTGGCTATCATCGTCATAACAACTCATTCTTCAATCATATTTGGCGTCCAAACAATGCCTCTTGTTTTGTCTGTGTTAGGTTTCTGGTAATTAAGCTCTTGATTTCCGACAAACACATAACATCTAACATGAGTATGAACAAACCAAGTCTAATCAGATTCAAGGCCATGATTTTATTTGAATAATCAAGTTATTATATATGATTTTTTTACTTAATTTATCCAAATTTATCATTTTTTTATAATTAATGTTGGACTTGGTTCGAAATCCGGACAAGGGTTGTCAATCATTGAGACAATGAAGCTCTTTGCATGTCCAAATTTACTGATATCACAAATATTAAGAAGATATTTTTTGGCCTCAATTGTTTTTTTCAAAAAATATTTTAGTTTTAAATTTTCTTTCCTTTATTTAACCTTTTTATTTTAGTGGGAAATCTTTAAATTTTTTAAAAATTATGAATTTAGAGAAAAATATCACATATACCGTCAGCAGAAACAAAAAGTTTTTATAAATGTTTTATTTTTAGGGTATAAAAATCCAGTTTATAGTTTATGAATTTGTGTGTAGGGAGAGATTATTAGGTAAACCCTGTTCACTACGTCATTCATGGTCCAAGCAATTAAGACCGTTGGTCTTTAAATAATCACCTAAATAACTACCCACCCATTAAATCCATGTAGGAAAGAGGTGATGATTCACTTGAAAAAAATTAAGATCAACGGTCTTGATTGCTTGGACCATGAATGACGTGGTGAACAAGGTTCACCTAATAATTTTTCGTGTGTAAGAGTTTAGAATTTTGAATTTAAGGCTAGAATTTAGGGTTTAGTATTAGATTTTAAAGTTTATACATTATTGTTTAGTTTTTAGATTAATATGATTAAAAATATAAATTTTAACTTATAAACTCTAAATACCCTAAACCTTAAATTTTAAGGTATTCCAGATTTTAAATTCATGTATTATACTTTAAACCCTAAAGTGTAATTAAAGATTTTAAACCCTAAAAATAGAACAAGACCATGTTTCCACAACCTTCATAAAATAATTACCCAATCTATAATTGAATTATGGCCAGTGGTCTCAGATTTTGGGGCTTTGTTCGGTGTGAGGCCTTCGTCGTTTCTCATATAGATATGACAATAGAATTCTAGGGCTCAGTTTGGGCTTTGATCCAAAAAACAAGATAAATTACTTTTATAAAGCACAAAAATCAATTATTTAGAATTTTTACTTAAATATAGCTTTTAAGGGTTTTTTTCTTCTTAAATTATGATAAATGTTAGATTATTTTTTAATTTATAGTATTTTTTATTGTATTATGGTAGTCCAATTTAAAAAATCTGATTTTGAACAGTAATCTGATTTTGTACTTTTAAATTAATGTTTAAAGTTGGATTTTAAAAAAATTCAACTTTCATAATACCGTAACAAATGTTATAAATTGAGAAATAATATGACATGTACAATATTTTAGAGAGAAAAATCTGGGTAAAAATCTTCTACCTCTGCCTTCAAACATCTTCCTACTGAAAATTTAAAAAAAATGATTTTTAAACCCGAATCTTACTTTATATAGTATAAACCCTAAACATTACATCCTAAAAAATATATCATATCTCTAATTCTCTAAACACTAACCACAATCTCTAACCTTAAACCTCTAATTTAAAATCAATGCATGAATAGAAACATGAAAAATAGATAAACGATTTGCACCCGAAAATTTTTTCATATTCTTCAACTATTTTTCTTTAAGAAAAATCAAGATTCCTTTTGTTACAATATATAAACCATTAGAAATACAAGCATCACAATTACTTGTAAAGTACTAGCTCCTCACATGAGTGTAATGAGAACCCCTTTACCCAAATCTTCAAAAGTTAACCATTTTTCTTCAATAAAGGTGACCCCATCGTTATATTTTTCATTTTTTATACAAAAAGCCACCCAACAGACTCCCCCCAATCACAATTTAATACAAAAAGTTAATGTTTAGCAAGATCATTTGAATTGTTAGTGAACATGATGCAAGGGCTTTATTCTAATCAAAGCAATAATCAAGTACAATGATGCTCTGTCCACTCAGTTTCCTTCTTAAATCAATGCTAAACTTCAATGACATGCATCATGCATGTCTACTTCCTTTTTATCTATGTTGGCTCCACATGCATGCTTAGGCTATGATGTCTCACCTTTCTTGTATCATTTTTTTTTCAGTATTTGATCCTTTCAATCTAATCCTTCATCATGCTTAGCTTCAACATATGGTGTTGATTTAAAGAGGGAAAAGGAAGAGGGAATGTTTGGTTCAACTTTTTCGATACAGATTTATACACAAATTGTCTATCGAACTAAGGCTTAAGGGGTACTTTTAATTCTCCAGTAATCCCGAATAATCGACACGTGCCACCGTTTTAGTGGTCCGTGTTATGTGATACTTCAAAATTTAACAAAAAAGTTTAGGGGTTAATTTGACAAAATTTATCATATCTGTTCCATCCATTGGCTCTACAGTGCTTAGCATGTGTAGTTTTCTTGTTTTGAATCTTTTTGAGGACACTTCCCCCACCCAATCACAATCTGATTATCTCTAGAAATTCTCATAATTCCTAGTAGGCCCCCTTTTGTTTGCAGCTCCTCAATGTTTATGCTGTTGTGGAACATTTAGTTAGCCTTTCCAACTGTTACACCCCATCTGTCTGGTTTTTCTTTTTCACAAACTTTTTCTGTCTGCAAGAGAGGACAAGAACAAGCTGGATTTCCTAACCCTCGTGCCTTCTTTCGTATCCTAACCTATGTTGTTCCGACTCTTCATTTTTATTGAGGTATTCGTACCCGAAACTTCTTAACACAGATACATGAAAATGTACATGAAGAAAACTTTTAAATCTGACCATAGGATTATAGAATACATATTCGTATCTGACATTCACAGTCTCACCTAACTCGAGTACCATAGGTATTAACATGTATATGATGTCCATGGTTGATTTGATGTTATTAACCATCAACGGTAATGATACAAGGATGCATCTGAACCATGTTTAATGAGCCCACATCAGAGTATTAAGGTGATGCTGATTTAGCCTATATATGCTTAATGTGAAGAGAGTTGTTTATATTGACTACCCTTTTTAAGCATTCTCTGTAAGTCCATTCCTTGGATATTTCCTTCATAGTCCTAATTGCATGGATTGCAATTCCATTCCATCGCCTTCTGAGGCATGTCCGGAGACGATGGACTTTCTTTCTCGTGCTTGGTGTGACTTTGCAGTTCAAGCTCTGCAACCTGAGGTGCATGATAAATCGATTGTCATCGTAGACAATCCGATCAATACATTTGAGAGTGATTCCCCGATGTCATTCACGGTGAGTATCGAACACTGAACTACAATACATAAGATGTTCTACTTGCATACACTGTGAAATTGAATTCAAGCTTTTGTAAATCTCAGAGGATGGAGAAAAGTACAAAGATTGATGCTACTGATTTCAAGTCTTCTTTGCCACCATGGAAATCAAATGATGTGAAGGTAACATCTATGGTACTGCTCCATTAATGTAATGTACGTTCCGGCGCTAATCGTCGAAAGTCCTAACTCGTTTTATTTTTTTTTCTATGTTCAGTCATGGATATGGATGCAACAAGCTATGCATCCGGAACTGAATTATAGCAGCTGTTTCCGAAAGAAATGGGTAGGTACCTTGTGGTTCACGTACCATCTTAATTTGCACCTGTTCAGTTTCGAAAAATAAGAACATTAAATGACTTGTCGTCGATATGCTCAGATTCCGTGGAAGATAGTCCCCTTCAAGGGCATTTCAATCAAGAAATGGTTGAAGGAGATTAAAGCAAAGAAGAAGGAAGAAGATAGACTACAAAGAGCTGAAGTGCACGCAGCAATGTCGGTAGCAGGGCTAGCAGCAGCACTGGCTGCGATTGCAGCTGAGAACTCGCAACGGAACGATTGTAACCCGACCAAGGAGGCTGCAATAGCCTCAGCAGCAGCTCTGGTTGCTGCACAATGCGCCAAAGTGGCAGAAGCTATGGGGGCTAAGAAGGAGCAGCTTGGCAGTGTTATAGGTTCGGCCATGAGTGGTACAAGTGCAACTGATATCTTAACACTAACAGCTTCAGCTAATACATGTAAGTGTAAACATCTTTAACATGTCTGATTTCCGATCGTCGTCTGCGATCATTCGTAATTAGTTCAAAAAGAAATAACACTCGATCTTAATCTGATAATTCTTATAGCATTGAGAGGAGCTGCTACACTTAAAGCAAGAACAGGATGCAAGAACAAATTCAATAGTGGTGCGCCAATCCTTCCAATTGAGGACACCGATGATTTAGCGTTCGAGTTCGAGAAGTGTAGGTCCATGCTATCGAAGGGCTCCGAGCTAGGAGTAGAAACACCAGATGGTTAGTAAATTTCTTTTTTTCAAAAGAAAAACATAAAAGAACCATCAAAATTCAATATTCAAACTCCATTAGACTCCTGACAAATAAAGATTTCGAGTTTGAGTCCTAACACCGATTTCTCGACAGGGAAATACAAGGTCAGATCAGTGTCCATTGTACTAGATGGTGAATCAAAGGTCAGACACAGTGAAGTGAAACCTTACCGCCTTACTCAACAATAATTAAATTCCCTAAATCAAATAATTAGTTTATTATGGCATATATTTTTCAGGTCATTCTTAAACTAAGGAAGCTCAGCCTGTTAAAAAGCAAGAAAGAATGTAAGTCTCACACTCTCATCATTCTCCTCTTTTTGACAAGGAAATTGGATCAAAATCTGGATTCTACAATTCAGGCATCATCCTGGACCTGCATGCCGAGTTGTACAGAGATCCCGAAGTCGACGATATGACCGACACATGCTACCTAATCGTGTTAACGACGAGTTCGGGGACAATTAAGCTAGACATGGTGGATGATTACCAGTGTTATAAGACATGGGCAACCACCATTAATCACATGCTCATGCTGTCTACTTCTTTTACCAAATATCAGCTTCAGTTCCACAAGAACTGATGTTACAATGTTTTCTGTTATTCGCTGAATGTATCGATTTATTTCGAATACTTTGTTATAGTATTGTATATTTATTTTACATTGTAATAAATGTTTGTTTGACATAAGTACATGGAACTTTTCATTCGATTTTGTGCTACAAGAAATTGAAGCTTACAGTCGTACTGATACACCATGGGAGTCTGCAAGTTCCTGAGAACATAAGAGTTATTTGCAGTGAAAATCTTACGAACTTCACTTTTTTCCCTCAACACTAGGTGGAACATCCTTGTCCATTGTCCCCTTTGATTCATGGACAAGAAGCAAGCTTTTCTCATGGTAATAAGAGAAGCCTTAGAAAAGCTTTGGAGCTTGTAACTTGGATGTTTCCTAATGGAATTTATAGACAACAAAGCATGGTGCACTTACCTTAGAGCTGTTCAAATGTTTTACTTGTAACCATATGATTAACATACATGGCATGTTGTTCGAATCATTGAGACCTATCAACCAGCAAAGCAATAACCCCCCAATAAAGCTTTGTTCTTTTGCAGATGACCCATGCATCTGTTTCTGCATGAAGTTTGCTGGACATTCTCCTGGGGGCTTGAATCTTGACACCTTATGAACATTGAAAAGACAATTTCTTAACTTCACTGCACTAACTGATCCAGAACAATGGTGGATTTGATGATACCCATAATGTGCATGGATTTCGTAGAATATATGTGGCCCTTCCTTGGCATATATTTTTCCCCTATGGGGGTAATCAAAGCAGCAAGTGGAGCATGCTTATCCTACCCACCAACAAGAGATTGATTGAATGCAGATCTAAAGGACCAACTATATAACTTTATTAGGAGAGAAATATCTGTATGTCTGTATAATTAAATTTTCTTCTAGATTCTGTACCGACGGCTTATACTGTCACCATGGTTCAGAGTGTAAATTATTTTACATTAAGTTTGAGAAACAAAACTTGGGACTAATAACCTAATCTATCTAGTTTACAAAGTCTCTTTGTAAGTCTTCTTTTCCCCAATTTACTTATAAGTCTCATATACTATAGGTTAAATATAGAATATGCATATTCCAACATTGTTGTCATGGTGTTGATCATGGCAATTGGTCATGCAGGAAGTATTCCTTCAACAAGTATTTAGCCAGATTTACCCTAATACAGAAGATCATGCAAAAATTTACAGAAAAAAAGAGTACATAAATTTCATTACAGTAAAGCTCAGGAGGAATAGACTTAGAAAACGAAGATGAAAGGATCGATAAGATGAAACAAAAGAAAATAAGTACAAAAGTCTTGCAAGGTCAAGAAAAAATAAAAATAAAATAAACTTGAAAAGCTCAGCAAGGATAGCACCCTTGATAACATGTTGGTATCATATTAGTCTGATACATCTCAAGGAGGCGTACAGGGATCGGTACAGGCACCAAGGAAACGACCTCCTGAACCAGAACCATCATCAGAGAGCATGAGAAAGAAAGAAATGATAATACTAAGAAGAAAGAGACGGTGGGTTGAGGAGATATATAGGATTTATATAGTGAAAAGAAAGATATGAAATAAATGATCTGCAGAAGGTTCTGACATTCCAAAAATACGTTTGGTTCCCAGCAAAGGGTCAAAAGAAAAAGATGGCTCAGCTGACCCTTCTGGTGTGGACCCAAAAGAGTATCAGAAAGTAGTAAATCTGCTTAACCAGTCTTACCATTTGCAGTCATAAGCAGGAGAAAATATTATGTATTTTTATAGTTTCATACTGAGAAGTCAAGTCTAACACAAGCATTATCTACTGTTTAAAATGGTGACTGATTTGAGAGAAGGAGGGGGAAGGGAAGAACAGGGAATAGCAGTGTACAAGAAAGGTGACTAAACTTAACAATCACTAATATAAGAAGCAGCTGTTTCTCTCTGCAATTCTGTCTCTCTCATCTGTTTTCACATCTTTTAGCTTCTCAGTTACGTTATTTTGGAAGAGAGCATGCATGGGAACTTGGATTTTAAAACTTCTCTTCTCTTAAAGCTATGAATAATACAAGGTTCCGAACAAATACGACCTTACTGTTCTTTCTAGTCTCTATTTCCTCGTCAAATTACCGATAAATTATATAAATGGTCCGTAATTATATGATGTTTTTTTATTGATTTCATAACTATAAAAAGTAAAAAAAAAATATCACGATCTAAATAAAATAACAAATTGATTTGGTGTTACTAAAAAATCAACGACTGATAATTTGCCCGTTAACAAAGAATTATTATAATACATTTAATTTTTCACATTTACATACTCAATTTAGTCTTAAATTTAATAAATTTAGTCATTTTTACTCATTATATCAATTTAATTTTTTTATTTAATTTTTTACTCCGATATCATCTCCCTGTTATGATGACCCTCCATTCCATTCTACGATCATTTTAATCTATTTTTCTCGCTTGTTTAATCAACCCAATTTGATGTAACGAATAAATAAAGAATATTAAATTCATTATTTTTTATCGATAATTAGTTAGTTTAGTGAAATAAGGTGTTAGGTTCTATAAGTATAGTACAAGGTTTAAATTATATATGCAATTCACCTTAAATTATTCCCTGATGTACATGATCTCTGTAAAAAAAACGAGACGCATGGGTTGCAAATTGCAATGAATACGTTGAAAAAGAAGCATGATAAGATCACAGTGATGGTCTGTCTTTTTCTCGCACTTTCCTTTCCTATGCAAGTTTTCAAGACCCTCTTCAAACAATCTCTGGTCACCAAAACCCTTAATAATTCTTTGTCAGAGAGTCTTCACCATCATTTTAATTGCACAGCGCTGTTCTATTTTTGTATCTTTCCCACATGCATTTGCATTTGCATGTATATGATGACGAGAGTATGGCAGCAGGTCTGCCAACCCACTTAATGGAAATAGCTAGCAATTTAAGTGCCTTACTGCTGATGAGAGAGTGGTTCAAAGTTTTTCAGACAACCCTGAATGCTAAGTAATCAGACCAGGTCCAGAACGTAAAACGAACAAGAGTTCATGTGTTTTGAGGTTGTAACAGTGGCGTTGGAATGACTTATGAACACACAGAAACCAATGTTAGATCGACTGGCAAAGAAGATCTCTTGGAGTTGTGGTTTGGTTTATTTTATTTGGTGATTAAAGGAAAGAAAATAGAAAGTGTGGTATCACGGGGCACTGCGTCTGCGTTTGGAAACTAGGGTTTTATAGGCATGGATCCATTCTTGCAGGCTGGCAAGGAAAATATATACTCCGCCATGGGAAACTAGGTTTTCTTGTCCTGGTGTTGGCTGTTAGCTGATAGCCGATACTTGATTTACGTTAGTCTTCTGTTTCCCTGCAACTTTTCCTGGTCGACGAATCTTTCATGGCACATCCCTGTCCCTGGCTTTTCCTCTTTGTAATCATCACAACCTTTAGGATGGGACAAGTCATGCTTTCTCTCTCAAAAACTTACTAGTATTTGGGATTTTCATTTTTGTCTCGAATAAGATAGCCTGCGTTGCTTCAAACTTGAAAGAAGCAACAGCAAAGATTGAAAAGCATAATGCTAGCTGCTGTGCCCCATCAAAATCCGCTAGGCTTCTTCGGAATAAGCATGAACCAGGATTTAGATTGAGAGGCTAAAACATATATATATTTAAAAATAAAAAGATAAATTTATAAGAAAAACAATTTTAAGAAAATTTAAATAAAGGAATAAAAGTGAAAAAAATTTGAAGGTGAGGGGTTCCCCATCCCATGTAGTTTCATCCCTGGTCGTTAAGGCATCTTATTTGTATTCACATCTTATTTATCATTTATATTATAATTTTTTTATATTTTTAAAATATATATTTAAAATAAATATTTTATCTATTTAAAAATATTTTTTTTATAAAAATCAAATAATCTAAAACGATTTTTTAAAACCACATTTCAAAAATACTTTTTTGTATTTTTTAAAAAGCAATGAAAAACACAATTAAAATTTTTGAAAATTTTAAATTTTGTCCATAAAATTTTTAACCTTCAAGATTTTTAAAATTTTATATTAAGCTTCAAAATTTTGAATATTTTGAATTATTTTATTTTTAAAATTTTTAAAAAATTTATGTTAAATCTCTCAAAATTATTTAAATATTGATCAATTCCTAATTTAAAAAATTCGTTTGAGCTTCTATTTTCTTTAAAAAAATAAGTTAATCCTCTTAAATTTTTAGTCCAAGTTTCGTCACTAAATATACTAATATCTTTATATGTCATTTTATTTTGTTCAAGTGATAAAACAAATATCAATTAATTATATTAAACACTTTTATATAATTAATTAATATAATTCATTAATCAAATCAATTAATGCTATCGACTATGACTAACATAATCTGTTATCACTATCCACTAATTACTAAACAAATATAAAATATATAATATTATACAATTAAAAAACACTATAATTTAAAATACATTCATATATGTCAACGATTTATTATTCGAATGAGATAAGAAATTAAATCTTTTAAAAAAGTTCAGAAATTCTAATTATGAACTTGTGAATAGAACAAATTAGGTTCAGAAAATCTTCCTATCACACGTTAACACCCATATATTTACATAAATAAATGTAAAACTACATTTTCCAACTAATAACACTCTCTCCGATCCGAGAAATTATATTATTGGATAAGTCCTACCACGTATCTATGGACCAACCATTAAAAATCACCCATCTCATCAAATTTTTTGTGTCATATTTTTTCTTAAATGAATCTTCACTTGAAAAAACTAATTTTAAAATGAATTAATAGTAAATATATGAGTGAAGATTCACTTAAAAAAATAACATAAAAAAATAACGAGAATAATGATTTGTAATATTCGAATTTCGTCCGGGTTCGAATATATAATAAGACCACAAATAAATATTAAATATAAATATAATATATAAATAAGATTACATAAATAAATGAATAAAAAATAAAAAATAATAAAATAAAGTATATGAATTAGTTACTTAAAAAAATATATAATAAAATATATAATAATATAAAAAAGAAAACTCCATTGAACTAACTTTAATTATAATAATAAAAAATGAAAATGGACCCCACGTTGGTTGTCTTTGCTTGGTCCACTTTGAAGAAACTGCAGGGAACCGTCCTTGCTTTCAGGATTTTAGGAGCATTTTCTTTGATTCGAACAGAGGATGGGAGGGGAGGTCCGGTTGGCTTTTCTCTCCAGGCACGAGTACAACAACGGATGGGGGGTTGATTCATATTTTTTTTTGAGGACTAAAAACGAAGAAAAACAGTGAAAGACATTCGGCAGTGGTGGGGGAAAGCTACATGACAAAACCTAATCAAAAGAGAGGGGGATCACCATCACACAATCGAAAACCATTGCAGAAAATGAAGACCTCGTGATTGTTTTAACTCGTGCTTACGAGGTTAGTTCCTTAAAATGTTGCCTCCTTTTTGCATTGGCATGGAAAATCATGCTTTGATAAATGGATTTCATGTTTATATGGTTCAATGAAATACTGACTTGCATTGGAAATCATTAAAAATAATAATACTTGATAATTCCAACAATCATGATAATTTACGATATTGTTAATTTATTGTTCAGGTCCAACAATTATATGTAAAGAGGTAAGATTAAACATACGTACAAAATTTACTTGCTTACAGGTTTTTTAAAATCCATATAAAATATTTATTAGGGATCACTTAATTTTCACGTAGATTAATTAAAATTAGAGCCTCTTTAGGATTAGTCATTTTAATTAAATAATTAATTAAATAGGGAGATAATTTAGTAACGATGGCGTTCTAATCTTATACCTTGGATACACTAAGTGGTCAGTATTATGAAATGACATTATGTTTGGCCAAGAGTGTACTTCGATATCGTATTCGGCGCGTCATCAAAACGTAGAAAATGATAAATAACTTAAGGTTAGAATTTAATAAAATTAATTAGGTAAAGATTAGTAGCACCAATAGAATTATTAATTTTGTTTGGTGTCGAAATGGTAGTGTCCGAGCATTCGGATGTTATCATAATACACCCGCTGAAATTAATAATTTAATAGGGTTTAATTATTTAATTGATGAAGCCTTTTTAGGTTAGAACTTAAAATTGACAAGATAATAATCGGTCATGCATTTAAAACCTTTTGGGTCAAAATTTATATTTCTTTAAATACGAGTCAAGGTTTCCTATTTTAGGACGTCTTATCCAAAGCTCGTATTTAAAAGAAATGTATCTTTTTATCTAAAAGGATATTCTTATTCGAGCGATATTTATTTGCCAATGACGAATTAAATTAATATTATTATTCGCAATACCAAAATGTCACGTGTAATTAAAAGGTACCGATTTTCGGGCGCTCGTAAAGGTCGTCCTTACGCGTAACCGACTCCCGAATCCAAATATTTTTAATGAATCTCTGGTTTGTTTTATGGTGTCTGACCTACCAAAATGGCCAGTAGCGACTCCAAATTAATTTTAAAAATTCAAATGTTTTTTTATAAAATTCTGGTTTTCGTAATTAAAAACGATAAAACTCGATTTTCTAAAATCAACTCGCCAAGCTATTTTTCACACTTTTCGGTTTTGAAACGGCCGCGACATAATTTTTAATGATTGATCCTATAAATAACGTGATGGGACTTACCGTGATATAATTTCTCGTCCGATCCATGCAAAAGCTTCAATTAGCCTTTTTCAGTTACGTGATTTACGAGTCCTCTACAACAAACAACGGTTGAAAATATACTCCAACAACGGTTGAAAATATACTCCTTTTAACGGTTTTTCAGAATAATTACTATAAAAACCAACTTCCATCTCTTTCTCCATTGCTCCCGTTCTTTTGTTTTTGTTGGATAAAAATATTATTTTTATCTAACATAAAAAAGTTAAAAAAAAAATAAAATATGTCTTCCCCGAATTCTCCAGGGGAGTCATGGTCGACAGCATCATCGATCATATCAGCAGGGCTAGCCCGTTCTTCTTCCATGATGGGATCAATAAGATCCTACGGCTTGACCAGTTTGGCCTCAATTAGGGTCAACAAGGAAGCCCTACGAGTTAAGCTTTTGATCCCTCAGCACATCCGCCTTGCCATGGCGGAGTCCATTAAGAATAAAGACGTCGACGCCGGTGACCAACATTTCCAATTACTTACCTCCGAAACTATAACCTCCCCTGAATCCCCCATGATCGTTTTTGTTAACTCCCGTAGCGGAGGTCGTCAGGGACCGGAGCTTAAAGAACGTCTCCTTGAGTTATTGAGCGAAGAGCAGGTGTTTTTTTAATAGCCGATCCGATTCGAATTATATTTGAAACCTTTGGTCTCTTCTGGTTGGTTTTTTATGGTTTATATAGTACAACTCCTAATATGTGATAAATGTAGATATTAGACCTCCAAGAGATGGCCCCTAATGATTTTGTACGGTATGGACTGGGTTGCCTTGAGAAGCACGCTAACAATGGAGACGTTTGTGCCAAAGAGATACGTGAGAAAATTAGAGTTGTGGTATGTTTAACTGTCTATTTATGGCCATGGATTTGCTCATAAACAGAAGTCTATGATTTTGATGATTGTGTATGAATGAGCAGGTTGCCGGAGGTGATGGCACGGTTGGTTGGGTACTCGGATGTCTCGGAGAACTTTATAACATGAATCGGGAGCCAGTCCCTCCCACGGCTATCATTCCACTCGGTACAGGCAATGATTTGGCTCGAAGTTTCGGTTGGGTAAGATATTCGTTACAGGATTTGATGTCGTCTTCTGTTTGATTCTATTACTTTCTTGATTCGTGCTCGGGGATGTTCGATACAGGTAAGTTCGATTCCTTTCTCCTGGAAATCACTGAGTAAAAGAATCTTGCATAGAGCAGCAAATGGTCCAATTTGCCGTCTAGATAGGTAAGCATGCATACACTCATTCCATGATAGCTACATTGCAGCTATATCAGTACTTGTTTCTTTGATGACACAGTTGGCAAGTGAAGTTGGAAATGCCCGCCAGCAAAGCTGTTGATCTTCCCCATACTTTGAAGCATATAGAAGTTCCTGAGGTTGATCAGGTAGTGAATCTCTCTGCTTTGAATCCTCTGTTTAGACATCGATGTTAATCGATCGTACTTCGAAAGTTGAAGCTTTTATGAACTTTGGTGAAATGTATATGCAGCCTGGTCTGCTATCTATTGACATGGAAATTTTACATTAGTGTTTTTTTTTTTTTTTTTAATTCTGATTTTGTTCGATAGCGATTTAGTGATCTTCTTTGTGACTGCAGAATCCGGAGTCCGATGACGAGGCTCCTGTGAAGTTGAAATGCTATGAAGGAGTATTCTACAATTACTTTAGCATAGGTATATATGGTTTACCTGTGTGATTTCATACATGTGGAAACTCAATTGCTTATATTGTTTTTCCATTTACTGTTATTCAGGAATGGATGCACAGGTTGCTTATGGATTCCATAGTCTCCGTAACGAGAAACCTCACCTTGCACAAGGTCCATTATCGAATAAGGTAATCGGATTTCTTTCACTCATCCGACTCCCAATTACAGAAACCTCATCTTTGCCTCTGGTTTGCTTTGGTAAAACTAAAAACTACGGTGAAACCTATCCATCCTTTGTGGCAGATTATCTACTCGACTTACGGTTGCTCTCAAGGTTGGTTTGTAACACCTTGCGCGTCTGATCCGAGTTTAAGGTGAGATATGACACATCTGTAGCCTGCATCTCATCCTACAATGGACATAAACATCATCTAAATAATGACCATACGCGTCCATGTCTCGTGTGTAGGTATATAACAACCGTCCTTTCGATGTTTTAACACGTTTGGAAATATTTCTACATGCAGGGGACTCAAGAACATTGTAAGGATACATATACAGAAGGTAAATTCCACAGAATGGGTGCAGGTGCCAATACCTAAAAGGTACATTTCAAAGTATTTAGGGATACATAATTGTCTTAAGACAGCTTATGATTCGATTACCCTCTAATATTATGCCTATTTTGTTTCAGTGTGAGAGCAATTGTTGCTTTAAATCTTCATAATTATGGAAGTGGAAGAAATCCATGGGGTAAATTAAGACAAGAGTATCTGGAAAAGGTATATTACATTTCTCAGGTTACTTGAACACTAAGCTTATCTAGTGGCTTGATTGAATTCAATATCTAAAAGGGCCGAGTTCGAGTTTCTGTTTATTTTTTCAGAAAGGGTTCGTTGCAGCCAACGTCGATGATGGCCTCCTGGAAATCTTCGGCTTAAAGCAAGGATGGCATGCATCGTTTGTAATGGCGGATCTCATATCTGCAAAACACATTGCACAGGTATTGCAAGAGCTTGGCTCTGGTGTGCCTTGGGGAAGAAGTTATGTTACTTGAATCCTGATTTAAGTGTCTGATACGAGTATATAAATGTTTTTCAGGCTACGGCGATCAGAATGGAGCTAAGGGGAGGAGAATGGAAAGATTCGTTTATGCAGATGGATGGAGAGCCATGGAAACAAACCTTGAGCAAGAAGCATTCGACAGTTGTGGAAATTAAGAGGATGCCTTACCAGTCACTAATGATCAGTGGAGAGTGAGACTAGCCTTATCCTTAAGAACGGTGGCATCAATGGAAGGCGTGGTTGTCGATGTTTTTCCCGACGACTGGCTCCGAACACAATGAATTTAGAAACGAGAGACCAAACAACGGTGGAAAGGGTTTGATTGTTTAAGATTAGGGTGATGAGTGATGGCTTTCTCAAAGGGACCGGAGACATTTTTGGATACATTTGAAAAGATCTCGTTTAGGATGTCTTTATGTCTTTGGTTATAAATTTATTATTATTTTCATTAAAATTTACATGTACCAGTCTTGCATTGCTTCATCCACGCCCATATAGTTTAAATTTTTATAATTATCGTCATTCGTTGACGGATTAATTCCGATCAAATTGACTCTATTCAAAACATCAAGATTGAATCTTGCTTAAATAATTTTGAAAACATAATTTGTATGATATTTTAAAAATAAATAAAAAAATAACTAAAATTGAGTTTATTTATACCCCAATGTTTCATTTCCGAAAACTCTTGTGATTACTCCCATTTCTCTTGCCATGAAAACTTTTTATGCTTATTTAACAAGATTAATCCAATTACAACCAGTGTGTGTACCCACACTTTCTGACTCACCCTCATCATGCTCTTGCTTCTGCTACACAGGTGTTGTTTATAATATATTGAGTTGCATTTGGAACCTGTCAGCCAAGTTGTGTCTCGGAAAATTGTGACGTCAGAGCCTGCTAAGATACTCATTGGATTTAGATTCGAATGACAGCAGGGAACTGTTGTCGTGGGCAATCAGAGTTCTAGCTCGTCCAAATGATACCATTGTTGCCCTACATGTTCTTGGTTAGTAACTTGTCTACCATGGTTCTGGTTTATAACAGATGTAAAACTTTTACTTGTTTATTGAACTGCAGTTGGTGAGGAGCACAAGAAGAGTAAATTGGTAAGAAAAGATCAGGCAAAGTTTCGGCAGGCGAAAGCTCATGTTATATCTGTGCTCGGAGAATTTGATACGGCCTGCCGGTCTAAGCAGGTAACTGTTTTTTTAATATAAATATAATTATAGATCGTTGGTGCATCAAATATAAGTTCGTAACCCACCTTGTTCAGGTAAACTTGGAGGCGAAAATCGGAGTTGATTCGAGTGTTAAAAGGGGTCTAATTGAGGAAGCACACTTCATCTCAGCTGATTTGCTTCTTCTCCTTGGCTCTAGAAAACGTTCAAGAGAGTGAGAAATCAAACAATCCTTGGACATTTTAAGTTCAATTCTTATATTCTGTGGAGTTTATTTTTATTTTTTTCTTTGGGTTAGAATATCACATAATGTCACTGCATACTGTTTGGAGAATGCCCCCGAAGGTTGTGCAGTGGTGTCGATAGGGAAGTCGACGAAGCAGCGACTGCAAAACTTGACCCCGAAGTCGACACATGCATGTTTTGATGGTTAGTTTACTGCCAGAAACAGACTTGTATATTGTATATCAATATATTTTTTTTTCCATTTCCTTGTTTCTGAAGTTTTGTTTTTGAATATATGTAGAAACTTATCAATGGAGCAGAACATCATCTAACAAGAGTGACAACAGTGGCGATGTATCAGTCTCCCCTGTTCGAAATCCCGTTGTCTTGAAGAGTAAACTGCAAAAACCATCACCAAACTGTTCTAGATGAAATTCAAGGAGAATCGAATAGCATAGAAGATGATAGCTCTAGTTTATGGGATTCAACAATGTCTGGATCCCCTTCTCAGCCACCAAAGTTTAAAGGGGAACCATGTCCAAAGAAACAGATGTCACCTTTCAAATTTATCTCAATGGTGTTTATATCTCCACTAAGGAGAAGAAAGACCAATTTATCCAATAAAGAAACCGAGCAGCCATTGATGAAATGCTTTAGCTTTGAGGAGATCTCAAATGCTACAAACAACTTCCATCCAGGTAAAATTCAGTAAAAAATTCTACAGTTTTTACCATTTCAGTCGCTTGTTCATGAAATCAAGATGTTCAAACTCGAGATTCTTATGAATGTATCAGATAATATAGTCGGTCGAGGTGGGTATTCAGAAGTTTACAGGGGTGATCTTTCGGATGGGAGAGCTATTGCACTCAAGATGTTGGCCAGGACAACAGGGATGAAAACAAAGAGAAAGAGTTCCTCAGTGTATTGGGCATCATTGGACATGTTTGTCACCCGAATACTGCGAAATTAGTTGGCTGTTGTGTCGAAAATGGACTTTATTTGATTTTCAACTTCTCTGAGAAAGGAACTCTGGCAACTGCCTTGCATGGTAAGAAAGATCAACTTCCTAAGATAAACTGCTGCCATTTAAATTATTTTAACTGGGAAACTCCTTAGGTAAAACAAGTGTGGTACTGGATTGGCCTGTGAGATACAAGATTGCCCTTGGAGTGGCTAGAGGTCTTCATTATCTGCACAAATGTTGCAAACACCGAATCATACACCGTGACATAAAAGCCTCTAATGTCCTTCTCGGACTGGATTACGAACCGCAGGTGGATCAACCGAGGACATACAGAATTGTTTTTTGGAAAATTACAGTATATATATGAGCTCTTTATGTAATTGTTGTTTTCCTCTGTTTGTAGATCACTGATTTTGGTCTTGCCAAATGGCTCCCTAACAAATGGATTCACCATGCTGTGATCCCTATAGAGGGGACATTCGGGTACCTAGCACCGGAGTATTTCGTGCACGGTATTGTCGATGAGAAAACAGATGTTTTTGCCTTTGGGGTTCTTCTCCTCGAGATCATTACCGGTCGTCGGCCTGTGGATTCCTCCAAAAAAACCCTCCTCTTATGGGTATGAACTAGATCTGCAGGCTTCCAATAGCCCTTCTTAATGAAAACTACATACAGAAGTGGAAAATATCATAAGACATACATTAGTATTGACATGATTCTTTTTCATGTATAGGCAAAGCCTCTTATGGAAACTGGGAACATCAATGAACTACCCGATCCGAAGCTGAAAGGCAGATACGATGAGGATCAAATGCATAGATCAGTTCTAACAGATAGCTATTGTCTCCGGTAATCAGCGGTATGGCGTCCATTGATGAGCGAGGTACTCAAAATACGTGTATGGTAGCATTCCATCGACGACGATATTAAATGCTTTCATTTTCCAGGTCCTGGACCTTCTAATGTCTGGCCATGACTCTAATGTTGCAAAGAGCTGGAGGATGCCAAAGTTTACCTCCGATAAGTTGGACGATTACTCGATGGTCTTCGGATACGATGTCCCGACGGACATTTCTCTGGAGGATTTCTTATGAGTCAGTCCACACCACTGTTTGCAGATACATTTAAACATTTGCTAGGGGCTCTTATGTTGATTATTGAGACATCCCATTACACAACTGTTCTTTCTGTTACAATGAAGCAATATTTAAATTTTCGATATAAATATACAGATAAACATCTTTGACCAATCGAAATTTTTTCTCTCTCGAAACGAAAATTCAAAGCCTAAAACCTTTCCTTTGACTGATCCATCTCCTCCACCACTGGAACCAAGTCAAAATTCCAAGTTCGAACTTAAAACTGAATAATAGAATCATAAAATGAGCCTTTTGCTTTCCTCTCCCTTTATGGATCTCCACTTGCCAAGTTCAATCTGCTCTTCGATTTTAATCACTTTCGAGGTTTAAATTCGACTTCGATAAATCTGGAATCTTTTTTAATTTTATATGAAATATTGATTAATTCGAATCAATCTATATCGCATACTTAATTTTAAAGATGAATCTCTCAATAAAAAATTTCAACATATATAACGCATTGAACTTAAAACCTTAAACGATATCATACTACGTACCACTTAAATCAACTCTAATGATTTATAATAGTATAAAAAATTTAACGTCTTATCACGTTAAATTAACCTGTCGTTGTCGTTAATAGTAGCTTTAAAACAATAAAGTTTTAAGGATTTTTTTGTTGGAGTTGTAATTATCTTACAACAAAATGTATAGGATGGTCCCCCACCCCTTGCCCCATGGCCTAACGCAATGGTGCCACTGTAAAGCAAAGAAAACGAAGGGACCCGTGCCCAATTTGACAGCCATCGCCCAGCAGAGTGTCGAGGAGCAGGGTTCCCCGTTGACTGGCCGAGCTTGATTTGACGGGTGATATTAGTGGATAAACACTAAACATGGTGTTAGGAGAAGTGGGATCATTGGACCACACGATGAGTACAGCGGCGCGTGAACAAGAGATAAGCATGGGCCGGTGGTGCACGTGAAGGAGATGAGGTGTCTGACCACCCTTGTCTCTCTCGATGTCTACCGCACATGCATAACACAACCAAACGCCAACTCTCAAACATTTTTCACTCTTTACGTCCCCAACATCTTTTCTTCACAAATCCCGATGAACAAAATCTATGGAAAAAACAAGGGGAAAGTAACGAATCTCTTTTATTTACGGTCTAGGACAAGAAAGAAATGGAAAACGTGCGAGACAAGGGTAAAAATACAGACCAACCGATCAATCGACTATCAACGCTTGTTAAAAAAATTATTTAAAATTTAAACGTAAAAAATTAAAATTTAGAGTTAGAATTTAAAGTTAAAGGTTCGAGTTTAAGTTTTATAATAATATGTTAAAGATTTATGTCTTAACTTATGAACCTTAAAGTCTAACCCTAAACTTTAAGTTCAAACTATAGTCCCTAAATTCTAAATCCTTAAATCCTAAAATTAGTGTACTTAAATAAACAAAAAAAATCTACTAGCGGCCTATGGTATAATTTCTCGTAATTGTTTTGAAAGGGGTTTTAATTTTTAATTATATCTATAAATTTTTTAAATAATATTAAAGTATACAAAGCAATTTGAATTTAAATATCTTAAAATAATTGTAATTCATTTTTATACCGAAATCACTTATTAGATTTATATATAAACATATATTATTTTTTAAAATTTTATTATTTTTATAATATTATGTCTTATTATAAAACAAAATAAATAAATAATCTTAAATTTTTTTCCTATGTCTTTAAACACCACTAACTTTTTTTTTCATATATTTTTAATAATATAATCTCTACTTTCCACCATATAACTAGTGGATGTGCCAATTATCTATAAAAGATTAATCTATGAAAATGAAGTAGCTTTTATCCTTTCATTATTAATTGTGTTGTGTTTCCAAGCTCTTGCATTTGTTGTAAAGACAAGGTTTGGGTTGGCTAATAGGTTAAAGGTAGTTGTACACACCCATCACTTGGCTCCCATGAGACACATGATGATTCAACACTCACTGTTTTAAAACAAAGACATAAAGCAACTTTGCCTTTGGTTTTTGTTGTAGGATTACAACATTAGAATTCCTTAAATCTGTACACGATCGATTGATCTAGCGGGATGAGACATTAGTAAGAACGGAGCTGTGTATAACAACATTTTCCAATTTTTTGGTATAATTGCCTTTTTAGTCCCTTTTAGTTTAAATATTAATTAATTAAAGATTTTTGTCCCTCTCAAATTTTAAATTTAAAGGTGTAATAGATCTTTATTCCTCCCAATATTTAATCTTAACTCCATCCCTGGATGTTAGATCGTTTAAACAAGATTAAAAATTTAAATTTTAACATTATAAATAAAAAAAACTAAATTAAAAAATTTAGTTTTAAGTTAAATTTTCACAAAATTAAATTTAAATTAATCGACTAATATATCAAATATCAGTCGATCTCTCAAAAATCTAAAAAAGAGATGAAATAAGAAGTCTCCTTTAATTTGGGTTCTAATTCATGATTGAATGTGTTGATAGAAAAATAATATCCAAGACTAGATACTATAATTTTTACCAACAATTAATTTAAAATTTAATAGTAAAATCATAACATTCAATAATATAAAAGGTTAAAATATAAAATTTTAAAAATAATAAAATGATAATCAAAATAAACTTTAATATAGTTTAACTTAAAAATATATCAATAAAATTATAATTTTTTTGATAAAATTTTAAAATTTTAAGAGCGCAAAAATAGATATCAATAAAATTATATCTTTTTCTCTGTTTGTATATTTTGTTTGTGTTAATAAATTTCAGATTATATTAAAAAAATTGTTATAAATTTGGAAAAAAAAAATTCAATTCAAATCGAATGTTTGGTTTATAACTTTAAATTGCTTCAATTTAAGTTATTTATTAATTTTATCATTAAATTTAATATTTTCTTATATATTTTAAAAGTTTATTTAGAATTTTTAGTAGTTTTATTAAATGACAAATAAAAATATTAAATGATACAACTATAACGTGATACATGGTATTAATTGATCCATAAAAACTATTAAATTTAAATATTGATAAAAAAGAGTGAAATAATAAAATTTTATAATATTAAATTTAATTGAGTGTAAAAAAAATTAAAAATTTAATTGTTTTTATTTTTATTTAAAAAACTTGAGACTTAAGATACCCTTAAACCTATTAAATCATTAAGGATAAGTGTAGTTTCTGAAAATGTGAGGGATATATTGTATTAACCTGAAAATTTATTACAAATTAGGCCTGGTTTAATTAAGGATGAACACGTAATAATTAGGAGGTGGCGATTGCATCATCCACATTCACCATACAATTTATATTAATCTCGTAGGCACGAATCATTTAACTTCGTCGGTTAGAGGAATGGGTGTTATTTCTGAAGGTTACGAATTTGAGTACCAGTAATAACAATATAATGATTGAGCGATTAATATCTAACGGTTGAGAGTATACTCCAGAACAGATCTACTGTAACTACTATAGTTGAATCAAAAAAATATTTATGTTTTAGACGTTGAGTTCTGTGGTGGATCCAAAAAAATTGAGAGTGGTACAACTCATAATATTAAAAAAAATAAGAATTAATTTATAAAATTTTTAAAAATTAAAAATAAATATGTAAAATTTAAAGAATTTAAGATGAGTCTAGACCCACCCTATACCATAACTGCATCTGCCACTATTTGAGTGTATATAATAAAACTATGATGCTCTACCTATCTTTTTCTTATTGAATTTTTTTTTTACTATGATACTTTTTTTTGAACAAGCTAATAGTGATTACAGTAGTATCTGTTATAGAATATAATCTCCACCATTTGACATTGATCGCTCAATCACTCTGTTAGCATTGTTGTTACTGTGATATTTATAATTTATTTGAGTATAGTTTTGTGTATACAATTATTAATATATGTTAGGGAGATTAATTTTTAAAATTTTAGTGGGTGAAAATTAGTGTTGGGGTCAAAATTTTTATATAATAGGATGATAATAAACTTTGAGATACAAAAATTAGCATATCACTACAATATAGATATTGTTAATCTCATACTCAAACAAATAACACATTTAAATAATTTTATTTTATATATTTAAAAAATATACTAAAAAATAAACATAGTATATTAAATATTATAAAGAAGTAAAAAAATAATTTGAAAACTCCGAAATGAAGCATAGCTGATACAATAATTTCCATCATCAACATATAAAATATCTTATTATATATCTTAAAAAATTTTCACCCCATAAACAGAAAAGGCTGTGACAGCCAAGAGTTGAGCTCGTCATCCTCATCTGTCTGCTGGGGAAACTTCCAGTAAATCTGGAAGAAAAAAAAATGGGCCAATAAGGATTCAGAAACAGATTCATAGATTGATCTTGGAGGAAAGCCGAATAAGACTGATAACCAGTTAACATCTGTCTGAAACTGAATCTGGAAATTCAACAAAGAACTCCATGGATACCTTACTTGTTTTTACATAAGAACAGAAATGAAAACACTGGATATTTTGTTCCTGCTTAACTTGGATGGATTTTTAGGGTTATTCTAGTTGATGGATAGAAATAAGTGTTGAATATTACAGGACCATGGCTAAATAAACAGACCCTTCTTCTTGTTCAGCTGTTCAAAAGGATGGGACGAGACCAAATTGGGTGTCAGGCATGAAACCGGCAGCGACAGCAGCAGAAGCCGAGTTGAAGATGTTGTCGATGTCGTTGTCCGTTGGAGTCCTTTTGGCGAAACGGCCTTTGATTCTCGGCCTGGACTCCGCATATGCCTTTCGTGAGGCGTATCGGATTGTTTTCTCGAATTTCCTGTTCTTTTTCTTCTCCCTGTACCTTAAAACTCTAGCCTCTCGGTCCATCCCGCCTGCTTGGTTACTTGTCGTGG
Organism: Abelmoschus esculentus; assembly: GCA_035048815.1. Lineage (NCBI taxonomy): Eukaryota > Viridiplantae > Streptophyta > Magnoliopsida > Malvales > Malvaceae > Abelmoschus > Abelmoschus esculentus. Next base: position 1,399,340 of record JAUCBN010000032.1, read on the forward strand.
TTGCCGACATCGGTCCGCTTGAATCGGTCATGGTTCGTCCGACTGAATAAGGCATGTCGGACAGGGAATTCCCGTCTGGGACAACTCCTACATCGAGTGACGATGAGGAAACCTGAATGTTTTATACAATTTTCCATCAGTTTACAGAGATTTATTGATTAAGTAAAGAACATGAGAATTAAAGTACTTACGCTATGGCTGATAGACCGATTTTGGAAACTGAAAGTAGGAGGCTTGGACTGACAGAACTCGATTTCGAAATAATTTTCATTGTTCATGATTTGCTTGGTCTGAACAGGAACCACGCTGTCCATAGCTGCGTGCTGATGATCATGTTGGACATGGAACATGTTCTGGTACTCGAAATCGATGAAGGGATCCATTTCGGGGAAGAACAAATCACCACCCGTTTTGACTTTGTTAGTTTCCACGGCCAGTTTCGGATTCGGCAACAACCACGAACCGGCTGCTTCTACATCCTCTTGTCCGCAGCAATCGTTAGTAGTACCAATACCATCATGTTCCATGGTCGGGACGAGGAAGCTAAAAGGCGAAAATTTGACGATTGAATCCGCCGAGTCGAAGAAAGGTTCGACAGGGACACGTTCATGGCGACTAGCAAGGGGATTAGCAGAGTGAATATCGGCATCACAAGTGACACAAAGGGCCGCAGCATCAGCCTTGCAAGTAACAGCAGCAGGTGCCTGCTCGCACACCTCGCACATCCACACCCGATCATGCCGAGCAGAACCAAGCTTGTTAGTACCAGAATGGATCCTGGAATCACAATTCAAGCACATAAAAGCCGAATCGACACGGCAAAAAATAGCCGCCGATGTCGATTTACATATGTCACATATCTTTGTAGCCATGCCCCAACCTCCCGTTAACCCCCTGACGCTCCCTATCTCGATTCCCATCCTCACAAAATCAAAGTAATTTCTCTTTGGGGTTTGGACTAAAACGTGTAATGTTGCAAATTTGCTACAAGTCTTATTTGATTTGGTTTGCCTGTGTCAGGATATCTATCTAGTGACCAGGGAGGGTGGGAAATCTTGGTGCTGACGAGTAAGTGAATGACACGTGGAGAAACATACACCATGAAAAATTATTTTTTTTCTTGTAAGAAAAAATGAGCTGTTTTTAGGACAAGATTATTTTGTGTTTTTAATAGTGTTTTGTTTTGTTGTGGGAAAGAATCAAAAGAAGACAGGTTTGTTTATTGTCTGTGCCGACGTGGAGCCCAAGTGGGGGTTGTAGGGGAAAAATTATATCATGGGTCAGTTTTACTATCTGTCTATGGGACCAATTAATAAAAACTGTCCATTTTATTAATTTTTTTATGTCATAACTTTTTCCTAAATGAAGCTTCACTTGAAAAATTAAAAAATAATGAGATGAACAGTTTTTATTGGTTGATCTATAAATAATGTGATGAGACTGACTTATGATATAATTTCTCGTTGTAGGAACCCCCACTTGCATAAAATTGAGAAGGGGCGACCGAGAAAGCCATCGCTTCAGATTTGGCAACGAATTATCCAAAGGCGTCGGACTTTCCCATACTTCGATATTTCCCCTCTTTTCATAAAGTTTAACAACAAATTAGATGTTCATAGTATACATTTTTTAGTATATTTTGATATTTATTTTTTACTACTATTTTTTCATTAACCTTTTAAATTAATATCTTATATTTATAAATAAAATAAAAATTTTTTTTATTATCATCTATCGTTGAACATCGTCTTACGTATTATATAATAAAAATCTAATAAGCCTATCCTCTCATCTTATTTATATCGTTTGGTGATTTACGTAAAAAAATAAAAATTCTCTATTAATTTATGCCTGATTGGATGATTAATTTTATTTTCTAATTTATTTTTATTAAATATTTATTATATATTTTTCTCCAACCAGGTGGTGACATGTCACCACCTGGTTGTTGAGAGTTAAAAGGACATAAATAAGATTGTATAACTTTGTGGAGGCTAGGAATTTAAACCAAGACCTCTAAGATAATAACCAACAACCAAAACACTAGGCTAGAACCATTTTATTATCATAAGTTACAACACATATTATTTACTGATCACTTTGTTGGTGAAAAGTAAAGAGTATAAAATGGAATTAACGGGATTTAAAATTCATTAGTATTCGAATTAAAATATGTGAATATTTAATATTTAAAATAAAATAATTGTATATTTAATATTCGAATAAATTTATTAAATATTTTAATTCAAATATTAAAACATTTGAATATTTTGATTCGAATATCCACTCTGAGCTTCTTCAGCATATTGAAGTCCCTCAGTGAAAATAGGAGTGTATGACTCTAGTCATCGTTGATCGATTGACTAAGTTTGTGCACTTCATTCCAGTTCAAACTACTTACCCACTTAATAAGTTAGCTCGGTTATATATCTCTGAGATTGTTCGGTTGCATGAGTACTTCTATCTATTATTTTTGATCGGGAATTGAGGTTTTTGTCAAAGTTCTGGGGTTCTCTTCATTCTACTTTGGGTACTTTGTTGAACTTCAATACTGCATATCATCCACAGAGCGATGGTTAGTCTGAGCGGGTGATTCAGATCTTAAAGGATATGATAAGATGATGTATTCTAGATTTCAGAGGTAGTTGAGAGGATTTCCTACCGCTTGCAAAGTTCGTGTACAATAACAATTATCAGGCTAGTATTACGATGGCACCTTATGAGACTCTATACAGGCGTAAGAGTCGTACCCCTATTGGTTGGATTGAGCTTAATGGGTATAGTTTATTGGGTCCAGATCTTGTTCATGAGGCTGAGCAGACTGTTAGGGTGATTCAAGATCGACTTAAGGCTACTTTTGATAGACATAAATCTTATGCTGATTTGAGGCGTAAAAATCTCGAGTTTGAGGCGGGTGATGAAGTTTCCTGAAAGTTTCTCCGTTGAGGAAGATACTTCGTTTTGGCCATAAGGGCAAGCTTAGTTTCCGTTATATTAGACCATACTGGATTATTAGATGAGCTAGACCAGTAGCTTATCAGCTTGAGTTACCGTTAGAGCTTAAGCGTATTCACGAATTGAGATGTTATTGAGTTGATCCGTCTCATGTTCTATCAATTGAGGATTTTAAGATCCGTCCAAATCTGTATTATAAGGAGGAATCGGTTGAGATCATTTCGCAGGATCAGGAAGTCCTTCGAAGTAAAACCATTAAAATAATTAAGTTTTTTTTGGCGTAATCGAGGATATGATGAGGCTACGTGGGAGCCTAAATTTGTTATCAAAGCCCAGTACTCGTATCTCTTTAATTCAAGTAAATTTCGAGGACAAAATTTCTGTAAGAGGAGATTTGTAACACCCAAATTTTCCCTCAATTCAAACCCTAATTCTAATTAAAAATCCCAAACTAAAAACCCTAGAATTTAGGGGGTTTCAGTGACTATTTCGCAATTTCCACCCCTTTCTCCGGCTTCGATTTTGATTTCATTCAATTCTTTTTTTATTATTCTCAATCGTTTATTTCCAAATCTTTTCCTTTGCAAACGAAAGCTTTTCATTGTTCTCCTTTGAATCTGTCTTTGCTTTTCAATCCGGTGTGTGGTTGGTGATGTAGATTCGGACCTTGAGTTTTTGCATCCTCCTCCTAGACGACTTTCTATTTATCAGTTTTCGGGACACGTATATGAATATTCGGTTTATTTTTTTTCGTGTACTTTCCAGTATAATGGCATAGTAGTATGTTTAATGTTTGGTTACTCGTAGATTCTACACTCGCTCGATCTAGTGCTAGAGCTGAGTCCAGTATACGTTATTCTCGACGTTGAGTGGTTTGCTTCAGGTGTGTCTCTCCCGTTATTTCTTGTTTTCCGTTGTGTGCAGATTTTGTTATTATGAATAAGCATGTTGATTGCATTAATCTTGTATTCTCTGAAAATTTAGCATAATGTTTTGCTCTGTCTTTAGATGTATATCTGATTCTGAATTTATCATGTACGCCTCTTGTTAGTATTAAGGCACGTATTCTGATTTTTTATCTGTTCATATCATGGCATGGGTTAGATTGTTTGTACGGGGAAGATCAGTGATATAATCACTTCTGTTTAGTGGCTTCACCTTCGGGTTGAGTATCCACTTTTGTTCAGTGGCTCTACCATTGGGTCAAGATTCCACCTCTGTTAGTGTGATGGAGTTAGAGTGGTTCAGGGGAACCTACTCTTCTGATGGTGTTCGGTATTGGGTGTATATCATGCATATATTACATTATCTGTTCTGTTTTGTGATCTTGTTTATCTGCATACTAAAGACACACTAGGTTCCTTAGCTTACACCCTTTCAGTTTCTGTTCCGGACACACTAAGCTCCTTAGCTTACACCCTTTCAGTCTGAAACTATAAAACTAAAATTAGTATTATACCCAAACCGTTAATTTTAATGATAAAATTACATGTTCGGAATTTTAATTGACTAAGTACCTTTAGCAAAATAACATATTCGTTATCAAACGTATAATTAAATTACTTGGTGTATATTTTACCGTATTTTTTATTAAGTATTTTTTATATGTCTAGTTATTTGCTGGTGTAATTTTTTATAATAAAATCAATTGATCAAATTTTAAGCTTAATTAGCACGAATTTTTTTAATAATCTAAAAGATGATTATAAGGTAGTATTTGTTCATATATATTCTTAACCTATAAAGGTTAAAAGACTTAATTTTATTGATCGATCAAATATTATAGTGGAATATTATCAGATACTTCTTTTATTTCAATTTGTTCTATTTATAACGTTAGAATTTGAATAATTAATTTTTTTGAATGGACCTAATATTTTTTTCCATTAGACCAACAATTAGTCGATAATAATAATACGTATTTCATACATTCTCTTGAAAATGTTGTTCCAGTAAAGGCCTAAATGCCTGAAAATTGTGTACCATGTTAGCTGAATGCTACTGGCTATGATGAATGAACTTCCGATGTAGCTTCTGCCGTAGATTCATCTTTATTATCCTGGTTAGAATTGAGATTATCTTCAACATTGTGGATCTGAGGAGGATTAGTGACAGTACTAGCAATCATCTTTACTGGACTACATCGATGTTTCATCGATGTAGTCCGACAAGGAATGGTCATAAAACTACGCCCCTTGAATTATGAGTAATGAGTCAGGAGACATGAATATAGCTGTTTGAAATCTGTATTGGATGAAGAATGATGCTCAATAGACACAATTCTGTGCTGCACATCTGTATATTCGCCTTTCGTCTTCACGATGAGAAATAGCCTTTTGCTTTATTTTCCCCGTCTTGTTTTTGTCCGGGGCTGCATGATTGGGAATAATAGTGAGCTTGCAGCTTCAATCTACACAATATTACAGTCACAATCTGTGTTAAGCTTACCATTCATTCATTAAAATACAATCGGCATCGGTATCGACCGTTTCGGATTCTTGAATTTGTGGGGAAATGTTTGATTCCTCCATCAATAGACTTGATAAGTTCTTGCAGAACTGCTGGTCATTATATATCAGCTTAGAAAATAAATCATTGTTTCAGCAAGGGTGATCTACATACAGAACTGATTATGGTACCTCTTTGTAAACTGTTAGTTCCCCTGCCGATTTCGATATCTCTACGACACAATTTTCCGGAGAAACAGCGATTACCTGACAACAAAGCATTAAGTTGTTAGACTTTTTGATGTATTGTCTTGTTACAAAGATGATCTCACTGTTGTTTACCTTGGCTGATAGGTCATAGGATGATCTGCAACATCTAGTCATCTGCTTTGCATGGATTTTCATCTGTTAAAATAAAAACTTTTTAAGACAGATTTAGTCATTGTGCTCGAAAAATTCGGAACATGAGAAGTTTGTACCTTGTAAATTGTTCATTCTTTCGACCAATAAACGAACAACCATAGATGCAGATTCTATTTTCGTTATCGTTTCATTAACTGTATGATTGGAACCAGTCTTTGTTCTGTGTCTTTTGTCATCCTATGTTAAAAGAAATGGTTTAGTTATTTTCCTAAGAATGAAGGGAAGATGTTCGTTCAATGTAGATGCCGGTTTCGATTTAACAGACTTGCCTGTCCTTCAAAGAGACCTGATAAATCGAGATCATCCGACATTGCTATCAATTTGAATGCATTTATAAAATTTGAGGCTTTGTGTGTTCTCATTTCTTCACTGTTTTCCTGTATGGTATTTCGGATTGTTATATGAAGCTATGTAATTCTTATTTTCATACTAAATCTAGCATTTTACTCAACTGTATCGAAGCCGGCGCAAACATCATCGACGTCTATTTTCTCATCGTATTCGAAGCCACAGGAAGGCACATAATCTACTTGAAACCATTCATCTTCAATGATTTCTGGAATTGTTATCCTCTGCAGTAATACAGGGAGAAATTAGTATTATCTTTATGTTCATAACATAGCCATCTCTATCACATAGACCACATTGAACTAGTATCATTTTTGGATTCGGATCAAGTATTGGAGAAATCAGCTTCCTCTGGCATCTCATAAACCATGTCGGACATGCATAGTGTGCTCTGGATATCTACACAGAATAAGGGAACTTATTGGACATGAGCCAGGTTGTTTCCCAATATGCAGATGCATACATACCTTCTTGTACAAAACCATAAGACTCCGGTCATTGAACGGTAAATAGCCGGCAAGTAGTTCGAAAAGGATGACACCACAAGACCAAGTATCAGCAGCTGCCCCATCATAGCCCTTATTTGCAATCAGCTGTTCACCAAAACATAGATTTGGACAGTCCACAGTGTACAAAAATTGAAACAGGAAGAGATGTCTCTTACCTCCGGCGCTACATAGCACGGTGAGCCGCACGTCATAGTAAGCATATCTCCGGGCTGTAATTTATCATCCAAATTTACATAACAACCGCTTGGAAGTTGGAATTATAATTAGAAACACTATCAAGTCTATATAGCTACCTTCCTCAAAGCCTCAGTCCAAAATCTGTAACTTTCAGGTTTCCCTTACAATCCAAAAGCAAATTTTCTGGCTGCATAGAAAATATTCAAACCAATCTTATTTAATAAAAATGACAGAAAATTTGGCAATTTTTTAAGTACCTTTAGATCTCTGTGATGAACTCCTTTTCTATGGCAATGGTCCACTGCATCTATTAGCTGCTGGAAAAGTTTTCTTGCTTCTGCTTCACTTAACATCTTGGCATAAGACTGGACATAGAAAGGGAAAACAGAATCAGAAATGTAGATTCCAAGGCTTGATTTACATCAAAAATTTTATTACATAAGCCTCACCAATTTGTCTGAGAGTTGACCTCCTGATATGTATTCCATTACCATGTATATCTTCGACTTCGAGCCGATAACCTATGACCAGGTCACCAGAATTCATCCACAAATGAATTCCGGTTGCGAAAATGCAGGCGGAGTAACCATATGGATAAGAACACACCTCTATTATTCTTGCAGTATTGGGGTGATGCAGGAGCTTCATTGTTCTTTATCTCTCGCTGTGCCTGAAATTCGAGCATTAATTTGTTCGTGTCAAGTCAAAGGTCATGGCATGGATAAGAACAAGACATGATACAAAAGTCATGCAAAGGGTGTGGGAAATTCGCCTGATACTTGAGATTGCTTCCCATGACCATGGCCTTATTGATAATCTTGACGGCCACGTGATGGCCGGTAGTGGTGTCTACGGCCAGCTTGACCTTGGCGAAGGCAGCTGATACTTTCCTACACTGGTTGCTGCAGGCCCCATTCACTTGTTCTTGAACTCTTTGCAGATGTTCCTTGAACTGTTTTTAATTCAAGAGCAAATTTGGGAGGTAACACGTGATTGCATCTTCTTGGCTACTTCCATGGTCGTACAAATAAACTGTTGGAACCCGGATTTCCTAGAAACAACAACCCTCTTTTAAGTGGATATATTATGATCATAGTTGTTAAATCCTTGAATTGTAGTCACTGAAACCTAGTGATTTTGCATGGAAGGGAAGATAGGAGATGTCTGGCTTACTAGTGCTATTGTGGCCGGTTGGTGAGACTTGAGAGTGTGAAACTGTGCATGCTTTGAATGGAAGTTGACCATTGTGACTTGAGTCCTACTCCCATTTTAGCCTGAATTAGACCAAATTTATATTTGCCACCAGGGTCATGTTTTATATCCTCCCAATACAATTTATTCGATTTACGACATCAGAATTCAAACTCTAACATTGTTTAAGAGATATAACACCTCACCCCGGTAAATTAACTAGTTGTTGATATCCTTAATTCAGTTTAATTACTTCTAACACCTTTTTTGTTTATTTTTAAGTTTTAATAATTTTATTTCATTCTCTTCTGACATACATTCTTGAATCTAACCATATATCCTATTGAAAAATAATCATCAGTCATAAGTATAATGTTCAAAATTAATCCTAAGCCATATCTTATTTTCTTTAACAAGATTAGATAATTGTGAAGCAGAAGCAAAGTCAATTAAAGACCCTCAACAACTGTCTCCTACAAATTTGTAGACCTTATAATTAAGCTAATAAACAAGATAACGCAAAGCTTAGGTTAGGATTTAGCATTGCCTTCCTAAGTGAAACTCAATTTTAAAGTTTGAATTCAACCCGTTTTATTTTTATTATTTATTATTAACTTAAAATAATAAATTCAAATAAAAATATTAATTTTGAAGAAAAGTAGTGTAAAAAATTTATACCATTTGTGCATCAAAATACAACACTAAAATATGTGTACTTTTCTGGGAGGCAGATGGGATTGGCAGTTTCACAGGTTCATCTATCAAATATCTTTTTAAAATATATTGACCATGAATATTAGTTTAAATCCAGATATTGTGGATGAAGTAAATAAACTAGAGCCTTTTATTCTTTTTTTGCCTAAATCCGTTTTCAAATCCGATTATTTTTAGCAGATTCAACGGATAATTCGATCCTTCGAATAGTGTAGTAGTAGTAAATAATGAAGCCACAAAATGTCAAGGAATATGCAGCAAAAGTACATCAAACAAGTGAGCAATGATATACTTGGAAGTAGAAGAAATAAATTAGAGGTATCATAGCAAAGATAAAAGAAAGCTATAAGATATAAGGAATTTATATGGACAGGTCACAAGACTTTACAATATTAACAATGTTTCCACACCAAAAGAACAAACAGAACCACAATGTTCACTCTCATGTGGGACAATTGAGCATATTACACAATAATAGTGAGTGAGTTTACCCATCGATAAAGTACCGGCAGCCGCGTTCCGGGATTAGATTAGGAAATTGTCGATCATATGGAAAACAACATCTCTTCCATCAGAATTGAACAAGTAGCTCTTTACCTGAAGAAGGTAAAATATTAATAAGTGTGTCTATGGTACTTCGATTTTTCACCTTTCTTACAATACCTATGTTCAACAAACATTCAAACATTCGAGGTAAATCATCCAAATATATATCTAACACTCACTCGGAGGTTCAGTTCGCACAAACTTGACCGAGCACATATTTCATTCATATAAACTGCACCTGCTAATACTGGACCTATACATCACCATCAAACGACTAAATCTTCAAACACTAATTGCCTCAAGTTTAATTATACAAATGCGCATTTGTATAATTGATTATTGGCATAAATGGCAGATGTCTAAAGCCTATAATTTGAAATAAGGTGTCACAACTTAAGCACAGAGAATACAACAATTCAATATTTTGTGTAAAAGAAAAAAACTGAAGCATATAGAAATATCTATTATGTTAATGAACTTGCCTGAATCGTATTATGTGCAACGTATCGTTGTTTACTTTTTTGAAAGCTTACATCAACACGTTCCCATGGCACTTGAGTGAGACCTTGAATCATCACCTCTAGAAATTAATGAGAGAATGTTCAATGACAGAAGTTTAAAAAATCAACAAGATGATATAATATTAAGTTGTATAGCGAAAGTTTCAGATACCATCGTCAAGAATGAGTAACAGCAATAAGCCACAAACCGAATAATTCCATATAAACTGTATAAAGAAATAAAGGAAAAAGAAAAACACTGCAACCAAAGATGATAGTTAAAACTATCTAATAGAGATCCTAGTCTTACATGAAGCAGGTTCCTAAAATTTTATGTTCCAATCTGCTTTAAGATAGTGCTATATGATTAAAATCTTTTAAGAATAACGTAATCAAAGAAAATGGGGAAGAAACCAAAAACTGGTTAAAAACAAAAGAACTCGTCAATGGGGAAAATTTGCAAAATGAATTAGATAATTGCAAGTAATCCGGAGGACAAGCTTTCTCATTTGTTCAGTTTTATAAACAACCTTTCAATATCGAGACCATCACTTAAGCAGTTACCAGTTCCATTAGTTGCAATGATTTTCAACCATTGACAAGATAGGCTGTAATTTCTTTCACATCCAAGCTGAGTGAAAACAATTTTTATTAATGCTTTAATAAGGAGGACACTGTACATTGTTTTGTTAATTTGCAGGCAGAAAATTATCGTTTTCAAATAACTTCGCCCTAGTGAATTACTCTTTTGTTTGTTCAAGATGATACCGAATGAACAATCTCTGTCACAAAACAAAGAGATGTACAGAAATAAAGTAATGCATGTAATATGGAACTGTTTACAAGTTTATGAGCAGAATAAAATATAGTAAGACAAAGAAAGCTCGTTCTACTCAATTTTGATATGAATCATGATTCATGAACATGATTTCTTCTAGAAGGCTACTGCAAATTAGTATCCATCTCAGTTGCGGGTTGGCTTTGTACTGTTTTTTTTCCTTTTCTAGTTTCAGCGAACACTGCAATACTGATGTCCCCACTTGCCCCACATGATTTGAACTGAGAGATATAGTTGCTGGATCTGACACCAGTTGATATAAACCTTTGGAGAATCACATCCCAAAAGTTATTATGGGTGGAGAGCCTAAGTCCATAATCCATATAAACCCCACATGGAAATCTCATACTTTACTATGAGAGTTCCAAGTCCCATCTCTTACAATTCGGCACATATCATGAAGGCTTGAAAAGGGGAAAGGAACACCCAGTTCCAGGAAGCCAAATTTGGTTCTCATACCATGAGAGAAACTAAATTATTTTATTGAATTCACTAGTGTGGAACAATGAAACAAGCCTAAGTATTTGTACACAATTACTGCCATATAAACTAGGAAACTATCTACATCCTACCGATGAGTCTTTGGTTTCCTAACTAATCAAAAAATAAAGTGAGTGTCCTCCTAAAGTTAAAGGATTTCCCCCCCTCCTCTCTAAATACAGAATCTTCCTAAAATACCATTTTGTCTTGACTGATCTCATACAATTTATCCATTCCCTGAATCTTCATAAAACAACATAACCATTCCCTGAATACTACAATTACAATTTATCTATTCCTCCTCTCCCTTTCTTCCTCTCACTATCCCTCTGATCTACCCCAAGCCAAAAGATAATATAGAAATAATAAGCTACACTATTGCCCTATTATTAAAGTGAAATACCAAAATCACTTAACTGTCATAACAATTCCCTAAAGCCTAAAAATTCTATTTGATTTCTCTTCCTCCCGCCTAAACCTTCCAAATATAAAACTTACATGCCACCAAATCACTTAACATTATGAATAAAATTGTTTTACAGAAATCTAAAGATTAGTCCAGAAGCAGAAAAGTCCCACAAACCTTCGATATCAGTTGTTTGGGCTCCAGAAATAGGGAAAGCTTGGTTCTGGATCTTCTTTGTAGTTTCCCTCTCAATATATACAACATGTGGATACTTCTCATCTACCACAAGAAGATTTGACTGAAAATATAAGATAAAGCATATTAATAAAACTAAGCAGTTATGTGAAACATAGAATTCAGAAATATAAGAATTCACTAATAAGGACCTCAGGAAGTTCATTCTGACGCCGGATTGATGATGTTCTCCAACCAACCATATCTCAGACACAAGTCAAGATAAACATAATTTTGTACAAAAAGGACAAGCATGACTTTATGAATAAACAAGATTGAAGTTAATGAGAAACTTCAACTTCAAAAAGGATACGGTCATAGTTTGCATTTGCATATGCCACGCGTCGCTTAAATGCACGTAAAGCTGATCTATATAAGTTAATGAAAATACATATTACTTGATGCATAATAATTAAGGATAAGTAATATGGCAGTTGATTAAAGGGAATCAAACAATTAATACTAACATGAATTTCAGGTCATCGCCATCATCAACCATTCTCAGAAGAAGAGGGGGTTTTCCCTCATCATTGTCAGTGAGAAATAGATGCTTTCCAGACCTTCCAGCAACCAAGTGTGCAGTCTGAGATGCTCTTTCCTCAAGAAAAGGAAGACCGCCAAGAAATGGGAGCTGCGAAACATAGACAACCCAACCATACTATTTGCAGCACAATTATTGTATACATCAAATAGATGAAACAAAGAATAGGAAGGCAATAAAACCTGTAAAGAAGTCTCTAAATTGAGAGCCAACACAGCAAATAAAATCAGGTTTTACAGTCGGCATTCAATCATCCATTCTCACTTTGCTTATTTATTAGTTATTTATGTCAAGACTCCAAGAAATGCAAAGGACACAGTAGCATCAATTGATTTACAGGAAAACCTGCTTGTATTAAGAAAAATACATGGCGCCCTCCACCTTTTCACCTTCTAAACTGTTCATTAATCTTCCCAATGTTTTCAACACCTCAAAAGAGTCCAAAAATCGCCATTTATCTTAAAACTAGTAAAAGAAAATATTTAGCAAGGAGAAATTTCTAAAAAAGGAAAAAGGGCAAGTAAAAGACCCCTATACAAAGGGCAGTCCATCTAGGATATCTTTAGGAAGAACTTTGACAGGAAACAACCTCCAAAGTGAAAATTTTACTTACAAATAGATGCTTAGCGTTTCAAATCATCAATTTCTGCTAACCTAAGTGTTTCAGATCATCAACAGGCAGAAACTGTGGACCTGGAAGGTTCATAGTCTTCTTTAGCAGTAAATAATATTTAAAGACCCATCTATATTGGGACTTTGCGGGTGAAGTTTTGGGGATGAAAAAGTGATCATTAGACTCTCACTATTATCATTATTATTGAAAAATAACAAGTAAAATAGAGAAAGTAAATCACAAGTAAACAGGCACAGACATAAAAAAGTATCGACTACAGATAACATGTAAAAGCATGCTACTTACCTGTTTATGTCCCCTTGAACCAAGATGTGGTGTAGCGAACGTTATAAAATTCATTGGTTCCAGTCCAGCAATTCTATCTTCACAAGGTTGCTCAAGGTATTGAATTGAAGATGTTATGTCCCCTAAATGTAAAGAGTTTGCATTAAGACCTGATTGACAGAACTTTGAAGAATGCTCATAGAGCCTCCCTACAGCATATCTTGCAATAAGACCACCTAAAGAGTGAGCCACAAAAGATATCTTCCGTACATCTGGCCTAAGTTCAACAACACGTAATATCTGCATCACATATTAATTGATAAGTGATATCTACCCTGAAAATTATAGCATAAATTTTCATAACAGTAACCTGGAACTTCTAACTTTTTTTGCCAAAGAAATTCTAATTAAAAACGGCCTTTTATCAATAAAAAAGCCAGGAAATAAGATGAAAAATTGTATTACCAAAATACCTCTTGTGCTAGCCTTTCACCCATCATATCAACACCATCAAATGTCAATTTTGAGTAGTTGCATTGACTGCCTGTACATGAATATCAAGTCAAAACCTCTTATATATGCATGTCAGACAAGAGATCCCAAAGAGATACAATACATGAAAAGAGATGGTATCAAAAGCCAGAAGGGATTGCTGAATAAAAGATCAGGCACAACTTTCACAGAAAAATGACTTAAGAAACAAACTGGTCTTACTTATTGAGCATGGAGCAAGTTCAGTCTAATCTGCTAAGGAACTACTGGAAATTATTTATCCAAACTTGCTTGTCACGTTGAGCTTGTGCAGTGTTAAGAAAGACACTATCATTCCTTTAGTATCACTTTCATCCAAATCTATCCAACTTTTTCCATGTAATTTTCTAATCTTTTCAATGCAGTGAATGATGATATTAACGGACTTTTGGCTTATTCAAATTCCATCTATTTCTATTATATAATAAATATTCAATAAGTTGGCAATTGAATGAAAAAAAAAAAACTCCCTCGAATAGCCGCAGTCCATGAAGTTAGCAAATGATGGACAAGCTGGAAGTGATGAACATCAATTTACCAGCTTCAGCAAGAGTGTTAACAGCTCACCAATTCATTAGTTTCTAGATTTCTAGATGCTGGTTTAGGGATTTTTCTTCTTGATTCTTTAGGATTGTTTCCTGATTTCTTGCTACCTAGTACCTTATAATTTACCAGATCCCAAGCTTTAGAACAAGATAGTTTCTTGCTATAACTAGCCCATAATTTCTCAATAAAATATAACTGAAAATTTATTTCCGTTCTCTGTTTATAGAAATTCCTTCTATTCTCAGTTCTTTTCACATAATCCGGTCCAAAACGGATTGGCACTACTTTGGAAAAAGTATGTTTTATTTTGTTACGTAAAGCTCTGTGACCTAAGTTTTCATCCTAAAACCTCATTTCTGTCCTTGACCTTCTGTCTTAAAACCACACAAATTACACACACAGAAAAGTTTAGGAATTTGATTAGCTCCATCAAGTTATCAATGACTCAACAGGCACAGTAGCAGAAAAGAAGGGAGATGAAGCAAAAGAAAAGACTTACGGTGCACTATTACTTTGTCTGGTAGCTTCTTCACAAACTGTTCTGCAGCAAATCTCCAATCAGCAGCACTATAAAAACAGATAAAATTGTTGTGATATTTTATTATCTTTAATGGGGTGAACATAAAAACTATGCAGAAAAGAAACAGTTTAGTGGTTGCCACAAGAAACCCAATGCTTGGGAGATTTGGGAAAGCACCACCTAACAAATCAAGAAGCAGGTATGGAAAAGGATACAAAAAGTCTTTTGCTCGTCTTCCCTATCTCCACTAGTTAGGTGCTTTGATTTATTTCTACCTGACACTCCCCACTCTATTTCCATACCAAAGACTTCAAATATTAGTTGCTAAATAAAGTCTTCATGGCAAAATTAAATCAGTAGAAACAGCAATGGACAGAAGCCATAAACATCACAAATAAAAGGTACAGTTACATAATGAAAATTTCTACAGGCTTGAATCAAGATTAGAGTCCGAAGTTTAAGCAAAATTTATGCAAATGAGTGAGTGAGAAAGGCGGGGCATCTAGCATTTGATGAAATTACATGGTACTCCCTAGAAGTTCCATTGTTATAGCCAAAAAAAGTATAATGTCTCGCTTCATTTTTGACAAAAGCTGAGGGGGGAAACACTAATTTAGGCAAAAAAGTCGTGTGTACGAGTATATTTACAAGGAAAGTTAGCTAAACTTTACTACTACTAGTTATCGTTACATCCTTCGAAAGAATGGATTATCTTACATTTCAAATTACAATTTTTTACTGGTACAAGCTTAATTGAATTCAGAATTTCAAAAATTTAAACATCATATGAAATTCTCATAAAACGAAAGATACCTTCCAATGAGGCCATTGACCATAATGACAAGATGTTCAGGCGAAACCTTGGAGTTCATTGCGTCGGCGTTGTAAACGTCTCGGCCGCCACTGTCTTCTTCGACTTTGATCCCCGGTTCAGGATTCGGCTCCGTGCTCTTGAACCAACCGCCACTCGTGCTCCGGACCCACGACATATGCATCCGATCATGGTATAGCCAGTTCAATTTCCGGGTCCACAGTGGGAAACCCAAGTTACAGAAACGAAACGAGTGACGTGTCGAGATACAGAGCTTTCCGGGCCCCGGCGTAGAGGTTCGGGACGGTGGAGAAATGGCGGCGATCATGTGGAAAAAAGAAGCATGGGCAAATAACCAACAGAAAGAAAGAAGTGATATTTTTTAGTAGAAACGAGGGTTGTTTAACTTGTTTTCTGGGGAAAATAATAAATTGCGATTCCGGGTCATCTGAAGGGTGAAAGATTCGGGTTTTCGCGAGAAACAATCAACAATGGAGGCGCCAAAATAACAGTCGGAGCATACTTTAGACGTGCTCGCACGTGATTTTTCCCTTAAACGACGGAATAATTGAATTAAAAAGGGAAACTTTGGGGTTGTTGGTCTATAAGAAGTATCATTTCTTTTTCTATTTTTCGGAATTTCTTATCTTCATAATTATAAATAATGATTAATTTTACTATTACGAAATGGAATATTAAGTTTTTAAATAAAATTAAAAATTTAAATTTTAATATTATAAATAAAAATTTAGATCAAAAAAATTATTCTCGTATTAGATCTCTGTAAAACTTAATCGATAAATATATTAAATAACGATAATTAAATAAAAAATTATTATTTTATATAGATTTTTCCGAAAAATATGGTGTTTTATAGTTTAAAGATATATTATTAATATTTTTTATATAAATTTAAAATTTTAAATAATTTTAGTTTAATTAGTATAATTATTGTGACAACATCTATAAAAAAAAGTTAGTTTGAACTACCTAAACGTATAATATTTTTCTATTAATATGATATAAATATAGTATAAGATTATTTTCATGAATATTATATTTGTTATAATATTTCTGTAGTTGGATTTAATATAATCCATCTTTAAATAATAATTTGCTTTTATTAAAAAATTAAAGATACTTAAAATAAGAATGTCTTTGATATTAAAAATAATATAAACGTTATTTAAAGACGAATTATATTAAAATCAGCTTTAAAATTATTATAATTTGATATTATTTCATATTTGGGGTTGAGTGTAATATTTAGATAATTCCTCTATATTCACGTAAATATAAACACGAAGATAGTATTAGAAAAAAAAACATGCATACAAAATCACGTAAATATTTAGAACTCAGGGATGCGAGTTATCAAAAAATTATATTAAAAATATAGTGATTCAAAATTATAAAAGTTTAAGGGTATAAAATTAAATTATCAATAAAAATATAAATAAATATATAAAATATAAAAAAATTTAAATTATTTTGAAGATACATACGATTATCCCAATACCATTAGGTCCATTCCTGTATAAATGTGAAAGTTCATTAATCTCCCAGTTTTAATTTCGCATAAAATGTTGTTGCAAAAATTTAATGGCAATCAATGGTTGATGAAATTGATCAGTACGGTCTTTCTCCGACGAAGTTCCCTGGCGGATCGTAGTTGCAAGTCATGAAAACACCCTTCCCATCATCGCACACCACCTTGGCACACCCGACATCTCTGGTCTTGCTCCACACGATCTGCGTGTAATGCCCGCATTCCTGCCCTCCGACGCACGAATTCAACTCGTGGTCATACCATTTATTCTCGGTCACCCACGAAGCAACCGCGTCGGCTGGCATCCAGCCATCGCCACTACCCCAAAAGATGTTTTCCCCATAAGGTCCATTAGAGTGTCTCAAATCACAATCTTGTCCCCTTTGGTTGGCATACCACTGAGCGTAGCGCGCCAGCCTTAAGTTCCACATCAATGGTGGCATTCCGATCGAGGCTCGAGCAGCATTATGAGGAGCCAAGAACTGAGGGATCAGGCCAAGGTAGTTGGCCTGAACGGTCGTGATTAGCAAGAAGACGACGATGACCCGGTTGCAGGCTCTCATTTGTGAGATTTCCATGGAGTAATGTGGTCGAAGAGGGCGAATGTAGAACAAGAATTATGTCCATATATAACGTGAAAGTTTATTCATTTAGTTATTTGTTTAATTTTTTAGTGGCAGTTAGGTAAAGAAAGAGCTTTGTATATGGGATGTGGCAAGCATGTTCGATTATGATGGCCACATTTGTTTTTTTGAGATCAAGGTTTTCAAAAGATAATTTTTTATGGATATATCCTATATATTACGGTGAAAATTAAAAGTTTAGATATAAATGTTTAAAATTTAAGGATAATGGTTAGAATTTAAGTTTAAAGGTTAAAATTTTATTTTCAAAGTAATATGGTTAGGTTTAAGTTTTAACTTCTAAACCCTAAATTATAATCATAAACCCTTACACCTAAACCCCTGTACCCTACATCTTAAACTAAGCTCTTGAACCCTAAAACTAAAGTGATGTCATTTTATGTTTCAATATAAACATGATGTCATTTTAACGAAGAATGACAAAAAAATTCATCAATTCCGTCACTTCGTTTGATTTTAACGGTCCAATGGTAAAATAAAAATTCAATGGTATAGATGATACAAAATCTGAAGATCAATGATATCCGATATAGTTTACTCCAAGGATAACAAACAAGTATAATTTTACGAATTCCGTACTATATCGGATCCGCCAGTTTATTATCCCTAATTTAGTAATTTACTTTTAAAATTATTAATCTTTATATATATTTCAAAAAATACAATTAGATAAATGATTTCTACTTATCTTAACTAAGCAAAACTAACTAATTGATAAGTGTAATCTGAAAACTTTTTTTAATATCTTTTCCATCATTTTCTCCGTCCATTGTTTAGGATTGAATAAATTCTAATTTGATCCTATTTATGAGGAGAGTTTTAACAATCATTGAAATTGAAAACAAGTTGCTTCCAAAGCCAGTCTAATGCCGATTACCAATACTGAGAAAGCTTCTAAACACATAGCTGTAATGGCTTTCCCCTTCGGCACACATGCCGCCCCTCTTCTCAGCCTCGTCCTTCGGCTATCGAACGCTTGCCCCGACACCGTGTTTTCCTTTCTTAGCACCCAGCAATCAAACAGTTCGATGTTTCCGGTGAAGGTCGACAAGGTTAAGCCTTTTAACGTGTGGGATGGATTGCCCCAGGGGTATAGGTTAGGAGATAATCCTCATGAGCCTGTCCAATATTTCCTTAAGGCAGTGCCGGGGAATTTCAATGAGGTTTTGGACAAAGTTGTGGCACAAAATGGTAAGCGGATTGATTGTTTGATAACGGATGCTTTTTATGTGTTCGGGGCTGATATCGCCGATGAACTGAACGTTCCTTGGGTGGCGCTGTGGACGGCAGGCCCCAGGGCTCTCTTCGTTCATGTTGATACCGATTCGATTCGCCGGCGTGTAGGAATTAATGGTACGAATACATACATGCATACATGAAAAATCACTAGTTTTGTCATTTATATTTCATGTTCATGAGGCCAATATGCATGCTCTTAATGTCTCAGGGTCACAAGACAAGCCGCTTGATTTTCTTCCTGATTGTTCCAGTCTACGTGTTGCTGACTTACCCGATGGACTAACCTCCGGGGACTTGGATGCCCCCATGCCAGTACTGTTGCATAAAATGGGACAAGCACTGCCACGGGCCACCGCGATCGCCACAAACTCATACGAAGACTTGGATAACACAATCGTCAACATTCTTAAACAAAGATTCAAATTATATCTAAACGTTGGTCCCTTGAATCTACTATCAAGTTCAACAGTGGACGACTGTCACGGCTGCTTGGACTGGCTAAGCAAGAATGAGCCGGCATCGGTGGTGTACATCAGCTTCGGAAGCGTGATAAAGCCACCGCCCCACGAGCTACAAGCACTATGTGAAGCCCTGGAGGAAAGTGAATTCCCATTTCTTTGGTCCTTTAGAGGAAACCCCGAGAAGGATTTGCCACAGGGGTTTCTAGAAAGGAGGTCGAAAGGGAAGATAGTTCCATGGGCTCCTCAGCAGAAGATATTGGAACATCCATCGGTGGGGGTATTCATAAGTCATGGTGGATGGAATTCGGTGCTGGAAAGCATCATGGGAGGTGTGCCTATGATTTTCAGGCCATTTTTCGGAGACCAGGGATTGAACACTCGAACCGTGGAGGCTGTATGGGGATTTGGTTTGGGGTTAGAGGGAGGAACACTGACGAAAGAAGGAGCAATGAAAGCGTTGAAGTTGATATTGTGCAGTGAACAAGGGAAGAAAATGAGAGACAGAATTGGATTACAGAAACAGCTGGCTTACAATGCCGTAAAGCCTAATGGTAGCTCGGTTGAGAATTTCAAAACTCTCGTAAAAGTTGTGAGTAACAATGAATGATTTGATAATTTAGTCATATAAGAAATGAGACAACACATGTATCATTAATCATTAGGTTCATTAATAAATCTGGTTGAAGTCTTGGTTGAACGGGAAAGTAAGAGCATGCGAACGACCTAGAGGATGCAGGAAAGCACATATGCATGGTGTTCCAATGCATGTCGTGGTTGAATACTGGCTATATCTTAGAAGTTTTCTTTAGTAATGTATATGAAGGCAAAAGCATGGAAACCATTCTGGTTGTCACCATGTGAAACTGTTATAGAATTTTAATATAGATGTAGAAAGACTTGGTCGAAAAGTTGAACTTGTTTCATAATCAATCTGTTGTTACTGCAAGTACCACTGCAAATTTTGAAAACATTGAAACGTTACAACTTACAAGTCTTGGGGTTTGGTCGTTTTCTTGTTTCGTTTTTATTTGTTTGCGGGCAACTGCCGGTTTCTTCTGCCATCTCCGATCTCCTCTCCTTTCCTCATCAAGTGTATCTAAATCTCGAATGACATTCCGACCCTTAGAAGCCTGGTGTGCGGTACCATCATTTCTGTTCCCCTTGCCTGAAGTTGTTTCTTAGAAACGTATAGAATATAGATGTAATCCGCAATCAGTTTCTTGAAGAGGGAAGCATTCTGTTTTGCCATCACTTGTTTCCCCTATGAGGTAAATGATTCCTTCATCGAACGATAAACCGAATCTCCTCCTCGACTCCCTGGATATGACCACTTCCTTTGCCGGTAGCTTCATCCATGCCGCCTCCTTGGGATATGAAGTACTCGTTACGAATGAAATCCTTCAAATTGTCCAACAGTTGATGCTCAAACTCCTTGGTAGTCCCCATTACATCCATGTAGCCGTACCTTACGATGCATCGGTACTCCCTCGGTTCTACGTATCGGAAGAGGAACTGTTGGAGACTTGGAGCTTCTTGAACGAGACGAACACTAGAACCGAATGGACCGAAGGTATGCTAGAGATGAAATGAGGGAATATGGGAGGTATGCCATGGACCAGCTCAGAGTAAAACAGACCCACCCCTGGCACCCGATTTATCCTAGGATCACGGGCTAACTGTTTAATGTAATCACCAGAAACCTTGTTCTTCAGCTCAAATTCGTACCGTTTCTTATACGCTAATGCCATATTACTATGACAGACATCATCACAAACGAAAATGCTTGTGGAAGGTATCCTCCCTGAACAAATTTAGACAACACAGAGGAGAGATAAGTAAGCTCTATGAAAGCAAACACCACGAAAAAGAGGATGACCAACAGTATGTTTGTCTTCCACACGACAAGCATGATAAGCGACACGATACTCTTTGTTTCTGAAGCCAACGGTAATCAGAATACATAAAGTCATTATAAGGTAGTTGAGATCGGGTATGTAAACCTGACCCTCGAACTTATCGGAGGTGTGGACTACCTTAACTCTCGGAAAACACCCAACGGACAACGACCGAGTGATGATCAAAAATACACCAGATATCATAGCTTGGCTAGCAATAATGGTGTAATACTCCAAAAATTTAATTAGGTAAAAATCCTAATTCGAGTCAAAATCCCTAACTCTTAAACCCTAGGAATTAGGAATTTTTTATTAAATAAAAATTCATCTGAAGGGAAGGGTATTTTCGGGTTTTCTCTTGAATTCTAAACCTAATGGAACTAAAAGTTAATTTGGGTATAACTTTGTCTCTTCTCTGCCGTTACATCTGCTTTTCTTTTTTTTACACTCTTCAATCGGTTTGCTGCTGGGAACTCAGATGTCACCCTTTTTCTTCTTTGCTGCTAACCAAAACGGTTTCAACTCTCACTTGAACTCCAACTCTTCCATCAACGACAACAATTGCTTCCATATCCAACTTTTCTCTCAAACCCATCTTTAAACGAATTTTGTGCTTCGTTCGAAAGGTTGGTGTTCTCACAATTATTTTTTTTATTTTCTCTTACGATTAGTTTAATTCAAAGTTAGAGATTGTTAATTTCCTTGCTTCTTTATATATATATATATATATAATTAATATCCGATCGCCCATTGTTTATTAGGAATTGTTTTTATGCTTTCGAAGTGTAGTTGTGAATCATGGGTTTTACTCATCTCTCTGTTTAAATGAATCATGTGGTGAAATGAAGTTCTAACTCACCTGGGCATTGAAATAGTAATACATGTGAAGGAAAAAGGGAAAACCATGTGAGTGAATGAGATTCAGTGGAAATCGGAGAAATTCATGGGGGAATTATTTGATAAACCCACGTGGGGTAGTTAGGTAACCTAGTTATTTCTTGTGGGTGATGCGGGTAGAAACAGACGCGTGATGGGAGATGATCCAATGCAGTTACCTTTCGGTGCACTTTCTCATAACTACTTTTTTTTTTTGTTTTGAATCTATTTGTGAGAAATAAATCAAATCTAAAATTATTAGAGTGCATATATTTTATTCGGATTTAATATTTCAAGGTAGTTTTATCTTGTGATTTTAGAAATATTCGAGTTAAAATATTTATCCGAATATTTTACTTTTCAGACGAAAACGATTCTGAAGAGAACATTGTACCTTCGCCTCGAGTTCGATCGACTTCTGCGAGCACCGCTCGTGATTCACGCTCTGACTCAGCTAGGGCAGGACCTAGCTTAGATCGGGGAAAGCGTCCGTGTCAGCAGTAATACGAGTGTTTTGAGAGGTGTGTTCTCTTCTTGTGCTAGAATGTGTTCTGTGATTAATTGCTTATTGTGATACTGAATTCTTGAGATTTGTTGTGATATTGTGATTAGACTGTATGAGTTGTGTGTTTCATATTCTATATAGTTATTTGTGCTGAGACATTTGAGTTCATTTGCATTAATTGCATTACATGTGCATGAGGTGTATTGTACGGAGGAAGGTGGTTTTACCACACTGTGTTTTGGAGAAATAAGGGGTGAGGAGTTTTGGGGAACTACCTCCACTGTGATTGGTTGGCTTTGCCACCACTGTGTTTGGCGTTCGGAGTATGGGACTGCATTTTTTGTGACATTGCATTCATCACTTATTGAATCATTTATTGCGATTATTTACTTGTTATATATCTGTAACTGTGAATTGAATGCTTATGTGATTTGTGATCGCACTATAGAGACACACTGGGCTTTATAGCTCACCCTGTTTATTTAATGTTTCAGATACTCGACCCTAGGAGTTGGTACTCGGAGATCTCAACCAGATTTTTTTTCAATTATTATTTTCAGTATGTTAGTTGTTAGAAATTATTCTTTATCGTTTTGGGAATATCAAGGATCGAAATGTTTTAAGTTCATGCATCTAATTGGGATATTTGATTTATTATTATTATTGTTCAAGGTATTTGATTATAATTATGGTTTAACAATTATGATATAATTTGATATTTTGAAATCACTTTCTGGTTTACTTATTGATCAAGTTATTAAATATTAATCTTAAACCTACCGTACTCTCTAAGACAAAAATTAAGGGGTTACAAATGGCATCAAGAACAGCTACCACGAATTTTGGCCAATAAATTGGACCTGTAACTGATTTGTAGAAAGTGTCCAGAACATCAGTAGGGTTTTTGGTGAGGTAGGCAGCTTGGCCGCAGTATGCAAGAGTAAGGCCGCCGGCAAGACCACAAAAGAGAAACTCAGCTGCAGTTTCATGTATAAAAGTCAATGTTGAATAGCATGAAAAGTGTATGAAATTTGTCAAATTTTGACTTGAATTGCTCGAACACTGAAGTGACGAAGATCAGCAAACATGGCTTCCGTTCCTACCATTCAAATATTAAGAAACGAGTTAGATTCAGTGATGTACGAAAAAATCAATGAAAAAAAAAGTAAAATTTTTAATTAATTATGAATCTTAAAATATTTTTTAATAAAATAAAAGTTCAAATTTAAATTTAAAAAACAAAATAAAACAACTAATAAAGTTTAAAACTTTAATTAAAAAAATTAAGTATTCAATTTTAGCAATTTACCCTTTTCAAAATGCCTTCAAACAAACAAAGGATTGCACGTACAGATGGACATTTTATCGAGCAGATGTTGACTAGCTTCTTCTGTTAATTTTTTGGGTGAGTTTACAGTGTTTACTCGACCCATTCCCCAGTCTCCGGACAACTGAGAAAATGTCAAGAATATGTGAGCTTGTTTTGGTAGAAAAAAAAACAAACATGGCGTCCCGCTTTGCCTGCCATTTTTGGCGGCTTCGCCTCTGAAAAAGCAAACAAAAACAAAAATAAAAAAACAAGGAAAAAGAAGTAAGCTTTTGACGGGAAGAAACTGTCTGTCTGTAATTTTTGGGAGTTATTTTATTAAGCTCACCCTCTCTTCGGTGTTGGTTTTCCATCTTTGTCGATTGGTTCGGTGCATTTCCGGCGACTCACCTGAGATTCGGTCTCACCCGGATCAAAACCAGACACCTTCTTTTAACGACATCGAATTACTTTAGAGATAGACTGAAATAAGATGATCTTATAACATATAATGCGAATATTGTTGTTCAGATTAATTATCTGGGTCTGGGTTGGATTTTAATGGGGATTTGCTGAAGCATTGAGTTACGGACAACTGCATCAACACCTCCAATCTCTCAGCAAGGATTCAGGTTATATAAATTCCAGTAAGTTTCTAACTTTCGTTTCAATATCTGATCTTTTAATGTTGTTTCGTGGCTTAATGGGGAGATGTTTATTAGGTTTGAAACTTTGTGTTGTTTTAATGGGGAGATGTTTATGAGGTTTGCCATAACCATTGTTCAATGTTGATCTTTGATCTTGATTATGTCATGATTGTGAATTGTGATTAATTTTACACTGTTTAAGGTCTACTCTTTTAGAATGAAGACTAAAATTTTCTTTTTTGTTTACCATTACAAAGTTTTCTCTTTTTGATGGTATAGTATTATTTTGTAGATATTTCTTTACCACAAACAGCTTCAGATGGAGGACTTAAAGCTACTGCCTCTTCGACAAAAACTAGAAATGCAGGACTCGCCTGAAACCAAAGTCCCGAACTTCGTTCCTTTGGCAACCAAGGATGTCAAAGATCTGCAGCAGAATCCAGGATATAGCAATGTTGATGTATTCACATATGAGGAGACAAGGAAGGCTACATAGCAATTCAGGCCAGATTATATTCTTGGTGAGGGTGGCTTCGGTGTTGTTTACAAAGGAGTAATAGATGAGACCGTGAGGCCTGGTTATAAATCTACAGTTGTCGCTATTAAGGAGCTTAATCATGATGGATTCCAAGGTGACAGAGAATGGCTGGTAATCTTCCTGGTATAATGTATAGTCTCTGCATCTTCTGTGTAATTAATTTAATCAGAGGTGTTATCATTTCATTTGTGCAATATCTACATATTTGGATGTATGGCATACCATTTCCAATGCTGGTATAAACTTTAAATATTAGCAGGATGCTGAGGATTACAATTAAAAGAATCCAGTTTCAAAGCTGGGGTAATTGCACAACTCGTCTTATATCTTCAAAATATAGTAGTTTCCAGCAAGTAAATTGCTTGGCCTAATTCAGAACAATAATTTGGAAATTCAGAATTGAAGGACATTTTAAAAGTTTCATTTGGTTCATCTTCTTTTTTCTTGCCGAGAAAAAGAAATAATTTGAGAAGCAAATGATCATAAGTATTTCAACAATACTTGTGTTAACCAATGGATGAGACTTGAAAAATAAATTGTTTCAAGTTGGCATGTTATATAATTGTATGCCTTTTATTTTATGGAGATTAGCAGTTCACGGTAGAATATGATTGCTTTGGCTTGCACAATGTTCTTTGTTCTGCAGACTGAAGTCAACTATCTAGGGCAACTCAGCCATCCAAATCTTGTGAAGCTCATTGGATATTGTTGTGACGATGATCATCGACTGCTTGTCTATGAAGACATGGCAAGTGGAAGCCTTGAAAAGCATCTTTTTCGCAGTAAGTAGTTAGGAAAAAATCTATAATGAGACTTGAATAACAACCTCTCATGTTTTAACATATCTGTAAGTGGATTGAGAGGATAAAGGTACCATTTATTACCTTTTCATGTTTCTAAAATAAGGGAATCTACAAGACTGTATCTATTTATTTAATTTTTGTTGCTTCAAACGTAAAGTTTGGAAGCATGGATGAAAATCCCTAATTTTTACTTGCATCAATCTAGATAGTCAGTCAAAAGGGCTGTTCTGTTAGTTCATTTAACTCCGACTTCCTTCTCCTAGGATTACTAGTATTTACGTTCATATATGATGTTTTGTGGCTCTTCTTCTGTGGTATTTCCTAGATTGTGTGGTTGGTTAATAATATTAGAGATCAAGAGCACTAGAAAAATATCTGCTAAAAGCATCTGCGCTGTTAATTTTTCCAAAGAAAGGTTTCAGTTTTCTGTTATATGGAAATTAGAAGCATCATTATATACTTATCAATTCTTGGTTGGTAGGAGTTGGTTGTCATTTGACGTGGTCCAAAAGGATGAAGATTGCTTTAGATGCAGCGAAAGGGCTTGCTTTCCTTCACGGTGCCCAAAGACCTATCATTTATCGTGACTTCAAGACATCAAACATCTTATTGGATGAGGTTACTCCTCATTTTCATGTTTGTTGTTTATCAGCTGCCCTACATTAATCAAGGTCATCTGGTTTTATGGTTTAAAAATGGGAAGACTTGTCACTTGTCAACCTGTACATGGTCCTTCATAAGTTCACTTTTTCATTTGTGTAGAAAATCCTTAATCCGAATTTTAATTTTGCAATATCTCCTTAAAGACAAAAGGTAGATGATTAAATCATTGGAAGTTTAATTCTGACAAGGATTTACCCATTCCTCAAGTTAAATTGAAAAATTTCCTTATTCACATGATCCCTTTTGAATAAGTTTTGGTTCCTATCGCTAAAAATGCTCATAACATGCAGAACTTCAATGCAAAGCTCTCTGACTTTGGACTTGCGAAGGATGGACCAACCGGAGATCAAACCCATGTGTCAACACGAGTGATGGGCACGTATGGTTACGCTGCTCCTGAATATGTGATGACAGGTAAGAAGTTAATTATTCTGTTACAAGAGAATGGCAATGGCTAACCTTTTGGGGCTGTAGCTTATAATTGTTAAGTTATGCCAATAATAGAAATGGCAATGGCTAACCAAGTTGCAGTATTGATATGACCAGGCCATTTAACGGCGAGAAGTGATGTTTATGGATTTGGAGTAGTGTTACTTGAGATGCTCCTTGGAAGAAGAGCAATGGATACATGCAAGCCTAACCGAGAACACAACCTGGTTGAGTGGGCTCGTCCACTCTTGAACCATAATAAGAAGCTTCTGAGGATCTTAGACCAGAGAATGGACGGTCAGTACTCAGCTGGAACTGCACTGAAAGTAGGCAATTTAGCCTATCAATGCCTTAGCAAAAACCCAAAAGAGAGACCTCTCATGAGTAAAGTGGTTGAATTACTCGAGACTCTTCAGACAGATGAGGTCAGTCATGAACAAGCAACACCTCACACTAGTTCCTCTCGCTCTTCCGCGAAGAAGAGGACTTCTTCCAGAAGTGGAAGTCATAGAGAAGGGGCCACGCATGGAAGCAGATCAATAAATGTAAGAAGCAGGACTAAACCTCCCAAAGAGTCTGATCTTCATGATCCTTCTAGTCTTGAAACAGAAGAAAAGTGAACTACACCGAGGTTGAACATGGGAAGCTGAAAATTATTCAAAACATTTATCCAAGGATCTGTTGTCTTTAGTGCCCGAGTGAGCTTCCACTTGCACTTCTTGTCATGGTGGAGTTGCAAAGCACTTGTTAGCCGGTACTCAAATGGTACCTTTATTTATAAATTAAATTTTCAAGGGTCGACGATATACCTTTCCGTTTTCAGATGGTGGGGAAGATGGTAAAGCAAGTACGGTACACTCGGTCACCATACGCAGTTTTGAAAGAATGGTAATTGGTAACTGGTACAGTATGGTCCTCTTGCATTTCTTAATTAAATGTGTAGGCATGAACACTTGTAAGTTTTGTCTGCATAATATGAATTTGGGAAAGACCAAACATACTTCCATGCATGGTGTATGGTAACAAGAGATGGTTGCTGATTTCACGCCTTAAATCACCGGCAATGGCGCAACGCTTCCTTTAAATTTACGTTTTATGCTTTAAAAAAAAGATAAAGAGAATAAAAAAGCTGATGTAATTCAGTCATATCATGTCAGGCACGATAACAGACACAAGCCATGGAATCCGACAACATGATTAAAAACAAAACAGTTCTGTGTAGTTGCTGCTGATCACTGACCCTTGATATCCATTAAGCATTTTACTACATTAATGGCTCATCGGCACTGCTCATCACTCGTCTCTTTGCTTTTGTCCTTTCCTTCTTACTGTATCAAAAAATGACCATATCTAGCTGCCGCCGTAGAACTAGCTGCCCTGCTCGATACCCTCGCTGCTGTTCGACCAAATTCACTTTCTTCTTAACCATTTACCTTTTTTATGGTTAATGTGGTGCAAATATTTGTAAACAAATAGACTTCGACCGAGGCCTAGCAATGGGGCAAGGCTATTCTTCCTCTTCTTCTTTGCCTGGACTGGGTCGTGGTGGAGACCTGACCCTGGCATTGCCCGACGAGTGTTTGGCGTTGATATTTGGAAAGCTCGGGTGTCATGACAGGAACAACTGCTCACGTGTCTGCAAGCATTGGAAATGCGTGGATTCCAAGTCAAGGCAACGGCTCGTCTTGGTTGCTCGCTATGAGATTTCTCTTTGGTTCCCTTCACTTTTCGCTCAGTTCAGCTCGGTCTCGGTCCTCTCCCTCAAATGCTCCCGTAAGCTCGTTAGTGTAGACGATGATGTCTTGGCTCGCTTTCCGACCTTGTTGCCTTGTTTAAAGAAGCTTATGCTCAAGGTTTTCGTCGACGTTACCGACAACGGTCTCCTTGCGTTCTCCCTGCACCATCCACCCCTGCTCGGTAAACTCTCCTTCGCTTCGTGCAGGATCGGTAGTAGAGGCATCGTTTCTCTTCTGGTGAACTGCCCTTCTCTTACAGACCTCACGCTAAAGCGCCTCCGCAAGCTTGATGCTGAAAGTACTCCTTTGTCATTTCAGCACCAATCATGCTTTAAAACCAAATCGAATTCGAACACCAAAAATTGCTATAGTTATGTTTCTTGAGAAGTTGTGCATCAAGGATGTTCACAATGCTCGCCTTTTCATTCCACTTCTCTGCTCATCTGCTCATACGCTTAAGACCCTGATTGTGTGTCGGAGCTCGGGAAATTGGGATTCAGTGCTGCAGAGCCTTCAGACTACTAGTTCTAGTATTGTGGAGATACAAATGGATAACGTGCAATTGGGGGATCCAAGCCTTGTTGCAATATCCAGCTTCTGTCCTCGACTACAGGTACTCTACCTCAGTAGAGCTACCGACTGCACGGATGACGGATTGTCTGCCATCTCCAATTCCTGCGGGAAACTCCGGAAGCTGCACATCGATTCGTGGAGCAGGTTCAGTAGCCGGGCCATAGGCGAGCAAAGCTTCTTGTCGATGGCAACCAAATGCACTGGCCTTCAAGAGGTAGTACTAATGGGAGTGCCCTTGCTACAAGCTGCCCTGTTCTTGAAAGAATGACACTTTGTAACACCGAGTCGGTAGGGGACCCGGAGATGCAATTCATCGGTGCTAAGTTCAATGCACTGAAGAAGCTGTGCATTAAGAACTGCCCTATCTGATATCGGTATCAAAGCTGTTGGGGAAGGGTGTCCGAGTCTAATGAAGTTGAAGGTGAAGAGACGTCAAGGTGTGACAAAGGATGAAATCGACAAGAGGGGAGGCACAGTGCAACCTATGCTATTGCCCCCGAAGAGTAGAATTTCAACTTTAAGCTCAAGGACACATGATGTGAATGTGATTTGCAGCAGCCGAGGCGCTCTCTTGCTCAGATCACGGTTTGAGAATGCTCTACTTAACAACAATAATAGAAGACGACCCGATTAATGTACACGATTGCATGTGTTCATTCTGTTTTTACACCTTTTCATGTCAAATTTTGATTGGTTTTGATTTGTTTTGTTCTTTCTATATGTTTCACCGTTCTGGTCTGATCAATTCTTTCAGCCGGTTGTGTTGAATTGGATCACTATACTAAAGTCCATGAAGATTTTCTCGGCATTAGCACGAGCCATAAATAAAGACATCCGAAAGAATAGAGTATTCTATTCATCAAGGACATGGTCTTGGACAATAGAAGTGTTGAAATATGAATAGGATCCGATTACCAATTAAGTTTCAATAACATTCGGTCATTAAGTCAATAATTGATGGTTAAACAAAAAAATATCGAACTTGTTAACTCTCGCAACATATTTGAGTTTTTTTTTTCAGTATAAATAAGAGAAAGTAAATGAAAGTAAATCTTAACCCTATGCTTTACAGTTCATACACGTATCAATTACCTTCAAAGAGAAATTTCACTCGATCGATCAGTTTGTAGATGAAGCTATTCAGTTCAGAGAGTACTGGTGTGGATGACGCCTGCAATATCATGTTTATGAACTTTACATCTTTCTGACAAGAACCCCAGCTAAACATAAGCATCTGGAGGAGCTTCTTCAGGGATCTGGAGAAAGGGAGCTCTAAGATGCCACTTACAAGTCTAGTAATTATAACATAATCTTAATGTATATAAGCATATAACCAAGGACCTTTACCTCTCCAGGTGCCCATTTCTCTTTTAACCAAATACTTGAATCCCCAGAAACAACCTTCGTTGGCAAGTTATTTCTGTCACATTTGGAAATAAGAATAAGCATATTTCTAACAGATACCAGAAAACTCATTCAATCAAAACAAATATGAAATGTTAGCTACCAAATGGGCTATACGAATAAAAAAAGATTTTGTTTCCCAATGGAGAAAGATTTCTCCGTTAACATACCCTAATGGAACACTTGTAGCTGCTTCTCCACCAGCTTTAGAATTTGAGAGTGAGTCATTAAAGACAGCAAGAGCCTGGCTGCTGGATGAACTGACGTTTTGTGTTGATAATGACGCAGCAGAAAATAGGTTAGTAGCAGGATTAATGACACTACTGTTGCCGAAGTTAGCCATGTTTGTAGGGAAGGAAGTTGCAACTGACTGGTTAGGTTGTTGGCTACCAAACGAATCTATCATGTCATTACTGAAATGAGAAGCATGCATATCATTTGTACATGAAAGCACGAATGTAAACCTTAAAACTTACAGGCATTGGCTGATGGAACATTGTTCATTGCAAATGCATTTGGGAATTGGGCAGAATTTGAGAAAGAAGTTGGTTGACAAAGGGGTTATTTGACTGTACAGAAGGCCTGAGAGAACATACTTTGCATGGTTATAAAACCCGAGGGCAAAAATAATGGTTTGGGACATTCACAGGTATAGATACAAACCAAGAAAGACAATAAATTATTTCTATTATAGGCGTCATTCTTAGTTTCTTACCCCTGTGAGAATCCCGTATTAAGTGAAGCTCCCAGCTGACTAAAACTGGAAACTGGAGGGGGGGAATTGTTTTGAGGAGCAACAGTATTCTGAACAGTGGGAAAAAATCCAGCCGGAGCGCCCCCTGTAAATGGGATTTGCTGTGCCGGGGTAGAGCCAGCAGGTCCTTTATAGGGATTACGAAGAAGGTTTTCAAACTCAGCTAACTTTGAATTGAGTAAATTCCTCTCTCGCTCAATCTGTGATAATAATTGGAGCTATTAGTACATTCTAATCTCTAATTACCATTACATGGCATGATATCAACATCATTTTCATAACAATGTTTAAAATTGATGACAGACCGAGACATGGAATTCTTTGCAGAGTATAAATACACTGATAACAACTACAAAAATGTTTGACATGAAAGAAAGAACAAGTTTGAAGGCAATATCAATAGCTGTTCACTAATTCAGAGTAAAATTGTCTTATAAGTAACCATACAAAATTCTTTTAAGGCTAGTGAAGAAAATCTATCATGAAATTCCCTGATCAATCTATATGTGAGTATTTGTGTACCTAGGGTAAAAGTACATTCTATTGAACCATACTTCAAATTTTACAAGCCGATTCCTAGTTCCTATGGTTTAAGCCCCATATCAAACATTATTTTAGTTATCTTTACAAGAAATTCAAAGAAATGATATCTGCAACTGATCTTGTCATTTATTCAACTGTTCTCTGGATCTATTAGACCTTTTATTACAGGTTTCTTAAATTATCATCCAAGCTATAACAAAATATCCAAAATTGGCAGAAGTATTTAAGAATGAAACCATGAATATATACCAAGGTGAGTGTGTAGATATGATTAAAATGCAACTGTAGAGCTGGAAAGTAAGGTGTTGAAGATCCCTCACAATTGATTGCAAGCTTAACCCACGTTTTGCATCATCATATGCTGCTGCCCGCAATTCTTCAAGGCTGACATCACCAACAATGTCGCAAGGGGAACTAAAGGCAAAAAAATTAAGAATATAGACCACATTAGTTTCCAGTACCATTCTCATAATTACAAGAATAAAATATGTCTACCACCTGAAAGCCTATTGGTCAGAAAAATTGGTCCAGGCTGCAATAGCCAATAGTACAGAATTTAGACAATGGAAGATTTCCTAGACCAAAGATGATCTAATGTGTTTAAATTCATATGCTTGATTTAACAAAAGTGAAAATTTTATGTTATTATTTCCACCAGCATAAAACACCTGAACAAAAAAATAATTCTTTCTACCCAGTTCTTGTGAGGATATTTTGATCATAAAATTAAAATATACTCGTTGAGACAAATATTATAAAAATTGAGAACCCTTTGAAAGACCTATAGATTGTTTAGCTGATAAAGCATACTTTTTCCAATGGCTGTAGCATGTAAGCTTCCAAAGGGGTCTTTCATGCTCAAAATCTTCAGCAATAATGCGTTTGCAGGAGTCAGGGTCATTGCATCTGTTGCATCCATAAGTTTCACATTTTGTCAGCTATAGAACTCAACTAATGAATATGACCTATCACATAAGTTATTCTGAAGCTACACAGCAGCTAAGAGAAAGGGAAAAACACTCGATGCTACTCACGTATGGTTTGTTGTCTGAGCCTGATTATCAGGCTGCCGCGATGGAGCCCCACTGCTGGCAGAAGGTAGGGTCCATGTATTCTAAGGAAAAGTATATTACAATATGATAAGAAAAAGATAAAATTAGGATACCCTTTAACAGAAGCAAAGGGTATCCAAGATCTTCCAGAGTTTCATTCAACAAAGAAAAGCCAGAAATGAAATCATAAATCAAAGCAACCATATTGTAAGCCAAGTTGTTATGCAAAATTTTAACCTTGAACTGGGTCTGTTCATTTCCAAAATCATTGCCTCCTTTTGACTGAGCATTGTTCTGGACTCCAAAACCAAAAGGATTTGGCTTTTGTTGTTGGTGTGAGTTGGCTTGAGTGCCAAATCCAAATGGATTAGACTTTGGCTGCTGCTGCTGCTGCTGCTGAGTCGCATGAAGAAATTTGCACTTTTGACCATACTGACAGCTGCAGGAAGAGAGGTCAAGATAAGAAGTTGGTGAAGAATCTAATAGTGACGAACAATTTAGACGTGTAACATATCGAGGTGAAGATTATACAAATTTAGAAATTATTACTTCATCAATATACTTTTATGCAGAAAACAAATGCTAAGAAAATAAATGATAATAATTCAAGTATAAGAACCCACAAACTTACTGATTCAAGTGAACTATCAGAGACAGATCTTTCTGTATCTATAAATAAATACATCAAGTGCATGGCTAGGAATTGAGATATTTTGGTCAATACATAGGTTAGAAGGGATTAATGGTTTTAGAACTATCATCACATGAAACGAGGAAATCAAAATATTGTAATAAGATCTATTCTTGATTATAAATTTAAACTAAAATCATCCCCTAAACTTTCGGGTTTTTCTTTGAACTAAGAGTGAAAGGGAATAAGATATTCCAGCAGATTCGATATTATCCCAGAGAGATATTGTTCTAACGATCAACCAAAACCCCAGTTTATATGAAACATTGGGCAGGCTAGAAAACAAAGAAGAACTGAAGAAGAAGAAGAAGTACCTGCCGCGCTGAAAGTTCCTGCAAAGCTCTTTCTTCATTTGAAAGTGTTATTAGGAACTCCTAATTCCAAAAGCTCCGAGCTTGAGCATTTATAGCAATTCTTACTATACAGGTTGAGTCGGGCCAGGCCGCGGTCCAATTTTAAACAGTTCTCTAAACCCGACTCGCACAAGTTTCGTTTAAACGGCTCGTTTCACCATTGTAAATGTTACTACAATTTATTTTTCAATATTCTGATCAGTCTCGGAGGCCATTGATTCTTTCGTTTCTCTCAAGTAAACAAAAGTGATTGTTGTTTCCGTTCTGATCCGACCCCGGTCATTGCGGCGAAAGAGGCCGAGAATGGGAAAGAAATCGTCATCTTCAGCATGGCGGGGCAGCGGAGGATGCCGATATCTTCACCCGTCGGATTACTTGAGAAGTCATAAGGGATCGGTATTCCTCATATTGATCTTCATTTTCTTTAACTACTTCCTCTGGGACCTCCATGCCCTCTCCGACGACCACCAGGTTTATAAAACAATACCCTTTCCCTTTTTTTTAATTTTTTTTCATGTTCGGTATTCGTAGATTTATTTCATTGATCGAGACAGAAGAACAGGGTTAGTAGTACATATGTTGTAATAATTTTGTGGAACTTTACAGGTAGAAGAATTGAAATACAAGCTGAATGGTTCGAGTTTGCAAACAGATATAGTTGTGATTGGAGATAGCAATAGTATTAAGAATAAAGAGGTAAATTTGGATGATGAAGATCCTGTTTCTATAGAACGAAGGCAGAAAGTGAAAGATGCAATGCTTCATGCTTGGAATTCCTATGAAAAATATGCCTGGGGCAAAGATGAACTCCAGGTGAATATGATTTCTGAATTAAGGACTTCTTTGTTCTGATATTTCATCACTGATGTAAATTTTAAGATGTGGTCCTAGCAACCGATGTACTTTCAGCAGCGATTCTGTGTTCACTAATGAATTAATTTTGAGACAGCCTCAAACAAAGAATGGCGTTGATAGCTTTGGTGGTCTTGGAGCAACTCTAGTAGATTCTCTTGATACATTGTTTATAATGGGTCTTCAGGAGCAGTTTGAGAGAGCTAGAGAGTGAGTTTTTTATTTGCACATGTGTGTCTCACGTCTGTGTAATCTCCTACATACCATTCATTATACCGGTACATTTTGCAATGGAGATGTTATTTGCAACTATATTTCTTCTCTTATAATGTTCGATAACTTGATCATTTCTTGTGGGATTCATTCATGTTTGCGTTTATAGATTTTTTTCTTATAATGTCCAATAACTTGATCATTTCTTGTGAGATTCATTCATGTTTGTGACTAAAAGATTTTTACACTTACATTGTTATTGCTATAACTTTTTGCAGGTGGGTTGCAAACTCTTTGGATTTTAACAAGGATTATGATGCTAGCGTTTTTGAGACAACCATAAGGTTGCTTTAGAAGGTTTTAACTAGTATTTTCTTTTCTTTAGGTTTCTGTAGATGAATATCCTAGTTGTGCAGGAGTATCTTTTGTTTCTTTACTAACCTCTTTTCTGCTTTTTTGTTGATGTTTATTTTACTTAGAGTTTTAGGCGGGCTTCTTAGTGCATTTGATCTCTCCGGAGATGATATTTTCCTTCAAAAGGCTAAAGACATTGCAGATAGGTTGCTGCCTGCATGGAATACTGCTTCAGGAATCCCCTATAACAGAATTAACTTAGCACGTGGACATGCTTATAACCCTAAGTGGACTGGAGTAAGTTTTGATCTTATATTGTTGACTACCTTGAATACTTCATACTTGATGTCAATATATTCACTTCTTTCTTCATGATTTCATTATTTCCTTTTAGACATATTTCATCTATCATTTCGATGGAGTACTATATGACTAACACACATTTCATATAGCTTGACCTTATTTGACATTCTTTTCTATAATATTATATATTACAAACAATTTCTGTAGTTAGTAAAGGGTGGAGGGGGAGAGAAGTAAGAAGATAGGGTTCTATTGGTAATACAACCCCTAGGGTGCTTAAATTGACTAATCTAAATATGTTTGGCAAGGCATGTGATCAATTCTAAAAAGGCAGCATAATGACAGTATGTCCAATCCCATCCAAAATTCGTTAGCATTTGATTGGGAGATAAGTGAAAGACTCAAAATGTTTGGCATGTCTTATAACTCATGGTGTTTGCATGGGATCTAGTATGACGATAAAATCACCAATCCCATCAAGAAATAGTCGGTTGAACAGGGTTGGGAGTCAAGAAACATCTCACGGTTTTATATGTAGCTTATTCTTTTACCAAAATTTTGCAAAGTATTTGGCTGTTCATTCACACAATTGTTTCAGCAGGATTATGTCATTTGCTTATGGAGGGCTGGTTTAATTTTTATTCTTTTGTAGAATTCTGCCATGTCGTTTTGCCTTTGCAGATAAGAAATGTAGCAGACAATGGTAGAGAATTATATCCAAATTTAGGATATATCCCTAATTAAAATTATATCCAAATAAAACAAAACATAAAATGATTCTCCATCAAGTAGTTTTCCTTATTTTGTTTTAGCTTGTCCCCTAACTTTTGCTATTCTAAGAAAAATAACAGTTTCTATCCATTTCACTTCTTCCCATTCTCTTATCCTAACAAATTTTAGTTTCATTGAAGTCACTTTTGCGCATTCAACCTAAGGCTGCCAAACAATCTAGTAATTATGATTTGTGTATAATGCTTTTGTCCCTATATCATTCATTCTTAGGGAGGTTTGATTTTTAAAATTTTCATGATATTCTGGATCTTAATACTATTGCTTATTCATATCCATGACTGTTATTTGAGGTAGCCATCCATGCTTCTTGGGACATTTCTGCCTCCATATTTTGAGTATAAATCTTCCATATTTTTAGGGCAACAGTACCCTGGCAGAGTCTGGATCGGAGCAGCTTGAGTTTATTGTTTTATCTCAAAGAAAAAGATCCCAAATATCAGCGGAAGGTATACCTGTTGGCATCTTTCTTAATAGTTTGGCACCATCACTTGAATTTTTTTTATTTCCAGTTCTCATTTCTTGCTTAATCAAGCCTTTGCATTTTATCTACACTTTTTCTCTGTGGAGTTGGTAAATTTTTATATGAAACGTGAGTTTTTTTGTTTATTTTCTGTAACTTAGTAGCAGAGCTCTATTTCAGGCGGAGACTGTCATTAAAGAAATCCATAAAATCTTCCCTTCTGATGGTTTGTTGCCCATCTACATCAATCCTCATAATGGATCAACATCTCCCTCAATTATCACATTTGGTGCCATGGGTGATAGGTGATAACTTTTTCTTTGAGTAGGTTGCAATATCTATTGAATTGAATTCTTATTTCGAGAATGACTTGTTTGGAATTCTAATAAGATAACAATGGAAGGGTAATTATACTCTAGAATCGGAATTTTTGTACAGTTCAGTTGGTAAAAAGATGGTCTGTTGGGATACTTTATATTGGACTTATTTGAAGCTGGATATTCTGCAACCGACTATTTCTTATATCACTCTTAAAAGTGATAGAAATGAGGTAGAAGTGATATAAAATAAAATTGAAGAGTAGCAAGTAATATGGTAGGTGAGATAATTGGGACTAAGAGTCTAGCTGGTGAATCTCCAAGTTTTTGTGCAAGATATAATTTTACTTTTCTTTTTCCATTTTTTTTTTTTGTTCTCTAGTGTGAACAATGCTAATTAGAATAAATACACATTGTTGCCCTGGCTGCAGTTTTTATGAATACCTACTTAAAGCTTGGATACAAGGAAACAAAACAGAAGCCGTAAAGCATTATAGGTGAGAAGCTTCAAACGGCATTAAATACATTGTGCAAGTACTTGCTGAAAGCTGTGCATTCTGTGTAACTAGTAAGATTTTATGCTTTTTGCTTGTGCATGTTGTGCATATGGGTTGCCAATCATTAAGTTCAAGGTAATCGTATTGCTAATTGATAAAGTGCTAGATTGCAAAAACCTTGTTGATGCTTTCTCTCCTAGTATGCCTAGAATTAACATGATTAATGTTCTGATGCCATTACATAGTGGTATCATGAGACAGACATGATAGGGTGAGCCTGTTTCTGTCTGTATGGCTTCAATGTGAATGTCATCATGTGAGTAGCCAAGTGGGATCCGCACATGACTGTTAAGTGAAGAAGAAAAAGTGTGCTGGGAATAGGGCCACTTTGTATATTTGATGTATGTCTGTGGTCCTT
The DNA here is from genome assembly GCA_035048815.1 of Abelmoschus esculentus. NCBI lineage: Eukaryota > Viridiplantae > Streptophyta > Magnoliopsida > Malvales > Malvaceae > Abelmoschus > Abelmoschus esculentus. The sequence continues at coordinate 1,437,822 of JAUCBN010000032.1, forward strand.
TTATGCATCTAGCAAGGGCATGGCATGAGTGGAAGTTGTGAATTCTTATATTCTAGTAATCATGTTACTATATATGAAAACGCAAGATAGCAATCCACTAATCTCCCAAAATCTTTAGTTGTACACTGTTTATTATCGTTGTTTAATACTACATATAATAGGATTAAATTGCTGAAAACTGACTGAATTATGTGTTCCTCTGTATGATGATATGTATATATTAATGTCATCATTAACATAGGTGCCTTCGTTTATCTAGCGATCAGCTTCTTATATTACTCTTAAAAATGTGTATGATCTGTTTTGTTTGGATTTGTGCTTCATGATTTTTCATGTGTTAGTAAACATTCTAGTGGAGGTAGAAAATTTATGAAAACTGTATCAGTTCTTTTAGGTAGTGTTTGGGAACTTGGATTTTGGATTTCAAAGATGTGTATATTGAGGAATAAAATACTTAGAAATGTAACATTGATGGTCATTTCTCAAATTCATGGATTTGTTAAATGCCTGAATAGTAGTGATTTTGAAGTTCCTAATTTATTTTTTGATTTGATAAATCCATATTTTCTTTTACCTTTCATCTATATGTTATATTGAATCTTAACTATTTATCCATAATTATGAACTTCATTCTTATCATGTACAAAGCAAATGAAATCTAAATCCAAAATTTCAAATTTTTGTTTCCAAACGGGGCATAAATGCATAACAAGATTCATAAAATCATTGAAAACGTTTTTGGGTGGAGCTCCATGCTAACTAGATCAACATAATTGATACTGGCAACAGGGATATGTGGGAGATGTCAATGAGAGGTTTACAAGGCTTGATTAGAAAATCAACTCCATCCTCGTTTGCTTACATCTGTGAGAAGAGAGGAAATTATCTGTCTGACAAGGTAGTGTCAAATAACTTGATCAATTTTTTACTGTGTTAATTGACTTAGTCTCACTGAGTGGATCTTATCGTCATGTGCTAGATGGATGAATTAGCATGCTTTGCCCCTGGTATGTTGGCTTTAGGATCTTATGGTTGTGGTCCAGGGGAAGCTGAAAAACTCTTAGCACTTGCAGAAGAGGTACAATTATTCCCTCTCACACACATATCTAACCGTATACATTGCAAACACATTTTAGTTGTTTGATTTGCGTTGATCGTGTATGTTTAAATTTCATCTGCTTTGTTTCAGAATGCCGGTGCATCCTAGTCTTTTTGTTTGGGAAATTTTAATGGATGCTTGCACCACTATTCATTGTTTAGTCCTGCCCTGACTGGATCCTTTTGATTTTTTGGTATAGCTTGCCTGGACTTGCTATAATTTCTATCAGTCAACCCCCACAAAGTTGGCTGGAGAGAAATATCATTTTCCGACTGGAAAGGTTTGATGCACTATTCTTCTGCCATTGTTTAGTAATTTATGTCTCCTTATCTGTGTTTGATGTCTAAGAAATTGTAGGACATGACTGTTATTACTAAATGGAATATTTTGAGGCCTGAGACTATTGAATCACTCTTTTACCTCTGGCGTCTTACTGGAAACAAAACCTACCAAGAATGGGGTTGGAATATCTTTCAAGCATTTGAGAGAAACTCCCGTATAGAGACTGGGTATGTTGGGCTCAAAGATGTAAGCATTAGCAAACTCTCCTTGACTCTTTCTTGTCCTTTTTGTTCCTTCATCCGTATATGACAGTTGCTGTGCATTTTATTCGGAGACAAATATGCTTCTTTGGGTTGCCATATCCCTGAGCTGCCTTTCCTATTAAGCAACTAGGAGTTATTATAGTTATTTCGTCGTTTAAGTTGATTAACTGCTCCTTTGATGATTTGAAGCTCTGTGCTGAAGTTTCATTCCTTCGTCCCTTGTTTAATGTTAGTGTCAAAATATGCCAAATTTGTGGTTGAAAGTATTCCTGCCACTCTCATTCAGGTGAATACAGGTCTCAAAGACAACATGATGCAAAGCTTCTTTCTAGCGGAGACGCTCAAGTATCTGTATCTACTGTTCTCACCTCCATCCGTCCTCCCTCTTGATAAATGGGTGTTTAACACAGAAGCACATCCTTTAAAAATTGTGACCCGAAGTCCCGACGAAAGAGACGGATTTCTTTTTGAGGTCATACCAGAAACGAGTGTCGACGCTATCTGATTAACCCATCGACTATTACTTTGAATGCTTGGTAATACTCCCAGCTGCCACCAGTCCTCAGGTAACAAGATTGCAGCCTGCATTATATTATTTGCAAACCCGTATGTAGGGAATTTCGAACCCCTGCAACGGATTATAGTTGTATCGACGAAAAATGTGCCCAAGTGTGTTAGATATGAAAATCAACGGACTGTGTATCCTCGTATTTGATACTGTACTCTAGACTAGTTTGTTGCTTGCATAATATACACAAATATGCAGGAACATGTTCAGAATATAGGATGCATATGACTAAGGTAAGAAAGAACCAATACATTGTGCTGTTTTAGAAAAGATACTTGGCATATTTAGCTTATTGGCATTATCAATTATTAGATTTACGAGTGCTAATCTCTTTTATTATTATTATTGTAAAAGACGGCAAAAAAGAATGTTTGAAGTTTATTTTGAAATTTAAGTCAAAAGCTACCGTATAGGTAGGAGCAAATGGCGACTTGGGGAAGACGCCACCTGTAAGTTCTAGACATGCATAATAAACATGACCACACGGGACTTCAAAGAAAGACTCAAAAATGAATCAAGTTAAATATTTACTAAAAAATCAATATATTAATGATAGATTAGTGGTATAACACACAAAGAAAACACAATATTAATTTTAGTGTGGAAGACAAGGTGTTGGATAGGATTTTATTTGGTTCAAGTTATTTCCTTGACATGAGAAGTGACTAAATGATATTTTTCAAAAGGATCAAAAATTATTAAAATTATCGGAAACTCTAACTTTAAACTTTAAATACTTAATTATATTACCTTAAAACCTAAATTCTAACAAATTTTAGTCTTACCTTAAATTTTAAAACCTTAAATTAAAATTTATTAATTCTAAATTTTAAATCAAAATTTTAAACTTTTAAATTAAAACATTTAAAAAAACCCACACGAGATAATAATCCCCTAAAAACATGAAATTCTATCCAATTCTAAACCTTGATAAATTCCTATTAATTCTTCTAGATAAAATATATTTTATAATAATAATAATATGAATAATTTCTATTAGTTTTTCAAATTTTCCATTATAAATTATCTATTTTATTTAAGGATCTAAAATCAGTACACGTCTTATAAGAGTTTGTATTTTACTAAAATTCTTTTATATGAATCAGTATAGAAATTAATTAATATTTGTTTTGATTAATTAACAATTAATTAATATTAATGAAGGTATAAAGCAATTAACCAAGCCAGGGTTAATGGTAACGTTGAGGATCAGGATTCCCAATTTTTTTTTTTCAATTTTGACCTTTTCCCTTTCTTGTTCCTTAGGCAGCTGAAGCAAAGCAATTCCTCCAAATATCCCAAATCCAATTCCAACATTGAAGTGAAAAACAGCAACAACAATGTACGTAGAGCACGCCTTCTCGATATCCGACGAGGATATCATGATGGACAATCCACACGCCATTAACAACCGACCTCCCTACAAGGAGATCGGCCTCGCCGTCGCTCTTCTTGTCTTCGGGACCCTAGGCATCATCTTGGGCATCTTCATGGCCGTCAACAGAGTCGGCGGGGACCGAGCCCATGGTTTCTCTCTTTCTTTAAAGGATCTGAATAAAAGCTTTTATTTCATGTAAGACCGATTAGCTGAGGGTTTTGATTGTTTCCTTTTCAGGGCTTTTCTTTGCGATACTCGGATCTGTATTGTTCATTCCCGGCTTCTATTACACGAGGATTGCGTATTATGCGTATAAGGGATACAAAGGCTTCTCCTTCTCCAACATTCCCCCTGTCTAGACCCGATTAACATTCTCATTCCCCGACCTTATGTACAGATCCCCCTTCGTTTATTTACTTTGTTTCGAATGTTTATGGATTCTGGAGTTCTGTTCTTGACTTTACTTTGTATTTTATTTGTTACATAGTGCAATTATGGCCGGTAGTCTTGTTTGTTAGGGTTGTTTTATGGCACAATATCCAGTATTACTATTTACAGTTGCTTAATGTTACTAATTATTCCCCAATGTTGCATCTATCTCTTGCATTTGGAGAATCCCTTTCCTGCATTAGGAGTTCTGCATACCTTATATGCTAAGGTTATTGTTGTTTGAAAGAATAGATGGAGAGGTTTTTAAGGGCTGTACAGTCTGTACTTGTATTTGCTCTTTCTATTGGAATTAGTGCATATAATTAGGCTGCAAATTTTTTGCTCTGTTTTATTACTACTGTTGTAGGTTTTGTGATATGTATGAATGTGAATGTCGATTTTTTTTAATTATCTCTTGATACCAGTATGAATGTCCAAATCTTTTTCTTACATTACTTTATTTGGTTATTAGCCCTTGTCATATATCATTTTTTTTCTTGTTGTGTTTCCTCTAGGATCATGTTCTCCATCTCTGTAGAGTGTAGACTAAGGTTTATTAGAGTTAGTATTCTTGGTGCAAGATGTAGTTCCTGACTGTAATATTCTTAATGGTTTCTTGGGGTATACCTAGATTGTGTAGTCAAGATTGATTGTGATGCAGAAACTATGAATGGTATAGCAAGGTGAAGATTGTGAAGAGGTGTTTGTCGGGACCACTGTATAATACCGCCCACCTTGTAAACCATCTAAATGAAGCAGCAGGTTTCTTTTTCCACTCTTTGCCCTGTTTTTAAACACAAGTTACACAAAATCATATCCCTCCTGTGTCCATGCGTGTCTTGACCTTTTCTGGGTTGTCTCTAATTGTCTTTCCATTTTCTGGATGTGTCCCGGCATGTCCCTACATATTTCTGTGTTGGTGGTCTGTTCCTATTCGACATTGGTATGAGGTGATTTGACTTGTATCCTTGTACATTATGCTTCACAAATGAAAAGAGATCCATGTAATGTTTAGTTGTCGAGGATGAACAAGGGAAGATAAATGTGAATCTGGAATCGGTGAATGCTGAAGCAAAGTTGTAGTTGTTGACTTGTGGGATGGTAGTAAGTAGATAGCTAATGAGAAGAATATGGGATAGCTCAAGGTTTCACCTTTAGAAGTATGGAATCTGTGTATATTAAAACAGCTTAGTACTACTCTTTGAAAGAGTTGGTTAGGGTCTTAGGGATTGTCAAGTGGAAAAGAAACGTGTTCAAAGTTTTGCAAATATGGAAGTGAGATTAACATGATTCAAATAACTAGGGGATGTTTCTTGGCATGGAACAGAAGGCTTGAGAACAGCTGTGCTTGAATTTGTGCTTGATAATGTAACTCTCAAGTCCACAACACATAGATTAACAAGATCTTTCTTTCCTCCTACCAAATATAGTGTAAGAGATTAGAACGTGTTCAAAAGTTTCATATTAAATGCAACAATAAGGTTTAAGTGTTTAGGGTTTAGAGTTTAAATGTTTAGATTTTGTGATTTAAATGTTTAGGGTTGATGTTTTTGTTTATGGTTTAGGTTTTAGATTTTTTAAGTATTTAAGGTTTAGGCTTAAATTTTTAGGGTTTGGTTTTGTGGTTTTAGAGATTTAACTTAAATAATGAAATAATCCTTTTAAATGAGATTCTTATTAAAAAACTCGTAATAAATGTAATAATATGGTTGAAGGGTTTAAGGTTTAGGGTTTAAGATTTAGGGTTTAGAAAAATATTATCTTTAAATATATATATAATAAAAAATAGAATGTTTAAGTTTTATTTTATAAAGTATGGCAAAATAAACAATGTTTACTAGAAGACATGCAATGTGATTTTGTTTTTTTTAATATTTTATGATAAAAAATATTTAATGCATAGCAATTTTAAAAGTAACTAAAAAATATCAAGACATCGTTTAAAGATAATGTCTTTCTTTACATCATTATTTATTTTATCATAAATTTTTAGATATTTTTAGATATACTTTTCTTTTTATTATTTAATCCTTAAAACCCTTAGACACCTAAAGCCGACAGCATTATCACTATAACTCAATTATGTAAGTGTTAATCTATTAAAAAAGTATCAAGTAGTACTAGCAATGTTTAAACATTCAAATTCAGACCAATAGGGTTAGAACCAATCAACACTGGTTAAAGCGAGTGATTGACGCCAAAAGGAACGCCACCCTGGAGAAGAACAGGGCAACAGACAAAAACCACAGTTGTTTTCACGCGGATTCGAACCAAATCTCGCAACGCACAAAGCCACACACTTCAATTTCCCCCCCCCCCCCCCCCCACTGCTTCTGTAGGTGTCGGTCGGTACTTTGAAACCGTGAGTTTCTCTCACTTTCATTCGGTTTTCCAAGCCTGATATCACCGCCACGTGGCTTCGATACTTTCTCTCACATCAAAAAGAAAATAATAAAAAGCAAAAACACTCTACTAAAGCAGCAGGGATATATGGGTGTGTAGAAAACACAGTAATCTGAAGAAGAGAGAAAGGAAAATGCTTTGCAGCCGTGAGATTTTCAGGTTCTTAGTCAGGAAAGATGTGAGGAAGATACTGAAGCGGAAGGATAGCGATGCTGGCGAAAAGGGTAAACATTTATGTTTTTTTCTCTAGAAATAATCTCCGATTTTTTGAAGGAAAAAAATTCTGCATTCTACCTATTTCAAGACTCCATTTTTGTGAATTTTATTTCGCTGGTATGTCCCCTTTTTTGTATTTCTGTAAAAAGAAAAAGAAATCTTGAATGCTTTTGATTTGCATTTCAATATTAAGAAATGGTGTATCAAAATTAATTTAACAACGACCCAAAGTTTGATTTGACAAGTATTCAAACTAACAGGGTCTGAAATTACCATTAGACAAAAAAATGGGATACGGCCCATCCGTCCCTGATATTAAGTAGATATGCCTAATGCAAAAAATGGAGCAAATTTTATTAGGTTAAGCTATAGTTTGCTAGACTCAATAATTATGTGTTTTTGAATACTTTAGAGGGGAGAAAATTATTCCTTTTTTTTGTAGCTGTAGGAGTTTTTTTTTTTTTTTGGTTGCCTCCTGGTTCACATACCAGCTAATCCGAACCGATCTGTGTCACACATGGCTTTGTTGGGTAAGTTTGTAAGTATTTTCTGCATACACATGATCTCAAACTGAGACCTGCTAATTGATACCAAACTCCTTACTACTTCGACCAACCCATCGGCTTTATGAGTTATTTTCGATATCCTTTGAAGAATGAAGATGACTGTTATTTGTTCAAGAAGAGGGGAAAAGACAAGAGGGAAAGTGCGGGTTTTATTCTTTTGTTGGGCTAGTACAAACACCAGGGAATGGTCGTTGTCTAAGACATAAAGCAATTGTTAAATTTGTTCCAAGATTTTTCAACCAGAAAAAAGGGTGTAAATAATAAAATCTTAGAGTATCTGATGTCATAGCATCGAGAGGAGCTGGAAAATACTTATCATTCCAGTATTATGCAACCAGCACATATCAGACTTCTCAACAAATGCAGTTAAGGTTTCTTTTGTATCCGAGACTAGCAACTTGATATATATGGTAGACACCCGTTTAATAAGTCTTATGTTTGCGGATGAAAACTCGTTTTGAATGTCTACTGATTTTCATTAAAATTGTAGCATTTATATTATTGTCAAATCAGCAGAAATCAAGGGACACTTAGCTGCTTGAGCTTAATAGGTTTACATGAAAGCTTCTCATCACGATTGGACTAGTCTAATAGAGAGTTCTTTTGGAACATTTTTCTCAGTTAAGACTGCATAATCTTGAAAAACACCATTTTGGTTCTTTTTAATTGTTGATAATTTCTAGTGAACCTTAGCCTTTACTACAAATTTCTTCTATTTACTTTGTCTGAAACTATTGGAACCATTTAGTAATCCATCTATGCTACACTTTATCCCTTAACACCCACGAAATGTGTTAATTATCCTTTTGTGTGAAATAGGACTGTCGATGCTCTGTTCATAGCATGAAACTCTATTTTATTGATTTTCTTATTTCATCTGTGTATTCTTTTGGAACATGTATATGAATTTGCCAAGAAGTAATGTTCTCTATGCTGTTTTTCTCATTTTTTGGGGGTTCCTTACAAATTCAGGGAAAGCCCTAGAGGACCTGCGAGCCTCACTCTTTAACAAATTCTACTCAGTTGATGGTGCAAAGCATCAACGAATTTGTGGCCCTGTTGCTGCTCTTACATTCAACTTTATGGTTGCTGTTGGTATTATTTTCATAAACAAATGGGTTTGTATGCCAAATTTTTTCATATGTAAAACACCTATTTGTTTTTGATTTAATAGAATTGTCCGATATGATGGATTTATTATTTTGTGCTTTCAGGTACTTAAAAATGTAGGATTCCAGTTTCCTGTATTTCTGACTTTTATTCACTATGCTGTTAGTTGGGCATTGATGGCCATTCTGAATTCGTTTTCACTGCTCCCAGCATCCCCACCCTCAAAATCAACCCCTTTTTCTTTGTTTACTCTTGGTATTGTCATGTCTTTTTCGACTGGTCTTGCAAATGTCAGCTTGAAATACAACAGGTTAGATATTTTATTTGTCCTTAGAAATAACTAACGAAACTCTCTTGGAGGACCTTTTGGCTTAATTGTTTATTAATTTGTTTTTCCAGTGTAGGATTTTATCAGATGGCTAAGATTGCCGTTACACCATCTATTGTCCTTGCAGAGTTTATATGGTATAATAAAAGAGTCACTTTCTCCAAGGTAACTAGTGTGCAAAGTTCTTTTAGGGTTTCTGATCCGCCCGAAATTCTTTAATTTATTTGTGTGCAACATTGCTCGAGTTTCCATGCATATTATGAATGTCCTTGTTATTATTTTGCTAACACTATAAGTTGTAATCTTTGTCCCCTTTTTCTTGAAACTCTTCCTATGGAATCTGTCAGGTGATTGCGCTGACGGTTGTATCCATTGGTGTTGCTATTGCCACGGTGACTGATCTACAGTTCAGCCTCTTTGGAGCATGTGTAGCAATGGCGTGGATTATCCCTAGTGCTATAAATAAAATCCTTTGGTCCAACTTGCAGCAACAAGAGAATTGGACTGCATTATCGTATGTTGCAAGCTCCTTCGAGCACACTTGTTAGTTTATTTGAGATTTCTTGATGCAAAGGATAAGCTTAGCCCTAGGAGTCAAGATAATAGATTCCGAAAAATGACCCTCTATCGTTCATACTCTTCTACTTGTTCTTAGTAATATAATAGGCTCTTCTTTTCCTTTCTATTATTGTGATGTCCGGAAAAGTTTTTTTCTTTTTATGTTATTCTCGTTGCTAGAACTTTTAAATTTGGTGTTTGTTGAAATTATGAATTTGTTGTTGAACAGGTTAATGTGGAAGACAACACCAATCACTCTGCTTTTTCTGGTTTCTATGATTCCTTTCCTCGACCCCCCAGGCGTGCTCACCTTCCATTGGAGCTTCTACAATACGTCGGCAATCCTCTTATCAGCTTTCCTTGGCTTCTTGCTTCAGTGGTCGGGAGCTTTGGCACTCGGGTAAATAGCTCTTTGCATTTATTATATTTCGCGAAACATTCTAGTTCGTTTTAACTGATTTGCTTTTGCCAAGCAATTCCTTTCTGTATGCTTATCCTGCATGGCCAATATAGTACAGTTCTTGAACTTTATTCTATCAACTTCCAGGGCGACGTCTGCTATTTCTCACGTAGTTCTCGGACAATTCAAAACCTGCGTTCTGCTTCTCGGCAGTTATTACCTTTTCGGTTCGAATCCAGGCACAACCAGTATCTGTGGTGCATTTATAGCCATCGGAGGCACGACCCTTTTCACGTACCTCAACTTAAATGCTAAGAAGCAACCGTCACCTCTGAAAGTTTCCTCCTCCTTGCCGAAGTCCAAGTTAAGTGAAGGTAACGAGGAGACTCGCCATGGATTCGGTACGGATAACGTCTAACCGGAAACAGTTCCCTGTGGATACTATTTGACACGAGAGGCTGTGAATCTATTTAACCAAATCCTTTGCTTACAACCTTCTTTTTTATCGGAATCTGATGATTTGTAGGGTAACCGAGTGGTTTGATCCACGTTATAGTGTTGTGGTACTGGTGTGATGTTTGTATTATGATTTGTTTTTGGTGATTTTGGAGAAGTAGAAGGTTCAAGCTTGACTTGGAAGTTTTAGGTGAAACGGGTTAAAATGCTTTAAAATAAGACAAAATCGAAATTATTATAAAAATTTTAAGAATTTCGGTATTGATTTTTTGATATAAAGATTTTGATATATATTAATTTTTATAAAAAAATTAAATATTTTGAAAATGTAAAAATTTTGGTACATATCGAATTTATTAAAAAAATTATAAAATTTTTGTATATTTAGATTAAAATGATCTTTATTTGGATAAAATTATTAGTTAAAATTAACAGAGTTTAAATTGTTAATTAATTGATTTAAAGATTTTTTTATAAAATTAATCGATTAAAAATTAAATGTAACACAAAAATAAATTATTTGGGATTAAAATAAAATAAAATAAAATAAAAAATTAAAATTTCCCACTCAAAACCCTAACTAATCGTCATTGTTGAGACAAGGGGGGAAGAGGAGAGGTTTATATACTACTTTAAGATACATGCAGGTAGTAAAGCCTTCGCCTTTGTTCATTGCTTTGAAGCCTCGCCAAGGTATACTTTCTTCGAACCCAATCATGAAAGCTCAGGCTTCTGCTCCTACTTTGAGTCCCCAGCAAAGTTCTCTTCTTCTCATCTCCGTTGCCCATTTTCTGCAACGCAAGTCATTCTCCAAAACCCTCAAGAAGTTTCTCTCCGAAGCCCAAATCCAGGTTTATTTTTTAAATTTTAAATTTTGGTTTTCTATGTGCATTCGAATTTGATTGTTGATTGGTTTGTTGGGTATATGAAAACCGATAGGATGAATCCATTGTTCTGTTCTTAAATGTAAAAGTGCTTGCTTTTTGAGGTCTTAGTTGGGGTCTTTGAGTTCTTCATTTTTTTAGTTTTTATTCGTAATGGAATAATGGTTTGTCTGTTTACGCTTTACACGATAAACAGACCTATACAAGAGCTAATCCTTGAAATTTCTAGTTTCCAATGTAAAGGCATTTTTTATCCGCTACTCTGTTTCATCAAGGTCTTCAATGTTCGTATTTTGGTATGTTTATACGGGGACATTAATGGTGATTGAGAAATGAGCTGAACGTCAGTAATTATATGCTTAGGACCATCACTTAAGATGATTTGGTTGAGAATGCGAGGTATGGCATTTCATTCTGTACAGGCAGCTGAAAATAGTTCATGTGGGATAAATGTAGAGTTGTTGACAGTGGTCTGGTCTCTGGCTTTATTCTATACCAGGAAAGAGTATTGTTTACCGGATTTCCTTAAAAGTGGCATTTGGGATCACCAAAAGCAGCATGTCCATCCCCCCTCCCCATTAGTGAGGAAAAAATATAGAACCATTGTACAATACTTGTTCTTGCCAACAGTTATTTTTTGATTTGTCTGTCATATATAAGTGTCTGTATGGGCATGGATACATTATTTTGTTTTCTTGGAGCATGTATTGCTTTCTCCTTCAAGATGAGATGGTTGGTTGACTTGGTTCTGCTATACTGTAATTCCCCCTTCTTTTTCTGGCCTCTTACTCATTGTGCGTGTGTTTGTCTTTAATTGCATTAGGTGGCATTATTCATTCTTCCTTGCAAAATTTTTGTTCATTGTCTAGACTCCTTGTATTATTTCTCTTTTTCTTGTATCTTTGCAGAAAAATGATTTGACAGGTTCTTCCATGGACTTGGAAGAAATGTGCCTCAAGTATCTGGCTATCAGGTAGGATGAGAAGCTTCTTTTTACTCTTGTTTGTTTGAACTTTTGTTATGTGGACTTTCTCCACATTAACAAGTGAAACTTATAGAAATATTCAGCAAGTATGCCATTTAACCCTTTGATTCTGTCCTATATCAAGTGAAACTTGTAGAATGCTATTTATTTTGGTAAGACAGAGGCTCAAATAACTGTGTGATGCATGTTGTCTTAACTCTCTTTCTTTCCTATTCTTACCATGCCTTATTTTGTCATTTATTTCTCATTTTCCATTTGTTTTAGTTCTCACTTTTTTGAGCTTTTGCATTATGCAGTGATCCTTCCAGCTCAAATTTAAACAAAGAGCAGCTCAATGGTTTGTTAAACATATTATGTTCTATTGGATGATGACATTAATGATATATTTTGGTGTTGACTCTGATGCTCAAAATGTGGAATTGCAGATACGCAGAGGGATGGAAATCCTATTATTGATGGACAAGTTTACAATTCTTCTACTTTTACCAAGAAAAAGAAGAAAGGGGACAACAAGAGTAGTGTGGACAATATAGCTGGTCAATCTGAAGTTGATGATAGATCTACCAACTCTAAGAAAATTGTGGAGCAAGTTTCCTCAGAAGCAATGAAGGAATCTGCTACTGATATTATTGGAGGGTTGCATTCGAATGAGTGTGCTAAGAAGGAGAAAAAGAAGAAGAAAATCAAATTGGATGAATCTCATGTTGATACTGTTGAATCTAATGGAGGGTCTGATGCTGTGATAGAGGGTAAAACTAAGGATAAGAAGCAAAAGAAAAACAAGCTGACTTCTGATTCTTTAGTTGAAGATGCCGCACCTGTTTCAGAGGACACACGACTTGCTGCTACTACATCGAATGCTAATGACATACCATTGGAAGATAAGACTTCCAAATCTAAGAAAAAGAAAAGGAAGGATTATTCTCAAGATGTTGAGAAAGTAAAATCCAAAGATGATGAAAACGAGATCTCGAAGGTGGATTCAACAGTCACAAATGATAAAAGTTCCAAGAAGAGGAAAAGATTGGATTCTGAAGTACATGACACTCAGCCTGCTAATGAAAATGCTATTGAAGACTCTAAACGTAGGAAGACAGATAATACAGAAGAACAATTAAATTCATTGGCGGGAGCTGATAAACATGGTAAAGAAAATGGGAATGTTGAGAAAATTGGAAAGCATTCTGAGCAAAAGAGCTCGGAGAAGCAGAAAAATGGCTCAGCTCAAGTAAGTTCGTGAATGTCTTTGTATTTTGTTGGTCATTTTAAACAAACAAGTATTGGAGCCCAATTCCGATCTCAATTTTTTTTCTTACCTGGATATATTAAACCCTGCCTTTGAAGTCAAGTTGGTAATGCCTTGTTTTTTTTACATGAAATACCTTGCTTATAGTGTTTGTTAATTGTTACTAAGTAGTCAATATGAATCTGATTATTGCAGCCAAAGAAGCCATTTCAAAGAGTGAATGTTGAGGAAGTAGTATTTGTTGATAGCAGGCTTGAAGATAATTCATATTGGGCAAAGGTACTACTTGCCCCACTTCTTGTTTTCTCTTAGTTTCTGTTTTGATTGAAGTTATTAATGGAAAGGAAAAGAAAAGAGAGGGGTTCTTGAAGGAAAGGAAAAAAGAGGAAATGATATGTTATTCCTTTTGTTTGGATAGCTAAGAATAAGTAAGAGAAAGGGAACATAACATTCGTTTGGTTAAATTGTTGGAAGGAATGGTATATTTCTAGAACAAAGTATTTGTTTGGTTAAGCTTGAATACCTTTCGAAAATGAAATATATGTAATAAATGCATAGAAGTCATTTTATATTTGAAAAGGAATTTACTCATTCGTAACTGTTTACAGCAATTTGGTTTAGTTTAAAAGAGGGACTTCTGGGGAAAAGGTAGGGATGCCTAGTCCCCCATCCTTTATTTTAATTTATATGTTAATTAAAGAAATGAATGGTTTTCTTACTTGCTTCCCTTTTGTTTCCCGCACATTTGATTAATCGAAACATATACTCAACTTATTTTGTTATTATACAAATCATTTTGGTCACTTGCACAATACTTGCAGGATGGTGCTGAAACTGGATATGGTGCAAAAGCTCAAGAAGTTCTAGGTCAAGTAAGAGGAAGGTATGTGTAAATATCTGATATGTTATCGTTGGGTATTTACTGAACAGGGTTATGATTCTAACATTCATAAGCATAAGTAACACATAAATAGCGCAAAATGTTTTCTTAAGTTACATTTGCCGGGTCAAATTAACTTGTTGATGTCGCTTTATTCTGGCCTCATTCTCTGTCAGAGTGTTGATCTTTTACCAAAATATGCTTGTGTTTACTGTGCTTTGGCTGGTTTTTGTATATGCTCAAGCATGATGGTGTCTAAAACTTGCTTCTGATCATAAAACTCAGGGGTTTCCGGCATGAGAAGACCAAGAAGAAACGTGGATCGTACAGGGGAGGACAGATTGATTTCGATTCACACTCGGTAAAATTCAATTATTCTGATGATGAGTAATGCCCCAATGGGGTCTGCTATACATTTTTACCCTTTTCCTGCAATTGAGGAAATATGGAAATATATTAATCGGAACTCAGCGACAATGCTCGTGTTCGTCTATCGACCCTCCGGTGTTGTTCTGTTAGGGGTCAGACAGTTTCATTGTTGATCTCTTGTTAATTGAATTCTACATATTCCTGTCTTATTGTCTGTCTCCTTTAAAACACTTGACATTTGCTTCTCTTAAAGAGTGATCAAGAATTAATCTGTTTTGTTTTCTTAAATTATATTACAAATTTGAGTTCTATATATAAAAACTTAAATAACATTACAAATTTGGTTGTGAAAAGAGTACATGAAATAATCAACCATAAACCTCTATGGAATGATGAAGGAATTTTCTCATAATTCATTCCCATTTCTAAACATTGGTTAAACCTTTACAAATTTGATTGTGAAAAGAAGTGTATTGGATTTTCCCCCCCTAAGGTATCCTTTTGTACATTAACATTAGAATTGCTGAGAAACGCATTTATGGAAATCGTTTTTACAATTTTCCTAAATTTGGCCCTCCATTTTCTAAACATCGGAGCCTTCATTCATGATTACATCATGAGAGCATATCCAGATAAATTTATATTTATAATTAATATATAAATAATTAAACAATCAAAGATACATGGAGTTTACCAAGTAAATATTCATATATATATATATATATATGATAAAAAGGCATTAATTTATATGGAAAAGTACAGTGTACAGATGGATAGGGAGAGGGAAAGAGCTGGGATACGTAAGAAGGGAACTAAAGAAACAGTTTTTAGGATGGGAAATATCTGGGTTTTTTTAATTCTATGTTTTGTTGGGGAAGAAGATCGATTCTTTGAAAAAAATACCAAATTTTACATATTCTTCCAAACCTCAATATCCATTCTTTTTCTTTCCATTTTTTGACATTTTAGATTACTGTTTTACCGGTGCCGGCCACTTTCCCTTCCCCTTCGCCGCAATCAGTTTCCTGGAATTTTATTTCCCTTCCTCGGGGGAAAAATGGGATTTTACCTTTACTTTGATTACTGTTTGGATTTTGCTGAATGAGCTGATCTGAGCTATCCAGCACCAGCACAGTCTTTAATAGTGTCTTTGCTTTGTCTTTTTCAAGCTAATCAGAGATGAACAGCTCATAAGTTTAGATTCTATTTTTTTTGTCTGGAAGTTCAAGGGGGAAAATAAAAGCAATGAAAGTACCGGCCGCCGGAGCAGGATCTACATCGAACGCGGCAGCTACGAGTTCGGCTGAAGGTCTGCTCTTTCTCTTTTAGTTTACTTTTTTCTCTCTCGATTTTATCACTTCGATTATCCTATAAAGGGTCTGTTTTTTGTTGTCTTTCTCAATCAATCTCTACTTTTAAAGCTCTAAGCTTTCCTTTATTTCTGCTTTTGCTTTTCCGTTGAACTAGAATCTCTAGCTAGATACTTAAAGTTTCTTCTTTCTTTCCTTTTTCCTGAAAAAACAATCAGAAAAAGAGTAAACTGACTTGAGTGGTGGTGCAGGTGTTTCGCCGGAGAAAAAGAGCATCAACCCGGAGCTATGGCAGGCGTGTGCCGGGCCGCTTGTGAACCTTCCGGCTGCTGGGACCCACGTTGTTTACTTCCCTCAAGGACACAGCGAACAGGTGAACTAAATCACCAGCTCTTGTCGACATTGACTATATAGATTCCTTTGTTTCTGCAGAGAATGATTTTTTATAATAAATTGGTTTGATCTAGTTGTTTTTTTGCTTCTATTAATTGTTGGTATTTGATGCGGTACGAGTTCACAATTTATAACTTTCAATGAATTAAATGATGCTACCTGATTTTATTTTCTTATTAATAATATGCGGTTTTATATGATTTTCCATGGAAAATAAAGGTTGTTGAACTTTGTTTACTTCAGACATTCTTCCATAGCAAAGAGTCTCTTTATTCGGATATATTTACATGGTGATAGATTACATCATACATGAAGGGTGTTGTTTTTTCGAACCTTTCGTCACCTATCTTGGTTAAATATGTGTTCCGACTTGAATAAAATTTCTAATTTCAGGTTGCAGCGTCCATGAAGAAAGAAGTGGATGCTCAAGTTCCGAACTACCCTAATCTTCCTTCTAAGCTATTATGTCTCCTTCACAATGTCACCTTGCATGTACTGCTACCTAATTCTTCCCTCCTCTTGTTCCTTGCCTTTCAGAAATGTCGACTGCGCTTTCAAATCCATTTTTTTCTCAACTCTCTTGTTTGATTTTGCAGGCAGATCCAGAGACAGACGAAGTCTATGCTCAGATGACCCTCCAACCCGTTTCTTCTGTAAAGAGTTCATCCCATATGTCTAGAGCTCTTATATCATGTTATATAGAGTTTTGAATATGTAAATGGATATTAGAACTGAACCTATCGACATTTGTTGCAGTTCGGTAAGGAGGCGCTACTGAGATCAGATCTTTCTCTCAAGTCAAATAAGCCACAGCCAGAATTCTTTTGTAAGACGTTGACAGCAAGTGATACTAGCACTCATGGAGGTTTTTCTGTTCCTCGCCGCTCTGCCGAAAAAACTTTCCCTCCTCTTGTAAGCAGTTTTGTGTAACCTAGAAGGTTGGTTGTTTTAACCAGATGTTAATCCCTTTTCTGATTCTTTTGACAGGATTTCTCAATGCAACCACCTTCTCAAGAACTTGTGGCCAGGGATCTGCATGAAAATGCCTGGAACTTCCGCCATATCTACCGTGGTATGGTCTTTTTTTGTTCTTGAACTTCCACTTGTTGGGTTTATGGATTTCCATTACAGCATTACTAATTGTTTTGCTTGTGCTTTATGCACTTGATGTATTTAATTCCAACATCTGGTTTTTAATTTCAGGACAACCAAAGCGCCACTTGCTTACCACAGGATGGAGTCTATTTGTTAGTGGAAAGAGACTCTTAGCTGGAGATTCAGTTTTATTCATTAGGTAACGGTAATGATTCCGCTTGGAATATGCATTTTTAGTTACTGGTTTCACAATGCTTCATGTCTCTTTATTTACGGAAGCATTGTTACCTGAACTTTTATTGTTTTATTGCTCTCTTCCATACAGAGAAACAACGGCAATTTTATCACTCTTGTGTTCAAATTTTTTGTGAGCAGAGATGAAAGGCAGCAGCTTCTCTTGGGCATAAGGCGTGCTAACAGGCAACCCACAAATTTATCATCATCAGTGTTGTCGAGTGATAGCATGCATATCGGCATCCTCGCTGCAGCTGCTCATGCGGCAGCAAAAAATAGCCCCTTTACCGTGTTCTATAATCCCAGGTCCGAAGGATACCTTTCTGACTTTTAAATTAAGTTCAGCCACGTTAGACGAGTAGATTAGTATATGCTATTAAAGAGATTTGCTTTCCTGTAAGTAATTATTCCAAAATATTCTTTGTTCTTCAGGGCTAGTCCTTCCGAATTTGTTATTCCTTTAGCCAAATATTACAAAGCTGTGTACAACAATCAAATATCACCTGGCATGCGCTTTCGAATGATGTTTGAAACTGAAGAGTCAGGAACAAGAAGGTAGCTTTATGTCAAGTCGTTGTCTGTTTTTGGTAATTGATTAATATCTCCAAGTTAGCCATATATTGATGATTGCTTTCTTGGATCAGAAAATTTTGATTTGGTTATTTGTCAAAAAAATGGTGGAAATAAAGTACTTTTTCCCCCTTCAGGTTTATGGGCACAATTACCGGAATCAGTGATATTGATCCTGTAAGATGGAAAAACTCACAATGGCGTAATTTGCAGGTAAGTTTAACTATTTTTAGTTTATGTTTTTCATTATATTTATGTAAGAAGAGGCTTTTCTTGTTTAACTAGCTCATGTTCTTCAATAGGTTGGTTGGGATGAGTCGACTGCTGGGGAAAGACGTAGTCGAGTCTCCCTTTGGGAAATTGAACCAGTTACAGCTCCATTTTTCATCTGTCCACCTCCATTCTTCAGATCAAAGCGTCCTAGACAACCCGGAATGCCAGGTATAAGATCTTGTAGCCTCTAAATTATTGCATAATCAATATCAATATGGCGCAAGAACCATTTATTTGATGTCACTTAGGTATCTTGTTCCTTGGCAGTATCAAGGTGCCTTCTATTGGTTGTTTGTATGCCATTTTTTCCATTGCGATACTTGAGCTTTATGTAGAGTAGTAGCAATGATTAAATGGCATCTGCTGATTCTGGTTTTGCAGATGATGAATACCCCGACATAGATAATATACTCAAGAGGCCAATGCCTTGGCTGGGAAATGATATAAGCATGAAGGATTCACATTCGCTTCCGGGGCTTAGCCTGGTCCAATGGATGAATATGCAGCAAAATCCTGCGCTTGCAAACTCAATGCAGCCAAATTTCATACAGCCTCTGGCTGGGTCCAGTATGCAAAACTTTGATGTAACAGATCTTTCCCAACAAATGGGTCTGTCCACACCACAAATGCCTCAGCCAAACAACTTGCAGTTCAATCCTTGTAGGCTACCTCAGCAAGTGCAGCAACTTGATCATCTTCCAAAGCTACCATCTACAATGAACTCACTGAGATCCACTATGCAGCCACAACAGCTAAATGACATGACTCAGCAGTCAAGGCAAAATTTGATTGCCCAGACTCTACCCTCTAGTCAAGTTCAGGCTCAAATTCTTCAGCCTCAAGCCCTTGCCCAAAGTAACAATATGCTTCAGCAGCATCAAACTCATCAACTCGCTCCAAGTCTTCCTCAAAACCCGCCGCATCTGCAGCAACTTCAACAGCATATGGGACTGAATCAACCACAAAACCTAATGCATTCTCAACTGTCTGATCCACTTGACCAACATTTACAAGTGCCCGACAACCAGGTCCAGTTTCAGCTGTTGCAGAAGCTTCAACAGCAACAACAGTTGCTTTTGGCACAGCAATCTGCACTTCAGCATCCTGGTCAACTTGCCCAGCCCCAAGGTCAACAAAGGCAGCTGTTAGATGCATCTCAGACCTTCTCTAAGTCTGTGACAGCCAGTCAAGTGTTAGAGATGCCTCAAAGTAACAGCCAGGCGAATGCCCGGTTCTCTCAGCCACCTCTGCAGTCAAAGCTTCAGCAACAACAACCCACAGTGCTGCCTGAAGTTCCTGGTCATGTTGATCCCTTTCGAACCACCGCAACAAATCAGCTGTCCAATGCTGTTAACAATGTAATGACAGGTGCTGCTGTAACTGCACGTTCTGTGATTACTGATGATAACCCATCGTGTTCCACATCACCATCTACAAACTGTCCAAGTGTTCTTCAACCAATGATAAACGGCAGACTCCACAAGAGTACTGGATTAGGGGATGACATCACTCAGTCTGCTGCCATGGTCTTGAATCCTAATCCAATGGAGACCATGTTGCCTCATGCTAATATAGTTAAAGAACTTCAGCAAAAGTCTGATTTGAGACCCTTATTGAATATCTCCAAGGGTCAAAACCAAGGCCTTTATTCCCAACAAAACCTTATCAATGGTGCTACTGCACATGCAGATTACCTGGACACATCATCTTCTACGACTTCAGTTTGCCTTTCTCAGAAAGATGTTCATTTGAAGCAAAACACGTTGACTTACAACCTTCAAACAATGTTGTTGAGAGACACAAATCAAGACGGCGAAGTTCAGGCAGATCCAGTGAACAGTGTTTCATATGGAAATAATATGGATAACCAAATTGGGATACCCATGAATTCTGACCCTTCGCTGACGCAAGGCATGATGGGTCTGGGGAAGGATTTTTCAAATGACCACTTTTCAGGAGGAATGCTAGCCAGCTACGAAAACCCTAAAGATGCTCAGCAAGAACTTTCTTCGTCAATGGTTTCCCAGTCATTTGGAGTTCCAGATTTGACATTTAACTCCATTGATTCCACTATAAATCATAACAGTTTCACAAGCCGTGGTGCATGGACCTCTCCGCCTCAATTTCAGAGAATGCGGACATACACTAAAGTTTGTTGTTCTAGACTTCTTGTTGCACACATCCTTCCACTTGCACACATCACAAATCCTTCTTGTCATCTCTTCGGAGCTCTAATTCACACATTTACCTTTTCTAGGTTTACAAACGTGGGGCTGTTGGAAGATCGATCGATATAACTCGTTATTCAGGTTATGATGAGCTCAAACAAGATTTGGCTCGTAGGTTTGGCATCGAGGGGAAACTGGAAGACCAAGGAAGAATAGGCTGGAAACTAGTCTACGTGGATCACGAGAATGATGTTCTGCTAGTAGGAGATGACCCATGGGAGTAAGCTCTGTTACTCTTTTTCTCATAAATACAGCTCTTCCCAAATATTCTTTACATTCAATGTCCTTTTCCTGATTTTTCCCCCCACCTGTTTCATTTCACTATTTCAGGGAGTTTGTCAACTGTGTCCGAAGCATCAAAATCCTCTCCCCTCAGGAAGTCCAGCAGATGAGTGTGGAGGGAGATTTTGGAAACTCTGTCCTGCGTAATCAAGCTTGTAACAGCTCTGACAATGGGAATGCATAAACTAGTATAGCAACAAGCTAAAGACCATTACTGGTTCGGAGCTATACAGTTTGTACGATAGGATTCAGTTGGTTGCTTGATACAGTGTATATTTCCACGTATCCTTCTGCAGTAAATGGCGTTCACTTTCATATGTTGGCTGAAGTTAAGGCCAGAAATGAAGGGATGGTCGATCATAGAAGCAGAAAAGGAGGAAAAGTGTGGTCGTAGAATCATGCCTGTAAGCGGGAGTTGAGCTTTTATGTAAGAATCCAGCTTGAGCTTCGGAAATAAAAATTAATTTTTTGAGAAATTATTCTAAGTTGATTAAACAGTTGCAGTTGTATATATTACTGTTTTTCGACATGGCAGATAATATTTAACGTTGTCAACGGCATCGCCACCTCAACAGCCTTTTCCACCTTAACAGCGTAGCAACGCCCTACCCTTTGCGTTTTGATATTTAACGTTCCAAATTCTATGCATCCCACATCTCCCCCTGTCTCCAACACTAAATTAGTATTCTCACTTCCTCCTTACACGGCGGACGCCACGCCAACACTTCCACACTTCCCTCTGTCGGAACAGCCATGGTCTTTCGACGTAAACTTCAACTCGTCAGCCAACTTTTAATCCTACTGCTTTTTCCCATGGTTTCCATTTTTTATGCATTCTCTGATGCCGAAATCCTTTTGAAGTTCAAATCCTCGTTGACAAACCACACTGCTTTGAAGAGCTGGGAAAACAATTCTAACACTGTATGCAATGGCGAACGTTCCAACTGGATTGGCGTCGTTTGTCACAAAGGCGCCGCTATGGGGTTGAAGCTCAAAAACATGGGACTCTCGGGCACCATTGATGCCAACAACTTGGTAGCCTTGTCAAGCTTGAGAACCTTAAACTTTATGAACAATAATTTTAATGGTTCGATTCCTGAGTTCAATAAACTTACAGGGTTGAGATCCATTTTTTTATCCTATAATCGGTTTTCTGGAGACATTCCTGGCAATGCATTCCAAGGAATGGTTTGGCTCAACAAGCTGTATCTATCGAAAAACCGGTTTACGGGTCCGATTCCGGCATCGGTGGCCACCCTGCCCAGGCTTTCGGAGCTTAAACTGGATAGCAATCAGTTTTCGGGAAAAATACCAGATTTTAAGCAGGAGAAGTTGCATGTAGTTGATCTATCGTATAATCAATTGGAGGGTCCTATACCAGCAAGACTTAGCAAGAAGAATGCAGACATGTTCGCAGGTATATAATTACTATTAACTTCATTATTAACATCCAATTATGAATGAGTATTCGATCGGGTGAAATGAAAACTTTTCGAATATAGCCAACTGTGTGATTATATGTGGAAATGCAGGCAATAAAGGTGTTTGTGGAGCACCATTGAAGGCATGTGAAACGACTGTTACAATTATTTTTCCAACATCGCCGACCCCTGCTGATCCAAGCGAAAACGTTGCTACCAATTTCATGAAGAAGATCTCAATGTGGATTATTGTGATCCCGATCGTAGTTGGGGTCTTTATGCTACTAGCCATAGTTGCATTCTTCATAATCAATCAACGCAAAAAGCAGCAACCAGCTCCAAAACTGAATACTCTCAAGGTAGAAGACCGTGCATCTCCCGCCTCGAGCAACGGAATGAAGCCCGTGGAGTCCAGTCCGACGCTTACTTTCGTTAGGGATGATGATAGAGACAAATTTGATTTGCAGGACTTGTTGAATGGGTCGGCTGAGATAATGGGAAGCGGGTGTTTCGGTTCATCTTACAAGACTTCTCTACCGGATGGGACTACCATGGTGGTGAAGAGGTATAAACAGATGAACGGCACCGGGAAAGAAGATTTCCAAGAGCATATGAGAAGGATTGGGAGACTGAGACATAACAACGTGCTTACTCTTGCTGCTTATCATTACAGGAAGGACGAAAAGCTCCTTGTCTGCGATTTTGTCAACAACTGCAGCTTGGCTGTTCATCTCCATGGTATGTTGCTTATTTACTTCAAACTTTCTCTACAACATCCCTAAGATATGTTTAAATACCATAGTGTTTTTTATCATGTTTTTTTTCCCTGCAGCTCATCAAATGATCAAACTTTGGGGCAACCAGGCCTTGATTGGCCAACTCGATTGAAGATTGTGAAAGGAGTAGCCAAGGGGATTGCGTACCTACACAAGGAGCTACCTAGTTTGATCGCACCACACGGTCATCTCAAGTCCTCAAACGTTCTCCTCAACGAATCCTTCGAACCCATCCTCACCGATTACGCTCTGATCCCGGTCATCAACACGAAGAGTGCTCATGAGCTCATGGTGGCCTATAAAGCACCCGAATACGTGCAACATGGTAGAGTCACGAAGAAGACCGACGTATGGAATCTCGGTGTATTGATCCTAGAGCTTATGACCGGGAAGTTCCCTTCAAACTTCTTGCTGAATGGCAAAGGAAACGGTGAAGAGGACATAGTGACATGGGTGAAATCTAAACTCCATGACGACGACAGAGAAACGTTGTTGACGAACTTGGAGTTGTTCGACAGGGAAATGGGAGCCATAGGCATCGGTGACGGGAAAATGATGAAGCAGCTGTTGAAGATCGGATTGAGTTGTTGTAAAGATGATGTGCAGAAGAGAATAGATTTGAAAGAAGCTGTGTGGAGAATTGAAGAATTGAAGCTCCGGAACATGAGTAGTGATGGGGAGTTCTTCTCGGCAATTGCCAGTGACGGTGAAGAGGACATGAAATTGTGATGTTCCATGAATCATGTTCATGTTCACGTTCTTGTGTGGAAATTTGTTGAATGTTTCATCTGACGTTAGAGATTTGATTTTCAATACCTTTATTTGTGTATCTCTAGATTTCCTCTAGGACTAGTTATGTTATGTGTAGCTTGCAGTTGCATATAGGCTATTTGTCTCCATCTTCTACCTAAATTATTTATTTTTATTTTATTATAGTATCTATTAAATTCTTTACTTATTGATGTTTTCTATTTTATTAGAAAAAATTTAAATTTAAAATTAATTGGCAATAAATTGAGAAAAGCAGCTTAAACATAAGGTTGCTTTTAATAATTTGGAAAAAAAAAAATAAAGAATACATATGGGTGGAACGAAATAAAATATTTTAAATATCATTTTATTTATATTTTCGAATATTAAATAAAATATTATCATTTTATTTTTGAAGAGATTAAACTATCCGACCCAATCCGACTTTATTTTTATAATAGCCTGACTCGAACCCATTTTTAATACTAAAACTCATTTTTTATCGGGTTAAGTCAGAATCCGATAGAATCACATTAAATTATCACCTTATAAACGTTGTATTTTATGAATATTTTAAAAGCTAAAAGAGTTTTTTATTCAGTTTAGTCCACAAACTTTTTATGCGAAAAAAAAAACTAAAAAATCTTAAATGTTATCAATTCTACGTTAAAAATATCATAAAATTTAAAATCTATTCAGAATCTAAGGATTTCCTATTCAATTTAACCCAAAGTTTTTATTTTTACTTTTACATAAATTGTTTTATTTAGTTTTTTTATTTATTTTTTTATTTTTATGAATCCGAAACCGAATCATAAAAACCATTAAAAAAATCTCAATTTAACAACATACATGAACTAATGTTAAATCATTTCAATGAACAAGAACAATTAAACGAACAAACATACCTTACTTGCATGTAATTAGTTTTGTTTTATAAACTTGTCTCTATTTGGTTGGGTAATTAGTTTTGTTTGTTACCAATAAAACAAACAAATAAACCCACCAAAACATCCCTCTTAATTAGCCAACTTCTTTAATTATAAAAGACAAAACATAGAGTAAAAGCAGCCTCAAATTGTTGTGAATCCGAAGATAAACATGCGGAGAAGAAATGGAGGAGAAAAGAAAGATCAAAATGTGGCGGTGGCAATAGACAAGGACAAGGGCAGCCAATATGCATTGAAATGGGCCGTCGATCATCTTATGTCCAAGGGTCAAACCATCAATCTTGTTCATGTGAAAACCAGACGATCTTCAATCCCCTCATCGTGTATGTTTTCATTCGATTAGATGATATATATTACGGTTGATTATGTATGCATGGCTAGCTGGTAGGACGTAAATTTGCTGATCTGACGCATGCATGCAGCTGGTAAGCAGGAACAGGAAAATAAAGCCAAGGAGATCTTTCTTCCTTTCCGATGTTTCTGCTCCCGGAAGCTTGTACGTTTTCGTTTTCGTTTCGGTTTCGGTTCCGGCTTTCGTTCTCTTTTCTTTGATGGTAGATTTATTGTGTTATGTGTGTAATATTTGCAACAGCTCAACAGTAATGAAATCATACTGGAGGATACCGACATAGCTAAAGCACTTGTCGAGTATGTTTTGTCTGCTTCGGTCGAGGTCTTGGTACTCGGCACGCCGACGAAAGGGGGCTTTGTCAGGTGTTTGATTGATTCCCCTTTCTCCACCCAACATGGATGTTGATTCGGCTAATTGATCTAACTCTGCATTTGCCTATCTTTGTGAAATGTCTTACAGAAGATTCAGGAGTATGGAGCTTACAACTACGGTCTCGAAAGCGGCTCCAGATTACTGCACGGTGTATGTGATCGGCAAAGGGAAGATTTCGTCGGTACGAACCGCTACCGCTTCCTCTCCAGCAAAACTTAACATGCCTGCGGCTCCACAGCTGCTGCCTCAAACCTCTAACATTTCCGAAACACTGGAAACCCCTCCGGCTCATGCACCTTACAACAGATTGAGAGGTTCTGGTAGTGCTAAGTCACAACAACCACTATGCCACCTGTATGAAGACATGGAAATTATCAAGTAAGTTGTACTAAGATCATCAACAGATACATACATATATACATGTAACTTTATGATTTAAAATTTCAATCCTGGGAACAGGTCACCATTCGGGAGATCACGAAATAAATACGAGCAATCAATTCCTGAAACCGACATATCGTTCGTAAGCAGTGGGAGGCCGAGTACTGATAGCATGATGTATCTGAGCGACAGTGTGGAATTAGGAAGTCAGGGGGTTTCTGTCAGCTCCGATTATGACAACACAAGCCTTGGATCTTCATTCTCAGGAAACAGGTCCATGGATTTTAGTTCACAATGTGATATGTCCTCGACATCACTCGAAAGTGGTAGTGGGACATCATGGACATCTCAGAATATGGTAAGGCACTATTTTTTTCTGCACATTGGTTTCATATACAATTAGAGCACATACAAGGTATATAATGGAACTGAACTGTTCAGATGCAGCAGGATGATGTGGAAACCGAGATGAGACGACTTAAACTGGAGCTCAAGCAGACAATGGAGATGTATAGTGAAGCCTGCAAGGAAACACTCTCGGCGAAACAGAGGGTAGTTACTGAATATCGATAAGCCGGAACTTTTCCCGATTATGATATGATTTTGTTAAAATTCTCATTACAGGCGAAAGAGCTTCAATGCTGGAAATTACAAGAAGAACATAAGATAGAAGTGGCGAGAGTAACGGAGGAAGCCGAACATTCACTTGTAGAGAAGGAGCAAGCAAAGTGTAAGGCTGCCATTGAGGCAGCCCAAGCAGCTCAAATGATTGCTGAACTTGAAGCACAAAAGGGAATGATTGTAGAAAAGGATGCTAGCAAAGAAGTAGAGCAGAGGAAATTGGGTGTTGCACATGACATCAGGTATCGGAAATACACGATTCAAGAGATCGAAGCTGCGACGGATCTCTTCTCGCAGTCTCGCAAAATAGGAGAAGGAGGTTATGGGCCGGTGTACCACTGCTACCTCGACCACACACCGGTTGCGATAAAAGTTCTACATTCGGATGCAGTCCAAGGGAAAATACAGTTCCAGCAAGAGGTGTGCATGCAAATAAGAACTAATTATACTGAAATACTTGCAAGAAATTTACTCACTATATGTTTTGGCGACTCAGATTGAAGTGTTGAGCTGCATACGACATCCGAACATGGTTCTTCTTCTTGGAGCCTGCCCGGAGTATTGCTGCCTAGTCTATGAATACATGGCTAACGGGAGCTTGGAAGATCGGCTATTTAGGCACGATAACACTCCATTACTTCCATGGCAAGTAAGATTCCGGATCGCAGCAGAGATTGCAACAGGTCTTCTTTTCCTCCACCAAACCAAACCGGAGCCAATTGTGCACCGTGACCTGAAACCTGGCAACATTTTGCTTGACCGCAACTATGTCAGCAAGATTAGTGATGTTGGATTGGCTAGGCTAGTTCCAGCATCGGTCGCCGACGCGGTAACTCAGTATCGTATGACAGCAACTGCAGGAACATTCTGTTACATAGATCCAGAATATCAGCAAACTGGAATGCTAGGGATAAAATCCGATGTCTACTCACTTGGTATCTTGCTACTGCAAATAATAACTGCCAAGCCACCGATGGGATTGATGCATCAAGTCGAGAACGCGATCGAAAACGGAACTTTGGCTGATGTACTTGACCCAGCTGTGCCTGACTGGCCAATGGCAGAGACCTTGACCTTCGCCAAGTTAGCCCTCAAGTGTTCGGAGATGAGACGGAGAGACAGACCTGATCTAGGTCGGGTTGTGTTGCCCGCGCTTGAAAAATTGAGAACTCTTGCCGAAGAAAACATGCCTCAGTTCATCACGCATGGTAGTAGTGCAGGGTCTTCACCAAATCACAGCCAAAACTTTCCACTTCCCATCACAGTAAGTGACAACAAAGACTGGTCTTACTGAACTAGATAAACCGGCAGAAGGATTCCGATACGAGGAGCCGAAGTCTGCCATCGGAACTCTATTTATTCCGTTTTTCATTCATTTTTCTCATCCAGAAAACTTGGTTAAGAATGCAACTGTACAGCTGCTATAGGCATCTTAGAGGAAGTCGTGCTTTAATAATAAGATAGATATGATACTCCTGTAAAACAAAATACATGTTTTTCTCTTCTAAATTGTATCAATAAATTTGTATAAAATAATAATAATTTTACAAAGATTATAGGTTGATAAAGAATTAAAGATGACTTCGCTTCGGACGTTATTTTTTTTATAGTGAATAAAGATAATTACGATGACGGTACCGAAACATTATTACTCGAACGATTTAACGGTCACACCGTTTGAGATTTAACGGTCAGGTGATCAAAATAGAAATAATATCAAAATTTTAATAATTAAATTAAAAAAATACCAAAATAAAGATTTAGTGAAAAATGACTATGGATTTAGAGCAAGACACCAAGATATGTCTCTTGTTCAAGGGAATGAAAAATGGGAAATTGTGAATATAGTCCCTTCAACTTAGTTTGATATCTTAAGGTACATTTATTTTTAAATCAAAAGCATAAAGTTCGACTCTAAGAATCAAACCATACTCCTAAAACTCCTGTTTCCAATCACCCTAAACAGATTTAATGGGAAAACTAAGACAACATTGAAGATTCTGATTTGAAATCCACTTCAAAATTTGTATAATTGGCAATAACCAGCTGAAAAATGAACACTTTTTATTCAGTGCAATCAAACCTACTCCACCGGTACTCCTCGTCTCCGACGAAAGAGAACACTCTACAACCCGATTTTCTTCTCAGCCTTCTGAATCTGGTTGAGGAATATCCAGGTCATCTGCATAAGAGAACAGCCGGTCATCGGATATAATGAAAAGTTTATGGTTGAGCTTGAGAAACTATAAATACGGATAAGAATATGGTAAAGTGAATACCATGACGTGCGGAGCAATTCTAACACAATATACAGGGAATCCTGTGTAAAATTTGAATGGTCCTCCAGCCTTGAGGGTTTTCATAGCACAGTCCAAAGAGCCAGTGTATGGATACTTGCCCGAGGCGTCGGGTTGCATTTTCTGGATTTGTGTTTTCACATAATCGAAAGGCAAACTGCAAGCTGCGGCAAAGAAACCCGAAATGGTACTTGCACCTGAGACAAGGAACAAAATGGGACATTATTAATTTGGGAAAGTCGGATAGTTTTAGAATTAGTAATGCATGCCAAGCAATGGTCGAATTGGGAAATGCATGACAATCTATCCTCAAATAGACCTAGTCAAATGATAATGCCACTTCGGGAATAAGGGCACCTGTCCCTCGGATGAATCATATAACCAAAGAGGAACTATGAACCAGAATCGAAGAGCTTGCTCAAACCATAAGTAAATAGTATTTCGTAATAACTTTGAAAGATTCTGCTACTTGACTACACGAACAAAGTATCAGTAACGAATAAGCTACGAATTGTTCATTCAACAAATTTAGAACATATGATAGATTTACGAAAGACGTTAAAATAGCTAAAGATATATGCTAATTGCTACTAAGAGAGACTCTTACCAACCACAGTAGCAGCTTCTCCTAAGCCAAGGTTATCCTTGAAAAATTCAACACTTTGATCATATGAGGCAAGCATTCCCATGTTCAAAGCCATGGCTCTGACTACCGTAGGGCCTGCACCTTTCCAAAGTGCCAAAACCCCTTCATCTGCAACAATACGATAGAGAGCATGGAATGCATTGGTGTAATTTCTGCGCTGTGCGACTGGTAAAGTGGCATCAGCCTGCATACGGATAAGTGCTAAATCAGCTGGACTGCCAACAGTGGCCCCAATAGCACCAGCAGTCAAACCACACAAAGCCTTCTGGTATAGAGGTAAGGGTTTCCCATCATTGGCTTCAATTGCTTTGTTCGTCAACATCCTATAGAAAACAATGGAAATAATTCAAAAGCTGAACCCGACCGGAATAGATTATCCAAATTTAGTCTCAAAAGTAAACCACATCACATGTGCAGTGAAAAAGGCAAATGCTAATAAGGTCAAAAAGTAGAGCTCATGCTTCGGAATCAAATCATTGTAACAAAAGATGTATCTTGAAATGTATAACAAAGTCACATAAAGTATTGGAATGACACTCACTTGAATGATCCCAGTCGAGCAGTAGTGTATGTAGCTTGCCTGAGAAGTCCAGCTGATAACCCCTGTCCGAAACTTTATAAGTGAGATAAAAGACTCGTTGAAAAACCGAAACATCTAAATTCCAATTAGATCATCAAGCCAGTTTTTTTTTTCCAATTTTGAAAATCCATCGTAAAGTCACTATATCTATATATGAGTTATTCTATGTCCAAGGCCCGATATTGAAATAATTTCAGAGGTTCTCCCTGACTTAATCCTTCTCAACAAACAATCCGAAAATGCTTCGACTCTTTTAGACCAGATCCAGATCAAAAAGCAATGATTCGAAACAGTTCTTTTTACAATAATTCAGAAGCCAGAGGACTCAATCACACGGATATCAGGATTTCCAATCCAAAATTTGCAAATTGCAGTTTCAAGTAGTGAAACAAGACATCCATACCATGAGACAGCACTAATTTCCAATATTTTGAGAACTCAAATCAATAATACAGGTTTCAGAAAATATATAAACAATGTTAAAAGTAAAGATCCAACATCAATAACACAGGTTTCAGAAGCCAATAACGGATCTAAAACATGAAAAGTTAGATCAATGAGAAAGAAAAAAAATCAAACTTGAATGCAGACGCAGAAAAATAACCTTGTAAAAGGCACGAACACCCTCCTCCTTAAGCATGTTCCTGGTAACAGTTCCTGCCGATCCCTGACCAAGTTGGATTCTCACCTACACCAAACCAAAATCCAAAACAACAAAGGACCATTAGCCAAAAGGACACAAATCCCAGATCTAAAAATTCAAACTTGGACTTAAAAGTAACATATTTTGTTATAAAAAATTGAGATGAAAATACGTGAAGATCAGATCTACTAAAAGATGAGTGGAAAAAAAATAAACCTTGATCATATCGATGGGTTGGATGACACAGGTAGCAAGCATACCAGAGGCACCTCCATTGACAAAAGGCTTAACCTTTGGCCAAGCCCCAGAAGACTGAGCTTTCTTCTCCTCCGCCATTTATTTTGAGTATTGAAACGGTGAAGGGGAAAGATAATTTTGCTAAGGAGAAACAGGAAGGGGGCGAAGTGAGAGGCTTTCCCTAATATACAGAGTCACAGACACAACACAAATCTTCCTTGCTATAAAAAAAATAATAAATACTATAATAAAATCTCTTGGTTGCAATTTATTTGCCTTTGTTTGTTTACCTGGAAAAGTTCCTACCTTTTTTCCCTTCGTAGTATTTTGGTAGAACATCAGATTTGTGGGAAACTACAATGAGTTTAATTTATTAAAATCACAGTTAAACTAATAAGATTTTTATATATATATTAATTCTTTCTTTGAATAAAAATAATATATTTTAGAATTCGCAGCGTAATCTGATGATAAAAGATGATGTATTTTATTTAGATTTAAATTTGAATATATATAAGTTATTACATGAATTTTGTTCACCACGTGATCTCAATCAATTAGATTTGTTTATCTTAATTTTTTTAAAGCGAATCACCACTTCTTTCTTTATATGTAATTATGGATAATATAGTGAATAAAATTCACTTAATAATCTCTTCGTATATAATATATACATTATTAAAAAATTAAAAAAATATTATCTATAATCACACCAATATATTTAAAATAATAATAATAATAATAATAATAATATACCCTTATGGTTAGAGTTACATGCTTCTAAATGTTAAAAAATAATTATAAGATAAAAAAACTATTTTAATATATTTATAATTTTTTCTTAATTTTATATATATGATGCGTAAACTCGAATTACTGAAAAAAATAATACATCATCATTGAAATTATTTCTTATATTTTATTATTTTATTTCTTTGGTTTATAATAATAGAAAATATTTGTCACTGTATTAAAAATTATTATATTGCAGTGTGGGAGTGAATTTTTTTGACCAAATATCAGTCAATTTATTGTTGTGATATTATTAAAATATAATTATCTTAAACTATTTGGATTAGAAAAAAAATGTATCCCAATGACTTTTTATTGTTTTTTTTTCTTTTATTTCAAAAAGTGAAATAATATAATATTTATTATAATTTCGTTAAAGTAAGGCTAAAAATTTAAAATATAATGATACAAAGGAAAATTTGAATTGTATGTGTCATCTAATAAAATAGATTTTATTATATTTAATTTATAGCCATCAACTAATAAAATATAATTTTATTATGTTATGAAAAAAATTGAGTCTAAAAAATTATTTTATAATGGGTTTTAAATAATTTAAATAAATTAAATAATTCAAATAATTATTTTTAAAAAAATTATTGTATTTAACTTAAATTCTGCCTAGTAATTAAGTTAGATATTAATATAATTCTAGTGATTAAATTTTACTTGATAATTAAGATTTACTTTAATGAGTAAATAACTATATTAAATGAGAAATATTAAATAATTTTTTTAGTGATATATCAAATTATTGATTATATATTATTATATATTTTTATTCTTCGTATTCTCTATATCAATAATAAATTATTCGTTTATCTGTAGATCAAATATGACTTTGTTTTAAAGAGTAGAATAGCATTTGAAGAATACAATTGATTTTTGGAGCTGAATATATTGACTGTAAAAAGATTTAAAAAATAAAACAAATTATTATTTAAAGAATACAATTGAATTCAATTCAAGAATTTGAGGATTAAATTAATGATATTAAAAAAAATAATATTATAAAAATTAATTTAAATTACAATTATTATTAACTAATAAAAATTAATTTTAAAGGAAAAGGGCTTTGCAATATTAGTGTAAAAATAGCATGGTTTGAAGAACATATGAACGTAAGAAAGGAAGGGCGAAACATAAGGATGTAAGAAAGGAAAAGGTACAGAGGAATTTGCGGGTCGTAGACTGGAAAACAATGCTTCTGCATGTCCGAACTCGTTTGGTATAAAAATGGAGTTTACATAGTAACAAAACCAAGCAAAGACGAGAGACTAGAAGGCAATGAGTGGAGTGGAGTTAATATTTCTGTTATGCCTATGGGCCGCATCGACGACGGTGGTCTGCGGCGAAGATCCGTACTTGTTCTTCACTTGGAACGTCTCGTATGGCACCATCGCTCCCGTCGGTGTACCTCAACAAGGCATTCTTATCAACGGCGAATTTCCCGGACCAAATATCAACTCTACTACTAATAACAACATTGTGATCAATATCTTCAACCACCTCGACGAGCCGCTTCTTTTCACATGGTAAAACGTTACGGTTCGTGTTCGATTTGATTATTTATCGAAAGATGTAAGTTTATTTTGGGAGTGTGATTTTGTTGCAGGCATGGCATTCAACATAGGAAGAACTCATGGCAGGATGGTGTGCTAGGAACCAATTGTCCTATTCCCCCTGGGAAGAATTTCACATTTAAATTTCAGGTTAAGGACCAAATTGGATCCTACATGTATTATCCGGTGACCGGTACGCATAAGGCAGCAGGAGGGTTCGGTGGCCTTCGTATTAACAGTCGTAATCTCATTCCGGTTCCGTATGACCCTCCCGCCGATGATTACACTGTCGTAGTCGGGGATTGGTTCAATAAAGGATACAAGACTCTCAAGAAAATATTGGACAGTGGTCGAAATCTCGGTAGATGCGATGGAGTCCATATTAATGGGAAAGTCGCGAAAGGCGACGGCAAGGACACTCCTCTCTTCACCATGGAAGCTGGCAAGACTTACAAGTACAGGATTTGCAATGTAGGGATGAAGACATCTCTTAATGTTAGGTTCCAAGGACATAAAATGAAACTAGTCGAGATGGAAGGTTCGCATACAATTCAATATGACTATGAGTCCCTTGATATGCATGTCGGACAGTGCTTCGGTGTGCTCGTGACAGCGGACCAAGAACCGATGGACTATTACATTGTGGCATCTACCCGATTCACGAAAAGGGAGCTTACGGTTACCGGCGTCATCCGCTACAACAACGGCAAGGGTGTGGCTTCACCTAAGTTGCCTCCAGCACCACGCGGAGGGTGGGGTTGGTCGCTCAACCAGTTTCGTACCTTCCGTTGGAACCTAACGGCTAGCGCGGCAAGGCCTAATCCTCAAGGGTCATACAAATATGGTTCCATTAACATCACCCGAACCATCAAGCTAGCTAACACTGCCAGTAAAATAGATGGCAAGCTTCGATATGCCGTTAACGGGGCCTCCTACGTCGATCCAACCACACCACTTAAACTTGGGGAGTACTATCATGTGGCGGACAAAGTTTTCAAATACAATACCATTAAGGACGACCCACCGGAGGAGATCACGCAGGTTACGATGGAACCGATTGTTCTCAACATAACGTTCAGAAACTTCGTCGAGATCATCTTCGAGAACCGTGAAAAAGCCATTCAGTCTTGGCATGTATCCGGCTATTCATTCTTTGCCGTGGCGTAAGTGTTGTATATGATCCCAACAAATATGCTCATATTAGTCTATTGAGTTTTTTTTTTCTTAAACTCCATGTATCCGACTCATTGATCGATTAATCTAGATTACTTATTTCCTTACCTGCAGCGTTGAAACAGGGACATGGGATCCGGAGAAGAGGATGAACTACAACCTTCTTGACGCCATGAGCCGACATACCATCCAAGTTTTCCCCCATTCTTGGGCGGCTATCCTTGTAACATTCGACAACTGCGGGATGTGGAACATTAGGTCCGAGACATGGGATAGACACTACCTTGGTCAACAACTCTATGCAAGCATTCTGTCCCCTGAACGATCCATCAGAGACGAGTACAACATGCCGAATTCTACAGCGGTTTGCGGCATCGTGGCGGGGTTGCCAAGGCCGCCGCCACCATACAGCTGATAAGGTTACAATTAACCAATATTTCTATTCGAATTATGATTATAATTGTAATTGTAATTCGGCTTCGCAAATAAATACATAGGAATCTAACGAGAGCAGGAGAGGGAATTGTGGCTCGGTTATTTTAAACAATGAAGAACTACAAGTTTTGGCAATTTAATTTCCATCCTTTCAATATGGTCTGGTTAAATTTTGAACAACAAATCTGCAGCCATTGAACCTTAGCACCTGTTGTAGAACTGTCAGTCTCTTTTCAAAAGAATCTGCAACCACTAGGCAGAACAAGCTGCCTGCAGTCTCCCTGGGAAACTGAAATTTCTTGTTGGCCAGTGTCAAATGTTTACCTAGCATACCCTTTCACTAATTCCTGAGCCAATAACGTATTGTCTGCAATGCTTCTCCCAGAAATAAATGTAGCTTGGTTGGAAGAGAAAGATAAAGAGACCAATCTGCCAACCAAAACCTTGGTAATTGCCTTGTACACCACAGAGCAGCAGATATTGGTCTGAAATCTTTCATCTTAATGGGATTTGAAATTTTCGAGACATGTATAATAGATGTGACATTAAACACAGATAAAAGACAAGATGCTTAAAGAAATTGCCAACTGCAACTACATCATTCCTTGCAACTTGTCATGCTTCTAGTTTAGATTAAATAAGATGACATTTTCTTGATTAGTCTTACTAATCCTTTTATTTTAAACTCTCGAATTGCATTTAGATATGAGTTTATAATCATCGTTCTTATTCGCAATTAAGTTGCAGTAATGATCGTATTGTCAATATGTTTTATTATTGTTAAATATTTTTTAAAATTATTTATTGTTGATTTTTATTATTCACTGTCGGATTTTGACGATGTTTACATCTATTTTGTTTCAAAAGTTTTTACCTTTTCTTTGTATGATGACAATAATTTTTTTGTTTTAAAAAATATGTTCGGATCAAATTTGTTTACCTGAATTATCATTGCATTTTTAAACCTTTCCTTTCTAATAAAACTAACATACTCATGTTAAAAAAATTCAAATTCTATTATTGTTAAAGAAGTGTAATCTATCAAATAATATACTGATTGGGAAAATATATAATAAATAATATTGAAACATAAATAATAAATAACAAGGAATTACAACTGAATGTTTTTATACATATAAATATGAGCTTCCACTTATCAGTATATATGAACAAGGGAAAACAAAAATCAGAAATCCATATAAAGGTAAAGCATGGAGACAAATTAACAAATAGCTTAACTACAGAAAAGAAAACACAATAATTAAGCATTATTCAGAGGGTCAAACTACAATTTATCCAAAAGCTTAATCTCCATTATTTCCTATGAAACTAGCTAAAGCTTCACAACTTATATCTCCAATATTTCTCTGTTAATCAAACAGATAAGAATTGGATTATTTCCAAGCCTTGAATGAGAGCAGGTGGGATGAAACTAACAGAGAATAGCACAAGCAATCACACCACGATTTCATCACAATTTAAACCAAATTTGACAGAATCAGGATTTATTTATTTTACCAGGCTATTCACCTTTGAGGTGGATCCACGGTTCGAACATTTGCACCGCTCATTCCTGCGACGCGATCCTTTGTTATCTCCACAAAATGACCCACTATTTCGTGGAATTGCTTTAACCCTGACAGTGGGAGAATGATGGAAGACCGATCAGAACCTGCAACCTGCAATGTTAATCCATCCTATTATCAAACTATATACTCCAAGCCTGCGCTTTCATATCATTGCTCTTATATATATGTGTATGTATGAGAGGAAAAGGAAGAAAGTTGAATGGAGATGGTACTTCAGATATCTTCAAGAAATGTCCTCTGTTGTTGTTCCCGAGATCAAAGAAAAACCTCTTCTGATCAACTCTGATAACCTTTGAAACCCCCATGTTATTGATTTCGTCTTGTGCTGGCAATTCAACTGATCTATCTACATTCAAATCAGAATTTGAGGTAGGCTGGTTGTTTCCAGATATGAAGCCAGCCCCAACATCATCTGAAAGCCCAACAAGTTGTTCAGAAGGTTCAGAACCTTGCTGTTTCAAAAAACAACCAGTTTGAAACATTAAATGAAACTAAATTTGGAATTGATGTATAACAGCAGAAAATTGGAAAGGGAGGAGCACAGGAATGTAACACAAATATACCTGATTTGGCATTATGAAAAGCCTTGACACCTCGTTGATATCTGCCAATATGTTCCTGAAGGCCGCCCACCCTTCGTCCCTGGTACTTCCTGCTGGCACAATAATGGTACTGCGGTTTCTGCTGACAGATGCTTCAGACACCTTCAAAGATAATTTCATTAGATAAATAGTTCTATTAAAAGATGAACTCAGAACTTTTGTGTTTCACCATCTTCCAGGAACTCAAAGTTAATACAAAGCATCTAAAACAAGA
Source organism: Abelmoschus esculentus (assembly GCA_035048815.1). NCBI lineage: Eukaryota > Viridiplantae > Streptophyta > Magnoliopsida > Malvales > Malvaceae > Abelmoschus > Abelmoschus esculentus. The sequence goes on from JAUCBN010000032.1 coordinate 1,475,020, forward strand.
TATAATACTACTTGCCAAAAAATCAAAGGCGCTATGAGATAACAAAAAAAAATCAAAAACAACTTTTCATAAAAAAGGCATGATCATTGGATTGATTTTATTAAATCTTTTATCAAGTGGAATCTGGATTTCTTGCTTTTAATTGTTTCCATGGCATTGTTTGTCAGATGGGTGCCCAAAGAGTGCTAATTCTCTAGGTCAAGAAGGCTAAAGATAAATGGGCCCGCAATGAACAACTCAGTTCAGCTAAAAGTCTACCTGAACAATTCACGTATAGTACAGAGGTCAACAACAAAAAACCTAGTGTGACTCAAAACAAACTATTCCAGATTTGAATTACCATCTACTGCGAATGAGGTAAAAGTTGACAGGAAACAAAGACCTTCAAAGCCCAAAAATAATTGGCTCAAAGGCAACAAACAAAACTTTACCAACTTAAAACCTCAAAAGAACTAGAATCGAAAACCAAAACTGGCTAAATACAAACCTAACCCAACCCGTCCAACTGAATCCCTAATTAAGAAAAGACTAGCAGAGTTTTGGAAGGAATAAAACTCGGAAAATACAAACTCAAATTTAAGCAATAATCAACAATCTATTGCAAAGTTCAAGCCAGAGAGATAGAAACAAGATTTCTGAACCTATAACATAGCATTAGGCTGCTCTGAAATAAAGCTATTAATGCTAGCAGGAAAGGGTGAGAGAACCAAGCACCAAAGATCAGGCTTTGGAGATGAGTATTTAATTGGAGAAACTTATACCATTTCTATGGTAGGAAAATCCTCAGTTCAACATGCAATTTACTTGGAGGAACAGAAAAGAACCTGATCCCCTGATTCAAGTTTCAAACAGAAACATTTACAACAAACGAAATGTAGACCAAAATTCTGGTGATTGAAAATAGATTTTAGGAGTCTCAAGGAAACATTTTTGTTGCCTGGAAATAAAAACATCAATAGACACTAGATGGCTGACAGAATCAAACATGACATTTCTGACAAAGAAATATTGAATTGAAGGAACCAATATCATTCTCATAAAGGAACCCTTTGGAGCAGCAACAAACCTTTAAACTGAAGGTATGAAAAAGAAGCTTCATTAGCAAGAAACAAGGTAGATCTCATCCAAAAAGCATTTAGAATATTCAACGTCTCAAGGAATATTAAATTTAATTCATAGGAGGTAAAAGGTTTTCCACAGTAGGACTAATTCAGGAATCCAATGCTATTGGGTCCAGTTCAAACACGAAAAATGTTTCTAGACTCTGCTCTCATCATGTTATTGATGAGCTTTTGAATGTTGGGAGCCGGTATCCTATAAAACCCCGCCTAAGCAAGTGACTCTAATCAAGTCAAATTTCCTAATCCTTGGTCTTTTCATTCTCCAAGCTCAATACCAATTATTGTAAAGAGTTCTTGATCATCCACTCCCTTTTCGAGCACAGAGGAACAGGGAAATTGAATTTAAGGAAGGACACAGTTGCTCTTCGTCATTTACTTGAGAAAAAAACATAATCAGCGGCAACCTCCGATGAAGAAATACAAGATAATTCACCAATATAAAACACAAGACGGCTAGGGTTCCTGATAGCCGGAATGATCCATGCTTACAATATCTGGTTGAAGACCAATAAGAAAAAAAAGCCTAGCATTCGAAGGGATGTAAGGCTACGGCTTAGTTATTCACCGACATCATGATTCATAGCAAAGAATTTCCTACTCCAGCATCATCCAATTCATGAAGAGATCCGATCCCCCTAACCAATTCTACTAAACCTCGAAATCACATACAAGACATGAAATTCCAAAAAGGAAAAAGAGAAATGGAAGTGGTAGAGTGAAGATAATACAAACAGTAAGGGGCGTACCTTCAAGAAACGACCCCTCCGGTTCTCGCCAATGTCGAAGTAAAAGACTTTACTGTCGAGCTGCAATTCCTTGCTGAAGAGGTCGCGCTCGTCGGTGTTGACGTAGTAATTGAAAAGATCGAGAAACCAGGATATGCCTGAGGAAGGTACGATGATGGTTGACCTGGTGGCCGATGTCTTTTCCGAGATCTTCAGATAACGACCGCGCGGGTTCTCCTTGAGATCGAAGTAGAACAGCTTGTGTTCTACCTGGAGAGTTTTGCAAACCAGATCCACATCGTTCCCTCCCCTTTCTCCTCCTCCTCCCCTGTCTGCTCCGCCACCGCCACCGCCGCCTCCAGAGTTCCCTTCCATATTTTTTTTTTCAATTTTTTACCAAAAATAAAAATAAATCCAAATTATAAGCCTATGATAAGTGATGAATAGGCTCCAACGTGGGTGGGACTATCTTGACAGTTCTGCTACCACCTAACGAAACTAGCAAATGGGAAACACACAAGGCCTAAGCCAAGACTGCAAATCTAAGATTGAGGATAATAATAATCCACATAATTAAATTTTTATTAGGAGATTAGTATCATTTTTGTGTACATTTATCCGATAATGCATTAATCTGTTTATTTGTTAAATATATTGTTATGGGCTCTTTTAAAAATATATATTTGATATGATATATAATATCATTATTTATATATTTTAAATTTGTTAATGTAAATTGAACTCGGTCTTTGCATGAATAAGTAATATTTAATTAAAATATTTAGATGAGATAAAAAAATAATCATGGGTTGTTTATCGGGACGAGTCTCCGGATTAAATTCGGTATTTCCCGTTTAGCTCGTTCAAGTTGAATAGTATCTAAACCGGATCGAGGAGTTGCATTTGTAATCAAATTATCTCTTTTTGTCGGGAGTTTTCATTTTCTGATTGGTTAATTATCATTAAGTGTTTTCTTATGATTACTCGATGTAAAATGAGACAATTAAAAGATCGTTCTGATAATACTTGTTATGTATCATTATCTTCTTTTTAAAAGATATGTCAGATAATATGTACTATATCAATTCTTTTTACTTTTGATTTAAGATTAATAATACTATTTTTTTAACATAAATTAATTTTACGAGTGAACTCGATACGAACTCAATTGAAATATAAACGTTATTTAATCGGTTTGATTGAAAAATTAATTGAACCGGTCGAAAGAAACTGTTTGCTGTCACTCTGAGGAAGAGGGAAAAGTTAGTTTGAGAAGGAGCAAATAAAAAGGAGAGGGGAAGATAAAGAGGTTAGTTTTCCCGGCCCTTTCTTGTTTCTGAAAGAGAAAAAAAAAATCTTACTTTTCCGTTCAAGATTTTGATTTCATGATTCTGTGAATAGTTGATAATCTCGTGCTGTAGTTCTTGAATGAAAGTAATCTTTTGTTGCGAATAAACAGAGGAAAAACAAAGATAAAAGAAAGAGATTTGGTTTTGATTTGATTGCTTTGAAGAAGCAATCAATCAGGATTGGATGAATCGTAGCAGATGATGATTTGTTGTTGCTCTCAGAATGCGAGAGATTGGTTTCACGCTTGTCTTCACGATTACGATAGGCTCCTGAATGTCGCTGTCGTCCTCATTTATATTCAAGTAATTTCTCCCTTTCTTTCTCTCTTTTTTGTTAAGATCAAAACCAATCTAGGGTTTCGTTGTGAAAAAGGAGTTGTTGTTTGGTTGACCAGATTGGGTGTTCCTTGATCGGATCCCTCGGCGCATTATACAACGGTGTGTTGCTGGTGAATTTGGGGATCGCATTGTTCGCTTTGGTTGCTATCGCCAGCAGCAGTCAGAGCTTGGGCCGAACCTACGCCGTTTTGCTCTTCTGCGCCATTCTTCTTGACATTTCTTGGTTCATCCTCTTTTCCCGAGATATTTGGAACATGTCCAGCCAGGGTAATGGGGTGTTGTTCGTCTTCTCGATCAGGTTAACGCTTGCCATGGAGATCTTGGGGTCTTGCGTAAGATTCTTTTCGTCCCTGTTGTGGATTCAGATATATAGACTGGGAGCTTCGTATGTAGGTAGTGCTAATCTGCGAGAACCTGATTTCGATGTGAGAAATAGTTTTCTGAACCCACCTGCTCTACTCAATTCCAGACAGCGTTCCAACAGTGATTCTGATGACGCCGTGGGATCTTATTACTCTCCCCTTTTTGAAGACCGTCAGCAACGCAGTAAAAATCCATTTCTGGTATGACCCTTATTCTTTTTGTTGTTGGTATATAAAAGCTGATAAAAATACTTGATTGTTCTCTATCTTTTCTTAAAATTTCATTTTTCCCCTCATGTTTATAGGGTCATTATGATAGTGTTAGTAGAAATGAATCTCTTGGTACTGAAATTCTTAGCTAAAGCCATCACTTGGTAGGACTCTTTCTGGCTAATCATGTAAGCCTCTTATTTCCCTTTCTGTTAACATTGTCACTCGTTTGAGCTATGCTTTACTTCTTTCCCCTTTTGGCAGCCTAACTAGCTCAAATTATAAATAAGTTTGTTTCTAACTTCTATATAGAGTTAAATTTTGATGGTAATGATACTATCAGGAAGTTGTCATGCAATCTTTTTTCTGCAAGGAAATTTATGTCCTTTCTTGTCGACATAGTGTTCTAAGTTTGAAGATTGACATGCTTTTTGTTAAAAGCTTTCTGCTTATTTGGTTTGGTTGTTGAAAGTTATTTTCATTACCCCACTTGATTGTCAGCTAAAAAACAGAATTGTATTTTATTAACCACACAATGTAAAAGAATAATTAAGATTCTGGCCAATTTTCTATAAGAATTCTCCGGTTGCTGCCATTTTATATAAAAATAGACTTTTGAATATTAATAAAGATTTTCTTTTGAGTACCATCAGCATCAAGTTTGTTTGGTGATGGGGTGGAGTTTGCTTCACCATTCCTCTAAACACTTGGTTTCTTTTATCCTCTTTGTCATGTTTGTTCATGCATTTCCTAATCCTTGTACCTTTTCTCTGTTCTGAACATGCACTGGCTTGTTTGAAGATATTGTCTTTCTAAACAGTATGGACTATCATAAATTGCATTATATTGTAACATTGCAGAAAGAGTATACTTTTTGTTATGATAGATAGGTGAATTAGCTTTCTCGGGTTTTTTTTCCTTAGAAAGTAATGTTGATTCGAGGGAAAGAGAAATAAGCTCATGAAATATAACAGAGGGACAAAACAAATATCCAAATATGTAAATCTCTGTAAATGATGTTAAACCTAAGATATTTAAACTAAAACTACATAGTAGTTATCAAATAAACTCTAAATCCTAATACATACTAGATTAAAAAAAAAATAGAGGCATAAAGCCTATTGCCTGACAAATGAACAAAGCAGTAATCATTCTAAAAGTTATAGCAGAAACAATATTAACTTCTAAACTGTTTACTATGTAATTCATATGATACAACAGTACATTCAAGAAACAAAACCACATAACGCCTTAATTAGTATATTTCTATTCCACATCAAGACAAACCAAATAAATAAGAATCAAATGCTTAGTACCATTCTCAAATATTTCTTCATTCCTATTGAAGATAGAGAGGTATGTATTGGCATAAGCAAACCAAGCCTCTTTTTTTTTTGACAAATTCTAATTCTAATCCTAATCCTAATCCTAATCCTACCTATAGAGGAGGGGAAGGGAGATTCTATGGGAACAAGGAGGGCTAATTAACTGTTAAAAAACTAGTTCTTATCAGTTCATAGTACAGCACTTGTCCTGCATTGATTTTGCTGCTTTTCTTGTCTTTTTCTAGATGGATTGACAATACTGTTTGCAGTATCTTCTCTCATGTTTAGTTAAATTTGTTATCAATTGCATTGATGATCCATAAAGCTACTTCTTCACCTACTTGGATCTGGAAACAATTAATTTAGTGGTTGTTCATGCCATAGTTCATCAATTAATATTTTGATGCTAAGCATAATATATAGATTTCGTTCTTTTTTAAAAAAAATGTTGAACATTGCACAACAATATATAATGTGGATTTGCTCTGCTAATTATTGGTTACAATATTTTCCTTTTTGCTAGTCCATCTAACCCATGATCAATAATTGCAGGTGGATAGTACTACAAAACTGCCTCAGACTCTTTGAATTCAACCACAACTTCTGTAAAAAGTTCAGCTTAGTATTTCTACTACTTTTGGTTTTGAAGCTTCTTAAATTTGTCCGGCATCTGCCCGAGATATTGGTGGTGGGAGTGGGATTTGTAGAACTTCCTGCTCTGTCATTCTTTTTCCCAGGATGTAGCTGCAGCTGTTAGAGTTAGAAAAGACCGATGTTTGGTTATCTTGTAAGGAACTCGAAAGGGATTTTGCGATTTGTAGGTTTATGGATAGTTGGCCACTGTTACACTTTTAGCTCAAAGGTGTATATCAGAAACCAAGCCTAGCACATGCTTGGGATCAACATTGAGATTTGACAATGCCATATGATGGATGCCCTTGAGATGTCTCTAGATTCTATTCTGAATGTCAGTGTTAAAGTGTTGGTTGGAAAATCCTTTAGAAAGCAGAAATAATACTCTGCACCTTTCCTTCATCCCCCCTTTTTCACAGATTTGTGGGGATTTTTTACATGTCATTAAATCGAATGATAAATTAAAGAGGGTTACCGAGACTAATATCTGAATTTGCTCTTCAAACTTTGGCGTAAAAATAAAAAAAAAAATGAATTTTTCGAGATGTTTAGTGATAAAAAAATGTTCATTCATTTTTATTGTGTGGATTTGAATTTTGATATTTTATATTAAGAATTTAAAATCGTTTTATTGTTAAAAAACAAGTTTTCCTACTAAATCTCTAGATAATTTAGTACCTACAAGCTTAGAATATATGAATAATCGCTATTAAACGTAAAATTCAATCGAATAATCCATTTGTAATCTCTACATTCATTATTTTGATTCATCGAAATAAAAAAAAAAAACTAGCTTAGAGGTGATGTAAATAAAAAATAACGTGATAAAGCACTAGAATTTGACAACAAAATTTCAATAATTTTAATAGTTAGACTTAATTTTTTTAATCTAAAAAATAGAGACAATTTCCAACATACATAAGAGTACAAGGATTTAGAGAGTATTTTAACCAAACTTTATAATAATAACGAGGTAAAGAAATCCACTTAAGTTTTTTTAGGCAAATTGCAAATTAATTAAACAAAGGGTAAATGGGTAAAAAGGACAGATAAATTAATTAGTAATATAAGTTAGAATATTGGGCAAAAAATAAAAAATAAAAAAATAAAAATAGTAGAGGAGAGATAGAGAGACAGAGACGACGCGTTTGGATTTAGTTTACCATCTTATTACAATAATAGCAAAATAATAATAATAATAATAATAATAATAATAATAATAATTAATATTAATAATATAAGGGAAAAGTAGAAACTTTAGCCATTTCATTTCTTGTTTGGACAGAATCAACTTCCCCAACCTATACCATTCTTCTTTGTTTTTGCTTCTTCAACGTTTAGTTTCTTTGCTGTCCTTGCTGTAATACAGGTAAGAAGAGAAGAATTCAAAATCATCTCTTCTGTATGTATCTGTATATAGAATCTTTTTTTAATCGTTTCACTGATTTGGGTTTGTTTGTTTCATAATTATCGGTGGGAATTCATGTTTTGATTTGGGATTTTGAAATCTGTTGGTTTTGGTGTCACAGATCCTTGTTTTCTGCTGTTTGATTTTTGCTAAAAAAGTATTTTTTTTTCTTTAAGAAATTGTTTACTGTTGAAATCTAGTGTTCTTTGTGAAGACTTTGAATTCTGGAAAAAATTTAGGTATTTAGAGTTGTTTTTCTTGGAATTGTATGCTGGGAATTTTGTTTGGTGAATTATTTATGTAGATCTGCTAAATTGTTAAAAAAAAGTTTGATCTTTGTGGACAGATTTGCTTTCCATCTTAGTCGACTGTAACTGGTTTAAAATATGATGTTTATTTGCTCTTTGCTTGTGATAGAACCCTAAAGAGAGTATAAGAGGAAGAGGAATTTGTGCCGAGGAGAGACGTGGAAGATAATGGAGGAAGCAATGGCAACAAGGTACTGGTGTCACCAGTGTTCTCAAGTGGTTACTCCGGTTATGGAAGTCGAGATTAAATGCCCGTTTTGTCAAGGTGGGTTTATAGAAGAAATGAGCAATGGTACAAGAGATGGTGCTCAAGACATGGACTCCGATTTCCAATCCGATCATGCACTCTCTCTGTGGGCACCCATCTTGTTGGGTATGATGGGTAATCCCCGTCGCCGCAGAAGACTTAGACGTTTCGAATTTGATGAAGAAGATGGTGAGAATTCCGAAGGTGAAGCTCGCCATGGAGGTGATACGGACTTGGACAGAGAACTTGAATCCATCATGAGGAGTAGAAGAAGAAGCTCTGCAACGATTTTGCAGTTGCTTCAAGGTATTCGTGATGGAATGGCGTCTGAAACCGAGAATTCAGAGAATGATCAGGATAGGGAACGAGAGCGTGTAATTTTGATCAATCCTTTCAACCAGACTATCATTGTTCAGGGTGGTCAAAACCAAAACTCCAATCATATAGGGTCTTTAGGCGATTATTTAAGCGGTCCTGGCTTAGATTTATTGTTGCAGCATTTGGCGGAAAATGACCCCAACAGATACGGGACACCACCAGCACAAAAAGAGGCTATCGAGGCCATGCCGACCGTGAAAATCAAGGATAACTTGCAATGTTCTGTGTGCTTAGATGATTTCGAGGTTGGTAGTGAAGCAAAGGAAATGCCATGTAAGCATAAGTTCCATAGTGGGTGTATATTACCCTGGCTGGAACTTCATAGTTCATGTCCAGTTTGCAGATATCAAATTCCTGCCGATGAATCCAAACTCAATTCCGATAGGCCAAGGAGTAGTAGTAGAAACCAACGAGAAAGAGAGAGAGGCCAAGAAAGTGAAAGTAATGTTCACGAACATGGCAGTGAGGAAGAAGAAGGCGAAGGGGACGGGAGAAGCGGTAGAAGATTCTCATTTCCCTGGCCATTCAATGGTTTGTTTGCATCTGGATCTCAGTCCAGCAGAGGGAATTCATCGTCCTCTACATCCGAAAATGCTTCTTAAACAGATGAGAACTGAGTTTATATGGTATGAACATCACTGTTTGTTGTTAAATATGACTGATTGATATGCTTCAATATTCTATTCTGCCTCGTCTTGTATGTACAATAGTTATTTCAATCCTGCAACAGATTTGGGTCTTTTTCTTCTCTTGAATTCATGCATTCTTGTAGATCTTTCCCCTTGGAAACAAAATTCTGTAATATTATGTCATCTTGTTTGTACTTGTTTTCCGGTGTTCCGGCAGTCAATCCAAATGGTATCGATTGGTTGGTTGGTTGATTAAAGTATGTTGTAAATATGAATGAAGCATGCTTGATGGAATGGCCATGAGAAAGGGAAAGATCAACCTTTGATTGCACGGTGTTGTCTGACATGGTTGGTCATTGTATTTATGAAGCAGTGTATTTTGTATTAACATTTAAAAGTCAAGAAAGATAAATATTAAATACCTCCATAATTGACATAATCAAAATCCAGCATGATGTTGAACATTTACAATTCAATTCCTTTAGATTAAATTAATACTTGAATTCAATATCGTAGGGTTAGTGGTATTTTTTTAATAAAAGCCAATACTTTCCGACAGATGAGTGGTACAATTATGACTTTCTAGAAAATTCTGACGAGTTTTCATGGAACATGTTACACGTTTTGTTTTGATGTACTGAACAGGGTTACAGCAGTTGGAGAGCAACCAATCTTAGAAATCACAGTTTGGTAAGTGGTTTTAGGTCCAAAATATTATATCAGAACATTGTACTTGTGATCTATAATCACCCTTATGTCTGAATCCAAAGTAAAACAACAAAAAACGATGCTGTGTAAGAATGGCAGTGTAATCCACTTTGTACCAGGGAAACCTTGCAGAAAAATGACATTCAAAATGTTTAACTGAGAATCACCTCACTTGGCAGTCAAGATCTTGATCACGGATGCGGTTCCGATGCGATGCAGAGCAACAACGGAATCCCCTTTACGGCAGAGTCCCTTTGCCTTGGCATGCTGCACAGCAAACTCCAAAGCTTCCTCAGTTGTCTCTTCACGAGAAGCTCTGGCAGACCCAGCATATAAAACCGGGATCAAACCGCGATAGACTAAGCTGTGCCTTGCTGGAGTTTCGTCACTGCATGACCAATCGAAGGAATCGGTCATGATCTCAGGGACGACCACGGACAAAATGGGCATTCCGGGCCGGTACTTAGCCACCAGCTTTGCAGTACTTCCTCCCCTGGTTAAGACCAATATAAGAGCTGCTTTCGCTGAATTTGCTGTTCTAACAGCTGAAGAAGCCAGGCTTTCCAACGGACTCATTGGCACCGGTGAGTGTTTCATAATCCTTTTGAAGACATCTCCATAGTCAAGAGTGCTTTCTGCTTCCACACATATTTTAGCCATGGTCCGAACAGCAAGTTCCGGGTAAGTTCCAGCAGCTGTCTCACCACTTAACATCACACAGTCTGTGCCATCGAGAACTGCATTAGCAACGTCAGTGGCCTCAGCCCTTGTTGGCCGGGGAGATTTGATCATGGACTCGAGCATTTGTGTTGCAGTGACAACAGGTTTTCCTTGAATGTTACACTTGTAAATCATCACCTTCTGTGCTAGAAATATCTTTTCAATTGGAATCTCCATTCCAAGGTCACCTCGTGCCACCATAAATGCATCTGTGTTAGCAAGGATGTCATCAAAATTTGCGACCCCTTCTTGATTTTCGACCTGCAATATCATTTCAAAGAGAAAATACAACTATAACGACAGCATAATAAAATATTAACCCTCCTCACATATGATTATCTCCTTTAAAACACCCTACTGCCAAAATGTAAAGCAGAATAGAAATCATAACTGAAACGCTTCAAACATACCTTCGACATGAGAAGAATATTCTTAGCATGCTTTCCAAGAAGCTTTCGAACCTGTACGAGATCAGAGCCTTTTCGAACAAAAGAAAGAGCAATCATGTCAATTTGGTTCGGAACACCCCATTGCAAGATATCTTCCTTGTCTTTTTCAGTCAAGGTTGGGAGGTCTACAACGACTCCCGGAAGATTAACATTCTTCCTCTCACCAAGCATCGCAGAATTCTCGCAGCGACAGTGAACCAAACCCTTTTCTTTGTCACAAGACAAGACCGTAAACGAGATTGTACCGTCTGCACAAAGTATGATCATCCCTGGTTTGACATCCTCAGCCAACTTTTTGTAACTCATACTTATCAGCTTCTCATCACCCTTTATGGTATAATCGGTCGTTATGGTGATTTCTTGACCCTGCTTGAGCTGAATTTTTCCATCCTTTAGAAAACCAGTTCGGATCTCAGGACCCTGGAAGTTTACATACGAAGAAACAGATACAATTAATCAGCTTTTCCAGCTCGTATTTAAGACAAAAACAAATAAAACCTAAGTACTTTATACAACACTGTGGACATGGATCATGTTAATACACAGAGCTCCTTGTATTACACTCTATGTTTAGAGAAAACGTAATCAAATCAGTTTATAGCTGATTTCTATGATACTCGGCTTCGTGTATACGAAGGTCGTATCTATAAATCAAACCCGAGTTGTAATGGAAAATGAAGATTCGGAATTACAAGAACAGATCTTATGAAGAGAGAAACAGTGGCTAATAAATGAACAGCATCGGTCATCAAATCATGTATTACATTACAACCTAAGAATAGCAGTATCTGGTAGTTCTAACACACATTCTTCCAATATTATAGGAATCGAACACACATGTCAGAAATGTTGATATCAGCTTGGATCATGTTTGGCTAATTAGCAGAGCACATATGCTTGGATGTATGTGAGAACCAAATATACTAATATTAGCAATTATTCAGTAATCATCATTAATTACTATAAAATCAAACATGATCTTTCAAAAGGGAGCAATTAACACACAGAAAATGTAAAGCAGCAAACAAGAACTGATCAGAACAATAGCTGGAGCATATCATCAAGCACTTTGATTGCTTCTAAACAAACTATTGAAGCATTCAGATTGAAACCCAGATCTACGATCATACTGATATAGGAAACAAAAATAAAGGAACAAGCAATTGGATCCAAGAAAACAAGCAGACAAGAGAGATCAATCAACTAAAACTCGTTAACCGCAAGTAAAGGTTTTGACTTTAGATCAAGAGAAAGAAACAAAAAGGGTTTCATGAGAAACGAGCCTTGGTGTCGAGCATGACGGCGCAGAGAATACCGGTGTTGAGCATGGCTGCCTTGAGATTATCTAGTGTTTCCTGATGGTATTCGTGAGATCCATGGGAGAAGTTGAAACGAGCGACGTTCATGCCGGCTTTCAACAGCTTCTCGATCATGGGGATTGACCGTGATGCAGGACCCAGGGTGCATACGATCTTGGTCTTTGGTTTCTTCTCCGATTCAAAGACAACTCCTTCATGATTGTTATTGATTTCCATAGTTTTTGGTTGTTGTTCAACGGAGTAAAGGTCGGAAATTTTGATGAGAGGAGACCGGAGAAGCGTATTAGGAGACGAGACGAGTTTGGTTTAGCATTTATTTAATGAAAAAATTAAGACAAGAAATGGTTTTGTTTTTTGCTTAACGATCAAGCAAGACGGGAATCACTATTCACTGTAAATGGAAAGCAAGAACATGTTCCTTTCAAAATCAAAATCATGGAAATGGTTTTTCCTTCAAATTTATTGTATATTTGACATATTAACTCATTAATTTAAATCGAATATAACATATATCTTATCAAATATTTTTTATTTAATTTTATTTATTTATTTATCCGATGAACTTTAACGATTCTCGGATAAATTTTATAAAATGTTTTTTTGATGTAGAAAAGAATGCAACTACGAGTCTCGTTAAAAACCTCCCTAAACTTAATTGAAAGAAAAAAGTACTCGTAACGGCATTAAATAAATTTAAACAAAAACTTAAACCCCTAAAACATCAAGCAAATATTTATCGTCAATAATAATAGCTAAATTTTTATTATAAATATTTTTATACTAAAAATAAATATTTGATCATAAAGTATATTTTTTTTAAAAAATTTAAATTCTTAACCTTATAATTAAAAGATATAATGAACAATCATCATATCAAAATTTATTACGGGAACCCAAAAAACGAGGCCTCTTATGTAAAATACGATCCATTTTTTCGATCTTTTGATTTTTCACATCTCAACTTATTTTTAATTTTAATTTTTTTATTTTTAATAACGTACACATCATAGAAATAAAACTATCCAATCTCTCAAATTTAAATCTTTTATAATAAATATATCTTTTATTCCTTAAAATTAGGTTCAAGTCTTAACCATTTTTTCACATGAATTTATACAATATATCTTCATAATTTTTTATCAAATATTATTTCAATATTATGTTTTGATCTTTCAAAAAAAAAAAAAACAGATAAAATCCACAAGAATATATATAGAAAAATAAGATTAAAAACTCCAAATAGGGCGTAAAGGGAAGAGAGGGTGTTTTTGGTGAAGAAAACATAAAAGCGCCGGAGTATATAGTTGTGGAGTTGCAGACCACACCACCATGAGATGAGAAATCTCGGGTGTTAGAAATTCTTCTGCATCTTGGAAATGGAAACGCAAGCGGCGGAAATGGAGAAAGATTTCGTCTTGAAATGGGGAAACAGAAAGAAGATAAGATGTTCAAACAAACTTAAAAAGCAGCAACAGTCTCATAACACCAGAATCGGCGGCGGAGACGGAAGCTCCACGACGCCACAGGCATTACCTTCTCCCGACAAGAAAATGGGCTCTTCTCCTGTTGCCAATCATCACAAAATGTAAGACCAGAAAAACAAAAACAAAATTTCTTCTTCACTTTGTTTTTCGTTTTTTGTTTTGCTTATTGATTACCCAGAACTGGTCAATGAGTTCTCAAGTGTACTGATTGATCTGGGATTTGGGTTTTGGGAAGGAATAAGCCGACATCGGCATTGGCGTCACCGGAGAAGGAAGATAGGTACTATGCAACAAGGGGATCGGGTTCCTTGATGTTGGATGATAATCATAACAATAACACAAAGGCTTTGATGGATCAACACGTTAAGGAAGATAAAAGGATTGTGTGGCCCAGATTGCTCACTGCATTATCTAACAAAGAAAAGGAACAAGATTTCATGGCTATGAAGGGATGTAAGCTTCCTCAAAGGCCTAAGAAAAGGGCTAAGTTGATCCAAAGAAGCGTTCTTGTGAGTTCAAATCTACCCTTTTGAATCTAATTTTGCTGAGTTTTCTTTTATCCCTTTTCTTGTTTTCTGATCTATGGGGTTTGTTTTTGTGTAGCTGGTGAGCCCAGGGACATGGCTATCAGACCTGTGTCAAGAGAGGTATCAAGTGAGGGAGAAGAAAACTTCAAAGAAGGTACAAACTAATTGGTTTTGGCGTTTTCACAAACATGTTCTGATCAGACTATTTCTAGGTTTGATTATGGTTAAAAAAATTATTTTTATGGATAATGCAGAAACCAAGAGGATTGAAGGCCATGGGAAGTATGGAAAGTGATTCTGAGAGAGATTGATGACACATTTACAGAGGAAGGGTCTGCCTGGGCCTGAATGGTTAATGTTATTATAGCTTTTATTTTTCATCTTCTTTTAAAAAACATTCTTTTACTCCATGAATGGTCCAACTTTAGAGAAGGGAAAAGGGGAAATTAGGGTTTGTTCTTTGTGTTTGATTTTGTAGGTGGCAAGAATTGTGATCAAATTTGGAATTAATTACTCCAATGAAATATTACACTTCTGTAATTTTAAGATCTATAAAGATTGAGTTTTTAAGCTCCATGGCTATTTTGGGAAATTCCAAAACGGTCCAATTATACAAATTCATACTAATTTATTGTATGAATTTATGTACTTGCCTCATTTAATTTTAATTAGAAATACAATATTAATTAAATCATACAAAGAGGGCACATTAATTTTTTTTAAAAGAGATTTATAAATAAATTAGAAAGTACTTCAAAACTTGAGCTGAAACTGTCCAAAGCCACCACCTTCCTTCCCATCCGCTATGCATTTCTACTTTCCCTAATTAGTAATTATTTTTCTATTTTGTTTTCATTTACATGAATGGACCCTATACTCACTCAAAGACTACCTACAAATGTACACTTCAATAACCAATCTGTCATGACCATGAGAAAGCACCCTAATCTAATCCAGTCTCCAGCAGGAACAGTAAGATTTCGGTAATACTTCCTCGTGTCCCGGATTTGCAACGGAATCGCGTCTTCTGGTTCGAGAGTGAATGAACATTGTGCTTTCAGTCGAAGAAACCCAGAACTCTAATATACTGCTAACTTGCTGGCCATCCTTGCAGCTGAGAGCCCCTGCAGCACGTTTAACTGCTACATGACACTTCAATAGCTTTTGCTTGATTTGATACAATGAGACCCGCCCCAAGATGCACACAGTTTCACGGACAACTTGATCACCTAAAAGTTTTACCCGAAAGACGAGCAGACCGAAAAGCCGTTGCTGATAACTACAAAGGTTCCAAGATAACCGATGCTTTTGTGAATACAGAAAGAACAAATGGTGCCTCCTCCCCGGGATGTATGGTTGTAGGTACTATTGTGTAACCCTTTGGTTCAGGCTCTAAAACCATTTCACATGATATTTCTCGAGAATTAACATAATCCGTACCACCAACTGATTCGTGCAGGTAAATATTGTAAGCAGCACGACGACCTCGGGTTTTGAGTATCCTCATTCCAATATAGAACATCTGTGAGTCATGACTAGATTGATAATTCCTAAAACCAGCTGCAGTTCTTGAGAAGCTAACACCCTGAACAGTTAATGCCACAGGTCAGAACTTGTTGAAAAGTAGAGAAAAAGTAATAAACTCACTGAAGATCCGTTACATTGTTTACCTGAGTTAAGGTTATGAACACATGAATTGGATAAGAAGCATCTGGACCAGTTGCCCTCAATCGGAACTGGGGATTTTGATGCCATGAATTATAATCTTGACAGCCACCAGCACTGTAACCACGCCATTGTCCATGGACAGAATAACGCATCTCGGGGGGGTAGACCCGACATACATAAATTGATCTGAAGTGAATTTGGAAGTCTTGCCATGACATCCAGAATATACCATCTTTTGACTGTTCAACAGGAATCACATAAGTCAAAATTGAAACACAGTTGGAAAAAACAAGGTCTAAATAAATGCATTTATCTAATAATTCATGCCAAAGCAAAGAAACCAACCTGAGGAACATGCTTCAGCTTGTGCCTCATCCTGTCCGTCCATTCTGAAGATGAATCAGACCAGGGACCATTCCATTCAACTTCATTAGCCCAAGGGTTTCGAATTTGAACAAGCTTGTGTCCATCCACCTCTCTTACCTGGATTCAAGTAATACGAATCATAACCCTTTATCAATAGTTTTTTAACAGTTAATTTTCTATGCAGAGCAAATTAAGAGGTAGCATTCCAGCGTACCTGCAGTAACGAATATGCATGTCCTTGTACAATTCCACTGGAAGAAACATGCACATCAGAGCCTGATGGACTTCCCGCACCAAGAAGAAATCCTTCTTGTTTAAACCGCAACAACTGAGACCATAGTCTACCACTGGCAAGATCTATCTGGGCCTGGGGACTTCTCATGTCAATCTCCTCACCGGCACCTCCAGTCAGATCAACAAGTGCATCCTGAACTAGCCCACCTTCTAGTGCCTCATAAGAACCATGCAATTTTGCATATGCCTTCTCCAATATAGAAACCCATAGTTCATTACCCTTCTTGCTTGTAGCAAATGCTGGTTTGCCAGGTGACTCACATGGAATCCAGTCATCAACAACAACAGGAACCCACTCACCCTGTAGAGCATTCATAAGCAGGGTATGCCCAAGGATCAATATGCTAATTATATGTAGACAAGCAATATCATAAACATCAGCAGCAACTAAATTAAAGAATCAGGAAGCAGAACTAAAAATAGTAACACCTGGTCAAATGTCAGGTAAATATACCGCAAAGATATCGATATTTCTTTCTGCAAACAGAATGAAGATAAGCTGATCAAGGAATCAGCTTAAGAATTTATTTTGTTACATGTATTTACAGGGTTCAATAGTAATACTTCACAGGTCTAGGGCTATCATTGGGTTTTTTACAATTGGATAAAGGTATGGTATTGTTCTTTTGCTTATCCTATTAAGTTTTGCTTTAAGGTCAAGTTTATTAGTTCCCTATTAGGGTTGTTAATAGCCTATTAATATACCAAGAGCATTTAAGTGCGAAGCTTAGGTTATCTTCTCTTCCTTCTTCCTTCTTCCTTCTTCAGATGATTGCTAGAAAATCCTATATGGCCTTAAGCAGTACTGCTTCAAGAATATTTGAAAATGTAATTAAAACCAAATTGACCAATTGTACCCGAATGACGTCCCAGTTCCTTTACCATCCAACAGATTTGTCAATAAAGCTGACGTTCTTTAATTATTTAAAATACACAATCTCAATAGTTTTCCTCCAATGTTTATGCATTGCAAGTGTGCACAAATAGAATAATTGAAAATTGAAATATGACCTGCAAGAACATTACCTGAATACAGAAGCGAACAGTGTAGATTCCCTCCTCATTGTAATTCGGAGTAATTATTACTTCTGATATTCGTGAAACCTCAGTCAAAACAGCAACAGCACTCAAAAACCAACAATCGCCCAGTCGACCCTATTAAATTGGCAGGTGAAGACAAAGTACAAAGAGCTGAATCAGTAAATTAACTTGCAACAGAATTCAGCAGAAAAATAATGGGACAAAAGAACAGTATGGAAAATTAAGCTCATAAAAGAATAAACCTGACAAACATCAGAAGGATTTGCAGCCCCAGAAAACAAGCATGGACGAGAATCTGAATGGCCTTTAACAATTTCAGCAGGTCTCATCCATTCCGAAACAACCTAGGTCAGAAAAAAAGAAGATAAGGTACTAGTAAGGAAAATAAACATAAGAAACAGCAATGGATTGGTTGAGGAAATACCTGCAGCTTTGGAGGAGGATTTTTTGGATCCATAAAAAGTGACTGATCATTTGGAGGGAACTCATTGTCAGTAAAATGCATTTCACCTCGGGCAGAGAGGGCTTCTTTGACAGCCATCTCAACAGAGAGCATCCGCTGATTAATCTCGTCTTGTGTTTCAATCCTAGGTTTCCTATACCTTCGGGCAAAAGAATCCACATGAACAACAAAACCTTCACGTCCTGACCTCCTTTTCCTACCACTTGAATATTGACCATCCCAATCTACATCATCCCTATCATATAGGTCAACATCTGCAGGGTCACTATCCCACTCATCAACCTGAAGCAATAAAAACAGGATATAAGATTATAAGTATATAATTTGTTCAGATACAGAATTGGAAGACACACTATAGAACCATAATAGAACTATACCCTTGGGGGCGAGTCTGCCCAATGCCAATTGTCCTCGGGGAAATCAACCAAATTAAAATCAGTTGAGCAAATAGAAGCATGAAGAGAAGCAACCTCATCTTCATTTAAGCATCTTCCCCATAGGAAAACATCCATTATATGCATCTTAGACTCTACTCCTTCACTATCTGATCTTCCAAATGCATCCACGTCAATAGGAGGCCTAACACCAACCCAAACCTCAGATCCTTGTTCCCAAATGCCATTACCAACAGACAATGGTAAGCCAGTTTGATAGCCATCAAAACCACCATCTAAATAGCAAGTTGCCTCCCCTATATCAGCATCAATAGTCATTGTCACAATATGCCACCTGCAAAACAATCACCATCCTTATAAACTTGAATGCCAAAGGGGAAATACTTTGCCAATACAGGGTTTCCCCACCTCCACACACCTCTTAGAAATAAACGTGACTTCATAAAAGAAATCAATAGAGCAATAATAATGAAAAATAGACTTAAATAAATAAAGATCATGTATTAAGAAATTTTGTAGGGAAAAACTAATACAAAATATTTATGTTAAAAGAAAAGTGTCAAACCTTCCATCCGCAATACTTGTCGCACTGATGCTCCACTCCTTTGCAATAGTTGTCTGTCTGTCACCCTTAGTAATCAATCTAAGTCCAACTTGTCCAGCCTCAATACCTTGTTCAGAACCCGCCACCAGAATTTCCCAGCAGACCTTTTTCTGGAATTCAGTCCCTAATAGACAAACTGGACCAGACTCTGGTTGGATCATCACAGCAGTTGAAAAGCTGACCTTTTGACTTTGACCCATGCTCGGATCAATTTGACCGCAGTGTCTGCCACTTGTTGTTGGCTCGTCATCAAGGATACAAACAGCTCCAGAAATTCCCGTCTGTCAAAAGCATTTACATGTTTACAAAATAAAAAACAATTATATCCAAAAGAAAGGATCTTAATGGTACAATTTCTAACTATCATTTCAAAAATCAGTATAACCCAAAGTGAGGGCAAATACAATAGGCACCTTCTTATACACATGCTATAGAACTTAAGGCAGAAAGATGGGAACCTAACTTACACGATAATATCATAAAATTTTAAATATTCAGAAATATAAACCATCAGCACTTACTTCAAACAGTATATGTTTGAGTAGCTTTTAAACTATTCTTGTTCAAGAAAAAGAAAACAATGAGAATGCAAGACAAAACAAACATGAGATGTCAGACAATTAGAGTTCTTAGTATAGCAAGGTAAATAGGTTCACAATTTATAAATGATTATTGATTTTATGAGTACAATGTTTACTTAAATATCATGCATGGCATATAGGAATCATACAAACAAATTTGAGAAGTGAAAAAATATTAGAGGGGAAAAATTTAACAAGGTCAAAATTTACCTGATTACTTTCATCGTGACGGAATACATGAGAAGAACATCGGAAATAATTCCAAGAAAAAAAGATCTAATACTTGAACTTATTGTTTGTTTTTATTCAAGAGTAGTAGATGATTACTAGAGCATAACATAGTTATATGCAATCAAACGTGCTAAACTCCTGTGCTTCAATATAAACTAACTCATTTAAGAATTACCAGCATACTTTTTTTTTCCTTTTGAACTAGGACTTGGCAAATATTAATTATAAAGGAGCAAACCATGCTTACTTGCAAAAGGCAAATAAATTATAAATATAAACTCAACCTGAACTGCTCTACGAGCTAACTGAGCTGTACGAATCCTATGAGCAATGCTTGAAACTCTCTCACGGGCAAAAGAATCCTCGAGAACAGAATCACCTCCTACCGCACGCACTGCAGCTGCCATGGCTGCTGCCTCCCGGTTGCCAGCATTAGGAATAGAAGAAATCAGGGAAGCTTCAATCTCCTTCCATTTACGTTCTTCCTTCTCGAGAAGGACTTTCCGTCTCTCTTTACCTCTCCCCTCTTCTTCACGCCTCTGCATTAAGATTTCCTCTTCCATCTCTTTCTCTCTTATATAGCTATAAATTCATAACAAGAGGATTTAAAAGCACAGCAGAAATGTTGAATTGTAAAAATAACATACGAAAAAAGTCAACTGTTGCTACCTCTCCTGGATGATTTCAAACTGTCTATGGTCTTCCGGCATCCATTTCTTGATTTTCTTTGCACTTAGATCTGAAAACCCTATACTGTCAAGAAAAAGGTTCAAGCGCACCTCATCCTGCCACATGGTGATGAAACTATCATTAAAATTTTAAAATGAATACCATCAAACATGGAAAGCACATAACGCAATGACAAACCTGTACTCGTTCTGCCTGAGCAGTTAAACCAAGCAATAATAGTAAATAACCTCCAAACTTATCCCACATGTAGACCCATTCAGTATCAATTGCCTCTTCCAAAGCTAAAATTCGTGCATGCGCGCACGTTTCTCTTTTGTAATCTACATCATTGGATGGTTCATGTCTAAACCCCCTACGATATCTCATTCTATAGAAGAACGATCCAGTGACTAGTTCCTCATTTCTCAGGCGATCTCTTAATTTCATAACATCGTCTCTAGGAAGCACAAAATTCCCACCCTTATCAAGTGTAGCAGCAGGGTCTCCTACCAAAAGAGCTGCTGAGCTTGCAGACCTCTGTGGAGCGGAATAGGTTCCAGACAAAGCATTTCTTGTCTGCTTGCAAACAAAACAATTACTTAATAATGAGAAAAGAAAATTAACAAATCCACAAAGAATATTTTCCAGGGAAGACTATTCTGAGATTAAAAGGAAACAGGCAACAAACAATGAGTGAATGGAATGGAATCAGTACTAAAAAACATAAAAAATAAACAATCCCTTGGCAGAAAATCAAGAAAAGAAATTTAAGGAAGTTTTACAGATCTACAACCAATGAGAGTGGAACAAATAGTAATGAAGAAACAAAAAAATGAAATCACAAAATGAAACATTAACAATCATTTAGAAAATTATAGTTAACTTCCTAGAACCACGGAACTTAAAATTTACAAGCTATAAGAAGGAAACACCTCTTCAAGAGTCAAGACATGAAACCTATACGTAGAACATGCTCACACACCTTAGTAGCAGATCTAGAAATTGCTTGGACAACAGTATCTTTGCTGAGAAAATGAACTGCATCTTCCATCATCTGGTAGTAATAACAAATGACAAAGTTAAAAGGCTGTGTATGCAAGTCAATTTCAAGAGAAAATTTGACTTTTTTTTGGCAACATGCCAAAAAATGTAGCTCCGAATTGCAGCAATAAGCACATTGACATTTCAGACAGGACTCATACCTTAAGAGTTAAGCATGGACGAGAAACAGCAAAACCGAAGGCTACAACAAGGGTTACAGCAGACACAGCAGCACCAGCATATGGTGGATAGATTTTCAAGCTAGCTACAACACCCCAGCCTTCAGTTGCAAGTGCAATCCCATACAGGACAAGAAATGCGGCACTATAAGCAACAGATTGCCGAATTTTCATGTCAGTGTATGACTAAACATTTAGATTCATCATTAAATTTAGAAATTCTAAAAACATTTAATAAATAAACAGATGTCATTGAAGATAAATTGGAAATCCATCAAAGAGGACAGTCTATCTTGACAAACCTGACATTCTTTCCGCAATCTGCATGAGCATCATAAACATATACAGGAAGCACTCTTGGAGAATAAACAACAATTGGAGGCGAAAGAAGAACCTAAAGAAAAGGAGTATTTTTCATACACAAAATGAAGTAGAAAGAGAATAGCACAAACTTTTTATCAAGATGATAGAATATAACTCACTGTTAGAGCTCTCCCAGCAAGCAGAAACAGAAATGTAAAATAACCAACAGATGCTCCAATAAAAGGTTTATCTGAAAATTGAAGGTGAAATGGAACGACGCCAACAATATAAGTTGTAAAGTTATGCATCAGAGCTACATCTTTACAGATAAAGCACCAAAAACTAGAATAGGTAGGATGGGGGTTATGTTCACCTTGAAACCAACCAACAAAAAATGCTGCCAAACCCAAAAGAAAAGCAAGGACGCAAACCAAGAACATTTGGGCCCTGGTTAAATAGAAATTATTTGATGCCCAGTGGTGGATAACACCAATAGCAAGAACAATCAAGAGAAGTACTAACAGGAATGCTGCCCCGATCTGTTTGTGACTCAAGAAAGATGACAGATAAGAAAGGGAAATAGCTATAAGAGTAAGCCAAATCAAGGATATCAAAATAAGTCTCGCTTACCGTCCATGGCTCAATTACAACAATAACAGCAGAAATTGCAGCAAGCAACAGGAGAAGACCAATAGTAACAAATACATATACACCTCGAGAAAGTTTCCATCCATCATCTTTCCTGCATAGTAGCATGAATTTCACAGTGAAAAATAATGGTTAACAATAAGTTAAAAAACAAAATCATGTAAACTATACATCAGATTGGGGCTTAAGCTTCCATTATTTACTAAATTCAAGAAGAGTACAAACCATTTAAGTAATCCAGTGCAAAGTGATAGCAGTGCCGGAATGCACACCAATGGAAGAAAAGCAGCAAGAAAATCACCAACTGTAGGAACCTGGTCATCCCTAGACTTCACTATTTTCAAATAGGAGGCACCACTAAATGCGACGAGTACAGCTGACACAATAGCAACATCAGAAAGTAAGATTACATGACATGACCTCTAGAAAATGGATGAAATAGTTCCTAAATGGAACACAAACAAAACAGCTTCAATTGACAAGCCAAAAGTAGAGTATGAAAATAAAAATAAAAAAGTACCTGAGAATATACTGACACATATAGCAGAAAAGAAAGAGAACCGATACGTTGCAAACCATGAAATGATGGGAAGCACACCAGTAACTGCTAAAGCAACAGCAGATGCCATCGCCCAGCCAATGTAATCAGATGATGCATAAGGAGAAGAGAAGTTATTTGGTTCACCAGTCCATCCCTTGTATCTTAAATCCTCTAGAGGTGTAAAAGACACTATGGCACCCAGTGCCAGTACAGAACCAGAAAATACTGTTATGCAAAGAGTAAGAACAACCACCTGACAAGGACAGCAATGAATGTTACAAAAGAAAAGAATATACAATTCTACAAATTAATACCAGAGAGCAAAATATGTGTAACTATAATACTGAAGGACTAATCAATCACTTCTCTTTTGACAGAAAACATGTAAATAAATACAAGGAAAAAACAGAAACTACATAAAAATGTTACTTCACATGAGTACAGACTATATGAAACTCACTACAAAAACATAAAAAGTAAACCTAGTCAAGAATAAAGATAATTGCAGCAAATATTAAAAATTAGTCAAGAATAAAGAACAAATCCAAGGAAATACAGCACAGAGTAATGGCGTACTCGTCTCATCAAGTAAGTTCTGAACACTGAAAACCTCAAAAGGGAGAGAGACAACAGGCACAAATTAAGGATAAGAACTAAATGTTGCCGGAAGGAACCAAAGAGAAGGGGTAGAACAAACCTCCTTTGTCCAAGAAGGACGATGATTTCCAGCAAAACTTGTACACTGAACTTGTGGAACACAAAATTGGTAGCCATTGCGGATCCATATAGGAATTGCAACAGAGAGACAGGCTACCATGAGAGGCACTGTCAAGGACAATCCAAGAAGCACTGATGACTTGCTGCAGAAAGAGAACAGATATTAGTACTCAACAGGCAATTAACCTGATACCACAATAATAATTGCAGCAATGGTATAAAAGAATTCGTTAATAAGCAATAGTGAAAAGGGGATGATAACAGCAAAGGCAACATTCTTAACAAGCATGTTTAAGCAGTAAAAAGTATCAACCGAACAGACCCAAATAGAATGCACTCTTAACTCCATGTCACAATGAACTAAATATACAAAATGGGGATTGGCTAATGTAACAATTACATAATGAACCGAGGCAAAGCTGTTCAAATACATGACAAATAATGGTTCAAAAAATAGACATCTGACAACTTAGTATTTCATTTTAACACATGAGCGAACACAAAAGAATTAGAAAACAAAAAAGATAAAGGAACCACACATTTGGATTATCTTGTAGAAATAAAAAAAAAAATTAAAAAAAAGCAGTCACTGCACACATTTTATGCTACAGAAATTGTCATTGACAAAAAAAATGAAAACAGTTGAACTTGAACCAAGGAAAAATGCAATGACAAGAATTAATTAATTAGTGCATAAAATAGACCATACCTCAGGAAAGAAAGCAGCAGTCCTACGGAAGTGCTGAGCAGCCAAGCAACAAAGCCATACTGAAACAAAGTAAAGAAAAGGGAGGGGAGGGAAGCAAAGCGGACAAGAAAATCATTATAACTAAAAGAAAGAAGGATTCATGTAAAATAATGGAAGTAACACCAGTTAATACCAGAAATAGCCCAAGAAATTCGTTCATTAGTGGCACATTTAAAGTTCCACAAATTTTTGTTTCAAGATTCATTTATGCCCACTCAAGAAAAGGAATGAAAGATGCACAAATAAAATATAAAAGTGCAGGTCCGTAATATGAAAACACTTCAAATGTATGGCTATCCACAAGCACTGAAAGCCTGTGAAACCATTTAGTTTTATTCACCTTAAGAAGTGTGATTATGAACACATGTAGGTCTCCTTGAAAAAGATAAGTAACCTGTCAACTATTGGACCCATATTTTCATACAAGCCTTTTCTAGAAATGTCCATTACTGATAGTCTGATATTGACAACTCAGGACAAGTACCAGAAAATGCACCTAGAGATTGTCACCTCCTGAAATTATTGAAATGTTTGTCCATGAATGCATATGAAGAAACATACACTACTATATTTTAGGAAAACACTAATTGGAACACTGGTAGAATCCAAAAGTTCGAACCCACAGATCCATTAAAGAGAATTTCATAATATTAAACAAATAAGTCAGTTTGTTATGAAAATAACTAAAATCTTAACTGCCATTTTGGAGCCAATTAATTGCAAAAGACCACGTTAAAAAGTTCAAAAAATCACAGTAACTTCTCAAACGAAACCTCCACAGAAAATAATAGAGAAACAAAATCAAGGAAAAACTCATATTAACTATCAAATTTAATCTGCAACCAAATCATTATTTCATGAAGAAACTTCCAATATAAAATTGAGAAGAGCAGTATACCCTGCGAGGTTTTGGTGTCAAGGGTGTTTCGTCTCCTTGAAGTGAACGAATAAAAGCCATGATTGAACAGACAACAGGAGATAAAAGCAGCACAGCAAAGCCAAATTCAAACTGCAAGAAATACACACAGAATCTCCACATTAGCAAATGTATGGCAATGATAACTCTAACGTAGTGTCTATTTACAATTATTGAATAGCTAAAAACATATACAGCAATCAGGGCACTACCAAGTGACATCCAAGAAAAAGAAAGGCCCACTCACTTGATGATATGTAGCATTTATAATTTTGATCGTCTTTGGACGAAAAACTGCCACAACAATTGTTTCTATGATAAAGACAAAACTAAATAGCACCCATGCGCGCTCCGGAGTACTTGCTATATGATGCAAAACAAGTCTTGAGAGTTTCAGCCACTTTTCAAGCCCGTGCAGTCTCAATTCTTCTGACAGAGAAATTTGATTGGGCATAGCATTATCAACACTATTGGAATCAACAATTGTGACATCAGTATTGTCTCGATGATCCCTATCTGCATCCAAGCTACTCCTCTGCAGTAATGCAAGTATAGTTGGATCCAAGTTCTTCTCTTTCAACATCATGGCAAAATTAGGATCCAATCCTTTATCTTGCAATAAACTAGTCAGTTCTAGATCACCATGCCTTCCTCTCCTTTTCAACATCGATGTAATCCTGGGATCACTTAACCTTTCTTGAAATGCAAGAGCTAAATTCAAATCTAACATTTGTTGAGTTGCTGAAGTTGATGTACTAGACTCACAACCCTGGCTATCATGACCACTACTGGAGCAAACCACAAGAGAGCCATTCGGGTAAATATTTTTCTCTATTGATCCCATTTCATGCTCTAGGACCGAGCGATGAGAACTGCTATGCAATGCCAAACTTGGTCTTCCACTGTCTACACTCTTATCACTATTTATCCCCTCCTGAAAGCTAGAAGTTGGATACATAACAAGACTATTCCAATTATTAGCATCAGCAGAGGATTGTACCATGCTCTGGCTATTATCTTCAATAATATTAGTAAAATGTCCTGCTTCGGCACTACTACTGCGTTTCACACTTGAACCACAACCATCAGATGAACCAGAAGAACTATTTTGCTCCTTCCTACGAAAACCTTCCCTCAGACGAATCACTGTGCTCTGCAAGGCATCTCTTCGGGCGGCTAATGGGTTTGTAGCTGAAAAATGGCGAGAAACTGCAGCACCTAATAAGACAGAAGCTACAACTGCATAGCTAATACAATGCCCCAAGTACCTGAAGAAATTTTAAAAGGACCAAGAGAGAGGTCAACTATTACAATTCAACAGTAACAAAGCCAGCAACATCAGAATCATGTGGTAGTCCAGAACAAACCAATAATGTACTCCAAAGCAAATGAGAAAAACCCGTGATGTTCCAGCAACAAAAAGTGCAACGACGCGACTTTTAAGAAGCTGAAACCCATACAAGCATGCTCCCATGTTCCAATCTACATACAAAAAATTAAAAGAAACTGAATTTGCATGACAGAGATATGAATGTTGTACTAGGATATCAATGTCAACAGATAAAATAATATTAACACTCCAATTATTAGAATACCAAGAATTATAACTGCAGCAGAAGTAATAGCCCCAAGCCAATGAGCATCCTTCGCTGTCAGACCATATAGAATAGAGTAGACAAGGAGAACAAGAAGCGAGCCAAGGTAAAGAAGTCCAAGATGTGAAGCCCTACAGAGAAAAAGAAAAAATCCAAGGAACAAAATATGGTACGAAAGTAAGTTCCAGCAGAACATAAAGGTTTTCAAGCATAAAAAGAGATTAAGATTTGAAACTGTATATGCAATAGGCTCGTGAAGCATTCACTTAATCTACCAAGAAAAAAAGTGAGAACTTGAACCATTACACCATCTATTCCTATAAAAGAGAAATGGAGAAAAAACTTAAACTGAAAACATTTAAGCATACGGGAAGGCATGCATAACCTGCTACATAAAACATACTTTACTACACAAAGTATCTAAAACGATTATTTAGAATCATGTATATTCAATACTATCACAGAGCATAGCATATAATAAGAGATGTTATGTTAGTTATAATAATATTATTTATATTAGGATGAGTTCCTATTAAGTAGGAGTTCTATCGATTAGGATAAACTACAATATCTAGGAGTTTTAGTCTTTTAAATCTCTGATCTCATTAAGAGATTAGAGACCTATTTTACTTAGGTCTTTTATTCCTTGTAAAACTCTTTTTCAAGAGTCTATATATTGAGCCTTTCGGCTAAGCAATAAAGTATGCAACAGAGACTATTAAACTCTGTTTTCTACATGTTAATTACTCTGAACTTATACATAAAAACCTACCATCTGGCAACATTTCATGCAATGCCAAATATGAAGATTTAATGTATTTGAGTGTGACCCTATTTCCATGCATGTTGTTATGCGAGTAGGCAGGTGCCACTAAAAATGACTCCTAAGAATTGAAGGAGAACTGTGGAGAGAATTTCGCTCACCCAATTTTAATACAAACACATTAAATGAACTAGTTTTACCTACTGAATTTCAGACCCGAATGCCAAAGCAAACACACTAAAATGATTATACCTACTGAACTCCCGAGGATATAACTCGTTTGGATCTGGTGGTTCTGGTAAACAAGAAACGGGACCCAATTCTATACTATCAGAGTACGCAAATTTATATGCCCGACGGACATACTCATCCACATCCAAGCCATTTCCTACACAAGATGATGAAGGGAAAGTCAAAGTACAGTCGGTTACAAGTCTAAACCAGAAAATAGAAAAATAAAATAAAACCTTCCATACAGAAGCAAGATTAATGTCCTGGAACTTGCAGATGATAACATCAGACAAATTTTCCATGTGTAACGAGGAAATGAAATGACATTAAGGGTCAGAATAGCATTAGAGCAAAGATTACCATTGAAGACCATGCGGCAGATAAAGAGCATATTGATTGCTAAGGCAATTGCTGATACACCAAAGAAGAATCCAGAAGGAGAATAGCGCTTGGACGCACTGGAACCAGCCGTGACATACACAGCACAGAGTTCATATGCACAAAGCAGTGCGACAGCCAGCAGAAGTAGAAAAGCAACAGCCCCTATCCGAGAAGATTTGAGTATGATTAAAGGTGCCATTATGAAATACTTCCCCAGACATTTACATGTTGCAGTCTAATCTACTTCACTCGTCATTGGCTCATTGCTGCAGCTTAAGAACTACTTCTTCTCTTAGAGAATAAAATTCTTAAGATATACTTCACTAGAGCCAATGTCATTTATCAATACTGATTTCATTCCTAATGAATTTAATCTCAACTTGTTAACTCAAGGCTTCAATATGTTCTTAGAAATCTAGACAGGTAGGAACTTCCTTTTCCTTCAGCAAAGACAGGTGGACACTTAATGTGATTAATTAAAATTCCGTCACTGTTGCAAAATAAAGAACCACCACAAGGCTTCAAATATAT
Organism: Abelmoschus esculentus; assembly: GCA_035048815.1. Classification (NCBI taxonomy): domain Eukaryota; kingdom Viridiplantae; phylum Streptophyta; class Magnoliopsida; order Malvales; family Malvaceae; genus Abelmoschus; species Abelmoschus esculentus. The sequence continues at coordinate 1,504,167 of JAUCBN010000032.1, forward strand.
TTCAGTCAATTGGAAATAAAATGGCTTGGAAAAATATATGTCCTTCTAAAAGGAAACAAATATATCACATAGTTCAACAGGTAAGAAAAACAAAAAGAAAGAGGTAATTAAGACACATACTTGAGCTTTGCCATCGAGTCCTCCACCACAGCATTATTGAATAAAATGCCAATAATAGAGCAATGCCAGACATTATTACAGCCAGCCCAACAATATCTCGGCCTAATATTATGATTAGCCAGCACCCCCACATGATAAGCACCAAAACTGGAGATAAAACAACTATCCATGCCGATAGAGATAAAAGGGCACATAGCATACCCAGTTGGGGTCCTTGTAAGATGCTCAGCCATTTTCGAGCAAAAATCCAACTGAATAGAGAATGAAAAACAATCATCAAAAGTTAAAAAAGAAAAATGGCATTAACTCAATACACACACACCTCCACCAAGGGAAAGGCTTGGAGTGCACCCGTGTTTCATGAGGTAAGAAAAAAACCCATTTAGGGTAAGCAAAGTAGCAATTACATTCAATTTTTTTATTCCAAAGTTTTAAAGGACACTCATAAAATCAAAGAGAGACAACAAACATACACTCACACAGTTTCTGGAAGAACCAGTAAAACACAAAACAGAAATATGGTTTACAAGTTAACAGTTTCGACATCTTTGCATACAGAATGCTGACTTTATCCAAATGGCATATACCGGCCAAATTGTAACGGACAAAAGGTTGTATAAATGACTTTTTTCTGTAATTGGAAATAGTTAGTTATTTAAACTGGAGAAACAATTTAAAGAATAATCGTAACCCACATCTACCCGCCATAGATGAAAACCATATTAGTAGTGAAGCCAACAGAACAAAGTTTAGTAATAAGCATCATAGTCAAATTGTCAATTTGATTTAAAAGCAATTACAGCAAAGATCTCAGTTGTGTATAATCAAAGTCACACTGCATTATTAACAATTCACTTGCATAACTAGAAAAACAAAAAAACAGCTGCATTGAAGCACAGTTATGAAGTTAGCAACTATATCAGATCATCAGTAGCAAAATTGAAGCTTGGAGATATTAGATTCAATACCTATAAATCCGCCACGGGCGCCAATTGACGGCCCAGAGAATTGAAAATGAAGCTAAACCCAGAACAGAAAAAAGAATCCCAGAAATCAAACACGCCAGCGCAACCCCATCCGCTTCCATGGCTTACTTCTCTCACCTTCAAATCACAAGTAAAACCCATTTTTACATTTCAAACACATAACTAGAAAAAGCATCAGAACAAACAATTAACAGGGGGAAATCGCAACCCATAACAGAGAACAGTGAAGTATAAATTGGTTTTTACCTACTCAAGTGAAGCAGACGTAATGGGCAGTAGCATGACGAGGAATTTAGGTGAAAGGGGCGAGTTTCGGGCATGGAATTGTGGGTGTTCAGCTAGGGAAGATTAGTCATCTTGCATCTAGCTGGGATTGAGACTGAAATGGAGAAGAAAACGAACAAGATTAGGGTTTGATTTTGTTAATCTTTGGGTTTGGAAATTATAAAAAGTTGCAGAGAACACAGAAAGCAAAGGATGAAAAGAGTAAAGTTTCAAACCCTACAGCTCTCTCTCCTCTCCTCCTCCTGTATGTCAACTGTGAGGTCTCTCAAGTCAAAAATCAAAATAAAAAACTATTCTTTCAATGAGAAAACAATAAAGCAAGAAGCTTTGGGTAAGAAAGAGACTAAATACTGGGGAAAACATCCAAAAATGATAGGCGTAGTAAGCGGTAATGAAAATACAAGGAAAAACAAACATTTAGTCCCTAAACTTAAGAATTTATTTCAAATTAGTTTCTAAATTTTATTTTTCATTCGTTTTAGTCTCAAAACATCATCAAATGCATGTTAATTCGGATTTTTCTTTTATAATTAATTGAAAGTTATCGAAAAATAATTAATTTTAACTTCGAATGGGAAAGAAAACTCATCTTTTTTATGATCGTTAAAATTAAAAAGCTCGATATTCTAATATCTAGTTACGATCGTTCGGACAACACGAGTAACACGCTATCACATTTGTTTGTCATGCTTGATTGTTTTAAATTGTAATTTTTTGTTAAATTGTTAATCAAACTATAAATAAGCCTTGATTTTATAATTTTAAATTTTATTTTTAAACTTCGATTTAGACAAATTTAGACAGATATATGTAACAAAATCTGTAAAATCGGAATGGTATTATTACAAAACGGAACAAAAAAAATAGAATTGAACCGTTATTATTACAGACGAAAAGCTTACCATTAATAACGTATATATATCTTTTTAATATTAGAATATTGTGCGACGGTATCATCGATTGGTTTAACGAAATAATTTATTAAAATTTTTAAATTGTATTTAAAATATAAATATTATTGTTTGTATCGAATAAATTTAATTAAAATAATTATTTTTATAATAGATATTTGCAGTACTTAAATATTGTATTGAATATTAATGATTATATACCATAAATAAAGTAACATAAAGTGATTGTAATAATGTGGCTAAATGGTTCAACAATAATGACAAATTTAAAAAAATATTGTTTTTCTGGTTTTCGGGGTTTAGTTTTATTATTTTGAATCGATCTGTATTACATATTTAGTTTTGATAAGTGAATTTTTTGATAAGAATTTTTTGTATATACAATATATCAAATCTAAAATTTCCTAAAACGAAATTAAATTATTTATCATTTATATACATTCTTATTGATAATTTAAAAATATTTTAAACATAAACGCACATATAAATACGAAGAATTGGTGTGGCCTATATGTCATTTGGCCTGTACATCGTATTTTACCCTAAATTTGGAGAGATTATTAGGTGAACCATATTCATCACGTCCTTCATAGTTCAAGCAATCAAGACCGTTGATCTTTAAATAACCATATAATAACTATTCACCCATTAAGTACATGTAAAAAAGAAATAATGATTCATTTAAAAAAAATTAAAATTAACGATCTTGATTAATTAGGATTATAGATAACGTGGTAAACAAGGTTTACCTAATAATTTTTTCTAAATTTGGGCCTTAAATATCATAGTAGTTGTTTAAGAGACAATAGAATCACAAAGACCAGAATTTTGTTACCTTAGTATATGAAGTAGTAAATCATGTATTTGTTTAATAAAAATAAAATAGATAATCTGATTTTTTTTTTTGAATTAGCTACTGTTCTAAAGTGTATTTTCAATTATTTGACATTAAACGTTTTATTATTGTACTGATATTATTGATACTCGAACTCGTAACCTCTAAAAACAACAATTATTCCTTTAACCAATGAGGCTAGATGCACGGACGGAGCTACTAAGGGTTGGGGAGGGGCAATCGTCTCCTACTTCCGAAGAATTTTTTTTACTTTTATTCATCTATTTAAATTTTTTTAAAAATTATTTTTTATGAATTTATTTTTTACTTTTAAATATTTATATTTTATCTCTTTTAACCTCAAATCCTGACTTCGTTCTTGGCCAGATGGTTGCTGCCTCGTAAGTAGATTTTCTCTCGCATGACAAAATCTTCATCCTAGGGGGTGCTCTAGATTTTCATAATTTGGTATTTTATTTGTATATTATTACGAGTCTTACACTATTAAACAAGAATTACATATAATCATATAAATATGTTGTATTGTTAATGGGATAATTTAAATTTGAATGTTAAAAATAATATTATAAAAAGAAAAAAATCTAAATTTAAACAATAAAATAAATATGAAACTACCGTATATATTATTTATAAAAAGAAATTCGAAATGTTTAGGTGACCATATACAATGTTGCAGATCATCTCTATGGACCTTCAAGAAATCTACACAAGAAATGTATGGTTGATGCAAGTAGGGGTTAAACGAGTCGAGTCGAGCTCGAGTAGTGTTAAGCTCGGCTCGATTCGTTAAGATTTTAAGTCGAGTTCGAGCTTGAGTAATTTCAAATGAACCTAAAAAATCTGAGTTCGGTTCGACTCGTTTAGAACTCGAGTTGAGTTCGAGCTTTTTTCGAGCCTAATCGAGCTAAGTATTAACCGATCTTTGATCATGTTAAACTTAAGTAACTCTTATCTCTTACGTCTCATTTAAAGCCTAACGGGAAAAAAACTTTGATACACAAGTTGTATAAACTCAAGCTTGTTAATTTTAGGTTCTAGTATGTTAATTTAGAGTGTAAGACTTATGTTTAGGGTTTAAATTTTAGGGTTTTAAAGTATATTTATATTTTCGAGTAGCTTGTGAGCTTTTCGAGTCGAGTATCATGTAGCTCGGCTCAGCTCGTCAAGAACTCGAGCCGAGTCCAATCGAGTCGAGTTTTGACCGAGCTTTGACCGAGTCGAGTTCGAATAACTCACGATCTGTCTCGTCTCATTTACAGCCCTAGATACAAGTGACACGTGTTATCTGATATTTTAAAATAATATATATTATATCATATCTGTCTGCCTCGTAATTGGCATGCAAGAATGTGTTGCCCATAGTTAAATCATTCTCGCAGAATCTAACGGACGATAGATTTAAAGTATAATTTAAAAGATGATAAATTTTTAAAAATATATAAATTAAAAAATTTAAAGTATCGATATTTATTTTTATAAGTTTATATTTATATTTTATTATAAAATTTATAAAATTACGATACTAATTAATTATAATTTAATTGATTTTTTATAAATATGCACAAAATATTTTATGTATGTGATATACGTATCTCTATATATTAAACATAATTAAAGGGTTCGGATCTACCTTTAATACGAATATATTAATTATTTGAAATTTTAATTTTAAATTAATCTTATAAAATTATAATTTAAATTAAATAAAAATCTGTCCCTCCCGACTCCTTTGACCCGTGAGTGTCGTCAAAAAGGGACTGAAGAAAAACAAAAGAAAAAGTTTGGATCTAACACAACGCGCTACTTGATGGGACCAGGTATAAATAGGTTTTCAAAATATGGTTTTATTTAAATTCGAACACCATAATTTTATGGGGTATTTATATTTTTAAAATTATATAAATAAAAAATGTATCTTATTATCTAATTATATTAAAATATTAAAAATATATATTTATTATTTGGATTAAAATATTTATCATCAATAACAATAATTAATATTTTTATCACAGACATTTTAATTAAAAATAAATAATTGATTAAAAATTATTTTTATGGACCTTAAACCCTAAACCCTAAACCATAACCTAAATCCCTCAACCCTATACCTTAGCCTTAAACCCTAAACCCCAGCATTAAACCCTAAGCCATAAACCATAGCCTTAAACCCAAGCCCTAAACCCTAAACCCTAGCCTTAAAACCTAAATCCTAAGCCATACACCCCAGCCTTAAACTCAAGCCCCAACCGCTAAACCCTAAACCATAGCCTTAAACCCAAACCCTAAATCCTAAACACTAAACAATAAACACTAAAACCCAAACCCAAGCCTTAAACCCTAAACACTAAACCAAAAACCCAAGACTTAAACCATAGCCTTAAACCTAAACCCTAAACCCTAAATCCTAAACCCTAAACCTTAAAACCGAAACCCAAGACTTAAACCCTAAACACTAAACCAAAAACCCAAGCCCTAAACCTTAACCTTAAACCCTAAACTCTAAACCATAGTCCTAAACCCTAAATTTTAGCCTTAAACCCTAAACCATAAAACCTAGCCTTAAACCCTAAATCCTAAATCCTAAACCATAAACTATAGCCTTAAACCCAAGCACTAAACCCTAACCTTAAACCCAAACCCAAAATCCTAAACGCAAGCCCTAAACCCTAGCCTAAACCATAAACCCTAGCCTTAAACCCTAAAACCTAAATCCTAAACCCTAAACCTTAGCCTTAAACCCAAGCCCTAAACCCTAAATCCTAAACTTTAAACCATAAACCATAATCTTAAACGCTAAACCATAAACCCTAACTTAAAACCCTAAATCCTAGCCTTAAATCCTAAATCCTAAACCCTAACCTTAAACACTAAACTTTAAACTCTAGCCTTAAACTCAAACCTTAAACCATAAACCATAAACCCTAAACCCTAAACCTTAGTCTTGAACCCTAGCTTTAAACCCTAAACCCTAAACCCTAACCTTAAACCATAGACCCTAGCCTTAAACCCTAAATCCTAACCTTAAACCCTACACCCTAAACCTTAGCCTAAAACCTTAAGCCTAAACCCCAAACCTTAAATCTTAGTCTTAAACCATAGACTTAAACACTAAACTCTAAACATTAACCTTAAACCCAAGCCCTAAACTCTAAACCCTGACATTAAATTATAAACCTTAAACCCTAGCCTAAAACCTTAAACCCTAAACCCTAAACCCTAACTTTAAACCTAAGCCCTAAGCCTTAAACCCTAGCCATAAACACTAAACCCTAGCCTTAAACCCTAAACCCTAAACCCTAAACCCGAGATTTAAACCCTAAAGTTGAGTTTTAAAAAATAAACACTAAACCCTAAACTCTAGCCTTAAACCCTAAAACCTAAACTTGAGCCTTAAACTATAAACCCTAAACCCTAAACTCGAGCCTTAAACCCATGCCCTAAACAGTAAATCCTACACTCTAAACTTTAAACCCTAATCTTAAATGATAAACCCTAAACCCCCAAACCCTAAACCCTAGCCTTAAACCCAAACCCTAAACCCTAGTCTTAAATCCTAAACCCTAAACCATAACCTTAAACATAAACCCTAAACCCTAAATCATAGTCTTAAACGCTAAACCTTAACCTTAAACCATAGGCCCTAGCCTTAAATCCAATCCCTAAACTATAAATCCTAACCTTAAACCCTAAACCCTAGCCTTAAACCTTAAACCCTAACTTTAATTAGCCTTAAACCCTAAATCATAGTCTTAAACCCTAAAGTTTAACCTTAAACCATAGACCCTAACCTTAAATCCAAGCCCTAAATCATAAGTCTTAACCTTAAACCCTAAACCCTAAACCCTAGCCTTAAACCTTAAACCCTAACTTTAACTAGCCCTAAACCCTAAATCCTAGCCTTATATCATACACCCTTGCCTTAAACCCTAAACTTGAGCCCTAAGCCCTAAACCATAGCCTTAAACCCTAAACCCTAAACCTTAGTCTTAAACCCTAGCCTTAAACCTAAACCCTAGCCTTAAACCCAAGCCCTAAACCTTAGTTTAAAACCCTAGCTTTAAACCCTAAACCCTAGACCTTAGCCTTTAACACTAAACCATAAACCCTAAATCCTAAACCCTAGCCTTAAATTGTAAACCCTAAACCCTAACCATAACCCTAGACCCTAAGCCCAAAACCCTAAACCCTAACCCTAAACCATAAACCTTAAACCTTAGCCTTAAACCTAAGCCCTAAACCCTAAACTTTAGCCTTAAACTCATGCCCTAAACCCTAAACCCTAGACTTAAATCCTAAACCTTAACCCTAAACCCTACCCTTAAACCAAAGCCTTAAACTCTAAACATTAACCCTAAACCCTAAATCTTAAGCCTTAAACCCTAGCATTAAGCCATAAATCCTAAACCCTAAACCCAAGCCTTAAAACATAAACCCTAAACCTTAGTCTTAAACCCTAACCTTAAATATTAAACCCTAGCCTTAAACCTAAGTCCTAAACCCTAGCCTTAAACCCAAGCCCTAAACCTTAAACCATAAACTTAAACCCTAAATCCAAAACCCTGGTCTTAAACACTAAACACTAAACCCTAAATCTTAAACCCTAACCATAAACCCTAAATACTAAACCCTAAACCTAAAACCCTAAACCCTAGCCTTAAACCAAAGCCCTAAACCCTAAACCATACCCTTAAATCCTAAACCCTAAACTCTATCCTTAAACATATGCCCTAAACCCTAAACCTTAACCTTAGACCCTAAAACCTAGCCTTAAATCCTAAACCCTAACCTTAAACCTTAAACCCTAAACCCTAGCCTTAAACCCAAGACCTAAATCTTAAACCCTAGCCTTAAACCTCAAACCCAAGCCTTAAACAATAAACCATAAACTATAAGCCTAAACCATAGCCTTAAACCTTAACCCTAAACTCTAGATTTAAACGAAGCACTAAACCTAAAACCCTAGCCTTAGACCCTAAACACTAAACCCTAAGCCATAAACCCTAAACATTAAACCCTAACATTAAACCCAAAACTTAGCCTTAAAGCGTAAACCCTAACTTTAAACCCAAGCCCTAAACCTTAAACCATAAACCATAAAACATAAACACTAAACCTTGGTCTTAAACCCTAAACCTTAGCCTTAAGCCCTAAATCCTAGCCTTAAACTCAAGCCTTAAACCCTAAACCCTAGCCTTAAACCCTAAACCCTAAACCCTAAACCCTAGCCTTAAACCTAAGCCCTAAACCCAGTCTTAAACCCTAGCCTTAAACCTAAAACCAAACCTAAGCCCTAAACCTTAAACCCTAAACCATGGCCTTAAACCCAAACCCTAAACCTAAACCCTACCTTAAACCCTAAACACTAGCCTTAAACCCACTTAAAACTAAACACATCCGCTGGTGATAAAACCGAAGCCGAACAGCATTTAAAACACCTACATCACCTCCCGCACATCCAACCCATCTCCTTTTGTCCTTTTAGTTCTTCAACTTACCCTATTCATCATTTATACTCGCTTACACACTCATACAAGCGTAGCTAACATGTCTGCAGCAGGGATCTTTGCTTCACCGGTCACTGGTTCCGGTTTTGTCGGCTTCAAAACCAGTGTACCAAAGCTGGTTCCAACCAAGGAATCGGTTTCATGGAGCAACAAAACCGTCTCCAATGGTTCAAGAATCCACTGCATGAAGGTATTAGTAGTAGTAGTACTGCCATCGTTTTAAGTTCAACTTTTTCTGATGTATTGTGTTTCGATTATTACATGTTTTGGCTTGTGTATTTTACAGACATGGAATCCGATCAACAAAAAGAAGTTCGAGACGCTGTCCTACCTTCCACCTCTCTCGGATGACTCGATCGCAAAGGAAGTAGAGTACATGAACATGATGAAAAACCGCTGGATCCCTTGTCTTGAATTTGACGAGGTAACAACAAGCATCAACAAAATGTACATTTCTTTTAGTGCTGATATCTAGCAGGTTATCTTAAGATCTGGTGTTTGGTATAGGCGGGGGGTGTCCACAGGTAGAACAGCAGGATTCCAGGGTACTAGATATTGGACGCTACGGAAGCTGCCGATGTAGTCAAGAAATTGTAGCTGTGGAAATTTTTTTGTTGTTGTTGAAATCTGTTCACCATGTCATCTATGGTCTCAATTAATTAGGACTGTTGATCTTAATTTTTTTTCAAGTAAATCATCACCTCTTTTTTACATGAACTTAATGGGTGGTAGTTATTAAATGATTATTTAAAGATCAACGGTCTTGATTGCTTGGACCATAAATGCCATGATAAATAAGGTTCACCTAATAATCTCTCGTAACTGTGGAACAAATCAAAATAATGAAAAGTCAACCATCAATCCATCATTAAATACTTAAAAAATTAATAAAAAATTATTTTTTCAACCAATAACATCATATAATCCATTATATTCGTACATCATTAACATCACCAAATCAAATATATTAAATATACAAATTTCGACCGTCTACAATTTCAACTATGAAAACTAATTGCCCACGCATTGCACGTACACACATCATAACACAGAAGAAACTCATTCTTCTCATTTCTATTACCAGAATTCAAACAGAACATCTATGGCGGACACTGAAGATTCCCCGGCTTTAAGCGACACGTTCGGTCTTAACAGTCGTATCTTGTTTGCCTTTCTTCTATGTGTATCGACCGTCATCGTCCTTGCCGTGATATTCCATCTTTATTCGAGGTGTGTACGTAGACGACGACGACTTCTCGGGCACATACGCAGCCTAGACCTATTCACTTCCGGTGACACGCCGCTCGATCCCGTGATCATCAACTCGTTGCCAATGTTCCGTTTCAAGCAAACCACCGAATTGGGTGAAATTTATCACAGTGGTAAGTGTACCGAGTGCCCGGTTTGCTTGACCGTGTTGGAAGATGAAGACATGGCCAGAGTTTTACCGAATTGTAGACATATCTTCCATGCCGAGTGTATAGACAAGTGGTTGTCGTTGCATTCAACATGTCCCCTTTGTCGGATCGAGGCTGAGCCGCAGGTTAAACCGGAGGCTCGTGATGGTCCATCCATGGAGATGTTGGATTCCTCAGGTGAACATGAAGGACGTGCACAAGATCCAGAAAGACAATAATGTTGAAAAATGGAGATATTGTTCATAATTGGAGGAATTTCAGTTCATGCTTTTACATTTTTAATGTATTTATGGACTATATTGTTTCAATATCAGTGGTAATAACAAACTCCTACACACTTTTAAAACAAGACGACTCGATCGTCGCTCACCTTCGATTTTTATTTTTATTTACATTTATTTATTTATTAAAAATAATTTATTTATAAATTTATTACCCATTTTCAAATATTTATATTTTATCTTTCAATCTTAAATCTTAACTTCGTCCTGATTTTACACATATTTCAAACTAAAACTCCAACACATCATAAATCGAATTCGTGTTCGTGGATTTAGTAATGAACGCATCTTAAGTAATTTTAGATTATCTTCTTAACTTGTGATATTTTCAACCATTAACCAGGGAATTTTATAATGATGAATTTTCTTAATTTGAATCTTTTATAATATATTTAAATAACATAAATTTATTAATTAATTTTATTTTACATTAATTCAATATTTAAACAGTTTTATACATATTTAAAAAATATTTTAATATTTAAATAAAAATTATAATTATAAAAATATTCGATAAAATATAAATAAAGACATTGAATTAATAATGTTATATTATTTGTATATTCAATAAAGACATTCTTTATTGATAAAAAAATTAATTCAAGTTTAGTTTTTATATTAATACGAGATTTTAAATTTATGAAAATAAAACTAGCATAATTGTCTAAGTTTATTTGAATTTGCTTTGATAATGAATATATTAAAATTTAAAATTTAAAATTACGAAATTAATTTATTTTTTTATAAAAATATTAGTTACAAACACTTGTTAAAAAATCAATCATTATTAATAAAATAACATTTGTTTTACAAAAAATTATAATAATAGATCGAATTTTTAATTTTAAATTATTTTTGGCATAAAGATAAATAATTTTAACCGTTATCATTCATTTATCGTTTTGATTTTTATTCTTTTTGGGGATAAATTTAACTCTTAACCTATATTTTTTAACTAACATGGTAATTGGACCGTTAAAAATCTAACAATGATGACATGTCATATGCACATGATAATATTATTTAAATAACATGTCATCTAACCTATTAAATATATATATATATATATGTATATATGAAATATAATTTTATTCTAATATAAAATATAAAATAATTAAAATTAAAATAAAATATTAAAAAATTAATTAATTCTAAAATAAAATGTTACTAAATATTCTCGATCCTAATTACGATATAATCAAAATCTATCTTTAAAAAAATTTATTAATTTAGTAGTTAGGATTGAGAATGTTTAGTAGTTTTTTATTTTAAAATTAATTAATTTTTAATATTTTATTTAAATTTTAATTGTTTTATATTTTATATTTGAATAAAATTATATTTCATATATATATTTGATGAGTTAGATGTCATGTCATTTAAAATATATTATCATATGCATATGACATGTCATCATTTTTAGATTTTTAACGGTCTAGTTATCATGATAGTTAAAAAATAAGATATTTGTCAAAAAGATATAAGTTAAAGACTAAATTTATCCAAAAAATAGAATAAAGACCAAAAAGATAAAAATTACAAACGTTATGAATTAAAATTATCTTTATATCATTATATTTTAATAATTTTCATAATCATTTTAATTTCTGAAAGTAAATTTACACCTATAATAAGTTATATATTTTTTTCTTGTGAAATTTAATTTTTATAATAAAAATAGTTATTTAATTTCTAATATAAATATTTTTAGTTTACTATTAAATTTTAACAATTAAAAATAAAATATTTTGGAAATATTCATTTCAAATAATTTTATTTTTCATTAACTAAACATTATCGTCTAATAATTATACCAAATAAATTAAATAAGATAAGATATTATTCTTATTTCCAAAAATAATATTACATTTCCATAAACGGAACAAACCCTTATATTTTTTTTTCGAAATCCAATGGCAATTACCCTAAGTCCCCTGCGCCTCCGACCAACCATCATGGCGGAAGATGCGAATTCCCTGTTCACCCATCTCATGTTCGTCTCCTTTATTTCTGGATTAGCCGTCGTTTCCTTTGTCGTCGTATATCGTCTTTTTTTGAGGTGCGTGAACAGACGCCAAGCTCGCCGCCGCCGTCAAGCGTTTCTCAGACGCATGACTACCTTAGGTCTACAGCCGTCCAGTGGCGGTGACACGCCGCTCGATCCCGTGATTATCAACTCGTTACCCTTATTCCGGTTCAAGCAAACCACCCAAGTCGGTGGAGTTTATCATAACGGTAAGTCAACTGATTGCTCGGTTTGCTTAACCGTGTTTGAAGATGAAGACATGACCAGAGTTTTGCCGAACTGTAGACATATCTTCCATGCCGACTGTATAGACCAGTGGTTGTCTTTGCATCCAACTTGTCCTCTTTGTCGAATCGAGGTCAAGCCGAGGGTTAAACCTGAGATTCGTGAAGGTCCATCCATGGCGATCGTTGATCATTCAGCTGAACATACTCCGGTATAAGGAACTCATTGGGTACTTTTCAGGCAAATCTTAACAGAGAAGGATCAATGTCGAGAGGTCTGATATGAGAGGAAGAAGACGAAGTCCGTACACATGATCTGGAAAGACCATGACATCGTAATTCGAAATAGTTGTCTTGGATTGGATCTAGTCACAGCCCTAATTGCAATACCCCCATCAGATTATTTGTGTATGTGATGGGATATTCGGATTCGGATTGGATATTACGGATGTTTTTTTATGAGGATAATATTATTAAATCTAATTTATTTTATTAAGATTTAAACTTTTAATATTATTTAAGAGAATTAATGTCTCGCCATCATGAATAAAGCTACGTTATGGGTGAGTAAATCTCGACTCGATTTGAAAAATTTGAATAACTGAGCTCGTATCGAGACAAAAATACTTGACTCATTTTGGTTCAATTCGAAATTTTATAGACTCGACTTAACTCGAAAAAATTTCAAATAAAGTTCGAGTTGTAAAATGAAAATTCGAATAACTCGAATAATACTGAATTTTTAATAATTAGAGGATTAATTTTTAAGTTTTAGACGAGCTTATCAATTTTTATGATATATTTACATTGATTTATAAAAATATAAAGAAATCTTGCTACATATGAAAATATATATATACACATATCTTATATGATTAGAAAAAATCGTTTAAATTAGAATCAAATCATACTATAACATGATATATAATAATAATTAAATATTTATAAGAACTCAAAAACTCGACTCGCCTCGAATTTCTTAAACTCTAATTGAACCGAAAAAATTCCAAATGAAGTTTGAGTTATAAAATATGACTCGTCAACTCGAATAACTAGAAATTTTTTTACTTGACTCGATCGAATACTCACCCCTAACTACCTGGGGTGAGGTAAAATTGATTAAGATTTTTTTTCTTCTAATTAATTTTTTTTAAAATTATCTTTATTTTTAATCATTTACATTTTATTATTAAATCTTGAATTCAGACTCTGTTCTTGTTCGTATGATTACTGATTAAAATTTTACGTTTAAAATTCATTAAAATATATTTTTTAGTATATTCATTTAGTACAAAGTCAAGAAAACTTAAATGTTTGGTAGGTGATGGGAATTAAAAAATATATCAAATTTTTATATTTAAAATTGATTAAAATATTTTTAATATATTCATTTAGTGCAATTTGTATTTTATTAAGATCAAATCATCATTATACACACACAAAAAAATATTTTTATAACTACAAAAAATTTAATTATTATTCCAATAAAATAAAATGTTGGTTTATAGTATATGAATTTGTACATTATCAATAATTCATGTCTCATTATTAATAAATATATAATTTTTATTAAATTTCTAGAAAATAACAAAAGTATATGTGTAAATTCGTAAAATATATTTTTCATATTAATGTGTTACCTAATAAAAGTATATGTGTAAATTCATGTCTCATTATTAATAAATATATAATTGTTATTTATTTACGGCCCAAACCTTTTGGGGATTCTCGGCCCATTTATTTCTCAATTTAATTGGACTTATCTTTATTTGTTGAGTTTTACCTTTGGGTTTGACCTTGGTCAATATTTGGAATTTAAAATTAAGCTTTAAATCCAATTTAAAAAACTTAATTATTTTAAAAATATAAAATATTCATTAAATTTTAAAGTTATATAACAGGTGGCACTGCACTTTTAAAATTTTGTATAAAATAGTTATTAAGTCATTAATTGTTGTTAAGTAGGATAAATCGTTTGTTATTTTATTATATTTTCAGTGATGTCTCACTTTAAATTAATGATTTTAGGGTTTAAGATTAAAGATTGTGATTAGGGTTTGGAGAATTAGTGGTATAGTGTATTTTTAGGATGTAAGATTTGAAATATAAAAAATTCGGATCAAGATTTAGAATTCAATTTCTTGAAATTTTTTACTAGGGACATGAAAGAAGACAAAAAAATTTTACTTGATCGAACGTTACAAAGACTCATTATGAGGTTCACCTCCCGATATAATTTTCAACATCCATAACGTTAGGGTAAAGATCATCTGTCAATTTTTTATGCCTCCTTTATTTTTTAAAAAAATCAATTTTTAACTTTAACCCTTATTTTCTATATCATAAACCCTAAAAATACACCCTAACCCTAACCCTAATTCCTAAACCCTAACCACCCCCTAACCTTGAACCCTAAACTCTCTAATTTGAAACAAAGATATAAGAGGAGGCATATGAAAAAGATAGATAGTTTTCACCCGTTAAAATTCAAACCCTAACCTTGAACCATGAACCCTAAATAATGATCACAAGCCCTAAGCTTAAATCATGAACCCTAAACCTTAAACCCTAAACCTCTAATTTGAAACAGAGGCATGAAAGAAAGCATGAGAAAGAAATCAATAATTTTCACCCATAGCATTAATGACTCAAATCCCTAACCTTATTTAAAAAATTTGTACATCATCGCACTATACCAACCAAGAATCTCCATCATGAACTACAAGACTACCCACCCCATAGAACATCAAAAAGCATTGGTCGACACCATAGGATGGAACACCCTTCCTTTTCATCATCTAGGGGAGATGCCAACTGCTTTCTTTGATCTCCAATAATTCCCTTCCATTTCAACCCATGAGAAGATCATTTGATATCCAGTACATATTTTAATGGTTCCAAAGTCCGACTCTTGTGAGCCACAACAGTTAAGATGGGACCTTTGGGGTACATAAGTGTATGGGCGGCTCAAGTTGACCAATTGATAAAGTGATTTGATGTAGGATTGCAAGGCAACAGACCATTTGGCAGGCGCTGGCTTTTCCAGTATAACATTACCCACCCAAGACTCACTTCATGAGGGCATTTAGTGCTTAGACAAGAACATGCATTGAACCTTGAAAAGAATGGGGAAATGGGAGGGTTAGTAATTGTACCATAAAATATAGACAATAAGATTCTATAGGATAAAACATTTTAGGTTGTTGATGCCACGTGGGATAAATGTTTTTTTCCCTTCATATTCTTCATATGTTTGTGCATGGTAGATACTTCGAATAAAATTTGTTTCTTTTTAATTATGTCTTTTCTTATGTCTCGACTTTAAAATAGTGAGTTTAGGGTTTAAGGTTAAGAATTAGGTTTTAAAAAATTATGTATAAAATGTTATATTAGTGTAGGATTCAGGGTATAAGATTAGGGTTAAGGTTTAAAATTTAAGTTTTAAGTGCTTTTAGTGTAGAATACTGGTTGATTACGGTAGTATTTATTCTAGAATATAATCTCTACCATTTGACATGGATCGCTTAATCACTCTGCTGGAATCGCTGGTGCTTAAACCCGTGAACTCTAGAAATATCAACCGTTCCTTTAACCACTTGAACTAGAGGCTCGTGCATTTAAATTAATTCTTTAACATTGATATACCTTTGATTATAAATCATATATACTCATCCAACAATAATCTAACATGAATTTGGTAACATATATCTATGATAATTAATTCTAAATCCTTATATTAATAAAACTATTAAATTAAAATTTCTAATTTTATTAGAGTGCACTACTTATTCTAATGCTTATCCTAGGGAATCATCCTACTGGTATGCTCCTAATAGTCTGTGTTCATGTTGTGGGTCAACTGCTGTAATTATGCACCACCCACTGCTGCTCTTTGTTGACAAATCATGGACCCCCAGTCCATAGAAGTCTTAACTCACTGAAAGGAGTTTGAATTTGTAAAGAATTGACATCCATACAGAAAGAACATGTCCATGTGGAAAGGATATCTCATGAGCCCACTTTAATTGACTCTCTTTTCCTTAATTCTTACATAGTTTTCTAGCATGATACTTACAAGACAATCACTAAATTTATCTAAGGACGACGGACACAGAATTTTATATAAGAGATAAATTATTAAGAAGATATATTAAAAATTTAGAGGTGTAAAATTACGAGAGTTTAAAAGTATATAATTAGATGCACTAGTACTCTAGTCAAAGTGATTAAAGAAATAGTTGATGTTCCTAGAAGTCATGGGTTTGAGTACCAGCACTGAAAGTGGTTAAAGGAACAGTTGATCTTTCTAGAAGTCACGGGTTCAAGTACCAACGCTGCCAGTAGAGTGATTGAGCGATCAATGTCAAATGGTGGAGATTATATTCTAGAACAAATAATATATATTTTAAAATATATTTTTAATTATTAGATATTGACCTCTTAATCATTGTGCTATAAATATTAGTTTTTGAACTCGTATCTTCTAAAAATAACAATTGTTCTTTTGACTATTGAAACAAGATGATTCGTGCTATTATGCAGGTTAATTTAAATTAATTTTTATATATTAATTGTAAAATAAAATCTCTTCGTAATTTTAACATGAATTATAACTGTATTATACATATACAGTAATCTGCATGACCATATATGTCACATGCATAATCAGATTCAGGTCAAGCATATAATTCCGTGAATAAATGACATATAATATAATATAATATAATGATCATCCATACATGAACATACAACTCATCCGTGAACCTCCCATAATTTTTTTATTATTCTTCTGATTTTCAGAGTTTTACCGTAATTAATTCGAATTAATTTGTATTATACACTTAGTTTTAATAGATTAGGGTTCTAATAAATATCTTTTAATAAAATTCCAAATCAAGTCAAATCAAATCGAGTTTTCAGATTTTTATAAATATTTTACTATAAGTATTTATCATATTATAGTACGACTTGATTGTAGTTTAAACGATTTTCGCTGATCATATAATATATATAGTAATATATAATAATATGTTTTTATATATTAATATATATAATAAAAAATGAAAAATTCATCTTAAACATAATTACTAAAAATTTTAAATTATTTAAATTTTTATTTTATAACTCTAAATTTATTTAACATTTTTCGAATCGAGTTTTACTCGTCCTACAAAATAACGTCTCATAAAGGGAAGAGCATGGAGAGCTTGTATATAAAAGCCCAGGTATTTCAGTGCAGAGAGGGAAAATGTCATTCGGCCTCTCAAATCCTTAGCCAAAAACCCTACTTTACGATTCCCAATGCTTCTTTAACTTCATAACATCAAACCCAGTTTCCTTCTTCATCCATTTCGTGAATTTTTAATTGATTTTGGTTTGGATTTTGTTTACTATATCGATTAATCAAGCTTCTGCTGTTGTTGCTGCGGACGGTGGTTGGCTGGGCGAAGAAACATAGAAAATGGGCGTCGACAAAGCTATCAGTCTTGAGGAGATCAAGAACGAGACTGTTGATCTGGTATAGCTTCGTTTCTTTTCTATTTACTTTCTGGGATTTTCTGTTCTTCATAACAAAAGAAAAGAAAAGAAAATCTGGGTTTTTACTGGGTTATCATCTTAAATCTTTTGTTGTTTTCATTTTAGCTAAGAAATGTTTTTGATAATGAAAGACAGAATCTTTACCTTTTTGGGTTTTTTTTTTGTTTCTTTCTGTTTTAGTCAAAGGCTGAGAAAAGTAGTTTACAGAATTTTCTCTCTAGCCAAACATGCTTTTTTCCTCTCCCGGAAAAAGGATCTAAACATGTGAAAAGGAAGATGGACAAAACAGGGGGAGTGACGGACTTTTTACAAATTTTAATAAAAATAATTGTTTTTTTGGGGAATTGCATGTACTTTTCCGTGGTACCGTTGCATTTATTTATTTTCTCATTTATTAAATATATAAATATTAATAAAAGAATCTCATTTTAATTATTCTTAATATATAATTCAAATTAAATAACATGGGATATCGCTCTATAAAATTTAAAATAAATTTAATGTTTAAAATTAGGGTTTATAAAATTAAGTATATGATATATTTTTTAGGTTTGAAATCTAAAATTTAAAATTAGTTTATTAGTGTTAGGTAGAGATGGACAAAAAATCCGGTTACCCGATCTCGGTCATGGTAAATTCGATAGATTTTTATCTGATATTAGTTTCGGGATGCAGTATATGACCAGGACCGAGATCGGGATCGGATCTTGACTTTTCGGACCAGGACCAATACCAAATATTCAGTATTGGTTTTCTTTTGTTTATTATGAATATTATGAGTATAAATAGTTTTAAAACTTTAATTTTACAATATTCTAATATCATTATTTAATATTATTATTGGTGGTTAAATTTTATTTTCAATTATTTAAATTTTTTTAAGAATAAACTAATTGATCAGGCGATTCTTAAAGTTTAAGATCCAATGTGAACGAGATTGAGATTGATTTCAATTTTTAGGAACCGGTAGTTACCGGCATCAGGACTAATCCTATTCATATTGGTAGGATACCATATCTTGCTCACCCATAGTGTTAGGTACAAAAAAATCATCTAAAATAGATAAATGATTTTTAATTAACAATTAATTATTCTACAGGATGAAGACTTAGTTCCCTTAAGTGAAATTAAATTTTCAAATAAAAATATCGAATTCAGATGATCGTCTCATAATAAATATATAAAATTTGATTTGGACGAATCGATCAATAAATTATAAATTTATAATTAAATAAAAAATAATTCTTTGTTTTATTTTTTTATACTTTTAGGTTAAATTAAAATATTTGTCAAATTAATATATTTTTCTTTTACCACAAGTATTATACTGTGTATGTTCAAAGTTTTGGACTGTTTATTCTATTTAAATATATATTCTAATTATGATAGAACTGCACGTGGGTAGGCGCGTGGATTACACCGACGAATCATGTGTGGGGAAAATGGGAACTTGTCTGTCCCTATCTCTGATGAGACACTTTTTGATCTTGTAGTAACGGCTCTAGTCAACGCTTTTACTTTATTTGGGTAGCATCCCTAGGACCCCGAGTCACACCCGAGTTACGAGTAGACTCGGCCTAATCAGCTTGTCCGCTAGAAAACTTGGACGACTTAAGAACATATTGAGGTTAAAAACGGGGGAAAATGGCCAGAATTCAGAATAATTGGAAAATTATAATTATTTTCCTTTTTATTCTTTCATTAAAATATAGAAAAATGTTTTTTTTTCCTCAAAATTAAGAAAGAATTGTCCGGGTTCGAATTCGAATTATAAAGATTAAAACTTGAAGGAAAGTCAAGCATTTTATCATAACATTTTTCTGTTACATGGTGGTTGCAGGAGAAAATTCCCATCGAGGAAGTGTTTGAGCAGCTGAAATGTACCAGAGAAGGATTGAGTTCGGAGGAGGGAGCCAACCGGCTTCAGATTTTTGGACCAAACAAGCTGGAAGAGAAAAAGGTCTGATTTATTTTATATATAATTAATGGACGTCAATATATAATCTTTGATTGCTCATAATTTGGAATGTTATATTTTTAAATGAACAGGAAAGCAAAATTCTCAAGTTTTTGGGGTTTATGTGGAATCCCCTCTCATGGGTCATGGAAGCAGCAGCTATTATGGCCATTGCTTTGGACAACGGTGCCGGAAAGCCCCCGGATTGGCAAGACTTTGTCGGTATCATTTGTTTGTTGGTGATTAACTCTACCATAAGTTTCATTGAAGAAAACAATGCCGGCAACGCTGCCGCTGCTCTTATGGCTGGTCTTGCTCCAAAAACCAAGGTAAAGCTTTGAGATTTGTTAATACATTTCGCTAGATGTCTTTGGCCTGTTACATATATTTATGCACATGGTGGGTAATCTGGTGACTGTCGGTTTTCGAATATAATGTCATTGATTGTGGATTTATATGGTGTTAAAATGTAGGTCCTTAGGGATGGCAAGTGGAGTGAGGAAGAAGCAGCAATTCTTGTTCCTGGAGACATCATTAGTATTAAATTGGGAGATATCGTCCCTGCTGATGCTCGTCTTCTTGAAGGTGATCCCTTGAAGATTGATCAATCCGCACTGACGGGGGAGTCGTTGCCTGTGACCAAGAATCCCGGGGATGAAGTCTTTTCGGGTTCGACTTGCAAGCAGGGTGAAATCGAAGCTGTTGTTATTGCCACCGGTGTTCATACCTTCTTCGGGAAGGCTGCACATCTTGTGGATAGCACCAACCAAGTTGGACATTTCCAAAAGGTGCTCACTGCTATTGGAAACTTCTGTATTTGTTCGATTGCCGTTGGTATGTTGGTCGAGATCATAGTCATGTACCCCATTCAGCACCGCAAGTATAGAGATGGAATCGACAATCTCTTGGTTCTGTTGATTGGTGGTATTCCTATTGCGATGCCTACCGTTTTGTCTGTGACCATGGCCATTGGATCCCACAGGTTGTCTCAGCAGGGTGCCATCACAAAGCGTATGACTGCCATCGAAGAGATGGCCGGAATGGATGTCCTTTGCAGTGATAAGACTGGAACATTGACACTCAACAAGCTTAGTGTTGATAAAAACTTGATTGAGGTGTTTGTAAAGGATGTGGATAAAGATCACGTTGTCCTGCTTGCCGCAAGGGCCTCTAGAACTGAAAATCAAGATGCCATTGATGCTGCCATGGTTGGAATGCTTGCCGATCCTAAGGAGGTATATCGATTTCTTCTATTTTCTATTTCCATGTCCAGGGAAAATGTCTCTTACATGAGTATCTCTGTTTGATCCGATATCCATGCAGGCAAGAGCTGGTATCAGAGAGGTCCATTTCTTACCATTCAATCCTGTGGACAAAAGAACTGCATTGACGTACATTGATTCCAATGGAAACTGGCACCGAGCAAGTAAAGGTGCTCCGGAACAGGTATTCGTTGTTAGGTTTCAACTGATAATATCGGAAAACTTTCGGGGTCTTACATGACCATTATTTCGTATATGTTGGCAGATCTTGTCCCTTTGCAATGCCAGAGAAGATCTTAAGAGGAAGGTTCATTCCATAATTGACAAGTATGCCGAGCGTGGGCTTCGGTCGTTAGCTGTTGCAAGACAGGTTTTATTTTTATTTTCCTAGAACTCATGTTGTTCTAACACTACTTTTTTATCTTAATATCAGAAAGTTTCCTTAACAAAGCTCGTTTGCTATACTTTGACAGCGAGTGCCAGAAAAAACAAAAGAAAGTGCTGGCACTCCATGGCAATTTGTAGGCTTGTTGCCTCTGTTTGATCCTCCAAGGCATGACAGTGCTGAAACCATTCGTAGAGCTCTTAATCTTGGTGTCAATGTCAAGATGATCACAGGTAATTGAGTTCATGTATGAGTTCACCTATGCACAGTTCTATCGGTAGTACTTCAATCTTTGCAGCAATCATTCACTTAATGTTTTTGTATCATGTCCAGGTGATCAACTTGCTATTGCAAAGGAAACTGGACGTAGACTTGGAATGGGGACAAACATGTACCCGTCTGCTTCTTTGTTGGGTCAAGACAAGGATGCAAACATAGCTGCCCTTCCTATCGAAGAGTTGATCGAGAAGGCGGATGGTTTTGCCGGTGTGTTTCCAGGTAACTAGTTTTGGCATCTTGGCTAATCACCAGTATGGAATTCTTATATTTCTGTCTTCATTTATTTTCCTAACACCTTTTCTCGACACTCTTTTTGTAGAGCACAAATACGAAATTGTGAAGAAGTTGCAAGAGAGGAAGCACATTTGTGGAATGACTGGAGATGGTGTTAACGATGCTCCTGCTTTAAAGAAGGCAGATATTGGTATTGCCGTGGCTGATGCGACAGATGCAGCACGAAGTGCTTCGGACATTGTTCTTACCGAACCCGGATTAAGTGTTATTATCAGTGCAGTGTTAACTAGCAGAGCTATTTTCCAAAGGATGAAAAACTACACTGTAATTTACTCTCTTCTCTTAGTCGAGAATTTACATGCTATATTTTGCAGTGCATGACTTTGCTTTCTTTGCTTTCTCAGATCTATGCAGTCTCCATCACAATCCGTATTGTGGTGAGTACATAACAAAGTAATTATTTTATTTTATAGGAAATAATTTTTAAAAATTCAATCTTCAGACATTGTTGATTCATACATGTGAACTGTTTTTTTCGCAGTTCGGATTTTTGTTTATTGCTCTCATCTGGAAATTCGACTTTTCTCCGTTCATGGTTTTGATCATTGCTATTCTAAATGATGGTGAGATTTTATTAACTAAAATTACATTAACTGGCTTGAAACAAAGTAGTTAACATTAATCAATTGGATCATTACTCAGGAACTATTATGACAATCTCAAAGGATAGAGTAAAGCCATCTCCCTTGCCTGATAGCTGGAAACTGAAGGAAATTTTCGCCACTGGGGTTGTACTAGGAGGCTACTTGGCTCTGATGACTGTTGTATTCTTCTGGGCTATGCATGATACCGACTTCTTTGCGGTAGGTTCTGCTGAAAGTTTGTAAGCTTCGAAAAACTGTTTCGAATTAGTCTTTTAACAGTTTCCATCCATGACTGCAGGACAAATTTGGTGTCAGGTCTCTAAAAGGAAGGGAGCATGAAATGATGGCTGCTTTATATTTACAAGTGAGTATCGTGAGCCAGGCCCTGATTTTCGTGACCAGATCACGTAGTTGGTCCTATGTCGAACGTCCCGGAATGCTGCTGGTCACAGCATTCGTTCTTGCACAGTTGGTAAGAATTTGCTTCTTTGTTCTGTCATATGATTTCTAGGTGCAACTAAAATATGCATCTTACACTAAGCTGATCGATTTTGTTGTCTCGGTTAGGTTGCTACTGTGATTGCTGTATACGCAAACTGGGGATTCGCGAGGATTAAAGGCATCGGTTGGGGATGGGCTGGTGTTATATGGTTTTACAATATCGTTTTCTACATTCCACTCGATCTAATGAAGTTCGTCATTCGTTACATCTTAAGTGGAAAAGCTTGGCTCAACTTGCTCGAAAATAAGGTATATAACTATATATACAAAAATTAGTCTAAAATCCTCTGCAATAACTTGTTGGCACTGGTAAATACAGACTGCATTCACCACCAAGAAAGACTATGGAAAGGAAGAGAGGGAAGCTCAATGGGCTCTTGCTCAAAGGACATTACATGGACTTCAACCACCCGGAACTACGAACCTCTTCAACGAGAAGAGCAGCTATAGAGAGCTGTCTGAGATTGCTGAGCAGGCGAAGAGACGAGCCGAGGTTGCAAGGTACACATTCAGTTACTTTTCCCCCAAGAATTCACTAACTGCCACACGAAAGGTTTCTTCAACTACAAGTAATAGCTGAAACTGTTCATCTTTCTCTTGTCTGCTTTGGTTATTATAGGCTTCGAGAGCTTCACACCCTCAAAGGGCATGTCGAGTCGGTGGTGAAGCTGAAAGGACTGGACATTGATACAATCCAGCAGCACTATACGGTTTAGAAACCGGGAAAATGCTCAAAAGCTCTAAGATTCGGTTCTTAAATGAAATGGACAATCTGGATCATGAGGGAAGAGGAGAAGTAACTAGTTTAAACTTTTTTAGATAAGGACAACATTTTCTGTTGTGTGGTATAAATTTTCTTGCCTTGTTTTACTTTCCATGTTGTAAGTAATTCATGGCAGGAAGAAAGGTTTGTGTTTGGTCATGTTTTGCTCCAATAAGGATCTGTTGTAATGTTCTTATACAGTTTGTAGCTTCGAATCCGTTTTTCCCCTCTAAATTATGACTCTTATTCTAAAAAGCAGTAGAATTCGAACTTTGATATTATAAACATAATAGATTAGATTAAAATGATCATCTCATAATAAATCTTTACAGTTTTTGATCTAAATTAACCGAATATAGTCCGAAAATAGATTGATGTGGAGAAAAAGCATGCAACCGTGTGTGTGTAAGCAAATGGGGTCTACAAGCTTTGTGTTTTGTACCTCCCAATGGCAACAACGCGTGCGTATCCCTCGAGGCCCCATCCAATCAGCCTCAATCCATGGGAGAGCATGCTTCAACCTAACCCTTTTTCCACACTTTAGTACCATTTTGTTGATTCATTATTGGTCTGCTTTAAAGTAGAACCCTCCATGGTCCATGTGGTTTTAAGTTGGATTTACACGTAACATCAATATCGAATATTTAAATTCGATTCGATTTAAAATATAATCTTGAAACTGTGCTTAAATTTGTTAAAGATTATATATCTTACGAGCATTTTTAAATAACTTTAAACATACATTTTACAGGTAAAATTATTCGAATCAGAACCTCTTAAAACGAACATCATCATTTTTTTAGAAAAAATATTTAGAACTCGTACTTTCATATTAGTACTTCAATCATGTAATTGGAGGTTGAAACAACCCTAAACCTTATATATAAATAAATTATTATAAAACAGATAAAAGTATAGAAATAAATAATTTATTTATATTTGTTTCTCATGTGCTACCTCCATGTGTTGAGGGGTTCATTACCGATTCCAATATTGGGATTTGGGTCGACTAATTAATCATGATTTTACCCTAAATCTGAGTATAAGATAATCTTATTATTAAATATAATAGCTTGAGTAAAGATTCTGATTTCCCATTTTTATCTTTTCAAACTCTAGTGCTGTGCATCATCTAGCAATTAAAGTCTCCACTTTAACCAGAAATATGAACAAGTCTAGCCTGCTTAAAATAGGCACGAAGTGGGGCAGGTGGTCCCACTCAAACACCAAAAACATTTATCAGATCAGTTTATAATCAAGATTGAATGATTAATTTATAATTAATCCAGTACATATAATAATATATAATATATATATATCAGATCAGTTTTCTCTCTCTGAAAATAAACTATACTATTACTGTCATGCTAGTCTCAACTCTCTTTTTCACAGTCTGTCAAGCTTGAATTATCAACACCATGATTATAATTTTTTATAGTCAAGAGTTCTCCCTGTTTGAGATAACTCTCAGACACCCTTTTACATGTCAAAACATCTGCCAACTTTCAATCTGCAGGTTGAGGAACATGTTCAAAGAGAATCACAAGCTGTCAACTTTGTTCTTACAGGTACTATTCTTACTTCCATGGAAGCTTCTTTATTCTTTGCTGCTGCCTGCTGGTTTATCTCAGATGCTTGAAAGTTAAGCTCGTGTCTGTTTAATCATGATTTGCAGTAGAAACAGTACTATACCAGATCTGTGTGCTTTGTAGTGAGATTTCACCATGTGTGGAAATCATAAAAGGCTAGTCCTGGTCCATTTTTGGTCGGTTTATTGCCTACATCACATTTCCTTTTTCTTCATTCTTTTCATTGACCGACCACTGTTTAGAATCACTTTAAGAGCTCCTCAATGCACTCCTGCAACTTTTTTTCATGTGCCTGTTAAATATGGCCTGCATTTTGGTACTCCAGGAAGGGAACAAATAAAAGGTTTGGGTCCATAATATGTACCTTTTAGGGTTATGTATGTATACCAGGTAATGAATCTGAAGAATTTGTCTTGATTTTCTTCCAATTGGCAAAAGGTTGGAGATGACTCATATGGCTTAAATCAGATCCTTTTACAATGTTAGTGTTTGGTGTTGGGATATGTCACTTTGGACTGATTGAGCTTGGGGTCAACTAGACTCTGTCTGCACCTAGTGGGTGGCTTTTCATGAATCACCCACCCACATTTACAAGATGATATAGGGAACCAGAGAATGAGAAAATGTTTATGTTAAGCAAAGGGAGATTTATGTTTTCTTGTAATAAGTTCAGTGGTTAGACCATTTCAGGCATGCATGGGAACCAGACTTGACAATTTCAGGCACAACATGGACTCGATTCGAAACACAATGCTGATGCATGAACACGTCTTCAAACACCAGGTATGCTGAAATGGTAACATTTAGCTTTTTGTTTTCTCTGTTTTTCTTCTTTGAATCTCAGATGACGGTGACCGTCGCAGGTGCAGGAACTTCACCGGCTTTATAGTGTTCAGAAGATACTAATGGATGAGTTGAAAAAGGAAGTAAAAACCAACAGGTTTTGGACTACTACTAGCTCTGATATGAACCAATCCCAAGTCTATAACCTGCACCAGATACCAACACAAAATACTAGTGAGTTCGATTTACATGTTCAAGGTGATTCGAGGGCAAAGGGATTTGATCTAGAGAAACCAGCTGGGGAAGAAGCAGCCACTGTTATTGTTGCTGAAAACCAAGCAGGGCCTAGCTCCAGAACTAACCAGATGATGAGCATTGAAGGCTCTGATGAAGATAGTGAAGTTGAACTAACACTAAGTATCGGAATCGCTGGAAGCGGTTCGAGCAAGAAGTTAAAGAACTCCAGTACTAGTTCTCAATCAGTTCATAATAAGGAGATTACTAAGGAGCTTGATTCATCCGCTTCATGCAGTGGACCCGGCACACCGGTGAGCAGTTCTAGTGCAACATTTGATCAGGACAAGAAGCTCCCACACTGGCTTTTCCAAGGTTTTAACATAAACAGAACTTGAACCACAGACAACATAGATATACTTGGTTCATCACTCAAGATTCCTACTTTTTGTAGCTATTCTTAACCTAATAAACAAATTTGGATGTACATTGCTGTAAACAGGTCAGTGTCCAATAGTAGTCTAATTATCAATCTTTGATAATGCTAATGGTGAGTTTAAGGATGATTAAGACAGTTTAAATCCACTTGGAAACTGCCATATTGGTTTTTTAAGTTCTGAATGTTTGGTTTTCTTGTTCTGTCATCTGCAATTTCTCTATTTTGATAATAAACTTATGGCTTGATGAAAAGGAATGAAATTTACTGCTCCTGTTTTATTGAACCATAATCAACTTTCTTTAAGGTTCATAAGCAACCTGTTAAACAGGTATTAAGACTTAATATTCATGACAAAACATTCAAAACAAAAATGTGTTGTGTAGTAACAAGAATGAGTGCTCTTGAATTTCATATTGCAGTATCTTATTTCAATAACAATGACAGATAGACCGGTAAATGAATACGATCGAGGGTATGTTTATTTTTATTCGTAATTAATTAGGGAACAGACGAATTTAATCTGTTCCGAACTAGAATATTTGAAAAAAATAGAGAGTTTGATAATGTATAGTTTGTTTGTACCTTTGGTCATTGCCAATGGACTTATATTAGCAATGCCCTACTAAATTTCGATCAATAATAAATATAATCGTATGCATAGACGAATAGTAAATTGAATAAATTATTAAGATGATGAGTCATTAATTGTATTAGTATAAACAATATAGACTTAAAGCCAAAACACCATGAATACTATAATATAGTGTTAATCATCCAATTATTAGAGTATTTTCATTTTAGACATTTAATTATAAAAACTTTCGATTTCATCCCGAAGTCGGGTTTTGTTTTATAGGGACAAAACCAAAACACCAACTCAAGGGGCAAAGTATAATTAAAATAAAAATGAGAGTGAAAAATTAAAATGAATTAAAGTTGGATGATCTAACTTTGTATATATCCCTATAATAGTCTTTAATTAAAAAGAAATTAGGGGATAATAGACCCCTAAACTAGGCCTTAACTATATAATAATATAACTGTAATTTTGGTAACTCTCCTTTAAATCATTAATGAAAATAATGAATGATTTTTTAATGGATATAAAAACATAGTACTCAACAACATTTATATGTCAATTTATTTTTTTTCTAAATAATTTAATGAATTTAATCTTAATATTTATAAATTAAAGATTAAATTAATAAAATTATAAAATTAAAATGTTAAATTTATTAAATTATTTTAAATTATGATCAAATTAAAAAAATTTAAATATTGATGATTAAATGTATTGTTATCCTAATTAAAAATGATTGAATTATGATCGAATAAAAACGATTTTAAATAATTAAATACTTAAAATAATAATAATATAAATATTAAATATCTATTTTTATTAAAAAATAATTTAAATACATAAAATTATAAAAACGCATAATTTAAATATTTATTTATATATTAAATCTTTAATTTTTTTATTTTTTTAAAAATTAAAAAGACATTATATTTATATACTAAAATTTAAACCCATATAAAATAAATTAACTATTCTCTTTCTCACTACACCTGTGCTTATGGTGTTATGCATTCGAAATTCCCCAAACCCCATCTCCAACCTATTGAAGCGACACTGCCGCCGCCGCCAAATTGTGCATCACCGGTCAAATCTTTTCTTCCGCCGCGGCCTATAGTCGGAAACCATTTATAACAAAACAGTAAGACTTCACTCTCTGTTCATTGTTCGCTAATGAAACTGCGATCTCTCTTTTTCCACCCAATTACTCACTTTTCTTCCAAAACCTCAAAATTTCATTCTCTCAGCCTCCCTCCCTCTTCTTCCCTCAAAGATTTCTCCGTTTCCAATGAAATCAACACCATTCTCAACACTGTTAACCCCATGGAACCCGCCTTGGAACCTTTGCTACCTTTCATTTCTCCCGATATCGTCACTTCCGTAATCCAAAACCAACCCAACCCTCAAATGAGTTACCGTTTCTTCATCTGGGCGATGCAGAGGAAGCGCCTACACAGCTCGGCATCCGAAAAGCTCGTCCTCGACATGCTGCTGTGTAAGGACAATGGCTTCGACGTGTTCTGGCAAACTCTCGAGGAAGTCAAGGAATGCGGAGTTGTTATCGTTCCCAACGTCTTTAAGATCTTGATCTCGGGGTATTCGAAGATGGGTCTCGACGAAAAAGCCGTGGAGTGTTTCGGGAAGATGAAAGATTTTGATTGCAAGCCGGATTTGTTTACTTTCAATGCTATATTATACGTTTTGATTCGTAAGAAGGTCCTTTTGTTAGCTTTAGCTGTTTACAATCAGATTTTGAAGTCTAATTATACGCCTAATAAAGCGACTTTTAGTATTTTGCTTAATGGGTTGTGTAAGGAGGGGAAAACTGAGGATGCACTTAAGATGTTCGATGAAATGACTCTGAGGGGTATAGAGCCAAATAGGTGTATATATACCATAATCATTTTGGGTTTGTGCCGAGCTGAAAGGGCTGATGATGCTTGTAGGCTGTTGGTTAACATGAAAGACAGCGGGTGTTCCCCTGATTATGTTGCTTATAATGCTCTGCTTCATGGGTTTTGTGAGTTGGGTCGGGTTGATGAAGCAATCGCACATTTTCGGTCTTTTCGAAAGGACGGATTTGCACTCGAATTACGCGGATACAGTAGTTTCATTAACAGTTTGTTTAAAGCTGGGAGATACGAGGAAGCCAATGAATGGTATATAAAGATGACTGAGGAGAATATTAAGCCTGATGTAGTTTTGTATGCAATCATGCTCCAGGGGTTATCAAAAGCAGGAAAAATTGATGATGCAATGAAGTTGTTGAATGAAATGACTGAAAGAGGTTTACTTCCCGATACCTACTGTTACAATGCTTTGATTAAAGGGTTTTGTGATATTGGTCTTTTGGATCAAGCGTGGGCCCTTAAGCTTGAGATTTCAGACCATGATTGCTTTCCTAATGCCTGCACCTACACGATTCTCATTAGTGGTATGTGCAGGAATGGGTTGGTTGGGGAGGCTCAGCAAATTTTTGATGAGATGGAAAAGGTCGGATGTTATCCCTCAGTTCATACATTTAATGCTCTTATTCGTGGACTTTCTATGGCCGGTCAGCATGATAAAGCAAACCTTCTGTTTTACAGAATGGAAATAGGGAGAAATCCCTCATTGTTTCTTCGGCTTTCTCATGGATCCTCACGAGCTCTTGACAGTTCAAGCCTACAAACTATGGTCAAGCAACTTTATGAGTCTGGAAGGATTCTTAAGGCGTACAGGATTCTTATGCAACTTGCTGATGGTGGTAATTTACCCAACATCTTTACTTACAACATTTTGATCCATGGATTTTGCAAAGCCGGCAACATTAATGGTGCTTACAAGCTGTTCAAGGAGATGCAACTCAAGGGGATTTCTCCTGACAGTGTGACCTATGGAACTCTTATTAATGGTTTCCAGAGGGCCGGAAGAGAAGAGGATGCCTTTAAAATCTTTGATCAAATGGAAAAGTATGGGTGTAAACGCAGTTTGGCGGTTTATAGATCAGTTATGACTTGGTCATGTCGAAGAGGGAAGATTTCATTAGCTTTCAATCTTTGGTTGAAATATCTGAGCAGCCTTCCTGGTCGGGAAGATGCAGTTATCAAAGAAATTGAAAAACATTTTGTTGAGGGAGATGTCGAAAAGGCAATTATGCTTTTGCTGGATCAGGATTTCAAATTAAATAATTTTAGTTTAGCACCCTATACAATCTGGCTTATTGGGTTCTGTCAAGCAAGAAAAGTCGAAGAAGCTTTAAAGATATTCTCTATTCTGGACAAAAGCAAGGTTATTGTCTCCCCTCCTAGTTGTGTTAAGTTGATAGTTGGTCTGTGCAAAGTAGGAAATTTGGACCAGGCAGTTGATGTGTTCCTATATACACTAGAAAAGGGTTACAAGTTAATGCCTCGAGTTTGCAACTATTTGCTTTGGTCTCTTCTTCGGTCTAAAGATAAAAAGATGCTTACCTTCGATCTTTTGGATCAAATGAAATCTCACAGTTACGATTTAGATGCACACCTTTATAGTACTACCAAGTCTGTTTTATATAGACATTGGGATACATGGGAGAAGAAAAGTCTGGCACCAGGATGAATTTTTTACTGTTGTGATGTGAAGGTCGCAGAATATATCTTTTGGCTGCTGTAGAGGCTTTTGACTCAACTTATTCAGGATTAAAGTGGTTGATTCCTATTTTAGGATCAATACTTGATTTCATTGAAATTGACTAAGAGGCTTTTAGTTCAGAGTAGCTATCTTTGAAGCCTGAACTTCGCCAATCTTCTGTTTGCATGATTCATCATGTAATCCTTGTACAAGGACCAAGGAGCCTGTCACATTTTTCTTTTCTTCACTCTTTTACTGTTGTATACTCTTCTTTGATTACCGGAGTTCAATTTTCAGTGGAGTGATTCAAGAATAACAAGAAGTTTTTGGAAAATGGATGACATCCAACTTTTGTATGCATCCTTGTGATTGTACACTGATTTAGTTTGTAAATTTATTTGTCTGAAAAGTAGGAAAAGTTTATCTACATGAATAAAAGCTGCTTCACCATTGATTAATTGCCATCGTCTTTGTGGATTTTGTCTCTAGTTTGGTTTATAATTGTGTTGCAGGCTTTCTATTTTAACCTCCTTTTTTATTTTTCTTTCCTTTCAGATGGTTGTGGTTTGTAAATGATGTTTATCAACTTTTTGGCCTACATTACTAGCTGTGATGCTGAATGATAATATTAACATGTAAAAGACAAGTGATGTAATCAATTATTCAGATGATGCAATGTTTTTTTTTTCTGGTTCATCTCCTTATATTAACATGAGCTGTGATGCGCTGTACATTCTTGATTTTAATGATCCAGAGATCTGTTTCCTAGTACCTGGTCTTCTTTCCTCTGTTATATGCGTTGCTGCTGACTGAAACTTTGGAAAGGAAATACAGAGGAGAATTCTAAAAAACTACCATATGCTCTGTTTTTGTTTTGTTCTGATTGCTATTTTTTCTAGTTGACTCTCTTGTGACAGGATGCTCCAGATTTAAGTGGCCTTGGTATATCAGCTGCTGGTAGCACTTCAATAAAATGGTATAGGATTCTTGAAATAGAAGTGTAAAAAGTAACAAGAAGAGCAAAGAGCCTACAAGTGGTCTCAAGAGAAAACAAGGCTAATACTAGCTACAGATATGGGAGATCCATGTGTATAGGATATAAAATATAAAATGCTATGCAAAATTAGGACATGAAAATTTATGGACATGAGACACAGAGACAGTAACACGAAATGTCAGGATTGGTGCTAATACTAGCTGCTGTCAGGAGAAACTGCGGATGTGGGTGATCCAGATGTATAGCATAAAATTTAAATGCCTTTAATAATTAGGAGTTGAAAGTAAACTTGTTTTTCAAAGGTGGTTTAAGCAGTAAGTTGAGCAATTACTCAAATATTATATCTTAATCATTCTTCTCTTGGTGTTTCACCTTGATATTCTATCTTTAACTTTTTCATATTTTTGATTGAATGCAGATCTAGAAGCATTATATTATTTGGAGGATGCTGTTGACTAGGTACGTTCCTTAAAACTCGAAAGTTTCCTGGTCTGCTTTCTTAATGTCGCAAAGGTGGTAGTCATTGTTAGGTTGTAGTCGCATCAAGGTGTGCTTGTGCTTGTGTGCATCAAGCATTATCATGGCAAAGCAAGATATTGCCTCAGCACCGTGGTGGTTGCATTCCTTGTGGTGTTTACCACTTCTTTTCTTCCATTGGTATCTATGCAACCGTTCTGATGAGTATGTGAATGCTGTTGAGTTGAACAAGCAAACTCCAGTTTTGCATTTTCTTTCTTAATTCTGATATCATATAGGTCAGCTTTAAAGAATTCTATGTTGAGTTCTTGTGGACTTCGGGTTAGCAATTTTCGGACTGAACAGATGCCGAAACCCAAGGTTTGTTTTCCTGACCACATTTATGATCATTTTCTTTAGCTGATATACAAATGAAACAATTTAAAACTGTGCTTGAAGTCTTGAAACACATCAAACTCATCCACCATAACAAACAGATGGAGCATCCTTTTAAGCTTTCTCCATGAATTCCAAGTGCATATTCAGATAAATAGTTATTTCAATTTAGACAATAAAATCAATTCTGTTTATTAATAATCTAATCAATTTATTCGATTATTGATATATGAAAACGGAATCTACAAAATATGCCCAGTCCTAAAAATAATTAGCTGTAAGAGGTCATTGTAATATAGCAAAAGAAACAATTGATCATGTACATCAATATAGCAATAGTACATGTACCACTTATGATATTACCGGATTTGTAAATAAAAACAAAGGGCAAGAGATCAATGTCACCCAATCTTTACTTCGGATATGATGTCTGAATCCCGTGGCGCTTGAAGAATTCTCTGAATCCGTAAGCGCTGAGATCGTAATTTAACTGGATTCCATAGACGTAAGAACAGAAACCAGTAAGAATGTCAAATAAGAACGACGAACACAGAGAAGAAACTCGGGGTTTCAGCAAAACATATGTATATTCATTTTTTTACCAGAATTTATATGCATATACGATTGTGAAATTCTAGATCGTTTTCCGGGACATAATGATAACGTATGTGCAATTTAATGGACAGAATGCACACAAACCTAATGTATAAAAAACATTAACATAAGGACCTACTTGCAGTGTATGTGTATATATAAGCAAATTAAATATGTGATAGTTCATCTGAACTGAGTTTCCATAAGGAAACACATTGCAAGGCAAAAAATAAAGAACTTGAGAACCGTTGAGGGTACCGATAATGCTAACAAATTTTAGGGGGTGAAAGGCTAAAAAAACTCACAGGTAGAACTTTCACAGAGTATCTTGTGATATTTGGATCAGCAACCTTCCCTTGGTTTACAGCCTGCAATGCAACATATGTGGAGATATTTCTACATCAATATCTCCAGCAAATCATTTGCTGGAAATTGACAGTATTCAACATCCACAGACATCTAGGCATGAACTCATATTATTACAAATAGTAGACTCCAAGTTCCAACATACACTAAAACACAGGTTATGGATTAATACATATTTTGCGCTAGCAAGATTCATTTGAATGCAGCTTAAGTGTTCCATTTTTATTTATCAAAACTCACTCTACCTCAAGGACTGACCACTGAAAGGCAACAACTCCATGGTTCCACAAAAGTCTAAACTTGCCTATATCATGTCAACTCACCAGCTCGCTGCAGCTTAACCAAACCCCATATCATATTCAAGCTGATAAAATATACACTCATATCCGTTTACTAGCCACAAGATGGAAATAAGAGGTTCTCAATTTTACATTTGTTTTAATTTGGAAGTTAGCAGAAAGAAAAAAACTAAAGAATAGCATGCAGCGGTGGGTTTATTCTTGTCATTAACACTTAATAGAAGTAGCTTAGCCTTCTTTCCTACATCATTTATATCACCACATTACAGGCAAAAACAGAATATATGGGAACTATATTTTCATTAACTTGGAAAAGAGAAGCAGTTCAGGTTCCTCTATTTCTTTTATTTTATTTTATTTCATCTGATAAGTTATTCATATTGATCATGACCAGCAAGGCTGCAAAGCTAGCAATTTTTCATGGAAAACCTTCACAAGCAAATGAGGTTTTGCAGGAGCAAACCACAATGATTTGACTATGTGCTTTGATTCTATAAAGGCCTACTGGTTAAGAAGACATAACTGAATCAGAAGTAGCAAGGCAGTAGAAAATGCAATCGGCAAACAGTGTTCAGTTTATTATAGTTTTAGCAACTGCTAGGCTTATGGATGTTATACAAAATCATGCAGTCCTTGAACAACTCCAAACTAGTCCACGTTAAGTTCTGGATGCTTTAACCAGTTAATGGGAAATGGTTACAACAGACCAAAACAAGCAAATAGTACAGTAGAGGGAGAGAGAAAATAGAAATAAAGCGAAGTAGCGTACTTGCTCTGGACTATGAAATATTTCAATGAATGGATATTCCTTCTTCTGCCGTGTTATACAAAACCCAGGATACTTGGGGCACTCAACCTGGAAGAAAATAACACAAGAAACTAGGATGTGAATGTAAGGAGAGATTAAAGAAACTAAACCATACGAAGGTAGTTGTACTACAGTGCAAAGATTGTCGAGATACATAAAAAGCTCTTTAGAAATGGGTTCGATCGGGGAACACAAGCCTCTCCCACTTCATAAACCTCATTCCCTGATCCCCAAGATTCAAATCCAAGTCTTCAAAGTCGAAAGTATCTGGATATTTGCTTATGTTGGACAAGTGTTTATGCTAAGAACAGCTACTTCAAACCGAAAATGCTAAAAGAATAGGATAACATAGTTTCATGCTATCATACACCCACTCAACAACTTCACTACAATGAGATAGTAAAATGGAAATGAGTAAAGTCTGGTTAAGTTATCAGAAGGAAAAAGGAAAATTACACGCATAAATTTAACATTCGGATAGAACTCAGCAGCAGCTTCCTCCAGTACTTTGTCAAGATGCTTTGTGTAGTTCCCTCTGCAATATGAAAAACAAAGACATAAAAGGATGAGCTAGGGGAGCATACATACAATGGTTAAAACAAGGGATTTGAGGTTTTAGACAACCTAATAGTGAATGCAACAACAACCGGACGACCTTGATGAAGGAGCTGCACAAATTCGCGCTCGGAAGCAAAATGGATAACCCGAGATGGCCCAAGGTCTTTGGGATAACCAGTATAATACCTTCAAATTATTAGCAAATAACAAATACAAAAATGAATGCTTTATCATAAATATATATAAAAGCTTAAAACTTGATGGAAAAAAAAAGAAGCTAAAGTGTTATTCAGAGTAAAATTGAATCACAATCTGCATAAATAAAAGATACATGGAAAATGATCTTACTTGCAAGATGAACGGAGATGAGTGAACATCCTATCAAAAAACGATTGCTCCTCCATTTTTGGGATTACAAGGTGATGAATCTGAGTCACTAAACCAGTGTTTAAATCATTCCAAAAGCATGTGATTTCAAAAAATGGCTTTCAAACAAGAAGAAGATGAAAACGAATACGATATGCAAAAGGAACAAAGAGCAACAGAAGAATTATACTAACCTGGTTTTGGGTAATGAAAAATGGAGGAAAAGCTGCCGACTGGCCTGGATTTCAAACACAAACAAAGGGTTTCAGAGTTTCCACCATTAACAAAAGAAAAGAAAGACTGCCTCAACTTGGGCTGCTGTTCTACTGGGTTTTAAAACTCATTAGGCCCAGTTATTAATTTTAGGTTATATTGATTTTAGACATTTTTTAATTTTTTTTCTGATTAAAGCTATTTTAAGATTTAATAATTCCATTTTTAAGTAAATTCAGCTTAAATATTATATTAAATTACATCTCTTGTGATTCAATTATTAGTAATTACAAATGAGTTAATAGATTTTAAAAAGTTACAAATGGATTACTCAATTTATCTTTTGTTACACATAGACCCATTTGTCACTATGTGTGTAATGACCATTAATTTTTTAATTATGATTGAGTGATAAAATTGTGATAATCGATAAATTAAATGATATGATTATTATAAATGATAATGTAACCTACTAGACCGGCCTATGCGAAAAGCCCGACCTAAAGTAGTCACATTTTTTTTTCAAACGAACATAACACAATTACAAGTCTAACCAAAATCAAGATAATCTGTAAAGATGATAATTCTATCAAAATCATAGTTTCGACTATAAATCCAAGTGATCATAAAAGTTCGTCAATCTCAAAGTAAAGTATGCTTAAAACGTTGTTCATGAAACATCCCATGACACATTAACAAAACAGGATAAGTTAAAACCAATCGGTAACAAAATATAGGCATATCAGTTGCAAAATAAAGGCACATGTCACCATAACTAAAAACACGGAGAATATAAGCGTTACATCAAAAGATAATCTGGGAGGTGTAGATCCTCCGAGTGCCAATCCGGAAAGCCTATCTACGGATATCTGAAAGGGGAAGAAAACAAGAATGAGCTATGAAGCCCAGTGTATTCCAGCAGTGCATAAAAATCACAGGTAAAGCAATATATAATGATATCAGAAAAACAATGCATGAGATGCATGACATGATATTCTACCCCCATCCGATCCCTAGAACACGGTTCCCTAGAACAGTATCTAGTACAGGCATTAACCTAAGCCCAAAAGGGCAAAGGTGCCGTAAATAGGACGGAATTACCCCGGCTGTAGCACGGGAACCGATATCAGGACAGAATTACCCTAACCGTAGCTAGGAATCGTAACAGGACGGAATTACCAGCTGGATCAAGGCTGAACCGAATAACAGGCACTACTCATCATCCCCAAACCTAAAGTGACAAGCATGCAGTAATAACAGGTATAATGATGGCAGTGACAGTATTTATCCAGATATCATGTAATGCTAAATCAGGACATGTCATGTATAATATATCAGGCATATAGCAAAACAGAATGTGATCAAGTTCAACATGTGTGTCAAGGTAAAATCCAGAAATAGTCAAGTGTACATGCTTGGTTTATAAAAAAACAGAAAAATAATGATATACAACATATAGCACGTAAGGGAACACACCTCAAAAGAGTAGAAGCACACAGGTGGTCTACTGGGCGGCTGAACCTCGCTCTGCAGCAGTACTGGACCCTATAGGTACACGATAAGGTTTTATATCAATACAAGAATCTAGATACTGGATTTATTCACTAGAGAGAGAATACATACGAGTCACGATCGGATCACGAGTCGGGTCGAACCGGGAGGAACCAGGCTAGGTCGGTACTCGATCGGGAGGACTATGAGATCCTACAAGTAAACAGGTGTCGATATTAGACCCAGATTAAAACTCTGAATTTAACTTAACTTAGAAGAAAAGTTTGACTCAAGACTTTAAAGTCCAATTTGGAGGCTTTCGGAATTGAATTTCGAAAAACGGACTTCACGGATGGACTCAGGACGTCGAAAAACATAAAATAGGGGTTTTTGAAAAATTTGACTTTTTGGTCAAAGTCAACGCTGACGTCAGCAAAGTCAACGCTGACGTCAGCAGCCACGTCAACTGCCACGTCAGTAGTCAACGCTGACGTTAGCAGCCACGTCAGCAGTCAACACTGACGTCACTGGTCAACGGGTCGGGTCTGGTCAACGGGTCGGTCAACGAGTCGGGTCTGGTCAACGGGTCGGTCAACGGGTCGGGTCTAGCTGGTTCGGTTCGGGTTGGACCGGTTCAGACCGGCTGACTCCCGGCAGCCGTCCACGGTGGCCGAAAATCGCCAACGACGGCGCGTGAAGGCCACGCGCGGCCCTAGGCGGCCGGAAAACACAATTTTAGGCTCGGAAAACCCCCAGGATTAGATTTAACTCAACCATTAACCACCAGAAGACCAGAAATAACCGGAAAAACAACCCAAACTCACCTTGAACCGAAAACCGTCGCAACCTCCGACGAAGGTTCAAACGGCGGAGGACGGAGGCGATTGAGATGGGTTTTGCTCGCCTTGGTACGGTGAGTGCGGTGGTGCTGGCGACGTGCCAAAACGGCGTCGATGGTGGCCGGAAAACGTGAAGGAACAATTAGGGTTTTAATCTCTCGCCGTCGAAGCTTCAGACCCCGATTTCGGGCGGTAACGGCGGCCGACGAGCGCGTCCGATGAGGGGTTTTACTCAGGGAAGGGAGACGGTCACGGTGACGGTGGCGGTGCACGGCACGGCGCGACGGTGGGCGGGATCGCCGACGATCGGAGATGGGTTAAGGGGGGAAGAGTATTCGAATAGGCAGATGGTATTTTTTTGATCTAATATGGTTCTAACATAGGATAACATAAAACATTCGAACAATTTTAATATTTATCAGATCTATTACAAGTACAGGTTAAGAGGAGTGAGGGGAAGTTTAAATCACAAGAGCTTGGTAGCTCAGTTGGCTGGGCACTTGGGCTAGGGACCATAAGGTCGTGGGTTTAACACCCCGCAACCATATTTTCCTCCTCTTTTTTTTTTAAAGTGTTACAGATAAATTAAGTTACCTGATTGTAATTAAAAAATTATATTCATCTTATTTTTAATGTCAGAGTGGTATGTTTGTAACAATCGATTAATTGAGTGATATGTTTATAATTTTTAAAATTTGACGACTAATTTATAATATCACTAATAGTTGAGTGGCATGTGATGTAATTTACCCTTGATTTTAAATGCCTTCGATGCATAATTGTCACGTTCTCAGGCTCGGGTTCACTTCACTCCTTATCCTTTGCTTCTCCCAATATTTCCATTCCATTTCCCATCAGATCCGATCAGATTTAGCTCAGATCCCTTTGATTCGGATCCCTAAATCCCAGATTTTTACTCTGTTTGACCAAATCAAGAAGAAAGGCAACGATGAGAGAAATTATTAGCGTCCACATTGGCCAAGCTGGGATTCAAGTCGGCAATTCCTGCTGGGAGCTTTATTGTCTCGAACATGAAATCCACCCTGATGGAACCATGCCCAGGTTTCGTTTTTCTTCTTTTATTCTCTTTTAGTATCTAAATTCAAATACCCATTTTTCTGTTAGCAAAAAGTTTGGATCTTGTAATGGCATTGAGTTAGTTTTAATGGTGTGATTGCAGTGATACCTCAGTGGGTGTGGCGCACGATGCTTTCAATACTTTCTTCAGCGAAACCGGGTCGGGAAAACACGTGCCGAGAGCTGTGTTTGTGGATCTGGAACCCACTGTTATCGATGAAGTTAGAACCGGTCCTTACCGGCAACTTTTCCACCCCGAGCAGCTTATTTCTGGGAAGGAGGATGCTGCTAATAATTTTGCCAGAGGACACTATACGAGTAAGAAAACATCATTTTCCCCTGTGCTGAACTTCGATGTTGTTGGCCTACATTGATTAGGATTAGTGTTTTTCTGCAGTTGGCAAGGAAATTGTGGATCTCTGCCTTGATCGAGTCAGGAAGTTAGCTGATAATTGCACTGGTTTGCAAGGGTTTATGGTGTTTAATGCTGTCGGCGGTGGGACCGGATCCGGTCTGGGATCTTTGTTGTTAGAGCGCTTGTCGGTGGATTACGGAAAGAAATCAAAGCTTGGGTTCACCATCTATCCTTCACCACAGGTACTTGGCTGTTTTGATTGCTGCTAACTCATGGACATCTTCATTTTCAATATGCCATATCTACTTTATATTTAGCCTTTGATAATATTTTGTGTGTATGTTACTCAGCATGAAATTCGAAAGTTGATTTTGTTTGGAAAATAAGTCATGTATGCATGTTGAGACTGCTTTTGCTTTAAAATTATTCGATAGAGATAGCGGAACTTGCCTAGTCTGTTAATTATAGACTTTAATGGTAAATTTGATGAGATTAAAGGTTTCTCGACATGCATGAAGGTTGCTTAACTACATGTTTTTTCTTGTTAAATTTGCAGGTATCAACAGCTGTTGTAGAGCCTTACAATAGTGTTCTGTCCACGCATTCTCTTCTTGAGCATACAGATGTGGCTGTGCTCTTGGACAATGAAGCGATTTATGACATATGCCGAAGATCCCTCGATATCGAGAGACCAACTTACACCAATTTGAACCGTTTGATATCTCAAATCATTTCGTCCTTGACGACTTCTTTGAGGTTTGATGGAGCCATTAATGTGGACATTACAGAGTTCCAAACTAATCTTGTTCCATATCCTCGTATCCATTTCATGCTCTCGTCGTATGCTCCTGTTATCTCAGCCGAGAAAGCATACCATGAACAGTTATCAGTTCCTGAGATCACCAATGCGGTGTTTGAGCCCTCGAGCATGATGGCAAAGTGCGACCCTAGGCATGGGAAGTACATGGCATGCTGCCTGATGTATCGTGGTGATGTTGTACCCAAGGATGTTAATGCTGCTGTTGCTACTATCAAAACAAAGAGAACCGTGCAGTTTGTTGACTGGTAAAGAGCATTTCTACTTCAAGTTCATTAGTTTAATGACTTGAAAAAATGGTTTTGATTACAAATATCCCATGCATCTCGTGCTGTGCCAACAATATACTAGGGCATATATATTGCTAATGATGTTAAAGGTACCAATGTGTCCAATACCTTTTTGTCTGAAAGTTCTTTGGGTGTGCAGGTGCCCAACTGGTTTCAAATGCGGTATCAACTATCAGCCCCCAACTGTTGTTCCTGGAGGAGATCTTGCTAAGGTGCAGCGAGCTGTTTGCATGATAAGCAATAACACAGCAGTGGCTGAGGTGTTTGCACGGATTGATCACAAGTTTGATCTCATGTACGCCAAGCGAGCTTTTGTGCATTGGTATGTTGGTGAGGGCATGGAAGAAGGTGAATTCTCTGAAGCCCGTGAGGATCTGGCTGCTCTTGAGAAGGATTATGAAGAAGTCGGGGCTGAAGGCGGAGATGATGAAGAGGAAGGTGAAGAATATTGATCCACTTATGTCAAAGCATTTGTTTCGAATATCTTAGTACGGTATTCCCAGCCTCTTTCCTACATACTTCCAATTGTTCTCTTTGGTGTCTTGCCAGATTGTTAGATTAGATTCTTTTCATGCTATCAATGAAATAATCTAAGAGTTGAGTTTGCAAGTCATCTTGTTTCGAATCGTTATCATTTACTTTTGAAGATTCCTAATGAGAAGGTGAATAGCCATATCAGCTATCCTTCTGTTTCCATGTCTGTGTATGGGGTCTGTAAGACTGTGTAAAGCCATTTTCTGCTATGAATGGAGTGTTATTTTAGATTCTGTTGCATGTTATTCTTGTCTGAGATGCCTTTGTTCACTGAAGATTCTTTGTTCGGAAGACAAAGTGATCATTATTCTGTTCTTTTAATAAAGAAATCGATAAAACAACCAAACGGTATGGTCCCTCTCAATGCTTCACTCGTCATACCCTTCAATCCACGACAAGTGCAGTTCGTGCCAACCGAATAGGTGGTCCCTCTCTCGTACATGTGCATGCAAACAACCAAAATGCATTAAAAAAACAGAAATCAAAGGGTATTACAGCGATTTCAGAAACAATCACATGCAAAGGAAGATCGAGTATAAAGAGATGGTTTTAGGCACATTGGGGTGAGAAGGGTTTTCGGCAGCCATACGAATTAGGGATAATATTGAGGTTCAGTGATTAACGAAACGGTTGTTTGTAGAGGTCACGAATTGAACACCGATAATATCAGTATAGTGTTTGAGGGATCAATCTGTGTTATACTTTTAAAACAAATATTACCGTAACACTAACTCATTCTAAAAAGATAGTATTGAAAACAAAAAGGTACTTGAGAGAACAGTAAATATTAAAACGTGATAAAATTCACTTCGTGATCCTATGCTTGTAAGATTTAAATCCTTCATTTATAGAAATGATCAAATTCAGAGTACAAATTTTGGCATATAAAAAAGAACAGTAAATTCAGATACAAAATTCATTAAAATAGAATATGCATTCAAAATTTCAGACCTTATAATAACAATAAGGGGGAAATATTTTGTGCAAACTGAAATCAAAAACACATTTGAGACACCAAAACTGCTACAAGAATTGCCATGAATGACAACCCTCAAATGCACATAAAACACGAAAATGCTCAAACAATAAATTCACATTATTGTTCTTTTCTAGACACAATACCCTGTATCTCGACAACTCATAATATACACATTCTACCAAGAAAAGAAGATAAAAGGGGATACTGCATCAATCAAAGATCGACTGGCCTGAGAGTAAGATATCATGCAAAGACAAACAATGGGAACCTTCTCGGGGAAAAGAATTGGCAATAAATTATGCTTCAACACAGACTGGACGGAAACTGCATTCCTTCGAAAACGGAAAGATGCGGACCAAATATAACTATGAGGAGAGCATGGATTGAAGAGCAAGCTGTTGCTGTGGCTGCAAAGATGACCAAGTTGAGGCCAATGTTGACGCTGGCAAGGTTTGTTGAAGCTGCCTCAGTAGATTCACCATCCGACTTGCGGTTTGCTCTGTGGCTAGATCCTTACCGCATAGAACCTACAAAAACAGCAACCAACTCTAAGAGAACATACTCACATAATAAATACATGGTGTTATAACATATGGAATCAGTCCTAAAGGTCAAATTTTGTCCAAGATTCCATTCACTCTTTGTTGTTATTATATTCAGTTTTTATTTAGTTATAATTTAGTTCTAGACTAGAAAAAGTTCTGGAAAAAATAATGCATAAAACTCAGAAACCGTCAGGATTACTATTTTTCTTAATTACATTTCGCAATCTTATTCATTGGAATCTATAAATAGCATGAGATTCAAGAAGACTTCAATCCAGAAACAAGAAATTTTACCTCAGCAAATATTGCAACTATCTTAGGAAGATACTGATGGTTGGGACCCAATACATCGTTGTCTGATCTGAAAAAACACATTAGATACATTGTTTGTAATGAACAGTAACAACATAATTGGACAAAAAGTAATTGTGAAATCAGATTAGTGCAGTCAAAACAAGAAAGTTGAGTTACCTCTCTACCATTGAACAAAGTTGTTCGTGAACAACTTTGGCTTCTATCAGATCACCTTTTATTGGCAAGCAGTTTAACCAAGCAGGAACAACCTACCAAATACAAATGGAAGTGTTCAAGGCAAACCAAAACAGAGAACACAAGTGAAGCATCAAAATAAGTATAATGATGTCCACAACCAGGCATTACTTCGGCCAAAAATGTTTGCAAAATGGGTTCAAAAAATCATTATCACGGAATAACTACAATCCATTTGAAATTGTAGAATGGAGTTAAAAAATGTATCAGGGGTCTTGCACAATGACTTGGGGCATGTATGTGTTTAATCCAAAGCACAGACCCTTGCCATTCATATCAAATCAA
Organism: Abelmoschus esculentus; assembly: GCA_035048815.1. Taxonomy (NCBI): domain Eukaryota; kingdom Viridiplantae; phylum Streptophyta; class Magnoliopsida; order Malvales; family Malvaceae; genus Abelmoschus; species Abelmoschus esculentus. The sequence goes on from JAUCBN010000032.1 coordinate 1,548,365, forward strand.
CTAGTCAACGTGGAAAACAATTTTATTGTCTGCCATACCTGAGCAGCATCAATACTGTCGCGATGGAAAAAGCATATTTTTCCCAAAGCAGAAACTGCGTTATCATATGCCATCATGTTTTCAGTTTGCAAAGCATTGGGATGCCTTATTACAGCATTTAACCTTGATAGAGCCTCTGGAAAAAGTGGCAAAAAACATATGTTATTCTGAAAATTAAAATAAATCATCTTATCAACAATTATGCAAAACTTACCTCCAACAAGTGGCTTAAATACAGGTCCACCAAATTCTGTACAAACACCAAGTCCATAAACCGCTGCCTGAAAATTAATCATGCAACTGAATTACAACCCCAACAATAAAAAGATGCTTTAGATCATACTCAGAAGTAAGAGAGTACATACCTGTCGCACATCTGGGTTCTCATCATTGCAAGCCTCCAATATGAAAGGAAGATATGTATCATAATACCTGTTTCAACAACATTACAACAATTGCATCAAATGACAATTCTCTATGACGATAATTAGTATAAGAAATTAAGAAATTCAAGTAGTGTACTTTATAGCTGCCTCACGACACTGCTCTGCAACATCATCAAAAATACAAATTGCAATTCTTCTTTCTTCAGCTGTCTTATCCTTTCCCTGTATTTAAGACGCATACGAGAGAGAGAGAGAGAGAGAGAGATGAGCACACATTAAAAATTTCTTTTGGCTGTTCCTCAAGAATTGTAAACTGATACTCAAAACAGAGAATTTTCTGAGAACTTACCCACATAGGTGTAAGATAAGAAGATAGCTCATCAAAGAAAGGCAAGAAAGAGGCTTTAAAAGTTTTGACCAAAGTTCCCAAGATTTCACCCACCTGGAAGCAGAATGCTCATCGAGTAAAGAAAGAGGAAGCATAGAAAAAACTTATTCACTTATTAAGACAAGAAAGAGGAAACATTATGGTTCCAGAACAAAAACTTATCCTCACTATACCATAGATTTTAGATGGAGACTTACTTGATCAAAAACTTCTTCCTCTTGTTCATTTTCCTCTTTAATCAACTCTCCTTCCTCAGCATCAAAGTCTTCAGCTTTGGCTCTTTCAGCTCTCTCCCTTTTCCTGCTTGCACTAGCTGTGATTACTTGTTTTATCTCGTCCACAATAGATGTAACCTGGCTTTCATCCAGAAGAGTACCAGAGATCTGAAAGAAAAATGCTCAATTTTGATAAGAGTTGCACAATATACATGATATACAATAACAGAGCGACATGCTTATTACACCAAATAAACACCCCTGGTCAAAGGTATGCTTCATACATGTCGAATAAAATAAATGAAACATAAAGGTCATGGATGGAACTCTGAAATAATACTCACTCAATAGCATAAACACACATGTAAACTAAAAAAGAGATTAAAGAACAGCCAAGGAAACTACTTGTGCACAGTTTTCAACGAAAATCAACGAAAGGTTTGATTTAGGAATTAGTTCAAGTTATAGCTGATATTGAAATACTATATTAAGTTCAAGAAGTCTCCATTTTCATTTATTTTAAATATGTTTTCACTTCTAAATATCAGTTGCCCCATAACGTTAACTAATAACCGAAGCAGTATAATTTCAAACAGACAACAACAACCAGAAGAGAAGCTCGCTAATTAAGTTCATTTCTATATAACAAACCTGTATGCATTCATTCAATGCATCCAACATGTTTGCACAAATTTCCGTATCAGGTTCCTGCAAGAAAGAATATGAAAACTTAAGCACTTCATGTAGAAATAACCAACACATTAACAAAGCAATTAGAACTTCAATAAAAGAATATTCTTAAAGGTAAAACAACAATAACCTTATGTAATGCCTCCACCAAAGCCGGAATGATGTAGTCAGACAATTGCTTTACATAAGTCTTATTGCGTCCTTGGGCTATTCCCTTCTCCACTGCTAATTTTGCTGAACGCAGTAACTCAGGCATGGCTAGAAATAAAATTGAAAAAAGAAGAAGCAAAGATAGAATTAACAAAAGCCTAACTTGACAAAGAAAGATTTAAATCACAAACTGTATACTTTTATACCTGAAACAGCAGCTTTTCTAACTTCCTCGTGGAAGTAAAATTTAAGAAGAGGAACCAGAGTTGGAGCAACCTGGATAATATGCTCAACTTTTTGTTAGTATTAATATTGCTAGAAAGTCTAGAAAATAACATGATACCAATATAATGAAATGAAACAAACCTGATCAATCCATGGGAAAAATCCTTCCTTCAACTCATCAGCATAGCAACATAGCATGTTACATGCCGTAGCCTTTTCCTCTAGGACACTAGTCTTGATCCCAATTCTTTTGTCCCCAAGTGTAATGGTTTCCATACTGTGCAATACCAGATATGATCTTATTATAACATCAAATAACAGTGCAAACAACACACTATAGTAATAAGCCAACCACAAGTCATACACAAACACAGCCAAAGCCAATTCGGTGTGGCTAGTGGTGCGTGTGCACATGCTAACTCGAGTGCCTGTGAGTTTCACAGTGCTTCTACATAACAGAGAAGTAGAAGAGAGAGGCAATAAACTTTTCCAAATCAATATGATCAGTGGGGAGGGTAAACAAAATATAAATGTATGTATCACATGCTATTTATTAACACAATATATTAGTTAAAGCAGCAACAAAGTATAACCTTTCATCATCAGAGTCCTCAATGTCATTATCTGAATCTGCAGATGTAATAGTTACATCTGGCTTAAGTTGAGCAGACTGAAGAAGGGGAGGCATGACAACACTCATGTAAGGGAGGAAGTCTTGTCCCAAACACTTGCAGAGCCTGGCCCATGCCTGTCACATGGACAATATCATAATAAGCAAGAATGAATAAACATGCAAAGATATGATATTTTTATGCCTTTCGGAGATATGGACATACTTGCAGCATGTAACTTGTTGTTGGATCATCTGTTTCCATTTGAGATCCTTGCAATGACATAAGCACTTCCATAACCTTGCAAGAAGATAAACAGGGGAAAAAGTTACGATAAAAGGTAATCCTATCATTTATGAAAGAACATACAAGATATTCAACAGTTAGAGTATCAATATAACTGTAACTATAAAACAAGGATCAATGAGAAAAACAAAAAGAGAAGAACATGATACAAATTACAGGAAACACAAGTCTGCTCATGACTTGTGAGCATGCAAAAGTAATCAAATTGAATCAGAAAAAGGTGTTTCTACATGCAATCCCACCTGCTTAGCATCATCTCTGAACTTCTCTTTTCCAACAGCCATTCCAACAAGACTAATACACTCCATGGATTTGGCACGAAGCATTCGATTAGATTTATCAGTTGCATTCACCAAGATAGCTTTCAGGTAAGGCATAACTGCATCATAATATTTTTGGAATTGCTCCTGCAACCCCCAATATTGTTGAATTGAGTCATCCACATAAGAGATATAAATTAATGCTCCATCTAGCTATATTTTGGGAAAAATTATACCTGAGATGAGTCAGCCACTGATGCCAAAGCAGTCAAGGCACCTTCTTGCACCATTTGTTTCCCATTCTGCACAATACATTTCAAATTTAGACCACAATAATCTCCTTAAAACAAAGCAGATTGATGCATTAGCATTTTAACTCATTTCTAATACCTGTAATAGAACAAGCAATTTACTAACTATTCCATCCAAGTAAGGTGCTAAAATTTCCGGAGTGCAGTTCTCACTGAAGTTGAGTACGGCAGAAGCAGCATGGGCCTATTTAGCCACAAATTATACAACAAAACAATATGTTATCCATATTAAACAATAAAATGTTCAAGTAAAAGAAAGAAAAAACAGAAAACTGACATTATAATAAGAATACTAAAGCATGTGCAGTTTAGTTCAGTTCAGTTCCGTGTTGTAGACATGTTTTATCCACCTATAACTGGAAATATCATTAAATCAATATACACAAGAAGACTTAAGATGGTTCTCTATTATCCATAAAACATTTCAAGCAATTATGCTTATGTAGAATCGACTTTCCAATGAATTATTTCCATTCATAATCAGTTATGGGGCTCTTGCAGACACATCCACCATTTCATAGGCTAATCTGTGAAGATGCTAGCAACAGTTACATTCAAGTTCTGTTGTAACTTCCAAGAACTATGAACGCAAATATGTGAAACAAATCTTACTAACCTTCAAAAGAACATAACCTAGAATCATGAAAGCAAAATTATATAACTCTGACTAACCTGTACTCGTGGATTCTGGAAATCATCCATGGCACCAGCTAATGCTGGCAATACTCTTTGGTGATATTGGTTCTGCAAATCTGGACCCAGGTCGGTAGACAACTGCCCAATTGCATTAATAGCTGCCCACCTCACACGGGGATGGGAATCATGAAAGGAGTTCAAGACCATAGAAATCACTTGTTCCAGATTTTTAATCATAACCTGCAATTGTAACAACAATTAAAATTCAAAAAGGAACATATTACTAACTCTTCAACTGCAGCATCTATGTATTGTAATACCATTTTTTTTTCCTTTCAAACATAAACCAACACCCATGAAAAAGCTATGTCATTAGGCTATGGGAAAGACATTAGGAATCCAAGCATACTACACAGTTCCATCCCATTGTTAGCGAACAACAACAAAAAAAAAACAAGCTGAATAAGTAACTGCATGAATTGGGTTGGAACTAATATCAAGGGCATGCGAACAATCATTGCACCATAAAACATATTAAGCATATTGAAATAAACATATCTTAAAATGTATTGAACATATTGAAATATTATGTATACCTTGGCACACCCCTCGGCAATCTGAGAAAGGGCAATCAATGCAGCATGGTGCTTTTGCCACTCAGGTGCGGCCAAATAAGCCGGCAACTTCTCTGAAGCAACGGGAACAATTGTGTTACCACCCAAAGAAATTGCCAATCGATCTAAACACTCCTGCCCGACACTGTAATTGCTTGTTTCTCCGACATCCTCATCCTCGGTTTCTGCAGTGTGCCATGCTGAATCATCCTCGATATCCAACAGCATTTTCATTAGTATTGCAAATAGCCTACTAATAAATTGCGGCAACTTCCTCATCATTCCTGGAGCACGCTCTCTTGCTTCTGCCAAGGTAACCACAAACTCGATTGCCAAATGCCGAGTACCTTCCTCAAGTGATTCAGCCTCTGCTATCTGCAGCATTGAGCCCACCACATCGACAAGCTGCCTTCTAAGAAACCTTGGCTCAGTCCCAGCCAACTCAATCAACAACTCAAGAGCCTCTTGCGCTGTCGCCTCGTTCCCATTATTTAAAGCCTCTGTCATCGTCCTCATCATTGAAGGCAACAAATCCTGAAATCTATCGCGATCAGAAGAATTGGTCAAACACTGAATAAAGTTGGTTACGGCATTCAAAGCAGCAATTTTGACATCGGCGTGAGTACTTTCACTCAAACATCTCAAGAACACAGCGTGTAGATCCTTCATAAAAGGAGTCAAGACATCCCCGATATACTGACTCAACTGGGCAAATATCAAAAACGCCGATTCCTGCAATTTAGGGGAATCCGAAGAAACACACTGAAACATAAACGGCAAGAGCTCCGGCCATCCATTCTCGGGCAAAATACTAGAAGCGAGTTCCGCAACAGTATCGCACAACTTTTTAGACAAATTCTTGGCGGATTCCACTTGGATTTGAGACAAAAGCACGGATTTGAGCGAGGACTGTGTATTAATGTTGAGGCGAGGCCAGATATAAGAATCGTCACGTGTCAACAACTTACGGAGAAGAATAGCGGCCATGGCACGAGTCTCAGGTTGATTGCATACTTGGAGGAGATGCGCAAGGCGGAGACAAAGGGCGTCGGGGTCAGATTGCTTGATTAGATTAAACAAGGCCTCGGCATGAGAACGTTGCTCGTTCGATGATGACATCAAATGGGAGACTAGGGTTTCAAATGGAGCCGGGTCGGGACCGAAGATGATAGCGAGCTGCGATTGCTGGTCCATGGCGGCGAAGAAGGCGGAGGTGGTGTTGATTGATTCCTGAGTCGCCTCCTTCTATTTGGTTTTTGTTGGTGCGTCCGCTTGCTATGGGAAATGAGGGATTTTAAGAGACAGAAAATTAGGGCTGATTAGCTGTACTTTTGGTATCATGATGATTAGAGTGAGTGCCCACATGCTCTTTTAACATTTTTGGAGGGAAAATAAAATGGCAGTTTTAAATCTAATTATTTAATTAGATAAATGATTTTTATTTTAAAAAAATACTCTTAAATCGTTTATTAATTTTTGTTATTTATAATTTTGATATTTTATTTTTATCATTAATTATTGTTTTAACGATCTGTATGAGTTTTTAAAATTTTAATATCAGATAAGATTTTTAGTAAATGATGAGTCTACAAAGGTTGTCGAACATTATTGAACATCATTAATATTAAACTCTGTTGAATATTATTAAATTAATTAATAAAGATTAAAAATCTTAAATACTTAACATTAGTCTATCATAAATGATGAGTCTATCGCTCTTTATTATTGAACATCATTAATGTTAAACACTGCTGAAGATTTTTGTAAATATGTTTTTTTTATAAATAAATAATATATGTATTATAAAAATCAAAAATAAATAAATAAATCGATTTATTTATATTTTAAAATATTTGATATTTTATATACTTTTTAAAATTAGAATAAAATGAGCTAACTGACTATATTGGGCCAACTCGAGCCCAATGAAACTCTTTTGGAACCAATGCTCAGCCCGGCCCAATGTTTTCAAAACATTCACACGTTTGAAGACGCTATATGCCAAACAGGAAAGATCCAGAGATCTATATTATTATGCCCCTTCTCCTAACCCTAAATTTACCCCCTCCGCCTGGTTTCTTCAATCTCCGAATACTAGGGTTTTGCTGATAGGTATACCGTTTGTTTTTCTTATTCCCCCATAAATGAGAGGCAGAAGTTATACTCCATCTCCGCCCAGAGGCTACGGCCGTAGAGGACGGAGCCCTAGTCCCAGAGGCCGCTACGGTGGTCGCGCTCGTGATCTACCCACTAGTCTGTTGGTTCGCAACCTCCGCCATGACTGCAGGTTTCTTTTGCTCTCAAATCTGTTTTCTTATGCATTTTGAAACTTGAATTATTATTAACTCGTAGGAAATTATGTTATTGGCCTGCAATTATTGAATGAATCATTGAATTGTAGGTATTATTCGTAGGAAATTATGTTCTTTTTGTTCTGATAATTTAATGGGGGGAATGATTGATTATTTACTTTTTACCAGAAGCGTTATGATATTGATTTTTTTTTTTTTTTTTTTGCTTTTGCAGGCCAGAAGACCTTCGCAGGCCATTTGAAAGATTTGGCCCTCTTAAAGATATTTATCTGCCCAAGGATTATTATACTGGGTAATGATATATTTGTTACAATATGAATGTTTCAGTTGTTTAGATGTACTCTTTTAACCTTACCACGGGTTTATCCTTTTTGGAACCACATAAATTCTAGTGCGTTAATCTTTTTATTTTAAATTTCTGTGATTTACTTCGATTTTCATATGCTTTTATGAGTTCTTTTAGAGTAGAAAGTTCATGACTTTGATATTCCATTGTCAAATTTGTTCAAAATTATTTCCTCTAATTTTAGGGTTTCAAGCAAAGTTTTTAAAATCCATATCTCTCTATGCTTTTGCCAAGCACTCCCTGTTGTTGCTCCTTAATCTGAATACCATTTCATTCTTGGGGTATTTCTATAAGTGTACTGTTTTGTAATCACAAATTGGGTGTGTTAATTGAAGTTTTTGAGGTTTAACAGTGAAATTAAAGTTTTGAAGACACCAATCAAGTAATTAGAGTTCTTTTGAAGATGATGTTAGTGGTAGTGACCATTGGAAGAAAGTTGGTTTGAATACATTGTGAAGATGTTCCAAGTCTTGAAGATTTTCAAGTGATCTTTAAACTGATATTTGCAAGATTCGCAGGCAAGTGCTTGCTTTTTCATGTTTATGATGATCTTCCATATTACTGGGGATTAAGTTGGAAACATGATTCGAAAAGGTTATTGGTTGGTATGGTCCTTGTTAGATTTTATTTTCTGCTGTTGCCTTGCAGTCACACTTTCATGTAATTCTTCAGGGAACCTCGAGGGTTTGGTTTTGTCCAATATGTCGATCCTGCTGATGCTACTGAAGCCAAATACCAGATGGATGGGCAGGTTCTTCTTGGTCGAGAGTTGACTGTTGTCTTTGCTGAAGAAAACAGGAAGAAACCAACTGAAATGAGGCACAGAGAGCGAGAAAGGTACACTTTCCAGTATATTTACTGAGATGCAGCTTATGTTTTTGGACAGTTATACAATATTTTGATTCCATTATTTGTCCTGGGGAAGTTAAAAGAATGTAGGAATATTTTAATTTACTTCAAATTTTCAACTTCCTTCAGGGGAGATGATGCATGGTAAAATGGTCCTATTGAGATTCTTGTGATATTTTGATGTAACATTTTTGTTAGTTGTATGTATCTTATCTGCTTTTCTTTTAGAGCAATGTTGGTGTGCTAATATCCATTTTAATAGTGGTTGGATAATAATATTTATCAGGTTTAATATTCTTAGTTTTCTATGTTTGTTTAAAAAATTGTGCTGATAAACATATTCATAAGTCCCATGTAGCAAAGAAATCTTCTAGGAGAATTTGGATTTGCACTACATTTATTAGGAAGACTGTTATGCTCTCTCATTGTGTCTCTACTTCCATTTTTTCCCCAGAGGAGGTCGATATCGTGATAGGAGAAGGTCCCCACCTCGATACTCTCGTTCCCCACCTCGTCATGGAAGATACAGGTCTCGAAGTCGTGATTATTCCCCTCCTAAAGATAGGCATTACTCAAGGTAGTAGAAGTGGTTCTTCCTCAACTCTAAATCATCTTAAATATGTATTCATAGGCTTATGCCTTGAGGTGAAAGCTAACATAATTTTATCTTGTTTGCTCTATCTAGATCTGTTTCACCCCAAGGGCGCTACAGCAGAGAGAGGTATTCACGTTCTCCTCCACCATACAATGGCTCAAGGAGTCGGAGTCGGAGTCTAGACAGGGGACAGGGTCCCAGCCAGGGTAGAAGCCCTAGCCCAAGAAGGAGCCGCAGCCCAAAAGAAGTTGGAAGCCCAGTGAGAAGCAGAAGCCGGAGTCCATACCCTGAGGAGTACAAGAGGGAACCAAATGGAGAAAGGTCTCCCAGTCAATGATATCTGTGCTGCAGCCTTTGTATCGTTGGTTGTATTTGATGGAGGGTGGTGTTTGGACTGAAGTTTGTTAAGAGGATAATTTTGTGGATTTAGAGTCCAACTGGTACTGCTAAACATTGACTTAATGCCTGCTGAGAATTCTTTATTAAGACTAAGACCCTTTGTTTTGTTTCGATTATGAAGTTTTCTTAGACTTTTAAACGCCAGCAATCACCACCGTACTATTTTACTTGATGAATGCATCCATCCATAACCATACCCTACGGAGATTGGATCCCAACACTTTAAGATTACTTAGATTGCACTCAACACCATGTTTTGCCTATGTCATTTCAAATGGTGCACTCGGAATCAAGTTTCTCTCATGACATTATAGTCGAAATGAACCCCCCCCCCCCCCCCCACCATAAGAAAATTTCTCATTTCAAGGAGAGTTGCTAACCTAGTAATTAATTACAGCAAAGAGTTTCACGTTGACTGCTTTTTGATGCTTACAGAATGTGGCTTATTTTGGGACCCAATGCCTTAAAGAGAGTCACAAATATGCAGCATATGGTCCACACTTCATCAAGTTGCTTCGGATTCCAATCTTTACACCCTTCAAATTGGTACAAGTAATAAAGACCCCCCAACAGAACAGCAGTAAAGAAGTAAACAATTTCTCAAGGATATACAAACCGTGTAAACTTCAGTTTGAGTTTTTCAAGAAAGATAATTGGTGGAGTTGAACTTGATAGAGTTACTCTGAAGGGATATTACTATGTATTAAGAATTACTCCGTTAGTAATACAACCCCATGAAACCAAGGGAATATTTTTATATTTTCATTTAGCAATAATTATTTTTTAAACTAAATCAATTAAACAACAATCTTACTCAACCAGCCTACTGCAAAACCTCATCTACCAATTTGGCTCCATTATTGAACTCGGTCCACATCTTGGATTTGCAGAAATGGTTCATAACAAAGTACCAGAAGATTGTAAGCATTGTGACTGTAGTACTCACCAAAAGCACAGTTCCATTGGCCACTGACATGATATAGACCAAAAACCCAAAGGGAATCAAGCACATGGTAACCAAACCAGGCAACCCCATTGGCACTTTAAATGGCCTCCTGATCGTTGCCAATTTCCTCCTCAACCAAAGGAATGATGCGAATTCGAGTAACATCCCTAAACTGTATAAGAAATTAACCGAAGAAATCAAGTCTGTAAAGTTCAGATATGAGACTGCGATGGTAATCAATGTTGAGACCACAATCCCCATCCAAGGTGTGTTGAACCATTTTGATCTGAGTGAGAAACATCGAGGCAGAAGTCCGATCTCGGCCATGCCGAGAACCTGATACGCACAGCTAGTCAATTGTGCTTCGTAGAATCCAATGGTCGATAAAACGGCACCGATTTCGAGAAAGATCATTAGCCAGTCGCCTGCAATGATTCTGGCAGCATCAGCAAAGTAGCCATTGACCCATTTCTCTTGCTCTAGTGGTATAGCCCCGGTTGCAGCTAAAAGAGGGACTAAATAGGCTAAAACAGTGAGCATTCCGGCAGAGAAAAGAGCTTTGGGAAATGTCTTTTGGGGTTGGTCGATTTCACCTGCTAAGGCACTGACATTGTCCCAGAAGTTTAGATTCCAAAAAAGGGTATTGAAAAACACTGACCAATTGGCTTGGACTCGGTTCTGACTCAGACTGATCCACCTACTTGGATTTTGACTCAAACTGAGCCACCTACTTGGATCGATCTTGGGAATTGAAATCAAGGCCAATAATATGAATGGAAGAAGTGTAACAACACCTAAAACTATAGCAGCGTAGCCAACAACAACCAGACCTGTGTAATTTAACAGGGATAACATCGAAGATAAAACCGGTATCGCAATGTATCTAGGTGCACCCGAAGAGAAAAGTGGGAAGACTAACTTGAGGTAGTCGATGCAAAGAACAGAAGCTGATGCGAGGTTGATGACCCCACTGACGAATTTCCAGGATCCCATGAGTGAACCCCAGAATGGCCCGAAAGCCTGGTGAGCCCAGATAATGTAGCCACCGTTACCGGGGAAGGCGGTGGCGAGTTCAGCCGTGATTAATGCCTCGGGTATGCTCCATAGGAAAGGGAAAACAAGGAACCCCAGTATGGCACATAACGGCCCAGCGGCACCCACGGCTTCCTCGGCACCGTATGCTCCCCCGGATACCTCGAAGTAGATAAGGAAGATGAAGGGTAAGATGGACAGCTTTTTGGAAACTTTAGTGCTGACGGCGGTGGTGGTCGGAAGAGTTTCCCGGTGGTCTAAAAGCTGCTGGGATTCATCACTGGAGACTCCCATCAGGAATTTGAATGCTTAAAATGCTCCTTGATTCTGAATTCTGATAGTAAAACTCACTCCATTATTTGAACATCAGATTCAGGATTTCAGACACTTTAAAGCACCAGCTAACTGGGTAATAAACTCAACTGAAAAAGCGAAGTAGACAGCTCTTGCAAGTTGTCTTTCTCCATGATTATTGCAGCTTGGCCCACATACGTTATCAACATATATATGGCTGAAATGAATCGAAGTGCACGTTGGCCTATGAAATACTTGAGCGATAAACAAACTCAAGAGCTTCTATAATCATCTAAAAAGCTGCTAATGTACTATGAAAATAATTTTAGTTTAAGAGATTATTTAACTGTTCATTAATAATTGATTCAGATTGTAATTATTAAAAGGAAAATGGGAGTAGCCGATATCAAGAGGCAGAAACCCTCCAAATCTGCGTGTTCAACAGGATCCCAGAAAGCTCATTTCAGCCATAGTCGTCTATGTAGAAGCCATTGGTAGCTTCCGAGAAATTTCATAATCTCGTCTTCTCGAATAAAATTTGAGACTCGAATAAATTGAATAAGTCGAATTCATCGACTTGGATTATGTGTATTTGCTTAACTTTGCACTGATGTCTTGGGTTGAACTTCTCACCACACTTTAAAACAAATGTTAATTGGTCTCCTAGACTCCACCAAACTATGTTTTGGTTGGTAAGGTGTTGTTTTAAGGTAAGATAAACAAGGTTTGGATGACTTTGTAGATAAAGCTATATTTTCCTGTTTTAAAGATGGATAAAAGCTTCTTCAATGTGGTAAGAATACCTTTCGTTATCATCGATAATAGTAACTTATATCGTTGTTCAAGTGATGAGCAACTTAGTATTACTTAAGCATATTTTAAGCTCGAGGTATATTATATGCAAAATAAATATCTTTAGTGAAATTTATTATTAAGATTAAGTGTGAGACGTAGGTTAATTCATTCGTCATAGAAACCAGAAGGACAACAAAAATAATATAGTGATTTATACAGGCTTTTCAAACTTAGGGATTTCTTCACTTTCCATCATGGCACAGGAACAAGGGTCTTAATTTTCTTTAACAATTTATTGTTTATTATTATTTTTTGAAATCAAGTAATCAATTATCTTAAATTGAGTTGAACCAAATCAAGTTGATATAAATAATTCGATTTAGTTGATTTTCGATTTAGTAGTTTAAAAAATTCAATTTGAATCGACATAGTCTACTGGTTCTCTGGGTGATTATGGCAATCATGATCTCCAAGTCCGGTTGTTTCGGATGCTATTTCGTGACTAAAGTATGGTGTATGCAGTTTGGTGCCGGAGGACTGATGAACTGGTCGATGGTCCGAATGCGGATTACATGAGTTCGGCGGTACTCGATAGGCGGGAAGAGAGACTGGAAGGTGTCTTTGAGGGCTGCCCCTACGACATTGCTAGATGCTGCTCTATCCGATACCGTGTTCAACTTTCCCTTGGACATCAAGGTATAGTTAGAGACTAATCAAGTTATCTGTTGATTCGATCTGTTGTCGCAGAACAAATACCGTATAAAAGTCTAATCTGTTTCTGATATAGCCTTTCAGGGACATGATCGAGGGCATGAGAATGGATACAAGAAAATCATGCTACAAAAGTTTCCCAGAGCTTTACCTACATTGCTACTATGTAGCAGGAACTGTCCGATTGATGAGTGTTCCGGTAATGGGAATCGCACCGAAATCCTCTGTTTCGGCTCATACTATATACGATGCAGCACTCTACCTAGGCATTGGTAATCTGTTGATGAACATTCTTCGAGATGTAGAGGAAGAGTAAGTGTTCATCTCGATGATGAACTTCACTTCATTATTCTTTGATCTTGTGGAAACCCCGAACTTATTCCGATTCGATGTCTTTGTTTTCTCAGTGCTTCGAGGGGGAGAGTTCATCTTCCTCAAGACGAGCTCGAACAGTTCGGATTAACCGACAAAGAGGTGCTCTCCAGGAAGGTTCTTTTAGATGGAGCTAGCGGTAAAGACTGGAAAAAGAAATGGAAAAACAGAAGAAAACCATGCAAGCCAACACCATATATTATTTCTTGAGGGTCTATGAAATATGTTACATTGGTATCTGCGTTTCACTGTAGTTTTCATTTCTGGGGACTAATTCGGATATACACTTCACTTTCTAGGATAGACAGACTTATTTCAATAAACTGATTCAGATGACACATTTTACAATTTCATATGGCCATAAATTTAACAGCTAGTAAACAGGATAATGCTGTTGTTATTCTTTCGTTTGGAAATATTGTATGTATTTTCATCAAATTGCTGATGATGAACCAGATTCATGCAAATAGAACACGCCGGCGATATTCTCCAAGCGCCCATATGGGGAAAATGTTCCGGAACGACGAGTAATGCAGCGTGCAGTTTCTCATAAATACTCCCGTGATCTCCTGTCGTAAATAACAGCTATGTTACTTGGATTCGGAATTGATTTTGAATATAAGTATATGTATGATTCTACCTGCTGAGGGAAGTCACCATCTTCCATCTGTGAATTAATCAGGACCTTTATTCCACGATGAATCGGTGTAGGGTCGACATCAGCCTACAAGCACAACCAAATATATTTGAGAACCGGATATAGTTACAGTAACATGGATTAAAAGTTGTAGTGAAGTGAGAACTTTAGACTCACCTGTCCAGCATCAATGAGGGATAACAGTGCCCATGCTGTCTGAACCAGATTTGCACGGTTGCCCTCCAAGTTGGTATATATCTGTAAAAATGGAGCTCAGAACTGAAGTATTTGCTGTTCATAGCGCTTGTACATGTTATGTTATTTGGACTCACTACGAGTATCAGATAAGGGTACATGTTCATGTGAGTATGATCAGAACTTTAGAGTTCGTTCCCGTATTCATACGTTAGACACGAGTGTCAGACATGGTTACTTTATAAAAAAAAAACAAAGATTCGAAGCAACATGCCTTATTTTGGCTAGAGAGGTAACTCTCCCCCCATCCACCATTCTGCAGCTGCTTTGACAATAGAAAATCACAAGCTTTGCGCATTGTAGGACTGTTGTGGTAGTTTCTGCCACAGGCAGCCAACCCTTCCACGGCAAACCATGTACCATAAGTGTAGCAAATTCCCCAGCAACCGTACCTGTTTCATCAGACAATCATATATATGTCTGTGTGTGTGATTGTTCTATTTCGAATCATATCGAGAATATAGGTTATACTCTACCATGAACCATCTGGATTTTGTGTATCTTCAATGAACTGAGCCCCTCTTGCTATGCAATGATCGATCTCGACCCTGCGGTGCTTGGGATGCAATTTTCGAAATAGTGCAAGGGCTTCGATTGCCGAAGAAGTACATTCTACATACCTAGAGTAAAAAAAAGTGTGGATGTTGAAGTAAAGTACTAAAACTATGGGCTAAAATCAATTGCATTGGAGAATTCTTACTCTCTTTCTATGAGAGTGTCTTCAAAGAACTCTGTAGGATTGAATTTCTATGGAAGCAGAAAGGAAAGTTGTCAGAAACAGGTATGATTTTCGGATAAATGGAGAAGGAAAGGTGTAAACAATGTCAAATGAATTACCTCCAGCCAACTATAAGCTCTCTGAGGCTCCCAGGCTGGGAAACCGCCATTGTTGCTCTGCATTAGAAGTTAAAAATGTGCATCATTAGGACTGGATTCTTACAAGAAATGGATTGTTTCTCATGACTTGTATCGTAAGTAAGTCGTCACGAACATCGGGTTCTTACTTGTAAGGAAAGTATAACATTGACAGCGTCGTAGAATCGCTCTGTTTCCATTTTTTCTCCGACAAGGTCAGTTGGCATTTGTGAAAACAAGAGTGCACACTGTATCACATAAACATATTGCCAATACTTGGAAGAAGAAAAAAAAGTCCTGAAAACATGGAATTACTTGTATAATGGAGTTTGAGTATTACCTTTAGCCCTTCTGAAGTACAATCAGAGACTTGCCAGCCATGATCTTGTGTGGAGAATGTCCACGAACCTTTCGATATGTGTCGGTACATAGCCGAGAAGTCACCAGAAGGGTTCTCTCGTACCTTTCAAGATAACATCATTTAGTAAGCTACATCTCATGGTTCAGATGGCCACTAGCACAGATGCAGAACAATATTGGCAACTAGAGAGTTAACCTGTGAAGCTTTTACGAAATCATGTGCCTTACGAAGAGTTGGTCCGTAATATTCGCATAGATTACTCGACAAGATTGCCTGAATAGCCAACGCTGCATCCCACATCTGTGAACCAAAAGTCTGCATTTCATAATGTAAATATTATTAACAAATTATCCCAGTTTCTTGCCATTGGTATTAAAACATGAAATGAATCACTCACCTGCATTTTCAAGCCATCTTCTGCAATCCAATAGTAATCCGGAAGTCTCGCTATGTGACGTTTATATGCTTCGGAGTTAGGATCTTCAACCCAACAGGCTATTAGACACAACACCTTCTCTACACATCCAATACAGAGGTATCTGCTGTTCTCATCTTCATAATGAACATGTTGAATTGCAGCTTTCAGCGCCTTCTCCCTTAGCTTAGTGAACGGCCACCGCGTTAGCACCGGCTCGGCAACATGGTAGAGAACACCCCATGTTAAATCCTGAATATGAGGGTGTGGATAGTATAGATCCTCCTAAAACAAAGCCATGACTAAACGTTAGCATTTAGCTACATACATGTCAATCCATTTCTGTAACAACGAGGAAAGCACCTTGGCGACGGTGTTTCGAGCTGCATTCCAGTTTATTTCATGGTAAGGTTGATTGTATAGCTCTTGCCTTAGTTGTTCAATCAAACCGGTGATCGGACCGACAAATCTCTTCCCGTATAAGTACGACATCGGCATGTAAACTAATCGACAGTAGCATAACATTTTACCGGGATGAACAGGTAAGATTTTAGGTAGAAGCCAGAATTCCGGAGGCATAGGGTTGCAACCGTCCCACTCGTACAGTCCAAGTATCTGTGTTCGACACATATAAACTATTTTCCAATACTTAGAATCTATAACGTTGTGACAAACAATATGTACATACCGTGACCCAGAACTTTCCCCAGGATGGAATCCCGACCAGACCACCATGGTCAAGTATCCACTTTCGACCTCGAGCAACAGCCATTTCCTCGCCATCGTCAGGCCCTTCTCCGAGCAGCCTCAAGGTAACATAGCTCAATGCTGTTCCGAACATCGTACTGTGACCCTCTATATGTAGTCCCCAACCTCCATCTTCATTCTGCAAAGAAGAACTAGGGTTTCATGCTTGGCATTATGGAGTCAAATGGTGTGCTAGATTATTTTCATTTGAATTTCAAACTGTACCTGGTGATTATAGATATATCGAAGGATTTCCTTTTGATGTTCAGGAGATAATATTGCAGTAAGTCCACCAGTAACATACAGCGCCATTACCTACATATTTTCCGTACCTCTAAACTGTTAATCTGAATCATCCGTTTCAATCGTCCAAAAAACGTACAATATTTTATTTATAACTCGAATATAGACATTTCAACTGTCTAAGAAGAGAACCCTACCAAAGGAGGAAGGAAAAACAAAGGGCCAGCATTTTCAGTAGGCCAGTGACCATCATGAGCCTGAAGAGAAGAATAGAAACTGATAGCCCTTCTCAGTGTAACTGTTACTGCCTCCTCCGTCACCGCTTGTTCGTCGTCCACCTTCACTGGTGCCGGAATCGGTCCGCATGGATTTTCTTTCGTAAGCTGCAAAACCATATATAATGTAATGCATGAGAATCATTCAAATGATCAATAATCAAAACCTCGCGTTTAATTTAATTTAAAATAAAATAAAATAAAATAAAATGATGGTGTAAGACTTGACTTAAACCCTAAACATGAACATAAGAACAAGATCCGAAACCGAATCAAAACGCATCGCTTAAACAACGTTGTAAGAAACAAAAGGCGTGTGGACCAAAAGAAGTTTGTTTCCCAGATTCTCAGCTAGCCGGTTCTGAAGGTGACTGAAAATCCCCTTTGTCTAAATGAAACAAAACCAAACATTTCCCTTTGTTTTGACCAAGTTTATCTTGTAGTAGAATTTGGATCAGTGCCGGACGTTCTTGATTTTGTTATTCTATTATACCTATCAAGTCTTTTAATTTTTTAAGTTTTTCATGTCTGATAATCGCATATACGAACTTATCGAGTCGAATAGAGTTAGATCTCTAAACTTGTTCGATTTTTTTAATTTACTTCGTATTTTTCAACTACAAGACATTATCTGAGGAGGACCAAAGTCCTTAACACTCCGCAAAAGAAAAAACATGTTGGTTTTATCATTGATATTCGACTCATTAATCGACTAGCTTAAATTAAATGCTTCATAAACTTAATATAAAGATAACTTTTAAATATAATTTATTTCATTTATTGCTGTGGATAAGATCTAAAACTATGTGAGGAAGACAAATTCTTATGTTAACAGCTAAGTCATGGTTACATGGTGCAGATTAAATATATGTTCTGTCTGTCTAGTCCTAGATCCTGCGTTACAAATAAGAACACAACAACACTTGTGGACAGTTAGCAATTTTCAACATATATTAATTGAACTTCTTTAATGTGTCTCGATCTGTATGATCTCACCATGGAGGTAGACATGATTGAAAATTTGGGACTAGATTGGCCAGAATCTAAGAAGTAATTAAATTAAAAGAAATTATAATTAAAATTTAGTTCACCTAATTTTTTTTTGTTTAACTATTAATTTCATACTCATTCGCCAATTAATTTAAATCGAATTTTGCAAAAACTTATTATGGAGGCGATTTTCTTAACCTAATTTTCTGTATTTACAATATTAGGATTTAAACTTCCGATCTTATTTAAATAATTGATCATCTCATCTCGTTGAACTAATTAGTTGTAATAATTCAACTAATATTTAAATGAGACTTTATACTCGTTTAATAAATGAACAAACATAAATAAAGAATTCGTTCATTCATTTATGTTCGTGAATGTTTAATAATTTATTCGTTTAAATTTATACGTATATGTCTATTCATATTTATTATTTTTCATAATAAAAGTATTATATTTTAAAAGTTAAAAACCAAGTATTAAAAATATGAAAAAGATAAATAATACTCGACCGGTTCGTTTATGTCATTCATTTGTTCATTTATCATTTAACAAACAAGTGTGAACAAACACGAACAAGCTATATTTCTTGACAAACAAAAAGTTATGTTTATTTAATTATATGTATTCATTTATTTATTCGAATAAAACTAATACATGAACAATTCCCATGCACGAAAAATAGAAATTTACACAACCAAAATTAATACATGTCTTTCAAATGTTAATCTTTTAGTGTTTTTTTAATATATATTATATTAGTTTATTTTTACAAATAATGTTAATATATTATTTATGGGTCTTATATTTTAGAGTAATTAATTAAAAATATATATCAACATATTACGATTGGTTAATAAAATTTATCGTCAATATATCAAATAATTATTATCTTAGTTCATCCTTTGTTTAGTTTGTTTTACTTATAATTTAATATAAATAAGAGATAAGAAGCCTCTTCCCTTTGTTGCTTTGGTCATTCTAAAGTAAATCACAAGCTGCAAGTGAGGTTAAATAAAATACCTGCATCCTCAACAAGAGATCGGAGCTTTGTTTAGCTCGAAATCGGTTGTTTTTAAACTCGAGACGGAGCCTCTCCACTTCGGCTCGCTCCTCGGGGGTTCCGGCGTCGGGGTCGAACTCCCAATGCTGTCTTCCAATGTGACCGTTCACCGAGCTCAGCCACGGCCCGTCTTCTGCTATCTTCAGTTTCCACATCCTTCACTCTTGCTTCTTCTTCAACCTAACTTAATCCTCATCAAACCACAAACAAAACACCATTAACCAAACCATAATCAAGACTTAAGAACAGGGATTTAATAACAGTCCGCTACCGTAATAACATATGTTATGTCTGTAACCGCAATAAAAAAACACAGCCGCAGCCGTAACTTAAACCCTGATCACATGCATGTGCAAGAATAAATTATTGAGTTGAATATAGTATTCGTCATGGTTGAACCTTGCTTGTTTGTTTTTACCTGCGGAGAATCAGCAGAATTTTGGAATAAATATAGAAGAAAATCAGGGTGTTGTTATGAACGAAATAAGGATGAGAAGAGGAAGAAGATTGTGGACTATGGACTGCAGTATCAACTGCAATTTATAAAAGCCAGAGACTGCAAGGACAAGCGCGTCGTTTTAACGTCCACGTCAGCAGCACCATTAAAACAACTAAGACATGAATCTTCCAACAACATTAATAATTGTGGAAGATCATTAATATCCACGTGTAATTATTTAACAAGTTTATTTTCTTAATTTATTACATGAAGTGATAGTATTTGATGAAAACAAGAACCATTTTAATTTTAACAGTACCAATATACATGTTTTTTGAATTAGATAATCGAAAATCGAAAATGATATGTTTTTATACTTTTTTATTATATTTTGATACTTAAATTATAAAAATATTAATAACTTAAACCTTTTAAATCTAAAAACAATTGTATAAGTTAAATTACATAAATCTATTTTTTCCCATGATTTCCCTGAGCTCAATTAGGTAATTATTACCACATCATTTGTGAGATTAATCAATCAAATACATTAATTTTATTAATTTTTTATCTTACATTATTTTTATCAAGTAAACCTTCACTAATATTTACTGTAAATTAAAGTTAAAAACAATTTTTACGGTTAATATACGCTTGGTAAAAATGACTTATAATATCATGAATATAATATAATTTGTTCATGTTCAAGCATAATTTGCCTTTTCTTATACCTAATATAATAATCACTTTATTTATTCAGCAAATTTGAGTTTAAAGTCAGCTTACTCACGTGAACTAGTTTTTGATTTGAAAACGTGAGAAGTCGTGAGTGAATCAGCCTAGTAATATCCCTAGCATAAACCCTAAATTCCAAGTTTCAAGTCGGCAAGCAAAACCATGCAGACCAGACGTCGATGACTGTTTCTGCCCTCATTGATCATGCATGAGTCGATGTTTTCACGGGGGATCAGTTAACAACAATCATCAACTAAACTAATAAACTAATAAGATTTGGTGGACTTTGCATCTCAAACTCTGCAGTTTTCCACAGATTACTTGCTCTTACAGTCACACCA
Organism: Abelmoschus esculentus; assembly: GCA_035048815.1. Lineage (NCBI taxonomy): Eukaryota > Viridiplantae > Streptophyta > Magnoliopsida > Malvales > Malvaceae > Abelmoschus > Abelmoschus esculentus. Next base: position 1,569,206 of record JAUCBN010000032.1, read on the forward strand.
AATCCATTTCAGTCTTCCTGTTCCCTGTCTGTCGTGTCGTTCTTAGGGCATGCTAGCTGTTTTTTTCATGTCGAGATTATGAGGGAAAGTCAGTTCTTGAGATTATGTCAAGTGGGTGGCTGGTTTGGTTTTGCAATTAATTATCTCTTGTGATATCAATGGGTTTGTTTTCAAAAACCCATTATAAGAAGTTCAATTTTTTCTTAAAAAATATCAGTATCGATTTCGCTTAATTTTTTATGGTACGAGATAAGTAATACTTTGACAATATACAATAGTTGTAACTTAGAATATGATTTTAAAGTTACGGGTTAAAATTAGTGTTAAAAGTTACGGGTTGTGTTGATAGATTTATTAATGCGTGTTTGATGTTTAAATTCGACTTACATTAGCAATCTTTTGAAGGTCTAGGAGTGGTCAGTGTGGATGTAGGTAATTAAAGATCTTCGTCTCTCTTTTTGGTGTCTTTATATATTTATGTTCTAATATTAAAAATATTAGATTTAGTGTTTAAAATTAAGGTTTAAAATATTAGGTGTAGGATGTTTTTTTTAGATTTAGAATTTAAAGTTTAAAACAATTTTTATTCGGATGTAATTTTGAATAATCCTATCGAGCTTGTCGGATTCTATTTAGGTGACTTGAAGTTTTTACATTTCGTAGGCAAGAGGGGCTTTCCTTGGCCTTGTTCCAACACAGGCCTTCCACCGAGACGAACTGGCTTGCCATTCACCGGTGAGAGCCTCGAGTTTCTGTTGGCGGGTTGAGAGGATTACCCTCAGAAGTTCATATATTATAGGATGGATAAGTACCACTCTCGAGTCTTTAAAACATCGATATTGGGACAGCCCACGGCCGTTTCTTTGGTGCGGCCGGGAACAAGTTCTTGTGTCATTTCGTGGTGGCCGGATTCCGACAACAAGATATTCCCTACCTCGTTGCAAACTTCGTCGAAAGAAGATGATGAAGCTACTCCCTAATTATATATGGAGGGTGGTTCATCCAATTCGTTTAATCCAATTAAATGAATAAAAATTTAATAAAATATGGGTTTGATCTATTTAAAATGGGTGATTGATAGGATGAAAATTTTCAACTCACTGTCTAATTCATCACTCGTCTATTCATCCATCTATTAATATAATATTAATTTTAAAAAATATTAATTAATTTAAAAAAATTAAGTTAAACCCTAAAATATTTATTCATTTTCGTATTTTATTGTCACTTTTTTTAAATTTTAGTCTCACACTTTCTCTTATAATTTTAATTGAGAATTGAATACAAAGATATGTACTTTTTAATTTTTGATTTCCTTTTAATTATGGTTTAGACTTTAATATTTTTTTATTCTTTTATAATCTCTTATGTAATTTTTTTCGAGCATTCATATTTCAATCATTCTCAATTTTTTTTAGTTTTCTTTCGTTTCTCATATTTTAACTCAAAATCTCACCAAATGTAAAATATTTTATTTTTATTTTATATTAAATGTTTTTTTAATAAATTATTATTATATATTTTTAATTCAAAATTTTTAATAATATATTTTATTTATGACCCGATTTACTTGTTTTATCTGTAATTAATAAGTAAAATAAATTTAGATCAATGATTAAGCGGATAATAAATGAATTAAAAGACAGTCTTAGATACAGAAGATGATATGAATAAAATTCTAATTCACTTAAATCTGACTTGTTGCCGGCTCTAGGTGACGAGTAGAGAAGGGCACGGGTCGGGTTGGATATTCGGCTCACCCGCACCCGACTCGAAAAAACATACCCTCTATTTGTCACCCTCCCCGACCCGATTTTTAAGCTTTAAAATCCAACCCGAATCATTAAAAAATTTAAATTTTAGAGATTTAATTGTAAAAAATTAAATTTTAGGGATCTAATTATAAATAAAATAAAATTTCAATAGCCTAATTGTAAAAAATAATTTTAGTGACCTAATTGTATAAAATATATATAAAGAGGGATCATTATTGCAAATATCCCTAATATATATGGAAAAATCACACTATTAGTCTCGAGTCGGATCGGGTTAAATTTTTTCTATCCTAAACCCGAACCCGATCCAAAATTACTCTTAAAAAAAACTCAAACCCGATTTTTTTTCAAAAAATCTAACTCGTTCGGACCGAGTCAGGAGAACCCGTCGGGTTCGGGTCCTGTGTACAACCCTAACAACGAGCAAGTTGTTCTCGAGCATCGAAGAACCCAACACGTCACACAATTGTCATGTCCTTTTAATGTTTTGGCCGCCGGGATTATATCGATCCCCGATCAACTTTCCGGCCGGGACACCATTCAACCGCGCCACCAAGGCATCGAACATTGTAAGGCGAGAAATGTTAATGGGACAGAAGGGGATAGTTGTTAATGGGGCAGAAGGGATAATTGTTTTCCAATCCCTAAAAAAATTCTTCTACCTTTGTTTATACATATAATTTTTATTAAAAATGTTGAAGATAAGATACTTAAATTCTGTTTTTTATTATCATCATATTTTAATTTTTAATCGACAAATAATAAATAATAAAATTCAATTGTATATTCACCAACTTCACCTTATACTATTTAAAATATAATAAATAAATAAAAATACTAATACAATATTTGGTTTTTTTTTACAGTAATATATGAGCACCCCCAAATATATATATATATATATATATATATATATAAATTCATGTTATGTATGAGACATGCGTCATATAAAATGAATCAAATTTAACAAAATTCCGACACAAAATAGGACATGTTTACTTATCTTAATCGATTGCCTTCAAACATAAAGAGACAAAGAGAAGCTTAAAGGACAAATTATGTAAATAATTCTTTGTTCATATTGTTTTACACTGTTGGTTGTCTCTTTCACTGTCGTTTTAGGAAAAAAATGGATTCTGCACATCAAAATCATGACTACAAGACATGCATAACTTTTTTGATGACAAGGTTAGAATGGTAAATTTAACCTTTACATTTATTTATTTTTATTAATTTAATCCTTATTTTTTTAACAAGCTAATAGTGACTACGGTAGTATCTGTTCTAGAATAATTTCTCCACCATTTGACATTGATCGTTCAATCACTCTGCTGATATCGCTGGTGCTCGAACCCGTGACCTTTAGGAACAACAACCGTTTCGTTAATCGCTTTGATTAGAAGGCTCATGCTTAATCCTTATTTTTTTATTTAACTGTCAAACCCTTTTTTAATATAATTAAGTCATTAATCACGACACCGAAATTTACTAATTAAGATAATAATTAAAATATTTATATTATCTAGATTCTAATTATTATATAAAAATATAAATTTATTTAATCAGAAAAATTCATGTAAGCATTTGGAGGAGATCTTTCTCTCCCCGCGTAGGATTTTTTTATCTTTAATTTTTATATTATTTTTTAAAAAATAAATTAATTATGAGTCTTGGAACATTTATATTTTGTTTTTCACCTTAAATTTTAATTTATGTTCCTCTTGATATATTAATTTGTGTTTGTTTTTATGTTGCTTTTATTACAAATGAGATCAAATAGGACAAGAGGATAGTGTCACGGGGTCAGAGTTTTAGTGCAGAGACTTTTATCCTTGCGGCACCTCAGGTCTCTCGCATACCCGAGGTTCAGCCTTTACGATCTCCGATGTTCACTGGTTTCGCCCTCCCATGGGCTCATCAGGGAAGCGGGGACAGCTCCCGACCAGTATGGTGCGCGATCAGCACGCCCATCCCAAGATAGGACGACTGCTCGGCACGTACTACACTCTTATTGCTATCCCGCTCTCATGCATTAAGCACAACTAGAAAGTATCTCGCTCGGTCCCGCGTAGTCACGACGAACGGTACGTGACAATAGCAATCACCAAACAATTTCATTATAAAAAATAAACATAGACGATTGAAGTTTTAAAAATTAGTAATTTAGGATTAACATAAGCCGAGTTAAAAATCTAAACACTCGGATTAGTTGTCTGAGAGTATTTGCTTTTACACCCCTTCGAGTCCACATGCCCACATATATCCTTAATATAAATACATATTTTTTTAGATAATATTTAACGTTATGTTTTATTTTTATTTTAATATTTTATAATAAAAAAATTAATGATAGACTGATTACGAGAGAGAAAATAACATGTGATAGTTTGTTACATGTTATATTCTTGTCATATGTTATTTTCTCTCTCCTGATTAGTATGTCGCATCGATTAAAATTATATAAAAATATGTACGATATATTGACTATAAAAGAGAAAATGACATGATAATTACTTATTTGTGTTTTTCTCTCCTAATCAACATGTCGTGTATGTTTTTCTCTTTCTTAATCAACGTGTTGATTTTTTAATGGTGTGACGCTAAAATAGAAATAAAGCATAACGTTAGGTACGATTTTACCAAAATAAATAGGTAGAGTGTCAAAACAGAAAAACGAGTAAAAATTGAATACTAAATATGTAATTATCCTAAAAATAATTAATTATTTAATTTATTTTTTATTTTATTTATTATATTATTTAGTACTTGAATTTATCATTTTTCACAAATGTGATACCTATGTTTTTTTAATCAATTTGGTGCTGATATTTGTTGAGCATTACACATGTGGTACTTGAATTTGTCAATTTTACAGATTTGGTCTTCATGTTTTCTTTTTTACAAGTTCGATACCTATTTTTTCAGATATTTCACATTTGGGATTCATCATTTTCTGCAATGTTTGACAGATACAAGTACTAAATCTGATCTTTTATAATTATTAGGTAATTGTTATATATGTATTTTTATTATTGATTTAAATATTTTTATTATTTATATTTAATTTATTAATTGATCGAGGCTTCATTCGATATAGTTTTTAGGGTTGTTATCGAACGAAGAAGTTTCACCGAATGCTTTAACTTTTGCGTCACTTCACCCTGTTTTTCTATCGGATTTAGTCTCAAGTCTCAAGTCTCAAATGCAGTTGTTAAAGAAGCTAAAATTTATAGCCTTTCTTTTCCGGAACGTACCATCTCTATACTTGTTAAAGAAATTAACTTATTATAAGACGATTTTTTTAACTCAATTATTACGTTCATAATTGTATTTTTAAATTTATAACCTATATTAAAAATTTAATGTTTTATTTCACTTAACAACCGGTTATTGATTATTTATTTAAATATTAATTAAGAATTTAAGACTATAATTTAACTAGCTAAGATTATTTATCAAAACAAGTTTCAATATGGAGGCAAAGATGAAGCCATCAAGGGCGGCAGCTAAGATTAATTAATAAACAAGAAAAGCTTCGAAATTCCATTGTCAGTCTTGAACCATTCGTCTCTTGCCATGTTGCCTCCATCTCCACCCTTCTTTTTCTACCATTTCTGTCTTTTCTCCTCCGTTTTGCAGTCCCACCATTTTTTTATTTACAGAAACAACTTATATACATGTATGTACGTACGTATGTATCCCCATGGCTTTTCCTCAGCATCTCCTGCTTGTATATTCCATTATTTTCTCATCCTACAGGGTTCTTTGTTGTTCTTCATATTTACTTTTCACCCACTAAGCCTAAAGTGTTTGGTTTAAAAATTGATTTTATGAGTGAAAAGTAAGTATTTGTATGTACCTTTAATTACTGCTTCTGTTTCTGTCTGTCTTTTCTTATGTATTGAAAGCAAGTTTGGAGTAGATAGGAAACAGTATTTTCACCATTTTGCTGCAAAATACTGTCAATTGGTGTTTAATGGCTACTTTATTGTGGTAGTTTAGGTGGTTCCATCATATTTATCTGTCTTGTTTTGTATGTTTAATGAGTACAGTGTTTCTCTTTTGGCCAAATGCAAGCATTTAGATGTGAAATTCCTATGAAATCCCAGTTCAGATGAACTAAATTTGTATGAATTTGCATGTTGTAGAAGTTGATTTCTGCTCTCAATTTCTGGTACCAATTTGAAACAGGATTACTCTTAACAACATAAGGAAATGGCATCATCTTTGGAGGAGCTTCTTGCAGAGGAAGGGTTTAAAGGAAGGACTTCAGTTACAAGGTCGAGATCATCCTTCAAGTTAGAAGCTTTGAGCAAGCCGGATTTGCCTTTTAGTAACAGAGTTAAGACTGAGAGAACAAGGTCTGATGTATCTCGGTATAGCTCGAAGGGTGAATCGTCGAGAAGTGATAGTACTACGTATCGGAGACCAAGAGATTATCTTGTTAGAAGAGAGAAACTATATGGTGAAATGAGAAATGGAAGTAGAGACAGACTTGATGGAGGTGGTTCTAGTGATTGGCAAGAGGAAGATTTCCGGGGAAATGAGATCATTGAGATAGGATTGGAAGAAACCGAGAGAGTAAAGGATGTATTTGCTCATGTCGGGCGGCATAGTTTAGGGAGACGAGATACAAGGAACGATGATGCTTCTACTAAACACCTACTCGGTCGAAGAAGCTATAGTGATAAGCATCGAACCAACTTGAAGAGGCAGGATGCTGCTTATGACACTGTTAATAGAGGTTCACAGAATCGGAAAAACTATAAAGATGGCCACCGAGAACAGCATGATGATCCTGTACCAACAGTTCCTCAACCTGCTCTTGATGAAGTTGCTGTTCAAGCAATTGTATCTATTTTATGCAGTTATATTAAACGCTTTCTCCGAGATGAGGAATTCCGCACTGTCCTTCGTCTCAAATGTTTCTCTTCCCTTGACATGATCGGACGAGAAGACTATGACATAGAAGAAAAAGTCATTGTCAACCTTGAGCAAGCAATTGAGGTAGTAGAGAAAGCCACTAGAGGGTCTGTCAGTGCAAAAGAACTGAAAAAAGCTTCATTGCAGCTCAGTGTGATAACCGGCTTGAATTCAAACGACTCGAAGGACAGCTTCACGTGTGGGGTTCCTAATGCAATGCTGTCCTCATGTGCTCATCTTTACCTCAGTGTGATATATAAGCTACAAAAGAAGGACAGGGTTTCAGCAAGGCATCTTCTCCAAGTGTTTTGCAATTCACCTTCCCAGGCACGGACGAATTGCTTGCCCGAATTATGGGACGATCTATTTTATCCTCATCTTTCACATCTCGAAGCTTGGTATAATCAGGAAGTCAGTTCTCTATCAGATGGATCAAGCAGGGAGAGGAAACTGAAGCTTCTTGAGAAAGTGTACAATGAAACCCTGGATTCTAGCACTTACAAATTAGCTTCGTATTACAAGGATTGGCTCACCGAGGGGATTGAAGCTCCTTCTTTTCCTTCCATCCATGTTCCATCTGTTTCACTCAGAAATATTCAGCAAGAAGATTCACTTGCTCGTTCTCCGGATCTAGCTAGTCCAACTAATCCTTTCTCACCTCAGCCGATGGTGAGTAAAAAGTTATATGATGCTGTATTTGGACGATCCAGTAAACCCGGACTAGAGGAAACTGGAGATAACGATTTACATTACTATGATACATGCGGGAGAAGCTCAGATAGCTCTAGTGTTTATGTTAAACGAACATTAACGTGCTCTTCAGAGATGGTTAACTATCAATACCAAAATAATGGCGAAGCTTCCTCCAAAAGTCAGCAGGATGATACATTCTTTCTTGTAAGTAACTCTTAACATATCTAAACCCTCATTCTTTTCTTTGCAAACTCATGTGGTCCATTTTGCCTTGATTTCACAAAATATTTGTAGTTTATCGGTTAAAGAATCTACTGAGTATAAGATATGGTTTCTAAACCAGTGACACACCGATAAGATTTCTCGGGATGCAGAACTAGGCAATTAGAAATAAAGCTTATTTAACTATGGTGCAGGAAGATGGCATCACCACAACAGCTGATGAAGAATGGAGACTGCCAGGAATGAGCATGCTGCAACACAAAGAAGCTTATAGTACATGGCAGACGACTGGACAAGATTATGATGAGCTACACGCACCTGTTCCTTCAACTGTCAATGAAATCATGCTAAAAAAGCTAGCAAAATCGGCATTTCAGTTGCGAAAAACTAAGATCACAGATGATCTTACTCCCTCCGGTCTTCCAAATCTTAGTGAAGGTAAGTTGAAGGGAAAACATTATGAATGTTTGTGCAGTTGCGCTTTATATCCAAGGTTTCAAATTGATTGCTCATATTGATCTTGTCTCGATGCAGAGTTGGATGAAACTTACGGATGTTCGGATGAAGAATCCTTATTCTCAAGCATACATGAGGATTTTATTTGTCCTCTGACAGGAAAGGTGTTCGAAGACCCGGTGACTCTGGAGACGGGTCAAACCTTTGAGAGGGTGGCCATCAAGGAGTGGTTTGATCAGGGAAACAGAACTTGTCCAGTGACAGGGAAATCATTGGATTATCTGTCATTGCCTCATACCAACATTATTTTGAAACGTGTAATTGACGGTTGGAAATCGGAGAATTGTACGAAAAACTTGGCATTGGCCTTCCAAATAGTTGGCAACTCAAAGGAACATGGGTTACCAAGGAAGGGGAAAACGGCTATTTTCATTTTAGACCAATTTCTTACCACTTTAAGCAAGGAAGAACGAATAATAAATACCAAACACCTTATTTCTCTTGGAGGTTTGCCATTCCTCATTCAAAGGTTTAAAGCAGGAAACATGGAAGAGAACGTACGTGTCGCAGCACTTTTTTCTTGTTGCATCGAAGCAGATTCAGTCTGCAGATATCACATAGCTAGAGACATTAACAAACAGTGTCTGTTTGAGCTGGTTTGCAGCAAGCAAGTAAACTCCAGAACAAATGCAATGTTGCTACTGACAGAACTGATATGCTTGAGCAGGTTTGTGATATTTAATCTTTCTATGACAGGTTCGACATAAGGTAGATAGGAAAAAATGGTAACACAAGTGTTTGGTTCGACTCCGAGAAGAGTTCCTTCGAATCCTTTCTACTAGGCAGTGTGATAAGTCTCGAGAGATTATCAATAAAGTTTACTCATAACAGTAATAGTTATGAGTGAAAATGTGAGGTTTCATTCGATATTTGATTCCGGTGAGCACCGTCTGTTCTATCACTGATTCTGGGTCTCGTCTTCATCGTAACAGGAGGAAAGATGTCCCACTACTACTAAGTGACTTGCAGAGTGAAGAGATAACGAATGTTATGCATGCTATTCATGATTATCTCCAAAATTCCCCTCCTGTACAAAAACCCATGGTTGCCACACTGTTGTTGAGCATAGATCTGCTGGTAAGCTGGTTAGATTTAATTGTATATTCTAAATGTTGGTTCTTATTTTTTTCATATTATTATTCTGATTGTTTACTCTGCTTTTCTCAATCTCTGATTTTGTTTTCATTTATTAGTTTCGGACTAAGTCTGTTTCAAGACTGAGATGAACAAGTACTGCAGGTAGATCCTAAAAAATATGGCATATACAGACAACAGGCTGTTGATGCCATTACAGAAGCATTGGACAGCAGCTTAATCGATGAGGGGGTTCGAGAAAAATGTTGCAGGGCATTACTTATCCTGGGAGGACGTTTTTCTTTGTCCGGGAAGTTATTAACAGAGGACTGGATTCTGAAGGTAGCTGGGTTCAACGATGGCCATGAAGCGAACTCTACCGAAAAAGAAGAGGATTTCGATATTGATGACAGTATTCAATCAGTAAGTTTCATCTCGAAGTTCCATCATCATTCTTTCTCCTTTCATCAATAATAATCTTATAGGACTGGTGTCATTATCCCTTCTTTTATAATAACCAGGAAGACGAAGAATTCGCCATTGCAGAGTGGTTGAGGAATTTGTCGACATCACTAGTAGGAACCGGCAACAAGTCATTTTTAGAGGCTATTTCTAAGTGTTTAGGCTCAGGAAACAGGGAGTTGGTGACTGCCTGCCTAACAAATGTAGCATGGTTGACCGGTGTATTACCATTACCATCTGATGCAGAGTTGCAGCAGACCTTATGCACTCTTATCTCCCAGCTGAAACAGAACCTTGAAAGTGGTGCACAAGTTCAACATAAGATTATTGCTTCAATGTCTTTGCTGAACTTAAGTAAAATTTCAGGTTAGCAACTATTCTTCACCACATTTCTTTAATCTCAGTGTAATAGTACCATGTTTAATGTTGAACATCCTTTTCAAACAAGAGGAATCGGCTTACGGAAAAGATAAGTGGTTCAGATTTGAAACAATGCAGTTATGTATTGCAGAATACAGGGTCCTGCTAATGACAAATGCAGAAGAGATGGCGAGTCCTCTAAGAAGTCTTGCTGATGTAACATGGACAGCAAAAGAGCTATATGACATAATTTCTTCTACTACAGACCTCAAAATTTCAGGAAGAAGATGATGCTCTATTGCTTCACAGCTTTAAAGTCTTAATATATTTATGTTTGTTAGATATCACATAGTGCTGTAAACATGTAGAGAAAGTATTTTAGTTTTCAAATTGATTCTTAGAACAACCATACACAGAATCATCATAACATACGAGGAAAAATACTCTTGACATTGTCAAAAGAAGTAATGTCTTCAGTTTTTCTTCTGAACTGGTTATTTTATAATGTTTTAGATGGATGGATGGATAGATATAAGACATGCAAGTTTTCATTCCCCGGTGCCAGCAGGTAGGTTACATTAGGTATGCATGGAAAAATCATCAAACATAATAAATAAGGGGAAAAAAACTAGAAAATTGTGACTTCAAGCTACCATTGCATTCGGCAAAAACAGAAATAGTACAGCAAAATGAACAGAGAAGAGTTTTTACCCAACATAAGACAAGGAAATCATATTCCTGGTTTGCGTAGTTCTTCTGCTCCATGTGCAAAATGACACCTATCACCAAAAGTGCAGGATCCTTTAGAGAAGTTCTCACAAAGCTTAGTTTTCAAGTTGTTTGCTGAACGCGAGCCACCCATAGCAGGATTCTTCTTGTTAGTTCCAGAGGAACTAACATTTAAAATGAGTTCTCGAACCATTGAACTAGCTTCCTTGATCTGATCAAATGTTCCCTCCAGCTCAATGTTCTTTGAACTAGGATCTGACTCGTTGTCTCTTATGGAAAACTTGGCTCCTGTAACACGACAAATATGCTTCGAGTTCACACCATTTTTACCAATAATAGCTCCAGCAAGGGATGCATCAATGCTGATCTTGGCAGTGGCAGATGCTCCAAAGCTGGCCGCAGCACCAAAACCCTGAGAGGGTGGCTCCATCCTACCAGCCATCCTGCCTGGCATAGATACCATAGCACGAGGATCTTCATAAGCAGGACCAGTTGGCTTGCCCAGCTCCCACTCCCCATGGGCAAAATGGCACTTATCACCGTACTTGCAACCTTCAGGGCTGCTGAATTTGTTACATAAACGGGTTTTCACAGCAGGAGGAGCTGAGCCATCGGGGAAGGATGGTGGGACTGCTGTATTTCTGGAAGCGGTAGGAAGTGCTGGGTTGCTACCAAGCATCTGAGACACCGCTTTGATGCCACCAGGAACATAGTGCAAGAAGTGACAGCTCTCACCAAAAGGGCACCCAGAAGTGCTGCGAACAAAACTCATGTATCAGGCTAACATTAATGAAATACACTTTTAATAATGCTATAATATTAAGTTATAAGTATCAGTAGGCACCCAGAAATGCTGTGAACGGAACTCACGTATCAGGCTAACATTAATGAAATACACTTTTACTAATGCTATCTTCAGAAAATTTTACAATCCCATTAAACAATAGCACCTTCAGAGAAATCATAATTTCGAGACTTCAATCTAGTGGTAAAACTGACGAGTCTGATAGGAGAAAAATTTTCCATACCACGCAGCCAACAATTGTAACAATGATAGCTATCACAGTAATAATAGCATTACCAAATGTTATCTTCGAAATGTTAGAAGTACCCTTTTCATCAATTCACTTCAACATCTTGTTAATTGAACTGATTAAAAAGTCAATGATGCATATGTGAAATTTTCAACCACAGAAATACTATATGACCTAGAGAAAATCAAGATGTATGCTGACTTTCCCTTAAAGAGATATAAAAGTCTTTTCGGAATCAAATAAATGCACACAAACCAGGTTAATATCATCACAGATTCTCATGTTATGTACGAAAAGGAATTTAGGTATGATTTTCACAATGAGTCAGAGTCGGATCCTACACGTGGTTGATTATGAATATGATGTGCGTACTGGAAAATACAGAGAGGAATGCAGTCACAAAAATGATTTTACACAGGAAAGGAATACACACAAGATAAGAGAAGACTATTGATAAAATAAAAGACAGGAATTTTGTTGCACAAGGGGAGGAAAAAAGGCCAATTAAACTCAAAATTGACAGATCTCTTGATTTTACAGGAGAAAAAGTTAACAGAAGTAGTCACAACTCGACAATGGGGAAAAATCCTTATCCCTTGAACCTTCCCATGTGAAGGTGACTTCAAATAGAAATTTTGCACAGACACATAAGAATGCAATGAAGAAATAAAAGCACTAGATAAACATGGAACTCAACTGGTGAATAATATTCAAAAGCATATTCACATAAAATCTAGAGCTTATTTAATGAGGGGGAAAACAGAAACCAAAATTGGAAAAGAACACTAACGATTAATAAAATAATATATGCATACTAGATTATTTATTAATTAAGTAAATGGGGTGGTGGTGAAAATTACACAATAGTCAACAAGAAAATCCTCAAAATTTTATTCTAATTAAATAAAGATACATTTCTCAAACGATGAATCAGGAGGCAACCTCCAAATATGTAAGTCAAAAGCAGCAGCATTGATTTAATGAAACTTGATTATGTTACATATTCTGTTTAAAATTTTAACATGCCTGTAATTTTGCATCTGAATGAAGAGCCCTAAAACGCGCCACCAAAACATACATAGTAATGAAATTTTGGGCTTACTTCCTCAGCAGTTTATTATCATTATCTATGAAAATAAACAACCCCGTACCATACTTCAAGTAATCATTTGATTCGGGATATCGCCGCTTTTATTTAAAAGATTGTAGTGTGCTATAAGATGGAAAATTTTTGCATCCTGCAAGCTTGCTTCTGCTTGCATATAAGTAGTTAATCCAAGAATATTTCCAATAAATCAACCATTTCTGTTCCATAGTCTTTCTTATCAAGATTAGGGACAAGAATATTACCTGTATTGCCATTTTAAGCAACTAATTAATTAGTAATAATCAAATAAATCTTGCTCCAGAAGGTCGTCATCTAAGAAAATTTTACTTGCAAATTACAAAAATTATAAATAGATGAACTGCAGTTGGCTATTTATTTTAGATAGGTTAAGATTTGAACCTGAAAAACTTCGTGCATGGCTTCAATTTGCTTCCTATACCAGTTGGAATGGAGTCCATTTCTGTTACAGAACATTAATTAATTTATCTCAGTTTCACTTTAATTGTTATTGGTTTTGGAACTTAACAAAGTATCCAATACAATGATACCATTTCTTATCCTGACTACAAACGAAAATATGCACTTTATTAGATGTGAATAGCTGCTTTACATCATTTTTATTGAATTTAATCACCGACATTACTGACAAATTGACTATTGGGCAGACAGTTTGGTAATAACATCCGGTAAAAGACTTGTAAAATTGTTCTGTATGTTAAAGCAATACTTTATTTTCAAGAAAATGAGAAAAGAGAGAAAGTAAAGGATATTTAAACACCATGCCCATTTTTTGCTTCCCAGCATAAATAAAACAATCATGTGTTTCTAGAGTAAGTTAAGCTTCTAATTTCCTAGGAAATGAGTTCAAGAAGATTAAGACAAAATAGATTTCATTGCCTTTTTCCCTTTCCATGATTTTCTGGATGACAAATCAGATTTAAGTAAAAGATCTGTATGCTTCAGAAGCCATTACCAAATTTCTACAACAATCAACAAGAAAGAGAATTTTGCCAAATTTTAACATACAAAGATATAAATGAAAAATCAAAACTCTAACAAATGCAACAACACAACAGAGACAGATATAACATTTAATTTATAGTCTAAGTAAGATATCATTGTTAATCATGCAAGAAAAACTTATCCACAATGGGAAAAAAAAGATTAATGGGCTGCCTATTCAATATTGAACCACATAATAGAACCACACAGAAATAAATGAGGAAGGAACATCAATCACCATTATTGACACACACTTTGCTATGCAACTACAAGCCAGAGATACTAAATAATATTAACAAAAAATCACATGCAAAGTTCAAACACACTACTGTTAATGCTCAGCAAATCCCAACCAAGTGAAACAATGCACGCAAAAAAAATTACGGATGATGCCTTAACATCTACAATGGATACAAATAACCCACAAGCAGGTTTAACTAGTTCCCACAGTTCATTTAACCGTAAATAAGAAAGTATGCATAAATCCATTAAGCTAACATATATTGCTAAATGGAATTATGGAAACCGAGATCAATTAACCCGTATGTAGAGTGTATAAACCCCATATTCAAAGAAAGAATAACAACCCCAAATCTCAATATGTGTGTGTGTGTGTGTGCTTGTACAGCGTTACCTTAATTCCTCTAAAACTCAATGTAGTAAGATATAAACCTTCTTGTCGTGTTCTAGAGCTCTGCAGTTTTTTGCGTGTGTTTGAATGAGGCAGAAATCAAGGATCCATCTTAACCAAGCTTCTAATTTTTTTAATTCATATTAAACTTGGGTATAATTCATTCTATTTAAGTTCATCTTTATACATTCACAGCAGCCAAAGTTTATATCCATGTACTAAACTTATAACTAATACTCAAATCTCCATTAGTGTTTTCCAGACAACCAAACACTTTTTCAGCTTAGAATACACAAAATTCGAAGCTTTCCACTTTTTCAGTACTTCAACAAACAAAACGAAGAAAGCAAAATAAGTTCAAGCCTAAGAAACAATCGTTTTCATCTCAAATACACTACAAACGAACTCGTACTGTCGTACAAACATAAAACATATATATTATACAAATAACTAGACATACATATATATGTAAAAACCAGCTGAAAGTTCGCACCTTGCTTGAATTTCTTGAAACCGCCATTGCCGTTCTCTGGCCTCCCTCTTTTGCGCCCACCAGCACCAAACTCCATAGGATCAAGAACGAGATCCGAGGGATAAGCAGAAAAATGGAACCCTAGGAGAGAGAATGTGAAATTAGGGTTCGGAGTAGAAGGGAAAGGGGTGAAGGAGGGAGAGAAAGGGAAAAGAGGAAATTGTAAGATTAGGTTTAACTGCAGTTCGATTTCTGTGTTCAAAGTTTAGCTGCGGTTGATGATGACGTATGCACTGAGCCTATAATTCTATTTATTATTTTTTTTATTTTATAACACCCTTTTTTTCATATCACGCCACGCGTCAGTCACCTCACGGGAAAGGGAAAAATATTTAGGTTAAACTAACTATTTAGTGAATCATCTATTTCAGTCTTTGGGTTTTTCACGTCAAGCTATCAATATTTTCATTTTAGTCACTACTAGATACGTTCGGAAAGTACTACATTTTAAATGTATGAAGAGTAAAAGGACTTTTAAAATTTTTTAGTCACTGCTATATATATCATGAAAGTCATTCAACTTTTTACCCGATTTGTAAATTAAAATATAATTTTATTATTATACTAAAATTTTAAGAAAAATCTTTGATATGCGAACTATGTAAACTTTAGTTTTAAGAATTAGAGTATTAGTTTAGCATTTTTATAGATTTTAAAATTTTGATTAATTTTGTAATTTAGAGATTAGCTTTTAGAAATTTATAATTATTTTTTTAATAAAATATACAGACTTATATAACAAATTAAGCAAAAATTGATGCTTATAAAATAACATGGATATGTCACATGTTTATAAACATATTAAAATATATACAAAATAATAAATTAATTTAATTTGAAAAAAAAATACATTAATCTACAATACTTCAAATACTATACAGGGCCTCCACCCTTGATTTTTATTTTTTTATTTTTATCTATTTAAAATTATCAATTTGTTTGAATTTATTAAAAATTTAAATTAAATTTAAAATTAAATCAAACTAAATGTAATTTTAAATAAATTTACATAATATATAATTAATCTCGTCTCATTTACACGGATGAAAAGGTATGCTTGCTTCTTCTATGTTCTCTCAATTACCAAATTAACCTTATCAATACAATATTATTACACGGCACCAATCAAAACACTCAGATTACAGCAAACACACAGACTCAAGAGCCAAAGCCAAATAGCCAATCAACAATTATCTATTCCAAGCTCTCTTCTTCTTTCTCTCTCTATTTCTCTTTGTCTTTCTCTCTTAACCATGTTATTCACAAACAATATGACCTTATTTTCTTCAAATCTATCTGTTTTATCATCTGGGTGTTAACACTGACCTTCTCCAGATCACAGTTTTCTTAAAGTTTGAAACTTTACTCCATCTTTGTTATTCCAAGTATTTAACTTTATTAACTTTAAAGTGGAAAAAAAAAAAGGGTGTGATTGCTTTGTTTTGAACAGATTCAAAGTGATGGGTTCCTTGTTTAAGATTCATATGAACTTGGGTTCATTTCAGGTTGGTCCCTCTGATCTATCTTTATTTTCTGTATTGGAACTTTGGATTTTCTTTTCTTTTATTTATTTTATGTTATTTCTCGTTTTATTGATGTTCATATCTCTTGAAATTTATATGCTTTTTCGTTTGATCTTGATTGACTAAGCTATTAAAGATTGTGAATTGATTTCAAAGTTTAGTTTTCTTTTTTGCTTCTGATTCTTTGTTACTTGAAACTTTAAAATGAAAAAAAAAATAGTATTTTTTTCTCATCTGTAATAGAATTATAAACCAGGATTCTAAATTGTTTTAATGTTCTGGAAATTGAATCAGCTCTCTCATTGGTATAACTAGAAAAGGGTATCACTTCAATTTATATTATGATTTGGCTAGCTTTATATGTATTTGAGAATCTATAATGTTCATTTATGGAAGTGCCATAATATTGCATTTTTCTTTAAGTTATTAGCTGCATATTTATTGAAATCTATTTTTGTTTCTTTAACCAAATTCTTTTATCTGTGGATTTATGGTTTGGCAGTCTGCAACTTGATTTTTATGGTAGCTTTTCATTAGTTGGGTTTAAGACTATGGGTAGAGGTAGAGGAAAAGGGAAGAAGCTGACTGTTAGCAACCATGATGACATGGGAAGTGGTGAAGAAGAGAAAATTCCTTTGCAAAAGAAAAGGGGAAGGCCACAAAAGCTGCTGAAAGATGAAATTGGAGTCGAAGAAGTTGAAAAACTAGAAGAGGAGGATGGCGAGAATGGAGAAGCTGATATGACAACCAATGAGAGGGAGAGTCTACCTGCTGCTGAGAATGGGAAAAAGAGAAAACGAAGCTTGCAGGTAAAAGAGAAGGCTGATTCAGTCAAAGAAGAGAATGGCTTTGGCACCAGATCAAGCACTGATGATTTGTCAAAGTCTAATGGTTTTCGGCAAAATGGGAGTAGGCGTAAAAGCAAACCACGTCGAGCTGCTGAAGCAGTCGTCGAATGCAAGTGAGATCATGGCGGTTATCGCTATAGGTGTCTTCCTTTTCACTTTGCCAAGCATGTGATGAGATGAGAAGCTAGGCCTAGTAAATCACTATATCTAATATTCCTTCTAGGTAAGTGTTTCCTTCCATTTTTGGAGATTCCTTATCTATGATTCCATTTCTATTTTATCCGGTTTGGGGGGTTTTGGAACTGATTCTGCTGTTGTATTTTTTGATAATGCTATTATATTCCATATCGTCATGGAATTCATGTAATGTCATCCGGATTACAATGCCAAGCTCTTATTTTCACCATTTTCACAAATTCCGTGGCTCGTATAACACCACATAGGTGCATAGTGCATACCATCTAGTTAGTTCAACTAATGGATGGATTTAAAACCTTCTTTCCCCGTAAGAAGCCGCTCTGTTGCAGTTTACACCATGTTTAAGTTCATTGCATTCTCCTAAATGCTTCATTTTGTTGTTAGACTTTTATCATACGAGAATCATTTCTTCTTTGTTCTAATGACATTCATCTGTTTCTTACAATTCTCAAACTTTTTCCTCTTGTGTTCAAAGGAGAACTCGGGAAATCGCATGTTAGTCAATATGAAGTGGTAGGTTCTCAAATGTGTTGGCTCTAAACTGACAGTTTTAGGCATGATACTTTAATTAGAACATATAAAAATAGTTCATGTGCTTACTATGTGTTCAAAAGGTAGGGTCCTAGCTTCTTAATGCTTCTCGAGGTCAATGCTTTTAGGCTATCATGGACCGAAACTAGAAATGACCTCGTATATTAGTTGGTGCCTCTTCCTTTCGCTGTACTGCGAGTATGAGAGCCTTTTAAGACTTCAGACTCTTTTTCTTATGTTGGCATCACATATATATAGGCAATTGCACCCGAAAACCGCATTCTTGGATAATACCTTTGGAGAGTACTGTTCTGTCTTTTCTTGCACTTTTTTTTGTCCTAAGACAAGATGTTCATTGCTGCCTGATATATGCTCCTATGTTTTCTACTATGTTACCCTGGATTTGAGAGTGGATATTCAATACAAGTATGTTCAGTTTTCTTTTAAGTTCGTTTTCCAGAAATCATATTCTCCTACTCATCTGAATATGTGCAAGTCATGCACGTCGAGTCTTAATAATACGGGCTGCATGCATATCGGAATCTCCCTTTGCAACCATAAACATTGCAAGGTGACAAGGGTTGAAGAGCATTGTTTACTTTCAATATGAGTCGAAGTTGTTTCGAATCAACATTAATCAGGTTGTATTCTCATATTATAGTGAATATTGGCAGCTGTCTACTGCACATATTTAAACATGATCTTCAAGTCTTTTGTCATCTTTCTTGTAGGCAGTGTTTTAATACGGAAACTGTACTCTGTGGAGACGATTCGTCGATGTTTTTAAGTATTAAATCCGATGTTAGAATGATTTTAGCTGTCACATTTCCTTAATGCACACGACAAGGCATGTTGTAGCGATCCCTCTTCTGAAAAAGTTTAATATTAGGTATAAATGAAAATAGGGGTCACTAATTTAAAAAAATTAGGAATTAGGCTTTAAAAAATGGAACTTTTAAATTTAGGGTTTAAAATTCGGGAATTAGGGTTTGGAAAACCTAAAAAAAAGAAACTGAGAACTTTATTAAAATTAGGGATTAAAAAATGTTGGGAATGATTAAAAATTTTGGAGTCGTCACCGGTCACTTTTGGGTAGACCGGACACCGGAAAACCAGAGATTCGAAGTGTTTGGGTTCGAGAGTCGGTTACGGTTTAAAAACAGGTTTAGTGTTTAAAAACTGCCCAGAAATTGGTACCTTTAAAATAAATTACCGCTTAATTAATTTTGGATAATTTTGAATTAAAGTGGCGTTTAAATTATTTTTGTTTAAAGATTCGAATCAATTTTATTTTTACCGGGTCTCTATTCGAAGGCAACGCATACACCGCGACCATTGCATTGGAACGCGGGCCCGTTACGACCGAATAAAGATGTTTAAGATTAAATTCATTAATTAAGAAGTGGATGTAGATTTGAGCAAAATAAAAGAAACATAAACAATATAATATATTTACAAAAATATAGAAACATAAGATAAAAACACCTATAGCATGATAAACAAAAAAAAATATAATGAAGAAACATACACAATGTAGCATAAGTAAATAAATATATACAAACATGAAGTAGCATGCATAACAAAATGAAAGAAGGGCATAAAATAAACATGCGATACAACACACTAAAGTATAATAAAACACATATATCAAATGTATGGATAAATAACATAACGAAAATATTGACACGAACCAAAACAAGAATAGATAAGACACGCGACATAAGTAACTATTATGATCATGAGTGAAATACATAAGCAACAACATAAATAAAGAATCAAAATACAAAGTAAATAAATAATATGACAAAATGAAATGAACAATAAATACATACATGCACATGAACGATAAACAAGATGTGTAACATGGGTAAATATAAATACAACAAATCTAAGATAAAATAAATAAATATAATATAAACCAAATATATACAAGTAAACTAAAAAGAGATTCTGTTAATGACTAAAATAAACAAAAATAGAATCTAGGGGGTCAAAATAAGTAAGAAAACAGTGGCCTGATTGTAACTCGAAACAAAGAACGGGGGACTGAAGAAGTAATTTAGCCAAGGGGAAGCTCTAAAAGGAGAGACTCCAGAGGCGGACGGTCCTTTGAAGAATAAAACCATTTTTTTAAGTGATTATAAACGGATTAGTGGCCAAAATGAAATACAAAACAAAGGTCGAGGGACCACATGCGTAATTTCAAAGGGACGGAGGGATTTAAATGAGGTAAATAACCCATCTCTTTTTATAAAGGAGTATAAAACACAATCTTTTCTTTTTTCCTTCATTTTTGCTAAGAAACGAAAATAAAAGCTTCAAAAAACCTCTGTAATTCTGGGGATTTGATGAACACATTCAAGGTGTTCATCTTATTTCACCAGAAAACCACCGCAAAACGCCGCAAAACCCAAGCGGTGGCCGGCGAAGTAAAAAACTCATTTTTTCTTCTCTTCCCCCTTTTTTATGAAAGTAAAACCGAAAACGAGCCTCTGTTTCTATTTAAAACCCAAAATCGGAGCCAAACTTTTCTCCTTTCGGAAGAAAAACGAAGCAAAAACGAGTCGCCTCCCCCTTTGTTCCTCGTACTCAGTTCACCCTTTTAGGCTCAAAGGCCATGGGATTATCACCGGCGAGAAGAGCGTAGGAGAGATCGACGAATACACTGGCGAAGGTAAAATACTTTATCATCTCGGTTAAAAAAACTAGATACCTTTAAACGTGTTGCTTCTTTTGTATTGATTTTTTGAATCGAGGTAGAAGAACCCCTTTACATTCTGATTTTTCTCTCTTTATAGTCGAGTTACAGAAATGAAAAACAAAACCCTAGGATTTCTGCTTTTTTGGAGTTTTTCCATTTTGTCTCTGTATATCCTGAAAAATCTGATGTGTATTGGCTTTCATTCTGAATTTTCGGTTTGATTCTTTCTTGGCCTTTCTGAATATTGCTGCATCTTTGTACGGTTCTGATGTATTTTGTTTTTTTGTGCATGTACGAGTGGCTGTCGGTCGGAGGAAGAAGGACGAACGGACGGTGACCGGTGAAGATGAACGGCTGGATGGGCATCCCAAAAATCGCCGCGTGGGAAGTACGCGCGCGTGAGCGTCTCCTCTGTTGGCGCGTGGCGCGTGTGGGGAGCTGAAGGGTTCTTTCTCCTCTGATCTGAGCCGTTGGATCTAGATCAGATCCAATGGCCCAGATTGGACTGCGCATACAAAAACAGGGATTAGGGTTTTCACTTGATTATCCGGCTTGGGCTTGTAATACTTTTGTTTGGACTCTGTAATTTGGGCTTAAAATTTGTAATTAAATCTGGGTTGGTGTTATTTATGTGGGTTGTTATTTATTATTATTGGGCTAATCTATTTGTGTTTTATTTATTTATAATAATAATAATAATAATTATAATAATAAAAAAGATAAAGATAAGAATAAAAATAAAATAAAAATAATAATAATAACAAAAATAATAAAACAATAAAAATAATAATAATAATAAGCATAACGAAATAATAATAACAATGAAAATAAAATAAAAATAAAAAAAGGATAATAAGAATAATGATAATAATAAAAATAATAATAAAATAATAATAATAATAATAATAGTAGCAATAATAATAATAATAACAAGATAAAATAATAATAGTGGTAATAATAATAAAAAGATAATAATAGTAAAGATAATAATAAAAGAATAATAAAAAGACTAAAAATAAACTATATGTGTGTTATTTATAAAGTATCAAGTTGATAGAATTAAAGTAATACAAGTGCTATTTTTTGCATTTTGATTACCGAATACAAGCCCTTTATTCGAATTAAAATTAAAATTAGAACACAAGTTTAGACCGGATAAAATTAGTGATTACACATGTCATGCTTTAGGTGTTGTGCTGTCTGCCATGAACATATTCTGGTTCCTGCCTCTGTAAGCTATGGTGTTTTTGCTTATCCCAACATGTTGGTCCCAACCACATTGATTAACTTATGAATGTGGCTCTGCCTTAAGGACACCAAAGGGAGGAACATCACAATGTTTGAGTCAAGTTTCATAAGTACAAAATCCATGGGCCGGTTCAGTGGAAAATTTTGGAATCCTGTCTTAAAAGCTTAGGGTTGGTTCGAACATATTATTTTGTTTAAATAAATAATTTGAGTGAACTATACATGTTTGAAATAAATAGAGGTTTGCTTTCAGGTGTGAAGGTTCCAAATAATTCTCTCTATATAAAAATATACAATCTCTCCTGAAAGAATAGCTAAATTATTATTATAAAAATAATAGGAGAAAGTCAAGTTGGATCAAGTGCTTAAGCTTGATCCACTGTGACAAAAACATTTGCCGGAACGGCTATATCCGACTCGATCACGACTCGATTTTCAGACACATTACGCAGGATATGTTTAGGAAATAAGCCGCCCCTGCTTGAGCTCAGGGAATACTGCACATGCTTAATCATGTTAGGGAATAAAAGGACAGGATTAAAATCAACCGTCCAGGAGCTGTTATTTCCTTCAACAGACCCTCTTGCAACCGTTGATTTAATGTTCATGCCCTTGGCATTGTTCCTATCAACTACAACCTGATCAATCTGTTTGAAAGGTCCTTTTGATTGGTCTAGCTGGACTATTTCAATCCCCTTATTGGAGCCACTGAACATGTTATCGACTATATTCACTCCGTTCGCCACCCCGTTTATCGATTTCAGGAGGATAAATGCATCGCCCAGGAAAAAACTGCTGGAGATATGAAGCTGCACCGGGTCTTCAGCCACAATTCCAGTGTAATCCAGGTAAGAATTCACTATCCTGGTTTGGGTGAGACCAGGCAGCTTCAAGTAAATCCCAGTGCCACCGAAACCGGCCGCCTTGTTGTAACAATGCACCCCGGAAAAGGTGTTGGCTTGACCCGAGGCCATGATTCCTATGGCAGCTGAAAAAATCACCACATCCGTCACCGCATTATCATTTCCCATTAGGTTAATGGCAGTGCCTGTGTAGTTTCTTTCGCCCGCATCACCACCGGCCGTGATATGCTGACCGAGGAAAGAATTCCTGATATAGGTCTCGTGCCCACCTTGGACTAAAATCCCATTACTAGTGAAATGAGCAATGTAGCAGTTGTCAATACCAGTCCTTAGTGAGTTCACAACTGAAATACCACCACCCCTGTAATTACAATCCAACATCAAGTCTTTGAGTGTTATGTACTCGTAGTCATAGGACGACGATGACGAGGTAAGCTGCGAATTCAAATTCGAGGAGCTCCCTTCATTCATTTCTTCTCGAGTAGTGCTCAACAAATCAATAAGATACCTGTCAGTCGGAAAATCATCCGAGGCTCGAAGTGTCCCTCCATGGATCTGCATCATAAGCAAGTTAAAAACCAAACTCAGCAAATCAATAGAGATTCACATTCAGTCTACCATATGTAACTTAAACACCCGGACTCCCGTCTCCGGCCACTGCTCATCGGAATTCAACTCAGCAGGCTAGACTATTCAGGTCAGTAGTAGGTGACTACCATCTCATTTTCTTATGACAAAATACAGTTGTAATTTCAATCTTCAACAAATCTTACCATCAATTCCAACCAATGTTCCTTTATTAAAGACTTTAACAGACATAATTATTTAAAAAATTGTTATGTAATTAAATGACTAACACACCAACCTTTATTCTAGAACTAAATGCAGTTCAAGCTTTAACTTTTGACATTCAAATCCAAAGGCAGGTGGTTTTAACTTTTGAAATTCCTTTTTTTCCAATTTGTTCTCCCAGGCAGGTGACATCAATTATCAGGTAGCGTAGAAAAGCATTTAAATTGATGGCGTACCAGAAGGTTTCCTGCACCGGAAGCCGGTAACCGGAGTGGTTTACTGAGAAGGTAATTCCCACCATCAAGATCAATCTGCACCCCGCCGAGATTATTGATCCCCTCCATCAAAAACCCTTCACTAGGACCCCGAAATGCATCCGCGATCGCTTTGCCGATTGCTTCCGTGCTGTCGGATTTACCCGACGGATCAGCTCCGTAATCGGTTACATGATACACACGTGAACCGGGGACTACCTATACATCCATCCATTCTCAGTTTCATACTTCCATTGTACTAAACAATTCCAGGAAAGAATATGAACAGAATCAAAAAGAAAGAATCACCTGTTGTTGCGGCGAAGGAGATGGAGAGATCACTGAACCCGAAACAAGAGAAGCCTTGAACGCTTGCAATTGGCGCATTTGTTCGTGGTAAGGAACGGCAGAAAGCCTCCCCGCCGGTGAATCATCACCGGAAACACAGATTACAACCAAACCAACCAAACCCAAAACCATGCAGAGTGAAATATTTCTTCTTCCCGTCATCTTTCTGTCTGTTTTCTCTCTGTTTTGAGAGAGATAGAGAAAGAAAGAGACGGTTTAAAACACAATGCTAATGAGCAGGAGGAGGAGGAACATGGAAAGAGAAGGGGCTAACTAAGATTTGGTAGGAAATCTATAGAATGTTTTATAATAATGAATCACACGCATGGCACCTACAGTTTCTGTTTCACTGTATGTGCGGTTTTCGGACGTGATTTGTAACTTGGGTAACTCCTGTTTCGAATTTAATTTCTTGACTTCAGTTCCCAACCCTAACAAACACGTTTGGCTCGCATCAATAACAACAAACAGTTGTGTTTATATAAAAGGGGAGTGATCAAATTTTCCAGGAAAATAAGTTTGAACACTGAAACCTGAAACCATAGACGTCGGACCTAAGCATCGAGTCCAATCCAGGCCCAAACACGAATCCTGGAGCGGGACATTCTCCGGCGAATTTAAACAGGTTCAAAGGAAGATGAGGAGGAGAGTGGTCGTTTGGCAGTGAGGGTGACCGGAGAAGCCACCGAACGGCGGCGGAAAATATGGTGAAAGGATCCGATGGATCGGATTTTCCATTTTGTTTCAGGCGAGTTTAAATCATTGTGCAATATTATTCATCATTGTAATTGGTTTATTGTAATTATATCATTGTGTAATATTATAATATATGATTTTAATTTAAAACATAATAAAAATATAGAAGTGATTTATTGTAACACAATATTGGTTTTCATTATATTAACTTGTAATATAATAAAAATATAAATGGTAAAATAATTCATCATTGAATGATAAATGAACATTAAAAATGTAATTACTTCAAATGATCATTAATATTTTGTGATTAAAATTTTAAAGTATGATATAATTATTTTAAATGTTTAAATTAATTAAATTTTATAAAATATACGAGGGAAATTTTAGAAATATTGATATTGGAAAAAAATTTCTTAAAATATTGCATCTCTTACTTTATTTTTTAGAGTATTGACGATTCTACAGTACTTGAAAAGTCGGTATCATTAAGCTCCGACTTTGAACAGTATAAGGATGAAGATGCCATAAGAAGATGTTAAAGTCGGAGCTAAAAGTCTTCGTTTTGACCAAAATTATCTAAAAACACTGTTCAAAGTAAAAACCTAATGGTGTCGACTTTTTTAATAATGTAGAATCATCAATATTTTAAAAAATAAAATAAAAGGTATAATATTTTTAAAAAATCAACATTAATATTTCTTTAAAATTATTTATTTAAAAGAATTTTAAATATATTTTTTATCAAATAATAAGAGGTTCAAATAAAAAAATTAAAACAACAACAACAACAACAAATCTTAGCTATAATAATATAACAAAAATTAAACGAATGTTCTAGATGAACCGAGAGCAATCGTCATGCATGACGTCAGCTCAGTTTCCTGCAGGCAGGTAAAGTTACATTTTTTTTTCCTTGCAGGCAAAGAAAATATAAAATCAAAATTTTGGTCATCTTCCTCTTTTCTTCTATATAATCAAATCCCTTGCTTCGTATTCTCGCACAGAATCGTAGTATTCAACAATAGTTCTTTCTTGCTTCTGAAATCCCTCTTTGCCTAAAAGATTTTGCTTACCGTCGTTTATTCATCGTCGGAGATGCAGATATTTGTGAAGACACTTACCGGAAAAACGATCACTCTCGAGGTGGAAAGCTCCGATACTATCGATAACGTCAAGGCCAAGATCCAAGATAAAGAAGGCATCCCTCCGGATCAGCAGAGGTTGATCTTTGCCGGGAAGCAACTCGAGGATGGCCGGACCTTGGCCGATTACAACATTCAAAAGGAATCGACTCTTCATCTGGTCCTCCGTCTTCGCGGTGGTATGCAGATCTTTGTTAAAACCCTGACTGGCAAGACGATTACTCTTGAAGTCGAAAGTTCCGACACCATTGATAATGTGAAGGCCAAGATTCAGGATAAGGAAGGGATTCCTCCGGACCAGCAGCGATTGATCTTTGCCGGGAAGCAACTGGAAGATGGCCGAACCCTGGCCGATTACAATATTCAAAAGGAATCGACTCTACATCTGGTCCTCCGCCTCCGTGGTGGTATGCAGATCTTCGTTAAAACCCTAACCGGAAAGACCATCACTCTTGAAGTCGAAAGCTCCGACACCATAGACAATGTCAAGTCCAAGATTCAGGACAAGGAAGGCATTCCTCCTGACCAGCAGCGCTTGATCTTTGCCGGCAAGCAACTTGAAGATGGCCGAACCCTTGCAGATTACAATATCCAGAAAGAATCTACACTTCACCTTGTTCTGAGGCTCCTTGGAGGGATGTAGATATTGCTGTTTCATCGTTTGTTTCCATCGTCATTGCTGTTTCGTTTGTGATTTTCTATAATCCAGCTTCTGATTCTGTGTTTGAACTTGAATTAGCTTACCGAATGTTGTTTCTTCTCTGCTTTTTCCTACCCATTTCTATACACTGTTCATAACTTCAAGCTATGACCAAAGTTTAAAGCTTCATAAACTGACTCAATAAAAAATCAATCGAATATTAACTTGAATCGAAAATAAATCAATTTAATATTGGTCCGATTAAATACTCAAATCAATATAAAATAATATGAATTAAGTAAAATAAATCGATTTAATATTAGTCTGATTGAATACTCAAATCAACATAAAATAACATGAACCGAGTACCGTAAGATAAAACCAGAAACAACTCAACTTAAAATCAAAATTAACCCTTTTAACATATTTAACAAAATTATAAGATAATTGTACATTATCTATTTTATTTCAAAAAAATATTCTTTATCTCAATATTAGATTTTATATTTTTACTATTTAATTAAAAATAATTTTATCTAAACTTTATTTAAAAAATATTTACTTTCTCCGTTCCACAAATAATGTTCCTTATTGACTTTTTAAAAATTAAATCTTTTAAGCTTTGACTATAATTATATTAAATATTTTAAATAATTAAATTTTATAAAATATATATTTGAAATCTACTCTATTAAAGGTTTCTAAAATATATATTTTTATATTTTTATAAATAATAAATTTTAAATAATCATTAGTTAAAATTTAAAAAATTTAACCCAAAAAAATTAATAAAAAATATTATTTTTAGGACAGATAGAATATATTTTTTTATACGTAAAATAAATTTATATTATATAAAGTACTGATTCATATTTTGAGAAATATCTTGAGAAATGTAAAGTATATCTAATGTAGATTACGTTTTTTAAATTAAAATAATTTGTATGATTGTATCCTATAGGATATGAATTAATCTTAATAACTGTAATAAATTTAATATAATTGCATTTTACATATTACAAATTAATTATAATCAGTAATTTGTATTTGTAGGACATGAATTAAACCCAAAATAGCATAAAAATAGCATAATTTTTTTTAAATTAAATATAATTTATATCTTATAGGATATAAATTATTTTAAAAATATTAAAAAAACACAAAGAGAATTTACATCAAATATACTTTATGTTTTCGAGATATAAATTAGTACTTTATTATACTCAATAAAAATTTAATTTACGTGTTTAGAAAATATATATTTTTAAATAAAATTTAAGAAGATATATTTTTTACTTAAAAATAAAGGGGAAATATCTCTTTAATAAAGTCTTTTATCTCATCACATTGATATTTTAACTTTGTCTTTAATTACTATAATCTATTAAATATCTCAAATCTTGGTCTCCCTTTTCATAATGATATTAATTCATTCTAAAGCATCCCATTATGCTCCCTCGTCATAAAAATCTTTTATTAAATATCTGATTAAATAAATATCTTTTTAGATCTTTGTTGAGTCTGATTCACCATACCCATCATGAATAGTCGTAACTACCCTCTGCCTGGGGATTCGACGAAGAAGTGGGAGATAAAGAAAAAGATAGAAAAGGACCAACTCAAACACATCACCTGACTCAGAAAGCATGAATGCAATTAAAAAGAGAGTCGGTAACGGATCTAGAAATTTATTTGAGGGTAGGTATATATGAAATTTTAAAATTTTAAGGTGGGTATAAATTTTAAATATTATAAAAACTTAAGGACCAATTAATAAAAATTAGAAAAATTAAGGGTAAATATACGAATTTTAAAAAGTTCAGGGTGAGCCTGTGTCCACCCTGTTTAAAGGGTGCATCCGCCAGTGAACAGAGTCATGATACAATAGAGGATTAAGAGAAAAAAATTATCTGTATTATATATAGATTTTTTTTATAGATATCTAAAATATTTTTGATCTAAATAAATATTTAACGTTGTTATTATTATTATTATTATTATTATTATAGATGTTTTTGTTTTTATGATTGTTTAAAAAAATTATTTCATCAGATTAAAACAAGACACGTGATTTTTTTAATTTATATTTTAAAAAATTCTTAAATTTTCCAAAATTATTAGATCTCGAAATCCAACGATTATTGTTATCGTTCGTTATATTGCCAACGATGAAAGGAAGTTTTTTTCATTACAAGACTCACATATCATTCTTTATTTGATCATTTATTGTTTAATCGTTTTTTTTTCTCTTCTCGTCGTTCAATTTTGTTTTAATGTTCAACATGTCAATCGTCAATTTTTGACAATGAAAGAATAAAAAATAATTGTAGGGGTCATTGATGAAAGTGGTGGGTACACCATCAATATCGATAGCGATAACAATTAGAATCAAAGAAAATTATATATTTATGGATCATTTTAAGAATTTTATAATATTTTTTAAATTTAAAAAATTTAATAAAATAAAATAAAACATATCACGTGTCATATTTTTATTGACTAACAATTTTTTTTAACAATCGTTACTGACAAGACTTAAGAGATATTATTATCTTCATAGTAATCTCAGCCTATAAATTTCGCCCCTATAATATTATTTTTCGTATTAATTTTATCCTTAAAATAGTCAAATTATATCATAATATATTCATTAACTAACACTTTAACCATATTCTCTAAATCTTAAACTTTAAATATCAAACCATAATAATTTTATCAATAAAAAATAATTATAAAACATAAAAGAATTCATAAACCCTAACACAATAATATAATTCATAAATTAGGATTACTAAAGAAAGTTCCCTTTGAGTACTAAAAGAATATATATTTAAAAAAATAGTAATTAAGCCTACCGTTTAGGATTACTTGTATTTTCCATTATAATTACATATAAAAACATAATGAATGAAACTAAAATTATGAAATAACCAGTGAATTTGAAAAGTATTAGGTTGTTTTCAACAAAGATCTTTCGAATAGAAGAAAGCATGGCCGGAATGCTACCCCATTGATTATGAAGGGAGCCTTTAATAATGACGAAGATTTTCATGCACACCATGTGTTCGGAAAAAGACCTGCATGAAGTTGGAGAAACATTTTGACAATAACAGGAGGGGGAGGGGACATACGATGATATTTATTCTTGTTTTTGTGGTTCAGAAAGGAATTTCGTGGCGAAGTCGGTCGAGCCAAGATATTTTGCTGGGTGGGTTTATGGGGAGATTGGTCGAACACGTCTGGTTAGGTTTCTAAATGATTGATTGAAACCATGGGGTTCTGGAAGTTGGAAGTTTGTGATTATCACACGGGGGGGTTTCCTTTCACGATGACGACGGGAAATCATGTTCTTTGTTCCTGAAAAAGGAATGATTTGGATGTGTCAATGAAGTTAATTGAATTAAGAGGTAGGTGTAAAAATATATAAAAATAATAATTGTAGGAATAAAAGTAAGATTTAAATATTGGATTAATTGTTTAAATTTCGTATAAAAAATAAAATAAAAAATTCAGTTTAAACCGTTTTTTTATAGCGTATATTATAAAAAGAGTTAAAATATAAAAATAGATATTAATCTTATAATTATTTTAAACTATTAAAAAATATATTTTGTATCAAAATTCTTACCACTCGGGTTTTATTTATTTTTTTGCTTAGCATCGCGAGGCTTTTTATATCTTATTTGTTTGCTTGATCGACGATGACATTAATTTTTGTATTAATTATAAATTGTTGATGTTAAAGCGGTTAACAGAACGATTATTATTCTTAGAGGTCACGAATTCGAACTTTTGCGATGTCAGCACAGTGATTGAGCGATCGATATCAAACGAAGGAGATTATATTTTAGAATAAATGCTATTATAATCACTATTAGCTTGTTCAAAAAAAGATTTTTTTTAACGTGAGACGCTTTAAAATGAGGTTGAAAAGAGGCGCAACCGAAATTCTTACAAAATTTATAAAAATATCATACCAATAATTTTATAAATTTTCATAATAATTTTAATTACGTTTTATTTTAAACTCATTTTATTCGATCGACCGCGAATAATATCATATTTAAGTAGGAAATGATTATTAAGAGACTTGAATTCAACTATAAATATCTCTTCAAATATCTTCCTCCCAAGTCCCAACTAATCATTAAAAGGGCATTTCCTCAATCCAACTTCAACCGAACTATCCCCCAATAATACCCCCCTCTCTGCAATTCTCAACTGCCGTCCTCCACAAATGTCATCTACCGCCGCCGCAAACATAATCTCAACACCGACGCTGGACTCTGAGTCCCCCGCCCTACTCCAATCCATCACCTCCCATGGAGGATACGCTTTTACCCGCATGGCTACATTAGCCGCTTCCGGAGACCAACGCGCTGCCGAGGCGGCATGTGAGATGGCCTGGGAGCAGCTTCACTCTGGACCGTGGCACTCTGTTCTCCCCGTTTGGCGTGACGCGTACTCTTTGGCGTGTCTCTATGTGGCCAAGTTCCATTTCTCGAATAGTGAGTTCAGAGAT
Source organism: Abelmoschus esculentus (assembly GCA_035048815.1). Classification (NCBI taxonomy): domain Eukaryota; kingdom Viridiplantae; phylum Streptophyta; class Magnoliopsida; order Malvales; family Malvaceae; genus Abelmoschus; species Abelmoschus esculentus. Next base: position 1,600,576 of record JAUCBN010000032.1, read on the forward strand.
GCTCTTAGATCTTTGGACTTGGGGATCATAATGGGCGGTCCTTTGCTGAGGAAAGATTTGGATTCTGCAATCAAAGTCGTTTCTGCCGCCAAATCCAGGCAGTATCATAACGGAGTAGCTGATGATAATAAAGGTCGCGAAAATGCAGGATCTCATTTGCTGGTTCCTCCACAGGAATTCGATAAATCCGAGGTAAGATTCGTTACATTAAAAGAAAAAAGAATCTTTTTTCTTGTTCTTCAGAAACTGGAGCCTTTTAAATGCTGACGATATTTATAGATAGAAAATTGCATTCAATCTATTCTTCTTCCTTTAATTGAAAATCCAATTGTTGTAATATTATCTCGACTAATCATGAATTAGTACCAATTAGAGGCGGATCAAAAATTTAGGTCAATGTACTATTTATTAAGATCTCTAATCTTTTTAATTCATTTTGAGGTCCTCATTTTTTCAATGGTCTTATATATATCCATTACATTTTTTTATAATGTTGCTAGCTCCTTTTCTGCGTGTTTTATTATTTAAAGAATAGGATGGTATATTTCTGGTAAAGAAAATTGGTGTGGTAGTATGATATTTGAATTTAATTGCTGATGCTGTTTCCTTTTGATCCCATAGGTACCACGAATTTTGCCAATAAGGTCATTGTCTTCCAAGGTTGTGATGAAGAGGTCCTCCCTATCTCTGGAGGCATTTCTATGCGAGTTTTTCCTCTTGGGTTCTCCCGTTATAATTACCGATTGCATGGCTCACTGGCCAGCCATGGCAAGGTGGAATGATATGGATTACTTAAGGAGGGTTGCTGGTGATCGTACTGTTCCAGTTGAGGTGATTAATCTTCCTTTTTCTGTTTTTGAAAATTCAGTAGACATCAAATTCGTACTCATTCTGTGCTATATTCCATTTTCTTGAAATATGGTTTACCCCTAGCTACATGTATAATTATTTAAAATAATCTTTCATTTGATTTACCATATGGCTTTTCTTGGATCGATATTCGTATTATGTGATCATGTGTAGTTCTCAAGCAATTTTTTTGGAAAAAAAAATGAGAAATGGAATCCTTTGCCAGGCCATAGGATTATTCTTAATAATCATAATGGACAAAAAGCTTCATATACTTCCTTTGGTGTATAAATCTTTCAGAGAAGGAAAGTTATAGTTGGGTCTATGGTGAATTGAACATGTTATCATTTTTTGCAAAGTATTTGGAAGTGTCAAAACAAAAAGGAATTGGTGTATAAGAAAATTTTGAAAATATTCATGCTGTAGAAAATGATTGGTTAAGAAATGGTTAACTACATCAAAAAAAAGAAGAGATAAATGGTTAACTGAAAGAACATGGGGATTGGCTTAGATGGTTCAGCCACCCAATTTTGGATTTGGGAGCCAAAAAAATATTGTTAGCTGAAGTTTTTACAATTGTAATATTTTTTAACTTCACTACCTAGTTAGTCACTAAAATTTCCTATGCTGATGGAACTTGTATTATTGAAAATTATAGTTCCATTTCATTTTTCATTTGTTTTTGGCAATAATAATTGCAGTGAAGATCATTACTTCGTATTTTAACTGAAAACTGGTAAAGTTTGGAATGCTTTTCAGGTTGGAAAAAATTACTTATGTTCTGATTGGAAGCAAGAGCTTATTACATTTTCAGAGTTTCTTGAGAGGGTTCAATCAAATGGCAGTAGAAGTAAGGGCCCCACGTATCTTGCACAGCACCAATTGTTTGATCAGGTACTGGTATCCTCTTTCTTATATTTTATTCTTTGGATGATCTAACTTCACTGTTTTGTACTGAAGCCCCGTTTATAACAATGGCAGATAAATGATTTGCGGAAGGACATTTCTATTCCTGAGTATTGTTACGCTGGTGGTGGGGAGCTGAGATCTCTGAATGCATGGTTTGGTCCAGCTGGGACCGTGACACCTTTGCATCATGATCCACACCATAATATACTTGCTCAGGTATCGGCATGCACTGATTATTCCTAACAAATGGTAAGGTGAATTGTGGTTCCATGGAACCGCTTTAAGACCTTGTGCGTCTTGAGGTTGATAGGAATTATGAAGCTACAAATTCAAGATGTTGAGTTTGCTTTTTGTTTTGGAGCTTAGATCATAATAGATGCAGTACCTTGTCTCATCTTTCATATGCTGCAATACATCTTGACTTTTATCTTCTGCTATTATGTGACATGCTATGCAGTATGCACCCGTGTCTATAGTAGCATTAAATTGGGATAACTAACTGATTTAGATTTGTAAATGTCTAGTTGCCGTCCTACGGGATCAATAAAAAAGAATCCCTATTCTTTTAGGTCTTTATGATCAGCAGCAACTCAATGGCTCCTTAAAATGTGTTGTATCAAAGGGATGGCTTCATCATGGAAATCATCTTTAATTGGGGAAGAAGTCTTAATCAACATCATTGCATATTGCTGTTGTGCTTTAGTTGTCTGCAAAATTGAAACCGAGACTGCTAATTTAGTTCTTTTAGTTCATTATGATCAGTGAACAGTGATCGTTGACTGCTGATGCTTCTCTTCATGAGTACTGCTTCTAGTAGCTATACTAACTTACCTTTTGTCATGCTTGACCCACAGACTTCCTTTCTGTAACAAGTAATTTAAACTGTTTTCTGGCATTTTTCATTACCCTTGTGCAGTTATACTGCATTTCCTATGCACATAGGTGGATGGTTTACTTTAAACCTATCTGTTACAGATTTAATCTTGATCGATATTCTGTTCCTTATTTTTAGGTTGTTGGTAAAAAGTATGTGAGACTCTACTCTGCTTCATGTTCTGAGGAGCTTTACCCATACAGCGAAACTATGCTCCACAATTCCAGCCAGGTACCTGCTCTTGGTCCCCTCTTTTGTATTGAAAAACTTTACATAATAGTAGTTTGATAATTGTTTTATGATAGAACTTATATTGCAGTATCTCATCCATGTATACTTTTAAGATATGCACAAAAACACACTACTTGGACACGAGACAACTCAATTGCATGATAAAAATCAGATCTCTGTTTTGTCCGTACAGAAAACATAGATGAGGTGTACTTTTTTCCCTTCTTGAGAGAACCTTTAATAATTCTAACCATTATGAAAATGCTAAACCTGTAACAAAAGAACACAGGGAAATACTTCTGGATTTGATCTACATCTCTCTATATGCTGTCATTAATATCTGTTTACAAAACTTTTCTATCCCTTTAATTTTCCATCCTTCCAACCAAGCCAAGTCTAAGTGATGAACACTAACCAAGATGTATCCAATGTAGGTTGATCTTGACAACATAGATGAGGTGGAATTTCCGAAGGCTCGTGACTTAGAATTCGTAGACTGCGTTTTAGAAGAAGGTGAAATGCTTTATATCCCACCTAAATGGTGGCATTATGTTCGATCATTAACGACGAGTTTTTCGGTCAGTTTTTGGTGGAGTGATGAGTCTGGTAGCTCAGGTAGTTGATGATGTAAGATTCATTTGGAACATAGAAGTGGACATGAATGAGTCACATATAATATCAAACCCCCTTAGCTGCTACAATTGAAGTAGAGTCAGCCTGATAGAACAGTATGCTGATAGTGTATGGAGAATGTTGAGTCGGTCCAGTGAACTAATGTAGCACGGGTTTAAAGAGAGCAGAGAAATCTATGTTATGAATGATTTTGGTTCTTAATATGGTTCCCATATTTAATTAAGACAACTTATAACAAAATAGGAAAATAAATTAATTAAAGAGCGCAAATTATAGTTGCCTATAAATTATATTATGGGTCATTTTTGTCATATCATTCATAAGATCAATTAATCAAATGCATCTATTTAACCTCATCTTTTTTATTAAGTAAAGATCTACTTAATAAAAAAATATTTTTAAATTTAATTTATAATAAATATTAATAAATTTTTACTTGGTAAAAGAGATGAGATGAAAAAAATAATTAATTAAATATATTTGATTTATTGATTTCATATATGACATGACAACTGACGAGAATAACCAATGATACAATTTATTTGATGATTCCGCCTTGCCCTTAAAAATTCCATTGTCTAATATGGTCTAAAGTTTCTTTATGTCAACAATTTTAGCCATTCTGTTTGACTCCATTAAAAGAAATAATCAGTTAATTGATGAGTGGCATCATGAGTTTCACAATAACACTTCAAGTTTCAATCGATTGAAGGATTTTTAAGTATTTTTAAACAAATTCAAACGACCAAAAGATGTGAATAAACCACATTATTGCTGACGGTCAAATTTGGAGACCTAAGTGTCAAATTCACAAAATATTAAATTCATGATTCTTGAAATGAGAATAGTTGACAAGTGGGCCAAATTGTTGAAAAACAAAAGTTCAAGGGTCAAAATGAGAATTGGGTTATACTTTAGGGGTCAAATTGTCTATTAAGCATTAAAAAAAAGAATAAAAGCCAATTTAATAAGTAATAAAATAGTCTTTAAAACATCATTAAAATAGAATGTAATACTAGATTTTATTTTAACCAACTATTTAATCTCAAACAATTCAACTAGCTTTTGAATCTGCTTTTAATGACAATTGAGGGCTGCTTAGCTTCCAATGGCAACAATCCCAAACTAATTTTACAATGTAAACACAATTACTCCGCATAAAGAAATGTTTAGTTAGTCTAATATTATACTCTACAACTAAGCAATAGGCACTGGCATCAGCCATGCCTTAGAACGTTGAGCTCAACACTTCTATACATCAAACTGGTATGCATTTCAATCAAACAGGCTAGGTGATCTTAACGATTTAAGTTAAGATCGAGTTTAAGTATAACAAAACAGTCAGAAAAGTTACCAGTTTCCGAACTGTAGGGGGGCTTCGCTGTCGCCTATACAAATTTCTGGTGTGCTTGAGAAATGACGAGCAATGATGAATGCTGAAACCAATCATTCAACCGGAATCAGTTTGCATGGGATGAAAAAATCAGGAAGGGAGAATTTAAATCATTTAAATCCAGTGTCAATCACCTTATAAATATAGGGAATCAGATAAAACACTAACCTTTGTCCCAGCTATGATGGTGCCATTAAGGGGATGACTTGCACATGCTGTAACACCTTCAGATAATGGAACAAAAATATTTTTCTTTCTTTGGTGGTTCATCTCAGACAAACTCTCTGATTCCTCCCTAGAAAAAAAAAAAAAAGAAGATAAATGTATGATGTATCCATCCAGAATAACCTATTCAACCACCAGAGAACTTGATGACTAATGTAAGAAAGTTCAACAAGTCCCTTACTTGTAGTCCACGTGACTGGGAGAGCTTGTATCAGGATAGAAATCTAAAATATGAAGGCCACAGTCATATGAGGATCCTACTGCATAAATCTGTACAAACAAATAATGGTGTGAGTTTTTTTTAATTGCATGATGCATACGCCGCTAAATATTGAAGGATGATGTTAATCAGAACCGTACTGCATTACTTAAAACTATACGAAAGGCAAGAATCAAAGAATAAGTTGCCAAAAGTACAAAATTGTAGCATTAGTTAATATTGGTGCATATGCTGATTGTTGCACAATGCTAAAAAGTTGGTAATGAGCTAATAAGTAATTTATATCCCCTTTGAGGAAACTTGGTGGTTATCCTGAGTTTTAAGTGGTAATGGTAAACTGGACTACCTTTTTATAAGGTACAGTAAATGAAATTGAATAAAGAAAAAACAGAATAAAAGAGTTCTTACGGATGATGCTGGTAGCCATGAGGGTTTTCTCAAGTATAGCAGATCAGTTGATATGCTGGCTCCGGTCCTAACAAATTTAAATTAAAAACCAGAACTAAATGTCCAGTTACCAAGAAATATCATACCATAAAATAAGAGAAATATTGTAAATTTATACAACTTTTACTTACAACCAAGCTGGAGGAGGGCAATGAACATGCGTAACTCTTAAATTGTAAATATCCAAAACACCTGACCTGCATGACATGAAGAATTGAAAAGAAGGAAACGCCAAAGTTAGGTTTTGAATCTTCTTTTTCTCCAGTGGAAATTTTCATGAAGGAAATGGACATTTTAATTATGTTGGAGTAGGTTGTGTTCAGGGGGCATTATAATTTAGTTTCAACTTTTTGGTTAAATTTTTAACAAAAATTGAGTCTGAACATACTTAGTTCCTACAACTCTTGTAGAGGGAGCTTAAGAAACTGACAAAGAATTACACGGCTATAAATGAATTAGTACCCAAAGTATGGTTGATTGTCAACTTGATACCTGAAGGAATAGAATTGCAATTAAGTACTCCAACTTTCATCCCTTTAAGCAGATTGCATACCTTGAAAACATAATTAACTGAGAAAAACAGCATTCTTAAGCAGCTGATGACATGAATCTAAGAATGTTGTGCCATTTTTTACTTTAAAAACTATAAAATTAAAGAAATAAAAAAAAAAAGTTCAGGAAAAGAAATGGGGGAAAGGGAAAAGAGAAGAGAGATAAGGGGAGGCTGGTTTGGGATAGATCATTGTCATTTGACTAACAAGGGAAGCAAGAGATGCAATTTGTTATATAGATTGAAAGTTGGAGTCTTTAGTTCCAAATATCTTTTTCTACACTAATTCAGAATTTCTCTATTGCTTGGGTACCAAATGTAATTAACCCGAAAAGTTTATTTTTCCTTGCTTGTTGAGAACTGATAGATCACAAGAACAAATGTGAGAGAGAAGTGTGAACATAATCAATAATCCAGACTAAATTATCAATGAAGGAAAAAGTAATTAGCTTTCATTCCATAACGTACCAACCATCATCTAGATGGAATGCCAATTGATACGGGCAAGATGGATCAAGATCAATGGAGTGTATCTCCTTGGGAACAATATCGGATTGTGCCTGAAAAACGAAGAGAAATAGTCATTATAGAACTTATTTCACATTATAAAAACAAACTGGGCTGATTCTGTTTTTACTTTAACATGATGGTTTGTTCCCATGTAACCTATGATTCATTCTAGAAGTGTTTACATGAACTTATTTTACATTATATTACTGCTGTTTTTCCTGTTGGTTCCAAGATCAATAAGGACAACCACAATTCATTAGAGAGGTTAAATGCAGTTTTGTGAAACAGTTAACATCAGGACATTCATCAATATGGCCCTTCATAGCCATTTATCTGAAGTCCGTTTGAAAAATAAAATCTATCAGAAGCATGTGTTTCCTGAGGGGAAGAACATGACCAAAATTAAATTTAGTAAATCATACCTTTAAAGATCCAATCTTTGACAACATTGATGCCAACTTCAAAGATACTAGAGGTGGATGACCTGCCTGAATGAGTGAAAACATCATTAATGTCACTACAAGCATCAAGAAGATAACTACATTTTGTCAACTTCCAAAGCTTCATTAACTATATGCATAAAGATATATCATCGATAACTGAATCCAGACAGTTAAAGAAAAGGTGGTGTAGGATGGCCGCTGGACCCTTGCACAGTTTTCTTTTAAGCAAGGTTGTTAATGCCACCAACCGTCTGGCTGAAGTACCACCAAAATCTAAAATGCATAATACTAAAAGCACGGTAAAAGAAAAGAATTCATCATAAGGGGTGGCTGGTGAGGTACAAAGAGGGACTCCACATATAAAAAGCACGGTGACCACACATAAAGTAAATACACAAGGACTACCTAATATTTATTATATATCTTTATTACAATTAAATTCCAAAATGGTTTAATATTCTTAATTCAGTATTCTCTGTCATTCATGGTAGTAGAACTATATATTCATGGAGGAATTATATATTCAGCTACATAACATACATCTTGATAGAAAGTACAATCACAAGCACGCATTTTCTCTGAGTCTGAGACCTGAGCTTATCTAAATCAATACTTATCAGAGGGATCAGTGTTTAGGAGTAATTGGCTATTTTTTTAACTCCAACTCTATACATGCTAGTGGTTTCTATTCCTAAAAACAAAATTCAAACCTCAATGTCTTACCTCATTATGACATTGAAAAGCAGCAGATGTCCTCCCTCCTCGAAGATCCCACATATAAACATTGCCATCCTTACTAGCCCCAAAAATGGTCTGTGATAAATGCATTTACCAAGGCTAAGGGTTATTCAAAAAGCTTGACTAGTAAAGCCAATCCCCAATTCAACACTATCATTCGCCTATAATTTAAGTTGGAACCAATGATTTCTAAGCCATAAGCAAACTAAACTCTAATCTTGTCACTTTGTTTTTTTTTCCTGGCACATAATAAGAGGATGTACTTGAGGGGGCATGGGGATTCAAACCCCAGACCTCAACCTACTAAAGAAGGGTAGCAACAGTTTGGCTAAGTCCGAGTTGCTCAATTTAATAATAAATAAAAGGGAGATCTTCAATTTATTTACCTGATTATCTACATGCGGTTGGATGGTATTGAGAGTGCTACGGGAACCAGTTACAAACTCAAGGCAAGGAAGAGGGCTTTTTCTTCTATCCCATATATTGACTACACCATGTGTGTCGGAAGCAATTAACCTACAGCAACCAACCAGCAGGAAAGAAAAGGTTTAGCAATTGAGCACAACTCAGTTAACAAAATGTGACCATACTAACATTGGCAATATTGAAAAGATGACAGCCTTCATATGTTGTATAACCATTTACCAAAAATCCAGGAAAAAAAATGCCAGCACTGAAATTAAAACATTCCATTTACAGATCCCAAAATCATAAAAAAAAAAAATCAAATACTGGGTCAAGAACGTTAAGAGCAGTTACAATAAATAATATATTATCAAGCCGCTAAAATTTGTTTCACAAGGTTATGATGCTTTTATGTTTTTGTTATGATGCTTTCTCAAATATGAAAGGGTCAAATTATATAAATAATATAACTGACTTCAAAAACCAAGCTCAGATTTGTTAAAGATAAGCCTGAAGAATTGCATTAGTTGTCTGCTATTTATTTATTTTTATCATTGGGGGGCAAGGGACTTTTCACGGCCTTTGACCAACCTTGACTCATCAGTTGCTGTAAAAGCTATGGCACGTAGACCCTTATTGACTTCAGAACCAAGAACAGAAAGAGTGCGTCTTGTTCTTAACACCTGGGTTAACAATGAAGAAAATCATCATGATTCACTGAAATAAAGTTATAGACAGATATAGGCAAACTGTAAAAATTCATTGACAGTTGAGTTTTGAAGACAAGAATAATGATTATATAATTTTATCAAGGAACCTATCATATAGATGGAAATTATGAGAACATTTAAACCTATTTGAAGCTCCCTTAGTCACAAACTGGAATACAGGATAAAAAAAGAGCTAAACAGGGCATGGGCGGATCATCAAACATGAGCTATGGAATAGTATTTATCTAATATTGGATCCAATACAAAAATTAAAAAGTTCTCATAAGTACACCAAAAGTAGTCATTGAAGCAAGTGCCAGGAGTGAATAAAAAGTAGAAATGAGATCCCGTAACTGAGAGAAATTCGGAAACAAGAGATTAGTAATCAACTAGCTAAGATTCAAAAAGAAAATCACATTAACTATTGCTGAAAATTAACTCCATTCTCCTTTACTTATCAGACTTAAACTCTAAATATCTAAAATGCAGTCACACACATTTCCCTTCAAGTACTATAAGGACACAACAAAATGGAAACAGCAACAGATCCTGGACAATCACATCAAAAGGGGAATGAACACTAAATATATTTAATAATTTAACAAACTATAACTACGGGCAGGGAGGCACTAAGTAAAGATATATTAAAAAGGGAAATGGTTATCAAAGTTCAAACTTGAGCTGAAAGGAAAGAACCCAACTAATATATTTAAGTATCAACAACAATATAGGCATGAATATACAATTAGTTGATTCACGAAGAAGATTAGCAATTATCACCTCCAATAAAGAGACTTGTCATATTTGGCAAGAAAACCAAAAGAGAAACTTACCTCAACTGGTTTAGAAGAGACATAACCAATATCAAAAATCAGTACTTCATTACTTTTCATAGAAGTGCACGCAACCTAGCAAAGTAAACAAGAACATTATGATGACCGCTAACTTTTGCATATGGGAATTGTAAATTATAATAAAGTAAAAAGGTCTCGTGATCATATACAAATAACTAACTGTATAAAATTTTGTGGATATATAAGTGAACCTCATCTTGGTTAGCGACATTCCATCGAACATCGTCAAGTTGCCGTTGCAAATTGAGGTGCATTAAATGCTTACTTTCATCTTCATGTAAAGCTATTCCGAGGAAATAACAGAAAATACAAGTAAGGTGGACATGTAAGAATTTATCATAGATGAACATAAGTATGAATCCAGATAGAAAATCATTAAAAAAAGGGAATACACAAAGAAAAGAGCAAAACATATTTATACACTTCAAAAGTACATTTTTTAGGGGTGGGTAGCTGAGACGATATACATTTTACTTTGAATACAAGACAGGGAGTTTGAAGAGATTAATCTACTTTTCAGGTCCACCAAGTTTATCATCATCCTTGGTTCAAGTTTAAAACATATGCATGGGGCAACAATGAGGAAGGCCCAGCAGAAATGAGTAATGAATGTAAAACGGGCCATCCAAGAGGGTGATGGGTCAATTTGCTGATTTAAACATCCTGAATCCTGAACAAATTTCAAGATGATAAGACGGTATAATCGAAGAACCAAGAAGATGATTATTCAGGTAGTAAATTTACATCATGGAAAATCGACTCCTAAACCAAATACCCGGATGGACTTATTCTCCACTCTGTCATAACTGTACCATGATGCAGTAATATGCAAACATGTGCACATCAAACCAAGTTTTTGGATATATTGTTGAACAGTTAGCATCTACCTAGGAATACACGCTCCATGTTTAAAGAGGCATGCCAAATAAACAATCTTTGCCAGATGTCTTTTTCCTTAATGCACAAAACAACAGCTTAAATGCGGGAAATTTGTTTACATTTCTTACATAAATGACTAGCACGTACCAAAAATATCAGGACATTGTGACAAAGGCATTTTAATAATTTCAATTTTCTATTCAACAAATGTACACCATTCATGACAGAATGTAGATTAGACATTTGTGGAAGTTAGGGAAATATAAGTGTAAAACAAGTTAATCAACTTACGTGGCAAGGAGCCAGTACCCTGGCAATATAGAGTCTCAAAGTCATGAACAGCTAAGCACCCCGATTTTGTCACAGAAACCAAATATATTCCCTGTAGACATTTATTGCTTAAAATATCAAGGGAAGCTAGGGGGAAGAGAAAGAATGACCAAAGAGCAATAAAAAAGCAGTGAAAAGGGAAAGGAGAGAAAGGAAAATAAAATTAAGAATGACCAAGCTTCTCTCATTAATCTGATTAACACTTTATCACAAAAGTGCCACATAGAACACAAAATTTGAATTCAATTACTTATTTAGTAGTGGTGTGATAGGGCACACGAAAATAACACAAATCTCCTAAAACCACAAACCAAAGTTACAAGCCTTGATCAGTACAAACACTTAAAGGAAGTTACTATTCACAGATATGACATGAACCAATGGACACAGCAATCCACAACTAACAACGATTCTACACGCACCAGGCCCCTAAACTGCACTTTACAGATTGACATTATTTGTAAGCATGTTATAATTCGATCACTTTTGTTTGTCCCCAACTGGACACTCCGATAATGAGAACTTGAATTTTCAAAATGGAGTTCACAAGTTCAAACCCTGAGAGGGGAGGGTGGAATTCATGTGATGGGAGAGAGCTATACTCTCTATCTGTCACTCAAGTGACATGTGCCCAAAAGAAAATGGTCACTGGATATTACCTTGAAATGCTGGGTTCTAATAAACTCCAACTTTTCTCAAAATATGGCATGATAAGTTCTAAACATGTTATTGAACCAAATTTTAAGCAGTATAATCCAGCCCATATTCAACATTACTTCAAGTTCGATTGTAGTCCAAAACATTTCATTCTTAATCATCCAAACCATATATGTATGTGTATGTGTCATTCTTCATATACGAGCTTTACAAGAAATAAGAATAAACCAAACGTCATCAAGAAACAAAACTAGCAGAGCAAATTTATGATCAAAAGGCACTGCAAGACATAATTTTATTATTAGTATTGTGAGGCTTCACCTTGTTGTCAAAGTCCACTGCAGATATTCCTTGCCTGAAAAAATCATAATAAGATATCTTTTGAAATGAAACAAGGAGCATGAATAAAACAATTCTCAGTTCTTAAAATTGCAGAGTTGAATGTTAAAACAAAAGGAGGAATAACGGATTAGATGAATTGAATTCTCAAGAGTATGACTTGTAATAACTACTAATTGTAGAAGAAAAAAGAAAAGGTAAGAAGCACAAACATTCTGAACGGAAGCTGATGACCCAAATTCACAGCATTGTTAACCCGATTCATCTACAGACAGATGTTTAGACGTCATAATCCAGCAAATTAAACAGAGTAATTGAACGGAATAATATACATATCACAAAAAGCAATGAGATACATACATGGGTCTGGCATGGGTTTCCATCAACGTGATAAAAATGAGGAAAAGCAGCAATCTAAATCACCATAAAGCAAAAATCAGTAATTGACCAAATCAACCATAAAAAAAAAGCTTTAAAAAAGTTATAATAAGATTTGAAATACCTCGGAATAAGATTGCATGAGGAGAGGAGATAAGCTGTGGCGATATTTGGGGTGGGATTTTCCGTTCAATTCGAGCTCGCTTCTTCGCCATGGATGCGACCTTTGGAATTTGAAAGAACATTTTGAAATTCAACAGTTACTAAAACTTCAAAGCAGTGGAAAAAGATATTGACAGAAAAATAAGAGAGAGTTCCTTACCTTGGCTTGGGTTTAGGGTTTTCAGAATAGGGTTTGGAAGGAACCAAGTATCTGTCCATCATTTACCAGAGATGAATTAATTGTGAGCAATCGTGGAGATTTGCTATGTAGTTGTTTTTGATAAGCTATGTTCCATTTTCGTTGTTTCCCGCCATTAGGGTTTACCGCATAAAAGGAAAAAGGCTTAAAAAAATGTGTATAATATATTTAATTTTAAGTTTTTAATTTATTTTTTGTTTGTTTAAAAGTATGTGTACAAAATAAAACTATTACTGTAACTTTAAGTATTTTATCGATAAGAGGTATTAAAAATTAAATAATTAATATTTTATATATGTCACTATTTGAATTTAAAAAATATATATAATTTCTAAACTTTAAATCGTCATTGTTTTTATCATTAATTAACATTTTTAACACATTATTTTATTTTCAAATTTACATCTGACTAGCACGGAGTTAATTTCATAAATAAAATAGAAATGTCACCCATAATATTTTGATTTATTATAATTTTTTAATATTTAATTCTCATAAAATTATAATAATATTTTAAGTATTTATTTTCTTATTTAAATCAAAAGAAAGCAAAAGTAAATTTAATGTTATGTAATTTAATCACAAACTTTTTATTTATTCAATAACTTCAATTTAATTCTATTTTAACCCCTATATTAAAAATGAATTAAAAAATCCCTCCTGCGAGAATTGACAAAAAAAATAGAAAATTAAATCTGAAATTAAGAAAGAGAATCGAAAATAAAGACAGACGATAATTAGAAGCCATTCAATCTATCTACCTAATTAGATTTCCCAGATAAAGATTTCATCAGACATTCAATTTTATAGCTAAAACGCTGGAATTGGATACTTAGAGATATATAAAAAGAGAGAAACTAATGTATGTTTAAGCTCTCTCTCCCCTAATCCTCCTAGCAAGCTGAATATCCTTAGGCATAATCGTAACTCTTTTCGCGTGAATAGCGCAGAGGTTGGTGTCTTCGAAGAGTCCGACAAGATAAGCTTCAGCAGCTTCTTGGAGAGCGGCGACGGCGCTGCTTTGGAATCTCAGATCCGTCTTGAAATCTTGAGCGATTTCCCTCACCAGCCTTTGGAATGGAAGCTTCCGGATCAACAGCTCCGTACTCTTCTGGTACTTCCTGATTTCTCTCAACGCCACCGTTCCAGGCCTGAATCGGTGAGGCTTTTTCACTCCACCGGTGGCTGGAGCAGACTTCCTAGCGGCTTTCGTCGCCAACTGCTTGCGCGGCGCCTTGCCTCCCGTTGATTTCCTGGCTGTTTGCTTAGTACGCGCCATTGATTTCTCCGGCTTGGGAAAAAAAAAGCAGAGAATGAAAAGGCTTTTTGACGGAGAGTAGTGCGAGTGGGCATGGATTTGGGGGATATTTATACCGGGAAATTTTAAGAGGAAAAGAAAAGAGAGGGTACGCGCGCGCGGGAACTTCGAAACATTTTGGTTGCTAAATATGGACGGTCCGATTATATTATTACAACTATAAATCGACGGTTCTGAATTGTTGTAAGGGTTTGCGATCCGCGTGGAGTCCGGATGGCCAATAAGACGTGTTTGTGAATGTCGCGTGGATTATGTCCACGTGTATAATAAGTTTCTAACTATGTTGTCTAAACTCTGAACTATAGCTATCTACGTGTTTATCATGTATTGTCAAGACCAAACTGGTAAAAGTTTGTTTTATATACACAGTGAAGCAGAAGATGACGAATCACACCCAGTTGTTCGGAGGTGAAAAGTCATGAAATCTGAAGGAGACCTCTCCGGCAGTGTCTCGCTGTAACCGGCGGTCCGACTGCTCACTTGAGGGTATGCTTCCATTTGGTTCATCAGGTAGCAAAGGCATTATTTGATTGTCGCTAGGTTGGTGGGCTAATCTAACCTCAGGTGGCAATGGTAACGCTGATGGAGAGGGAACCAACTGCCTGACACTGCTAAAACCTCGGGGAGCCAACGATTGATCCCACAACAAGACGTGAATTAGAATTGGCACATTGGCATGCCGGTGTAGTGAGAGCTTTTGACTTAGGGAGACGGTATCGAAGCATCGAACGGCTCCGGTCGACGAAACCATCCATGGAAGAACCTTCTGGTTTGATAATCTTGACACTATCAGCAACCGTGATGCGCTCGATGCTTCTCTGTACAGAGTGCTGAGTCCTGATCTCGTTGAGGGCAGGTTTTCGTCATCATCAATGACAGATGATATGTAGATGAATCCCTGTTATTAAACAGAGAACAATATATAAGCAAATGTTGTCATAGAGACAACCATGGACAATCAGACAACATACCTCTTCTGTGCGGCTAATGGCGAACCCGAGCTTTATGTCATCTTCTTTTAGTTTGATCTCGATCGGAATTTCTTCGGCAAGAGGAGCGTACCATAGACGTACAGCTCGAACGACTCCAAGGTCGACCCCATGGTAGTCCTCAAACCCATATAGACTTGCATTGGCTAGGTTTGATAAATCAGATAATGACCCAGCATTCACAGTAGCCGAGGCAGTTTCCCCAGAGATCTGCTCAAATAAATTACAGAAAAATTAGTTCCAAACACTTGTATCCCAAGGATTAAGGCTTTGGCATGGTACCTTAGTGAGCAAGGATTCAGTCTGGACATTCATGAAAACAATGGGGACCCCAGAGGCCTGAGATGCAGCAAGCCACGCATTTGCTCGAGCAAGGGTATCCTCCAAGACGTTGTATCGAGAGGCCATTCGATCTGAAGCTTTGGGAAGGAGGAGAATAGAAAGAAAGCTGCTTGAGTTGGGAACTGGTAGCACCTCCTGCATCTTCCTCTCCCACGGATATGAGACATATCCATCCTGAAGCCTTGTTCTTTCAAGTTCATTGACCATCCTGGAGTTCCTTGAAGCTGTAAACTCATTGTTCAACATCAAATCAGAAAGTAGGGGGAAAAACTGAAGGAAAAGAATCAAACTTCTATTTTCAACAACTTATGATGAACTTCTATGCAGAGGTACAACAATTAACATGTAAATTTTGTTCTTAATGTAATTATATGATAATGTCTAGAAATAATACATCTAACTCGTTATAATTAAACAAAATACTAGAACGGTTAACATGAACACTCTACTTGTCCCTATTCATATTCAAGAGGATTATCTGGATCTACCAACAGCAAACAATTTTAAGAATTAATATAAAATGATTTTTTATTTAGATATTTAAATATATATATTTATTTTATTAAAAAGAGGTATATTTATATTTTAAGATAAATTTTAAGATTTGAATTTATATAAGATATGATAATATAATCATTAACTACTTGACTAATTAATAAATCTTAATTTATATTTTTTTATACAAGTAAAAGAATACATTTTATGTGTAAATATAAATAAAAAATATTGAAATAAAATAAAAACATAAGGATGCTTAAAGTTTTTTATTTTTATTTTTAAAAATTAATTAAAATTTTAAAATTTTTTCACTCAATTAAACCTTCAAACTAATAATTTAATCAATTAAATCCCTTGATTAATTTTGACCATCATTTTTTATATTTTTTTTTCTTCGGATATTAAGATCACATGGCTCATTACAAGTTTTGTTTTATGGTATTTATAAGTTTTTTAAAAATATATTTTTATATATTTAAAGATTTTTTATAATTAAAATAAAATTTTCTAAAATTATTTAATAACAATATTATAATATAATATATTGAACCAATTGATTTAAAAAATTATTAAATTTACTAATCAATGTTAATCAAAAGAGTGAATTAATAAATTTTTAAATTATAAAAATTTAATTAAGAAAATAAATATCTTACTCGATTTTTCTTTTAAAATTCAAAGATTTATTCTTAGACTAAAATTAATTATTATTACACGTGTCTAATGCAGAATTTGGTACGGAACAGAAACACGGGAGATTCCAGGTCCAGGCAATCAAGGTTGAAAAGTCGAGTGCAAACAAAAAGAAAAGAAATCATTACTCGAGCGAGCAGGCCCACTCGGTGGCGAAATTATAGTCAAAGAGAATTTAACTCACCTTGCAACTCGAAGCACTCGGACTCAGTCCGATCCAAGAACCCGACAGCGTAGTTTGGATCCTCTATCGACCTCAGCATGTATTGCTTTCTCCCGCCAGACTCGGTAGGCACGATACAGGCCTGCAGCTGAGCGAACTCGTCGTTGCCTCGCCTGACGCGGACGAGAATCGAGGTCTCCTTGTTCTTATATGAACTGTGAAGGATCTTCTGGACTCCGCTCTTGCCGCCTTTAAAAGGCGCGTTATGAGTCAATCTTGAGCCGGATCCAATACGAATCTCCTCAACAATATCGCCGGTCTGCAGCATGTCTCCAGCCCATTCGTCGGCCTTCGAGCTCCCTTTTAGACACTCGATCGAGAGTACGTGCGGCGATCTCGTGCTCTCCGATTGCACAGTTCGGTCCATGGGCATTTCTCGGGTCGGACAAAACGCTATATAATCCTTGCAAACACCGTGTAGACAATCAACACATCAAATTCAAGAGAATAGAAAATCAAAGAAAATTATATAAGGCAAATCTGATGAAAAAGGATAGGTTTAAAATCGAAGGATCTATGAATAAATGTAGAATGTCCTGGATCGGCCGAAGGAAGCCAGAGTCAAGGACAGGGACGGACGACGATAATTAAAAGGATAGACAATAATATATATTATTTCGTTGAAAATAAAATTTATTTAATATAATTTTAATAATATTATATTATTGGTATATTGTTAAAAATTTTCAAAATATTTATTATTAAAGATTTAATATTTTTAATACTTATTATATTTGATTCATATTTTTTAAAATGTATTATTAGAAGTTCAATTATTTTTTAATTTTTTGTTATTATGAATATATTTTTAAAATTTATTTTTTTTCAATATTTTTATTAAATATTTTTTCCCTATTTGTTTTGAATAACCAGAATCTCGTGAACGACCATACTAATATACTCACTTTTAAAATATTCTAATATTTCTTTTTATAATATATGCATTAAAATAAACTTATAATATATCCTTTAATAAATGACATAATGATAATTTTAACCCTTAACGTTTATATTTTTTGTCATTTTGGCTCTTATTCTTTTTTGGGGATAAATTTAGCTCTTAACTTATATCTTTTTGACAAATATCTTATTTTTTAACTAGCTTGATGACTGAACCGTTAAAAATCTAACGATGATATATATGGAATATAATTTTAAATGACATGAAATGTAATCTATCAAATACATATATATATATATAGAATATAATTTTATTCCAATATAAAATATAAAACAATTAAAATTCAAATAAAATATTAAAAATTAATTAATTCTGAAATAAAAAATTATTAAACATTCTTAACCCTAACTACGATAGAATCATAATCCCATCTTAAAAAATATAAACACAATTCGAATAAGATTTTAATTTTATCGTAGGGTTAAGAATGTTTAATAATATTATATTTTAGAATTAATTAATTTTTAATATTTTATTTAAATTTTAATTATTTTAGATTTTATATTGGAATAAAATTATATTTCATATATATATATATATATGCATTTGATATGTTACATGTCATGTCACTTAAAATTATATTCCATATATATATATATATATTACCGTTAAATTTTTAATGGTCCAGTCATCAAGCTAGTTAAAAAATAAGATATTTGTCAAAAAGATATAAGTTAAAGGCTAAATTTATCCCAAAAAAATAAGGACCAAAATAACAAAAAATATAAACGTTAAGGGTTAAAATTATATTTATGCTTTAATAAATTTTAGTCATTTTTCAACTGAGTTAATATCTAAATAAAGTGTGACATGACACAATTAGGTGTTTAATAGTAGTAATAATTAAGATTATTAATTACTAATAAATATGATTATTTAATTATTCGTCATTAATCATAACTATATGTTAGTTACTTCAAATCTTCCTTTCTATATCAATATATAAATAGTCTTAATAAGAGAGACTTTTTTACGTTGCAACCACATATTTCTTCAAAGTCAAACAATGGCGGAATGGTCAGAGAATAAGAAAATTACTTTTCGTTTGCTATGAACCCTAGTTTTTACAAAATCTACCATTACTTTTTACAGATTTGTCTCCACAATTTTACCATTAAGATATTTTTTGAGTTTTTTTAACGCGAGACGTCTTAAAATAAAATTAAAAAATATAATTAAAGTTTTTATAAAATTTTAATATCGATTTTTGGTATATATCAAAATTTATATAATTTTTATAAAAAATCAGTATATATTAAAAATTTTATACTTTTAAAAAATTTAATTTTTTTATAAAAATTGATATATACTGAAATTTTTATAATTTTTATAAAAAACGTTATATACTAAAAATCAAAACTAAAATTCTTACGATTAATATGAAAATTTTTATTATATTTTATTTGAGTTTTATTTTAATAAGCCGTAAAACTTCCCTTTCGAACGAGAAATTATTCTATGGACCGGTTCCACCACGTCATCCATGGTCCTTAAGAATAAAAAACAAATTCACGTCATCATTTTTTACACATCATCTGCACACTTATAATTTTAATTTCCAAATCATCTCTCTAAATAAAATATATTAAAATAAAAAAATGATGACGTTGATTTGTTTTTATTCTAAACCCTAAACCTAAACTCTAAATCTAAACCCTAAAACATAATTAAAAAACAAATATATGTCATATTTTTTTTAATTTTAATATATTTTATTTAGAGAGATGATTTAAAAATTAAAATTATGAGTGTGCATGTGTAAAAAATGATGACGTGGATTTGTTTTTTATTCTTAAGGACCATAGATAGCGTGATAAAACAGGTCCATAGAATAATTTCTCCTTTCGAACAATTTTCTTCCTCGTTTCATGTGAATTATTTTCCATTGAAAAATGAAAACCATACAGAAAACAAACTAAAAAACAAGCAGAAATTTTACATAAAAAGTCCTACATTAACTAATAATCATGAACCAACATCACTGTTTACAACTGAATTTGGTCTCCATCACACTTTCCGATGGCCTGGTTTTCAGGGTTTGAATCCCTTGTAACCGCAAGAACACCTTGCACGCTTCTCCGACAGTGTCTGAAAATGACCAGAAAAACATGAGAAAGAAAACAAGATGAATGAATCAAAATGGAAATATAAACAAAGGGTTTTCTGCAGGAAAACAAGTACAATATTGGGTCTGGTTTAGATGTCACTGTAAAAAACATACCTCCACCTCTGTTTGGAGATCTTTGATGTAATCGACAGCCAAATCTAACATGTCGGCAGTGTTTGTTTGCTTCAAACATAGAAAGATGTCAATTTTCCCACCAGGAAAATTCTCAGTTATGAGTATAGAAATCAAGAATTTTGTACCTTATCCATGTTTGGAACAAGGTCTTGAAGCTTCCTCATGCGTTCGCTTATTTTGGTTCTTCTTACCTGAATGGAAATGAAATTAAAGTAAAAATCAAAGGTTGTCGATTTTTGTGTTATGGTTGTATTATTGTTTTTTCGGTTGATGTTATATGCAAAATGAGATTGGAATGGTACCCTCTCAGCAATGCTTCTAGGGTGAGTGGCACACCCTCTCTTGGCACGGATCTTACACGGAATCGAATCCCGATACTGCAAAAGCTTCTCGACGGGGGATGTATCCGGCGGATTCTTCGGTAAACTCAAATGATGTGCCAAAAGTGATGGCGGATGGTTTCCGGTCACCATTGTGTTCTATTATACGGAGAGCCGTTGTTAGTTCGGAATCTTTTCGATTTAAGTAACAAATGGCCAAATGCTACATTGTATTAAATGTGTAGTTGTGTACTACCTGACTTTCATCTCCGTCGAAGTCTAAGCCGGAAAGGGACCGGTCATCTTCGTTCAGTCCTATTACGCCGGATGTGGTATCGGAAACCATCATCAAGTCATCCCAAGACAAAACCGGAAAGCCGGACGAAAAATTGTTATGGAGATTTTGTCTCAATAGTCCAGTGTTTTCGGAGCTCGGTATCGGACTCGATAGCCTCGGAGGCGGCCTGCTTGCCGAAGGAAATGCTGCTTCTTTGTTAATGCTATTAATGCTACCATAATAGCCTGCAACTTCATAAGATTTTGAGTGCCAAACTCATACAATGAAGATCTGTATGTACTGACATGAAACATGTAAAAATGACTTACTGTTTTCAATGTTTATGTTGGAGAATAGCCCTGCAGGGGAGCTTCTATGTCGAATAAGACTCGAATTATAGCCATTTCCCATATTCGTCTGCGCTGGTCGCGGCGTCTCCGCCGAGATCGGAACACCGCAATCCATGGTGGAATCTGGTTGCTGATTTGACAAATGCGGAACAGAGGAATAATTCCCCTGTTGCTGATGAATATCCCCTGTTTGATTATTCATTTTTGTCATAATCAGCGTTTCCGGCTCGGTTTTCACTGTCGCTTCTCTAACCAGTGAGTTCTGGACGGAAATGTTCTCCGTAATATCTCCGACCCCATCACCGGTATCGTCGCCGCTCGATAGAAACCGGGCGATAATTCGTTCTGTTTCGGGACTCGACGGCCGGTTTAGAATCTCTTGACAGAAATCTCTGTCCAAGATGTTCGAAAAATACGAACTGGGTGCAGATTGGTACCTCGTCAACCCAGAGTTCATTTGTTTTTGATTCTGTCGTTGAAGATCTGACTCCATGATTTCCCTTCTCCAGCAGTAGAGAAAGAAAATCTCCAATCAGATCAGAAGTTAGTACCAAGTACCAACTACCAACCTCTCTGTTTGTTTCCCAAGAAAAAAATATTCTGGGAAAACTTCATCAAATTTAACAAAGTGATCACCCAGAAAACTTCAAAGTGGGAATCCCGAGAATTTGGTTGGCCTGAAACTCAAGTTCTATCACAGCTCTGCTATCAGAAACAGTTCCAAAAAACAGAGCACTGAGGTGAAGAAGACAACATTAATCATAGAAAAATAATAATAACAAAAGTGAGGCACTGAGTGAAAAGGATATCCTTGATTTCAACAGCAGAAGATAACAAAAGTTATATTTTGATATATATATATATATTAAAAATTTATATTTTAAATTGTAAATCGAAAATTAAAAGATTTATATAAATTTTAGAATTTAAATAAGTTTATGTATTAAAATTAATAATTTTTTTTTTGTATATTTAACAATACCTAACTAATTCTTAATAGATGTGCATAGGTTATTATGGGATGGTTTTTTTAAAATTTAATTTTTTATATTTATAATGTTATATTTTGAATTTTTGACTTTTTTAAGGGATCTCTAAAGCATTATCTTACTAAATTTAATAATAGGAACTTTATCGAATGTAAATTAAAAGTTGGGTGATCTTATCGAATAAGAATTAAGAGTTGGGTAATCTTATCAAATATGAACTAAAAATTGGGTGACCTTATTAAATACGAATTAAAAGTTGAATGACCTTATCGAATATAAACTAAAAGTTCGGTGACCTTAATGAATATTTTAAAAGTACGATGACCAAAATAAATCTATCTTAAAAATTCAGTGATCATTTATATAATTTATCCTAAAAATAAATATCAAGTTATGAAACTTCAAAATTTATTTTTTTGATTAAAATCAAATGAATACCTTGGATAAATGCAAATTCAAGTTGCGAAATTCCAAAGGGCATAGATTTAGTGAAAGTAGATTCCCACTATGTTGGATGAAATGAAATGATGGACCAACACAAGTCAAAAGGAACAGATTCTCACCCAAAATGTACATGCCACTCAATGCACAAGTTCACAACTTGGGTAACACTCATTTTAGGGAAAAATTTCGTGTTAGGAACTATTTTGTATTCTTTATTTTATCTTCGATATTTATAAATATAATTTCAGAAATTATTCTTCGTCCGATTGTCACTCTTATGTCCAACCATCACCATTGCTAGGTGCCTTACTACTTTCTTTAAATGGCATGTTTTTACTAGAGAAATTTGGCATGTGTTGGAGAGGGGGAAAGGACTTATAAGTTTATAGTAAAAAAGTGAAACATTACTTTTGTTGTGCTCCATGATGTGGACTGTTCCTTGGAGGTCATGTTGGTTGCCAACATTGTGCTGGAATTTAGTTGCTTGGAAAGAGCAGGGAGATTGAGAATTGAGAAGACATATTTTGGGCATCTTGTCCAGCTTGGATCAAGACCCTTTCCTGTCAGCATTGTGTCACTTCCACCTCAATGAGACATTAATAGCTTAGAATGTGAATCCTTTGAGGGATTTGTGCTTTGATTGTTGTACTTGTCAAGAGATCATCTTCTTCCCTTGTATAAACTCATTATCAGAGATTTGATCTTCCGAAAACCGAGTTTAAACTTTCAATATTTTTAGATTTAGAGATGAAAATACTCGGTTAACTACTTTATGGTTGAATGTTGAAATAAATGGTGTAGGATTCATCTCTGAAGCTCTATAATGGTACCATTAGGGCTGTAAATGAGACGAAACAGATCGCGAGCTACTCGAGCTCGACTCGGTCAAAGCTCGGTCAAAACTTGACTCGATTGGACTCGGCTCGAGTTCTTGACGAGCTGAGCCGAGCTACATGATACTCGACTCGAAAAACTCACGAGCTACTCGAAAATATAAATATACTTTAAAACCCTAAAATCTAAACCATAAACATAAGTCTTATACTCTAAATTAACATACTAAAACCTAAAATTAACAAGCTTGAGTTTACACAACTTGTGTATCAAAGTTTTTTCTCCGTTAGGCTTTAAATGAGACCTAAAAGATAAGAGTTATTCAAGTCTAACATAGTCAAAGATCGGGTAATACTTAGTTTGATTAGGCTCGAAAAAAGCTCGAACTCAACTCGAGTTTTAAACAAATCGAGCCGAGCTCAAATTTTTTTGACTCGTTTAAAATTACTCAAGCTCGAACTCGGCTCAAAATCTTAACGAGTCGAGCCGAGCTTAACACTACTTGAGCTCGACTCGGCTCGTTTACAACCCTAGGTACCATAAGGTGGTTCCTCCTTTACCATTTTGCAACAAAGCTGATCGGATGGTATTCGCTTATTCCGCTGTTCATTACAAAGCTGACAGCCTGATCGAATCCAGCTTCGGAGGATGCTGAAGTGCAGCTGAGTTCATGCTAAGACTGAAACTAAGTTGACATCATTAATACTCGAATTCTTGATCTCTAAAAATAATAACGATTCTTTTAATTATTTGAACTATAGGTTCGTGCGTACGCTTACATTAAATAAAATTTTCTGAGAAAATATATATATTTTTCATAATTACAGTAGACGTACATAAACTTTTGAATACCACACGAATATTAAAATAAACTTTTGAGTATAATACATGGATTTTTAATAAATTTTAACCATCTTTCTTTCGAACAACTGTACAGTAAATTCAAAAACTAAATAGAATAATTTACATTTAGAACCTGCGATTTATGCCTTTCATATGATTCCTTTCTACGTAGTTAAAAATTTCCAGAAAGGGTTGAATCGAAGTGGAAGGGACAGGAAGTAAAGATTATGAACATCTCCCTTGAAAATTTTGTGGGAATTGGAAACCAAAGATCCAGTTTTTGAGTGGTTTTTATCTACATTGATCCTCTCGCCGGAGTTAGAACCCAGTGAAAGAAACGATCCGTCGGAGATCATGTGAAGGTGGCGGTAATGATGACGGTTTCTTTAACGACGGAGCCTTCAGTGTATTGAAATATTCATTTATATCTATTTCTTCTGCCGTCACCTTCTCCGTCAAGTCATTCTCGTCTCTCGACGGGATAAACGGCGGTCGGTATACCTCCGCTAACAGGTCCCAGTTGACCCCTTTAAAGAAAGCGTGCTCCTTGATCTCCGACGCGCCTCCGTGATACCCGAGTCTCTTTATGGGATCCTTCTTTAATAACCGTCCGATGAGATCCGTTAGAGCGTTCCGTTCTCCCATGAAATCCGGTTCCTTGGTCAAGATTTTCCGGAATGTTTCTTTCCGGTTTTCGCCTACGAACGGCGCCGTTCCGTAGAGCATTTCGTAGCATAGAATTCCGAGGGACCACCAATCGACGGCGAATTCATGTCCGTGTCCGCGTAATACTTCCGGCGAGACGTATTCCTCTGTGCCCACGAAGGAGTTCGAACGTTCCTCGTTTGATAAGCTCAGCTTCCGTCGATTCAACGGGCTGACTCGTGCCGATTTCGCTTTGTACAAAACTCTTTCAATTTTGATATCGGGTATGACAGGGATGCACCGAATGAAACTATTCCGAAATAACCAGTTCCGGTCATTTTTGTCGTCGGTTAAAGATTCCGATGATCGTTTCTTCTTTAAATTACGTGAAAGGTCAAAATCCGTTAGCATTGCGTGACCCGATTGTTGAATGAGAATGTTCTCCGGCTTGAGGTCCCGGTAAACGACGCCGAGGGAGTGCAAGTGCTCGAGAGCACAGAGAATCTCCGCCACGTAAAACCGGATGACGTCGGGGGAGAAAACCCTGTCGATTTGATGGTACCGAAGGACGTGGAGATCGGAGCCAGGACAATAAGGGATGGCCCAAGCTAGAAACTCGGCGGTATGAAGGTGACCCAAAAGACGAGGTAGAAATGGGTGATGGGATTCGGGGTCGGCGGCGGAAAGCTTCTCCAAGACCGCAATCTCCAAACGTGCACGACGCTCGGCGTCGTGTCTGGATCGTTGAACAACTTTGAGAGCAAACGGCGAACGGGCGGTTGGGTCAGCAACGGTGTCGTGGACAAGAAAGACAGTTCCCATTGCTCCTGTGCCTAGTATTTTAATGGCTTTAAGGTTGTCCAAATTTAACTCCGGTGAAAATGGCGGTGAAGACGAAGGATTATTCTCCATTTCTGGCGAAGAAAACAAAAAGAAACTTTATTTTCTTTTTGCAGGAATTTTTGATATCTTTCCGATCGCTTCAATTCGAATATTTTTTTCACATTATATTTTATTTTTATTTCTAATTTTTAAATTAGATTAATTAGTTGTAAATATATCTGTTTCACAAGTGTAATGAGTTGTTTAAAGTCAAAATTAAGGAAAAAAGGGTTGAAACGACGACACCTTGGATAATTGATCCAACGTATTAACTGAAGTCAATTAACAATATAATCAAATGAAATAACTTTTGTTACAATTTTTTATATAAAATTATTAGATTTTATATTCGAATTAAATAAAATAACTGTTGTTGATACATTGACCAAAATTAAAATTTAAACTATTAAATTAATATATAATTAAAAAATAAAATCAATTCAAATTAACGATTTAGAACAAGTGATTAATTAAAAGAAAATTCTACGACGAACATCGAATACTGTTGAATACCACTAATGTTGAACATTGTTGAACACTATTAAATTAATTAATAAAAATTTTAAATCTCAAGGACTCAGTATGTAATCTCAAGGACTCAGTATGTAATTAATACATTATTTAATGATATATATAAGGAGCGGAAATGAACCACCCGGTATGACCCGTTTCTGCTCTGCCGGATACAATGGCGAAGAAAACAGATGAAGCCATAAAAAAAAGGAGGCTCGCCAACAGCTTTCGATGAAGGAATGGGGTTGACATGGTCAACGTGTAAACTCATAAGGCAAAGGTGGATGTGTTGGCTGGGATAATATTCGGAACTGCCGTTAATGTCTATGATGTGCTCTTTTTACAGGTTGTTGGCGGATTAGGTCTTTCATGGCAAATGTCATTCGGCATTCTAGTTCTTCTCTATTTCTACTCACATTACTTCTTTGCCAATGGAGCTGCTCATATCGGAGCTATGTTTACAGCCTTCTTGACCGTGGCTAGTGCTTTGGGTACACCTGCCAGCCCTCATTCTATCATTCCTCTCCAACCTTATAGGTGGCATTACTCATTATGGCATTGGATCCGCACCTGTTTTCTACGGGGCTGGCTATGTGCCACTAGCCAAATGGTGGGGTTATGGTTTCCTGATATCTGTTGTGAATCTGATTATCTGGCTCGGAGTTGGAGGCATCTGGTGGAAAGCTCTGGGCTTGTGGTAAGGTAAGCAGGTTTCATAAAAGTTTCAAAAACTGAGCTAGAAGATCTCGAAACCTAACTTTGCAGATTACTGTTTCTTCTTCACATCGAAACCGGGTTTCAGAAGTAATCTCTCTTGGTGGGGGTGGAGAAAAAGCAAGACATCTAAACAAAGAAGCAAAACCGGAAGCAAGGACGATCTATAATAAAAAACTTCTCTAAAAACTGGGTGAAAAACTTTTGCCAAGCAGAGCCTTAATAAAAAAATTACCCTCTAAACAAAGATTAATTTCATTATAATCACAAAAATATTAAATTCTCTTATAAATAATTAATAATATTGCATTTAAGTTTTTTAGTTAAAATCTATAATTTTATTTAGTGAAGATTGTAATCACTAATTTTATCCGGTCTAAACTTGTGTTCTAATTTCAATTTTAATTCGAATAAAGGGCTTGTATTCGGTAATCAAAATGCAAAAAAAATAGTACTTGTATTACTTTAATTCTATCAACTTGATAAATAACACACATATAGTTTATTTTTAATCTTTTTATTATTCTTTTATTATTATCTTTACTATTATTATTTTATCTTTTTAGTATTATTATTATTATTATTATTATTATTATTATTTTTATCCTTTTTCTTTATTATTATTGTTTTTATTCTTTTATTACATTATTATTTTTATTATTATTTTTTTTATCTTTCACTTTTTTTATTTTTTTATTTTCTATCATTTTATTTTTATTTTTATTCTTCTTCTTCTTCTTCTTATTATTATTGTTATTATTATTTTTTATTTTATTCTTATTATGTCCGGTTATTATATATATATTAGCATTATCATATTTGATAAACTCAAATTAAAACCCCAAAATAAATAAGCCCCAAAACAGTAAATATTAACAGTCCATAATACAAAATATTTCAAATAATACAGAGCCCAAACAATTAAATAATATACAAGCCCAAATAAATAACAAAGCCCGTATGATTTAAATATATATTCAAGCCCATACATTAAACCCATATTAATAAAAATCAAGCCCAAGACGTAGCCCAAACCCGGATTAACAACAAAAACCCTAACGCCTGTTCATCTTTGCGCAACCGCATCTGAGCCGTTGGATCAAGTCTTTGATCCAACGGTCGAGATTAATGAGACAGAAGCCTCCAGATCCCGCGTGCGCACCACGCGCGCTCAGTCAGCTTCCCCACGCGCGCGTGAAGCACACGCGTCAGACGTTTCAACTCCCATCTGACCGTTCGAATGATCATCCAACCGTTCATCTTCATCTTCCAGCGCCTTTTCATCGCCCGATCGTCGCCGTCCGTTCACCGATTCCGGCCAGTCGTACATGCAAAAAGCAGGGAATGTCAGAATTTGTACATGCAAACAAGAAACAAAAAATTACAGCAATACACAGAGGATAATGGCAACAAACGCGTCAGAGGAGCAGAGTAGTCCGGCCAAAATCAGTACACAGTGAACAACTCCAAACAAAGACAGAGCAATAATAATAACATTTTTCTTTTTCGGATATTTCATGTGATATCTGGCTTTAAAAGCCGACTAAGAGAATGATGTAAGGGTTCAGACTATCGATACAACAAAAGAAAGATTTCAGAGGTAGATTTCTCGTTTTTTAGCGTGCATCGAGTAAAAAAAAAGATTTAGAGGACGTTTTTTACCTTTATTCTCTCCTTAAGACGCCCGTCTCCCCCTTTGATTTCTCCCTTCGCCGGCAATGATCCGAAGGTCTTCGGACCTTCATTCGTGAGCCCAACGCGAGGAGAAGTTAGGTTTCCAGTCGTGTCGTTTCGAGTAAAGGGGAAGGGTTTTGTCTTTGCTTTTGTTTTTTAAATCGAAAAAGAGAAGGTTTTTGTTGTTTTGGTTTTTTTTAAAAAAAAAGGGGAAGAGCTTTCTGGGTCGTTTTGATTTTGCCGACCACCGGGGACGGTGGCCGGATTCTGGAAATTGTAGTGTTTTCTGGGCAGAGAGATGAACATTCATCATTGTTCATCCCTCCCCAGATGAACACACAGAGGATGCAGAGGTTCGGTTTGAGCCAAGGAGGAGGAAAATGAATTGTTTTTTCTTTTTTTGTTTTATATACTCAGGGGCCTTAATAAAATGGTAAATTTACTTCATTTAAATCCCTCCGTCCCCTCGAATTCATCCCTCAGGTCCCTCGACCTTTGTTTCGCATTTCAATTTAGTCACTATTCTGATGATTTGTATTATTTTAAATTTGGTTTTATTTTAAAAGGTCCCTCCGCGTTTTGTTTCTTATTTTTTTAACCCTTCCCCTTGGTCAATTTACTCTCCTAGTCCCTTTTACTTTTTTTTACGTTTAATTTGGCCATTTACAATTTGTTTTTATTTATTTATTTATTTTACATTTATTTTGATTTTATTTTATTATCTTATTTATGTTTTTATTATTCATGCATTTCATATGATTGCCCATTTATTTATTTATCTTACTATAGCATGTATATATTTATGTTACACATTTTTGTTTATGTTTATTTCCTTGTTATTATGCATGTATCTTTCAATATTTCTTTGCATTTTATATTCATATTTAGTTATTGTTTTTTGACACATTAATATTGTATGTTAGTATGCCTTTTTATTTATTTTTGTAAAGGTTATAGTTATGTGTCCCATCCTCTTTATTTAGGGTATCATGAATTATTTACTTGATATTGTGTCTAATATGCTTGCATTATGTTACATTAGGATATATGTTTTGCTTTGTTTTTACTTATTTATGTTTTTGTTTATTATTCATGTGCATGTATTCATCACTTATTTCATTTTGTCACATTATTTGTTTACTAGTAGTTTACGTTTTATTATGTATTTATTCATGTATGTTTTTTTAAATTCTTTTCATAGCATATAGTCTATTAGTAACTCTTTTTATTCCATTATGCTTTCGTCTTGTTCATTATGATGTACTTTTTGGTACCATGCCTAAGTTGTTTGCATTTTACATGTGCTTACATTGCATTCTTTTTTTCTTTTTTTTGATCATGTTGTTACTTTTAATTTAGCACTTTGTTTCTTCTATATCATGTTTTATTCTTTTTGTTCATATTATTGTATTATTGTTCTTTTTGCTACGTTACATCTCACACTCAATGTTAATTAATGAATTTAATTTTTAAACACCTTTATTCGGTCGTAACGGGCCCGCGTTCCAATGCAATGGTCGCGGTGTATGCGTTGCCTTCGAATAGAGACCCGATAAAAATAAAATTGATTCGAACCTTTAAACAAAAAATAATTTAAATGTCACCTTAATTCAAAATTCGAAATTCAAAATCAATTAAGCGGCAATTTATTTTAAAGGTACCAATTTTTTTGGGCGGTTTTTAAACCCTAAACCCGTTTTAACCGTAACCGATTCTCGAACCCAAATCATTTCGAATCTCTGGTTTTTACGGTGTCCGGTCTACCAAAGTGGCCGGGCGACTCTAAAATTTTTAAACATTCCCAACATTTTTTAATCCCTAATTTTTAATAAATTTTCAATTTTTAGGTTTTCTAAGTCTTAATTCCCAAATTTTTGAATCTTAAATTTAAAAGCTCAAATTTTTAGTCTAATTCCTAATTTTCAAACTAGTGACCCCTATTTTTTATTTATGCCTAATATTTAACTTTTTTAAAGAAGGGTCGCTACAAAGATATATCTAAAATTACGATGAAAAGTTAAAAACATTACTCAAATATCGAAATTATAAATAAATTCAAATATTACTAAAAAACAACAATTATGCAGCTATATTTTAACTTTTTAAACTCAAAACTTAAACTAAAATATAATAATCCTATGTAAATTGATCAAATATTTGACAGTTAGTTTTATAGAACATTAACACTGTAACAACATTTTTTGTTTGATTTTCACATAGTAATCCTCTGCAAGAAAAAGTGGGACACTAGGCCACTGCAGAAGATTTTAACTCAAATGGGTGTTACTGTCTTCTTGAATCCGATACTGCCACATGGAAATCCAACTCTGTAGGCATCTTCAAATTTCTGGGACTCTAAGGTCCAAACTTCAAAAGCAATTATAGTACTATTCCCTTATAAGACTTCTATCTCCTTTCTAACCAGAAGAAATGCATCCTTCTAGACTTCCCCAAATACCAAGTCTTTCCTCTCTTTCTTCTCTCTCACACCACCCCATTTAGTTGGTGAAGTTTCTTCTGCCCTTTCTTTCCTGTTTCAAACACTATTTGTTCGAATGTTAACTCAGGTAGGTGGTGAGTTGAATTTGATGAACTCCTTTTGTTTTGTTTTGACCAGTCAGTTTGACACATTCAGATTAATATGGTGTTTCTTCTGTACTTTGGATTAGGTGGAACAATATATGCTTCTTTCTATAATTAAGGGAAATTTCTGATAAGGGTTGTTTAATTTATCATATTGTTTTTTTCCCAGGTGATAGAACCAGTAGGCTAACATGGCTCAGGCATGTCCATCTGGTGTTAAGATGAGATTTCCTGTTTTGATTTTCTTCAAGGATGTCAGGCATGTTTCCCAGATTTTGCTTTGCATGCATGTGTCCTGCAATGATCTTAATGACTTGAAAACTTACTGTTTGATACTCTGGAATTATATGAGCAGACATGTTTTTAAACTCGACGAGCTCGGATCGGAGATAGCACAGATTGCTTTGCCTGCAGCACTGGCTTTGACAGCAGACCCTATTGCTTCTCTTGTTGACACTGCATTCATTGGCCAAATAGGTATGTTCTTTTACAGTTATCTTATGGTTAAAGCTGTTTTTGCGTGGCAAGACTTGGACTAGCTTTATTTGATGATTCATGTAGGTGCTGTGGAACTAGCTGCTGTGGGAGTCTCTATTGCCTTGTTCAATCAAGTTTCGAGAATTGCGATTTTCCCGCTTGTTAGTGTCACAACATCTTTCGTGGCCGAGGAAGATACGATTGGAAGAGTGAGCTCTGAAGCACAAGAAAGTGATTGCTTGGAAACAGGTTCATGTGTAGATACTGAAAGCAATGAGTTAATACCGCGAAAAGGTATGATTGTTCTGATCGGTGTTCGGTTTAATTTAAAAGTTTGAGCATGAGAATCTTATGTGATCCTCTGGTGTTCTGATCTTTTAGAATCTAATGACGGTCCGTGCCGGCTGAAAACACATGGAAGCAGTTTTGATGGTGATAATTTTGAGGCTGAAAGAAGGCATATTCCTTCAGCTTCATCAGCACTGGTTATTGGTGGCATCCTTGGTCTCCTCCAAGCCATATTCCTGATTTCCGGAGCAAAACCTCTGTTGAACTTCATGGGAATCAGTTCAGTAAGTACTCGGATCGAGACACCAACATCAGTCTCTAAAACCTCTATTTTTGTTGGTTTTCATCAATTTAGTGACACCGGATGTGTCGATTTGTGTAGGATTCACCTATGCTAAACCCTGCACATCAGTACTTGACATTAAGGTCACTAGGTGCTCCTGCTGTTCTTCTCTCGTTAGCTATGCAAGGCGTATTTCGAGGATTTAAAGACACTAAAACTCCTTTATATGCCACCGGTATATCCGAACAATAGAGTTTCAGATACCGTTTCGATATTCTTTTTAACACATCTACCGACTATTTCTGAATGGTTCTCTTCCTAAACTCAGTGGCAGGAGATGTAACAAACATCATTTTGGACCCAATATTTATGTTCGTTTTCCGTCTGGGTGTCGGTGGTGCAGCCATTGCTCATGTGATATCTCAGTATGTTACATCCGAATCATCAACCAGAAATCGGTTTATCATGCTAAACATAGACATTTATTGCCTGTTAATGTTTATGATAAATGTCTATGTTTATGGTTGCAGGTACCTTATTGCTGTAATACTCTTGCGGAAGCTAATGAGTCAAGTCGACCTCGTACCACCTAGTTTAAAACATCTACATTTTGGAAGATTTCTAAAGAACGGTAAATTTAATTTCACTTCAATCCAGTCTCAAGCATCAACATTGTTTTCAGTTCATAGAGTTTCTGTACCTCCGAGTCGATCAAATTAACATCCCTTATCGTCTATATGTTCGAATTCAGGTTTCCTATTGTTAATAAGGGTTATAGCAGTTACATTCTGTATCACCCTGTCTGCATCAATGGCTGCCAGATTGGGATCCACATCCATGGCTGCATTTCAAGTATGCTTGCAGGTATGGTTGGCGATTTCTCTTCTAGCAGACGGGTTGTCTGTAGCCGGACAGGTAATAAGGACTGCTTTTGTATCTTAATTTGACTGCATTCTTGCTGCTATTCTGCCGTTTTGGACCGGATAAACTCATTCTTTATCGTAATTTAACTGCTTTCTCATACTTCCAGGCAATACTTGCAAGTTCGTTTGCGAAAAAGAACTACGAGAAGGCGACAGCCACTGCTTCTCGAGTATTGCAGGTGACTTATGTCATAAGTCATATTCATATTACCATAAACATCAAGGGACTTTTCATGATATTCCTCTTAAAGTCTATGTATATATGTGGTGCAGTTAGGATTAGTTCTAGGATTGATACTTGCAGTCATCCTTGGGGGAGGACTTAGTTTCGGAGCGAAATTATTTACAAAAGATGCCGATGTCCTCCGCCTCATTGGTACTGGCATTCCAGTAAGTACTACAACAAATTTCAACCTTCCTACTTCCTAGGTTCTGACCCGAAACATCATCCGAAATCAGGAACTAATGTTGGTTAATTTTCGGTATCTGTTCAGTTTGTTGCAGCAACTCAGCCCATTAATTGTTTAGCATTTGTTTTCGATGGTGTCAACTTCGGAGCATCCGACTTTGCATATTCTGCATTCTCCTTGGCAAGTCTATTTATCATCTCGATTTGATATCCATGAAAAACTTGTCTTAAAGACTCTAATGGAAGCAGATGTTGATTCAGAACAGGTTCTTGTAGCAATTGTCAGCATCATATGTCTATGTATTCTCTCCTCCAGTCATGGATTCATTGGACTCTGGATAGCCCTGACGATATATATGAGTCTTCGAGCGTTCACCGGATTTTGGAGGTAAATTTTCCATGTTACACACACATCCGAGTCCGAGTAACGTACAAAAAACATAAAAGGGAATTCGAACTGAAAATTATATGCTGTATTTGCAGGATAGGCACAGGAACAGGACCTTGGAAGTTTCTCAAGGGTTGAAATATAGAATTATTATATTTTTGAGAATGTATTTCAGTAGCAACCCTACTCTTGGCTCGTGCCATCCCTTGCATGGCACACTCGTCCTCTTGCTCCTGAGCTGCCACTGTACTTGATTCTCAACTTGTTTTTTTAAGACAATATTATTTAAGTTCTGTCATCTGTTTCCTTTTGTAATGGTTGATTATTAATAAAGAAATTAGAAAGAATAGTCTTATAGAATATACAAATTCCATATATTATACTATATATACATCTAATCTGCTATCATTTCACCTTACTAAAGAACAGTTGAAAAGCAGTCTGATATGTGTGCATTAGCCACTTTTCCTACCCAAAACTGGCCTTTACACAGTCACTTCGGCCATGAAATTAACTATATCTCTGAAGGCACTGAAACTATAGCCTCATTCCTCCAGCTTCCTCCTCAATCTCCATGCTTCACTGAAGCCAGCTTCGACCCCTGCATGGTCAAGAAGCTCAACCACAATGCTAGCGAGCGTGACCGGCGGAAGACCTGAGTTAATGAAATTATTTATGATACAACAAACTCTGTTCCAACAACTTAATTCTCTATAGTTAATGAAATGATTCTATTCCATTCTCGAACGAGAGAAACAAACGGTTTATTTTCTTGTCACACAAGCAATATAAATAACTATATAAACAATATTGTAAGACTTATAGCAATAAGCTCTCGTAGCTCAGTTGGTTAGAGCACCCGTTTAGTAAGCGGGAGGTCTTGAGTTCGATTCTCAACGAGAGCAACTTTTTACCTTTCTTAACATTTTTTTGGGATCTTTTGGTAAAAACATCAGCCCACGCGCGGATGCTATTTGGGTAAATATTTTAGCCCAACATCGGTGCGTCTCGTTTCAAAGACTGCGCCCAACTTTTGGAAAATTTTAGGGAAAATTTTCAGATAGTCCTCAAAGTTTTGAAAAAATTCATTTAAATCCTACAATCAATTGAGTCATCCAAACAAGAAATAAAATATAGTATTGGATAATCATTATTTACAGTGGATTCAAAAGAATTTAAGCGGCTATATTATTGTTTATATTATTAATTAATTAATATTCTCGAATAATAATTATATTTAAAATACAAAGTCAATTTAGGTTTACTAATAGGAAAATATTCATGAATATGACATTTCAACTACATATGTACAATCTCAATGATTCTTTTTGGAATATGTAGAAGGAGAAGATGAGTTAAAAATTATTTATTTTTCCTTAATAAAATATTAAATATATAAGATTTAAATAAAGTTGAAACATAATTTAGGTATAAATGAATTGATTCGGTTCTACTTTATAAGTCGGATTGAATTCAAGCCCGAATCAAATTTTGATTGAATTTTGATATAATCAGATTTAAATAATTCACTATATCTTGTCATATTTACGAACTTATATTTACTACTACTATTATTATTATCCAACGATATTTATTCAGTTTAATTTTGATTTTTTTAATATTTATTTATTATTATTCAACAAAAATAATCAACAAATTATTAAATATAATAAGATTTTATTCATGAAAAATCTAATTTTTCACCTATAACAAGTGAAAGCATCAAATATAAGAAAATTTATATATAAAAGAAATCAAAATTTTGAATATATTATCCAGATATAATATAAGTATTCATATCTAATTTAAAAATTTTAGATATTTAATTTAAATTAACGAAAAATAAAAATTAATCAAATATTTAAAATTTTGTTTGAATTAATAAAATTTCAACCCCTAACTCATGTATTGTCCTGTTAGTTTACGGTCCTAAATACAACATTTTAATTTAAAAAATTAACGGTGAAATTTAAAGAGGGTTTCGAATAATGCAATTTCTTACTAAAAATAAAAAATAAAAAAGGAAAATTCGGTTGAAATCGTGTTTAAGTTAAACCTTACCCAAATTTAATTTAAAAAACACACCACTCGAAATCCTCCAATCTTTTCGATTCTCCCTAGATAAAATTTACACTATTCCGCGGGGCTCACCACCGCCACCTCAACCGTCATGCCGAGCGCCACCATCAACAAGCACCGGCCTACCGAGCTCCTCTTGCGGTTGGCCTCGGACGAGCCTGAGCTTAAGGTCAGGGCCCTTCGCGAGCTTAAAAACCAAATAATCGGGAATCCTACCAAGAAGCTTTCCTTCCTCAAGCTCGGTGCCGTACCCGCCGTCGCCGGCATCCTAGCTGATTCAATCGATGAAGTCACCGATAATAACAACTGCAACAGCACTACTAGTAACATTCTGGTCCAGTCAGCCGCGGCTCTCGGTAGCTTTGCTTGTGGCTTCGCCGCCGGAGTTCAAGCAGTGCTTGATGCCGGCGCCTTCTCTAAT
Organism: Abelmoschus esculentus; assembly: GCA_035048815.1. Taxonomy (NCBI): domain Eukaryota; kingdom Viridiplantae; phylum Streptophyta; class Magnoliopsida; order Malvales; family Malvaceae; genus Abelmoschus; species Abelmoschus esculentus. The sequence continues at coordinate 1,637,113 of JAUCBN010000032.1, forward strand.
CTGTTGCGGCTTCTCGCAAATCCTAATGAGAAGGTTGTTTTCTATCTTTTTAATTTTAAATAGTAAAGTTTTGAATGGAAATTGATTCAAAAAATGAGAATATGCGATTTCGAAAATTAGATGTTGTAGCTAGTTTTATTTTGTTTTTCTTTAACTGTTTTTCTCAATCCTTTTTTTTCCAGTCCAAATCCATCTTAAACCATATAGGAAACAAGTTTAATTTTCTTAACCATGGTTTTGGTTGGTCACACATTGGAGTACTCATTAGTCTATTTTATGTTTATTTGTTTATTTTATCTCAAAGGAAATATCAAATATTGGTTCATTCAGAAAATATCCCATAGCTCTAAGATGCTCCCCATTAAGTATTTATTTCTGAAAGCATCACTGCTCCTGAGGTGGTGGGGGATCATTTCTCTCTCTCTCTTTTATATGCCAGATTTGAGACTTTCAAAATGATTTTTTGCCCCTTTTGACCATTTCCAATAATATCTTATGCATGAACATAGAAAGTTAGGACTCTAGTTGTAAGCTTACCTTGATATTTCTATTCATATCTTACTTTATAGTAACTTATATTGCTTTCCTTGCTTCAGGTGGTAGATGCTGGTGCCCGTGCCCTTAGAATGATCTATCAGTCAAAATTGTCCCCTAAGTATGATCTCCTTCAACAGAAAAATATGGATTTCCTTATATCACTAATAAGTAGCAAGAAGGAAAATGTTAGTGGACTTGGTGCAAGCATAATAACTCGCTCTTGTGAGACAAGTTTAGAGCAGAAAGCATTGTTTGATGCTGGTATTCTAAGGAAGTTGAGTGGTCTTCTTGAAGGTGGTTCTTTAAGTCAGAGAGATGCTAGTTTAGAGTCTCTAGCCACAATATTTAGGAATAATCCTGAAGTTATTTCAAAATTTTCTGGACCTGAAATTGGAAGACCTTTAAGTTCTATAATTGATTTAGCAAAGGATAGGTACCCACGAACAAGGTTGCTAGCTTGCATGTGCTTGATTGTTATAGGGAATGCCTCTCCCCATTTTTTACAAGATATAGGGATCAAAACTAAAATAATACATATTTTACTTGAGCTTCTTGATGACCCTGGTCAAGTTGGAGATGAGGCTCCTTTTGCTTTCTCCAGTTTAATTGCACAAAAGGAGGATTTTCAAAAGTTGGCTCTTGAGGCCAATGCTATTGATAAACTACATCATCACTTAAAAAAAGGCTCATTGCATCCCAGACGTTATGAGGGCATTTTGCTTGCACTAGCTGATATATGCTCAAAGTTGGAGAGTTGCAGGTCTAAATTCATCTCATTGCAGGTTGTTTTTTTCTTCAGGAATACATTAACTTGGCACAGTTATTTACTTTCTGTTTCGTGTTTACTTTTTGATTGTCATGTGTTTGGGATATATACACGCTGAATCTGTTTTCATAGGACTATAGGAGATGCTTATAGACATGGGTTAGATGATGGATTTCATTAAATGCTCAAGTATCTAGTAAGAGTAGGCAAACAAAACCTTAGACATGATATTGCTCTGTGGAACATAAACAAAAGATAAACCAAATCTTCCAATGGTCATGCTTACAATGTTTGGCATGATTAAAACAATAGATAGCACCTTGTGATAAAGAATCATATGCATAATTGAGATTTCTTAATCTTGTGATAGACCAAGCCAAGTCAAGACTTGGGGCCACCCAAGTTTTTGGCCTCTAATGGTATCCACATAGTGACAAAATCCCAAGCCTTCTTCAAAGAGGGATCAAGAACAAGTGCTAGCAAGTTTTGTTTTACGAACAAAAGCTAAGATCTCTCAAAAACACTTTGGCATTCAAACTGTTTTGCATTTCCTTGAAATCTGTTTTTGTCACTTAAACGAAGCCAAATCAATCAAATTATAGCCACCTTAAAGACATGTTTTGATGCTAAAATCTTGGTTTTATGAATATTTTAACAAGGAGACACAACCTGAAAATTCTGCACTTATGTTTTTTGTGGAGCCATATACCAGAATCCATCCAAAACAAACCAAAAACATGTTTCAACAACACATTTTGTTGTGCAATCATGACAATCAATTTTAAACATATTCTGGGCTAATTTTAATGGGCTTGTTCTCATAACAAGTACCTTGTGCTATTCCCAAGTATCTGTATATTTCAATTTATGGGATTGATAGCTTACTTTACATGTTAGGGGGGGTGAACATGTACTGTTTTTTTTAGCATTGTCATTCTTCTCACAAGGAAAGATCGGGAATAACTTTAGAACATGATTTTTATGTATATGGATCTCCAATTATAACTCTTAAGTCATGATTTTTGTTTATTATGATGGAAACCCTTTAATAACATATTTTCTAAGTGTTTCAAATTCATTATAGCTAGTGTATCTTTTTCAATCCAAGTGGCTCAAGGGCATACTGCCATACTCTAGAACAACAAAGTCGTTAACATCATTGCTAAAATATTGTTCAGTGGAAACTTTCAGTCATAGAAGATCGTACCTTGGCTATTTTTTCCGCCATCGGTTCTTTATCACTTTTAGGTGATGAAGCTGCTGGTGAGTGGTGACCTGCTCTTAGTATTGAAATAGATTTTCTCCACTTGCATCATGCCTAAAATCAAACAAAAATGCATCACTGATGACTACTCTTTCTTCTTGAAAAACTAAAGGTTCTTTAGTCTTATGTTGCTTGAGTGAACTTAATAATCTCGGTTATTGGATCAGTTGGCACTACTTTTCTGGGAACAACAAAAAAATCTAAGTTCCAAAACAGTAGTTAACTGTTGCTATTTGACAACGTATATATCCTAGAAATCATGGATTTCTTCTTGAGGTGTCTATGGTGACCCAGAAGTAGATCTCACCTCACAATCAGATAAATTTATGATTACTTTTTCTATTTTATGGTTATTCTATACTGGTCAGTGTAAAGTTATAAATTAGATTTCAAAACTTTCACGTCACTATCAAATCTTATTGAAGACTCTAATTTGTGTGAATATTCAACTACATTGAAGTTTCTGATATTTCCTCATAATATAGGCGTTGAATTTGGTAGCCGATGCGCTAACTGATCAGAATGCTGGTGTTCGCACTGCAGCTTGTGTCTGTTTGAAAAGTGTCACTCGATCAATCAAGGTTTGTGATGGCGATAAGCCGATAGCAATTGTGCAGTATTTTGTTTAACTTCTATATGCAGATATAGCTGATGCAATGCCAATACAGAATTTGAGTGCAGGTTATTTTATGAATGAAATTATTGTGATTCCATTGGTGCAGTGTTTTGTCGACCCTTCGACTTCTGTCCAGGTAATAAGTTGTTAAAGTGGCATTATAATTGGTAGATAATATCTATATTCATTGTACAACTGTATTGTGTCATATTACATGCTAATCCACTTTGTTCCACCAGATCTCATAGCTTATGGATGTGGACGTTAATGTCCACTAAATCTTTTTGTTTCCAGGTTGCTTCACTTGGCGCCGTTAGCAACATAATGGTTGATTTTACAACTCGTAAGTCTGTTTTTGTTCAATGTGGAGGGATGAAACAGCTGGTTCTGTTAGCACAGTCTATGGAATCAGCTGTCAGGTCAAATGCTCTGTGGGCTTTGAAGAATTTTGTATTCCAAGCAGACAACAGGTTGAAAGAATCTGTTTTCTCAGAGCTCACTGCATCGTTGTTATCAAGCCTTATCTGTGGTATGGGATTTATAATTCTTTATTTGCTTTCATGCGTATGTGTTAACATAATTTCAAATTAAGTTACTGCTCAGTATACATTTACATTGCAGATCCAGAGCCTTCTGTACAAGAGCAAGCTTTGGCCTTTGTTCGTAATCTAGTTGATGGATGTATAAACTTGATTGAGCTCGTGTTTGCTGAAGATGGACTTATATTAGGGGCCATCGGAAGACAGTTACAGTGTGCTTCAAAAGAAGAAATAGGGATACAGGTATTCAAAACAATGAGGTAGAATGCAGTTACTATTTAGCATTCTATATTCTAATTGTTTAAGATTTAAAATTGCTTTGAAATTGGATTGAAGGTCTCACATTTTATCCCCCAAAAGAACAAAAAAAATGGCCATGTTTTCATTCATTTGTCTTTGCAGCCAAGAGAGATTTCTCTATTTAGAACATAAGATATTAGTACAGATCTAACTATGCCCTTTTTATTTGATTAGTCCACTTATATTCTACAATATATTTAAGCAAACATTTTATTTTGGGAATATAATTGTGATGCTTTTTGCACAAAATTTTTAACTTCCATCCATGTTTTGAATGAGGATGCCATATCTAATTGTTTTGCATCCTTGACCAGTTGGAAGTTCTCTTAGTGTCTCTCAAGATTTACAACCTTCAATTTTTCCCTTTTAATCAAATTATTTATGCTATAATGATTTTTTGAAATTCATGGAGAAGTTGCCATTCAAGGAGATACATATCTTATATAAATTCACTATATATGTTAGTTTTCTTGGACTTGTTTTTGTCTATTGAAGTATGAAGCATGTGCACGTAAATAAGTTGATTACATCCGTGATTAGTTGTATATAATTCAAGGCAACAGCCATTAAATTCTTTTCGCTAGTATCTTTCAATGATAATAACAAGAATAATATATGATAACACCGTGATTTTATATCGTGTTAATTGTAATTTTCTCTTCTTTTTTAGCTTTTCTGAACTCTTTGCGCTGTAGGGTATGTATGCACTGTGCAATATGGCGAGTGGGAATGAGTTTCACAAGGAAGCAGTAATCCAACAACTCTTTACACAAATGGGTGACAAGAATCAGTCTTTTGTGATTAAGTTTTTGCAGAGTAATGATAGCCAGCTACGCGTAGCCACTGCCTGGACAATAGTGAATCTTACTTGTCCATCGAGTCCTGGTGCACCTGGCCGGCTTGAAAAACTGCGCAATGCTGGGATAATTTCTCAGATAAAGAATATGGTTAACGATCCATGTGTTGATGTTAAGGTCCTTAACATTTTATCTTGCAAATATATTTTTTCTTCGCTCGACTTTTTCTGGTTAACCTAATAGAAGTATCTATGGTACAGCTCCGTGTGAGAACAGTGCTAGGGCAATCTATGGCTTTCAGGGACAATTAAGTGTGTCCATGTTATTTTGAAGCAGTTCGTTATTTTGGTCTTTGCCACTTTTCTTCTGTAAGATATTTTCAAGGCTTCTTCCTGTGGCTTGTAAAAAAATGGTGAGTTCTTGGTTTAATTTTTTGTTGCTTTGATTGAAAATGATCATTGAACTGGATTTACGAATGGACAAAGTTCCCACAAGGAACAAACTTAACAAAATTTTCATATTGTTTTGAAATCGAATATATCTCTGGGTACTCATTATAATTGGATTTACAAAAGAAACCATTCACTTATTTCCTGTTTGCAATGCTTCCTTTTGCAGGCACAGCACATTGCACTCCAGTTACTGCTTTTTTCTCAGTTGAAGCAGTGTGGGAGCTGTTATCGGTCAGTTTTACATTAAATAGGCATTTTAGGGATACATACATTTTGGGTTGATATTTCTGTATGTATCAGTTGAGCATTGTACATGTACTAGTGTACCATGAGAAGTTGTAGATATATAATATTTCATGTCAAATTACTGTATCTCTTTCATGAAGAAAGCTTTGTTGTTTATCTAATTCTACCGCAAAAGTATATTCCCTTTGGCTAAACTGTCACACACACTTGAAATTTGAAGTCTCTTTTTTCTTTTGGGGATAATTCACTCTTGGAAGTTTTTTTTTTTTGTTCTTCTTTTAATGCATCTTTATTGTTAAAAACATGGTCGTGTATATGCAGTATCTGATCTGGAATAGTCGATAATATAACTGTCCAATAGCTTCTTCTGTAATGTAGTCCTTTTCTCCATTACATCAAAAATGAAAAGTTTTGTTGTATTCCTAAAAGGATATTGAAAACCTTAGCCATGTTTCAGAGTTGTTTGCTATAATTGTCGAGGTTTGAACAGGATCAAGACCAATATCAAGTGTGTTACAACAATAAGATACAACTATGATGGATCTTTTGTTTAGAAAACAACTGATCTGCCATGACCATATCATCATCAATTCCAACTATGGGGACAGAAGCAACTTTGGGCCAATCTCCCCCTTTCTTATTCTGCAACCCTTGCTTCAACAACGGACAGTCCTCGATTCTTAAAACAGAGAGGATTCAGGCAGCTCCGGACCGGACATAGATTGAAACTGAGGGCATCTACGAATTTCGAGCTTTTTAAGAAATGTTAGGCATTGGAGTGATTTGGTGTTGAGCGAGTTGGGAACTTCATCGATGTAAAGAAATGCAAGGGTTGAAGGCAGGAAACCTTCCTCCGGAAAGAATCAACACCTTCACATTGTCCCCGGATACAGAAGTGTTCAAGAGAGCTGAGCTGCTGCAAATTCCAGTGCATGAGGTTTGCAGTTAGCTTTTCACCAAAGGAGACTGCGAACGAGTTCAACTTCGAAGGCAAACCACCTTTAGGAAATGACTTGAGTTCTGGACAGTTGCATATCTTCAATGTGTTGAGTGACGGAAGAAGGGAGTGCATATTTTCTGGCAGTGATTTTAGCTCCGTACTGTCGGAAACTTCAAGGTCCGTGAGATTAGGAGCATGCAGTCCGCCTGCAGGAAATGACCCAAACTTTGGGCATAAACTGATTCTTAGGGAGCTGAGAGCCGGAAGAACTTGATTAGGCCCCTCTGAAACTGAAAGAGAAATCAGATTACATCCTCGTATCTGGAGGTGATTAAGTTTGGAGAATGATTGTAACTGAAAGGACGTTAGAGAATAGCAGCTAAATGATATCTGCAATGTTTGCAAGGAGCCATAACTTGACCACATAGGCAATTCTAGTCTCTTGCACCTCGTGATATCAAGTCTTTTCAAAGCGGGCAACGTAGCATCTTGAAGCGACGACAGATACGGGCAATCAGAGATTTTCAGTTCTTCTAAACGAAGGCAATGCATTATCTCTGAAGGTAGAGATTCGAGTGTGGAGCATCCTCGGATTGTAAACTTGCGCAGCCTAGGCACAATATGTTTCACAGACACCTTATCTGAATATCCCAAATGCAATTCATAGATGGTTGGAGCTTGTGGAAGTGAAACCGTGAGTTGTTGACAATCAATGATCATTAATTTTCTCAATGATGGAAGGTAGTCCGGCAGTGCTCCACTCAGCTTGGTACATTTCCGTATATGAAGCTCAGACACGGAAAATGTCCTTCCTCAGCATTTTGTTCAAAGAAAGACCATTCCTTCCACTCAAACATCCTCTCAAACCATAAAATTTCAAGACACCCAAAGGGCTTGACTGTAGATAATCCGTTTCTGTGGAACTCAACTCCGACTGTCTCAACCTGATCAAATCCGATGATGTAGAGCTCTTTGAGTGATGGTAGTTGCCCAACTGCTGGTAAGAAGCAGCAGTATTTACACTGGCTAAGCCGCAAAGAGACCATATTTGAGAATGAACAATCCCCTAACCAATCAGGAAACTTTATGCCCCCGTAGGATTCAATGGACAGCTTTTCCAAGTTCGTATGAGGTCGAAGCATGCTCAGTACATCTCTTTCAGTTGAGGTATCAAGAGTGTGACCACTCCATTTCAATATCAACTCGGAAAGGTACTCTGTCTTTAAATTTTGCCTCTAGAGCATCTCTTGGATTGACAACATTTTGAAGATTGAAAATAGTTAGACTACCTCTAAGTTGCTGAAGCTCCCCCAATTCTGAAATGTTAGGTCCTCTGTGGTTCCCCAAAATAAATGCAGATAGTGTTTGTAGATTTGCCAATTTGCTCATCTGTAGTGGCATCTCTTTGAGTTCTACTGTCCTGCTAATATCAAGGTGAGATTCTCTATCTCAAAATCACAATCCTTGGGGAATATGGCACAATATGCAAAGCATCTCTTTAGATGTGAGGGCAGATAATGGTAGCTTAAGAGTAAAGCAGGAACAATGTTGTCGTCGTCATTCGATAGATCCCACAGATTGCTCTCTAACACATTACGCCATTCGTTGACATCCCTTTTGGATCGAAGGAGACCTCCGACTGTTTTGGCTGCTAAAGGTAAGCCATGGCATTTTTTCACAATTTCTTTACCTATGGCTTCCAGGTTGTGTACTTCCACACTGGAATTTGTGCTACCAAATGCATGATTTACAAATAATAACCAGCATTGTTCATCTGCCAATTGCTGCAGATGATAAGAAGGAACAGTGCGCATGATCGACGCAACGCTCTTGTTTCGTGTTGTGACAATGATCTTGCTTCCTTGAGCTGCATGGGTTAAGGGTCTCTTCAAGGCCTCCCAATGGACATAATTTGCATTCCACACATCGTCCAACACCAGTAGAAATTTCTTATCCATCAAACATTCAGTCAGCTTAACTTGAAGCAAATTGAGTTCCCCAACCTCACAACTCAAACAAGTAATTCCCTCGAGAATCGCTTTCGTCACTCGAAGAACATCAAAGTTCTCCGAAACACAAACCCATATCTTGAGATCAAACTTGAACACATCCTCCATTCTGTTGTCATTGTAGACAATCTGAGCAAGGGTAGTTTTCCCAGTCCCACCCATACCAACAATAGCAACCACCCCAATCCCATCCCTACTCGAATCATCGGTGTGCAACAACTTCATTACAGCTTCTTTATCATCATCTCTCCCAAACACACCGGAGTCATCCACCAAGGAAGTGGCCGGTAATTTTCTCAAACACTTTTCTCCAAACCCTTCTCTCAAAGAAAGAACATTTTTCTGTCTTTCCAGATACTCAACTCTCTCCAATATCTCTAGCAGCTTAGATTCAGTTCTCTTATGAAATGGGTTTAGGGAAGTGAAAAAACTTCGTACCTTGGTTGTGCTGGTTCGGTATTCGGCTTCGAGTTTGCATCGCAAAGCTTCGGTCGAGACTTCATCCAGGAGGTCCTCGGCATCATAAACAGCATCTTTCAGCTCGTTAAGCCACTTCTTTACATTGTGGTTCACGATTTGCTTGCCTTCTGCGTCGTCCAGCACGACGTTGATCGACAGTAATGTGGCTTCCAGCTTTTTGAAAAGTGGGCGGTTCAGTTTCTCTCCCCTGATGAAGTCGACGACTTCCGGACAAGCCATCCTATCGAACAGGACTTGAAGAAAAGCAGAAAGGAAAGCTCCACCCACCAGTTCATCGGCCATTCTGTTGAAGAATTGTATGAGGAAACAAGCGATTTGAGTTGCAGAGAGGAGATCTGGAGATTTTTTCTCCTTATAAAACAAGTGTTTTAAGTCGGCAATGGCGGCCAAATGTTTATGGCAAACCGACGATTGAATTTAGAAAACAGGTGTGTGCAGTACACATAGTTAGCCTTTTGACTTTGTAGCTGGCAAACCCAAGCTAGGATACTCTAATTAAATTAAGGGAAAGTACAAATAATTGATATTTTTGAGTGTTTTTAACTTTTTTTTACTTTAGTCACAAAAATTGAAAATTTTTCATTATAATTATTAATTTACTTTTATTACGATCAGTGGAAACCGTTAGAAAATATTATATGTATTTTTTAAAAAAGTATTAATTTTGTTTCAATGAATGCAACGATCATTAGTCAATCTCAACGGTATGAAAGATCAGTTTTGTTATAAAATTAATATAATTTAGTTTTAAGCTGATCGTTAACCTGTATATCTTAATCAAAATTAAAAATTAAAACTTTTTTTAATATATCATGATTGACCATCATATTTACTTAAAATTAAATTTAATAATCTTTCATCTAAACAAAATTTTTCACTATGAATTCATTATTTTTTAATCTTGGTGGCTTTTTTAAAATAAGAAAACCAAAATTTTTTAAAAGAAAAAGATTTCAATTAATAATTATAAAAAACGATTTCATCAACCAATTTTTAAAATTAAATCTAGCACCCAAACTTCTTCAGGTGCATCTAGCAATGGCATTATATGCAGATCAACCTTTTGTCACTGAATCTGACTGGTGGTTAGGCTTGTCAAATGAGGTTTTCTTTGTTATCTTCACCATATATCGAACTCGTTGAAGATACACGAGAAGCTTAAGATAGAGGTGTAGTTGTTTGTGATAGGTTATCTTTGTAGTCAGAACATGTGCAGGAGATATGTATAGGTTTTCAGAAGCAAGAGACGGGAATATTATAAGGCAATAGCTAGTGAAGTGGCTGATGCTCATGGCGGTTCACCTTGCAGAAATTCCCCAAGGGCCAAATCCTGTGATGAGGCAAAGGAATCTTCTGAACATACAGGGATATTGAGATTGAGGGGTTGCCATTTTCTGCTGGAAAAGATGATATAATGGAGTTCTTCAACCAGATTTTACCATCATGAAATTGAAATACTCCATTGAATGTGATCAAGTATGTTGAGAAACTCAAGGGTGAAGACTGTAGTAAGTTAAGACCATGATTATTCAACTCTAAAACCATGTGCCGGGCGTTTGCCCTGCAGTCTGTCGAGGGAACAAGGGGGAAAGGAAAAGCATATTTTCCCCAGGCTTTTCAAAGGGACGAGATTTGTGAACAATTACACTGCTAGGTTTCTAAACAACAGTGATAGCTGAGCAGGCATGGGTGTTAATTTACAGGTCAAATAATGGAAATATACTGGATTTATTTTAGATTCGAGTTATTTTAAATAATAAACTAAAATATAAGGCACAAGTTTCATAGTCGGTTAAGTTATTCATCTTTATTTTATCATATGCTCGTATATGGTACGTTTTAAACCCAGGAACACCCTCTTTTTAGGGCAGTGGTCACCCTGCTCAAAATTTCCCCCACTTAAATATTACACCCAACACTTGTCCATAACTTGAGTTTCATGTTCCATAACTTGTCCTTGTAATTTGATTTCCCTTTGTCTTTTATTAGAGTGTAACAATTCGTCTCCAAAATGTTTGAAGGATTTTCTCTCTCTCTATCCTTCAAACTACTCCATTTTTGTTGTGTTGTTTACTTCTTTTAGTATATTTTGTCATCTTTCTAAAGTTTTAGCTTCTAAAGGGATTATTTACTTAGCTTTTTCTCCTGATTACTGTCCAGTCAAACTTAGTAGCTTAGATTTAAAGGACTCACTAGGCTTAACCGTTTAAGGAACACTGAGATTGACAGATTCTTCTCCAGATTTAGTATTCAAGTTTCTTTCTTTATAATTCTCTTTCAATGTCACCCACCAGCAGAAGAAGACCAGGCAAAACGACCAAGACACGAAGAATTCATTACAAAAGGAAGGTTGCAAAGTCTGGTGGTGCTGTTCAAAATGCATCAGTGTTGGAAGAGTTGCCTTCCAATTCTTCCACCATAAGTTCAGACAATCTTTCTAAGATCAATGGTTTCGATATCGAAGAAGTTGATGGTATATCTACTGCTGCTACTGCTACTACTACTATTACAAGTCCATGTTCCACCCCGAAAGCTCGGCGGTTTCGGATACCGGAGACAGATACATGCCCTCCGGCACCGAAGAAACAAAGGGTTCTCTCCAATTACTCATTACAGAGAACACCTATTGCTTTCTTTTCTCCTCCAGATTTAGAGCTCTTCTTCTTCTTTGCACATAGGGATATCTCAGTCTGATCAATAGTATTTTGCTTACTTTTTTGGGTAAATTTTGTTGGGTTTTCAAACTTGTAGGGTATGCTAATCACTAAGTTTAGCTTTAATTTCTTCTTCTATATAGGTTTTCTTTTTCTTTCAAATGTATTGATTTGCTGAGTTTTGGAAGAATGCAATATTGTAATATGTGTGTCATTTGATGGTTTTCGAGTGTGATTTTTTGTTTGTTTAATCAACTTTAGAAAGGGAAAGAATGTATACTTCTTCCTCCATCATGCAAATTCTTGATTATCTCTAGTTTTCAGGGTGAATAAAATTTGATTGGACTCAAAAAATTAAATAATTCGATTCAACTCGAAGTATTTTATTTTACTCGTTTTAACTCGATTTAAAATTTCATAAACTCGACTAAAAAAAATTCCAAATAAAGTTTGTGTTGTAAAATAAAATTTCTAATAACTAAAAACTTTTAGTAATTAGTAATTAGAGAGTTTATTTTCAAGTTAGAGACAAGTTCTTTAGTTTTTTTAATGATGTATATTGATATATAAAAATATAAAGAAATATTATAGCATATAAAAAATATGAATATATATATAGTTTATCTTATATGATTAGAGAAAATCGTTTAAATTGAATCAACTTGAAAACTCAACTCGATTTTTTTAAACTCAAATCGAATAAAAAAAAATCAAACAAAATTTAAGTTATAAAATATGTCTTGTCAACTCGAATAACTCAATTTTTTTTACTTAACTTAACTCGATTCAATCGAACGTTGATCTCTATAAACCAATAATCTTATTATTTTGTTGATTTGATTTGTGTGGCATCTTATAATGCATGTACAAGGCAACGAGGTTTTAGTGACTACCACTTTGATAAAATATTTTTTTGCTTTTTTTTTTCTATGCCTTTTGTTGGACACCTTAAACACACAATTACATGGAAATTATATTAGTGGGAAAAGGGTGCAAATCGTTTGTCCCTTTTTTATACCTTTATTTATATTTCCACTTTAAATTAGAGAATTTAGGGTTTAGAGTTTTAGTTTAGGAGTTTTAGTTAAGATTTAGAAAATTAAGGTAGGATGTATTTTTTTAGTATAGGGTTTAGGATATAAAAAATAAGGGTTAAGGTTTAAAATTTCATTTTTAGTAAATTTTTAAATAAGACATAAAAAAATCACACAAAAAAGATAAAAGATTTTTGTTCGGAGAAAAGCTAAATTGACCAGAGACTTGATTAATGGTTAATTGTTGAAACTTGAGCCCCCACGCAAACCCTTCGATTGGAGAAATTATATCATGGGTCAGTCCCACCACGTTATCCATGGGACCGACCAATGATAATCATCCACCTCATTATTTTTTAATTTTTAAAATGAAGATTCACTTGGAAAAAAATATGACATGGAAAAATTGATGAAGTGGGTAGTTATCATTGGTCGGTCTCATAGACACGTGGTGGGATGTACCCATGATATAATTTTTTCTTTGGTTGTGATCTAAATTAATAGGAAAAAAATTTCCACAAGAGATGTTTCTCCACATTTTATTCTTTAGGAATGATGATCCTTGAAACAGGTGAATAAGAACTTAAATAATATGGTAAATATTTTTTTTAACTTTAACAATGGATTAAATGCTTAATCTTTGTTATAAACATAAACAATTTTAAAATTTATAATCAATATTTATTCTATATAAAAATTAACATAATATAAATAGTAATCGTTAACTTGTTTCAATAGATAACTTGAGAATCAGAAAAACAAAAATATAACAAAATTCTCCTAGAAAGCCATCGAAAAATAAAAGTTTGAAGTAGAAGAGGATTAAGTAATGAACCCTTTTTTCTCAATTAATTGCGACTAGGGATGATAATAGGGCGAGTTAGGGTTTCGGCCATCTCAACTTAAAAATAAGTTATCATACTCGAATATGCACATCTCAAAAATTTACTGCCCCTGTAAGAATTCAAACTTAACCTCGACCTGCCTTGAAAATTAAAGGTTATATATAAACCAAATCAAATTTGATCTATAAAATAAAATAATGTATATTATATAAAATACATAATTTAATATATATCCGGACAGATTGAGAATTTTTTTTTCTTAAATCCAAACCCACCCACCCCACATTTTTTATTTTAACGCCCATCCAAAATCTAAAATATTTATTAAAACATATAATTGAATTGAATCAAATAAAATCAAGTCGAATACAAGAATATTTTTTCCATCCTACTTGCAGAGTGTGAACAAGGAAAAGAGTGTTTGGATTACATAAAGTAACATGAGTCTGTATTCTTACATGGTCCTGTACCTGTAAGCTAGAGATGATGGTGTCAGATTGGTCGTGTCTGCCTGTCTGAGCTTCACCCCAACATGGCTAAGAGAATCCAAGGAGCAGACTCGTGCGGGGTTTTATCATTTGTTACGCCGGAGAATCTACAGATACTTTCATGTGATTTAAATAACTTTCTCAATTGGGCTCCTTTCAAGTACTTGGAAGAATATGGTTTGGAAATCACTTTTATTTTTTTATGGTAAAGAAGCGTGCACGTTTATGCCTCGTTAAAAAACTTCCCTAAACCTAAATGAAAGAAAAAGAGTGCACAAATGTGTACTTACAAGATCAGCGTCACAAACAGCTACAAGAAAATAAGACATTAATCAGGGACCAAATCAGCCTGGACTAGCTGAATAACCTCATTAGATGGTGTATTATAAATACACAATCTAATCGGTTTACCTCTTATCATCCTAGCAAGACAATCTACAACCATGTTTAGTTGTCGACTCACCCGCCTCAGTTTGTACCTTCCATCGTCTATCAAGTAAATCATACATGTCCATCGTCTATCAAGCAAATCGTCTATCAAGCAAATTGTGATAAAAGTATATTATTTATTATCAAATTTTAAACGAGAGTAAAGGGTGTTTTTATATTTTTTTATTGATAATTTAATTTTATATTTTTAATTATTTTTTTAGTAATTTGTAGTCCACGTTCATGCATGTCCATCGGATTCATTTCAATCCCTTTCCCTTTGAGAAATCAACCCTGTTGACATGGCATGCTATGATCCATTGTTGGTGGGTTATGGCTTATGCCCACATACATGTCCATGGACATAACATCTCACAAGCCACATCCAACGTACAGACATGAGAACATGATTTGTTTTCGATCATTCTGAACTGGTCCTGGTACGTGTGAAGTGAATAATTAAAGAGAGAGAAAGATAATTAAGGGAACCTCGGAAGGAGGATTCTTTTAATATTTTTCCAGATAATTAATTAAGGATTATTATTTTAGACAGTGGATTTTTTTAATTTTTAAGGTTAGTTTAGAAATTAAAATTTAGAAATCGTTAGAGTTTAAAATTTATAATTTTTCATTAAAATTAGGGTTTAGGTTTATGTTTTAAGGTGATACGGTTAAAAATTTAGATTTTAATTAATAAATTTTAAATTTTAATCCTAAACCCTAAAATTTTATATACACTCTCTAAATTCAAAATTAATATATTTAAATATTTAAAGTCTAAATCTTAATTGAGATCTCTAAATCTAAAAATTAATACGCTAGTTGTACATTTATGCACAAAATAATTACCATTAATTAACTTCACTGCCTATGACTTGTGTGAAAAAATTTCCATCCCAATGATGAGTTTATGTTAATTATCTAAAGTTCAAGACTCTGTAGTTTAATCTCATCAGCTTTGCTATACCTTTTTTTTCTAGAATCCGAGGTTGCCCAATCCTTGCACAAACAAATTACTAAAGTTCCAATCCATTATTATTTTATCTATTATTTTTAATATATATCCTAATTATTATTATACGTGTATAATTCATTATAGATTATGTGAATTGTATTTATAAATAATAATTAAATTTATATTAAATAACAATAAAAAAATAACTGTTGATAAAAAAATTTAAAGATCAAACTAATTTATACTTTTTCTTGGGTGTTAATACTTGTATCGTATCATAGGGTTCGATAAAAAAAATTTAAGATCGAATCAAAGCATTTAAGACTCAGAATCTGAAAGTACAATTTATGACCAATTATTTTATTTTTCAATGAGAATATTCGTTTTAAAAAAAGTTAATTAATATTATCGGCGATGGATATTTTTAGCTCGAAAAAAAAAAATGAATCCATGTTTTCCATGCAAATGTCACTGTCATTCTACGTAAAAGAAAGATCAAAAGGCTACAAGCTCATCTTCTTTATTCTTTTTCTTTCTGCAATGAAGACAGAATTTCTTTATCTTGGACAACATATAGATTATAATCTTAGCATACATCCATAGCTATTCATTTTCTTTTTATTTTCTCCATGTGTGAAGTGAAGGATATAGGTTAGAAAGTACTGTGTGGACCGACGACTTGGAAAAGGATAAAAGGGAGTATATACGTATCTCTAGACATTAAAGCAAACACTGACATTATAGTCACACCATCTTCTTTTCTTGATTCGAAACCGGTTGGTCTAATGGGATGAAACATTAGATCTCTTTAAAAAGATTACGGGTTCGAATAATGATCTTATAAATGGAGAAATATGGGTTAGAAGGGTAATATCATATTACGTCTTTGTAAAACCTGATTTGAATTAGTCGACCGATAAGTCGAATACACGTGGTTAAACTAAAAAGTTTTCAAGGATCAGCAATTGGAAAAAGCTCTGTCAACCCACACACCAGGTTCCTTTTCAGTAGGATGCAGCAATTGATGAATGGTGCCTCTTCTGTTCTTTTGCAGTTTCAATTATTGAATCGATTTGGATGAGTTTGGTTGCACCGAAAATGAAAAGGTTCTTTTGATTTTTCTGACCATCCAAACAGATTCTTCTGGAAAAAACATGTGCCTGCTTTTGTCCAACTTTGCTTAGACCATTGCATCCAAAGCAAAGCAGGCCAATACAATGATGGCTTCACAAATGAAACTTGTCAGTCATTCCTGGAAGTAGATGAAGATATGGATAAACATTTTACCAAGTGGTTAACGCAAAATAAATATTTTCATGGATGTATATTATAACTTCCAGCTGCTCTACTGTTTGTGATGTGAACCTATCCTTTTAAAACATAGGGATGCACTGTTTTTTTTTTTTCTGTTGATATTACACTCCCGTTTTTCGACAAAATCCGATGTAAGGCAGCACTATAATCCATCTAATGAGCTTGAAATGATCTACCCCACAGTATTGTCAATGTTGTGATGTTGATCTGTTTCCTCAAGACTTCCGGTTTCATCAGCAGAGAATACAGTCTCTGATGTCTCCTTGCTTTCCGTTGAATTGCCATTGCTTTCGGTTGCATTAACCACTGTTTGTTTCTCCATCATCCCGGATAGAGCCAGGCTTGGAGACCATTCGAGAACGTCGTCGATTATGTTTGACATCCGTTTCTGGTACCTGCAGGAGTGATAAAAATTTCAGATGTGTTGAGACAAATGATTCCAAGAAGAAAAAACCTAGAAATGTAAAAAGATTATAGAGTGAAGATGGCTATCACAACCAATGATATACACCCTATGGATGATGATGATAAAATTTCAGTAAAATCAAGCAAATATATTTTAAGAATTTTCACAAATTATAACGGCCTTTTACAGCAATATAATTAGTGAACTGTTGTGAGAAACAGAAATGAAAATTCTTATGTAACTATTTAAAATAAGAGCAGATTCGGGACTGACCTTGCTCTAGCAGCCTCATCCGGAGCATGATGCTTCAGCAACAATATTACCAACACAGCTACTACTGCATAGAAAAGTCTTGCTGTCCATTTCGGCCGTGCTTCTTCATCCTTTTGGGGCCAAAAACGGAATAATTCTCGCAACGTTGCTTCCTCAGCAAGGATGTTCGGGAAAAACCAAACACGTTTTCCAAGAATGATCCATGCAGCACCAAATATAACAGCTCTCACTGCATATTTTAGAATCGATGAAAATAGTAAGAAGGCAAAAAAACAAAAGAAGTGATTGGCAACTGGTATAAAGCAAACTAAATACAGAAACTGGTAATTTAAACTATATCTTAAATTAGCTACGTAAACATAGATGTTTCCTCCCCGTGCATTGTGTTAGTTTGAATTTTGCTATTGTTTCCAAAAAAAAAACGTAGTTATATCATATGATACTGTATGAGAGAGGAGAGAACAAAGAAATTTTTCTACCAATTCTTTATATTATCAGTGTGTAAGAAAGATGTTTATTGGCAAGCCAGACATCATCATCAACAAACAAAGCCCTAAACAGATAATAAAAGGTCTGATGAAACCAATGGCAGAATCCTGCTCAATAGGTGTGGAATTGTGCTGAGATCATTCCATTTTCTAGTAGCCAACAACCAACAGCAAAATCAAACTAAGTACTACATGCTTCAGCCGAAATTATACAACTATGTTTCTTCTTCACACAAAAAGGATCCAATATACTAAAGAAGAAAGAAACAAAAAAAACTTACATAAAAGGACGGTGAGAATAAGTAGAAGAATTCCCGCACATGAGTAGAGTATTAGTAATTTGCATCGATGTGGATATACTGGAAACAAGCAAATGGCAAGTGTCAATACAGGCCAGAAAAATGAGAGAAGTGTTTCCCATAACGGCCGCCGTGTCACAAATGTCCATGCAAAAAAGGCATCATTTTCAGAGAAGGCTTGCTCCTGCAAAAAGATTCAAAATATGGATAAATCCGCATAGACAAGGCATTAGTTTCCAAAAGACATTTGATTCTGCAAAAGAATCACACTACGGATGCAACAGAGAAAACATAAGACATATAACCATAGCCAACTGCACGAACAAATTAAAAGTTATTTCAAATGGCAAAGTTAGAATACTAAAATGCAAATATATCAGAACTTCATTTCATCTGAGAGCATCCTTCATTGGAAAAGCTGTTTATTTATTTATTTTTTGCTTTGGTTACAGATTATGGAAGGCATATTTTTTTGTAATAATTAAAATAAATTATGATGACCTATAAAAGAATAATGCAAATTTGTAAAAAATATTACAAATCAAGAGATTAATGAGAGAAAGAAAGGCAGTCAAGCAGCAAAGGCAATGAAATTGGGACAAAGGAGGCAGACAAAAGAGTTTTAAAACGAGCTTTGTAGACAAGCAAATTATAGGGGAAGGATATAAATATAACACAGTATTATGCCACAGGAAAGAATCAAAGAACACATAAAACAAAAGTCATCATCTTAAAGATAATTAACCTCGGCTCATAGGAGGCTTTAGGTTGACAAATGACTCAATAAGATGGAAAAATCACTGGGAGGCTAGGACATCACACAAAATATCATTTAATAAAGGTACAAACAGGTGACATCATTGGGTAGGCCACGTGTATAAGTCTATGCCTAAGCTATTCACAGATAGTAAACATAGATTCTAGAGAATTATCCTTTAAAATTATAATATAAAGAAAAAGGAAAAAAACATTGATCCGGTGCATCATAGGGACGAGATGTATAGGTTGCATTTAGCAAATGTGGAAATATAACTCTCTGCACAACAAGATAAACATGCACGCGCGCACACACAAACACTACGTAAGTGAAAACAGTTAATGATTTATCAAATATTTTAATATTAAACGAGTAAAAACCTCACAGGGAAAATTTCTAAATGTGCAGGCCAGGTAGACAACTTTTTCTTCCCAGGACGAACAGTTTTCACTACACGGTCACACCGCACCAAAAGGTTTTTTTGCAACAAACTGTTAGCAATATCTTCAGTTTCCAGATTTCTATCCGACTCCAGTATATCTTTAAGCTCAGGATGTTTTTTCATAAAGCTTACAAAATCCTTCCCTCTGAAATATTCAACACGAGTTTCCTGCAAGATAGCCCATCTGGACTCCAAATCTTTATGGTCCCTCACTTTCTCAGCAAACAGCTGAAGCACATCCTTCTTTGCAGCTTGTTTCTGGTTAGAATAGAAATGATACATAAATAATATAACAAAAATGTAAATAAAACTCACGAACGACCATCAAACACATCAAAACAGATCAAGCCAAAAAGCAAAAACCACAAATCCCAACAGAAAATGTTATTCAATGTTTTTAAAGCATTAATGAGTTAAAATGTAGTTTCATTTTAGCATGGGGCATGGAAGCAACATTTTCTGAATCATTGGGCCAACTAATACGAAAGCAAGTCAACATAATTTCTGCAATTTCTTTCATTTAACTACTACTTAAGTTCTATTGAAAGTTGAATTTTTTTGGGGGTGGGGAGGATTCAGGCCCCAAGATGTAACAATCTAGGACGATGTAACCCTTCCAAATGTGACGAATAATTCAGACATCGGAATCTGGTATCCACATCTGAGAATCTATAACTTATTTTCGTTATTTGTAAAGATAATTAAACAGAACATTCCAAAAAGAATAAAAAAGAAAATCTGCAATGCATCAATTCAATCAAGCTGGTTCCAACAGTTAACACGAATGCTATTAGCAATTCAAATGAAATTAGATATTTTCCCTTGATCATTGTAGTATTTATACTAAATTCATACCATAAAAAATAGGGATCAAATCCAAATGAAACGTAAAACAATAGAAAAACCCTAGATCACAGATTGATGAAGGGGAAGAGGCGGACCCTAGGAGGAGCGATCGAACTCTGATCTCTGGTTCCGTTTTGTACGGCTGCCGAAGATCTTCGTGCTTTCTTCTTCTCTGCTGCTCCTGATTTCTTCATTTAGTTTCTCCTTTCTCTTGTCTGTGCTCTCCTAGTAATTGTTGATTCAGTCAGTTTTATATTCATTTTCTTTTCTGTTTCTTCTTTCACACCTGAGCCATGTCCGTGTTATATTATGGTCAGTCTTACCATGTTATCCATGGATCAATCAATAAAAATTATCCACCTCATTATTTTTTAATTTTTTAAGTAAAGATTCACTTGAAAAAAAATTATAACATAAAAAAATTGATTAAATAGACAGTTTTTATTGATTGATCCCATGGACAAGTGGTGGGACTGACCTATGAATATATATTTTTTTGATTTCTCCTCTAGAAAAATATTTTTTAGACTAAAATGTTAAAATTTTTATTTAGATAATCTATTATTAATATTTTATTTTAAAAATATATTAAAATTATCAAAAATTCTTAAATTAATCTCTAAAATTTTAAATTATTAAGTTTAAAATATTAATTTCGTTCATGTATAAAAGCTTAATAGAACATGAAACTCTGATATCAGACATGTCGTTATTGAGGTGAATAATTTAAAGATATTACGTTTAATTAAAAGTGTTATCGGAATAAATAATTCGTTTATTATTTTATTAAAGACCGCTTCTAAAAAATTGAGTGATAAATTATTTTTGTATATGTTTTGAGAAAAAAAAATCAATACGACAAAAATAACAAAATACTCCCACCGCCCCCATGAAAAACATTTAATATTAGTTTTATTTTAGTTATTTTTTTATTTTAATTCATAATTACTTAAAATTTATTATTGATAAAAATATAAAAAAATATATATTTTAAAAAATATATTATTTTTTTAAAAAATATATCTTATAAAAATCAATTATTTAAAATATTTAATATAAATAGGGTTAAACTTTAAAAATTTTATTTTAAAAAATTAAGGTAGAAAAATAATTTTAACCCTTAATGTTTATAGTTTTTATCGTTTGACCCTTATTCTTTTTTGGATAAATTTAGCCTTAACCAATATTTTTTTGACAAATAACTTATTTTTTTAACTATCATGATAACTGAACCGTTAAAATCTAACAATGATGACATGTCATATGCATATAATAATGTATTTTAAATAACATGACATCTAACCTATCAAATATATATATATAATATAATTTTATTCTAATATAAAATATAAAACAATTAAAATTCAAATAAAATATTAAAAAATTAATTATTTCTAAAATAAAATACTATTAAATATTCTCAACCCTAACTACGATAAAATCAAAATTCTACCTTAAAAAATTAATTAATTTCGAACTATGTTCATATATATTTTTTAAGATAGGACTTTGATTCTATCGTAGTTAGGGTTGAAATGTTTAATAGCCTTTAATTTTAGAATCAATTAATTTTTAATATTTTATTTAAATTTTAATTATTTTATATTTTATATTGTAATAAAATTATATTTCATATATATAAATATATATTTGATAGGTTAAATGTCATGTCATTTAAAATATATTATCGTATGCATATGACATGTCATCATCGTTAAATTTTTAACGGCCCTTGGTAGTTAAAAAATAAGTTATTTATCAAAAAAATATAGGTTAAGAGTTAAATTTATCCAAAAAAAAATAAAAACCCAAATGATAAAAATTATAAACGTTAAGGGTTAAAATTATTTTTATACTAAAAATTAATAATCAGCATCTAAAATGAGAAAGAGGTAATAATAAAAATTTAGAGAATCATTTATTTTTTAATTCTCTAACTAAAGTTTTATCAATTTTTCATAACAATCGTAATCGATAATTTTTTGATTTAATAAATTTTTTACCAAAAAATAAAGGATAAATTTTTTTTTTATTTATCAATTTTTTTTTATCATGTCATACACTTTGTAAACAAATAAACTAATGTTTCAAGTATATTTAAATTAAAATAGAGATCAATTAGTGTTCCAAAGATGTATATTTCACAAAGATACCACACCTTAAACACATACCAGCACACAAAAAGTCCAACCAACCAACCAAAGATTCCAGCCTTTGACCTAAACAAGGTTCTTAGGTTTGGACCAGTCTCAGATGTTGCACTATAAAAGTACCTAATCCATTCAGAAAACATTATAAGTGGATTTAAAGGTTCAAAACTCCAATCCAGCCTGCAAATTCCAACCAGAATCTGGTAAGTCGTTCTTTTTAAAACAAGCATTATTGTTGTTTAATTTGGACCAAAAAGA
This sequence comes from Abelmoschus esculentus, assembly GCA_035048815.1. Lineage (NCBI taxonomy): Eukaryota > Viridiplantae > Streptophyta > Magnoliopsida > Malvales > Malvaceae > Abelmoschus > Abelmoschus esculentus. Next base: position 1,659,697 of record JAUCBN010000032.1, read on the forward strand.
AATACTTGTTTTGAATTAGGTGGTGGTTTTTCTTTCTCTAAGCAAAAGATTTACACTTGAACTAACGAACAAGGAGAAAACCAGAATTAGGAACAGAAGACAGAAAGGACTTTGAAAGATTTTTATTTGGAGAAAAGATGAAGAGAGAGAAAGTCTTTGAAAGATTAGAGCTTTGACTCTGAATCTCTCTCTTCCACATTATCTATTTTAGCAGAATTGAATCTCCTTCCTCATATTTCACAAAAAATATAGAAAACCCTTTTTCATTTCCCTTAATACTGAAAGGAGTTTAGTTTTTTTTATTAAACTTCTGGGTTTTCTTCAGACTTCTCAGTGCCCAAAACTGTAAGGAAAAGGTGGGTTTTTTATCCTAAAACAAATTGATTGTCTTTGTTTAAGGTGGTCCATTTTTAGACAGATTTTCTGGGATTTTTTCCCTTGTTGGTACGTGGAAAATATTGTTTTCCTGGGTTTGTTTGATTGTTTCTGTGTATAAAATATATTTCAAAGCTCAAATCTTCCAACTTTTTAGTTTTATTTTTGCTGATAAAAGTTCCCTTTTTTTCCCTTCGAGATTACCTGATGTTGTGGATCTAAGATATTTACTTTGGCTATGTCTATGGTTACCTTGTAAGATATTTAACTGGTTACCTTGTTTCATCTATTTGGATAACGGGATTTTTCAGGAAAATTCTAGAAAAAACTTAGAGCTGTTGCTTGTTTTGGATTTCTTCTTCTTTTTGATCCATGGGAAATTGCTGTGCTGTTCCCGGTGCTACTGTTGAGAATAAGAAGAAGGGGCAAAAAAAGAGCAAAGCCAACCCATTTTACGGAGATGAATATGCTGTCAACAATGAATCTGCTACCACCTTCAAGCTGAGGGTTTTAAAGGAATCAACTGGTCAAGATATTTCAGCTCAATATGATCTGGGGCGCGAGCTGGGGCGTGGAGAATTCGGGGTAACATATCTCTGTACCGATGTGAACTCTGATGAGAAATATGCTTGTAAATCGATATCGAAGAAGAAACTGAGGACTGCAGTGGATATTGAGGATGTGAGGAGGGAGGTAGAGATCATGAAGCATTTGCCTAAGCATCCTAATATTGTGACATTGAAGGATACTTATGAGGATGATGATGCTGTTCACATTGTTATGGAACTGTGTGAGGGAGGAGAGTTGTTTGATAGGATTGTTGCAAGGGGGCACTACACGGAACGAGCCGCTGCTGGTGTTATGAGGACGATCGTCGAAGTTGTTCAGGTTGAGCTCTTAATGCATTGGTGTATAGTCTTACATTTCATGTTTATGGTCTTACATGAGGTCCATACTCCCATATAGTTTATTTGTCATATGTTCGTTAGAAACTAGTTTAAGCCTTTTAGTATTACAGGAGCCCTAGATCTATTTTTTTCCCCCCGGTTTAGTTTCTAATTATAATTTCAGAGATAAATGAACTTTTTTATTGATTTGAACCTCTTTGAAACGAAACGATGAATTCGATGCACTTAACTAGGTTGGTTTGATTTATAATCCACCTTTTTGATGCTATCTTCTGCACTTCATAACTGGTTTGGTAGACTTGATTCTGTCATTTGATATAAAAGCTACATCTGTTGACCATTATCAATTGCTTTGTCTTCTCTCTATCTGGATGATAATGCTTTCATTTCGGGTGAAAATAAAATAACCGTATTAAAAAATATGTTGCAGATGTGCCATAAACACGGAGTCATGCATCGTGATCTCAAGCCTGAAAATTTTCTGTTTGCAAATAAGAAGGAAACTTCCCCATTGAAGGCGATTGATTTTGGGTTGTCGGTCTTCTTTAAACCTGGTATTGCATATCAACTAGATGAACTTTATAAGTTTTTTCTCCTTCCATCTTTGATAGAACTGATTTTTTAGTGTTGTTGTAATCTCTCCTTTTATATTATGCTCAAGTAGCTTGAGTTTTCCTCAAGAATGCTCTTTCTTAACAGGTGAGCGATTCAATGAGATCGTGGGAAGTCCATATTACATGGCTCCCGAGGTTCTTAAACGAAATTATGGCCCAGAGGTCGATGTCTGGAGTGCTGGAGTTATCCTCTATATTTTACTTTGTGGTGTGCCACCATTCTGGGCAGGTTGGTTTTTCATTTGCCTACACTTTCTCTATCTACTCCCATGCTTTCAGAAAAACAAATATAGAAACTTTTCTGGTGTGTGCATGCAGAGACCGAGCAGGGGGTAGCACAGGCAATTATTCGCTCTGTTATCGACTTTAAGAGGGATCCATGGCCTAAAGTTTCAGACAGTGCAAAGGACCTTGTAAAGAAAATGCTTAATCCTGACCCAAAGCTACGTCTTACAGCACAGGAAGTACTTGGTAACCATCTTTACATCTTACACGCCTTATGTATGTTGATATATATTTTCTATGTATAAAAAATCATTCAAACTACCGTATGCAGCACATCCATGGATACTAAATGCTAAAAAAGCGCCCAATGTTTCATTGGGGGAGACTGTCAAAGCTCGGCTCAAACAATTTTCTGTAATGAACAAGCTGAAGAAGAGAGCTCTAAGGGTAATAAATCGAAGAACTCTTGTAGATCATCTACTTTTACGTTCCGAGATGCAAATTTTTTGGGGCTACATGTTAACCTTCTCGATATTGGCTACATACACCAGAGTTACTGTAATTTAAATATTTCGATTTGCCAGGTGATTGCTGAGCATTTGTCGGTGGAGGAAGCTGCTGGCATAAAAGAGGCTTTTGATGTTATGGACACTGGAAAACGAGGCAAAATAAACTTTGAGGAGCTTCGGACGGGGTTGCAAAAGCTTGGCCAACAGATTCCTGATGCAGATTTGCAGATCCTAGTGGAAGCTGTAAGATTATCTGACCCCCAAAATTTTATATCCAATTCCTCCTGATCTAAGAGCTAAAAATTATGACTAATGCAACTGATATCTGTGTGGTTGGGGGGGGGGGGGATTGAAAGTAGGGTTCATTATGCTCTACTTTTCTGCTTGATTCTTCTCCTTGTAGGAGACACATCTCGGACGAACTCTATATTTTGCTCCATTTTCTTGCTTAAACTTATTTTACAGAGTTTGACTATGTTATGTCCTATACCTAATGTTTCATATTTCGAACTTCGAATGTCATCATGGAATAAATGCAACCTGCTTTTAACAGGCTGATATCGATGGTGATGGAACTCTGAATTATGGAGAATTTGTAGCAGTTTCAGTTCACCTCAGGAAAATGACCAATGACGAGCACTTGCATAAAGCTTTTGCCTTCTTTGATCTAAATAAAAGTGGTTTCTTAGAGAGAGAAGACCTGCAAGATTCCTTAAATGATGAAGTTGATACTAGTGAGGAAGTTATTGATGCCATTATGCAAGATGTTGACACCGACAAGGTGACATTTTTTTACTTGGTTATAGTGGATTCGATTTGAACTTCTCAAAGCTTTATCTTGACATTTTTGCCACCGGCGGCTGATGCATCATCTTATCGATGCTTATCATGTTTGTGTCTGTATTGCATCTTATCCATTGCTTTAAACCACTACTTATGTTGACTCACACGCGAATCCCGTGTCCTCTGTTTCGTGCCTGGTTTCAAGTGTAGACGTGTGGTTCATCTCAAACCAACTGGTTCCGAAATCTGTCTGTTTGATTGGAAGTTAAAGCCTTTTCTTTTACATTGCAGGACGGGCGCATAAGTTACGAGGAGTTTGTTGCAATGATGAAAGCCGGTACTGATTGGAGGAAAGCATCCAGACAATATTCACGTGAAAGATTCAACAGTCTAAGCTTGAAGTTGATGAGAGATGGTTCGTTGCAATTAGCTAATGGAGTACAAGTCTAACAAAGACGAATCGATAAAGAACACACAGAAAAAGTTAAGTACCATTGCTATGAATTAAAAGAAGAAGACAATTTCCTTGATCACTGTTTGATTGATACTGTCAATTTCTTTAGTTTTTCCTATTTGTTTTCGAGTGGAACATTCGAGGTAGATTGATATCCATGCGTTATTATTAGTACGTCTAATAGATAACCCGAGTTCGGAACCTTTGTGATGAAGTAGTTGGTAAAGAAGATAGAGGGAAATCTGAAATATGATCCACCATCTCTGTTTGTGGCTGTAAATATGTCATTTTCTTTAAGAAAAGAAAAGTCTTACTATTCAATTACTTTCTTCATGTGCTGTCTGTTGAAAGATGCAACAACTTTAAGCTTTGTAGGTGATTCCCATTTCCCAGTTTTACTTTTCCAATGTTCAAGGTTCCTTGTATCTAAAGAAACAGACATGGTAACAATGAAGGAAATGAGACTGGTATTTGCAAATTTCTCGAAAGAAAGACTCGGATTTAACCAGTGATTATTGAGTCGAGCTCGAACAGCTTGAGCTATCGAACCAACCGAATTCAGATTTTAAAACATGCTTGAAAACTTCTGTGCTACATTTGACCGTTTCACAGGTCCTTTGGTCATGGTTGAGGCTGCTTCAATAAAAGTAATTCTCTAATCTCTCCGATCTCCAACGAAATTAGACCATAAAATAATAGATAATTTTCATCACGTGACTTTATATTTGATCGAGTCAAGGTTTGAGTCACGAGTTTCGGGTGAACTCAACTTATCTTTGCAGATAAAATATTATATTTAAGTTTTATTTAAAATATTTTAAATAATATGTAAGGTATTATATTAATAAAGTTCAAATTATGAAATACTTTTTTTCAAACCGCATAATTACATTATATGTATCATTGTTGAATAACCTAATTATATTTATTTAGGTTATAATTTAAGGTTTAATCATATAAATTATAAGCTTAAAATTTAGAGTTTAAAATTTACGGATAAATTAAAAATTTTAATTTTAAATTTTATAATTTAAATACAAAGGGAACTGTAAATTTCTATACATGACCTATTTATTAATATATAACCCTACTAAATATATCATAATATAAAGGTTATATTTTGACAAATAAATTATATAAGAAATTAACACTTATATTCTTTAAAATCTAAATCTTAATCATACCACTTTAAATCTTAAATCCTAAATATAAATTCTTAACCCCAACCTACATCCACAAACTCTAAATTTGATAAATTTATATAATAAAATTCTCCCATATAAGTTTATAATTCATTTAAGGGGCCAAGTTCAATGTTAATCCCTTAGGATTTGTCCTTATTCGTATGAGTAAAGATGAACACGGATCGGGTCGAATCGGATTTTAGATCCACCCAAACCCGACCGAACACAAATACCATAAACCTAGTTCTGACTCGAAAATAAATACCCTAAACCAAACTCCAACCCAACCTATAAAAAATTTAGAGATTAAATTATAAAAAATCTAAGGAATTAATTATAAAAAATATAATTTTAAAGACTAAATTATAAATAAAAAATTAATTAAAAAGTTAATTTTAAAGACCTAATTATAAAAAATATATAGATAAAAGACCTTTATTATAAATATCCCTAAAAAATTATAAAAAATTTACATATTTAGTTCTAGATCGAGTTAGATATTTTACACCCTAAACCCGAACCTTACTTGACACCACTTTAAAATATCACCCAACCCATCCCGATTTTTTCATCAAAAAAATCAATCTAATCGGGCCGAGTCGGATCCCAATCGGGCAGGGTAAAATGCCCATCCCTACGTATGACACTGCCTTCCCTCGAAATAGACAATATCTTACAAAATATAGTTCAAGTGGATAGGGTACGAGGAATGGTTAATAAGCCTTTTAACATTAGGCCAATTCATAAAAATGAGACTTAGCTTAGTATAATGAATTGTAAAATCATGTTTCATACTGTGACGAGTCTTGAACTTTGATCGATAATCAGATGGAAAATTCTACGACAACACACTAATGTTGAACATTGTTGAATACTATTAAATTAATTAATAAAAATTTTAAATCTCAAGGACTAATTATGTAATTAATAAAAGTAATAAACTCAGCAAATAATTAATAATTGTATGAATAGTCCTTTAGATTTTAATTTTTTATAAATTAATTTAATAATGTTCAACGGTGTTCGACATTAACAATGTTCAGCGGTGTTCGACGCCTGTTGTAGACTCATCCTAATCAGATGAAAAGCAACATTCATTAAAATCATTTATGATAAAGGAAAAACCCTAAGATGCATAGTATATATAATTTGCAGTTCTTAAGCAAAGAATAAACATATTGGTATGAACTGACATTTTTGATTGCATGCCCACATATTACCATAAGTTTTGAAGAAAACACAGATTAATTAAAACAGAACTTAATGTTGCTGAACAAGTGATAAATTTCATATGACAAAAACAAAGAAGCAAAGTAAACATAGCCATAGGCAATGTCTTAACAGGCAAAAAGAACTTACTACCCTAGGCATGGAAGCAGTCTTAATGATAGAACTCAGCATCATCACGCATCCACCCTCTCTGCTTCTTCAAGCACAAGAGTCTTCACCGGCTTTCCCAATAGATCGGAATACTCCTGGAAAGGAGATCGTGTGAAACGAGTCTCTTTCCAGAAGTCAGGGGTCAAGAAACCATATGTTTTTAAAAGACACTCAAAGGTGGCCTGAAATTACATATTTGAATCAGATCATAAAGCAAATTAACATCTATCTACAACAAAAGCATACTTATTTCATGATAATCAAATACAAATTCGGTCGAGAATAGGACACGTTGCAATCTGTAAACATACAAACTTATACACATACTTCCACCAACAAAATATTTGATGTCAAAATAGTACAGAAAACACCAAATATAAATGTGCACCATCAACAATTAAGCACAATAACTCCAAGCACAAAAACATGTAGGGAATCCAAGACATCAAACAATACTAGCACTTACTAGGAGAGCATTTGCTAACAAGACACTCTACTATTTGATTCCAAACCATGAGCTAAGAAGAGAACAATAAATACCATCAACTCAGTTCCAGTAAAACTATGGACAGGTATAAGTATAATCGATGAGGATGTAAGTCTTACAAATAGAGACATGTATAAATACATCAATTACAGATACATCAATTGGTGATGGTAATGGTAAAACCATCAACAATCCAGATAACAATACATTTTCCAGCATAATAAGATGAATGGCCTGTGCTTCCAATAGATCAGTATAAAGATGTTAGAAAGAACTAGAAACCCATAAAAAATCATCCTTTGAAATCAATATTAAATAGCAAGAACCAACATTTTCTGAAAAATGTATTCTTTTAAATAGAAGACAATACCTTCACAAAGTTGCCAAGAGTCTTAGTAGAACCCCGGGAAGAAGTAAAAACGTCTTCAATCCCAGCAAACTGAAGCACCTTTTTGGGGACACGAGCAGCCACAATCCCAGCACCTCTCGGCGCCGGCACCATCCTAACAGTGACGGAACCACATTTCCCTGTAACTTTGCACGGCACGGTGTGAGGCTTTCCGATCTTATTCCCCCAATAACCTCTCCTTACTGGAATAACAGACAATTTCGCCAATATTATCGCGCCTCTTATAGCCGTTGCAACTTCTTTGCTGCACTTGACTCCCAATCCGACGTGTCCATTTCCGTCGCCGACTACGACGAAGGCCTTGAAACGGGTACGTTGCCCGGCACGGGTTTGTTTCTGGACCGGAGTGATCTTCATGACCTCGTCTTTCAATGAAGGACCGACGAGCTGGTCGATGATTTGGTACTCTTTGATGGGGAGAGAATGAAGGTAGATTTGCTCAAGGGACGTGATTTTCCCGGTTTTGACCAAACGTCCGAGCTTTGTAACGGGCACCCATTTCTCTTCTTCCTCTCTGCGGCCACGGCGCCTTCCTCTCGGACCACGATCGGATCTTCCTCCGAAGCCACGCCTGAAAGCGCCACGCTCTCCTCCACCTCTTTCTGCCATTTCTGTTTGGACGTGATTACAAGAGCAAGTGTTTTCTTGTAGAGAAGTCCGATTGAAGCGCGAAACAAGAGCGGCGATACTGAAGATTTTATATGAAACAAGATTCTGAATCTAGGGTTTTTAGGTTCGATTCGGCCTTCTAATTTTGGGCTAAAATGAGAACGAAAATGAAAATTTATTCTGATCCAATCTTATGTACGGCCCAATTAATATTGGATTAAGACACTGTTTTCATTGTTTTTTAAACTAATTTTCGAGTTTAAAAGTTGATTAAGACTAAAAATAATAAAATATAAGTAGTTTTTTAGACAAAAAGTAAAGTTTAATTTGGTTTAAAAAGTGATTTTTAAGAACTTAAATTTTTAATTTTTTTAAAGTAATTTTAAACCTTTAAATTATAAAATAAAAAAATAATTAAAAAAAATTAATTTTTATTTTTTTATAAAATCAGAACCAAATTAATCATAAATATAAAACAAACAATTTAATTCATTTCCGTGATGCTGTTTTAAAGAGGAAAAACAATTTCTTATATTTGTCTTTTTGAGAAAATTTTACGACGGGCGTCGAACACCGCTGAACATCTTTAATGATGAATACTGCTGAACATTATTAAACTAGTTTATAAATATTAAAAAAAATTTAAGGACTCAAGATATAATTATAAATTATTTAAATTAAATTTTTATTAAAGTATTTTCTCTGTATATTTTTGTAACACCCCGATCCGGATGTCACATTGGGCCTCCGGCCTAAAACCCGTATTTCAAAATTTCTTTCAAAGTCCAACAAGTAAATCCAATTTCAAGTCCGAGTGCGATCCATCAAATTCATTTAAATTAAAATAAAAGTCCAAAATAGTTTAAAGTAACCGGAACTCCAAATATTATAGACCCATTTAAAACATTCGACCCAAATTAAAATAAACAGAGTTACAAATACATATAGGGTCCTACATAGTACTAGCCCGCTATCTAATAAATGTACTCTGACAACACGGTCGATGCTGAAATCCAAACCTCGACGGACCGGCTCCACCTAACCTACACACGAAAACACATTTCGAACACTGAGCTATGAAAGCTCAGTGGATACGCCGAACTCGGCCAACATCATGCATAACCTAAGCAGTAAAAGCATGACATATAAATCTCGTGCATGATATGATGGTCTAGCATGTTTGCCTATCATATGGCATAAATGAATGTATATTATCGCACACAGCATATACAAATCATAACAAGTCAACACACAAAAGTGAGACTCACGTCCACGCAGCATTGGGATCCTACACTTAGGATTGAGGCTGCCCTCAAATCCTATGCCTGGAATGTTACATCGGACATCTTCGAACGAGGCCGCCCAACGTTCGGAAAGGGGTGGAGGCCGCCCAACCAACCCCATGCTCGGAATGTTACATCGAACATCTTCGAGTGAGGCCGCCAAACACTCGGTATAAAAGACTTCAAAACATCACCTGACATATTATATCGGATGGCCTTCAACATGTTGCAACACTTATGGATATCCGGATTTTCAACACACAAGGACTCAAACCACAAATACGATCCACCTAGGATCTTAGCACAACAAGATATATTAAGATTATCTCAATTTAGTCTTTTGGGATTATAACATCAATCTTAACTCAATAATTTATTTTACAACTTTTAGATTAATGGAAGCATTTATTAAAATCACCGAGTCCCAAATCTCTACTCAAACTTGGCCAAAATACACAGGGGTATCGAAACACCCTGCACCAATGTCCACCCAAAGAGGGTATTGAAACATGGGTATCGATACTCTTTGACCAGCTCAAAGGTCAACCACGGAGGGACTATCCGATTCGATACCAGCATCGAACCGGAAATACCACTGGAGGTATGAGTATCGAACCATGGTTCGATACCCTTGCTCTTCAAGCCTAAATTTCTCACAGGAGTATTGATACACGGGCCACCGGTATCGATATCCCCTGTACGAAACTACAGGTTTCACTTAGAAATTCTAGAGATTCACCCCAAAACTTAATCTAATCGATCCTAAAGTGTTCCTACTCAATATTAATGATGTTTAGAGTGTTTTAGCACAAATTTTCAGCTCTTAATCACATCAATACGAATTTCACCATTAAAGCTTACTAAGCTCAATCAACCAATCCAACATGCATTAAACTTACATGTATGCATTCTACTATGACATGAATGATGTTTAGAAGAGTTGGGAATACCAACCTTAGCACAAGCAACAGCTCAAAACGTCCATTCTTCTTCTCCTCAAGCTTTCTTCTTTCCAAGGTTTGTTGATGGCTCACAACCCTCTTTCTCTGCAAGAGAAAGATGAAGAATGAATTAGCAAGGTCTTGGGATGATTCTTGAGCCTAAAAACACTTAGAAAACTCAGATTCTAAGCCCTTAAAACTCAATCCGAGATCAAACCAAACCCCCACCAAAACCATCATCCTTACCAAAATAACCCATTTTTACCTCTTTGGATAGATTTCAAACACCTCAACAACTCCCTCTCTTGCACTAAAACGTGATTCTCAAACAATCACACAAAGATCAAACCTTTTAGCATGGAAACAGGTAAGTTTCCTACTTGTTACTACTAATAATTTTTTGGTTATAACAGGTTTGGTGGAAACAGACCCTGAAGGAGCTCTTGCTGGTTTTGCTGAAGTGGTTAGCATGGAACCTGAGAAGGCTGAGTGGTGAGTTATCCGGAAATGATATTTCAATCTTTTAGTTTCTGGTATATTAGGGTTATTATCCTGCCTTATAAAATTTGCCAGCTAATGTTTTTATTTTTTGCTTTCTTGTGCCAAGTGTTTTTGTGGTTTAGCACATGATAGGTCATAGGCACATATTAGAACATATGTTATCTGTTGCCTCATATGGATGGGCTCCTATCTTTAATTCTAGTGAATAATTCCTTTTTATAAATAGAGTTCTTGGCTTCTTGCAACTTCCACGGCTTGGGGTATTTGTTTTATCTATCCTTTAAAAACAGTTCTCTCATTCACAAAAAGTGTGTTTTGTGTCTGAGCCTTATTCATTAATATTAAATAGTGTACTTGTACTTTCTATTTCAGGGGATTCAAGGCTCTGAAGCAAACTGTAAAGCTCTATTACCGGTTAGGGAAGTATAAAGAAATGATGGATGCTTACAGGGAGATGCTAACGTACATCAAATCTGCAGTGACACGAAATTACAGTGAGAAATGTATAAATAATATTATGGATTTTGTTTCTGGATCAGCTAGTCAAAATTTTGGGCTCCTGCAAGAATTCTATCAAACCACTCTGAAGGCCCTTGAAGAGGCGAAGAATGAGGTTAGGAAATTATCAAATGTACAATACAATGATTGCTTCAGCATTTGAATGAAGATGTGATATATTCTCTCTCTTTCAGAGACTTTGGTTTAAGACGAATCTTAAGCTTTGCAAGATCTGGTTCGATATGGGCGAGTATGGGCGAATGAACAAGGTATCTTTTATGAACCTACTTTCATTTATGCAGGAATGGATACAAAATGTTAGAAAATAATAAGATAATGTGTTGCACTATCAGATTTTGAAGGAACTACATAAATCCTGTCAAAAGGAAGACGGGACAGATGATCAAAAGAAGGGAAGTCAGCTTCTGGAAGTATATGCAATTGAAATTCAAATGTATACTGAGACAAAGAACAACAAAAAGCTCAAGGTAGTTCAACTTCCTTTTAAGGACAAGATGTATACAGACTTACAGAGGTCCATTTGAATAATCTGCAATTGACCTAGCAGTTGTTACCATTCTTTAAGGGATTGAGGTCTAAGGTCTCCCCTTTTAGATTTTCTCTATATTTACCTAAAAGTGAAAATTTCACATTAAAATCTCAAATCCAGCTGGTAAGATACAGAGCTCTTTACTGTTGAAGAAGGAATGTTTCTATAATTCTGTTGCACATTTCAGGCATGGTTAATTACAAATGGAAATAATAACTTAAGTTGGATGCTTGGCAGTTTTGGACTGGAATAGAAGCACTCATAATTTCCCTTGTAAAGCTCAACTACTCGATGGCAGCTGATATTGTTTTTATTGTCACCATTTACCATATAAGTGATATACACAATAGAATATGTACCCAATTTGCTATTTGCCAAATATCAAGTTTGTCTCCTTTGGAATTTGTGTGAAGCAATGTTAATCTAAGATACGGAATCTGTAGAACCTTGAGCATTGAAGTCTACACCTGTGTCTTGCTTTTGCTACCTTTAGAATTCTAGCAACTATCAATTTAGAATTACTAGAGTATATTCACTTGTAGTCTGAAATACTTATTTGAATCATGGTCTATATTGTTCACAACTTCACATTAGCATGGAGCACTCTCAATTAATAGTTAATACTGAAATCCAGAATTTTTTTTCACTGTTTTCAACCTCAATTGCATATGGAGTTCACTGACTTTCTTCCTTAATCATATTTGTAACTTTTATATTATATGATTGCTGAAATACAAGCATTGGTTCTTTCTGATAATTGTTTTTCGAAGTTATATGGTGTATGTCTGGGTCTTGTCTTATATGGTGATTTAGCTGTGTCTGAGATATTGGCTTAAATGCAGCAACTATACCAGAAAGCACTTGCTGTTAAGTCTGCAATACCACATCCGAGGATCATGGGAATAATTCGTGAATGTGGTGGGAAGATGCATATGGCTGAGCGTCAGTGGGCTGAGGCAGCCACAGACTTCTTTGAAGCTTTCAAGAACTATGATGAAGCTGGAAATCAGAGACGTATACAATGCCTAAAGTATGGTTATACTTTCTTTCTTTTTTTTCTTTATTTAGTTGTTCACATTTTCGATTTGATGCATGGTTCTCCCTTGTCTTTCATTAATATTATAATATTCAACAAGATAGTTGGATCTCTTTACCTGCAATTCTTTGTTAGCCTTCTGATTTAACCCTGTTACAGCACTAGGGTGAATACCCGTAAGAATTGTATAAAATGGACAGCATTGATCTTAACATGTTTGAGGGGGTTACTTTGAGGCTAAACGTTATTATTTCAAAAATGGCATTCCATAGTAGGCCTGTAAAAGGTTGAGGAAAGATTGTAAGGAATGATCAATATGGAGGAATATGAACAAAATCCCAGTCAGTGGGATCTTGGAGAGCAAAATCGAGAAAGTAAGGATATTCTTGGTAAGAACTGGAGAAAACTATCCTAGAGGCATAGAAATAGAAGGCAAAGATTGTAACAGTAAGATATTTCATGTATATTACTCTTATACAATAAATTAAGTCTTTGTATGCCTTATGTTATTACCACTTGGTCCTGTCTTTTACCAATTAGTTAGAGTTTCAAATTTATCTTTTCATCTTGTGGTTACACTTCTAGATACCTTGTTCTGGCTAACATGCTGATGGAATCTGAAGTTAATCCTTTCGATGGTCAGGAAGCAAAACCGTAAGTTCTTTTTAATATCGTTACCACCTTCTATATATGGCACCTCTCTCTTTCTGTGTGTCTGTCTCTCTTCCCTCACTGCAATTACTGCAGGTACAAAAATGACCCTGAGATTTTGGCGATGACAAACCTTATAGCGGCCTATCAACGAAATGAGATCATAGAGTTTGAAAAGATCCTTAAGGTTTGTGCAATGCTTTCAAAATGTTCCGATATATATTGCTGATTACATCTGTTTGTTTTCCTCTTTGTTAAGCTTGGATCATCATCATCATTTCACTTTCACAGAGTAACAGAAGGACAATCATGGATGATCCATTCATCCGAAATTATATCGAAGATCTTTTGAAGAATGTCAGAACACAGGTGCTACTTAAGCTCATAAAACCATATACAAGAATCCGGATCCCTTTCATATCCAAGGTTAAAGATACTGATTTTTCCTTTCTAGACGGTTACTTTGTGTGTTCCATTTTATTCTTTCATTCTAATAAACTCCGTACACGTTTGGATATTTTCTCATATATATATATATATATATATATATGTATATATATATTGGTTACACTCCTGCATGAACTTCCAACATTCAGGAACTCAATGTTCCAGAAAAAGATGTAGAGCAGTTGTTGGTTTCCTTGATCTTGGATAATCGTATCGATGGGCATATTGATCAAGTGAACCGTCTGTTCGAGCGCGGTAACAGGTCAGCCTACTTATTCTTCCTATTCTACCAAGTTCGAGCCAAAGTTTCACCCATATCACCTTGATTCTACTTTTACTTACATTTCCTTTTGTCTGTCAGGTCTAAGGGCATGAAGAAGTACACTGCTATCGATAAATGGAACACGCAGCTGAGGTCCCTTTCTCAATCCGTCACCAACCGGGTTTGTTGAGACTGCAAATCTGCTGAATATGATCCTGTGAGTCCCCTGTTTGATGCTTTGCTTTGCTTAGGTCATTTTAGATCCTTAGCTTATATGTTTTGTTTTGGTTAGCCAAAGTTTTATTCATGTTCAATGACAAAAGAACATCACATACATTTTTCTGTTTGCAAGAATTTTGATTCTTAGTTTGAGACTGTTATATCAAAGGGATGATGATGTCTAGATCTGAATAACAAAACCTTTTTAAAAATTAATTATAATTTTTTATTTTATTTTTATATAAAAATAACTATTAAAATCTATATTGTAATTTGTATGATAACCATACATACACAATAATGGTCTTTTAAGATTTTATATGAGTAAGAAAGATAAATTTTAATTTTTTTCATTTCGAATACATCTATTTTTCTTATTAAAACTTACCTCCAACATTGTTTCTCCTTATTAATCTTTATCAGGTGTTTGATTAATTTTTAATTTCATTCTTAATTCACTCCAAACATTCATGTTAATCTTATACTCAATGTTATTCTTATATTGTTCGAATTTAAATTAGAAACATCATCATCGATATGGTTTAAGACACTATAATACTATTTAAATTTTCATTAGAAAATTCCTTTATTTTGTTTTTAAAGAATTTATCAAGTATTTTCTTTTATGATTCTATTTACTCATTTTTTTACCATCAAAAAAATATTTTTTAGGCAACATTGTATGACAATGCAATTAATGTAAAAAAAAGAGAACAATAACACCTGTAAAATGAGAAGATCCTCGATCGAAATATTTAAGACTAAATTCGCAATCGTAATAATTTTTTTTTAAATTCACTAATAATGATTACTATAATATCTGTTTTAAAATATAATCTCTACTGTATGATATTGATCGCTCTAGAAACAAAAACTGTTTCTTTAACCATTTGAGTTAGAAGGCTCGTGCTTCCAACCGTAATAATTAAACTCTAAAACAGTAGCGCATGTACATTAAAATAATAATAAGTATATGAATTATATCTTAAAAAACTATTTATATACAAATATTGAAATTTTTTATTTTCTTTCATGAGCTGGAAGACAAATTTCGCAGTTTCAATGTAAATTTTATAACATAAATTTACACTAAATAATTTTATTTAAAGAGATGAATATGTTACCGCAAATTCATTAAATAAATTAATTATGAAATTATATTCTTCTTGTATATTTTAAGATAGAGTCATCTATATTTTTTCATATCAATTTCTTCGAAAAATATGATTTTATAAATTTTATAAATTAGTTTTTCTTTCGACATAATTATCTATATGTATGATTTTATAAATTTTATTTTTGAAAATTTTTGTTGTACAGACACTACAATAATTCAAATAATCAATAAAATTTTATACGCAATTGTCATATTCGAGAAACGATTAAAACGTTTTAAAAATTTTAATAAATTTATTGGTCCTATATTTTCTCAAATAAAATTCAATAATTAATTTCATCTCGACAAACAACTTATTTTTCGAGAATTTTATACGATCACATGCTCAAAATCATACATTTCAAAATGTGATCCTATTAATTTTTTTTGGGTTAGGGTTTTTCATTTTTTTCTTATTCCTAAATTCCATGTATTATTACATTGACCATAACCAAATACAACCTTAGTTTGAGCATTATCCTCCTCAAAACATCCTAATGCTCTTTGCCGGATTCTTTTCTCAGAGAGTCTGCAATTATTCTAGCGTATGATTTATTTTCCTTTTGGCTGAGTTTCATGTCTCTCGGCACCTATCTGATTCGAATCACCGGCAGAATATCAACATAAACAAAGACTTCCGATGGTCGAACACCAAAATTATCATACGTTATATGAGTATGGTTTCTACTAGAGTTTTACATACTAGGCCTTTGAAGTTTATTTTAGAATTTAGACCAAAAGCTACAATGTAAGTGAAAAAACATTACAATGACATTTTCAAAATATTTTTTCAGAATTTATAATATTCTGTTACGTATATTGTAAAAATTAAACCCTAAAATCCAAAATATAGATAAAGGTTTTCTATATTCCCAAAAAAATTCTTTCGAACCATATATTAATAAAATCAAATTATGCCAACAGAGTTACAAGATTAAAATTCAATGACACCATTCATATTAACTTTAGAGTTAATAATCGTGCCAAATATAATAAAACAAATGATCTTTAATAAAAATAAAATTAAAAAAAATCATAAGTAAACTCCAAAACAACCAACCATCTTAAACCCTAAAATCACCTTCTATCCATCTTCTTCACGTTCATAGCATCTTTTTCATCAGAATTCCCAGTCTTCTTCTTTTTCTTATTCTTCTTTTCCATATCATCATCATCATCAGCAGCAGCAGCAGCAGCAGCAGCAGCATCATTATCATCATTATTATTATTATCATCAACAAGGGTTGACCAATCCACATTCTCCAATGGTTCAGCTTCAACATACCCCAATGGTTCAGCTTCAGCATACCCAAATGGTTCAGCTTCAGCATACCCAAATGGCTCAAGATACACGTCCACTGGTGCAGGAATCTCGTAATTGCCAACGTTATTCCAAACATCATCTTGTCCCATCCGATCATCCTGATACATTGTCGGATATGGCCAGAACCGATCGTCAAAACCAGGATGCAAATTGCTCAAACATTCATCGACCAAGGATTGAGTCACGTAGCCTCCACCTCCCATGGCGTTGAAACATTCGTCATAACCCAACATATCCTCCGAAACAATAATCTCATCGCTTGGTTCTTCAGGGTTCTGAACCAGTGGAACAGGCTCTTCGGGTTTGGTCTGTGTATTTCTACCTGATTTGTCGAGTTTCTTGTAAATCCGACATAAAACCCAGTCGTCCAGCTACAAAAAAAGGGTTTAAAACTCGATAAAAACACGTCAAAAAATAAGTTTTAGAAGATTTAGATTTATACCCTCATGTCATTGTATCCAGCCCTTTCTTTGCTAGGCGAAGGAGGATCGTTAACTCGATATTCATGCATGATCCAATCGGTCTTATCGCCTTTCGGAGGTCTTCCTTTGTAGAAAACCAATGCCTTTCGGTATCCGATAACCTGATCGTTGAATCGAACTTCCCTATCCGCACCGGTAGCCTTCCAGAATCCATCTCCGGCTGCTCGATTAGGCCGTGTTCCGTTCCGATACTTCTTGTCTCTAGGTGTGAAAAAATACCATTCTTTCTCACCATATTGCTTGTGTTGTTCTAATCAACAAGCCATAAAAGAAAAATCAAATTATTTTTCATCTTCGAATCAAATCAAAGGATTTAATATCATGATAATACCTGCAAGTATTTCAGGATTATAACTATATAAATTAACCTCCATGATCCTATTCTGAGGCAAAGGCAAATTCATAACTTTCTTCTTCAAGTAATAAAGAACAAGTTCTTCATCTAGAGGACAAAACCGAAACCCCGGAGGAAACGAATCGAGATATTCGTCGTTGTTGTCGTTGCCGGTATAATTCATGACGTGGTCTTCTGTCTTCAATGCCTCGACAACGACGAGGCCGCCGTTGGGCGTTGCACAGCGGAGAGGCTGTGGTGGGATCTCCATCTGTGGTTGTATGAAATTACAGTGCTTAGGTTTCTGCTCCACTTCCATACTTAAGTTTACTAAGAAAATAAACGAGAATAGAGGAGAGGAGACTAGGAATATATCGTTAGATTTGTTTGTTTTAATTTATCTTATAATAAATTTTAATTCTTATTTGTTTGTTTAAGTTTATCTCAAAACAAATCTTTGTTTGTTTTTAAAATATATTAGCATATCAAAAAAAATTTAAAATCAAATTGGTATTTTTAAATAGTTTTTTTTTCAAAAATATTCTATCAGAAAATTATATAAAATTGAGGTATTTTAATCATCTTTGAATTGGATTATGTTTATTTAATAATTTAGATTTACGTGATAAGAATATGATATAATAAAAATTAATAAATTTTATTAGTGGGTTTATAAATGATGTAACTAGGTGTCATAATGAGTCGGACCAGCTCACGAGCTATTTGGGTTTGATTTGGTCAAAACTCGATCAAAACTCAATTCGAATGAGCTCAACTCGGGATCGGGATCGGTTCGAGACCTTAATGAGCCGAGTCGATTCAAGTTCAGCTCGAAAAAGCTCGTAAACAGACTCTGAATAATTATATTATGTATATGTTACATATACGCTAAAAGTAATCCCTTTAGCAAAAAAAAAAAGCAATAAAATAAAATACGAGAAATCTACTAAAATAAATAGGCACTTTTTTTTATTTTGAGTTGAGCTGAGTCGAGCCCAATAATATTATTTTTGAGCCGAGCTTGAGCCTAAAATTCTGAGCTCGTCGAGCCCAATAATATTATTTTCGAGCCGAGACCGAACCTAAAATTCTGAGCTCGCTGAGCCCAATAATATTATTTTCGAGCCGAGCCTGAACCTAAAATTTTGAACTCGCTGAGCCTCGAGCCCAAATCGAACCCAATAACATTGTTTCCGAGTTATCACCCTAGATGTAACGGAAATAATCTATTATTTATTTTTAACTAATTGTTGAGAGTTAATTATACATGTAAATATTTGTAATGCTTATAATTATTTTAATTGATATTAAATTATATGATTTGCTGTTTGTAAGAATGATTTCTCAGTTATAACATAAAAGATATTATTAATTTTAACGTATTTTTATTACTAATAAATTTAAACAAATATTTTTATTAAATATAGAATTAAATAAATAGTTTAAGACTAACCTATATAAACAACATTTATTCAAAAGTTAATTTAGTTTAATTCATTAGCGTTTCATTATTATTTTGATAAATTTGAATGTTGGTATATTTATATATCAAATAATATATAAAAATGTTAAACTATAAATTAAATTAGTTATTAATAATATTTTTTATAAAATCAAAGTCACAATCAGATAATAAAAGAAAAAAATATCCAACTTCAAAATCAATAAAAATTTCATAAATATTTAATTTAAAATTTAAAATTTAAAATAATAAATATTAATTTAATAAATCTTTAAATTAGTAAAAACTAAAATTATCGTTAGACATAAAATCCTGAGAAATAATCCATCTCATTCCAAGCTATGTTTGACAAACCTTAGAAATAATTCTCTAAATCACGAGAGATTATTAGGTAAATTATATTTATCACGTTATTTATAGTCTAATCAATCAAGATCGTTTATCTTTAAATAACTAACAACTGCTTATTCACTAATTATATGTAAAAAAAGGTGATGATTTATTTTTAAAAAAATTAAGATAGACGGTCCTGATTAATTTTAACAATGGATGACGTGATAAACATAATTCGCCTAATAATTTTTTAAATCACATTCAAGTTAGGATATTGATAATCAGCTTAACACATAAATATGTTTACTCGTTATACATAGATTATATTTTGATATACAAACTTTCTATACTTATTTTTAATTAAGTATAATTTAATTAAAAGCTTCTTACATGTTAATCGAGTGTAACTTAATTAAATTTAGTAGGAAAAAAATAGGTATAAAGATAATTTTAACCCTTAATGTTTATAATTTTATCGTTTTGACCCTTATTCTTTATTTGAGATAAATTTAGCCCTTAACCTATATCTTTTTGACAAATAGCTTATGTTTTAACTACCATGATAATTGGATCGTTAAAAATCTAACAATAATCACATGTCATATGCATATGATAATATATTTTAAATAACATGACATCTAACCTATCAAATATATATAATTCAAATATAAAATATAGAACTATTAAAATTCAAATAAAATATTAAAAAATAATTAATTCTAAAATAAAATACTAACTAAACATTCTCAACCATAACTACGATTGAATCAAAATTCAACCTTAAAAAAATAATTAATTTCGAACTATATTCATATTTTTTTAAGATAGGACTTTGATTCTATCGTAGTTAAGGTTGAGAATGTTTAGTAGCCTTTTATTTTAGAATTAATTGATTTTTAATATTTTATTTGAATTCTAATTATTTTATATTTTATATTAGAATAAAATTATATTATATATGTATTTGATAGATTAGATGTCATGCCATTTAAAATATATTATCATATGCCTATGACATGACATCATCGTTAGATTTTTAACGATTCAGTTATCATGGTGGTTAAAAAATAATCTATTTGTCAAAAAGATAGAGGTTAAGGGCTAAATTTATCTTAAATAAAGAATAAGGGCCAAAACGATAAAAATTATAAATGTTAAGAGTTAAAATTATCTTTATGCCAAAAAATAGTATAAAATACTTCTCAATCACATTTCATCGGATATAAGGACGGAGCTAATAGCGTGGAAAATTATCTTTCGATCCTAAACTTTGATTTATTTATAAATTTATCTTTTATTTTTAAATATTTATGTTTTATCTCTCGATTTAAATTTTGACTCTGTTTCTGTTAAGATATGAACAAAAAAATTTGGATTAATTAATTAATTAATTCATACAAAGTTGAGGTACACCTGAAATTCTTTTTTTTTTTCTTATTGTCTCTTTGTTCTTGACTTTTATAAAAACACAAAAGTTCTCCGACCTTGTAACCCAACCCTATAGAAGTGTAATTGCTCTTTGCCTTGTTCATTCCGAGCATGTTTTTCTTTATTAAAGGCGAGTAAAATTCGACTCGAAAAAATTAAATTTATCGATTAGAATCGAGGTAAAAAAATTTAACTCGTTTTAACTTGACTCAAAATTGTATAAACTCGAATCGATTCGAAAAAAATTTCAATTCAAGTTTAAATTGTAAAATGGAAATCGAATAACTCGAAATTTTTAGTACTTATAGAGGCTAATTGCATATTTAACCCATGTAGTTTTATTTTCAGTTCATTCTTCCTTTTTTATATTTTAATTTTCTTTTTTTTTTTTATAATCTGGTCACATTCTAGATTCATTTTTACTTTATTTAATAGAATTTTTATTTGTATCTTTTATATTATGCTATTCGTTTTTTTAATTTTTGTATTTAATTTATCATTATTTTTTGTTTAGTTTTAGTCTTACCTAGATAACAAGAAAGTTATTAATAAAGCTTGTAATTTAATAAAATTACATATTTATACCTAAGATATTTGATTGATGATAATAATAGTAATAATTTAAATTTTTTTACACATGTAAAAAATAATATGAAGAAATATGTATGTAAATATAAAGAGAAAACCGTTTAAATTATAATCAAACTATATTATAGTATTATAAATAGTATAATTAAAATTTATATATAAAATCGAACAATCAAATCGACTCGAACTCGCTAAAACCGATTCAAATCAAAAAAAAAATTTTAAAAAATCAAATTATAAAATATGATGAATTAACTTAAATAATTTAAAAATTTTTGATTTGACTCCACTCGCTGACCCCAAGTGCAAGGCAATTTTTTTTTGGGTTAGTTGGATCAATTATTTCCATTTTGGTGGCAGCTTTTCCATTTCCACTCGATCAATGACTCGGCTTCCTTGGATAGATAATGACATGCATTTTGTGTGTTTAAGAAGACTTTTCCTTACCAGTTATTTGCCTCACTTTATTACAGGATTACAGAACCATGTGGAACACATGATACATACCACGAAACCCGTAAAAGAATCAAACGTTTAACGAATTGTTCGTAAATTATTTAATAAAATTTTATTTATTAAAAAAATGAATATAAATATTATTTTATATCTTTTTAATTAAATAATTTGTTCATTTATGTACGTTCATATTTGTTTAAAATTATTCATATTTACTATTTCTATTTATTGTTTTTATAACAAAATATTGTATTTAAAAAAATAAATTTATTTATATACGTTTGTACGCGGGGACGGATTGTCCCCCATCTCCAAGACTTTTTTTACTTTTTGTCCTCTTATTTATTTTTCTTTAAATTAAATTTTTTATAAATTTTCTCTTACTTCTAAACATTTATGTTTTCCCTTTTAAATCCTGGTTCCATCCATGTTTGAGCGCTTATGTTCATTTAATAGTTAAAATATTTATATTTATATATAATATTTTTTATTTTAATAAATTTACGTATAAATCACATTAATTTATTTTAAAATCAACTTATTTCTGTAAACCCTATAAAACTTATCTAATATAGACGAATCACACCGTTAGATTTTGGTCGGTGTACGGTTGGACCGGAGTGGCGTGCTTCAACTAGTGGAATTAGTACCCAAATATCACATCAAGCCCATGCTTTTTTATGAAGGATTGTATGACTTGAATCCCAAAAGTCAACGCTTTAATTATTTCGAAATTAAATTTTACCTGCCCTAATTATTTTATAAATTAAAATTATATTTTAAATTTTAAATTTTAAAATTACACTCTTTTTAATAAACTTGATTTTTATCGATCAATACATGTTTTTCCTTATTTTAATCTGTCTTTGTCTAATATTATAAATATAAATCGTCTACTTCTTAATTATGTTTTTATTAAGATTTAAAATTTAAAATTTAAAATTAGAGATTAAAATTTGATCTAAAAAAATATAGGTATGATATATTTTGTAAGATATATGATTTAGGATTTATAATATAAAAATATAAAATTAAGGTTTAAAATTTATTTTTTAATTAAAAAACACGATTAATAAACATAATATTTCTAGTCCTACTATATAATATATATCCCCATGAACACAAATACCCAGACATATTCCACCACTTTCCCTAGCTTTATCTCCTACAAATTTCCACCAAAATTGCTTGAACCAGACCTAGTGGAGAAGAAGACAATCTACTCTCATGGCTTCCCCTTCCCGGCAATTCTTGTCTTTAAAGCACCCAAAGTTTACATTACATGCTACCTTCCACTCGTCTACCTTAACAAGACACAACTGGAACCATGAAACAAAAAATCTTTACTTCAAAAAGACCATCAAATGTTCAAAAACATCCTTGTCAAGTTTAACTACTCCACAGGTAGAAGGAGCTTTGGTCTTAAACGAAGAGAGCGATGGGAGGACACTTTCCAAAATCTGGAAAGAAATCCAAGGCTGCAACAACTGGGATGGACTGCTCGACCCCTTCAACACCCATCTCCGCCGCGAGATCATCCGCTATGGCGAATTCGCTCAAGCCTGCTACGACTCCTTCGACTTCGACCCCCACTCCAAGTACTGCGGTTCTTGCAAATACCAAGGACCCCGTTTCTTCGACAAGCTCGGGATGGCAGACCGTGGCTACCAAATCAGCCGATACCTCTACGCCACCTCGGACATCAACCTCCCCAACTTCTTCCAGAAATCGAAGCTGAGCAGCGTGTGGAGCACTCATGCAAACTGGATGGGGTACGTCGCCGTGTGCACCGACGAGGACGAGATCAAACGGTTGGGGAGACGAGATATCGTCGTTTCTTGGAGAGGGACAGTCACGTATCTTGAATGGATTTATGATCTAAAAGACATTCTTCATTCACCGAATTTCACCGGCGACCCTTCCATTAAAATGGAGCTGGGGTTTTACGACTTGTACACCAAGAAAGAAACCACCTGTAACTATTGCTCGTTTTCAGCTCGTGAACAAGTGTTGGCTGAGATTAAACGGCTTCTCGAGTACTACGACGGTGAAGAAATTAGTATTACAATCACAGGGCATAGTCTTGGTGCAGCTTTGGCTATAATAACAGCTTATGATATCGCAGAATTAGAGGTTAATCTTGTTAAAAACGGAGAGATGACCGGAAAAATACCGGTTACGGTGTACTCTTTCGCCGGCCCTCGAGTGGGGAATCTTAAGTTTAAGGAAAGGTGTGAAGAGCTAGGAGTTAAGGTACTTAGAGTGATAAATGTACACGATAAAGTACCGACGGTGCCGGGGATTTTCGCCAACGAAAAGCTTCAGTTTCAAAAGTATTTAGAAGAGACTGTTTCGTTCCCGTGGAGTTACGCACATGTCGGCGTTGAACTAGCGTTGGATCACACCCACAGCCCTTTTCTGAAACCGACGAATGATCTCGGTTGCGCGCACAACCTCGAGGCTCATTTGCACTTGCTCGACGGCTACCACGGCAAAGGGCAACGGTTCTGCTTGGCTAACAAGAGGGACATTGCCCTTGTTAACAAGGACTGCAACTTCTTGAAGAAGGAGTATGGCGTGCCGGCGCACTGGCGACAGGACGAGAACAAAGGGATGGTACGGGACAGCAACGGGCGTTGGGTTCTTCCGGAGCGGCCGAGAGTGGAGGCTCATCCACATGACATCGCCCACCACCTTCAAAAAGTACTAAAGATTTCTTCTGGATCTTCTCAACTCAAAGAATCACAGTAATTAGATGCCTAATTATGTTTTCTGTCTTAATTATAAATCAACGTATTTTCATTGCCACTTGATCAGGAATTAGTTGGCTCTATATATGTTGTTTTCATTCAAAGTTTAAATCATTCCATGTTATCTATTATCAATAGAAATTGGTAGCATGAACGTCATCTAAGATATTTTTAAGTCCGAACGAAAATAAAAAATAATTTTCTATAATATAAGAAATATTTTATTAATGAACTAAAAAAATATAATTAAACTCTGCCTGAGTTCGAGTCACTGCAGAGGAGATTTTAAAAAACAATTGTTCTTTTAATCGATGAAACTAGATGGTTCGCATATTCTCTTACTTTGATGCTCAATTTTGGTGACAAAGCGTTATGAAAGAGAAGTGGTGCATCTGAAACGCTGTTAATACAGCATGTGGGAATGAAATTTCAACGTGCAAAAACCATACATCAGCAATTCTCCTTGTAAATCTCTCTCGTTTTTGACCACGCAAAACACATGGAATCAAACATGTTCTGTCTTGAAAACACCGAAAACAACCTGTTTCTCCACTTCCCTTTCTTCTTCGTTTTGGCTCTTTCTTGGTGAGTTTTAATCAAGAACGAAGTCAAACATATACGTTCAATGCGATTTTGTTAAATCCTTCTTATAAAAAAATGAAACCCAGATTTCGTAACCGTTCGTTGGTGGATTTAGCAAAATTACTAGCTATTGCGTGTCTGGTTCTCTTGATCTTCTATGCATTCTTGTATAAGCCTGCGTGCAAAGACACGATCGATGTTTCGTCGATCGATATGAAGAAACTGTCCAACATAACGGTTGAGCCTGTGCATTATCCGACCAACATCAGCCACATTAAGTTTGTTCTTGTCGGATGCATTAAAACATGGTCGACAAGAAGACCCTACACCGAGTCCTGGTGGAAACCGAATAAAACAAGGGGGAACATCTTCATGGACACATCTCCACCTAAAGAGTTCCTCCCTTGGCCTAAAACGTCTCCACCTTTCAAGATCAATTCGGATGCTACGAAGCTTCCGGTGTATTCGAAGCTGGCGAATCCGATCGAGGCTCGGATTTTCCGATCCGTTCTTGACTCGTTCAACCTTGGAGATAACCAAGGCGTGAGGTGGTTCGTGATGGCGGATGATGACACTGTCTTTTTTCTAGAGAATTTGGTGGAGGTGTTGGCGAAATATGACCATACCAAGCATTATTACATCGGGATGCATTCGGAGTCGGTTATTTCGAACTTCCTTTTTGCCTTCGACATGGCATACGGTGGTGCCGGATATGCTCTGAGCTATTCGCTGGTGGAACAACTGGCTCCATTGATGAATGATTGCCTTGAAAGATACCCGTTCAGTCATACCAGTGACCATTTAACATCCTCTTGTTTATTCGACTTGGGGATTTCACTGACCATCGAAAGTGGTGTACATCAGGTAATAACAATGCGGTTGCTCGAGTCGAATCCAAATTTAATTTAGTCGAGTCAAATGATGTAATAAGCTTCATACGTGACATGGTAACTTTGCAATAGTAGATTTTTTACTGTGATATTATGAACTGCAGATCGATCTTCTCGGTGATATATCCGGCATGATATCAGCTCATCCACCGACGCCGATCATCACCCTTCACCATTTCGACAACATAGACCCAATATTCCCCAACAAGAACCGAACCAACGCGGTGAAACACTTAATGGAGGCCGCCAAAGTCGATCAATCACGTTTAGCACAGCAAACAATATGCTACAACAAGCGAAAGAACTGGTCCATCTCAATCTCGTGGGGCTACTCGGCTTACATATACGAAAGCATCATCCCCCGGAGTATTCTGAAGAAACCCCTGGAGACATTTAAACCCTGGAAGAATGGTCCACCTCCATTGTACATGTTCAACACCAGGCCGGTCACAAACGATCCGTGTCAAGCTCCTCATGTATTCTTCATGGAACACGTTAGGAGATTGAAAGGGGATTCCCTGGTTCTCTCTACGTATAAACGGAGAGCTCCACGTCGGTTAGGAACTTGTTTGTTCTCTGGAAACCATACCGCCGGTCGCATCAACAAAATTCGAGTCTTTTCAAATGCAACAGTTCGAAAGCAGGTTTGTATTCAGACACAATGAACAATCCGGGTAACATAAATTATCTTTAAGATTCATTCTTGTTCATTAATTTCTCTCTTTTCCAGCCTGGGAAAATCGAATGCTGCAATGTTATGAACATGACTGGCTCGAGTATTATGAACATCAAGTTAAGGAAATGTAGGAAAGGTGAAGTGATTGCATAGTTGCATGATGGTAGCTCTCTTGTTCAACGTAAATGCTATAAATCGAGTTTCATGTATATTTAGTAGTAGATCAAAGTTTATTACAAGTTCATGTAAATATGTCGGAAGAGTTCATTTTGTAATTGCTTCTGAGAAGCATATATCCTATATTATACATTTAAACATCACCTGTATTAATCGAGTGAAAATTCCCATCAATTCGTCCTTAAATAAAAAATGGGTCCTCATTTTTCCATCTCCATCTACCCCAAACCCTTTCTTCAGGGGCCGTTATCAGCACCATCGATCATGGACCGTCGATCCACTTCCGGGGAGCTATGGCCCTGATCCCAATCAAAGGTCCATGCTAAAAACAATGTCTTGCCAAGCAAGTAATGCAAAAGCCAAATCTTAACATAACAGTGGTTTACAATTCTAAAGACTTATGACCTAGAATATATCTACAAGAAATGCCATAGATAAATCGAATCACTTGTAGTGTTCCGGCTTCAAGACACCGATGTAAGGCAAGTTCCTATATAGTTCTGCAAAGTCCATCCCGTAACCTACAACGAAATAATCCGGACACTGCAAAGCAACATTATAACGTCTTGTGTCACTAGGCATCAAAATGGTTAATGGAAAAGAAAAATGCAGTCATCTCATCCGCAAATTATTTAAGAAAGCATGCAAGATGACAATACTAAAGATAAAAACCTTCTGCATACCGGGACGAGAATTCCAAACTAACCGCAGACAAGTTTGCAATGCAGCCAATCAAACGGTCCATTTCCAAAGAAAAATAACAAGATGTAGTTTTAATTTTGAGGGAAGGAAACAGCTAATTTGATTGCTAAGAAAATTAAAAAACTAAAATTATTAATGTATAAGGAAGCCTCCATCGATAGCACTTGAAATTGGAAAAGGAGCATTGTTCTTCAGAAAGCAATTAATAAGACACAACAATAATCATAATCACCTACATATGATCCCTAGAGAAATCGGCAACGTATCCTTACCTCAAATCCCTTATAGAACTTTCCATCCCCAACTAGCTTGATCGGAACCTTCCGTCTCGTTGGTTTATCAAGAAAAGCGCAAATCGAAACCGAAGACGCTCCTTTAGCTTCCAAGTGTGCTATCAGACAGGACAAAGTGCATCCTGTATCTACAATATCCTCAACCTAAGACAATATAACACGAACTAATCTATTAGCAAACCCGATTCTAAATGTTAATACTCTTACTAAAAGATCTTTAATTTCGGTGATTAGTTTCACTAAAACTATATAATCATCAAAAGTTCAAAACCAGAGCAGTCAATCGAGTAATAAGCAGCCAAACATCTATTTTTACTCAATTAAACCCTAAAATGGAAGTAAAACGGTTAAAACCCATTATTAATCAGGATTTGAATACTCAATTTCATTTCTTAGATCTGTTAGAATTTAGATTTTACTTCCCAAAAAAGTTGCTAAAAAGGCAATAACAATGGATTCAAATTAAGAAGAGAAAGATTGGAGGCAAATACAGCATCTGAAATTGCAATTCAAAATTGTGTTTTCCCTCTAAAGATTGCTCGGTATAAAAAGGGGTAATGTAGGGTTACCAGGACGACGTGTTTGCCCTTAACGTCGAGCTTCAAGTCGAGGGAAATGGAAGGAGCTCCATTAGAGAGAGTACCGGAGCCATAAGATTGAGCTCGAACCAAATCAACAGAGAGAGGTAGTTGGATTCTCCTGATAAGATCGGCGAAGAACAGAAGAGCACCGGTGGCGACTCCGACGAAGAGGGGAGGGTGAGGAGCGGCGTTAAAATCATGGGTAATTTGAGAGGCTATCTGGGTTACCCGGTCCAGAATCTGATCCTGGGTCCAGAGAACCTTCTCAATATGAGAATCTAGAGACATCTAGATGGTTTCAACTTCGAAGGTTGTTTTCCAAGCAGCACGATTCTGTGTTTTTTTTTTTTTGTCTGATTCTTTATAAGCTTAGGGTTTTCGCCATGTTTATGGAAGATTCTAAAGATAAGGTTAACTGAACCAGAACCGTTGGATGGGGCTTGGTAATAAAAAGGTGTGATACTAACCGTCCGATAGAAAACAAAGGAAAAAAATATATAGTTTCTTAATATTATCTCACAGCCCAACATTTAGTAACTGAGTTGATACGAATAGATTAAAAAATAATTTTTTAAATGATAAAAATTTATTATTTTAATAATATTTTTATCCTTTCATATATATATTTATATAGTTTCTAAATAAAATAATTAAAAATTATTTCTTAAAAATCCAACACGATATTAATAAATCTATACATATATTTTACCACTTATAATCTTTTGTTGAATATAATACTATAAATATATTTTAGTTTAATACTCAAATAGGTGTATAAATTATGTTTGTAGATCATTTTTGATATTCAAATTATTTTTAATTTTAAATAAATACTTAAAATTTCAATTGTGATCATTTTAAATACCAAACCATCAACTATCGTTGTTTTTATTATTTTTTTTAATTTTAATTTAATTTATTTTTAACTTAATTTTATTAAAAATTAAAAGCTTTAAATCTTTATAAAATAGTTTTAAGTCTCTAATTCTAACCCCAAACCTTCAAATTATCATTATTATCATTATTTATTGTATCATCGAAGTGGTATCGAAGACTACTACTACTGTCGTCATACTACCACAATCATTTTCCCTAATCACTCATCGTTGTTAACCGGTGGTAGGTGTGTCGATCGATTTCCTAATGTTGAAAGAAATTAAAATCATGAAAATGAAGTTGTGTCGATCGGATTCCTAATATCGAAAAAACTAAAATCACGAAAATGAAGTCGTCGACATACCTACTGTCGGTTATAGGCAATGATTGATTTGAGGAAATGATCATGGTTGTCCGACGACGGTAATGATTGCCTCCAATGAGATAGTAAACAATGACAACAATAATAATTTGGGGATTTAAGATTTTATATTTAAAATTTAAAACTATTTTATAAGAATTTAAAACTATCGATTAAAAAATAAAATTTTAATTTTATTTAAAAAATAATTAAAAGAAATTTAAAAATAAAACTTGTCACTTATCACATTTTTGTTAGCATTTTTTTTTTATTAATGGTTAGACACTTAAAATAACTTAAATTAAAATTTTAAACACCTATTTAGAGCTAAAAATAATCTATAAGCATAATTTGGACACCTATTTATATATTAAACCATATATTTTTCATATAAAACAATTCCCTTCACCTAATCGTGAGCGTGAGCAAACTAGGGGAGTTGTAGGGGAATTCTCCCCCAATAAAACGGATAATTTATAATATTAATCACTTTAAAATTAGTCTTTTACTTAAAGCTATGGTGAAATTCCAATTTAACCTCTTCTAAGGATTATAAAACTTCAATTTAGTCCCTAAAAAGTTATAAAGTTATAATAAACTAATGCAATAATAAAACTGCTCGTAATGTGAAAAAAACAAGAACATTAGGGAATATTGTTATTTTTGATAAAGATAAACCGTCCGTTTTCGATTCAATCCATCGATTTCGGTTTTAAATGTTCGACGGAAATTTAAATTTTGTGTCTGAAATAATAATATCCGTAAAGGAAAGCATGATAATGGAAAACACAGGCATTTATTTGCCTATCCTTCGTTCAAGTACAATTACTTGAAGAATTCCATGACAGAGAGATTACAAGCAAAACACTCGTACCTGATGCCACTGAATCCGGCTTTCGTTGCTAAGGCTTCAAATTCCGATTTGGTTCGTTCCTTTCCTCCCGTAGTTTGTGTCATCATTTGTACGTCCATCTGTGTAACGCCTCTCGAATAAGCATTCGTTTCCGGTACAGTCGGAATAATCGTCTCATCACTATAACTTTTCCATCGTTCGGAGTAGCATTATAACAATTCTTCAAAAGCTTCGCGCAATAATCGTCGCTCCAATCATGAAGAATCCACTGTATAATTCTCCGAATTAATATATCGTCAGTTTATTTTGTATAATAAAAAAAAAACTGAACGTTGGGTTCATTTACGTCGTTAATTTGTTATTATATGATAGAACATCAAATGACTTATCTTACCTTCATAAAAATTGCATCTCCTTTAGGAACACTTTCAAACATATCTCCTCCTACATGTTCAACACCTGCAGTCAGACATAATCTTTAGTTCCTCAGACTTCCTATGACACTGTAATATAAAGAACAAAACACAAGACAGGATGATAGTACTGTTACCTGGATAGGCAGGTGCATGTTGTATGACATGAGGCAAATCAAAGTTAATTCCTTTAATATTGGGATACTTGGAAGTGATGAGGTTGAGGGTGATTCCGAGACCACCTCCGACATCAACCAAACATTCGATCTGCTCGAAACCATCGTAGTTGTCGAGGATCTTCCTGAGAATTAGGGTGGTGTAGTTAACCATTGCAGTATTGAAAACTTGATTGAACCTTGGGTCCGTGCCGTTGTATTCGAATACATTCATTCCATAGACCCTGTCGAATGGAACTCCTCCTTCGATAATTGCATCCTTCAGTTGGGACCTTGCATGAGAATTATCATGCAGGAATTTGTTAACAGTAAGATTTTGTCTAGAATTATTATCTAGAATATTTAAATACGTGTAAATGTGTATTATCTACATAATTAGTTAAATAGTAGAGCAAGCGTGAGAGTGAAGAAACACACCAACTATCAATGAAGATCTTGTCTTGGAGCGATGCCATTAAAGGTCCCAACGAAACCCCATCTTCAGTCCGAACAAAGAATTCGGAGACCGGTGTCAAGCTATAAAGCCTCCGAGGACCGTCTTCCGCATCGTCCACGACCGAGCACCCCACTATCCCATGACTGGCCAAGACTCTGAGGATGCGGTCCAACATGGAGGGTGCCTCCGGGTTCTTCGTAGGCAATTGCGCGACAATCTCTTTGGAGGAGAGCTTGGCGTTCGGACCGGCTTTCGCGATGATCTTGAAGACGTCGAGCTGAACCATGGCGTGCATCGACATGGGAAGCACTAGAGAGTTGGCGATCTGTAGGGCATAGGAGAGGCTTTCCTCATTGGATTGGGGTTCTGCCATTGGAGAAATTGGATGTGTGTGGGGACGTGGAAATTGGAATAGGGTTTATCGTACTGAGGTGAAGAGCTCTCGCATGTTATACGGACGTATGGAATGAATTAGTGTTGGTGGATACCCACACGATAATCAAAATACGGTAAACAGTATCACCAAACTATTTCTAACACCACCACGTCAGCTTCTTTCCTTTTTGATAGTGTTTCTTTTATTATTTTATTCTTTACGTCATTTTCTATTTCCTTATTAGGAAGTTTAGTAAAAGATTCCAACCAGATATTTTACACAAAAGTCCAACACGTAGCAACTAAGTTAGACTAAATTTATTAACATTTCGCTACGTCGCAATCCTCTTTTTTTCAAAAATGGTTAAGACCCCGACATAAACAGTTATTATTAAAGAACGTGTTTAGATCACTTAAAAGTAGGTTATTTTAGTGAAATAGTTTTATTTTATGAGAACAACGGCTTTAATATACAAAAACATAAAAAAATAAGTTTGAAAATTAATTACATTAATTAAGTTTATTTTTTTTAACAACAATCCAAAAAGCAAATATTAAAACATTTTATTTTACTAAGTTGGTATTTATTAACCCTATGTACAGTCCAAGTGTTATCAAGTATATTTTATGATTTTTGGGTGAAGAAGAGTTTTTCGATCATCCTTTTCGATGATAAATTATTAGATTAATAATTGCTTCAATAGGTGGAGATTATACCACTTACTGATCTTTCATCTTATGCTCAAACGGCGGAATTTCTAATCAATAAAGGAGTTTTTTTTAATCAGCTATAGTGTTACAGTAGTATATGTTCTATAGTAGTATACTCTTAACCATTCGATATTGATCGCTCAAACATTATGTCGCGTTACTGGTGCTCGAACCTGTGGCCTCTAGAAACAATAACCATTCCCTTAACCACTGAAGCTAGATCGTTTGTGCATCAACAAAGGAGTCTAAATACAGAATTCTGGTCTAAATTTTGCAGTTGGTGGTTCATTACTTGGCTCCATGCAAGGAATGTAGATGATTTTCTTGATTTCTGCCTTAGTATGCATCGCTCAAGAACAGTGGGATCATTCTGGTTTATAGCTGTAGCGGCTGTTCCTTGGAGAATCAGGGATTGGAGCCCTCCTCCGAATGGTTCTGTGAGATGGTTCTGCAGGATGTGGAGAGGCTCTTTGCAATGCAAGAGAGGATGTGCAAGCCTGATCTTCTGGAACAGTTCCAAGTTTTAGCTCTGATTTTGATGATTAATGGCTATAACTACAGCGTTGAGGGTGTTCCAGGAGGGTTGAGGATGGGGAGTTGTATCGATTATCGAATTGGGATGTATTTTTTTTCTCTAATTAAATTTTAAGAAGATTTTAACGAGACACTCAATTTTAATTTACATAAAATTTTTACTGAACAAAAAATAATATAATATTATAGAAATTCAAGTTAAAACTTATAAATTGACATCTCAGATACAGCGCCGCATAATACTTGCTATTATTATTCACTATAAAGATTTTGTAAGTTTTAAAATATTATTAAAAAATATAAAATTCAATCATGAAAAGAGCACGTTATATAAAAAGAGAGAATTAGAATTCATCCACAATCACAAGAAACAAATATGTTTGCAGAAATTAAAGTTTTATGTCTGAATCGACAATATTCGACGATGTTTAACAAAGAAAAATATGGTAATAAAAAACACAAGCATTTGTTTATCGTTATTTTAGCTCGAGTCGTCTTGTTAAAATATCAATTAGAATTACTTGAAGAATTCCATGACCCACAAGTTACAGACAAAACATTCATATCTGATGCCACTAAATCCGGCTTTACTTGCTAAAGCTTCAAATTCCGGTTTAGTTCGTTCCTTTCCTCCCAGAGCTAACATCATCATCACGTCCATTTGTGTAATGTCTCTCGAAGAAGCATTCGCTTCAGGTAAAATCGGAACGACTGCTTCGACTAATATAATTTTTCCGTTTTTCGGAATAGCATTATAACAATTCTTTAAAATCTTCACGCAATCATTGTCGCTCCAATTATGAAGAATACACTGTAATATTAGATATTGAGACTTTAACTCGGAATTTATTACGAATATCTTATTTTACGGATGAATAAATAAAATCGAACGTTGGGTTCGTTTATATCCTTACCTTCATAAAAATTGCATCTCCTTTAGGAACACTTTCAAACATATCTCCTCTTACATGTTCAACACCTGCAGTCAGACGTAAGACATCATTTGGCAAACATAGAACTCTAAAAACATGAAAATTTTCTATTCTAATTTCAATACAAGCAAGCTCTTTTGTTCTTCAAGTTTACTATGACACTGTAATATAAAGAGCAAAACACAAGACAGGATGAAAGTACTGTTACCTGGATAGGCAGGTGCTTGTCGTATGACGTGAGGCAAATCAAAGTTAATTCCTTTTATAGATGGATACTTGGAAGTGATGAGGTTGAGGGTGATTCCAAGACCACCGCCGACATCAACCAAACATCCGATCTGCTCGAAACCATTGTAGTTGTCGAGGATGTTCCTGAGAACTAGGGTGGTGTTGTTAATCATTGCAGTATTGAAAATTTGACTGATCCTAGGGTTCGTGATGGTGTATTCGTATGCTTTCATTCCGTAGATCCTCCTGTCAACTGGAACTCCTCCTTCGAGAATTGCATCCTTCAGTTGGGACCTTGCATGAGAATTATCATGCAGGACAGCAGGAGTTTATTACCACTAAGATAACAAGTTGCTGCAATGTGTAAGAAAAAGCAAGAATTTAGTTAAATATGAGAGGGAGGGTGAGGAAACACACCAATAATCAATGGTGGTTTGGATCAGATCTATCACAGGGCCTAATGAAACCCCATCTTCATTCCGAACATAGAATTTTGAGACGGGCGTCAAGCTATAGAGCCTCTGAGGTTCTCCCTTCTCATCATCTGCAACCGTGCACCCCAAGATTCCATGGCTGGCTAAGACCCTAAGGATGCGGTCTAGCATGGAGGGTGCCTCCGGGTTGTTTGTAGGTAACCTTGTGACGATCTCTTTGGATGAGAGCTTAGCATCCGGACCGGCTTTCGCGATGATCTCGAAGACGTCGAGCTGAACCGCTGTGTGCATCGACATGGGGAGCACTATTGAGCTGGTAACCTGGAGGGCATATGAGAGGCTCTCCTCGTTGTTGACATTTGGTGAAGTTGCCATTGGAGAAGAAACCTCCTCCTCCTCCTCCTCCTCCTCCTTCTTCTTCTTCTTCTTCTTCTTCTTCTTCTTCTTCTTCTTGCCAAGAGCTCACATTTATAATAGTAGTAGTATAGGGTAAAAGCATATGACTACGTCATCTTTTTTTGTTTTATTTATTTTTCTATTATTTTATTTTTCAGATCATTTTAATTTCTTGTAAGGATGCCGGGCCTCGAACCTTGTCAAGGTTACAGTGGTTAGTTGTTCCTGAAATTTTAGTTGATAAAATTAAAAGTTAGGTCTTTAAAAAAATATTAAAAGTAAATTTTAAAATTAAGTTTTAATAATAAATATTAAAAAAATAATTCTAATAATAAGTATTCAAAAAATATTAAATTTAAGAATATACAAGTAATAATAAATATTAAAAAAATAAGAATCCGTAACTAAAAGAAACTGTGAAAAAGATAAAATCTATAATAGTAAGTATCGGAAAAAATTAATTCCTAATAATAAATTTAAAAAAAAAATTAAAAATAAATCTTTAATAACAAATATTAAAAATAATTAAATTATAATTAAAAATTAACCCCTCTAATTATTGATAGTGTGCATTGGGAAGTCTCTTATAATCGATATAATTATTATATTTTATAAAATAATTAATTAAATTATTAATGGTTAATATATAATTTAATGATTATTAAATTATGGTTGTGCTTTGTGCAGTCATGATGTTTAATGGTAAACCCCACAAATTAATGAAATACAATCTTTTAGGTATGTAATTAATTATATTATAATAAATTTTATTAAAAAAACAAAATAATTATTAATGGTAGAAATTTTGCTAGTTCTTATCGATAGGTCTTATGTTCAAAATAGCAAAATTCTTAAATTATTTATACATATATTTTATTTATAATTTTGGATAGATCAATCCCGAAGTCTTTTTATAATATAATATTTATAAAAAATGATTTCATTATTATCTCCCTCTTAAATTTTATGGGTTAATTCTATTTTAGGTCCTCATGATTTTGATAATATTTCAATTAAGTCTTCTTTTCTTCTTTACCCCTCCTAGAATTTTTATAATCTTTTATTTTTTATGACTCTGTAATCTAAAATTAATAAAATTAAATTTTGATTTTTTAATTACTTTTTGATACTTTTTAATTTAAAATTTTATAAAATTAAGCTTAATTTTTTTAAAGTTTTACGATCTAAATACTTTTCAAAACCTATTATTTTAAAATTAATCGATCTACGTCTTTATAATTAAGTTCTAATTTAATCCTAATATATATATATTATAATTGAATTTAAACCTCTAATTTTATTATTTAAACTTTGATTAAGCTATAAGAGTTACCCGAAATATAATTTTATTAACTATTTTGGATTAAGTTGAAATTGATACATCAACTTTTACTTAGATGTAACAAGTGTACAAGCCTATACGACATCGTTTCAGTCAAAATTCACACCAAATAATAATTATACTGGCAAGTGCCCTTTTCCTTGTCAAGCTCAGCTTTTTCTCTGGCACTGCCATTCTAGTTGCGGCAAACAGAACACGTGTTGAAAACAAGTCCTCTATTTTTCTCATAAAATGATAAATTCATATTCCACTTGTCATTTTCCTATTGGTTAATGCAATACATGCAGTCCATGGCAAAATCCACTTCTTACATGTCTTAGCTCCACAAGTTCATCCACTTCAGTTCCCCATTAAACCTTATCTTCCCCAAAAAACAAACATGGCCATCTCCGGTTCTCCGGACTGGCCCTTAGCTTCAACCGATTTCTACACATCAAAAACCAGAAAATCTCTTCTCTTCTTTGCATCATGCAAGAAAACCCTTCATTTTGTCCAGTTCCCCATCTCAAACATCCCATGGTTCTACACCAATTCTTCATGTAACTCCCCATATGCCATCATGGAACATGCATCATCATCTAGCAGCAGCAGCAATGTGCCCATCACTGAGTTAGGCCTAAACGGGTTACTGTGTGGGTTATTACAGGACACTCCAAGTGAAGATGTGGCATATGATTTCTACCAGAAGGCAAAGGAGAACCCAGGGTTCATACCAGAGAAACAAATGTTGAAGCTTCTGATAAGGTACTTTGTCCAATCCAAGAAATGGGATTTGATTATGTCTCTGTCGCATGATTTCAAGCGTTACAATGTCTTCCCCGATGGTTACACATGTTCTAGATTGGTTAACACTTGCGTTAAAGCTAGAAAATTCAAGGTTGTACAGTCTCTTCTTGAAGCATTTAGATCAGACAAAGAACTTGCTGTCATTGCGTTTAATTCAGCAATGTCGGGGTATAATAAGTTGCATATGTTTAGAAGCACGATTGCCGTATTCGAAACGATGAAATCGAATGGAATTTCGATGGATTCCGAGTCTTATTGCCTGATAATGGAAGCTTATCAGCAAATTGGTGACATAGACAAAGTCTGTTCCTTGTTTGATGAATTCGAAACTAGGAAGTTGAATTCGACACCACTTGCACCTCGTGCATATAGTATACTATGTGAGGCATTGGCAAAATCGAGTCGAGTTTATGAAGCTCTCGAGTACTTCAGGGACATGAGGAAGAAAGGGCTTTTCGTGAGCCCTTCAGTCTACTCTTCGTTGATAATCTCGTTCGCGGGAATCCGCAATTCAGCCGTGGTCGAGGAGCTATTCGAAGAGGCGGGCCAGAGGAGGATAGTGAGGGACCCGGAAGTGTATTTGAAGATTGTTTTGATGTACATAGAAGAAGGGTTATTAGAGAAAACTTTGGATGTTGTAAGGGTCATGAAGTATGTAAATGTGAAGGTTTCTGATTGTATTTTTTGTACAATTGTCAATGGATTCTCTAAAAGAAGAGGGTTTCAATCTGCAATTGCGGTTTACGAGCAGCTGATTTTGCAGGGCTGCAGACCAGGACAAGTAACATATGCCTCGGTCATAAACGCCTATTGTCGTATCGGTCTCAACTCGAAAGCGGAGACGATGTTCTCGGAGATGCAGGAGAAAGGGTTCGATAAATGCGTCGTGGCCTATTCGAGCATGATATCAATGTATGGGAAACAAGGGATGATAAGAGAAGCAATGAAGATTTTGGCTAAAATGAAAGCAAAAGGTTGTCCACCAAATGTATGGATATACAATTCATTGATGGATATGCATGGCAGAGTAAAGAACTTGAGACAAGTGGAGAAGCTTTGGAAGGAGATGAAACGCCAGAAGCTGGCACCGGATAAAGTCAGCTACACGACGATCATCAGCGCTTACAATCGAGTGAGGGAGTACGAGATGTGTGTGAAGTTCTACCGCGAGTTTAGATTGAACGGGGGATCGGTCGATAAGGCTATGGCAGGCATCATGGTCGGGGTTTTCTCAAAAACGAGCCGGATCGATGAGTTGGTGAGGCTTTTGCAGGACATCAAAGCTGAAGGGACTCAATTTGATGGAAGGCTGTATCATTCAGCTATCAATGCCTTGAGAGATGCTGGATTGGAGAACCAAGTTAAATGGTTGCAGAAGAATTTTGATGCCAGGAAACATGGTATAGAATTGTGAGCTGCACACAAGTATGGATATGAACTCTCAAATTTTGAAATCCAGGAAATATATATATGTATGTATGTATACATTATATATGTATATATATATTGATGTTCTAACTTGCATGTGAAGCAAACACGAATTCAAGCTAGATTCATTAAGAAAACTCAGGGGAGGGTTCTGTTCACTGTGAAATATTGTGTCTTTATGACAGATTGTGGAGTTCATAGAATTCATATTCTGTAATACTGCAAGAGGTTAGATAAATGTCGAGATTCGAATCTCGGATTTCCTGCAGACTGTGGTGGTTGCAGGAACTGGGTTGAGGCGTGGGCGTTTGCATATATGATTTCTTGCATTGAAATCTCCATGTTTGTTCGGAGCAAACAAAATCTGATTCGACTCGAAAAAAATAAATTTTAAGTTATTCGATTCTATTTATAAAAAATTTCTACTTCAACTGTATTTTACGACTTGAATGAACAAACATAATAACAAATTGATATAAATATCCCATTAGGCCATGAGTGTTAACTTTTGAGCTTAAAAATGAGCCATGTAGTGAAGTTTTGAAAGGTGAGGGGCTTGGGGTGTAATTCTCCTATTTTTAGGTTGAATACTTTTAAAATTTTGTCCCCTTTTTAGTAAAAGTTGCTCATAATACAGCAGCTACCGTAAGTTAGTGTTACAAACCTTCAACTCGAGTGTTACATTTGATTTTTTAATTTTAGATTTAAATTATAATTTTTTTAAAAAAATGATTAAATAATAAATAAATTTAAAATTAAAAAATAAATAATCAAATAATACAAGAAACTCCAATTTAAATTTAAAATATTTAAATCTATACAATTTTAAGAAACTAAAAATTTCATGTCCAAACGTGTAAAGTCCTATAAATACATAGCCCACTAACTTAGATATCGTACTCTGAAGATCAGTATGTACAAGAATATTGGTCTGATAATACTAATTATAAACATAAGCATGCAAACTAGGAGAAATTATATCATGGGTCAGTCCCATCATGTTATCCATGGGACCAACCAATAGAAACTATCCACCTCATTATTTTTTAATTTTTCAAGTGAAGATTCACTTGAAAAAAAAATTATGACATGAAAAAATTAATAAAGTGAACAGTTTTTATTGGTTGATCCTATGTACAAGTAGTGGGATTGACCCATGATATAATTTTTCGCAAACTAGAGAGATATTGGCACATGACCAACATACACATGATTGATTTTTTTTTTTCTAAATTGAATTTTGATCGTTGGATCTTATTCAGTCGACTAAAAAGTTGAATGAAGTTAAAAAAATAAAAATAAAAATATTAAAGACTATTTTTAACATGTCTTTAAAAAATTGAATGAAGTTAAAAAGGCTGAAACTGAAGGGAGTGAGTGGTACCCAGAAATTCATATGAAAATTTGTCAGAACCCATGTGACAGTGTGGCCCTTACCCAGTCATCCGTGTCCCCACACCGAAAAAACATAGAAAAGAATCTACAATATGAGACAAAAGGGTCCCCGAAAGTTAACTTTAATCACATGATGAAAGAAGAAATGAACAACCTTTTCTCTTTTACCTCACCTTTGCTTTTTACAGTGCTGCATATTTCAGCATAATCTAATGGCTGACAGTCACAGATTCTGTAATAAAAATAACATGAACAGCAGTAAAAACAAAACCCACAGTCTGTCAATCTGGTTTTACCCTTTCACTCTTTTGCCATTTTGGGTCTCTCAGATCAGTATAGTTGTTAAGCTTCTGGCAAAGTAGTTTTATAACGTATTGCAGAACCTTTTTCACCTCACTTTGAAAAAAGAGGGTAAAAAAAAGTAGAATAGACAGTAAAAATGAAAATTACAATGGGAGGTAAAAAGGAGTTACTAGTTACTACTAGTCTAGTACTATC
This sequence comes from Abelmoschus esculentus, assembly GCA_035048815.1. NCBI lineage: Eukaryota > Viridiplantae > Streptophyta > Magnoliopsida > Malvales > Malvaceae > Abelmoschus > Abelmoschus esculentus. The sequence continues at coordinate 1,700,410 of JAUCBN010000032.1, forward strand.
TTTTCTTTGTTTCTACACTATTTGTTGTGTGGTCCAGCAATTAGGGTGTCACCAGTAAGGAAAGGACCAAGCAAGACCCCACTTGCATAAATCAGTTCCTATGTCCTTTACTTATACATATATGTTAAGTATTTTGATTGTAAGTAGTATTGTATTGATGATGAGATGATGATGATGATGATCATGATGATGGTGATGGTGATCTTTCACTGATCTTGTCTTGCAGATCTTTCTTCCTTTGTTGTATGTATTGTTTTGGCTTAATCTTCCATGCATATGCTTAATTTGCCACTGATTCTGCACAAGATTAGAACAATGAAATTGTTCAAACTTTATGAAATGATCCGATTTTACCACGATGCCAAGCTGTTTGATTGTGTTTTCTTACTCCGGCAAAGTCGGTTTTCCTTCATTGTAGGCTAACTACATGCCGATGGTTCCTTGACCGGACGAAAGCCTTCTTATGGCAAAAGATTAATCATAATTAACTCGTTTTGTTGGATGCTATGGCAATGGAAAGTGATGAAAAATGATGATATACCTTGGCATTTCATTAGAACAAGATGTAGTCAGGGTTCCGGTTTTGTTGTCAGCTTCTAAGGACTCCGGAGATGAGGTGGAGAAGACGGTGAGGTGATCACCGGCTGATTTCTTCGGAGAAGCGAATAGGTTATCAGGGAGAATGTGCTCCAAGCTGTTCATATGAGAAGCATTAAATCCATCACTAAAAGATAGCACAGTGCAGCATAGTTATTAGTCTATCTACATTTATCATATAAGTTATGTACCTTTCAGGTAGATCATTTTCTTCTGTATTGGCCTTCCCCTTAGTGTTAGTAGAACCATTGTCGTTTCTATAATTACAATCTGCATTAATTTCCTCCATCTGCTTGTAGCTTTTTATAGCAGCAGCCAATTTCGGAACAGCGGGGATCGAGCAACCGCAGTTCTCTGCAACAAAAAAGGGTAAACCATACTGATAAATGGAACAGTAAGGTAACTTTGTTTATATGGTGATCGAACCAACGTCGGAATTGACCTTTGGGGACTTCTGGATCAATGCCATCAGCCGAAAAAATAAGTGCATGATTGTTGGGAGTACGGGGTACCGTCGGGGAAGGAACAGGGGATCCGGTGGACAAACCGTGATGGAACTGAGATTGGTGCTGGTTCTTTAAGTCCAGCAGCTGCAAGTTCATTAGACTTCTTCCTTGAAGCTCAATGGCTTGCTGCAAATCAGCCTGCTCCTTCAATTTCCTTCTCAGCAACATCTCTTGAGTATTGTAAAACATTTTCATAAATCGTAAATAAGTTTCGAATTCTAAATTCACCAACAATGCAGCAAAGTTCAAGATGAAAGAACCAAAGGCCTTGTCTTACTAACCGAGATGGAGATCGAATGTCTCCCTCGAATCAACTGCAGACGGACTCGAGCAGGCCGAATACACCCCTCGTTCCGATTGTTGCTGTTGTTGCTTCCTGTAAATCAGATAAATTACATCTACATATCAAAGTTGGCAACATAATGCAAATAAAGAAGATTGAAAAGAGCCTTTACTTCTCTTGGAGTTTCCCTTTCTCCTTGTAAGGTTTAACAAGAACACGAGAATCGCAGACGAAATGCGGGTTCCCTTTAGCTAAAATCAGCTTCACTGTCTCTGGATACACAAATGTAACAAAACCAAACATCCTCTTTTGCTGGTAAGGGATCCTCACATCTTGAACTGGTCCATATGTGCTGGAAAATTCCAAAGGGGGGCAAGCAACAATCTTTAAACCCAGAATAATAAGTACTAAAACTCAAACAACAACAATCTTAAAAGAAACAGTGACTTTACCTGAAGTAATTTGAGACATCTTCTTCTTTGAAATTACTGTCTGCTGGGAATGTCAGATAAATCTGTCTAGAAACCGGATTAACTGCTGCTCCCAAACCCATCGTTGAAAAATCGTTTCTTTCTGGCCAGCACTGCTGCCCGAACTTATGAAGCTCGTCACCCACCATCAAGGCAGCCATGGCTGATCTACTATAGCTATGGGTGTCGTTTTGTTGCTGGAGAAAGAGATTAAGAGACTTGCTGTATGGGAAAGAAGAAGCCCTCGCCATGAACTGAGAAGCTGAAGAAGCTAGCTTTTGTCGCTGAAGAACTTTCGATCTAAGTATCTCCTGGTACTGCTCCAACTCATTAAGTGCAGCTCCTCCATCGGCAGAATCTCCATGAACAAACCTACAGCTAGCACCGTTCTTACAAAACCCTCTGGCAAAGTACAGACAAGGTTTCCATCCAATCACTGAGTTCACATCATCATCAGCACCAAACAACAGACCAGGAACAGAAAAGCTTCTTCTATGTAGAAGAGAATCATGCATTGCCAACAAACCTTCAGGTTTCGAGTCGTTCAGAAACGAGAAATGGTCCTGGAACTGGTAATCATCGACGAATCCATTACCATTACCATCTGCAACAGCGCTGCTTCCTTTAACAACACTGGCATATGAAAGATTGGAATTTGAAGAGAAAGTAGAAGGAGTTGGTGGGTTTGAAACAGAGAGTCCCAGGTGGGTTTTGGCTTTGAAGATTAAAGAGTGGATATGAGCTTCGGGTCCAAAAGCTAAACGTATCATTTCCTTTTCTCCATGATCTTGAATCAGAAGATAACCTATGATTTTGGAAGCGTTTTCAGGGTCTGAGCTTTGGATCCTCGATAACACTATCCTTGTTGCTTCATATGAATCCATGAAAAAAGGTGCTGAAAACTAAACTCTCCCCACAAAATATAATAGTACTGATAACATAAGCTTTCAGTTCTAGAGACAAGGAGATGGAGAAAAATGAAAAGGGAAGAAAAGGCAGAGAAAAAGAGTGGACTTGGCATCAAAAAGGACAATAATGACTACTACTGATTCATAAATATTGATATTATAATAATTATGATTAGAGTATAATTTTTTTTTTAGGAATGTAATGAATTCCTCTATGAAACCCATTCTAAATATGATAATTAAATCATTAGATTAATTAAGTTTTAATTTAAATTAATAAATAATTTTTTATTAGTGAAATGATGGTATTTATTAAAAATCGACGTTAATGTTATAATGAGTTTATTATATTAGTAACGAGTTTATTTCATTAATATATCAGTTGTCTAATAATAAAATGATTATGTTTATCGAACTATCACATTTATTTATTATCAAACTAATAAACAATTGAGTGTGATAAAATGATCGGAGTGGGTGTAGGATGGAGCAGTGTAAAAAAAATGAAAGGTTAAATTTACTAAATTATTTTAAACTAAAATCAAATTATTGAAACGTATAATTATTATTAAAATTATATCATTTTAATTTTAAAATAATTAACTTATTTATCGTAAAAAATTAATTAAGTGATATACTTATTCTTAATCATACGATTAAATGATTGAATTACTACTTTTTAAATGAAATAACATTTTTAAGTTTATAATTAAATGACTTAATTATTATTTTTTAAAAAAGCATGATATTTTTATTACTAACTTATAACCGAGTGGCATCTATTTTATTTTACCAAAAAACTTAAAACCCACGCGCTGCAACTCAAGTCTCGACCACTCCATTTCTTTATAGATTTTTAAGGGGTAAACGGTAAAAAAAAATCCACTTAATATGTATTTTTTTATTTGATGTTTAATATTTTATTTTATAATTTAAATTAAATTTTATTTGTTAATAATAATTTAAAAATATTTTTATTTAATTATAAAACGATACATGACATGATTTTGATTTATATAATTTTCAATTTATTTAAAAATATTAACTTTTTAAATAATTTTAAAATTTTAATTTCTTATGAAAAAATAACTTTATTTTATAATATTTAAATATTATAAAATAAAATTTCAAGATATTTTTTATAAAAATTTATTAAAAACTCATTTTTAAAGAAAAAGATTAATAATTAAAAATATATTTATAATATTTTAAATATAAAATATTTTTTATATTATAAAAATAATTATAAATTAAATAAAAAATTAAATTTTATGTATTATAAATTGTCCAAATCTGTTAGTTTAAATCGATTTTTAATTTTATAATTAACCATATTCAGTCTTATTAATCAGTCATTTTTTAATTTTATATTTAATAATTAGATATTTTTTATCAAAATTATGTTTCCTTTTGTATAAAAAGCCAACATTTTAGGGTTTGGTTTAATTCTTCTTCTGCTCCAACGTCGCTCTTGATTACCGTAAGAATCAAGAATTTTACAATCTGTCAGGAACTCCATCTTCTTCACTAATACCGGTCAGTTCTTTATTTTTACAATCTCTCAGCCGCTTTCATTCGCTCAACTCATCGCAACTTAGAAGCAGGCGCCGCCGTCTCTCACCTCAGACCTCTCAACGGTGTCAGGGTAATATTTCTCTCTGTCTGTGTCTGTTTTGCATTAAAGTATACAATTTTCGAATGTAATACCCAAGAAGTCAAGAACCCAGTTTCATTTTTATTGTATTGATTTCACCCTTTTTATTAGTGCTTTTGGTTGCTGATAAAAAGGGGAAAATTTGCTTCTTAAATAATTAATTATGATCGCTTGCTGAAGTGATGAAAGATAAATACCATTAAAAGTAAAGAGACAAAATCCAGAAGCTTATATCGTCACACGCACATGAAAGAGATGGAAGCTTAATAACATTTCGAAGTTTCATGCTTTCAACTTCATTTACAACATTTGGATTAATGGCCTCCAAAAATAAAAGAAATGTTAACCTTAAAACCATTCATTTCTTCAGCAAATAATTGCTCAATATTTCATATTGTTCTTTAATGCTGCTGTTTCTGCTTGATGAATCGAATTATATTGTTATTGCTGTTGTTTGTATTTGAAGTATGAATGTGATGTTATTTTAGTACTGATGTTTGTCAACTTTGTAACGTTTAGGTTACTACTAATTTGTTGTGTTTGAGCATGGTTTATATCTTGTTAGTGTTATGTTTTACCTACTGTTATGTATGATTTATACTTTAGTAAACTTTGTATGTTAGTAAATTTTGTTAATGTGATAATATTTTAGTATATCATATTATCATAAAGAAATATAACCTATCTGTAAACCCTTTTAAGCTCTCTCTTTTTTCTCCTCCAATTTAGAACCCGGTATTAAAGGATTCAGAGGAAAATGCAGAGGTGCTTCTTGCCTTCTCCTACAACTACTAATTGCGCATCACTGCATCTTCATCCGTCGTTGATACCCAAGGTTCATTTTCACCTTCTTTTTTTATAGATAGATTACTTGGTTTTTATTTGATGAAAATAGCTGACTTAAAATTGGGTCTTTCCTTTTTGCCATATGTATTTTGTGTCTTATTTTTTACTATATTACACACATTTATCAACAATAGTAGTAATATATTCATATCTGTTTGATTGAATAAGGCATGAACATGTTAGTAAGCAGTTAAAACGATGCATCCTAAATTTGATTTTCTGATCTTTTAACTGATTGTGCATTGATGTTTCAATTTCAGCTCAAGGTCGTTAAACTTACGTCTTCAATATCATCTCACTCTAGATTTAAAAAATTCGGACCTCCTTCAAGCCTCATGTCAAGCCAACTAAAATGTGGTCAACCTTTGAATTTTTTTGCAACCCTTCACAATGCCTTTATGTTTGCTTTGCCACCCAACCATTTAAATTACACACTGCCTCGTAATAGAAATGTAATCCCTGCATGCGTGACTTCCAAAATCAGATCAACCTCAGCCTCTGTGCCTCTTTCCAAAATGTTTTTTTCTGAATCCCCTTCACTGGCAGCTAAGAATGATGGTTTGAGTGTCAGAGATGGAAGGAGTATTGGCTTCAGCCTCGAACGGATTAATAGGCATTCAAAGAAGCTAAAGGCAGTGGCTGCTCTCAATGGGAACAAGGGCGCCCCTCTTGAATCGCCTGCTTCAACTTCACTTCTTAACACTGCTAAGCCGGAGTCTACTTCCAATTCACTTGTTAACACTGCTAGGCCAGACTCTACTTCTACTTCATTGGTTACTAATGCTAAGCCAGAATCTAAAGTTAGCCTGAAAAAGAAAAAGAAGTCAAGAAGCAAGAACAACAAGGAACATATCTCTAGCACTGTTGTTTCTGAGGAAGCACCTGTGGTGAAAAGCTCAAAAAATTCTTCTCTGGCAGGGACCTCAAATATCAGCAAAAAGGGTCAACCTCCCAAGCAGAATTCAGAGGTTAGCAGTAATTTAGTACTAAATAGAATTTTGATTTCTTGGGCCTTTTAATATGCACACATATCTGTATGCTTGTTGCGTATATAGAATTCAAAGCACAGATATGCCATTTGCACTATCTACACATGCATGTCTGTGCATGATTTTAAATCTTTCATAACCTTAGCTAACAATGAAGTTTTCCAGAAAAAATCAGCTGACAACTTACTCACAGAAGCTCATGATGGTTCTGCTTTAACCAGAAAGCAGTCTAGAAAGAAAAGTACAGGCCTGAGCAGAAGGCAGCCAGTGAGAGAAGTTAATGAGCCAATTCAGAAAAATTCATCTCCACGAGAAAAACCGCTGAAGCAACTATACCCTCCCACTGGGAAGTCTGTTATGGTGGTTGAATCTGTCACAAAGGCGAAGGTTATTCAGGGATACCTTGGTGATATGTTTGAAGTCTTGCCTAGCTATGGTCATGTTAGGGACCTAGCTGCTCGTTCAGGATCTGTGAGACCTGATGATGATTTTAGCATGGTATGGGAAGTCCCTAGTGCTGCATGGACACATCTTAAGAGCATTAAGGTTGCATTGCGTGGGTATGTATTTTTTTTAGAAAGTCTTTTGGTCCAATTTACAGATGTTGCCTAAACGAAAATACTTCCATGTTCCTGCGTCACTTGCAATAAATGCTTGAAATCATATGTTAAGTATCACGATATGGTTTAACCTATCCAGATGTATGATGTTGCTGAAACAGGGTATATTTGTTGTATTCTTTTCTTCACTTTTAATGAATTCTTCAAACCAAGCTTGTAAAGAGAAACCTTATGATACTATTTAAGTGACACAGACTAGTTGTACTGTTATCATCGATGATTGTTAGCAATTCTTTCAAATGTTTTTTGTTAATTTGTTTTTTCAGTTTCTCATTTTCTTTCCTTACTCAGAGCAGAAAATCTTGTTCTCGCATCTGACCCAGACCGTGAAGGAGAGGCTATTGCATGGCACATCATAGAGATGTTGCAGCAGCAGGATGCTTTAGGTGAAAATGTTAGTGTAGCAAGAGTTGTCTTTCATGAGATTACTGAGGCATCTATCAAAAGTTCTCTGCAAATGCCACGGGATATTGATGTTAACTTGGTACATGCTTATCTTGCCAGACGTGCTCTTGATTATCTGATTGGGTTTAACATTTCACCACTTCTATGGAGAAAATTACCGGGTTGCCAATCTGCTGGACGAGTGCAATCAGCTGCTTTGTCTCTTATTTGTGATAGAGAAACAGAGATTGATGAGTTTAAACCACTCGAATATTGGACCATTGAGGCTCAGTTGAAATTTGAAGAATCAAATACTCTAGTAAAAGATGCTTCTTTCCCTGCACACTTGACTCATTTTAATTCGAAGAAGTTAGGCCAATTCTCTATCACTTCAGAGACAGAGGCAAAAGATTTTCAGCGGAAGATTAATTTAGAAGATTTTAAAGTGATTAACTCTAAAAGAAATTCAACCCGAAGAAACTCTCCTGCACCATATATAACATCGACACTTCAGCAGGATGCTGCAAACAGATTAAATTTTCCTGCAACGTATACAATGAAGGTTTGCAAGTTGTTTCTTTTCTTTTGAATTTTATAAAACTATTGAATTTCAGTAACCTTCCTTTATCATCTGCTCTTTGTGAGTTAAACTTGGTTAACTTTTCAACGTTTTTACTATTTTATTTTTCACACTTAAATAATGCAGCTTGCACAGAAGCTTTATGAAGGGATTCAATTGTCTGATGGTGTGGCAACTGGGTTGATAACATACACCAGAACAGATGGGCTACATGTGGGTACATCTTTGATCTCTGTAGTTCTTGGTTCGGTTATGTGTTTTCTTTCATGTAGAAATCAGAGAAATTCTCTGTATTACTTCTTATTTCAATAGGTTAGAATACATCTCTTTATATATACAAACGTGTCTCTAATTAAGGAAATTCTAATTATGGAAAAATACTAAACCTAGAAGAAAGAATCCCTTAAAATAAGGGATTGTAATAAAAAGAGAATATTTACAAAATCCCTAAAATCAAGGGATGGAAACAAGCCATATAATCCTACATTTCATTCCCCCCCCCCCCCCCCACCCAAGTGAAAGGTCTTGTAGTGTGCGTATGCCCTGCACGAGAAGTCTTCATGCGTCTTCCTCTAATGTTGTCAAGGTGTCTTATTCTAATAAATAATGATTACAATGATAGAAAATTAGAGGTTGGTTGAGCTAGGCCGAGGAAGAGGAGTTACAGTTTAAAATCATATGTAATACCTGTTAGCAATAGTTAGAGATTTCTTGTCCTAAAAAGTCAGAAAAGATCGAAAACATTGTAGGCTACTTCTGCAATTTTGGTTTGCTGCAAGTGCTATATTTGCATTTAATTGGGTGTTTGGGCCTACACTTTCTCTCTTGGTAAGGATGATACCTTATCTTCAGTTCATATCTCTTTCAATAGAGTACTCCCCTCTTACTGTTAATTAGTCGATATGCTTCTTGTCATGTAAATTTTATTCTGGTACTTGATCTGTGCTACTGTAGTAGATCATGAATTGATACCGATAACCTTAGTTTCGATTGAATGGATATTTTGTTTATCATGTCTCTTTACTTGTGCATCTTTCCTAAATCTCTATGTTTTATTGTCTTTCCGAGTTCTGATATAGTTGGTGATCTTTTGGGGTTTATAATACTCTTTCTGTTTATTATGTTAGATTTCTGATGAAGCTGTTAAGGACATTCGCTCCATGATTACGGAAAGGTGATTTTTTCTATTTGAATTCTTAGGCTCTAAAGTTTCATCTTCATTTACCTGCGTGCTGATATCCTGTCAATATGCCTGTGCTAACAGTTTTTGCGGTGCTAGATTGCTAGTTTTTGTTGCATGAGTATAATATTACTTATAAGTGAATAATTTATATATCATAGGTAACTTTAATTCTTATGTATTTGTGTATCCTACATTTTTACCTCTGTTTTCTTATTGATTGTTATGATCATAATCTATTATCCTTTTTGTCCTTTCAAATTTTTAGTGCATTGTAGTTAAAGTCACTGTTTAATTGTTTGGAATTGGAAAGTGTGCTTATCTTCTAACTTGATAATTATAAATAAAAACTTGAATTTATGCAGATATGGGGCACAATTTACTCCAGAAAATGCATGTAAGTATTATAAGAAGGTCAAGAATGCTCAAGAGGCTCATGAAGCAATTAGACCCACCAATATTCGGAGGTTACCATGTAAGTGAATGGACTTCTGTTTGTTCTTTTTATATGTTATGTTTTTTACTTTGCACTGTGCTGCAGATATTTTATTTTTTAGTATGAAATTCAGTGGCAGTTGACAACTGAATTGTCCTTAATGCCAGCGATGCTTGCGGGAGTACTTGAAGAAGACTCATTGAAGTTATACACTCTTATTTGGTCAAGAACAATGGCATGTCAAATGGAACCTTCAATCATAGAGCAGGTTGGAACGTAAATTCTCATAAAATGTCTGTATTTGTACAAGGGTTCTTTGATTTCATTAATTTCTATCAGAATAAACTGGCTTTTGATTACTCACCAACTTTTCGTGGCAATTGGGCTTCAGAATGAACTGCATTGATTTCTTGCTCTGAAAAAAAAATCTCCTTTTCTTTTAGTAGTAATTGCATTTATGCCCATGTGGTTTATCTCTCTCTTTCTTCTATATAAATGCAGAAATAGATAGTTTGTCTTGCTATTATCTGCATAGGTCTGGTCCTCTGGACCATTATAATATCATCTATGTAACACCTAGCATTCATTGTTTTAATCAGATACAACTTGAAATTGGGAACTGTGATGAGTCCATTATTTTCCGATCTTCATGCTCAAGAGTAGGGTTCCTTGGCTATCAGTCTGCTTATCAGGTATGATATACAGTTTTACCTGTATATCTGTATGTGCTTGCATACTATTTCTGGCTTCTCCTATCAGTGTTTAATGTGGATGAATGTGGGAGATCTCTTTGTTCAACATGGAAAATCTGACTGCATTGTGGTATATTAATAGTTATTTTTTCTTGTTTTCTCTATATATTGCGATTTTGATTGTAGAAGAATAGATGGTGGTAATTTTTTTCTTTGTCCATAAAATTGCATCACGTTGTATTTATTTCTGAATTATCTACTTTTTTACTAGTATTATCTATATTTTAGTTGCTTATACAGTTTATGCAGTATCTATTGATGTTTCTTAATTCTAATGGTAAAATCAGTTATGATCTAATTGATGGTTTTAATTTGTTACTGAAGTAGCCGTGACACAAATCAAAATCAAATGCCCGATCAATGTTGGATTTCTTAATTTTGCTATATTATTGTTACTAGATACTTTTACATTGAAATGGAACGTTTTCACCATTTTGTGCAAAGTTTTCATTTTATAGGAAATTAAGTTTATAATAAAAGGTAATTAATAAGTATAGAAATATGAAATTATCTAGGAATGTAATTTTGGTTTTACTGGTTCGATTGCATTTTGTACATCAATTTAGTGTTATTTCACAGCAATTAGTATCTTCGTTTTCAAGTATAAGCAATTTAGTGTTATATTTGTTGTTTTGCGTTTTTAGTGTTTAGGAGTTGTTTAGGTACAAGTACCCAATACCCATGTTATTTTGGTTCCCTGAGGTGTTAGATTTACATTGTTTTTCTTAATATTTGAGTATTAATTATTGAAATTTCACAATTTTGATTGAGATTTTTGGTTCATTCTTTGGTGATTTGATTTGAAAGTACTTGTTCTACGTTGGAAATGTATCAGCAACATGAAGATTTACTTATAACACATGTAAAATGATTGCTAGTATGTCTAAAAAATACTGACCCTCTTTTTTGGTTTCTGTTTTCATGTTCTATTCAATTCTTAGGATGATGAATCTGAAATAATCAGATTTAAGGGTAATGATGTAAACCATCATGCTGAGGCTTTTGGCATTCTCAGTTCGCTTAAGGTACTCATTTTTCAATATTTATCATTTTTTAAATGTTTTATATTTTGATCACCATGATGCTCCATAGCCTTTCTATCATATGAAGTTTTCTCAGTTGGCCTTTCTAGCATATAGAAGATTGGCTTTTGAAGTTAGTGGTTAAGTGTCAGTAAGTTTTTTATGTCCCGTGTTTAGTTTGCACTTTGCTGACTAATTTGTTTTGCAGAAGGGTGATCAGTTATATCTTGGTGAAGTGGAAACCAAGCAACATCATACTCAGGCACCAGCACGCTATTCTGAAGGATCATTGGTATATCATCTCAATTTCATGACAGGAGTGTTTGCTGGCAGTTTTCTTACTCAGTGAACTACAATGTCATCATGATTAAGCCATTGCACAGAAATTGATGTGTAAATGCTATCATATAACATACACTAAGATACTTTCAGCTTTTGGATGAAGCATCTGAACTGTTTTCAAATATTCTGTTCTTTCTTCCTTCATACATGTTTCTTTGGGGCTGATAGTGTAAAATATCCAAATATCATCCTATTCACTTCTTGCTGAGTGCATGCAACATGGGTTTAGGGAGGGAGACAGTCATTTGGTTTCTTCTTATCAAACTACGGTCCTTTCTTACCTCCATATTTCTGCATTTTAAAGGTTAAGAAACTGGAGGAGCTTGGAATTGGTAGACCTTCGACATATGCCTCAACATTGAAAGTTCTACAGGTTAGTAATAATGTTGAAATGTTCAATTTTAAATTCTCCTTTTGATAAAATTGAATGAAGTTTGTTTCAATGTCATATACCTGCTTGTTATCTTAAAATGAAATAAGCTTCTCAATAATGCTTTTTTTAGATCTGGATTAATAACTTGCAATCATGTGCATGTTCGGTAAGGTTTTTCTTTTGGGGGCATTCACTAGTACGGTGACACAAAAGTTTTCATTTAAACTTTCGTGCAATTTGAACTATTTAGAATTGCTTAGACTGTCTTGATTACATTGGATTTTGTTTGAAAGACATGGTTGATTTCATTAAGATATATCAAGGATTTTTTAAAAAACTACCAATAGTTGGAGGTTTTAAATACACCAAGAACACTCCACCCTCTAGCTAAGCTAGTTCGTATTACCACCTCAATGAACAAAGGCAAAATATTCGTATACATGCCAGAAGTAAAGCTCTATCTCTTTAAAACAACTTAACTAAGTGCTAAATTACCCAAACAAACTCAATCTGGCAAGTACTTTTAAAAAAAAGCTTCCAAAGATTAAATATTGTATCAATTTAATCTTTGTGTTGTCACTAATGGCCTGTTCGGTAGAAAATACATAAGGTCTTTGAAACTGCTTGAAGTTACCACCTTGTATTGCTGACTGGCTTGCCACTAATTTTTCAAGACCAAAAGTAGTAATTATTATGTAGTTTGATTGTTCTTTCATAATTTGATGCCATTGATTTTATTATATGTTTCAATTTTTCCTGCTCTTTTTCCTTGCAAGGTGAAAATGCATTTTGTTGATCTTATTTACCGTCAACTTTCTTTAGTATTGAGAATAATAATCACCTTTCTCATTTTCTTACGTCAGGATAGAAATTATGTGACAGTAAAAAGTCGTGTATTATACCCTGAATTTCGCGGTCGCATGGTATGTTATCTCATTCCTGCTCTATTGGATTTACTGCACTTAATGCTTTAGAATAACTTGATGTGTTTAAAATGTTCTTGTGTTGTTATCTTTAATCTGTTAGTATTGGGTTTCTTGTGGTTTTGTATTAAAGTTGGATATTCCACCTATTGCCAATTGAATTTAAGTTGGGTGCTTAACGTGTTGTCAAACTCAGAGCCAGGTTTCAATCATAGGACCTGTTTTTTATGTTCCCACCATCCCAGTGAAGCTTGTCCATGTGTTGGCCTTAGTTTAGCCATACGTGAGAGGACGTGTCAAGTTATATTGTCCAACATCTATTAAGTACTGGTCTTACATTAGGTTGAGCCCTCCATCAATTAGCAATTGATATTAGTTTGATGCAATAATAATGTAGATAGTGTTAGGGGATTAATGTTTCAAGGAAAACTGGCAGTACACACTTCTTGCTGCAATTTGTTATAAGTGGTTGTCCATGTAGCCAACCAACATAAGGGGAAATTTCATTTGATATCAGAAAGTGGAACCAGTTGAAGTATATTATATTGGTAGGTTGTTTTGCGTTTCGTCAAATTTACAGAACTAGACTAATGTAACATAATTAATCTATGTAAACAAATTAGCTTCTAATTCAATATTATAAGTGATTTTAAGCACGCTACCAAATCTACTATTCTCTAATACTTTGGGGATGATGTGTAGGTCTCTGCATTTCTCTCTCACCATTTTTCTGAGGTCACTGATTACAGTTTTACAGCTGATATGGAGACAGAAGTAAGTTGCAAGCCGCTCGATTCTTGTACTTGTAACTTATAAGTCTTTTCAGTTTCTTGGGTTTGAAGCAGTTGGAATGTGGTTTCTTTTACATTAAAGTGTTGTTATTGACCTATTTCGCTTGTCACTTGTTTTTATAGCTTGACAATGTTTCTGCTGGATTAACTGAATGGAAAGGGCTCCTTAGGGACTACTGGACACGTTTCAGCTCATATTGTAGTCGTGCCGAGAGTGTTCACATTCATCAGGTATCCCATGGCATTCTTATCCCACACTCGTTCCTCACAGTTCTCTTTTTTTTTTTGATCTTACAATATTTTCATTTCTAATATTGATTCAGGTGGAGAAGATGTTAGAAAAGACATTTGGAGATTTCTTGTTTGCTTCTCTCCCTAATAAAAGTAGAACCTGTCCAAGGTATGCTGTTCTGTCTTTTGTGCTTCCATGGGCAATTTCTCTATCTGCAACTCCCATAAACCCAAACTTGTCTTTAGTTAAAAAATGCTCATTTGTAACAATGAAAGAACTAAAATTAGGCCCCAAGATCCAGTTTACTGGGGAAATCATCACTTTTAGATCCATTGAACTTTTTGGATATAGAGTTGAAGGTATCTTTGGATTGGGTTTAAAGAAAGGAAGCATTGTTGGATGAGTTTTGTAAGGGTTAAAGAATAAAATAAGGGAGTGGTCATGGATTTTGTCGAGATAATTTGCTTTCTTTTTGTCTTAACAACCAAATAAGTGTCTAAACCATACTTTTTTTTAGATGGATGGCTGAACTATATTTTGGGTTAAATAGGTGACTAATGTTTCTTTTCGTGACCCATTTAAGGTTTTTCAGTGACATATTATTTCCCCCCGTTATCCAATGAAATTCGAACACGTGGCATGGTTTATCATTTTTTGAAATTAAAATCTGAAAAATAGAAAAATGAAACATTAATATATATTAATTAACCCAACATTGTTTACTTTCTCTAAAAAACAACCCTAAATCCCTAAATTCCTCCCTCTGACCACCGATTCAACCACCAGCGGCCGCCCTTGTCTTCATCGGACCCCTCTATTGAAAGCTCGATTTTATTGTCAAATACCACAAATAAACCGTTGATTTTACCATCGACGAACACCTCACAATTAAAAAAAGGGGTTGATTGGGTTCCGATCGACGACTAGAGGGTGATAATGTCGAACGGTGAGGTACCCATTACTTGGGTGGTGAACAGGTATAACCACCGATGTGTGGGGATGTTGGATTGTAAGAAAGGTGTGATTTGGGAGATTGATCGGAATATATTTAAACTTTCTGATTTTAAAAGAATTCAAAAATTAAAAATATAAACAGACCACATGTCATGTTCTGGTTGGATGAAAGAAATTTTTAACGTCTGTTGACAAGAAAACCTTATGTAACTGAATGAAATATTAGACACTTATTTAACCTAAAATATAGTTTTGACACCTATTGGAAAAAAGACAGTTTGAGTACTTATTTAACGGTTAAGCCTTAACATTTTGCATGTATATGATACATTTGTTAGGTATTATTTGCAATTACTCACCTTGCATGTATATGTTATTTTATTTTATTCACTCTTCAAATAAAGCTTACGGTATCCTTTTCTTACCTTTTTTCAGTTGCATGGAGGGCACGTTAATATTCAAAGTAAGCAGGTTTGGTGCAGGCTATTTTATAGGGTGTAACCAACATCCAAAGTGCAAGTAAGTATGGAGAAGTACAATAATACATACACACATTACATATACTAGTGCATGACCGAGTGCAATTTGGTAATATTTATATTTTACCATTAGGAAGAGCATTGCAATCTTCTGTATTCTATTCACTATCATCTTTTGGTTTTTGAGTTTTCGAATCATTTTATAGGTATATTGCTAAGACATTATACGGTGATGAGGAGGAGGAAGAGAGCCCTCCAAAGGGTAACTCTGTTGAGGAGCCAAAACAGATAGGTCTTCACCCAGGGACCAATGAGAAGGTTAGTTAGCATCTAATGAACAAGAATTTGGATCTTTATTTTGATTGGAATTTTCTGTTTCCACTTTGTTATATATTTAGGCACTAATTGTTTCTCCTTCACCCCTCGCAGATTTTCTTGAAGAAGGGTCCTTATGGATACTATGTACAGCTTGGTGAAGACAGGACTGGTTATCTACCTAAGCGATCTTCCGTTTCTCATGTATGGTTATATCTATTTTTGCATTTGCACTGTTCTGTACTTGTGGTTTATATATCCCCGGAAGGAATCATCTCTTATTGATGCGAACCACTCAGTTAATGAAACACCAGCAAAATAGAATTTTAACAATCCATGTCACCGCCTTTTTCCTGATAAGAAAAGGATACTCCTTGATATGTTTCAACCTGGTTATGAACAGATCACCGTATTGTTTTTTTTTTCATTCAGATAAAGAATGTGGATTCCATCACGCTCGAAGATGCTCTCGAGGTGTTGCGCTACCCCGTGACATTGGTACGCAAGGATCCTTTAACTAGAGTCATGTTTTCTGTATGCCGTGGAATGTCCGATTTAAATCTTTGACGCTTGGCAGGGAGAACACCCCAAGGATGGACAGCCTGTGATATTGAAGCTTGCAAAGTTTGGATTCTCGGTTCGTCATCGACGCACCACTGCTTCCGTTCCCAAGGTAAGTTTGTATTCAATTGACGTCGATGGAAAATTTATTCTTTAGTTTCGTGATTCACTTTCTGGCAATAATCAGAGCACGAGGTCTCCAAAAATAACGGTTGTCGTATATGATTGTAGGGTACGAATCCGCAAGACGTTACACTAGAGAAAGCATTGGAACTTTTGTCAAGTAAAGATGTAAGAAGATGTGGGCGACCTAGGACCAAAACAAAAGTTGAAGAAACTGTTGACATTTGACGCCATGAATGTTGTAAGCTAGAGGAGCAGAAACATAATTTTGGGATGAGGACAAGGTTTTTGGTTGCTTAGTTGCAGACATAGGATCTCCAGGTTCATTCCACAACTGCAGGTAAGAACAATTAATTAGAGCATAGACTGTAATGATAAATTCCATTATTTTTTCCTTCAAGATATAATCATGGATATGCATGATGAGGGATGAGTAAATTGTTGTTGTTTTTATTTCCCTTTATTCAAAATAAGACATGTTAATGATGAAAATAATCATTCTACTAATAGTGTTTCTCTCTTTTGGTCATCCGACTCCTAAAAATTATAAAATGATCACTTGATTTGTTGATTTTCTTTTTGGTCACCTGTTTAGTTCACCAATAGAAAGATGATGTGGCTGTTTCTTAAATTGGTAAAACAACACATTTAATCCTCATACTTTATACATTGTGTCGATTTGGTCCTGAATTTAAAATTTGTAACTTACAACATTCATACATCTTCATTTTCATTTTAATTCTGAGAAATTCAAAAAATATATATGTTTATAAAATTATATAAAAAGAAAACCCCAAAATTTGCAACACATTAGTACATGTGCTTGAATGAATCAATTTCATAGAGAAAAGACAAACCAATGAATATAAAAGCCTGAGACATGGATGAGATGACTCAGCACGTACAAGACTACAACATGTTGCCACCGCTGCCTATGAAAATGTTGCTGGTTTTCTCCCATGATACTAACATTTCAGACAACTTTTGTTGGTAGGGTGACCAGAAGAGAAAAGTGCAAATAATTGGGTGACTATTTTTGTAGTTTACTGAAAATAAAGAGTCAAAAGTGAAACTTTCATTACAATACAGTGGCAAAACATGTATTGTACGAGGCATCGAAATCAATGGCTGAAGTTTGTCCGTCGGTTCATGATTGTTGCCAAACCTTTTTCCCTTTTCCTTCTGTTCAAACATAATTGAAACAGAAACAGAAAAGGCAAAGCCCAATTGGGCACTTAGTGCCATGGCTGATTTCCCTGTACTGCAAATCAGCTCAAAAGCAATGTTCAAGTTGAAGAAGAAATTATAAGGCACAACCCACTGCTCTTTGTTCCCATGATATCAGCAGCAGCAACAGCATGGTTTTGAACACATGAAACCAAATATTCTGATTCTTTTTGTAATCTAGTACTAGAAAAACTGCATGTGAGCACCAGGTAGACAGACAGAGACTTCCACTACCAAGGGCTCAGCAAATCTCTGTACCCAGAGAATGTTATGGCCTTTTTTGCCATCAATGGAAGATGCCCTTTTTTCTGATTTTGCATATATACTCCCCTTCCTAGTCATAATCTAAGCTTTACACTCACTTATATATATATATATATATATATGTATGTATATAGCAGTGGAAGTTCATCCATTGTTACAGCAACTGCATTCCACTGTGAAGTGTGGCCACCAACAAAGAAAAGAGGTTATAGCATTTTCTAGCATGGCATAGTTGTTTTGTTTATCTCTTTTGCATTCCTCACTTTGTTTGGAATCGAGCTTAAAACAAGGCGCCTAATGGTGGTTTGAAATAGTTTATAACCTTAACAGGTTAGGTTAAATGAATTTACTGTCATAAACTGCATTTGTAGAACATAAAACTGTAGATTTATCCCATAGTTTATGATACCTGCAAATCCATTTGATTATAACAGCATTCGTTACATCCGCAACTATCGCAAACATGAACCTGGAAAACCTCATGGAAAGCAGCAGTGGCAGCTCTTGTAGTCCTCCAACTGGTACCAAATTCTTACCACATTTTAATTAAGCTGTTTATACACACACATATATAAAAGACTTAAGTGTTAAAAGCTTTAGGCAAACCAGAATCAGAGCTGGAAACATTGCAGAAACAGTATGAGGAGAAAAGAGTGAAGATACAGGAGCTCTATAAACAAATCGAAATCGCGAAGCTCCGATCAGAGAAGAAGAAGAAGAAGAAGGAAACCCCAGATGAGAAAAAGGAAGTTTTCAATGAACTGAGCCAGAAATACAACAGTCTGAGAGAGGAATACATTGCACTGTCAAGGGAGCTCAAGTAAGGCCATATCGGCCTTTTGTTTCCATGTGTTCAACTACTTTTGTTGGCTAAGATTTGCTGAATCTATCTGATACATTCGAAATAGTTTTAATTAAGTAAGTATTTTCCAAGAAAATTACAAAACAGAGTTGCTTCACGGTCCCAAAAGCAAGAATCACAGCAATGGCTGACGTTGTTGCTTGCATCCCAAGCTTGGTCTTCCAAGGAACTCGAACGTTTCATGCTTTCCCGTTGTCACGTTCAGGATAACAGCCCCTTCTTTTAGGCCCCGCCAATGATTTGTACATTCACATGCAACTCAAAAACTTCTCGGTTTTCGAACGGCAGCTCGTGATAATCTTTGAACTCCATTGTTGGACGTCACAAGATCGAGAGAGGATAAAATCCGATGCCCTTGTTTCCTTAGTTCACTTAAACAAATCAAGATAATGCTGTTGGCATCTATGGCTTCAACATGACCTTTCTATCGCCTTTTTCAAACAACGGAGACCGGAATCCGGTTTCTTTCCGGCTAAAACAATCCACCATCCCTTTTACCATACAATGTTTCGGCATTCCCGGCGGCTATGCATATTTCTGCCAACATCTCCTATGGAAGAAACCGGTATCAAATTAAACCCAACAGGCAACAATGCAATATAAATAAAACATTTGATTTTTTTTTTACCTTTTTCCCCTTACTGATGAGTAAAAACTCGAATTAAAAATCATTATTTTTAATTTTTAAGTTATTTAAATTATTAAAGTCGACTCAAATAATTCGTATGAATTTTGAAAAAACTTAATTTTTTTTTTGTAAATATTTTTTTAAAGGTTTGTTAAGAGTTAAAATAACATACTATCATGAGAATGAATTAAAAATATTATTATTTATTAATTTTAAAATATTATTTTTCTAGTTTTCAAATATAGTATTTTTATCCCACCATTCTTTTATGTAAACCGGGTTTTTGAACTCGTCTCGGACCGGTCTGAGAACTACAAAACAACCAAAACCCTCGAATCGGAAGTACGAAAACACATAGAAGAGCTTCAATGGCTACCGGAAACAAAGCGAAAGGCAACACTGTGACAGCCAAAGGCAACACTGTGACAGCCAAAGGCAAGAAGAGGAAGCAGTATCTTCCCCACAATGTTAGCCCCATATCTCTCTTTTAGTCTCCACCCCTATGCTTTCATGTATTGTATTTTTTGTATTTATTCAATTTCTCTTTTTTTCGGAAAGCAGAAAGCAGTTAAAAAGAAAGGGGCATACCCATTAATGCCTGGAGTTCGAGGTTTCTTTATCACTTGTGATGGTGGCAGAGAACGCCAAGCTGCTCATGAAGCTATCAATGTTATTGATTCTGTATGTTTCTTTCTTTTCTTTTCTTTCAGTATATCTTATTTTGTAGTTTATTGTTGAACCCTTTTTCGTTCTTTTTATTAAAATTGATTTCGGGTCATTATTTGTTGATTTTCCATCTGGGTATTTGTTTGTAATTCAATTTCCGTGGTTAAATTTTACTTTTTTATATATAAAAATGGTTGCTGTCTTGCTGAGTTTAGTTCTGGGTTTTTTTTTATTAATGTTTTATTTACTTTCAAATTGTATATTCTTTAATGTTTTAATTACTTTGTTGGAGAGGCATGGTTTTTAGCTGGGGGATTTTGTGCCTGGTTAAAATCAGCTAAAGTTTTGATTTTTGAACTAATAATGTGAAGTTGAATCTTAGAATCATATCAACTTCTATTAATTTACAAGTTACAGACTTGATATGTCATGGAAGCTGTGATAATGTTCTTTATGCCTTCATCTTTTCCATATCTTAACTGTGTTCATGATTCATTTTCTATTCGAATGTATTTTTTTTTTCTTACTGAATTATTATTTAATATTATGAATCAAAGAGGATCTTTGCTGCCGATTAAGGAATTATTATTGCTATTATAGATGTTAGGTATATGCTATATTAACTATAACGGCTTTGGGATTTGCTTGTTTACACCTGAAGTAGTGCTCTGGGAGCTTCGTTCTATCAACAGATGCACACAACACAATCAGGATATTGAAATAGCACGCAGTGATAGTGCATAGGAAAATCCGTTTATAGCATGCTTTGGAATCTCCCGAGTTCTATAATTGATTTGGTCTCTTGCTGTGTTTAGACCCCCAATAATTTCTCCACTTTTTGTTACATATGAATTGCTCATCAAGAAACTTAGGCTCAGTCATTGATCTTTGTTAGGAACTTACATTGATAGGGAAAAAATGTTATTTGTGGTTTTATGTAACAACTGATATAACGAACATCTTCGTCCAATAAAAAAGAAAATCCTTGTCATGTGCGGTGGCTAAGAGGAAATTTTGAAGTATTTCACACGGGTATGTATCCAAGGGTGTGATTCTTCTTTCCCTAAAAAATTGGATTTGTGAAGTCTGCTAAAAGGAGTCCCAAAATAAGTACAAGCATTTGGATATGTCTAGTAATAATATATTTTAAAGATATTATCTCGTACAATTTAATCAAACTAAATTTGCGGCTCAGAAAATTTGATAATAATTAATTTGGACTATTTGGACACATAGTTGAAGTTAAGCTCTGATATATATACCTAAAAGGCAATAAAAAATGAAGAATCACATCAAGAATCTTCTCTTATTTTCATTTTTCACCCTTTACCTTTGCAATTCTTCTTTGGCCTCTAAAACATTTAACCTCATTCAATCATTTTTCCCGTCTTTTCTTTATCCTCTTTTCTCACTGTCTATTACATCTATGCTTGTCCAGTTCTTCCTCTTGCCTTCTCTTTATTCATTAAATTTACTGTAAGTTTATGTTTAATTCATAGATAGGTTGTTTGTATCCAAACATTCTTGGTTTTATAATATTACCCTTTGGGCAGCAATTCCCTGGAATCATCTCTGATCTTTTGCTTTCTTTCTTTTCTGTTATCTTTGAATTGGCTCATGTGAAGTAGTCGATTTCTTATTTTAAATACCAAATTGGGCTCGTATTTGAACCAGTATCTCTGCAATGCCATGTCAAAGTTAGTATGGTGCCTTAAAATGATGTGTCCATGTATATGGTGTTTATTCCTATATTTGAGTTAAGGTGGTTGGTAATGCTCCCTGCTATTCTTTTGTGTACTTCCATTTAACTCCTGGTTATTTGACTTTCATGCAGTTTTTTGAGGAGCTAGTCAGTGGAAAGGATTTTGGAGGGGAACTTGCAGTGTTACCAGTTAAGCCTTTAAATAAAAAAATTACTTTCTCATATAGTGATGATGAAGGCAATGATGAAGAGGATGAGGATGGTGATGGTGATGGTGAAGGAGAGGCGGAAGGGCAAGAGGAACTTGTTAAATCAGATGATAGTAGAGAAAATGATGCTAGTCAAGAAAGTTTAACTAATAAAGATTTGGATCATCCAAATTCAGATGATGTATGCCATGGTAAGATAGCAGAAGAGACCAATGATACTCAGAAGGATGAGGCAAAAATCGAAAATCAAGTAGATAACTCGGAGGAGCCACCAGCAAAAAAACAATGCCTTGAAACAAATACATCAAAAAAACAATGCCTTGAAACAAATACATCAAATCAAGTAGACAAGTTGGAGGAGCCATCGGCAAAGAAACAGTGCCTTGAAATAGATGCATCAAAGATAGCAACCAGTGAAAAAGAGAAATCTATTGATAAGCTTATCGAAGCTGAACTCAACGAGCTTGGAGATAAGAGTAAGGTTAGTAATGGATGCCAGAAAGAGGATAAATATGTTTGGGTAAAAAAAAAAGATAATTTTATCTGGATGGTGTCATACCATTTTGACCGGAAGTTGTGTTTTTGGCGTCTTGCATTAAATTGAGAGAACTTAGAACTAAGGCAATTATATGCTTATTGAAAAAGAAATAAATTAAAAAATACTTAATACAATTTTTTTGTAAGTTTTATTTGAATTTAACATGGTATCATTAACGATAAATTCTTAATTGAAATTTCACATTTTCTTTATGCAAGATGGAAGTGGCCCTGCCCAAATGAGGTTGTTCCTTCTGTGTTACATTGAGCTTTGCCTATAAAAGCTAAAATCTACTACTTGTTTTATTTAGTTTATCAACCTTGCACATGTTTCATGCGATTCTTTCATTTGTTCAGAAATGAAATTTATTCATAATTTTTTTGTTTATTACTTTTTCCTTCCATATTCAGTTCTCATTTTAGTGCTGAATTTGTCATGCTTTTCTAATGCAGTTACTTCTTATCATGTGTTTGTAAACAAATGGATGATGCTGACCATTATTGCATCTTCAGTTTTCTTTCTTTTTTTTTACTCGAACCATTTTTTCCTGTTGCATCCTTGTCGAACAGAGGCTGTTCTTCAACCTTGATTCAGGCTGTAATGGTGTTGTCTTTGTTCAAATGCGGAAGAGAGATGGAGTCCCTGGCCCAAAAGAAATTGCGCAGTATATGATGACGTCAGCTGCATCAACAAGGAAGCACATGTCGAGGTTCATTCGTCACTTGCATGTTACATTATATATACAGAGCACACACACACACACATAAGAAATGGTGTCTTGGTAGTAGCAAAGCTAACATCTTACTGTCTCTGTGGTTTAGGTTCATATTGAGAGTCTTACCTATTGAAGTAGCATGCTATTCTTCAGAAGAGGAAATTACAAGAGCAATGAAGCCTCTCATTGAGCAGTATTTTCCTGTGGAGACACAGAATCCTAAGAAGGTACGAAATAGATGAACTCCCATTCTTTTTGTTTTGGTTTTCAAGCGATGAAATCTTTTATAGAACTCCTAGAGTTGGAGAAGTTCTCCATAAAATACGAGGACACATATTCAAATTAAGTCGATTGATTGGATCCATACGATGGACAAGGCGCATCGATTCTAACTTGCTTTCTATAAACATTGTTGTCTTTGATTAAACCAAATTTATGTCTTATAGGCAAGCTACAGGATTTAAAGCTACAACTTCTAGTTTTAGCTCAAGGTGGTTGTTTACTGAAATGGGAGATGGGGCTTCCCTTTTTCTTCAAGGAAGTAACAATTTGAACCGATCAAACCTTTCAAATATGTGTAGACTGTAGTAGCTGCCAAGTGAGTTTTCACTTAGTGTGGATCTGCCAGGAAATTAAAATGTTCTAAGAAATTGTAAATTGCCGTGGCTTTAAATCCTTGTTTGATCCATTACAGCGTTCTTGGACTACATGTCTTGTAGCATTTGCTTGTTGAAAAATCCATATAAGATAGCCCTCAATTTATCCATAAACGAAGCAGCCAATGTATTCATGACAAGCCATTCAACTCGTGATCCATTTCGATACATAAAAAGAATAAGCTTTCTACATATTTGAATGCCTTCATTTAGTTTTCAAGGTAGCTAACTTGAACCCATATTTCGATGATTTATTCGCCGGATGTTTTAATCTCGTTTTGGGTGGTCAAATAATGTTTATATCAATTTTGTCTACCCCTGAAGGAGAAAAAAGATATACAAGTCAGGTTTGCATGGTCAAGGATCCTACATGAATAAATGATAACATCATTTTGGTTTAATCAAATTCAAAATGTATAATATGTGCTTGGGATTGTAACTTTTATTCACTGCAGTTTGCCGTACTATACGAGGCGCGTGCAAATTCTGGAATTGACAGGATGAAAATTATAAATTCAGTTGCAAAGTCTGTTCCTGCACCACACAAGGTTGATCTTAGCAATCCTGACACAACTATTGTCGTTGAAATTGTGAAGGTGAGTACATTGTTTCTTGACTAGAACTTGAACTCTTGTTTTGGCACATTTGATCTTTGAAAGATCACATAATTCAGCCTTCCATTTCACTTTTCTTTTCTTTTTTCTGGTGTCAGACAATCTGCTTGATTGGGGTTGTTGAGAAATACAAGGAGTTAGCAAAGTATAACCTGAGGCAACTTACATCACCAAACCAATAGAGAATAGAGATGCTGGTTCCATTAATGGAGCTTCAAGCAGCACTAGCTTTTCTGCCTTCTGTCAGATTTTGCAAGGAAAATTTAGATGAGGAAGTTAGGGTTAAATTAAAGACAGTTTTTTCTTGTCGTGTCCAATATTGTCCAGTCTTTTATTCTTTCCCCTTTGAATATTTTTTTTATTTCAATTCACTGGTGATACAGTGTTTATTTTTATTTAAGAAATCTTCTGATAGGATTGTAAATGAATCGAATTTAAACAAATAATATTTTATTTATGTTTTGTTTACTGTTAAGCTCGTACGATTTTGGTTTATGTTTCGTATTCGCTAATGTTTATAAAAATGTTCATTTAGCATTTGCAGGAATGTTAAATGAGCATGTTCACGAACGTATGATTAATTTTTGTATAAAAATGTTTGATTAATAAAATAAACTATAAATAAATATTTTTATATTTTTAGATCTACTAATCGAACATAAATATTAATAATTATATTATAAACATATAAAATAAACATATATATTTTTACGTGTATTTTATTGAAAATATCCTTTACTAAACTGAAAAACTATCTTCTCCGTGAATGCAAATGAGTTGAACACTCTTATTTATATTCGCTTAACAAATAAACATAAACAATGTATGTACAAACAGTTTACTGTTCTACGTTTAGATTATTAAAAATATTTACATGTAAACCTGTTACTTATCCATAATAATTGGGGATGGTAAACGGGTCGGAAGGTGTGGGATACCCCTTCTTTATATTTTTTTTATATTTATTTAAAATTTTCGTATTCATCACTTATCGTTTATAACGGGTGTAATTTTTAAATTCACATCCATTCATGTGAGTATATTCTCAAATTCACTCACACCTACTGTCTAATTGGATACTTACAATCTAATTCGTACTTGTTTGTACTCGTTGAGCAAGCAATCCTTAATATCAAATTATGTAAAAATAAATCATAAACTTATATAAAGTATAGTGAAATTTCGTATATTTTATTGAATGACAAGTATATATATATATATATATATATAATACATTTACACTGGTATGAATTTAACAACAATTAACTTAATTAGTTTAACTAAAATAACATTTATATTGATATAAATTTAGTCTACTACTCATTAATTGATAAAAGTAGACAATTCTAAAGAACTTTTATACTTAAGTTTTAATTAAATTATAAAGCATTTCATTGGAGTCTAATAATCTGAGATTATACAGGGAAACAGTACATGAATGAAACAAATTTAAATTACAGTTTCTAGCATCATCTCCATCTAGGTACATTATTCAGGCTGGAAGCTATGGTTTATAACAAAGTTTAAAGCTACAACTAAACAACAACAATGATCAGAATGATGAATACAAGAAAATCCATTGTGATGGAAGGCATTATTCATCTTTACTTGAGTTTTTTCTGTGCTTTCCTTTCATGTCCTTCACTTTCTCAGTCTTTCCGCTTCCATTCTTCTGGTTGCTTATAGAATCCTCCTCTGCACGGCACATTTGAGACTTCAGCCTGAATCCGAATTTCTTCGATATGTTTCCCCAAGTGCTAGACGAACCCTTTTCCCGTCCTAGCTTCTCGATTTCTTGCCTCATGTCTGAGCATTCTTTCTCAAGCTCGGAAACTCGCATTCTCATATTATCCATGCCTACCTTCAAAACCTGATTTTCTCTCACAGCTGAGGCCCATCCTCCTCCATCAGTTGACCCTGCGAACCCGCTTCTTAACTGACGTGATCCGTCAAGATTATCTGAGACCAAAAAGCAACCGGCGATTGAAGTTCTAAGCTGAAGCTGCTCAAAGAACAGGACTTGGACAACTATTCTCAGTGGCAGTCTCTCATTTTGTGCAGCATGGGTACAGGCTTCCAAGGAGAGCTTCTGGCAGTCCATCAGACGGCATAGTTGTTCTCTGTCGGATTCCGGCAACCATGGGTGTGACTGCAAGTTTGATAAGCATAGGAGAGAGTTAACAAGTTAAAATAATTGTAGCAATGAAGAATTTCAAGGTTTCTTTCTTGTACCCTTCTATAAGATGCAACAATTGATTTTAAGAACAAGATAATTTTAAGCTCCCTAATAATCAATGCACATAAGATTTGGCTTTTTGGCTGGTTCAAGATCTCTTTAAACAATGGGAGAATCCCCATTCTCAGACGAATTTAAAGCTATCCGATCATTCTCGAAACATCTTCAAAGGGCCTCTATAAAACTCAACTTGCATGATATTTGCAGCATAAAAAAGCAGTAAGGCTGGTACCTTGAGATAAATGTCTATTGCACGATATAGACCATCATCCAACGGCCGGGCATAGTCGGGAACTAAAGCAGCTAGAGCCTGAAACTTGGGGAGCTTCAAATTAACATCAGGGGCAACCTCCGCAAGGTAACCATCAATGAGCTTGGCTACCATTGTAATTGGTGTTAAGGACGGTGATCCAATAATCTGATCATCATCGGCCGAACATGGAGAGGCTCCACCAGTGATTTGGTCCATGGCAAGAAAATGCTCAAGAATTCGCTGCACACAGTCCACGTTGTAAAGTGTTTCCATGGAATAAGAGAAATTAGGCATCAGTAGATCTTCCAGGGTAGCTTTATCAAGCTGCAACCCGATCCTTCTCTCAAAGTTGGATATACAAGATGGGCTTGCTCGGAGAATCATTGCTGTCCGAAGCAGTCCAAACAAAAACTTGGTTGGGACAAGGCCTTTCTGAATAGGAAGCAAACCATCAATCTCCTCCAGCAAAATCTTCTGATCTTCCTCTGATAGAGAAGCCCCTAAGGCCACAGGTGCAAGGCTGGCACTAGAATTGGAATCATTAGCATCCTGACGCCTGATCAAACCAGGTAAGTACTTTTTAGCATAAGAAGCAAGTGAGCCAGCAATTATATCCTCTCTGATACCACGAGCCTCCATGGCTGAAATCAATCTCTTATAGAGAGGTAAACTTAAATTCGACACATCTTCATACCACCAGTCCAAACTTGTATTTTTTGGTTTGGCCCCTGTACTTATCCCATTCCACAAAACACTTCCACCAGGGCTCTGCATAGGACCTCCATGTTCCGTCATGGGCCACCCGAATAGGTTGGGGTCTGTAGATGCCTTTGTGGCTAACGATTCAATGCACTTTTTTGTAATATTCAGTTCATCAGCATGAGTGATAATATCATCACATGTTTGAAGTGCTCTGAGAGAATCTTTCCAATTTCGGAGGACTACTTGATTAAGAAAGGTTTCAGTCTGCACAATAAGATTACCTTCCCCGTATTCCTCAGTCATTTCTAGATGCTCAGCAGCACATCGAAGGTACACAACATTTGAGGCAGTGAGTTCATGTTTCACCCCATAGCAGAACTTTGTCACAAGTTCAAAAGTTCTAGCACCCCCAGGAATGTCCGGGATGCATATGGAACAATTTTCTTCGTTGTCAGATGCTTCTGCAATTAATCTTTCCATTACCCCACTTCTAGAGAGTAAAGGGAACTGCCAAATGATAGTTAAGAAGAGTAAGAACGGAAAAATGTACGGTTATTCGATTAGACACTTCATTTTACCATGCATATCGCAATGTGTACAGATTCATACAAATTCACTCAAGGAAAATCAATAGATGAAAAGATAGTGCGGGGTACAGGAATGGATTTTCTATCCTTATTTTGCAGAAACCAGTTAAAAGGAGCGGAAAGATTTCATAAACATATAAATTCAGCGAATTTAAAACGGGAACACCAATCAGGATGAAGTATATACATGATGAAGGGAAAATTACCTTGTGAAGATGAAAGGTCATTTCTCCAAATTCAACAACAATATCACTAGGAAGTCCAGTTGTGCAGAACCTATAATATAACATGCATATTAAGCTCAACACAAAATTATAACAAGAATTTCAATGCTTAGGGAGACACATGGTGCTTAGAATCAAACTAAAGAAGCTTGGTCCCATATTATAAAATATTTGTACTAAAAAGAATTCATAATTCATCGTAAATAAAAATGTGCAACAATATGAAAGGGCACCATCTACTATACAGATGAAACACTAATAACCTTAGTCTTAATGAGCATTAACACAACACCTTTCAAGACATGTCCATTAGTCCACCTCATCCAAATGTTGGGATTCCATCATTGTTAACAACCTTCCAACATTGGTAAAAAGTGAAAAGGAATATTAACATTGAAAACAGACATGATATTAAACAGGGGAAATATGGATGTCTTATCTAACCTTAGTACTATTAAACTAAACATGATATTAAACCGGCCTAGCCTGGTATTCACCCAAATCACTTATTCTTATAGTTCACAAAATGCATCAAATTACGTTCTACAAGTAAGCATAAGAAATATAAACCAAAAGGGCACGATATAGGTTAGCGCAAGTTCAAGGTCTCCTAGCAGATGGGCATCCACCCTTCTATTGAGCGTTTAGCTAGTACATCCACATGGCAATTTCAATCTTTACTGCTGCATGTTAAAGTGCTTAAGAGTCAAAATAATTAGTTCTCAAGTTACGAATTGATTGACGGCGGATAAGCTACTCATCTGTTACTTCAACTTCAACCAAAAACAAAGAGCAATGAAGAGCAATGGCATAATATGTCTATTTACCAAATAGAAATTTCAGAGTTAAAGACTAAACAACCATATCATGCATACCAGTATGTCTCTTCATCCATATGCATCCAAATTCAGACATTAAAGTATCTCTAAAAACTTCAACAAAAGCCAAAAGCTAAAGTGAATGAAAGAGAGCACAACTGACGCATCCAGAAGATTAAAACTAAGTAAAGCAAAACAAAACATCTCACACTAGTCAATGACAGAATACATACCAAGCCTGTCCTTGCCTTTGAAACGCATCAGTTTTGGATCCAAGTTTCATGCAAGCCATTTTCTCACAACAATGGAAAAGAAGACAACTTCAGCAGCAGAACACCAACTATCCAGAATTCAAAAGACAAATACTTCAACCCAACATCAAATTGGAAACTCAAGGGAACACCTTTATGTTTATGGAAAATATACCAGAACTGGCCTCAAAGCAAGGCTATTTCTAAATCTAAAACCAAAACCCAGTTTCCCTTCAGCACTCACACCCAAAATAAAAAACTCAAGTGCTCAAAGCAAACTCTTTCCCAAAAGGTCAAACCTTGAAAATTAACCCAAATGTAGCTTCTTCTTCAACATGTAAATCAAAGAAAACCCACTAAATATTTCAGAAGAAAAAAAGTTACTTTGAATCCATCAAATCCATCACTAGATCCATTCCCACATGCCCCACTGAGAAAAACTCCTCCAAATCCCAGCCTAGAACCAGAGAATCTCCAAATCAGACACCGAATTGGAGTTGGGCGTTTACACCAACTCCTCCAAAAACAAAAAAACAAAAACCCAACAGCCCAAAATGAAAAAAAAAATATAAGCCCCCTAAAAACACTCACCAAGAAAATCCAAAGTTTTGAAGACAAAGGACCAAACACAGTAGTCAATGCCCCTTTAGAACAACATTAAAGCGAAAAAAGAAGAGCTCTGTAAGTTACTGTTTTCTTTTCATCGGTTACACCCCATGGAAATGAATCAATGATAGTAATGCATTGCCTTTTAAGCTTTTCAAAGCCATAATGATGATTATGTTGCTATATACGGGGACGTAGCGAGGATCCCACAACAATTGGCCAAGATACAACTTTTTTTTTTTACTTAGAGAAGTTATAAACAAGTATTATATTCGATTTAAATATAAATAACTTCACTTAATTACTCTTAAGTAATTGAATGAGCTGTAATATAAGCAAGGTGAAAGTAAATATAAATCAAAGCACTGAGTCGGAGTGAGTTCATACAAAAGAAAAGCCAAAAAGAAAATGAAAGGAAAGGGCTTTGCAAGCATAGCGACATATGTGGGGGCATTTATGGCCGCTCTGATTCTGAATTCCCAACCCCCCCTTCACGCTCGCATGCATCCACGTGGGTCCTTTCTCTTTGCCTTTGCCTTGCATTTTACTCTTTGTTTTTGCAATGCTTGAGTAAGAAGTAGGACAATGGTTATTTTATCCTTTTCTTCCTTCTTTAATACTAATACAGTACTACTATAATGATTATTAAAATGCATTTGTATAATATATAGACCATCCTCTCGACTAGGGTGGTAAATGGGATGAATATCGTAAATTATTTGAGTTTAAT
The DNA here is from genome assembly GCA_035048815.1 of Abelmoschus esculentus. Taxonomy (NCBI): domain Eukaryota; kingdom Viridiplantae; phylum Streptophyta; class Magnoliopsida; order Malvales; family Malvaceae; genus Abelmoschus; species Abelmoschus esculentus. The sequence continues at coordinate 1,731,218 of JAUCBN010000032.1, forward strand.
TTGATTAAAGATCAGATAATAGTTAATTTAAACTCGAATTTAATTTTAGTTTTTAACGAATCGAGTTGAGTTATTTGATACATAGTTTAAAAAGTTCGTAAACTATTCGAAAATATAATATATATTAAAATGTAAGTTATGTGTTTTTTTTTAGGAATCGTACCTCTCGTTTTATAACTGAAGGATGAGATGAGCAACTATTGCATTGTATCTCATGGTTGGAATAAAGGTTTTTTTTAGGAGACACATAAAAATATTTTATTTATATGATTTTTATCTTTAATGAAATCATGCAATTGGATCTAAATTATTATTATTATTATTGTTATTATGGTTGTAAACAAAATAAGATATATCGTGAGCTACTTTAATCTAATTCAGTCAAAGTTCGATTACATTTAATTTGATTGATCTCGACTCGAAACTTTTAACAGGATGAATCGAGCTTAACACCACTCGGACTTAATTCGGCTTATTTACTCTTGACACAATTTTCTCTATTCATAATATCATGATTAAAATCTTTGTCCTTATTTAATAAATTTAGCTGTCTCATCTCGTTAGATCATCTGATTGCTGTGAAAATACATTTATATTTTAAATATTTTAGAAATAAAAGAGCATTGTTGTAATAAAAGATTAAGATTTAGTTTCAGTCCCTTTTAGAATATCTTTAATTAGTGAAAATAATTAATATTATTAACATTTTCTAATAAAAATGTTGATGTAAAATTAAAAAAAAAAACAATTTTCAACACACAAAAATACTTGTTAACATGTCGAGTTAGAATAAAATGTTTTAATGAAACATCCGCGTCATTATATTAATCAATACTAATGGTATTAATTATTTAGACTAACTGACTATTAAAAAAAGTTTAAATTATATATAAATAAAATATAAATATTAAATTCCAAAACTGAGCCTAATAGAATGACCAAAACTATAATTTCACACATTAAAGAAATAATAATATTTTTTTACATTTCTAAATTAATAAAATAAAAGTTGTATCTACCTGTCAATATTATTAAGGCTCCCTTTTGTTAGTGAAGTAGAAAAGGATAATTGAAATGTAAACGGACGATAAAAATAAATAAATTTTTTAGTCATAATAAACGGATATTTTTTTTGACAAATACTACTAGATTTTATTAAATTTATAAAAAATAATATACTATTTTATTATAAAATAAAATAAAAAACACAGCCTAAAAATTTATTATTAAAATATAAGGAGAAAAAGGGTTGAGGAATACTTGATTTTGAAATAACAAGACACCATAAAAAACAAGTTCATTTGTATAATTCATTATTAATTGGAATAATTATTTTATTTGTAAGTAAGTTTGTTAGTTTTGGATTATGATTTTTTTATTTAAATATTCATGTTAGGCCTTTGTACAGCTAGGCCATGTGGATCCCTTACCTTCCGGCAATTAACATTAAAGTCATAAATTCCCATTAATTAATTAATTTTCTTCTCAAATGTAAATAGAAAAGCTTCAAGTACACTAGTAGTCCCTGAACTATGGTTTTTGTATCATTTTGATGATTAAACTTTGAAAAATTATAAATTAATCATTAAACTTCTTAAACTATTACAAAACGATCTTTAAATTTTATCAAACTGTTTACGAAATAATCATGTATTTTACTATCATTTCATAACTTTTGAAAACTCAATGACCAATTGACACATAATCGTAGTTTAAGGACTATTGGTGTACTTTACCCAATAAAAAGTGGATAAGATTTTGATTCCCTCCATGTTATTATTTCATAGTTTCACATCCCCTTTTTCATTTCATAAAATATGGAAATTATTCACATGAGCTGAAATCCTTATTATTTATTTGGATTTGGTCCATATTTTAAATTCTGGGGCCTATTACTAATATGTTATATAACAATTAAGGAATTTAATGGTTTAGTGGTTAAAATATCAAAAAAATTGTTTATGTTACCAAGATGTTAGTTCCTGGAAATTGGGGGACTGAAACATTAATCGCCGTTAAGATTTTAACGCTTCAGTGACCAATACATTAACGCATTAAAAATTGAGTGACTAACTTAAAAATAATTTTCTGGACCAGAGTGTTAGTGCCCTGGAAAATGAGACACTAAATTGTAAAAAAAATAATGATCAGAATGTTAGTCCTTAAACATTGAGTGACCATTTAAGTAGTTTACCCTTTTTATTTAAAGTCATTAACACATTCGATGAAAAATAAACTATCCACTTGCTTGTGTAGGGTTGTCATTACTCGTTAGACATTATCGATCTACGAAATAATTTCAATAAAAAAATAATGTTCTTTTTATAAAATTTGAATTTAAATTATTATATTTATAATATGTGTTTTATTAAAAATATAAATATAATCCCAATTTTTGTTTAATTGGTGAACCAAGTGGTTCAAATGTTATCTTTTCCTTTAGGGTAAACTGTAACAAAGATTATTTAATTATGAGTATAGTTACATTTGGGTCATCTAATTATTAAATGTTATATTTGGGTCACTCATTTATGGGTAAGGTTACATTTGGGTCACTCAATTATTAAAGGTTACATTTAGGTCATTTAATTATAAGTAAGGTTACATTTGGGTATCCCTTCATATTTGAAAAAGTATATCAATTTGGTCATTTTTTCTTCTAAATCACTTGTATACCCTTGTTAACATTAGAGTACTTCATTTGAAATCATTAATTAATTTAATACGCGAATTGATAAAATTTTTTCAAATCTAAAGAATGACCCAAATGTAATATTACCTATAATTGAGTGATGTAAATGTAATATTTATTAATTGAGTGACCTAAATGTAACCTTACCCATAATTAAGTGATCCAAATGTTACTTTTAATAATTTAGTGACATAAATGTAACCTTACCCATAATTAAGTGATCCAAATGTTACTTTTAATAATTGAGTGACCCAAATATAATCTTACCCATAATTAAGTGACTTTCATTGCACTTTACCCTTTCCTTTAATGACCTCTAACTAACTAAAAAATGGGATGTTTGTGAATTTACTTTTATGTCCTTTTTTTTTATTATTATTATTATTATTATTATTATTATTATTATTATTATTATTATTATTATTATTATTATTATTATTATTATTATTATATTCTTTGCTTTCCTTTTAGAAAACGAACTTCAAACGTCGAAGCTCCTTGTGCTTCACATCTTTGAAAAAGATCTCAATATAAATGAAGCATGTGAAAACTATTATATTATATGATATGATATGTACTTCATGAATACATTTTTTATTTATTTACAATTTAACAACAAATTCATATCACATTTTATTATCTCATTCATTGATATAATATTTTAAAAATGTATTGATATATTAACAATGTACAGGATAAAATTAAAATTTGGAGTGAAATAAAACATAAATATTTAAAAAATTATGATAAATCCATAAATAAATTATTTTAAAAAATTATAAGAGGACAAAGATGATCTTTTGGCTGAGTGTAAGTGTCCTTTTAATCTTATATATTTCTATTTTTGAATATATATATCATGTCAATCACGGACGTGTATGAAATTGGGTGACATGAAGTTCGATATCTTGTAAGTAAGATCTTGATTTTAAGTGTTAAAGATAAATAAAAGTTATAATAATCCTAGCAAAAACTCTATCTGTAAAAATAAACACAGGTTATAGGGTTGTTGACAATTTTTTTTATTTTTTTTGATAAATTAAACTTTTATTCATCCAAAACAATCGTCTACATCCATCAATTTTATAAATCAATCAAAGAAAAACACAAATTAATTTTACACTATACCCTGATTAATGGTTATATCCCTATCAAAAGAAAGATAAGAATTAAAATATAAACCAATATCATGTTTAATTTACTAAAAAACAGAATCAGCTGAACTTGATTGCTTCCCATGTAAACGGTTGTTCTTCTCTTTCCAAACATAATAGTTTAATCAACGCCCATTTAAACGCACAATCGCAGCTCGTATGAATTTTTCCTTCCCAAATTGCAAAACCCAGTTAAAGCTAGCAGACCAATCTCGTTGAGTCCATTGTGACTTGCAGGCGAGGACAAATAAATGTCATACTCGAGTCGATAAAGCGCAATCTTCGAACATGTGATCTCGAGTTTCAAGTTTAAAATCGTCACAAAGCAAACAACTATGATCAATCTAGATACCCCAACTTACCATTCGACTCTTTGTTGGTAATCTATCTAAACAACAAGCCAAGTAATAAAAGAATGTTTAGGGGTCAAATATCCTTTCCACACAACTGTACACCAAGGAACTTTTTTTTTCTTGTGCCTTAGAATATTCCACAATTTCTTAGTGTTGTACCTTCCTTGCAATTCACTCCAAATAGCCACCAAATCATCTCGCAAGAGAAGTAATTTTTTTCATGCCCAACTATGAGTAATCTTAGGCTGAGCATTCCAAATGGAGTCCTCTTTTAAAATATAATAATTCACCCATGTAACCCCAAGAGAACCCGCTTGAATAACAAGCAACCGGATGCCTCTTGCCATGCAAGCTCTATTTCACGAAACAAAATCCTTAACATCCAAAACCATTACATTTGGGAAGACAAATTGAATTTCAACTAACACGAGTCCTCGAGCATTTTTCTACTTCCCTTTTCAAAGGAAGACATTACACAACTGCATTACTTTTTCAAGACTTTTATCATAGGCAAGAAAATTAATATAATTTGTTCTTTTATTAGTACCACTTATTAAATTTAATAATGGAATTCATTTCAAGTACGTATATTAAAAAAAATTAATAATTTTTCAATTTTTTTGAGATGATCAAATGTTCAATTTTAAAATCCAATTTTTTCACCAAATTAAATTAATTTCATTTTCCAACATAAATTTGAAAAATTCTCCAATAGTTTTTATGCTTCTCTCCTCAGCAAGTCGAGTTGCAGTAGCCAATCGAGAGGGAGATCTTAGTTACCTGGAATTTGAAATTCCACTTTCCCGCGTTTACTAGGTTACCAAACAGGGGTAAAATGCTCTCTCATCTTCTAATTATAACTTTAACTTCGTCATTCCATCCTCATCGCCTTTTGTTTTCTCTTTCTTATCATTAATTTCTGTTTGTTTGGTTAGAAAACGAAGGAAAACGCGACGAAAATAAAAGGAAGAGGTACTTATGCTTTCCCGTTTCGTTTCTCGCAATCGTCGATTTTGAGCACGCAAACAACGGTTTTAGTGATTAATTTCTTAATCCATATTGTATATACGAATTAAATGACCTTTATTTATTTGTTTTGTAGATGGTGGAGTCGTTATATTCAAAACTTTACGATAAATATGAAAAACTCAAGGTATCGCAACATGTTTAGTTTTTCCTCGTTAAATTGGAATAAGATCCGGCTGCTAGGTCTATACGATTTCTTGTTAGTTTGATTAGAGTGGATTTCCCCCCCTTTATCATCCGATGACAAGCAAATATAGCTTTATAATCTACTCTAATATGATTTTCGTTTTCATTTCTTTCTCAGAAAAGAAAACTGTCTGAAATGGATGACATACATAGAGATCAAGAAGAAAAATTCTTAAATTATGTGCGTGGTCAGTATATTTTCATGTTATGGTTACTATTTTTTTATATCTCAGTCTTCATATTTTATGTAAATCTCAAAGTCTTCTCTGTCTTTGTTTCACCTCGTGTTTATTTTTTGTATATCATAGAAATATATCTATCATTTGATTTCAGCTCTTATCTTGAGCTTGAATGTTTAATGGTTTGACTTATCTCGTGACTGATAGTTTCACATTATGAAAGCTTTAAAAGGGAAACAGGAGTTTTTTGTGTTTCATGAAAGGTGTAGTTAGATGTTCAATAGTTGTGTCTTTAGCATCTTGAAATTTTATTTGATGGTGATGGTAGAAACTAGCTACTATAGCTTTTGACATAACCATATTCGAATGGTTGAACCAATATTTAAGGCCCAAGTTCTAGATGTGAAGAATATATGACATTCTAATCTTGTGTATCAAATCAACAAATTGATTGTTATAACCATGAATTTTCAGGCTGTAGAATGAACTTAACTGCCTGCTAATGGCTTGCATTTGGTTCTATAGATGCTTGTTGAACATCTACTAATTAAATGAACCCAAACGATAACAGAAGTTTTATTCACTGCATTGACAATTGTTCTGGTTGCTTTGTTACTAGTTAAACAAACTTGAACAATCACTTAGGAGTTAGGATCCCTCTAAAATACTTAGTTGTTTGCCTTCTCTTGTTACAGCTGCAGAGGAGTTGATACAGCACTTGAAGAGTGAAAATGAAAAGTTAAATGCTGAAGTTAATGAATTGAGAAGTAAAGTTGCATCTATAATGTAAGTAAATTTAATTCACTTTCGGCCTTTACATATTAGGATGCCAGTGTCTACTTTCTTGAACTTTTGCATGAATGTACTATTGCAGGTCGAGCAAGGACAAGAAATGTGTGGACTACCAAAAGCTTTTGATTGAAGAGAGCCAGAAATGTAAGTAGTAATCAGTTACTCGTTGATTGTTGTTTGTATCTCTTTCTTTCAATGTGGAATATATATGTAATAGCATTGGCATCCTTAACTTTCTTAGCATTCTTCTTACTTCGTCTTTGTCGGATATGCTATTGCAAGGAAACTGGCATAAATGGATGTTGAGAGTGTTAGGTATGCTGGGTAAGAACGTATCAGTTTAAAGGACTGAAGAACTCAGTATTGTGCTTTTGATTGAAGAATTGGATTTCTATGCTCAAGCTCTTGTTTGAATAGAAAATGAATTTAGGTCTATCATTGACTTTGAAGTTGGGAGTTAGGTCTTGTATTGTTCTAGAGTTTGTTGAGGACTTGAGGTTTGTGCCTGTCCAGAATGCATTGGACAAAACCATTTGGCTCATTCTTAGTCTTAGATGGTGTAAAAAGGCAATTGGGAATGTTAAGTTGTTCAGTATTGCTATATATTACTTCCTCATCACGGTTAATAGATCTGTTTCTTTTCCGCACGGTTAATAGATCTGTTGCTTTTCCCTTCCCCATCACGGTAAGGTTAACTCATTAGTTTGATGGTTATCATGCTAATGATCAAATTGCATATTCACAATTGTCTACATCTCCATTTTTATATTCTATTTTGACATTACTACATATTCAATTATTGTTTGAACACTTCAATCACTAACTAGACATATATGAAGGTGAAAACGAGTATCTTAATTTGTTCGTGGCGTCTTTGACAGTGTAATAAGTTAAATTTGCAGACATGTAATTATGGAGTATATAAATTTGAGAGAATTGTACCTTTCTGGGGGAAAAGGGGTTGAATTTGAAGCTTTATTTTTTTTAGATTTGCCTTTGTTAGATGTTTTAACTTTGTAGTGTTGAACATTTCTATACCTTTTTTATCTAATGCTAAAATATATGGCAGGTAAAGTGCTTTCTGAGGAAGTTACCAGGCTGCAAAACCTGCATCAAGATCGACATGTTAAGGACGCCAATAGAGATATTATATCAACAGTCTCTCCAGGAAGTGCACAAGTTTCAGCAGGAAGGGTTTCTGGTAACTCCACTAGAATGATGACAAGAAAGCGTAGCAGGAAATTGGCTGCTGAGACAGAAGACTGCATTGTTACTCCTAATTCGGCTAATGGTAAAGTGACAGCATCTTGCGCGTTGACCAAAGACCTTTCTGAGAAAGCTTTGTCACATGAGGTTCTTCCGCATGTTCAGCTGGTATTTCCTCAACTAATCATCTCTTTACGAAAAAGACGCGAGTTTCTACTTCTTTACTGACTCTTTGGATGATTATGCAGCCAGAATGCTGTAAAGGTATAAGCGCAAATACCACTGATCGTGGAAATTGTCTGTTTCAAGTTCTTGTTGAGTGCTTAGTGGGCATGGAAATATCCGCCATTAATCAAACTGAAGGACTATGCATTTCAGCTCTGCATCAATCAAGTGGTAATTCTTAACTTGAGAATCATAGCCAGTTCATTCAATGTTGAGTATTTTCCATCCTTTTTTTCTTCTTCCAGGTATTTCCCCCTTAAATTCGGTATGTCATTGCTTTGTTATATTTCATTGTTTGAAGCATGTTTAAGCATCTTGGTTTTCTTTTGCTCAAGTGCTGTAAATCTGAAATTTTTTATTTTCTGAAAAGTTCCATGGTTGACATTTGTGTTCGACGTCTATTTGGACATGGATAGGAACTATAATTATGGAAAAAGCATGAAAAAAGAAATTAAACATATATATGTAACACGAACCCAACTTAGATTTTAATGAATACATCCATACGTGCTTCGTGACTTGGTGTTTCTGATATATCATACCTATTCAAGAATTATCTTTTGCGTACAAGAAATGACTTATTATTTGATGCTCTGGATAAATGAAACAGGTTACTCATTCAGCCTAACGTGGATAAACAAAACGGGGGTAGAGGAAGCCGAGTTGGTGTACCAGGTATTGTCGTTAGGGACATTCGAGCGAGTGGCGCCGGAGTGGATGAGGGATGCCATTATGTTCAGCACAAATATGTGCCCCATTTTCTTCGAGAGATTAGCTCGTGTAATCAATTTGCATTGTTAACCGGTAAACTTTCTTACTCTTTCTGTCTTCAGTCTTCGAACCAGATGTTAAGTAAATATGTATGACAATGGTAATAATCAAATTATTTCTGTTTGGGACTTTGTATTTGCCATTCAAATTGCATGTTTGCTGATGAGAAAAATGTGGTTCAAGAATTGTGTCAGTTTGCAACAGCCTAGGAGAACCCCAGAAGTTGCAGGTTCACATTGCATGTATAGAAATAATATAACATCGAAATCTAGAGTCGAGTTTCGATGTCGAATCATCTGTTTCTTCAAATTTGTATGATCTGTTTTCATTTAAACCTGCAGAGATAGCTAAATAAACACTATACATTGCATTCCAAAGTTAAACAAGCTTTAACCATTATCAGTAATTTGGGTTCCTTTAGATGACAAAATCCTTTTGATTTCATTAGATAAAATGAAAGGAACTACCTGTTTTTATTACCGCAGTTTATTTCCTACACCTCCAAGCTGATACCGAAAACAGTGGCCGATCTTGCCAGCAGATTACGATGGAGCCGTTCTCTTCCTTCATTTTATACCCATCACAGTTATACCCCTGCAGCAATCTCCTGGCATGCAACATCCCGTAGTAACTCAAAGGGATGTTCCCGAAACCGGCCAAGTCGAGCCTTTGTATCCACTTCTCGAGCTTTTCGTGTCTCTCCTTCCTCTCAGCTCCCTCACAAGCTATTATGTTTTTTATTTCCTCTCCGAAAAGCATCTTTTCCACCTTAAGTCTCTCGAGAGAGGTTCTGGAGACAGTGGACTCTGAACAATCGAACAATGCTGCATAAGAGTAAAGAGATTCTAATAGTCTCTCCATTAGGGTAGATCCATTATGGTTAGAATCTTGTTCTGTTACCACCATCAGTTTCGGTGACAAACCCCACAAGGCATTAAGGAAGCTATCTATCTTTGCTGAACCGGGGGAAGATAGTGGTGACGATGAGGCCGAATCGGAACTGGGGCTATATCCATTAACCATATCTTTTTCAAGCAACTCTCCAAAATTGCTCTGGTTCATCTGGAGTGCTCTTTGCAAGTGAATTCCATTCAAATTCTTCGATCCTAATGGGGATTTCTTTCGATGGTGTTCATCATCAGTGGCCAAAAACGAATGCAGCTGGAGAACAGAGCTGATTGCAAGAGCCTCCCCGGTTTTAACCCGCAATTTCTCAACATCGAGATTCTCTAATCTGCTAACAACCGGATTGAACTGAAACGGGAGATCCAATTTTTCAGCTTCTTCAGTCAATCTATGAGCCATTTGATCCAACACTTCTTTCTGCTGATGAATGCCAGTAATCCTCAAATGAGGCGGCCCTTCAGGCCTCGCACTCAAAGCTTGAATAAGAGCAACCCACTGAGCAGGCTCAGCTGCATTAAGATCAATTATATGAACCATCTTCTCACCTTCCATCGCTTCGATCACAGCTTGATTGGTAAGCACAAAGGCCACCTTCAAGAAGGGGAACAACTCGAGAAACAGTTTCCGAACAAGGAGTTCTTCGGAAACCAAAGTTATCCTCGTCGAATTCAGGGCCTTTATGAAGACCAGGCCAGGCTTTAAGGAGTCTATCAGCCAGCGCCTCAGTAAAATACGCAGCCATCCGCTGCATCGTATCCCCGTTCAGCGACGCAAGCTGCGATATTTGCTCGAGTGCAATGTTGGCATTTTCAAGGCTACCATTCGCCACATGATTAGCACAGGTGAGCAACAAATGGATCAAATATAAACCCCTTTCTTCTGATTTCAACTCTCTAAGCCATGGATATGGCGATCCCAAGCTCGGTGAAAATGACATCATGGAGAAAACTTGCAGAGGCGACGATGATGTTACAGACGATGATTCGTCTTGGAACATGGCACAAAAAAGTTTTGGTCTTTATATCCAAAAAGTATAAAGCATCAAACTTTCATTCAAAGATTGAAATTTTGCACCAGATTTAGACCAAATAGTTAGGATCTAACAAGAAACAAAGACAACCCCAATTGTCTTTCAGACAAGCTCATGAAAGCACCACCAAATTCAAATATAAAACTTTAACAATTACAGGATAAAGAAGAAATCCTTACTGGTTTTTTCAGTTGATCAAAACCCCAAACCAAAGCACATAAATTTTCCCCAGATTGGACTCTGTTATTCCATCAAAGTATGAACAAAAAAGCTTCTTTTTCTCTCTGAAATAAAGGGTTTCAAGAAGAAAAGAAAGGGGTGAAATGCTACTAGGTAAGGCGTTGGGCGATTCTTTCTCATCTCATATGGCTAACATTGTCGACAATGCGTGAAAGAAAGCTTTGTCCTTTTATGATTTGTTGTCGTTCCCTCTGTCAGTGGAATATGGAATTTTCTGAGGAAAGCTTTTAGCTTTTTCTCTCAAAGCTTTGTCTTTTACTTTCCCTCAAGCGTTATCTTTTTATGGGAAATTTACATAAATGACCATCTAATTATGATGATGATTTTAATTTAACCTATAATATTTTTTTTATTTTATTATTATGACCACTTAATTATTTAAGTAGTATTAATCAAGCCACCGTCAATTAAAATTTAAGAAAAGACTTTTTAAATTATTTATATATTTTATTAATTTGGTATAAATTTGATTTTTCATATTATTTATATATTTGGGTTGAAGAGGTATTCAACCATTTAGCCAAATGATGTCATCTGCAGTAATTTTACAATTTTTTAATGTAAAAGTATTTTCGAGGTGAAACCCAACCTATTAAGAAAAACAACGTACCATGATAGGTTTAAGAGCTTTAAACCTCACTAAGTTTAACCAGAAGTACCAAGCAAGCATTCATCAATGGCCGCTCTCTGCAACTGAAAAATTAAAAAAAATCAGTATTTTCGGAATGGATATTGAGGGAAGATTAATTATATAATTCGAAAAATATGGTTTTTAGAATATATAAATAATAAGGACCAAATATATAATTATATCGATTTTACTTAACAACCATGTTAGTCTCGCCGTCAAATTTTAACGTGCCGTAACTTGATTGATACCACTTAAATAATTAAATGATTATAATGACAAAAATAAAAATATAGTGATCAAATTGAAACCATCACCGTAATTAGATAATTATTTACGTAATTTATCCTATTTTTTTCATCTCTTCAAATTTACTTAAACCCCAAAGCTTTAATTTTTAAACCAAACTACACCAACAGCCACTAAATCATAAAAAAATATTTTTTATTACTGATTTTTCAAAAGTTATTATACTATATCAATGAAATTGTTATATTATTTTATAATATTTTAATAAATTTAATGATTATTTCATACTATCATAATTTAATTAATAATTATTTTATAATTTTTTAAAATACAAATGATCAAAATAACTACTTTTTAACCTTGTTTTTCTAACAAGTTTTTATTTTGTCTTTGCACTAGGTGTATAGGGAATCAGTGAAGCGTTTGCTTTGTCCTCTTGTCTCCAAGACCCAGCTTTTTTAACAGATTCCCAAAGGAAAGAAGCAGCCAAACATGCCCTAACAAAGACAAACCAATGGATGGGTTGAGTTTTGTCATCACCTAGTAGGGTTTTTTTCCCCAGTGTGAAAGCTCCTCTCAGCTGTCCTAAAATGGGTTTTCCTTCTGCTCTTGTTTTCAAACCCAATGACCAGACACTTGGGATCAATCTAAATCTTGCTTCTTTGTACAGATTCAGACAAAGAGACAAGTGAGCTAAGCTATCTTCCACAACTATAAAATACTACATTTATCTTTACTTGTTGGGATTGGTTCTGACCTAAAACACATGAGATTCTATCACTTTACTTGTCATACTAAATATACCCGGAATTTAGGTTTATAACGATGTTTAGAGTTATATTTAGGAAAATAAACGAGTTTGAAATAATTTTAAGAAAATCGGTCAAAATCTATAATATTATTAAAATTAATATATTTTCAGTTCAATCCAACCGCTTACAAGGACTTGACATCGAGGGACGGAGCTAGAATTTGAGGTTAAGGGGATAAAATATATGTAACACCCGACCCAGATGTCACAATGGGCCTTCGGCCCAAAACCCATATTTCAAAATTTCCTTTAAAAGTCCAATAATAAAAATCACGTAAAGTCCAAAACCAATTTCATAGTCCACTTAAATTAAAACAAGCCCAAAATAATTCAAAGTAAATCGGAGCTCCAAAATATATTACAGACAATTTTAAAACATTCGACCCAAATAAAATAACAGAGTTACAATACACATAGGGTTCAACATAGTACTAAGCCCACTACATCTAATAACTGTACTCTAACAACACGGCCGATGCTGAAAGTCCAAACCTTGATGGTGCTCCACGAATCCCGCTCCACCTAACCTACGCACGAAAATAGATTTCAAACGCTGAGCCACACAAGCTCAGTGGATACGCCAAACTCGGCCAACATCATGCATATCAAAGCAGTAAAACATGGCATATAAATCACATGCATGGTATGAAGGTCTAGCATGCTTGCCTAACACATGACATAAATGAATGTATACTATCGCACACAGCATATACAATCATATAAGTCATCACACAAGAGCGAGGACCGCGTCCACACAGCATCGGGATCCTACACTCAGGATTGAGGCCGCCCTCAAATCCTATGCCCGGAATGTTACATCGGACATCTTCGAACGAGGCCACCCAACGTTCGGAAAGGGTGGAGGCCGCCCAACCAACCCTATGCTCGGAATGTTACATCGAACATCTTCGAGTGAGGCCGCCCAACACTCGGAATAAAAGTCTTCAATCATCACTCGGCATGTTACATCGGATGGCCTTCAACGTGTTGCAACACTTATGGATATCCGGATTCCAACACACAAGAACTCGACCACACAAACGATCCACCTAGGATCTCATCACAACAAGATATATTAAAGTTTTATCTCAATTAGTCTTTCGGAGTTATAACCTCAACCTTAGTTCGACAATTCATTTCATAGCTTTTAGATTTAAGTATTTATTTATTAAGACCACCGAAGCCTTAAATTCTACCCAACTTAGCCAAAATACACAGGTGTATCGATGCCAGTATCGATACCACTTGCCCAAAGTCAAAGTCAACAGAAGAAGGAAGGACTGTTTCGATACAGGTATTGATACCAAAAAGTTTCTAGAATCCTCTGTATCGAAACAGGGTTCGATACCGTTGACCAACTTCAAAAGTCAACAGAAAGGGGGGACCCGTATCGAAACATGGTTCGATACCAAAAAGTTTCTGGAGCCCTCGGTATCGAAGCATGTATCGATACCAAAAAGTTTCTGAAGCCTTCGGTATTGAAGCATGTATTGATACCAAAAAGTTTCTGGAGCCCTCGGTATCGAAGCATGGTCCGATACCCCTGGGCAACAAGCCAAAATATACTCATGGGTATCGATACCGGTAGCCCGGGTATCGATACCCCCTGCACTAAGGACGGTTTTATACTTAGAAATTCTAGATTTTCAACCCCAAACTTAATCTAATCGATCCTAAAGTGTTTCTACTCAATATTAATGATGTTTAGAGTGTTTTAACACCAATTTCCAACCCTTAATCACATAAATACGGATTTCACCATTAATGACCCATTTACAAGAAATCAAGCAAGACAACACACATACATGATTTTCTCTACATGTCATGCACTCTACCATGAATGAATGATGAAGAAGGAGTTGAGAGTACCAACCTTTTAGCAAAACAGCAGCAAAACGTCCTCTAACCACTCTTCAAGCTTTCCCCCCTTCCAAAGCTAGATGATGGCTCACAAACCTCTTTCTCTACAAGAGAAAGATGAGGAACGGGTTAGGCACACCTTGAGAAAGATTTTAGAAGCTTAAAACACTAAAAGAGTACAGATTTAAGCCTCTAAAAACTTGTTCCCAAGCTCAAGCTAAAACCCTCATAAAACCCATCTCTCCACTAAACTAGCTCATCTCTAACTTGTTTTGTAGATCCTTGGAAGCCCTACAACCTTCCTTCCTACACAGAAACGAGATCCTTCACCAAACCGATAAAAACCTCACCTTTTTGTTCTTCCTTACCTTGTTACAAGGATGAAGAGGATGAAGGAAAAAGGGGGAAGATGAGCTCACTCTGCAGGAGAAATTAACTCCTCTACACCCCTCTTTGTCATCTAAAAGACATTTACCAAAGTGCCCTCACCTATAACTCACAAGTCCAACAAGCCAAGGGCCCAACAAGCCCAAAACCACACTAACCCGAGCCCAAACCCGAGGCCCAACACTACGGATTAACCCGACACTCGGATACGGGAAGTCCGGGTCGTTACAATATAAATATTTAGAAGTAGGTGGGAAAATTCATAAAAAAAATAATTTAAAAATAAATATAGGGAAAAAAGTGGAAAAAAAATTCGGGGTGAGAATTTTTGCCCCTGTTGCCACCTGCGTATAACGAGGTCCAAATAGTATTATAGATTTTAGTATATTTCTTCAAAATTATTCTAAATCCACGTATTTTCCTAATATAACCTAAACATTATTATTCCCCCAAATTCTCCAATTTCATAACTAGTATTGTTATATCATGTTGTGTAAACATTTTAGTTTAATGACTGATATTTAATTTATTAGTTGAATAATTTGGATAGGTTACTGTAAATATTCGTTATGAGATATTTTTAATTCAATTTATTTTATTTATAATATTAAGATTCGTATTTTTGATATTATTTAAATTTTTTAATGTTTTATCTCACTAGATAATATTAAAAGAGAGTAACATTGACCAATCACTCTTTAAATATATAGTTTTATATAGTGTTTATATTACCTAAATTCATCTTCACTTATAAATCGAAGGACATTGAACGTTTAAGCATGTTTAATCTTACTTCATCCTATATATTGTATCATTTATAATCGGATTCGGATTCTTTTAAAAGTTCGATTATTAATTAAATTAAATTTGAACATTATAAAATCTGATCTACTATCATCCCTAATAACGATACGGACGAAGATACGTGTCCAAATGGCCGTCTTTATAACTTAGAATCTGTAGTTAGTATATAGTTGTCTTTATAACATATGGTTGGCTTCTTGCGGTTCAATTTCAAGGCTTGTCTTTGTGCTAACACAACAACACAGTTTCAGACAAAACTATAACTTAAAGAAAATGAAAAAAAAAAAAATCTTCTTTTTTATTTGTTTAATTCAGTTGGACACACATGGTAATTCCTCACGTCTTTTGATGTGTTAGGTACAAGTTATGGATTGTTGGTCCAAGTTATTTGTAAAATAAATTATTATTTTTGTTCGATTGTTTTTATTGTTGTTATAATATATACGAGGATATGGGTTCGATTATACTTAAATATTTAATAGTGGGATAATTAACATATTGATTGGGATAAAATATAATTTACTTGAAAAGTGAGGACCAATTTATTAAATTTTCAAATTTAGTATACAAATTGAAGAGAAAATAAAAGATTAGAGAGGGAGTAAGGGGCGATAGCCCTCCCACGTAGAGAGGACCATTTCATCCGTACTCAATAGGTTCTGACTCGATCTAATTTTATAGGATCGAATTTTTTAGTTCATATCTGATTTTATAAGGATGAGATCAAGTTGAATTTAAATTTTTATTTTAAAATTTGAGTTTTAGTCGAGTTTTTAATCTAAAATTTAAGTTCAGATCGAGTGAAGCGTGCCAAGTCGAAATTGGATAAAGGTATTAAATTTTTAAATCAAATATAGATCAATAAAAAATCTGACTCAACCCGATCCATAATCATCTTTACTCCCATGTTACGAAAAAATTATTAGGTGAAACATGTTCACCACGTCATTCGTGGTCCCAATCAATCAAGTTTATTCATCTTAATTTTTTTAAGGTGAATCATCATCTTTTTCCTACATGTAATTAGTGGGTGGGTAGTTATTAAGTAATTATTTAAAAATAAACAATCCTAATTGCATGGACCATAAATGACGTAGTGAACAAGATTTACTTAATAATCCCTTCATGTTATGAATATCTTCGTCACAAGATGTTTTGTATATAATTTAAGCTTTATATAGAAAAATGGTTGTTTCATAGTCTCAAAATAAATTATATCTATGAGATTAGTTAATCAGATGAATGATAAAAAAATAACCATTCGTTTTTATCTTGTATGAGTTTAGATTTTGATATTATCGTTAGAATTATAAATATCATTATAATCATACAAAAGAATAAAATAATTATTTTTATCTGATAATTTATTATTACGATATTGTCACGGGATCAGAGTTTTAGTACAGGGACTTCCACCCGTGCGGCACCTCAGGTCTCTCGCATACCCGAAGTTGAGCCTTTATCATCTCCGATGCTCATTGGTTTCGTCCTCCCATGGGCTCATCAGGGAAGCAGGGACAGCTCCCGACCAGTGTGGTGTGCGACCAGCACGCCCATCCGAAGATAAGTCGGCTGTTCGACACGTATTACACCCTTATTGTTATCCCGTTCCCAAGCATTAAGCACAACCAGAAAACATCTTGTTCAGTCCCGCGTTGTCACGACCAACGGCCCGTGACGATATATAAAAAACGTGAGTTTAAACGTATTTAAACCGTAATATTATAATCTAAAACCTTAAATTTTTCCTATGAAAAACCATTAATTCTTTAAATAAAAAATATCTGTGCTTGGAGTTAGATTAAGTCTGATATTAAAGATGTAAAAACTATTCCAAAACCATCAACCATTACTTGTCCAAGTGCAGCAAGATCTGATCCCCATGACTGGGATACTTTTTCCTAGTGCATCAAAGTCACCTGACCCATGAAAAAAGGTTGTTTCCAACGCATCCCCATGTGGTTCCGTTGTCCCATTTGAGTGTGTCGGCAATGGCATCACCCGTTTCCTACGATGAACGTCTGGTTCTGTTCTCCACAGCTGCAGACATCCCATCTGTCTAGGGTTTGGTCAGAAAAAAACGAGGAAAGTTTGATTCACATTCATTTGCCAATTGCCAGCACAATCTTGTGATGTGCTCCAGGATGGTTTTCTTCGTGTTGAAGGACGACAGAAGATCTTTTCTAAAAACGTGTGTCTGAAACAATGACAGAGATGGGAAAAAGAAGAAGATATTTTGACACCATGGGTCGATTCGATGGAATTATGATAGAAAAGTGCACAGATGGACATGGGGATACAGAGGCAGTTTAGAGCATTTCATGTGCATACGACATGCGACAAGAAATTATCGGGTGAATCTTGTTTATCGAGTTATTATTGGTTAAAAATACAGATAAGTGATAAACATGGTTCAACTAATAATTTATCGTTATGCAATAGACGGACCAACTTATTTTTCGTAGAAAATTATAAATTTAAACCTTTTATTTAACTAAAATTATAAAATTAATCTCGTTGATTCAATAAACCAACTTATTATTTTCGTAAAATAATATTTTTCTTAAAAATTTATCTTATTTAAACTTTAAAACATAAAATTTTTAAAATTCTAATTTGAAATATTGAATTTAAAGTATTATAATCTAAATCCTTAAACTAAAATTTTAACCTTGATTATTAGTCATAATATTAAATCCGATTCTAAAAAAAAGGAATTATTTCAATAACGTTTTCTAAATTGGGCTTTCTAGTATCCATCAAAAGAAACAAAAACCTTCAAAACAATTATATCGCACGTTAAAAATTAAATTTATAATTTAGAGTTTAACATTAGGATTAATAATTTTAAAAAATTTAAAATAAAATATATTTTTTAAGATGTAGATGTAGGATTTAAGATTTAAAGTTTAGAATTAGATCTTAAAGTTTAATATTTTTAGTGTTCGAGTATAAAAAAGGCAAATAATTTTGTTCATCATAAAAATGCCTTAAAGGTTATAAGCTTAAGTTTTAGGGTTATAAATAACATAAATCAAATTAGGAGGATCGTCTCATAAATACAGAAATTTTTGACGAAACTACCAAAGGTGTTTATGTTTTCTTGTTTTGTATGAGTTCGAATCTCGAAATTTATCTTGAGAATGTAATATCTCCGCTCTATTTAACCAAAAAATTATAAGGAAGTCTCATACTAAATTTCTCTATTTTCCTAATAGATCGAATATCGAGTTATAAAATTATATCAATGAACAATCAAATTACTTATTTGCCAATCGTTTATGGATTCAGGGGCTTCAACTGATCCTGATATCTGAAGCAATTACCAACAGGTAAAATCATATGGTAGCCTTTGATGAAAAGAAGAGAAACCAACTTAACCATAGCAATGACAGACACAGATCTTTGATATCATACAGAGAGAAGCAATATCCGTCAGCTCCTCCTCCGTGCCGCTTCACACAACCGGCACTGCATCGATCGATCCTTGTCGCAGCCACCGGCACCTATGTACCGAGTCACAATCTGATTATTAATTATATGCGTCTTATAAAGAACGGCTACAAGCCATATATCTTACAAGTATACAAAACCAGAAAACAAAACCAGACATCTGTATGCATCCATATGCCAGAGGGATCACCCACATTACGAACATGAAGCCTATATATAGAAAGCTACGGAACATGTACCGATCAAGGACAGTAGCCAAAGCCCGTATTGTAAGCATATTCGACAAGGTTAGCGAACTCGACGGTGTTGCAACTAATGAAATGGTCATTTATCTGCAACACTGAGGGCTTCGTGGGGCTTGCTTGTATGGCATTGATAGCATTTAGAGGTTGGAAAGCATTCTTGAGCTGCTCCTTGTTCAGCAGCCCACCCTCGCCATAACCTCTAAAAAATATGTTCGGACAGCTTTTTTTATTTTTTTATTTTTTATTTTTTTTAATTCGGACTGATATATATATATAATTTTAAATTCGAAATATATTTAAATAATATTAAATTAGAAAGTTGAATAAGAATGTTGTTAAAGATAGGGGAGGGTAAAATTTATTACTCTATTGCTCTGTGCAAATTTCTTATATTATTTTTGATAATGTAAGATTTCAACGTAGAATTATTTAATGTTCTGGAAAAATAAAACTATTTCTTTTAGTTTGGATGGTATATTATTATGGTTTAAGGGTTATTTTCTTAAAATATTTTAATTGGATTATTATTTGTCTCTTGACTAACGAAAGTTAATATTGATAGTTATAGTATTAATATAATGATTAACGATATTATATTTTGTAATTTAAGTTTTTTTTTCAAATTTAAGTTGAATTGTTTATTTTTTCAAATTTAATCTAAATATTTATAATGTTATAGTATTAATTGATTTTAAACATATTTTTATAATTATATACGGTATATATGTATCATATAAAATTTAAAAAATTTGACTCAAACTTCAATACTTATCTATTAATTACTAATAAAAAATGAATTATTTGAGTAACTTAAACTTTATTTAAAAATTTTTAGTTATAATGTATTTATATAATTACGATTCAAAACAAATTTTTTGTTGAATCGAATTAAAAAATTAATTTTTATATTTTGAATCGAATTTTACTCATCTTATCCACGTGTCTAGGAAGCTTCCATATGTCTAAAAACTTCTGTTTAAGGATGGGCACGTGTTTGCCGATCTGGACTGGACTTATCAGTAATATTACTATATTTATGCCCATTTAAGTGAAGCAGCAGCAAATATACCAGCCACAAACAAACGGGACCTCTTCCAGTCTTCATTTTCATGGCTACCAAGCTCTCCTTCACATTCCAATTCCCTCTACAGAAATCCTCAAAACCATTCCAAAGAAAGCCAAGCTTGGCTATTTCGAACTTAAATTTCTGTGATGGGTCTGGATTCTCTAAGAAAAATCCAGTCTTTAGAGGACAAGTATCTGTGAAAGTGAATGCTCTGCAAGAAGAAGTGACCCAATCTACTAATTCAGAAACTACCCTTCTTTCCCCAACAACTCTTCCTTCTTCCTCTAAGCTTGTTCTTGTTGTAGGCGCCACTGGCGGCGTCGGTATGCTCTTTTCTTTTTGTTTTGCAATAGTAGAATTGTATTGTGTTGCTTATTTGTAGCTGTGAATTTCTTCATTGAACTATGGATTGTTTGATTTTATGCCTAGATCAAGCTCTGTTGAGTTTCAATTAGCATACAGGAGCTTCATGAAATTTGTTTCTTGAGTAGCTCTGGTCAAGTAGGTGTGGCTAACTGTTCAACTTCATCATACATTTGAAATATATTAGTCTATAAGTGAGCTATAAGTCAAAATTTTAATAATAATAAGGCCTTTTAATTTGAATATTAAGAGACTCAAACCTGTCTTGGCTGCATATTTGAGACTGAATATCTGAATTATTTAGCCATTTCCTTACACCTTTAATCAGACTAGGTGCACAAGGGGCGCCAAGGAGTCCGATGTCTGGTGTCTAGGTGTAATAAAACAGCAAACAAAATGTAGAATCCGGTTGTAATATCCGTAAGCACTTGGTCTATATTGCTGCTTACAACCGGCATTTCACTCATCATGCTTGCAGCCACCTTCATGCAATGGTTTCTCACACATGGCTTGAGCGTCTGTATTCTGTGATAAGCCAGTTTCCTGTAGGAAACAACAAATATGAAATCATTTGCTCACAGATGAATTGAATGGCTAAGTACTTAACTAAGACAGACAAGAGATTATGGATGATTATCTGAACCGATGGTTAAATTCATAATATCAGCAAGTTGGTCTTCCTTTCAGGGCAGTTGGTTGTGGCAGCTTTGCTGAACCGGGACATCAAATCACGCCTACTATTACGAGACCCCGAGAAAGCAGTTTCTCTGTTTGGTAACCAAGCTGAAGAGAAGCTACAGGTGGAAATTTCATCTGAAACATGAACCATTCAAGCTCATTGATTATGTTCCTTGAATTTCCATTGATTTTATGTTGCAAATGGTGTTCTCGTTTATTTATTTGTTTTTTGCTATATACAGATATAAAATTTAATTTTAAATGATTTTAAATTTGATAGATTTTTAAAGGGGACACGAGAAATCCAGCAGATTTAGATCCATCTATGTTTGAGGTTTGTGCTTCTTACTTGTTGCCTATCAAATCTTTAGCTTCTTCCCTTTTATTTACTGGATAAATGACATTATTTGGGTTGCATTAATATCTCAAACAGTTTAGAGTTTTCATGTCTTAATCTTTTATGATTTTTGTATAGGGGGTTACACATGTGATTTGTTGCACAGGAACAACTGCTTTTCCTTCCAAGAGATGGGATGGGGATAATACTCCTGAAAGAGTAGGTCAGAAATTGCTTTAATATACAAATAATTCAGCATTCTGTTATCAACATTACATTTGTCATTTTTTCCATGGAGACACAGACTTTGACTGTTTTGTAATTTTTTGAAGATTGGGAGGGTGTAAGAAATTTTATATCTGCATTGCCTTCATCATTGAAGAGAGTGGTTCTTGTTTCATCAGTTGGTGTAACCAAGTTCAATGAGCTACCATGGAGGTAAGAGGAAGAATTATTTGGAAAATCTTCTGGATAGTAAATTATTGAGTTCCCTCATGGCTTGCATCTGTCTCTCGGTTAGCATTATGATTTCTTACAAATTGCCTCAATATTTCCTCTTTCCATTTGTAATTACAAGAAATGAACTTCTGGTTCAGTTAAACAAAAAGGTATTATGTTGGATTCTATGCTAGAAAAATAGTGGAATATCATGTCATATAGTGCAATCCCATTCGAGATCTGTATATTTAAAAATATCTGAGGGTGTTTGTTTGCAGCAAAACTTCTCAGCAACTCTATCTCTATGTTTATATTAATGTTTGCAGCATTATGAATCTTTTTGGGGTTCTCAAATATAAAAAGAAAGGGGAGGATTTTCTTTGCGAGTCTGGCCTTCCATTTACCATTATCAGGTAAGTGGCTAATTGTAATGTTTTTATTTAGTCTGAAACAATACATCAACATTCTTTTGGTGGTTGTACATTCTTTAATGTTTTTCCAAACAATACCCTTTTGTTACAGAGCTGGTAGATTGACAGATGGACCTTACACATCCTATGATCTTAATACTTTGCTTCAAGTTACTGCTGGGGAACGTCGTGCCGTTGTAATTGGTCAAGGTATATGTTTAATCTGGTTTTTCAATGGAACAAAAACTGTTTTGTATTAGGTTGTCATCTCAGCAGCAATTGTAGGGAATAGAAGTTCTGGTTCGTTCTCGAAAGTCAAATTGCTCTGATCTGCACTTCTCTTGATATGGACTTTGTAGATCATGCAACAGCTTTGCACAGAGATTCATATACCAATGTTTAGGCAGATTATATAAGCTGTCTATTTTATTGTCATTTCTTTGAAAATAACGCAGGAGATAAACTGGTGGGAGAGGTAAGCAGGCTTGTGGTTGCTGAAGCTTGCATACAAGCACTGGACATCGAATTTACTGAAGGCAAAATTTATGAAATCAACTCAGTTGAGGTTAGTACAGAAATTTGCTGCAACAGGTGTATGGGAAATATGGGGCATTCCACACATGTAGTCATTTACATTTTAGCTTTTCTTAAACTGAAACATTATGCAATATGAGCATGTAGATCATTAAACCTGTTTGATTGTTGAAAGATGACAAATGACTAGAACACATGGTTTCAGTTAAATTAAACCCTGATCTTTGAAGGGTACTCACATTAGGTTGCGAAAGAAAGTTTCATTCTTGGAGAGTTGCTTTGCCAAAGTCAACAACTGATTTGTTTTGCAGGGTGAAGGTCCAGGAACAGATCCAGAAAAGTGGCAACAGTTATTCAAAACACCCAAAGTATAGTTCCATAAGAAACATATCTTCTAAGTGTCTTAGAAGAATTGAAACTACTGTTTTAGTCACTGTGTGTGTACATGTCTTTCATCTTTTGCATTTGTCAAGGCTGTCTTTACAATATATTCTACACAAACCTTCAAATGTTTGCAATGATGCATGTAGCTTTGCAGTCACTCAAATGTTTACAATCGGTAATATGTGTACTTGAGAACACAGAAAGGGTTCATAATAGTATACTGCCAGAACAAGTTTTAGCTGCAAACCAAGTAGGCTAGCACCTCCCCAGAAATTATAGTTTTAGTGGTGTTGTCATCCGGCAGTGCCCTACAAGCTTACTTTACTATATGCCTGATGGTAAACCTTGCCTCTGGAAGTCCAGTTTAACGCATCCGATATGCTCTCTCATTATTGACAAGACGTGCATCTGTTGGTCCTTCCCCAAGAATCCCCAAGGAGTTTGGATCTACTACACGGATACCATTGTTCATAGGACTGTGAGTCGAGGGCTGTTGTTGAGGTTGAATATCCACTTCTGCTCTCCGCCGTAGTTTCCAAGCTTCTGCTGCTCGATGAACCATGGCATTCTTGTACCCTCTTTGATTCTCAACAGAAGGCGAGAAAGGAGGAAAGTAGCTACGATCACCATCTATATTGACATAACCAGACACAGAGCCATTCATACACAAGGGTCCAATCCGTCCCTCTTCTTCCTGCTCCTGCTTAAGCTTGGAATATATCTGATTCGATGCAGCCTCTCACCAGAAAGATTCGAGAACGTCGAGACCAAATGCATAGGTGAAAAGGTGATTACACAAATACAAAGAAAACATCAATAACACAAGAAGAACCACATACTATGTTGTCTATAAAGCTCATCTTCATCCTTGGGAAGATCAGCTTAAACCTGTAACAGACAATTTAAATATGGATCGAGGACTGGGACAAATATGAAGCTTGAAGCTTAGGATACAAATGTCATAAGCTTAAACCTTATCCAAGTGACAACATAGACCAAGACTGATGAGGTCAAAGAAAAAGGCAGTTTGTTAATTCTCTACCGATACAAGTCAATATAGCAAGAAGTTTCAACGCCAAGTCCTAGAGCAAACACATAAGTTATAGGTCAAATTCTTCAAATAGTCCCTATATTATGCGTAAGTTGTAGATATAGCTCCTGAACTCTAATTTGGTCATTTTTAGTCCTTGTGCTTTCCAATAATTTTAGTCCCTGAACTCAAATAGTAAATGTTAGATCCGGAACTCATTTATATTTCAATTTTTTTAAATTAATACTTTATTATTATTTTATATTTACTAAATATTAGTATAATTATATAATTTTTTATACTTTTGATCTTTAAAAATATAGCACAAAATAAACAGCTTAACCTAGATAATATCAAGAATAAAATGACCATTTAATTATAGTTTTTTTTTGGTTTAACCTTTATACTCTTAAATATGATAAATATATCATGTAATTATTAAAATAATTTTAATATAATTAGTTATCGTTAAAACTCAACATATGAATGATGTGGTAATTTAAAAATATGTAAATAATAAAAATTAAATGCATAATTATATATTTTTAAATATTATATATATAATTATATTAAAATTATTTAATATATTTATTAAAATTAAATGTATAATAATCAAATCTACCCTATTATAATTAAGTGGTATTTGCGGCGAAATTGGTTGGATATTATAACCAAATTTTTATTTTAAAAATTATTGATAGTTGTTTTTATTTCAAAAATTATAGCACTTTGAACAGTGAATTATGAGGTCGGGAGGAACACACTCCGACCTTAACAGAATTTTTAAAAAAATTCTTATTCGATATAAAAAAATAAAAAAATTTGAGGTCCTCATGAAAGCAAACCGATCTCATGCTTATTCGAAAGTTAAAAATTAAAAAATTTTGAGGTCCACTAAAAGCAATCCGACCTCATGCTTATTTGGTTCACTTTCTTGCCGAATTCAAGATATTTTATTTTTTATACAATTTCAGCACGAGGGCTGGTAGAAAGCAAGCAACCTTCAATATTTTTTTTTAATTTCTATGAAGTCGGAGTGTATTCCTCCCGACCTCAAAAATACACTGTTCAAAATGTTATATTTTTTGAAATAAATTGAGATCATCTATACTTTTTAAAATAAAAAAATTGGATACAATATCTAACCAATTTTACCGGTATTTATCCTAATATCAACACATGTGAAGGAGAAATTATTACATGAACTCGTTCCACCACCTAGGATATGATCTCCAACCAATTAAATTAAGACACATAATATTTTTCATGTCATATTTACACATAAGCATTGTTCAAATCATCTAATTTAATGTCTTTGATTTAAAAAAGGAAAAAAAATATTACCAAAGATTTTTTGTGTCATTTCTCTCTTTGTTCTTTAAAATTTTCCTAATTATTTTTTATACATATTTGGGGTTTAGGGTTTAAGATTTAGGGTTTAGAGTCATAGTTAAGGTTAAGGTTTAGGGGTTAGAAAAAATTAATTAAAATATTGAATAATAAAGAGAAAGACAAGATAAAAAAATTTTGGTAATATTTTTTCCTATTTTTTTGGTAATATGATATGAAAAAATATATTATGTATCTAATTTAATTGATTGTGACTATATCTTAAATGATGAAACGGTTACTTGTAATAATTTCTCCATGTGAAGACAATCAATCCCTTTAAAAGTTCAAACAAAACAGGTCGGCTCGAAATCTCCACCCACCTAAATAATGGATGAACTCCAGCATCAGCCACCAGCCCTGGCGTGTGCAAATCCATGGTCAAAACGCGTGCACTTTCAATGCTCTACGAAGAAAATTCACCAAAATCATACATAAAAGACTCTCCCATTCTTCTCCGTCCCCACAACACCCAAAGCTTCATTTCTTTCCTACAATACTACCACCCAGATGTGCCATGGAAATGAAAATGAAGAAGAAGAAGATGAAGATTCAGCTTACTTCGATTGCCTCCCAGATGCTATTCTTCTTCTCATCTTCAACAAATTACACGACCTCAAATCTCTAACAAAATGCCTCTCGGTCTCAAAGCGTTTCAACTCCCTTGTTCCTTTAATCGACACCGCTTTCATCTCAATCCCACAGCTAAAACACCCCAGATCCTCCACTGCAACATCATATGTAAACAGCGCTTTGAGACTTTTGTTTCTCAACTTGTTCCTCAAACCACTTGGATGTTTCAACCGAATCATGGCTCCCACGAAGTCAAACACGAGGTCGTTTGATCTTTCCTGCTGTCGGAGAAATGGGGTTTTGAAGTTTTTCAAGGAGTTGAAATCGTTGCATCTAGAGCTTCCCGGTGACGGTGGTGAGTTGGGGTCGAGTACCGGTGCTTCTTTTCTTCAATGGAAAGCGGGTTTCGGAACCAACTTGAAAACCTGCATTATTGTTGGAGCAACCTCGTTTAGAAAATGCTTGGAAAGGGAAGAACCGGAAGCATCCATGGAGGAAGAAACTGTTTTGAACGACGAGGAGCTGAAATTAAGAGTGATATGGACCATTTCTTGCTTGATTGCTGCGTCGACGAGGCATTGTTTGTTGAAGCAAATCTTGGCTGATAATCCAACCATTCCGCCGCTCGAAACTGTGGTCATTTCTGATGCGAACAAGCATGGGGTGTTTTGTCTGCAGGGAAAAGAGGAGCTTGTTGAGATGAGGAACTCCATGAACACATTCGAATCATCGCCTTCGTCACCGATTGAGAGGAGTCCGATTCCTGAACTAAACATGAAACTTTGGTATTCGCCGGTGCTGGAGTTGCCGCAGTCTGGGTATGTGATGGAAGGGGCAACGCTTGTGCTTATCAAGCCTGTTGCGGATGGTATGATTGAAAACGACGGTGGTGATCCATTGGTGAGAGATGAGAAACCATTTAATGAAGCTGTAAGGGAGATGATGAAAGTGAAGAAGAGTTATTTGATGACGATGAGTTCCTTTTGAGATAACTATATAATTTAATAGGTGTATCTTATTTTAATTTAATATAATTTGAAGCAAATATTAATGTTCGATCGGTTAAAATTATTCACTTGCTCTTATTTTTTTATGTTTCGAGTTTAAGACCTAGTAGGAGTATTCTTTTCTTTGAAGTCTTTCTTTCCTAGAGATCAACATTTTACCTGATCTGATCGAATTTTTTAATAAAATCTGGTTCGGGTTAGGTCAAATTTAAGTTTAAGATGTAAAATATCCGATTCAACTCGAGATTAAACATATAATTTTTTTATAAAATTTTAGAAATAATTATAATAATAGTCCTTTACTATATATTTTTTATAATTAGTCCTTAAAATTATTTTTTTATAGACCACAGTCAAGTTTAAAATGTTTATATTCGAATCAAGTTTAAGTGTATTAAAAATCCAACTCAACCCGACTAGCTATGCTTGGATTTCCAAGGTGGTTGTTCTCCAGCAGGGGTCGTAATACATGCTTCTGAATTGATATTTTGACAAGCTACATGCTTGCAGAGAAAACCATGGTCCTACCCAAACACCTCTTCAGACATGTCCCATTTTAGTTGCTTGTTCAGACAAACTCAAAATTTTATGGTACGAGTATAAACATTTAAAAAATTATACTAAAATATTTAAATTATATGAGAATTTAAAATTTTTTAAAATACGATTGCCTAACTGTTCATCCCTGATCATAAGTAAGGTATCAAGCTCGTAATGTGTTTGACATTGTAGCAATTGAGTCGGGGTTTATGTTCGACATGTTGTACACCAAGTCAGCCATTGTTTACAGCAAGCTGGGATGCGTTTTACGTTTAATCAGTTTCTGTTGCTCCTCATCTGTCTTGGTTTTCTTCTGTCTGCATAGCTTCGGTATTGGCAATTCATCAAGGGTGGATATCTGTATTACCGGAATCTTACTGGCTGGAGCTGTTGCTTTTGAGTTCTATGGCTTGTTTTTAGTTCTTTCTTCAGACTGGTTTGTGGTCCTAGCAGTGAGGGAGAACAAGAGTCATTTGTTGCAAGGAATCTTCCGATGGTCGTATCGGGAAAAGAAAAGGTGGTCGGATTGTATGGGACAATTCAATCTTTTAAGATATTGCCAGAGCTTCAGAGAAGTGTCCAAAATCTTAGAAAAGATCGGCGTTGATGAACTGATGCACAAGTACTGGTACACCAGTTTTAGTCCCATCCCCTTGTCCTTAAAGAAACCAGAGAGTTTTCCGAATCCCACCGAGGTTTTCGAGCAGGGAGACACAACATTCCTCCTCATTTCTTTAGAGGGGAGAAGAGAAGACACTTAAAAAGTATAATTGCACAGATATGATGGTGAAAGACTCGTTGCTGATGGACCTGAGTGCAACCATTATGATCTGGCACATTGCAACAGACATTTGTTATGCTCCTATGTTGTCCAGGACCGATGAAAGAGTTAGTACATGCAAAGTGATATCCGATTACATGATGTACCTTCTAGCAAAGAAACCTTCAATGGTTTCCGAGGATGACAACTTTTGGTTTGATTCTGTGAGTGGGAAGCTAAGGAAGAAGTGGCAACAAAATACTGTTACACTGAAAGACGTTGACACGACTTACCGATGGTTTTCAGAGGAATTTTCATCGGAGGAAGACCAGAGGGCACCGTCCAGAGTAATTCTAACGCATGCGTTCAGGGTGGCGGAAGTTGTGAGCTCGAGGGGGGCAGAACAATGGGACATCATGAGGTCAGTGTGGTTAGAAATGATGCACTATGCAACAATGCGTTGTCCCCATGTCTCTCATCTTCAAGAGCTCAGTCAAGGGGGTGAAATCCTATCCCTGTATTGGCTTCTAGCATCTTACAACATATATGAGAATTCGAACATCGAGGAGTGAGATTGGGACACATGGATGGACCAAGAGAGTATTAGGATAATCGTATTTTTTATCTCCATCATTAATTAATCTAAATTGTCTAAGCTCTACAACATATAATAATTCCCCATCATTAACCAATGGCCTTCCAAATCCTTTCTTTAACAAAATCTTTACATAATCGTGGCATATGCCAAGTAAATAAGAGTGATCTACTTTAACTTCCATGCAACCAAGCAACTTTTAAGTCCGATTCCGGTCACCGGGAGCACCATTTCTGTACTGAAATCCTGGTGCATACAGTTTTATAATATGCATCAAGGCATGCAGTCTACTCCAGGACTTCAGATGGCCAGAGCCGCTTCCATGTCGATATCTCCTCAACACTGCTAATTTTTCGGATTCCACCATAAAATCCATCCGCCTCATTGCCCTCCTCTCGATGTTCTTTCCGGTTGACCGTCGTGTATCGCCACCTTGAGCCGGGGGCATAGTGATTGAACTCTAACGCCACGGTATCTGTTAGCAACACTAAGAAGTTTAAAAATCGAGTAATAATAACACAAACACATAACAAAAAAGCTTTAATTATTGATGTAACTAATGTGCAAATCTATCTGGTTTCTCAAGTTGCAAATGATTACCAAAAAAGACCCCCTTTTTCTTTCTTCTATTCTTGATGTAACTTGCACTAATGTGGAAAAAGGCAGAGAACATAAATGAGAATGTGGAAATGTAAAACAACCATTGCAGCCCCACAAGACTTAAAGATTCTAGATAAGTAAAGCAAACAGTGTTCAGTGGAGAGATTGAGTCCTTTTAGTGTGGTTGGCCATAAATATTCTGCCGAGACAGAAGTTATCACAATGCCGGTTGAATTCACGACATATCGACAGCGATTTGTGTTGCAGGACCAACCCAACAGCACAACTTGGGGCCCATGTATTGGAAAAATGAGGTTCCTGAAAACGACTGGATGTCCTCCATGAAAGTTAACTTTTATGAATTGCTATATTACCAGAACTTTTCATTTCCTCAAAAGTATCTGTAATCGACATATTCAACCGCAGCTAACATGGTAATGAGGATAATGGTTCTAAATCTATGGATAATTTTTTTAATAAAATTTGACAATATCAGTGTTAGATACCGACACAGTTCATATCTTCGTCGCAAGAGAAGATTATTTCTCCTCTTGAAGACAGAAGATGTGTCCCTTGGAACAGCTTAAAAGGCAAGTAACATGTGATGCTTGCAATAGTACAAAAGTAACATGTTGAAACACAATTGATAGTCAGAGTCTCATCCTCTAGGCAGCCTTATAGGAAATTAGGAATATCATTCACAGAGTGCCATTTGAGAAAAGAAAAATCGAGATCGAGCTTACCACTCTGATGACACCGGCAGTAATTTTCGTTCCCGTCACACGATTCCAAGTGACCAACTACACCATACCACCAACCTATACATACATGTATACAGCAAGTTTATCAGGCAATAGAATCAACTGATAGGATAGCATTCTGAGATGTGAAAAACTAACCATATGGGAATTCTTTGTTCCTTCTCCATTGAATCTCAATGTGATCACCCGGACGTAGCTCATTCAAACAATCGGAAATGTGAAGATCGTGCGGTGAAGTATCGACCGGCGGTGCTCTCAGCCGTTCCCACGGCACGTTATCCTCAATGGCCATTGCCCTCCTTCCATGTGGAGGGTACCTAAAATCATCAAACCAAATCTAATATCAATCAACCAGATTAACTTAAGTTTCAAAACCACCATAAAATATATGTTCATCTCCCTAATTACCTTGCTTTGAATGTTTCTGTATGTTGATCATAGCTGAGTTCAGCATCATAGCATGACAACATAAACCCAACATGGCCATTCTACAAAATAGAGCACAAAAATCAAATTGGAGAACTAGCACAAAACACAAGTATGGAATTTGATTGAAGGCAAAGAGAATCAAATACCTCACGGTTATAGACCTGAGCAGGGAACCAGAATCTGCCACTTTCAAGAGCAAGAAACCAAGACATGACCGAATCATCCGGCAAAGAACTCGGCTTACTGCAATCATCACATCAACCTTTGGTCTAATCCACCAAGATGGCCTAACAATTGACAAAATCCTCATCAAACCTTTCGGCCTCCCTTGTTTCGAGTTACTCGAATCCTTTCTCAAAGCAACATGCCATTGCCACTCTCTACTGGCAGCAGGGCCAATGATTCTACCCCATTTGTTCTTCATATGTTTTTCCCAGAAATGATCATCCCTACACAGATTCCTAAAAGAGCTGCAAACACCCGCCATGCTACAAAGGCCGGCGGGTGGCAGCCTTTCAATGATGCATTCTAAAACCAATTCTGGTAAGTCCAGAACCGAGATGGCACCATTACTTTCTTCAACCTCCTCAAAATTATCAACTTTTGAAGTGAAAGACACCCTTTTTAGGGACATTTTTGAGGTGAAATAGCCAAGGATAGAAGTGTTTATGGTCAACTTGGGAATGGAAGCAAAGGAAAATTTCAACTCAGAAGCCCATGGTGGAAGTGGTTTCAACTTAATAAAGAAGATGAAGGGGAAAGAAGTGAGGAACAAGTAAAGTAGCATTCCAAGAAATACAAAAAGGGCAGAAAAACAAAGAGGTGAATGACTTAAAGAATTCTCTTAGGGTTCAAATTCAATAATACAAAGCAAAAAAATCAATGGAAGAACCCAATTGTCTATCCTCTTCCTCTCATCTCATCTTCTTCCCATTAAAAGAACACAGTGAGAACATTAATATAACAAAGACCCAACTTTGATTTTTCATTAAAAATCGGAAAAAGAAAGGTTTTTTATTGGTTAAACACAAAGCCCACCAAACCCTCAAAGGTGGGCCTCCCTTGTTAATCTAACCAGAATAAAAATTAGTAAGTAAATATTGAGAAGAAAAGGAATTTTCTTTCCTTCCAAACAGAAAAGTTACCTAACAAAAAAAAAAAAGAAATTTATTCCATTCTTTAAGAAAAAAACAAGTCAACTGTACATCCAACTAAACAGCTGTCGTGTAATGAAGAGGAGATCTCAATGGATGAACCCAGAAACAGGTGAAGTGGAAATATGGTGGTGGGGTTACTGAGATCTGATATGGAGTATTTGCTGACACCTGGAAAATTTTATCCACCAAAAAGAATCTTTTTACTGAAGATGATGATAATTAGTCTAGATTCAACCACCCATATCCATACAATTTTCAGATAAAAAAAACAAAAACACTAAAAAAACTCCTTTTGCTTTTGAAGATAATAAGGTGGCAATAAAAGAGACAGCAAGATCTGGGTTAGTTTGGGATTGGAGAAGAAAACAGACACAAAACAGAACATAAAAGATTGAGATTCAGAAATTTGATGAAGAAGACCACAGTTAATCGATTTGGATCTTCTTCATTAAATTCTGTCTCTCTTGTTCTTATTTTCTTGTTTATTTATTTATCTTAAAATTTTAAAATTTTATTGTAACATATAAATATTATCACATGATATAATCAAAATATTATCTTATTTTATAAAATTTTAACTGTCTCTGTGCAGATAATCCTGTTGAAGATGTAGGTGGCACTGGGAACTAGGAAAACCAACGTTTTTTTATGAATAAAGCAATTTTCACGTGAATTGCACGTGATTGTTGCTTTCTTATCCATGTTGCTGCTCCTACTTGCAAGGGAGTTCCAATTTACAAGGTACATGGGAAAAATGAAAGGCTTGTCCATTTGGATTGCAGATATGAATAGGATCAGTCTTAAAGAAAATATTTTTAAAAAATAAATAAATTTTTATGTTTGGTTTTAATTTATATAGGAAGATTAGGATATTTTTTGTATAGAAGCGAAATTAGAAAATTTATATAAATATAGATGATGAAAAAAATTATATTAATTATAAAAATTATTTCTTAAATATTAAAGATTGAACAGTGGATTGAAAATTTAGTATTTTTTACGTGTCATGATTAATATCTCTTTGTTATTCAAACGTTTTATTATTTAAAGTTGAAGGATATTGAACTTAACTTTTAATTTATTATTTAATTTTTAATATTTTAAAAAATAATTTATCATCATCAATATTTTAAAAATTATTTTTCAACATCAATATTCTTGTAAATTTCGTTTTTGGGTTAATTGTTAATTTTTTTTATAATATTAAGTATTATACATATTTAAATATAAAATTATTAAAATACTTTTTTACTAACTTGTACCGAACGTCTTTCTATTATACCTTTTTAGCCGTGTGGTTTGACCCGACAACCCAGTTTGCTGCTCATTAAATCAACCGAATCTCTGGTGTTTTTTTTTTATTATAAAAATATATTATTTTCTTCTTCCCATATTTTTTTTGTCAATTGTTAATTTTTTACGTAGTTTTAGAAAAAAAAATTATGTAAAAAATATGATATAAAATGATTGAAATAACAATTTTACCCTTAGAAGTTCAAATTCTGTTTTACTTGAAAACAAAAGAAAAGATAAAAAAGAAAATATACATTATAAAAGTTATCGATTTTTTCAGTGAAACATTTTAAGTGGGATAATTTTAAGACACAAAAGGAACATTATATATGAAACAGAGGGAATATACGTTTTATACTAAGATTTGATCTAATTTGTATAAATTGAGTAATATTTTTCAACCAAATATTAAAGGAGTTGGCATCAATATAAATTGGGGAAAAAAACTAAGAAATAGGCGGAGGAGATGGGTAAAAGAAAGTCAAATATCAATTAAGTGGGAAGTAATTTATTATTTTAACGAAAAGTTATTAAATAAATCTTGTTAATTACGTCATTTATTATTTATTTAATTAAATTTATTTATTTTAAGGTAATTTTTAAATAATTTAAAATTTATGAGAATTAGAACTAAATTTTTGTAATAAAGGATTTTTTTATCTAAATATTTTTTTTTGTTTATTTATATTTATATTTAAGAAAATTTTATAATGGGCGTCGAACATTGTTGAATACCATTAACATTGAGCATCATTAAATTAATTAAATAAAAATTAAAAATTTTAAAAACTCAACATGCAATTAATAAAATATTGATATACTCAACATATAATTATTAATTACATGTTGAGTCCTTGAAATTTTTAATCTTTATTAACTAATTTAATAATATTCAACTATGTTCAACATAAGTGGTGTTTAACAATGTTCGACGGACGTAGTAGACTCACCCTTACATTTATATATTTTAAAAAATAAAAAAAAAAATTATAACAAAGAATTAAATTAATTGAATCTACAAATATAAAGGATTAAACAGAGTTGTCTGTTATCATTTCAGTTCCGATCATCGAAAAACAAGTTCGAAATCGATTCGAATTCGTGCATTCATCAGGTTTTAAGTGTAACCTTATTCTGCAAGTAAATGTTTCAGGATGATGAACCACAGACATTCATAGGGTTTATGGTTGATATATAATTTTATATTTCCTACATATCTTTTTATATATATTTTTTAAATATGTGTATTTTAATTACTCAATTCCAAGCCGTTGAAAAGGAAAACGGTATTACCAATCTATCCGGCCTGTTGTCTAATTCTTTCTTCCTGAATCACTATAGATTGTCTCCATTTCTTTGTTTGCCAAACCTTTTTCCTTTGTCCCAATCCGGGAAAACCATCCAGGCTCCACATTTCTCCTCCTGAGTAAGGCCACCGTCACTTGACCCCTTCTCCCTTACACCAATGGGGAGTTGTTGCTCTAGTACCAGTCCCACCGAGGACCAAAACAATGAAAAGGGAGACGCCGAGGATGGTAACGGCAACAACAATCCCGGAACTTCTCGTGTGGAGAATTCTGCATCGAAGGGTTCCGCCTTCTCAGGTGGAGCCTCATCCAAGTCTTCATCGGTTGGCACCGTGTTAGGCCGACCGATGGAAGACGTTAAGGCCACCTACAATGTTGGGAAAGAATTGGGCAGGGGACAGTTTGGTGTCACGCATTTGTGTACTCACAAGCAAACCGGGGAACAATTCGCTTGCAAGACCATTGCCAAGAGGAAACTATCTAACAAGGAGGACATTGAGGATGTCCGAAGGGAAGTGCAGATCATGCACCATTTGACAGGACAGGCTAACATTGTGGAACTCAAGGGTGCTTATGAGGACAAACAATCGGTTCATCTGGTGATGGAGTTATGCGCCGGTGGTGAATTGTTCGACCGGATCATCGCTAAGGGACATTACACCGAGCGCGGAGCCGCTTCTTTGCTTCGAACAATCGTTCAAATCGTGCATACATTCCATTCAATGGGTGTCATTCATAGGGATCTCAAGCCTGAAAACTTCTTGTTGTTGAACAAAGAGGAAAACTCCCCCTTGAAGGCAACGGATTTCGGCCTATCGGTTTTTTACAAGTCAGGTTGAGATGATTTCCTCGATTACTAGGACTTGTTCGGATTTCATTCGATTCTTCGTTATACATGTAACGGTTAATTTGCCTTCGGAACAGGTGATGAATTTAAAGATATTGTTGGGAGTGCTTATTACATTGCACCTGAAGTCCTAAAGAGGAAATATGGACCAGAAGCTGATATTTGGAGTATTGGAGTCATGTTGTACATTCTTCTCTCTGGTGTTCCTCCTTTCTGGGCAGGTAACTTCTTCCATTGTCATTTCTCAACGTTTTCGACATAGTGTCGTGAATCTGTTGGTCGGTCGGAAACAGATTCGACATTAAATCGACCCTCCATTCTGGTGCCTATCTTCTACCTTGATCACCAAGAAATCTTATGTTCTAAGATTTTTTATTAAGAATATGCACTTCATTAATAACTTGTTCCTCAAGTAACCACACCGGAATCCAAACTAAATACTACCTGTTACAATTTCGGTCAATGTCCAACACATGTAATCTTGATTCTTGAGGCTCAAAACTAAGATCATTTTTTCCATGGTAGAATCCGAAAACGGGATATTCACTGCAATTTTACGTGGCCACATCGATTTTACGAGTGCTCCATGGCCTAAGATTTCAGCTCAAGCAAAAGATCTTGTTAAGAAGATGTTAACTTTGGATCCCAAACAGAGGTTAACAGCAGTTCAGGTTCTAAGTAAGTAAGTATATATATCTGTATATATATGTATGTGTCTAAGCTCAATGTTGTGTTCCTTAAAATTTGCATCAACAGAGCATCCATGGATCGAAGTGGAAGGCGAAGCACCTGATACACCTCTCGACAACGCAGTGCTAAGCAGGCTCAAACAGTTTAAAGCAATGAACCAGTTCAAGAAAGTTGCTTTAAGGGTAATTAAACATTAACAACAATTCAATAAAGGTCTAAATGCTAGATGACTCTATGACATCCGTTTCTGAGTCGGTTTTCGATGAAATCGTTAGGTCATTGCGGGATGTTTATCGGAGGAAGAAATCATGGGATTGAAGGAGATGTTTAAAGGAATCGACACTGACAATAGTGGGACAATTACACTTGAAGAATTAAGGCAAGGTCTCGCTAAGCAAGGCACAAAACTCTCTGAATACGAAGTTAAACAACTAATGGAAGCTGTAAGTCATCTCCAAAGAATCAATTCACACCATTGTTCTCTGTCAATGAGATGATTAGCTGTTGTTTTCTTCGACAAATAGGCCGATGCAGATGGAAACGGAACCATAGACTACGACGAGTTCATCACCGCCACGATGCATATGAACCGAATGGATCGAGAAGATCATCTCTACCGCGCCTTCCAACACTTTGATACAGACAACAGCGGGTAATCACAGTGATAATATTGCAGCTAAGTGCATAGTCTTCTGAAATTTTCACTTTTTCTCAAGTAATTTGTGTATATTGCTTACATTTTCAGATTCATAACAACTGAAGAACTAGAACAAGCTCTACGTGAATATGGCATGCATGATGGCAGAGACATAAAGGAGATCATTTCTGAAGTAGATACTGACCACGTAAGCAAATTATACATATATATATATATATATATATATACATATTCTGTTTTCAAAGCAAATCCATTGCCAAATGTTTGGGAAATCATTTTACAGGATGGAAGGATCAACTACGATGAATTTGTTGCAATGATGAGGAAAGGAAACCCCGAAGCAATGCCGAAGAAGCGGCGCGACGATATATTCGTCTGATTTCCGTGGCGACCAAAGGAACTGGGAGAATTCTTGAGATCAAGGGCAATGCAGAATATGTACATTATAAGCTAACACAACAACATGTGGAGATATGAACATTGTTGTGAGTTAAGTTGATGGTTTAGTTGCCTTTTCCTCTTCTTTTTATGTTGTTAATATATAGTTAGGATACAAGCCATCTTGTCCAGAAATCTCTGCATTCTTTTGGGTTGCTTAGTATTTATATGAATATTCAAATTTTTGACCTGAGATTTTTTTTTATATATCTGTTTTATATATAAGTTGGGATATAGGATTTTATGTTAAGAGTACGAACATTTTTTTCCGATTAATGAATGATCAATACATCAATAAAAGAAAACTAATACAACAGTTGCTATTGATGTTAAATTTGTTTACACTGCTATTGACATATCTTCAGCGGTGGCGGACGGCGCAGTTTTGTGGCCGCCGAGTGCCTGACCGGTTCCGAATATCTTGCCACATATCTCAAATTGGTACACACTATTCAGTTCTCATCGCCTTGAGGGGTCTGGGGTTCTTTCTTCAATATTCTTCCATGGCAGGAAAAGGCTTTGCAGTTTTGCACTCGTTATCGGCCGGTTTACGGGTTCAGAGAACGCCGATACGGCGATACCACCCCTTGTTTGTTTCTGCACGGTATCTTCAGTCTTCCGCCTCTTTGCCGCCGACGAACTTCGTGTCCATTGTCTTCTTCCGGAGAGTGTTTCATGGCAGCGAGTTAAGCTGAGTGTCTGAGTATATACGTGAGGGCTTGGACATAATTTTGTAGCGAAACAATTAATTCAATAAGTATTTATGTTAGTCCAAGTGTAAACATTATATTTATAATAATTATTTAACATTAATATTTATAGTTTTTATATTTTAGTCTTAAATTTTTAAGGAATTAAATTTTAATTTTTTAAGTTTGACTCTAAATCTTTTAAAAAAATAAAAATAGTATTATTGAAATAAAAATACCGTAAAATATTAATTTTTTTTAATATTATTCATATAAAGTTCATATAATCTATAAAAAAATATCAACAGAAAATTTAAAAAAAAAAATTAAAATGTGACCTTTACATGAATTCATTATACTATAACTTGGAAATGATATTTAGATAAATTTCAAATAAATGTACTTCAAATATATATCAAAGTTTTTTACGATCCTTCGGGTGTAATTTGTTTATCTGTTTCTCATATTTTTATTTATGTCTTCGTTTTAAATTAGAAGTTTAGGGTTTAGGGTTTTAAGTTAGGAGTTTTGGTTAAACTTTAGGGAATTAGGGGTAAGGTATATTTATATCTTTAAAATTTAATTTTATTTTAGATAATAACATCTAAATTTTATTAATCACTGTAAAAATTTATAAATATAATATGTTAAAAAATTAATCTACTAAAATTCTTATATAAAAGTTAACTTTTTTTATAAATATTAACATATTATCAAAATTTAAAAATCTATATAAACATTTATCTCTAACTAAACGAGATAAAAGTTAAATGATAAACGAATATAACTATCAGAAATATTATTTCACTATGTAATCCTGTTTACATCGACTAACAACTCAATAAACGAGTGAAAATCAATCTTTTTATAACTACCGACAGAATCAAATTAAAAATTAATATTCTGATAATCTTTATATAAACATCAAAAAATTATTACAGTGTATTCTAATTGTACAAAACAATAGATAAAACAAACTAAAAATCAATAAAAAGTGAGACAAAGACAATTGGGCGCCAATTTTTTTTATTAAAATTAAAAATAAACATAAAATAATAAAAAATAATAATTAACACCAATAAAATCAATACTGAAGTTGATTAACATCACCAATTAAAAAAATATTATAAAATATTAAATTTTAAAGATAAAATAGTTTTTTCATGTAAATTATAGATATAAAGATAATTTTAACCTAAACATTAATAATTTTTATTGTTTTGGTCTTTTTTTATTTTGATAAATTTAGCTTTTAATTCATGTTTTTTTTTATAAATATCTCGTTTTTAATTAAGACAATGATTAAACCGTTAAAATTTTAACGATAATGATATATCATATATATGATGAGATTTAAAATTTGAGAATGTTTGATAGCCTTTTATTTTAGATTTAATTAATTTTTAATATTTTATTTAAATTTTAATTGTTTATATTTTATGTTAGAATAAAATTATATTTTATATATATTTATCATTATCAATAAAATTTAACGATAATGCATGTAATATATATGTAGAATGAAGTTAGATGTCATATTATTTAAAATATAATCATAGATGACATGTCATCATCATTAATTTTTTAACAATTTAATCATTATATTAGTTAAAAAATAAAACATTTATAAAAAATAATAATAACTAAATTTATATAAAAAAATTACAAACGTTGCAAAAATTATATTTATCCCTAAATTTTAATAAAAAATATTATTTAATTAATTAATTAAAGATTATGTATATACATTAAAAGATAAAATTAAAAAAATTACAAACGTTGCAAAAATTATATTTATCCTTAAATTTTAATAAAAAAATAATATTTATTTAATTAATTAAAGATTATGTATATACATTAAAAGATAAAATTAAAAATAAAATAATTAATAATTATGCTGATAAAGACATTAAATTAATTAAAGTATCAAACTTTTAGTATATCTATATCTCTTGGTAATATTCTTAAGTCGAATTAAATTAGTTATTTAAGTCCAACCCGAACTTGCATCTCCAAAGCTTATAAAAGGCCTTCCCTCCCCGTCAATTTTTCTTCTCATTCTCTTTGCCTAAAGCCTTCCACATCAATCGATGGCAGATTATAGCGCAGGTATCTCTATTTCTCAAGCTTACGCCGCCGGAAACGACGAACACCGCAGTTCTCCAAGTTTCT
Organism: Abelmoschus esculentus; assembly: GCA_035048815.1. Classification (NCBI taxonomy): domain Eukaryota; kingdom Viridiplantae; phylum Streptophyta; class Magnoliopsida; order Malvales; family Malvaceae; genus Abelmoschus; species Abelmoschus esculentus. The sequence continues at coordinate 1,771,560 of JAUCBN010000032.1, forward strand.
CCGCATCTGGCGGTGGCTCTCCAAACTCTGATACTCCTAATATGCAGACTAATACCCTTGATCCCCATCAAGTTCCGCCTGAGAACAATACAAAGAAGCGTAGAGCTGGTAGGCCTTTAGGGTCCAAGAACAAACCCAAACCTCCGACTCTTACTACCAGAGACGGCGGTTCTTCACCTGTGAAGACGGTGATTATTGAAATCCCTCCTGGTTCCGATGTTATCGACAGAATTATCAGCTTTGCATGTAGAAACCGTGTCGGCGTTGGTATACTCAGCGCTACCGGCTCCGTTTCAGACGTCTCGCTTTACAGGAATCCTCCCGAACCACCATACGTTGCTATGGGATCCTTTGAGTTACACAGCTTGATCGGCTCATTCTTCGCTGACTACCGAAATACATTTTCTTCCAACGGAACACCGGACCGATCATCATCGTCATGTTCTTTCCGCGTAACACTTGTAGGGGAGAAGTTCCAACTTTTTGGAGGGAGAATATCCGGGAAACTAACTGCGGCAACACAAGTGGTCGTGGTGGCAGCTATTTTGGCACCCCCTTCGTTTGATAACTCTCCATGCGAAGATAATGAAGATCCCCGTCGTCAGAAAACAAGAGCTCGCGACGTTAATGGCGCAACCGGAAGCTTCCCTTTTTCTATCGTTAATGGCGCTACCGGAAGCTTCCCTTCTTCTATCGTTAATGGCGCAACCGGTAGCTTTCCTTCTTCCACCGGCATGACCATGGGTGCTTACGGAGCAACGAATCCCGCTCCACCTCCGTCCAACTTACAGTTTTCTTATCTTCCCATGCATTGGGGTTGAGGTTCTTCCCAGGGGATGAATTACCAAGGGTTTGATTAGGGTTTATAACACCATCAATATCGCCTCAAGCTCATTGAAAACTAATTAACCATTAATTAGGATATTTAAGCATAAAACACAGATATGTAGTTATCACTTCTATTTCCATCTTTATTATATTGTAACTGATTTTTATTTAATTGATAGCATATTATTCTATTTTTATTATATTTTCAATTGGATTGGAATTTTTTGAATAATATTTGACGAGACAGGCATAGTTCTATCTCACATTAAGCTAGTAAATTAACAAAAAGTAAATCGGGAATTTTGGGAAGAGAGAGCAAGAAGTTATCAAAAATTACGTGTGTGTATTTTTTTCTAAAAAGCGGGTTCGGTGGATAAAGCAAATGTTTTTATCACATTTTTCGATAAAATAGATTAAATCTATGTCGAATTGCTAAGGTCGTATTAATCAAATCAAATAAATGAATTTTGTTCTGTTCTGATAAACCAATTATGATTGGCCTTGAAACAATTCATTGCATCGATATTTATCAAATCCACTATCAATACACCCCTTTTACCCTATACATGTAGTAAATTAGAATTATCATTCCTAAGAACTACTAGCCACTATGAGTCTACTGCATAGACTTATATATATAATATATATATAAATATAAATAGATCTTATTATATATATAGATCTTATCCGTCTACCGATTTATTCAGTAATTGAATCGAACGGCCCTTTAAACTCAGTGGTAGAGTAACATCATGGTAAGGCGTAAGTCATCGGTTCAAATCCGATAAGGGACTTTTGATTAATTTTTTTTTATAAAACTCCAATAAAAGTGAAATAGTAGTATTCATATTGAAACGAAGAATAAAGATATTGTTTTTATTGATAATTTTATTGGTAATAAAAAATCAACTGTATATGTATAATAATTTAATTAGTAATTAGAAATTGTATAATATAATTTAACTCTAATAAGTTATTATTTTAATGAGTTAGAGTAAAGTAATTCTAAAAGAAAGTTAAACATTTATTTATTATAATGAGTAATAATAAGTCGTCTCTTGAAGCGACAAAACAAATATATATATATGTATTTTTCTTTTGAATTAGATTATTCCAATCAAATAAAAATTGTAAAAATTAGGAATCAACAAAAGAAAAGTAAGTGGATCTAACTCATTGAATCGTGATTATATCCACTATTTTGATATTAAAATTTGATAGAGATGAAATTGGAACAGTGAATTTTTTTTTGGACTCCACAAGAATCTGTCGATATTTCCGATGAATAAATTAATATTTTATTCCTTTCTAGATGGAGAGAAAGGTTTATTTCAAAATCTCATAAATGGTTTAAGTAGGTTTATGTTTAAAGTTAAAAATTATAATTTAAAACGATTAAGAATTTAAGTTTTCACCTATTAAATGTACAAATAACAAACCCGACTACATGACACATGGGTTCCTGGTTTATTGAAACGCCCTAACCACTTTGGTACAATGTTCTATAAAAAAGACATTGAATCAAAGAAATCACTTCAGCCCCAGCCTCACCAGATGCTCTTCATGTTTGGCTGCAGCTGCCTTATCGGCAGCTTCGCGCTTCAGTGCCCTCTTCGCCCTTCGTCCCATCGTACTTTTCGGAACTTCTTTCTTCTTAGGCTCACTTGAAGTTGAAGTAGACGCAGCAGCATTCTGAGAAATGGTTGATCGTTGAACAGGCCTGGCTTCTTGGCGACCTGACCTTACATATCCATTATCACCCCATCTCCGATTCCCGATGCGGAGAATCGGTGGGTTGTTGAAATAAACTTCATCTTCTTCGTCATCATCTTCATAAGGGTAATGGTAATAATTATCTTCCAAATCATCATATGCATCTTCACGTTCCTCCACGTTCAATGGTTTAAACCATGTGGCTCTAAGAAGCAAGCACACACTTTCCTCAAACATGTAGTCATTGATCCTTGTTAAGCAAAAAGGCAACAACCAAAAACGAATCCAACTTAGGTCACGGTCAAGAGAACAGAAAATTACTACCAACGAGGGATAGTAAATGTCAATTCAACAATCAAGAATAGAGGGTTTAAGATTACCTGCCGTCAAGTGAACGATGAACATTGAGGAACTCGAATGGATGTTTACACTGAGGGCATGTAGGCATTTGACTGTATGTTGCCCATCGAAGGATGCATGTTACACTGTAAGAACAAAGAGAAAATTACCCATAAAACCTGAAATCCCTTACCCAATCCACTGGCATGTAGCAAATGTCGAATGTAATCACACTGCACTACAGAAACAGATTAAACAATAAGTTCACAACTTGATTCTCTGCATCAAGGTACTAAATAAGTCGACCAGTCGCATGCATTAGTGTTACTCAAGGATTTGAGAAGCAGAGCTCCAAATGGAAGTAGATAGCAAATCCTAACAAGTATCACTTATCCGATAGCTCTAACATAAGTTGATCTAAATATATGAAGAATAGAGGGTTTAAGACTACTAGTTCAACATAAGCAACCAACTTTTAGCAGTTCATAGAAACCCAGACAGAAAAGCATACATTTATAGATACAATGAGCAGAACCCCAAAACATACAATAACTTACCTATTGGTATAGCAGCAATATGCACATGATGATGGACTACAAATAACATACCTTTTCTATTAAATTTGGGCAATTTAAACCAGGACTTCAAAAGGCAGTATGACAGCAATGAATTTTCAATTAACTCCGACTTTTGAGGCAAAAGAAACAGTTAAAAAAGAAGAGTGAGTATGTAAGAACAAAACATCTATAAAAAAAATCTAAAACATGCACACTCGTTAACTCTTCATCAGATCTCACTTGAAAGTTTAAACCCTTAATAGGGAAATAACATTTATTGACAAACTATAGAAATAGAACAGTATAAAACAGAACTTAAATCACTAGAGATAATGACATGCGTGACAAGAGAAAGGATAAAAGTGCGATAAACATATAACATATCTCTCCCAACATTTTTGTAATATTTGTCACATATCATATACACAAATGTCTCACAAAAGAGACGTGATAGCTTAAACATCTTCGCCCCCAGAACCATATGCCAACAAATTAACATGGCAGTCTTCAGAAGCACATAGCAAAAGACCCACACCCTTCTCAATTTGGTGAGATCAACATGAGCATTACAGACCATGCCACCACTAAATCTTCACTGAACTTATGTTTTCTCTTTCTCACAAAACAACAACACCATAGGCCTAAACTCATTCTGTGACCCTAAATTCTATTCAGGAATCAGGATTAAACAAAAACTTATAGTCAAGACAATTAGAATGAGAACAACAAAACACTTCATCGAAGTTTGCAGCAAAATCAATAAGACTTACAATTTTAAAGATGGTAGTGAAAATGGATATAGAATAGAACACATAACCGAAAGTCCGCAAGCACAGTAGCAAATATTTGTTAAAAGAGGTTAGACAAACCAGTAAGCATGCTCGCAGCCTTTTACAAGTGCAGTTTCCTGTAGAACTATCTTATCTAAACATATCGCACATATCCCACCATGACCAGGGCAACTTTCCTCCCAAACAGCCCCTTTATTCTTCATCTCCTTCTAAACAAGGATTCAAATAATCCAAACAAAAAGATTTATCAAAAATCATTAAAAAACAAAATATTAAAAACAACTGTTACAGAATCAAGATCATGGAACAAATTAACAAAACATAAACTTCAAAACTACTGCACAGTGCATAACCATTAATCAACAAAACATCCGTTTATTCATTTCATTTCAGAAGTGGAAATAATCAGATCTAGCTCTAAAAGCTATGCAAAATAAAAATCAAAAATAGAAATACAAAATAGAGCACCTGATTCTGATCTTGAAGGGAGAGATCGGGAAAAGCGATGGCGAGTTGTTCACCGACGAACTTGGTAGCTGAAGACATGGTTTTCGATTTTTTATGAATTAAATCTAAAATTTTACTTCTGATTTACAGTCCTGACCTAACCCAACCTAATCTAACAATTTCTTCTAATTCTATAAAAAAGGAAAAGGAATTGAAGATGCTAAAGGATTATTCTTCTGTTCCCAGAGAACCAGAGAGAAGTTAGTGCCCTAACAAAAGGCGGTGAAAATGTAGAAATGGGAATTTGGATGAGGAAAATATGTGGTATTTATAAATATTTTATTTTAATTTAATTTAATTTTTCTCATCATTTAGGGACAGGGACACTAAGGTAGCTGACACTTCACACGTGTCATCTGTTTGGAGGATAGGAAGTATTTTTGTAAGAACACGTGTGCTTTATTTCCACCGCTTCCTCCCAAGTCGGAATAGAAATAAAAGGCTAAACTTCAATAGAAATCATTCAATTATGGGTATAATTATATTTAGATCACTAAATTATTTAAAAAATTATTTATAGCTTTAAACAAAAAATCTTTAGATGTCAATTTAAAAGAAAGTACCTAGTTTAAGTACCAAATAGAGAATAAATTTTTTTTCGGTACCAATTTCTTTTTAAAAATATTTAATTTGTGAATAAATATAAATATATTTAAAAAATATTCGATTAGAGATTTTTAAAACATTTTTATGATATTTAGGATGATTATATGCTCACCGCTTAGGATTTATTTATATGTAACGTTGAAGCCCAATGGGTTTAGCCTTTTAGCTCATGTGTTAGAGTGAGTTATTTTTCATATGATGGGTAATATATATATAATTTTGTTATGATATGTAAAATTTTATATTTTAAAATATAAATAAATAAATGAAATTATCGATATATGATTGAAAAACTTAAAAATATATATAAAAAAGAAGGATCTTTTTATATTGTGTTTCAAGTTTTATATTTTTTTCGGACAATTGAATGAATATAAATAGATGATTAAAGTTAACAATAAAAGAGATAAAAAAATTATTTATAGTAATTTAAAATTTAAAATCCTTAAAAGTTCAAACTTAAAATTGAATGAATATATAGTAATTTTAAAAAATTATTTATAGTAATTTAAAATTTCAAAAACAAACTAAAAAATGTCACATTTTTTAAAAATATATAAAAAATAATTTTAAATCCCTAAAAGTTCAAACTTAAAATTAACGTTATTGTCGCCACCGATATTTTTGTTAGATCTTACTATCATCGTCGTACGAGTTATTCATCTATTTTTTAACCACTCATTATTGATAACGGACACAAAACAATCGGACGAAGAATAATAAATATAAAAAACTTTAATTATTTGATATTCTATTGATATGTTTTATGTTATCATCTTTAATAAATGATTAAACAAATAAAAATGAAGGTAACAATATCCATGATAGTGGTCAACAAGATTATCGATAACAATAATATATTTTAAAATTTAATTATTATTTTATAATTAAGTCTAGAAAATCATGACAAAAAGAACAGATTTGACTGAAATTTTTACTATTTACAAATTACAGTTTAACATCATTTTACTGTTTTTTCTCTTTTCTTTTTTCTTTCCATAAACGGAAGAAACACGAGAAATAATAGAAAACGAAATAATATTAATCACTGGAAAACAGAAAAAGTAAGAAAGCAAATACTGTTGATCAAAGTAACATTTCCCACGAATTAAGATTGATTTTTTGTGCTGGTATTCATATTTTAGCAATTAGCATTATCCCCTCTGTTATTTCCTTTTCTGTTCCTCTTACATTGCTTTATTCCATGATTCCATCCCCTTCCCTCTGCAACTCTTAATCAGATCATAGTACTACATTTTCCCAACTTTTCCCAGTTTATATTCCTTTCAGTTTCCTCCCAGATTTTCTCTCACCCCTTGTTTTTTGTTTCCTTGACCGCTTTTACTACTGAAAAGTTTATTCTGTCCGTATTTGCTTTACATTACAAACATTGAAATTCCGAAAGAGGTGTAAAAGAGTGAAGATTGGAGTTAGTGAAATGCTCATGATGGTAGAATCCCAATTTTTTGGAGATAGGGTGGATTTTGAGAGGTTGAAGTTAGGGATCAGCTGTGAAGAGGAGCTAAAAGTGAAGGGCTATTTGGATGGAAGGGTTTGGTTTTGAAAATGGATGAGCTTATTTTGAACATTTCTTAAGTGGGTTCGTTTTACTTCTTTGGATCCTTGGCTTTTTTGAGAGGTTTAACTGGTCAATTTGGTTTGGTGTAGTAAAGTGTAGTTTTCGTTTATCTCAAGAACAGACAGGATGGCTTCCGATCTTAGCAGAACCGGCCCCGTTGAAAGAGACATCGAGCAGGTTCCTTTTTTTCCCTTTAATTGTTGGTTTTCCTTGCAATTACTGAATTTGATCTAGCAATTTACTGATTCGATGCCGTAAACTTGGGGACGTGTTTAGTCGTAATTGAGCTGTTTAATGGTTCTCCAGTGTTGTGTAAGAGTAAATTATGGTTAGCTGTGGGATTGAGTAGAGAAAATGGTAGCATATTCTTGTTGTAGCTTGTCTATGGTGAAGCCCCATTAGCAATATGGGCTTATTTTAACTGTAAGTTGCTTTCACAAAGCGTCTAGTGTTCGACATTAGTACTTTGTAGTGCTGGTGAAGAGGGGGAACCAACTGATATTGTTATTGCATTGATTGAATGATGTAAGAATTTTCTATTCGAATCACCATGAACGTAATACCAAGCACTGTATGTTCTAGGACTGATGAAATTTGTTGGCATTTTATAATGCTGCTACTTTACCTTCTGGACTCGAATCAACTTAGGGATGATACTTCTCTTCTGGTTATTGTTTTCTGTTTCGCCATCAATTATCATTTTGTATTATGAATATTGTTACGAGGCATTTAGGATATATGCTAACAACTTATGAGTTATGACATCTTGTTTTTAACAAGTCAGTGATAACTACAATCTCATATACCAGATATGCTACTTTAGACGGATGAAGAGTGTATGACACAAGAGAACTGACTTTTGTCTACCATGAGCAATTTAATACTTGTGCAGATTACTTCTTCTTCTTCTTGGGTGGTTGAAAGTTAAGTACTAAGTCAATGCTAAGCAAATTGATATCTAGCAATTGATAAATGAATGGAACATACATAGTTTCAATGTCACATCTATAGAGTATAGACAAACCAACCTTCATGAGTATCTTTTATTTGTCTCAATCTAAGCTCTCTGAAGTGTAGGCTGGATGTAATTCTTGCATCTTTTTTTTCAAGTTAAGTTGGATAAATATATTGCTTAGATGTTTGGTATTGCTTGGTTGCCAAGCATTAGTGTGGTGTTACTTCAGTCAAGGCGGGAGTTAATCTGAATTTGGCTTTGGTCAAAGGGGATTTTCCTATCACTTTCCCCGAATTAATTTTCATAGTTTTCCCAAAACCTTTTCCCCCTTCTATTATAAAGAGTTTTTTCTTTTCTTGAACAATATAATGACGCAGTGGATGTTTTTCCTTAATTTGTCATTTCTGCCACATGTAAATTCAACTTGGAGGTATAATTATGTCAAGTTTGCAACATATGCGAAGGTTAGCTTATTGGATGCTCTTTATACCAGGCCATTACTGCTCTGAAGAAAGGGGCATACCTTCTGAAGTATGGAAGAAGAGGAAAACCCAAATTTTGTCCCTTCCGCCTTTCAAATGTAAGTTTGGCCCATTTTCCAGTCACATGTTTGAATTTTTAAGATGATCTTTTAAAATGTGTATCTGTTCTAGAGCATAATTTTCATTGGCTTCAATCAGCCTCTATTGTAGATGCAAGTATGTTTTACACGTTATGTTCAAGCCCAGAACAACCATGCGACAAGTACTTTTAGCCATTGTATGTAATGAAATATGGAATGGCTAATACTATATAGAGGAAAATCAGGTTCAAAGATGCTGATAATTCGTCTATTCATAGTGCTAATCTGTAATTCTGGACAGTTCGAACTATTTTTATTTGAACAGAAATGATTCTTGTTCTGCATGATGAGTCTGTTTTAATATGGTTCTCGGGGAAAGAGGAGAATTCGTCTATTAAATGTATTCTGCATGAAATAGCTTGTTTCAATTTATCATTTTCCTTGTGCTTGAAGCCTAAATTCTTGATTGTTAATCTCCATTCAGGATGAGTCTGTTTTAATATGGTTCTCGGGGAAAGAGGAGAAACATCTTAAACTAAATCACGTTTCTAGAATCATATCTGGGCAGCGCACTGTAAGTGGTTTTCCGTAGTGATGGTGTGTTATCTGTGCCTACTTTTCCTTGCTTTTGACAATATTTATAGAGTTAGACACATGCCTGATTAAAATGTAAAAGAGGAGTCCCTTTTCGCTGATTTTTTAATCATTTTCGTTTTCTCTTCTATGTCTACATGATTCATATTTTATACATTAACATTTATTTTCTTAGAGAAACTTCATTAGAAATTATGTAAAACTTTATCCAAACTGAAGTAGAATGTACTACAATTGCATGAAATAGTGGGTACTGTGTTGTAGTATGTCTATTATGTGTGTATTATTTTGATTATGGTGGCTCCAATGTATTCTTTTGTGCTAGTCTTTTCTTCATCATTTATGTCTTGTCTTCAGGACACTGACATTATATTATTATAACATTTTTTTAATGTAGTACTGATTAAAATGTGCTATTTGATTTCCCAGCCTATCTTTCAAAGATATCCTCGGCCCGAGAAAGAGTATCAGTCTTTTTCTCTTATATATAATGAGAGATCTCTGGATTTGGTAAGAATATGCCTCTTTGTAAGCATGACTTCTTGTGTATCTGAGTGCACCTCTTTTCTTGTGCCATATCCAAACAGCTAAAAAAATTTATATTGTTTTTCATATACTAGATCTGCAAGGATAAGGATGAAGCCGAAGTCTGGTTTAGTGGTTTGAAAACATTAATCTCTCGTAGCCACCAAAGAAAATGGAGGACAGAGTCAAGAAGTGATGGCACTCCTTCAGAAGCAAGTAGTCCAAGAACATACACACGGAGAAGTTCTCCTTTGAATTCTCCATTTGGTAGTAATAATAGCTTGCAGAAGGTATGATTCATTTTTCCCCCCTGCAGAATCTGCTTTTTAAAACTGTATGACAGTGAATTTATGATGATTTTTGTACTTGAATTCAGGATGGTAGGGATCACCCTTGCCTCCATATTCCGTTTGAAAGTCCTCCGAAGAATGGTCTGGATAAGGAATTTTCAGATGTATTATATGCTGTTCCTCCAAAGGGCTTCTTTCCTCCAGATTCTGCTAGTGGTTCAGTTCATTCTTTGTCTTCAGCGGGATCAGATAGTGTACATGGTCATATGAAGACTATGGCAGTGGATGCTTTTAGGGTTAGTCTTTCGAGTGCAGTTAGTTCATCAAGCCAAGGGTCTGGTCATGATGATGGTGACTTAGGTGATGTGTTCATTTGGGGTGAAGGCACTGGGGATGGTGTTTTGGGTGGTGGACTTCATAAAGTTGACAGTTCTGCCATTAAAATGGATTCTTTATTGCCCAAGCCTTTAGAATCTGCAGTTGTTCTCGACGTACAGACTATTGCCTGTGGTGGTCAACATGCTGCCTTTGTAACCAAGCAGGGGGAAGTTTTTTCCTGGGGAGAGGAATCTGGAGGTCGGCTTGGGCATGGTGTAGACTCTGATGTTTTGCATCCTAAGGTTATTGATGCCCTTAGTAATACTAACATTGAGCTTGTAGCATGTGGTGAGTACCATACTTGTGCTGTAACACTTTCTGGTGATTTGTACACATGGGGTGATGGTACATATAATTTTGGCCTTCTTGGTCATGGAAATGAAATAAGTCATTGGGTGCCAAAACGAGTGAATGGACCCTTGGAGGGCATACATGTCTCATCAATCTCCTGTGGCCCCTGGCATACAGCTGTAGTAACATCTGCTGGTCAGTTGTTTACCTTTGGTGATGGAACATTTGGTGTTTTGGGTCATGGAGATCGGAATAGTGTGTCAGTTCCAAGGGAAGTGGAATCATTAAAGGGGCTCCGCACTGTGCGAGCAGCTTGTGGAGTGTGGCATACTGCTGCAGTTGTTGAAGTCATGGTTGAAAATTCGAGTTCAAGCAACTGTTCCTCAGGAAAGCTGTTTACATGGGGAGCTGGCGACAAAGGCCGTCTTGGGCATGGTGATAAGGAATCAAAACTTGTTCCGACTTGTGTTGCTGCTCTTGTTGAACCAAACTTTTGTCAAGTTGGTTGTGGACACAGTCTGACAATTGCCCTTGCAAGATCAGGTCATGTCTACACTATGGGAAGCACTGTTTATGGCCAGCTGGGAAATCCTCAGGCTGATGGAAAGGTTCCTACCCGTGTTGAAGGAAAGCTTTCTAAGAGTTTTGTTGAGGAGATTTCTTGTGGTGCTTATCATGTTGCAGCTTTGACTTCCAGAACTGAAGTCTATTCTTGGGGGAAGGGAGCAAATGGTCGATTAGGTCACGGGGATGTTGATGATAGAAACACCCCAACTTTGTTAGAAGCATTGAAAGACAAGCAAGTTAAAAGTATCGTTTGTGGCACTAACTTCACTGCAGCAATCTGTCTCCATAAATGGGTTTCAGGCGTTGATCAGTCCATGTGTTCCGGTTGTCGGCTCCCCTTTAATTTCAAACGAAAACGTCACAATTGTTATAACTGTGGACTGGCCTTTTGTCACGCATGTAGCAGTAAGAAATGTCTTAAGGCTTCCATGGCTCCAAATCCCAACAAACCTTATCGTGTATGCAACAATTGTTTTAATAAGTTGAGAAAAGCCTTTAAAACTGAGGCATCATCGCAATCTTCTGTAGGAAGGGGAAGCTTAAATCATGGGACTACTGAATTTGTTGATAAAGATGATAAGTTGGATTCCAAAAGTCATGCACAACTTGTTAGATTTTCGTCAATGGAGTTGTTGAAGGAAGGAGAAAGCAAACCAAAGAGGAACAAGAAGCTAGAATTTAGTCGTAGTCAAGTCTCGCCAGTTCCAAATGGAGGATCCCAGTGGGGAGGGCTTAATATTGCCAAATCTTTTAATCCAGTATTTGGATCATCCAAGAAATTTTTTTCAGCTTCTGTTCCTGGATCAAGAATTGTTTCTCGTGCAACATCACCAATATCAAGGCGTCCTACTCATCCTCGTTCAACTACACCCACTCCAACCCTTGGGGGGCTCACTTCTCCTAAAATAGTTGTCGATGATGCTAAGAGGACCAATGATAACCTTAGTCAAGAGATTGTCAGATTAAGAGCACAGGTATATTATATCTTTTGTACTTCTCATCACTCTTGTGGAAATTTATTTTATCTAATGTTCCCTTATTGTTGTTCTTGGTCCAATTATTTTCCTATTTAGGTCTTGCCTATAAATTTCTAACATAAAAACAAAAGGTAAACATCTAACTCATCGTTGATTAAAAATGGGCAAGTGATTCAAAAAGCAGCAGCAATCCTAACATAATCATTCTGAATTTAAGAATTAATATCATAAATTTTGTTGTCCAAGAAGAAAATATTTTGAGTGAACCACGAGAGAATTTTTCGATTGTGGAAACCCATTTGTCTTTGTTGGATATCATTGCTTTCATGATGCTTAGATAACAAATTGAGCATGGGTGATAGATCTCTGTCCAAAGCAACTGCTATAATGCATCCAAACAGGTTCCTCTTCTATGCAATATAAATTGTGGTAATTTCTGCAACCTATATAATTTCTATTGAGCATGAATGAGGAAGGAGATAAATCTAAGAGCTAAATGGGTTGATAAACTAGATGCCATGCTTTAATTTTTGCAGGATATTTTACAGTGGAGAAGCTTTACACTTGTTTCTGTTATTCAGCAAGTTTGTTTAATTCGCTTTACAGATTATTCTGTGTTTATACTTATGTTACCACTCTGTACAGGTGGAAAATCTTACACGTAAAGCACAGCTTCAAGATCTTGAGCTGGAAAAAACAACGAAACAGCTGAAGGAGGCAATAGCAATTGCAGAGGAGGAAACTGCAAAATGCGAAGCAGCAAAGGAAGTTATCAAGTCACTTACTGCCCAAGTAAGATGGATTTGTGTTTGTTCTCCATGGATATTATTTCATAAAACTTTAACCCTATATCAATACTTTGCTTTGAAGTTTGACTTTCAATACTTAAATCATGTCTTTTTACTGATGTGGATGATTATTTATGTGATGAACAGCTAAAGGATATGGCTGAAAGATTGCCTGTGGGTGCTGCACGGAGCCTCAAATCACCTTCATTTACTTCGTTTGATTCTAACCTGGCTTCCAGCGATGTCTTGAGTGTTTCAGCTGACAGATTGAATTGTCAAACAGCTTCCCAAGAACAAGATTCAAATGTATCAAACAGCCAGTTGCTTTCTAATGGATCCAATGCTGCTTTTAATCGTAGTTCAGGCAACAATAAACAAGGCCAAATTGAACCAGCAACAAAAAGTGGAGGTAGAACGAAAGAAGGTGAATCTCGAAATGAAAATGAATGGGTTGAGCAAGATGAACCTGGCGTGTACATAACACTTACTTCGCTACCAGGGGGTGCCAAGGATCTCAAGCGAGTTCGCTTTAGGTATGTTTTTCATTACTCTCTTTGGAAATCCTAAATTTTTTAGATAAGATAATGGAAAATCATGAGTTATTTGTTGGAAAGAACATTTCTGCTTGTAGCAAGCAAAATGGAGATAATTAAGAAAGTGACCATCTAAACATGTCAAAAAAATCAATTTGATCTCTTGCTTGGCTTTTATGAACAGCCAAGTAAACACAAGCTTTGAGATGTCATCCTAAGTGCATCATTAAGTCCTAAGCTTGCAACCATATTTTTTGGCCTCTGAACTAAATTCATGGATACTAATTCAAGTGAAGAAGCCTGTCGGCATGATTTACTTTAAGTTAAAACACCACTTCTACACACTTCGAGCAATATTTAATGACCTGAAAATAACCATTTCTGTTTAGATCAGCCTTGACATGTGTGACTATCCAGTGTTACATATTGACTGTCAACTTTTGATATAGTAACGTTGAAGAGAAATAAGCTGTTTTTGAAACTTTTATTGCAGTAAGAAGCGATTTAGTGAGAAACAAGCCGAACTATGGTGGGCAGAAAACAGAGCAAGAGTATACGAGCAATACAATGTCCGCATGAACGACAAGTCTAGTGTTGGCGTTGGGGGTGAGGACTTGGCTCATTAACACAGAGATATAACCATATGTACATGTAAGTCTTTTGCAAGATTTCACTCCCAATTATTTGGATGATCTCAGTTGATCAAATTATACTTGGCTTTCCATTGTTCATCTAGAGTTGAGGGAAGCAGAAATGGCATAAGAGAAGTAGAGAGTTTGGCTTGGGTTTTCTTTTAATTTTTTCCCCTTGACACCCCCTTATATTGTACCTTTTGTGTTGTGTGGGAGGGAATGAGGGGTGACAAATGTACATTCTCAGTAGTTTGATGGCTCTGGTTGAAAGCTTCTGCCATGTAATGTAAATTCATTCTGCAGGAGGAAAAAGTGGTACCCTTTTTCTATTGATTTATATAATAACTTGAGTTGAGGCTTGTTAGAAAAGGAGGTTATTCAATTATAAGTATAATTATATTTGATTTATTTAATTATTAAAAGTTATATTTAAATCATTCAATTATTAAAGGTTATACTTGAATTACATAATTATGATTAAAGTTATATTTGAGATACTTTTCATGTTTAAAAAAAATATCTTAATTTAATTATTTTTTCTTTTAAACCACTTGTATATACTCATCAACACTGAATACTTGATTTATAATATATATTTAAGGCTTAAATAAAAATTCAAACCCTAGCTGTATGAACTATTTGAGTACTAATGGTGTAGCTTAACCTCTTTTTTTAAAGTAAAAACGTGTACTTAAATCTTGATAGCAAAAGGTTAATTCTGATTATGCAGGCAATATGCAAAATTTTAATGCCTCGGATGGTTTAAACAATTTTAATACCAAATTGATTTTTTTGAAACTTGCATACCCCATTCTGCTATATGAACTATTTTAAAGGGACATCATAGTTGTATGCTGATATTTTTTCACCACCAATCAAATCAACACATTAGCATTACAACTAACATGAACCATCAAATCCAACAACATTCGTCTTTCTTTCATTTTCATTTCATAAAATCTTTTCCCTAACCTCTAGAGTGAAGGAGAAGAAACAAACTGTTTGGGCAAGCTAAACAGATCTTTCCCTTCGAAGGGTGAAGTCCAATCATGTGACCCCACCGTTGAACTTTCTGTTGGAGCCACTCCACCATCCAGAAAACCACCGTTCACATTACAAGGAGTCAATCTCATGGCTGGTTTGGCACTTAATCCATTTGTATTAGGGTAATAAATGTGAGAGGTACTTGTAGAAGATGTCGGTCCCGGCCAAATTCCGCCAAGACTTGGAGAAGACCTATCCAAGCGCCAATCAATATTGGTATAGTCCAACTGTGCCATTGAGCTACCACTAGTCCAGTCAACCAGAGAAGAGGCTCCTGATGTAGTAGTAGAATTCAAACCAGTGAAAAGTCCAAGTGAGGATGCAGGCGCAAGCACCGGTGATGCACCTGTTCTATTATTCCACAAACCATTTCCTCGATTTGTTAGCGGAGATTCTCCAGGACCACTGTTGGATGTGAAATGTTGCTGTTGGGGATTATAAAGCTGGTGATGCATCTGAAATGAACTTAATCCATTGGAATTGAGGGTTCTAGCACTTGGGATATGGGGCATAAAGCCATTAGATTTTGGTATTTCAACACTAGTGGTAGGATACATAAAGGAGGTTGTTCCGGGAGGAGACATGCTTATACTTGTAGCTGGAACCTGATTTAAATTTAATGACCGAGGCCGCTGCATCATGACAACTGGTTCCCTAATTGAAGTCTGAAAGTTCTTAAAATCATTCCCCACAGCCACATAACGACTTTCTGTCTTTGCTGGTGGAAGTGAGGCCTGTAAAGGTGACGCCAAGGAATAAGAAGCAGAAGGATTTGATCCAGAATTTGGCCACCTTCTGTCAGCTGTAACAGAACTTTGTTGGGGTTTTGCCCATTCTATCTTTGGTACAATTCTCTTCAAAGGTTGGAAACTTTTACTCGTGTATTCTGAAGAACCTCCCCCTGTAACTGCTGCTTTTGTATAGTTAAAATCCTTCTCATCTCTTCTTTGTTGCGTTGCAGGAGTCGGATTTGGCTTTGGTTGTGGCCTTACAGAAAGGTTTTGACTAGCTGCCATCGATACTTTATTGGTACTCAGCTGATCACCACTTTCTTCTATCTTTGGTCTGGGCGGTTCTAGCTTCATAGTACTTAAGGCTTCCACTGCACCATCTATATCACCTTCAGCAGCAATAATTGCTCTTTCAACATCCTGCTTTGAACACTTGTATCTGATTTCCATATCAGCAATCCGTGCAAGCTCTTCTGATATGTCAATTTTCAAGTTCCCAGAACCAATAGTTGATTCTTTATGCTTAACTCCTTCTTCACCTCCTTCAAAAAGCCATGCCACAGATTCCTCCACTTTGCCTTCATTCAATATAAGAGCCATAGTTGCCCGATCATGTGAAAATCCCATTGCTACAAGCTGCTGAGCAAGTGCTTCAAGCTTTCTCGACATGAGATAGCCATTGCATCGTTCATGCAACTCCTGAGCTCGCCTCTCCTTTTGACGCTGATGTTTCCTCTCATTCTTTTGACGAATTTTCTCTCGTTTATCATTGTCAGCTCCAGGTATGATTTCTTGCTTGACAGGAGGATTAGATGTTTTCTCTTTGTGATCTTCTGATTCACCGGACAAGCTATCATTATTGGAAACAGAATCATACTCAACCCCAGCTCCAAATGAGCCTCTCAAATGTTCATCTGTCTCATCTATGTTTTTGAAATGACCATTGTTTTGAAGAGATGAAGCAAAGGATAGCGGTGCTGTTTCAATGGTATGGAATGTTCCCAGAAGAGGATTGTATGCACTAGCTGGAACACCACTACCTGCATTAGCAGATCCTGAAGGCTTCGAAGGAGTCTTCTGAGATTCCTTGACAACTTTTTTATCCTTGGACTTGGACTCGAATGCAGGAGACATCGTGTGGACAAATATGGTCCTGAAATGTTCAAGACAACAATTTACTAAATCAATCAGGTTTCAAGACAACAATTTTGCAATTCCTTAAAGGAGATAGAATTACAGCTCTATGAATAACTTGGTGTCGTGAAATTTTCCTAGACACAATTGCTATTTCTCTAATCTAAAAACAATGTAGCACTGCCAAGAAGTCAAAATTCACGCAATCAAGAAGGAATTGATCAGCTGCAGACTAACACCCCACGTTTTCTGAATTCAGATCACGAATGAAACCTATTTATTAGGAACAAAATTCAGTAACAAAGAGACTAAAACAGACGAATCATGTTTTTTCCCCTAAATAATCCAAATTTTGGGTCACAGAATGAAAAACTTAGGTTTTCAATTTCCTAAATCGATAATGCATGTATCCAAATATCATATTCAAACTAGGTATTCCATTTCCCCTATTTGCAAGAAGAAGATTCCACAAGCCAATTCAATCCAGGAATTACCCTAACAAATACGATTCTTTCGATAGAACGAATGCAGATTCAATGGAAATTCCTAGAAGATCGAAGGATTCACCGACATGATCTATAAAACAAGCTTTCCTATAGGGAAAAAAACAACAAATTCCACAAAAATATTGAAGAGATCAAGGAGGGGAAGAAAAATAACCGGAGTACCTGGATTGAACGGAAGGGATTGGAATGGATCGGATGATAGAGATTGATGGATTTATGGTTGAGACTTCGAGACAGCTGGATGCGACGATACAAATGGGAGAAGAGACAGATAGGTTTTTCGAGGTCCAAACTAAACCGAAGGAATTAGGGTTTGTTTTTATATTTTTTTTGGTAAAATATACTAGAAGTCACTTAATTATAAATTTAATAATAAATATATTATTTTAAAAATAATAATAATAATTTAATTATTTTATTAAATTTTTATGACAAAATGTTTTCTTAAAAAACTATGTGATATTTAATTAATTTTTTTTATAAATAGGTTACTGTAACAGTAAAATTAGAATATGATACGTTATAATTATAGTTTTAGTCTTAAAATTTATATTATGTTTTATTAAATTGGTTTTAATTAAAAAATAATTTAATAAATTTAATCAATCATCTTTGAATTTTTTGGCATTGTATTCTTTAATCACTTATCGTTCTATGTATTATTATCCTGTAATTCGATAATCGATAAGTATAATAATTTAACAAATATAATTATTTCACTACTAGACATTTAACAGACTATTAAAATAGATCCATTATAATCTTAACATCCTCGTCTAGTGGACATAGTTGTTTTACTAATAAAATTATGAGGTTAAATTTATTGAATTAAGATTAAATTAATATAATATATAGATTTTAGATATTAAAATTGTATTATATCAATTTGTCAATTTAAAATTTAATAGTAAAGTAACATATTTATCACAAAATTTTAATTGAATGTCTTACTTGTAATTATTTGTCATAAAATTTTAATTAATTAGTTAAATTATTATTTAAAAATGATTTACTTGTTACTAACATAGCTTGTGGTGTAATTTATCTTTTTTCCTTTTATAATAAAAATAAAACAAATAAATAAATTATCCTTATTCCTTAAAGGACCTTTAAGGAAGAAGGTGATTTCTTTCCTTTAGTGACCAAGGCCTTGCGACATATAAATGCTTATTGTAATGGTTAGGACATATCTGCAATTGTTCTGTTCTAACTGAATATTTCTTCCATAAAAAACCCATAACCATGGGCACCAACTTGCCTTCATGGATGGGATAGGAGCCAACGGCACCAACCAACCCTTGGAGTTTGAGCACCATCAGCACTAGCTGGAAGTTGATGCAGGCTCCATGCTTGGAACAGACCAGGCAGATGCCTGGACCAGAGAGTGTGCACCAAGTGCAGCATGCCAGCATGAAGGCCCCTAATGTGCCACAGGACTTGGAACAAGTGGGAGAGAGAGAGATACAAAGGAGTAGAGAAAATTACACATGTATATATATGTAGAGGAAGACATTTTATATATGCATAGAGATACATATATTACAGAAGAAATATGATAGAAAATATGTTTAATTTATATTTAGAAATTACAGAAGAAATATGATAAAAAGGGAGACAGGTAAATCATGTACTTTGCATCATTTTACATTATTCATTATTCTAGGAAGCTTAAGCTTAATACCACTGAATTTAATACACAGTTTAAACCATATAAACTTAAGACATTGTTACATTTATTAGTGGCGAAACCCGCTTTCGGTATCTTGATCTCCTTCCCCCCTATAATCTCCAGACACCTGAATAAAAAACCCAAAGACAATAGTGTTACTAATAGAACTATACCACAACCAGGTTCAGGCCTATACTGTAGGATGACTTGAAAAGAGCATACGGCATACCGGATTTCCCGAGTATGGAGCGGAAACGGAGAAAAAAGTAGCTTTGTATAAAACAGGAAAATGCAACATAATTATAGATAGTGCAATCTAACACAATTTCCCCAAAGAGACAGGATTATGGAAAGAATATCCAATTTTCATGTTCTCAGACCTACAAAACATAGCAACCCAGATAACTAATTACACATGCCATTACTATGCCTCAATTCACTAATTTCAAACAAAGGCTATCTATTCCTTTCATTCATCCAAACATGTGAGTTAGTCATCTCACTTACATAAACCAACTTTTTTGACTCGGATTATTTTCCAAACTGTTATAATTCTCACGAAACTCTACTTATCCTTCTGGTGTTATAACTTATAAGTTCATTCCTTTGCTCCTTGCATACTTCATGCACTATCCCAACTCCCATAGCCTACATCGATCCCCTCGGGCGACCATATCTCAGCCTATCTTACCATTACAATTGTATAGAACAAAGGTAACTATTCAGATAAACCTAGAAAAAGAGATGGATTTTGTGTTAAACAAGATCAAACATAGAGAAAATGATCCTAAAAGTTCAATCTCCTTTCCTTGGGGAAATTAAATTGACATACAAGCAAGCATTCGATGAAGCAACAGCATGCACATCAGCACATACACGTTCAGATGAATCCCAACAAAAACATGGCAACTTAAGTCTCAATCAACAGTTCAAAATTCAATTTTGCTGAATCAAAGATGACCCAAACAATCAATTTGTGTTCCAACTCTTCATAACAGTGAATTTCAATTACCTCAAGCAGAGGCGGTGGCATCGCCAATAAGCTTGAAATCCTGCAACTCCTTGAAATCCATCCATGGCTTCTCCCACACCTTGGCTTCATAAACTTCTATCTTGTCACCATTCATGGCCTCCAATGTTATATAATACATCTTCCCGGAAACCACCTGCTGCTTCACGTTCGTCACCTTCTTAAACTGCAGCAACGCATTCTGCAATTTCAAAAAAATCCCATTAACTGACACCATTTTGTACGGAATTCAGATGTAAATTGAAATTAAAAAGAAAACAAAATGACCCCTTTCTTGTTGTGTTCATCGACAGCAAAACGAGCGAGGTTTTCAATCTCCAAGCTGTTGGCGTTTCCTTCAGCCTGGCTAAATCCACCCAAAGCAGCCATTTCTCTTCTATTTGGATTTTCCCCCTTCTGATTATATGATCTCTTACTTTGTTTTTGCACGTAATTCGGATTTCCAAGCGTTTGAGTTTTTATAGAGAGAAATACAGGCGCGTAACAACTAACCAGTAAATAGTAATCACGTTTTTAAAACGTCCAAACTTTCTTTCCTTCCAAACAGATAATATACAAGTACAACTGTTTGTTTGTTTTACACTTTTTACCTTAAACTACATCCGATTAGAGATAGGTCCTTTAAAGATGTTTTTTTTTACTAAAATTAATATTTCTCTGGTTTTACTGGTTTAATGGGATAAGACAACAGATCCCTTAAATAAGGTTAAAAAAAATATATGAACGGAGAAAACAATATTAAAAAAGTTATTTTTATAATGAACTTCTATAAAATATGATCTAAATTATTTAATTAATGAATTAAACATCGGTGTTTAAATAAAAAACATCAATAATAAAAATAGTACGTAATATTAACAATAAATGTCGTCGATGAGAGTCATTTTAAAAATTAAAAGAATAATTTAATTATTTTCTCAACTCCAAAAAAAAATATTTAAGTACAAATTTTAATTAATAAAACAATCTTTATCTTCACAATAGTCAGTTAAGACAAACCTTTATATGTGAGAGTCTTAAAAAAACCTAAACTCTTAAATTAAATAAGCCTTGAAATATAAAGCCTAATAATTAAGACATAAATGATTCTATGTCATTAATAAAAACATGATAGACACGTGGCACTAAAATTATCTTAATTACCGTTGTACTATTAATAAAACAATATACGACCCATGATAATTAAAGGGATTAAATCGAATAAAAACATATTGTATAAGCACTTCCTACATAATTTAACCTTTGGGTTTTTTTTTCCTCCTTTGGAATGCAAGGACATACTTAACGCGTAAGCTTTATAAAAGTCAAAATTCTAGAAAAAGGAAAGGAGAGTTATTCCGTGCGCAGTGGCCCATGGTATTTCCCAATAGTCTACTTAGCTTCAGGCTTAAGCGTCATTAATGGATCCTTAAGAAAATGAGCTGTCTAATCGGCTACAAACACCACTATTACTATAATTATTTATGAATTTTTAAGGAAAATAAATAATTAAAATATTTATTATCGATAACAATGATTAATTTTTTCGTAACAAATATCTTTATTAAAAAAAAAACATGTGATTATTGTCAAAATAAATTAAAATATTACGAATATAACTCACGATATTGAATATCGATCACTAAAACTAATTTAACGTCTGTGTCGGATGAACTACTTCTTCCCGAGACTATACCTACAAACATTACGTTAAAACCAACTTAATAACATATATTAAAAAATAATTAACTAACAAAACAAAAGAAAAGAAACTCTAAGAAAAATAATTTATCATAAATTCGAATAACTCGAATAATTTCAGATACGATAAAACGTGTCCTCCTCGCCAACCCGAAAGAGCAACCCTGTATAAATGTTGACTATCCTGAGAAATTAGGTGAGCTGTGTTAATCGGTTTGGACTGGTTGCATTGTTTTGGTGTGTTGGATTGTTTATTTTGATAAAATTATAGTTATTTGAATTTTTTTTATAAAATTAATTTTTTTTTATTTTTTAAATTTAAATTTAAAATATAAATAAAATAAATAAATTATATATATTGGATAACTTAATTTTTTAACGATTATATGAAAAAACCTTATATATATGTGTGAGTATATATATGGGTTGGTCTAATTTTATCATAAAGAATATATTTCTTATTACTTCTTGTTCAAAATAACTTAAATTCTTTATTTATTTGCAATTCGTCGTCAATAAAGAAATTCTTTATTTATTTCTTATATTTTATTTATTTATATGATTTATATATATAATTTTTTAAAATAAATAACATTAACTTATAAATATTTCATTGAATTAATTTCATTCGGGAAGGACTTATCTATTAAAATACAAACGAACATATAAAAATATTTGGTATAATTATTAATTTTTATTTTTAAAATTTATATATTATATCAATTTAATATCAATTTAAAAATTAACCCTTTATATTAAAAAATATATCAATTTAACTAATTTTTTTCTGAAATTATTTGTTGCATTCCTTAAATACTCACGTTAACGTAAGTTATATCAAACTTGATTTTTTAAATATATTTAATAATAAAAATTTAATATTTTTAAAAGCTTAATGATTGTTTATTTTAAAATAAAATAATAATAGAGACATTTTAAAATATAAAATCACTAAAAATTATATAATAATATATAAACTTAAATTTTTAATAATTAGATATCCTAAATACATTTTAATGTAGTTTACTCAAAGATCAGTTCTTCCTTGTTCGCTAGCCCACTCAATGATTCTTAGAAGGGAATCCCTCCGAGGGATGATTCTAAGTTCGTATTATTTTTGTTCGAGTCATTTTAATAGTTTTAATTCGAATTATTAAATATTATATTTTGATACATAAATTTTATAAAAATATTTGTATTTATATTATAAAATTTAAAATTTAAATTTTAAAGTCTAAATTATAACGATAAATTTTAAATTCTATACATACTAATATAAACTTTTAAACCTTAAATTAAAATTTAAATATTTAAACTTTAAAATTAAAAGACCCGTATAAATTAAAATTTTATAAACTTATTTATTAAAACATTTTTCATTATTACAATAGTGGTTATCAATGGAGGAAATCAATAAATATTGTTTTTATTTTTTTAATAGTCCTTTTAATTTATTTTTAGAATATTATATTTGTTGTTGTATTTTAAAATAAACTATAAAAAAACTTCAAAGTTAGTGCAAGAAAATACGACTTCAAGCGTTTTATATGATAAAAATGATAAAATAATATTCATAATTAAATTCGTGTTCTAAAATACTATAATAAATATAATATTTCAAGAAATAAAATATGAAGAAAAATTATATTTAAATAAAAATTCTAGATATTAATGGCTCCATTTAGGGATGTGTATGAAACTCGAATCCAATGGATTTTGACCCGATCCGGTTTAAACGGGTCGAATTTTTTAAGGGCAATTTGAGGTCGGGTCGGATTCGGGTTTAGGACGGAAAAAATTCGACCCAACCCAATCCAGGACTAATAGTGTATTTTTTTATATATATTTTGGGATATTTGCAATTATGATCCCTTTTTAAATATACTTTATCTAATTTGGTCAGTAAAATTATTTTTTATAATTAGATCACTGAAATTTTATTTTATTTACAATCAGATCCCTAAATTTTATTTTTCTACAATTAAATCTCTAAAATTTAATTTTTTTTAATAATTCAGATTGAATCGGATCGGATCAGATTTTAAAACTTAAATTCGGGTCAGATCAGATTAGATTTTTTTCACTCTAAATTCGGGTCGAGTCGGGTGATGGGTGACAGATATATTTTTCGGGTCAGACCGAATTTTTTTCACTTTAAAATCAAATCGAGTCGGATGATGGGTAAAGGATATGTTTTTTCGGGTCGAGTGCGAATGACCGAAAATCCGACCCGACCCGTACCCATCTCTGGCTCAAATTATAAGGTTCATATTTCAGACTGAATCCCTATCGACTGTTGGTTCATATTTCAGACTGAATCCCTATCGACTGTTTCGTCTACTCTATCCAAACTGTACGGCTCTTTCATCTCCATCAATATGCCCCCAACAGACCCAAACTCACAGAAAATCATCGATTTCGTCGTAAACAAGGGCAATGGGATAAAGGGTTTAGTAGATACAGGCATAGAAACAGTTCCAGACCTGTACATTCTCCCGGTAGAGGAAAGATTGGAACCCAACAAGATCTTACCCCACGAATCCATTCCAGTCATCGACGTCTCCGACTGGGATGACCCAAAGGTTAAAGAATCGATCTGCGAAGCTGCCGGAAACTGGGGTTTCTTTCAGATAATTAACCATGGAGTTCCCTCGGAAGTTCTCCACGCCGTCAAGGAAGCCGCTCATAGGTTCTTCGGGTTACCGAACGAAGAGAGAAATAAGTACTGGGTTGGGAATTCTCCGACGGATACTGTGGCTTTGAAAACTAGCTTTGCTCCGCAAGCAGAGGCTGTTCTCGAGTGGAGAGATTTCTTAAGCTTTCGTTGCGGTCCTCAGGATCTGAAGTCATTTCCTTACTGGCCACCGGTTTGCAGGTAAATATATACGGAGCTTGGTACAACAATCGGCAGATAGTTGATAATATTGGTTTACTTGGTTCATTGTCTTCGTCTTGTGTTAATTTACAGGGATGAAGTGGTTAAATATCTGAAGAGTGCAGAGACTGT
Source organism: Abelmoschus esculentus (assembly GCA_035048815.1). NCBI lineage: Eukaryota > Viridiplantae > Streptophyta > Magnoliopsida > Malvales > Malvaceae > Abelmoschus > Abelmoschus esculentus. Next base: position 1,796,373 of record JAUCBN010000032.1, read on the forward strand.
GATAAGGAAACTGCTGGAGATTTTACTGAAGGGTCTGAAGGTGAAGGAGATTGACAAAGCTAGAGAAGATATGTTAATGACTGCACCGGTTGTTTACTTCAACTACTATCCACGGTGCCCGAACCCGGACCTCACCGCCGGAGTACTCCCTCACTCCGATATAACCACAATCTCTCTTCTCCTACAAGACAACAATGGCGGATTTTATGTTCGAGCAGACAATGCTGATACCTGGATTCATGTCCCGCCGATCGACGGGGCTCTCGTAATCAACATAGGCGATGTGCTACAGATCATGAGTAACGACCGGTACAAAAGCATTGAACATCGAGTGGTTGCTAATGGAAGCAAGGACAGAGTTTCAGTCCCCATTTTTATGAATCTTCGAGCGGATGCTATGTTGGGTCCTCTGCCGGAAGCGGTGGAGAGTGGGGAGCAACCGTTGTATAAGGAAGTTGTTTACTCAGAGTACTTCAAATATCATTTAAGCAAGAAACATGAAAGGAAGAAGACGATGGAATTTGTCAGGATATGATTAAATTAGGGTTCCAAATTTAATCTTGTGTACACCGATAGTGATTAATGAAACTATTTTAGAGGAGAAATTATACTGTGAGATCAATTAATTAAATATTTTTATTTAATCTTTTAAGTGAATATTTATTAAAATTTAATTAAATTTTAAATTAAATTTAAAAATAATAAAAAAAATTACTTGATAAAAATAAAATAAAAAAATTAAATAAATATATTTATTAGTTAATTTTATTAATGACGTAGTGAGAATCACACATTATATAATATTTTGTTTTCGTGGGGAAAAACTTATTTTTTTATTAATCATTTAATCTCGTGCATCTATTTTAGTACCGTTATTGTATCTAAGTATGTTTTTTTATTTATTAAATGAATAAATAAAAATAAAAGTTTTTGTTCGTTTAAACACAATTAAAAAATTATTTTATTTATTTAAATTCGTGAATATTTAATAATCTGATTATTTATATTTATTTAAATTTATTTTTATAAAACATTTATAAACTTTAAGGAAAGAAAAAAAATACACGCAACTAAGTACAAATTTAGCCGCACCGAAACCAGCGGTCAGTACTGAATGACACGAGCTATGAAATCGTATGGCTGTCCCCGTCCCCGGTGGTTGGCAATTGGCATGTGAATAATTTCATTATTATGACGACAGTGATGGTGAAGCTTGAAGAAGAATTTGCGTTTAATATTGTGTTTTAAAGTAATTTTAGTGTTAAAAGTTGGTTTAAAACGCGAAAACAATATTAAATAATTAATTTTAAAGAAAAAATTGTGTTTAACAAGTATTTTTTAATTCAAACGTAAAAACTAAAATTTTTAGCTTTTATGATGAAAAAGTGCTCTTAGGAGTTAAATTGTAATTTTAACATTCATTTACTATGTTTTATTATAATTTAATTTTTATAAATACATAATTATATTTAACATAAATTATTTTTTTAATTTAAAAATTATATATATTCATGTCAAATTTATATAAAAAAAAACTTTTAAAAATTATTTTTCTCAAAAGCACTTCTGAAAAATACTTTTCAAAAATAATTTATGTATTCATTTATTAATATTTTTATATTTTATCATAATTTAAGTTAATATTATAATACGAAAAAAATTTGATTATTATTTAAATATATATTTTTTAACTTATAACTTCATATTTAAAATAGTCATCTAAAATATTTTTTGACAATAATACTAAATAAATATATCTCAAACTAAAATTACCGATTTTTTTTTACTATACTTTTTATCATATTTTTTTCATTTCTCAAAAGTGATGCTGGCCGTATTCGGCTCTGTTACAGAGAAATCGACCCCACAGATATTCCAAACAAAAGGAAAGGTGGCGATATTTCATTATTAAGCTGTTGTCCTATGTTTCACGTGGGAGACAATGGAATCAAGGGTGACAGAAAATAGGGTTAGTGAATCAGGGCTACATAAAAATAGGATTGGATGGATGCCTATTTACAGGGATGAAGTGGAGAAATATCTGTAGAGTGCAAAGCCTGTGGTAAGGAAGCCGCCGGTCGATGGGGTGCCGTAATCGACATCGGAGACAGTCTCCGGATAATGATGAACGACGGGCGTTGACATCGGGTGGTTGCTAATAGAAACACGGGTCGGGTTTCGGTGCCCATTTTTTGTGAATCCAGGAGTGGATGCTACATTGGGTCCTTTGACGGAATAAACTACAAGTTTATTTGTTTTTAACTTTAAAATTTAAATATTTAACACTAAACTTTATGAATAACCTTATAATCTAAACACACAATTTTAAATTAAATTCATAAATCTCCTCTGAAATAGTTTTTCCGTCACAATATATGATAATAATCGATAATATTAATTAATTTTTAAAAATAATATTTTATAATATTTTTTATAAAATTCGTTAATATTATTAAAAAATATATCTAAATATTTTATAATATTTTTTACAATAAAAACAGATCAAACTATTGAAAGAATATATCTAATCACATCGACAAATAAATTATAAAAAACATCAAATTATTAAAAGAATACCAAAAATCACAATAAAATCGAGTATCATAAAAAATACAGAACATAAATTATATATCCAAATTTAATTTAAAAATTAAAATAAAAAAATAATATAACTACATAAACGTCATCTAACTACATAAATTTGTCGTTAGTAATTAATTTTTAATTTTTAAATATTATTTTATTGATATATGACAAAAATTAGTGACCTAAAAATACTTGAATTTTTTTAACATAAAATAATTTCAAAAATCAATAATCCGAATAGATTTCAGCCCAACCCAACTTCTTAACCCACATGACCCATGCCACGTACACTCCAACGGCTACAAGAATTCCAAAATAAGACACTTAGTAGCCGTTAGATTCTCGTCCAATCAAACGGCCAGAAATTGGATTTCAAAAAATAATACCGTTAGAGGGAAGCGTCCCTCCCAAAAACTGCTTAAAAAGGGAACTGGGCTACTGGGTTAAAAAATTACAAAGAGAGCGTTAGTTGACAACCCATTGTTTACCAAAAGAAAAAGATCAATTCTGAAACTGGAAAGCAGCAAAGGGAGAAACTAGGGAGGTTGTTTAATTTGTTTGTCGTTTCCGGTGACGAAAACAGTCGTGTAGGGTGGCGACTAGAAGAGACCCAGAAGAGGAGGAGGGGCGAGGAAACCGTCTTCGGGTGTTCCTTTCATCTTTGTTTGCGAGCCTCGGTGGAGTTTTAAGTCAGGTCGTAGAACAAGAAGAAGGACCGGAGATGGCATCTAGAGTTGTTGTCCCTCAGCATGAAAATAATGGTTGGTTTTAAACTTGGATCTTGAATCTTTCTGGGTTTTGCTCTTTGTGTCTTTTTCTTTTGAATTTCGAGATTTTTGCATTGATCGTTGATGAAAGCTTTTGGTTTGTGTCATTATACACTCCTGTTTGGTTTGTGTCATTATACACTCCTGGAAATTTTGAAGGGAAAGATATATCTAGGAACATGAGAAAGGTGTTTGATGAAATGTGTGTTTCAGATAAAGAATAAAAGGCAATAAGATCTATTGTGAAATTCTTTTACTGTTCTTTGTTTTGATATGTTCTTCATCCTTGAAAATCTCACATTTTTATACATTTTTTTTGGTTTTCAGAAGAAGTAAAGCAGAAAAATGCAAGAGCAGAAGATGGAAGGAACCGAAGAGTTCTTCAAGACATTGGCAATTTTGTCGATGAACGAGCACCTCAAGGAAAGGTAGTTCCATTAAGCATAAAAGTCGTTTCTTTTCATTTATTCTCCCTTTTAATTTTTAACTGCAGGTACTTTAGTTGCAAATATCACCAAATCACTAATTGCTTTTGGTTTTACTTGTAGAAACCAATCACTGAAGGAATTGTTGCTGTTGCAAAAGCAGGGAAAGGAGTCCAAAGGAAGGCGGTTGGCAAGCCTGACAAGCCGAAACCCAAGGATGTGATAGTTATAAGCTCTGATGAAAAAACTGAGAAAAGTAAACATCTTAGCAATAGACAAGGATCTTCAAGGAAGCAAGTCAAAACCCTTACTTCAGTCCTCTCAGCTAGAAGCAAGGTAATAAATACATATTATGTGCATATCATGTGAAGAATTTGTTGCATTTTTGTTGTTGTTCTTGTGTTGTTTACTGTTTGTGGGTTGAATTGATCTGGTTTCAGGCTGCTTGTGGACTTATCAATAGGCCTAATGTTTCAATTGAGGACATTGATGGGGCAGATGCTGGTAATGAGTTGGCTGTCACTGAGTATGTTGATGATATCTACAAGTTCTACAAGCTGACGGAAGTAATGATCTTTCACTTTTTTCATATTGATTTTTTTTCTACTTTACATGAAATGTGGTAATAGCAGAAGTATTTTAATACAGGATGAGGGTCGAATACGTGACTATATGGATTTGCAGCCAGATCTCAATGCCAAGATGAGATCGATCCTTGTTGACTGGTTGATCGAAGTCCATCGCAAATTCGAGCTTATGCCAGAAACACTGTACCTTACCATGAATATTGTTGATAGATTTCTTTCTATGAAGGTTGTACAAAGAAAGGAACTGCAATTGGTAGGCATTAGTGCAATGCTAATAGCATGCAAATATGAAGAAATTTGGGCACCTGAGGTACTCTTTTGCATGTGCATTTGTATAAATGTGAAGCTATGCTCTTTTTTGCTGATATTGCTGTTTCTCTTGCATTTTTTACCCGGGTTTTGATTTTCAGGTCAGTGACTTTGTTTTCATATCAGACAATGCTTATGTTAGAGAACAGGTCTTGGTCATGGAGAAAACGATCTTGGATAAGTTAGAATGGTACCTAACAGTTCCTACACCATATGTGTTCCTCGTCCGGTTCGTCAAAGCCTCTAGTCCATCTGATGATAAGGTAAAAATGTGTTGAAAACCTTGTTATCCTTTCAGAATTTGGTTCTTCAAACTCTTGGATTTGTTAGTATAATAATTTGGTTTGATTTCGGTGAAAACAAATGCAGACAGAGAATTTGGCATTTTACCTTGCTGAGCTTGGTCTGATGCAATACCCAACTGCAGTTATGTATTGTCCGTCGATGTTAGCTGCTGCTGCGGTGTATGCTGCGAGATGCACCCTTGGGAAAAGCCCTCTGTGGAGTGAAACTTTGAAGCACCACACAGGCTACTCGGAAAACCATCTAATGTAGTCTCTCCCTCTCAAGTTCCTTTTAATTTCCTATATAGTTTTGTTGCATCTTCTGATAACGGTTGTTGTAACAGGAATTGTGCAAAAGTCTTGGCTAAATACCACTCAACAGCTGCAGAAAGTAAACTCAAGGCATTGTATAAGAAATTCTCGAGTCCAGATCGCAATGCGGTGGCGCTTCTTGCACCGGCAAGAAGCCTTCTGCCGATGCCAATCCATCATGGAGAATGATTTTTATGGCCAGTGGCTGTTACATTTTTCAAAGGGGTGATCATGTTTCTTTTATGATCCTTTTGAAGTAGGAGTTGATCATGTTTCTTTTATGATCTTTTGAAGTAGAATTTGACTTACATAGCCAAGTGTGGTTGTTTGATTCTTCATTCTCATATGTAATGCAACATTGGGTCTAATTTATTTTCATCAGAAAGTGTTCTTATTTGTGTTTTCCAGTATCTTTTTTCCCTTTCGTTGAAGTTTCCAGGAAAAAATCGATTTTTCCCAGAAAACGGAAGTGTTCCGTGACATACTTCGTTTCAAAACGAATAAAAAATTGTGTAGTTTCAATAAATTAAAACGTCGACTCCATTTCTTAGCAAAACAGCCCAAATCCAACAAAATAGAGCTTTCTAAAATGGAGGGCAAAGTAGAATCCCTATGGGAGGACGTGAGGGAGCTCAGCCTGGGAACCACCGTGGACCGTCTTCACTCGCCGCCGACACCACTTCAATTCCTAAGAGACTTCGTTTCTCAGAACAAGCCCTGTATAATCTCTAATGCCATTTCTCATTGGCCAGCCCTTTCCCTTTGGCCCACTCCTTCTTACCTCTCCGCCGCCCTTTCCTCCTCCACCGTCTCCCTTCACCTCACCCCCGACGGCCACGCTGACGCCCTCGTCCCCCACCCGTCTAACGGTTCCCTCTGTTTCGTCTCCGCCCACGTCCAACCCACTCCTTTCCCCCAAGCCCTAGACCTCATTCGCCGACCCCCAAACCATTTAGTAGCATATTTACAGCAGCAAAATGACTGCTTCAGGACTGAGTACGGTGAGCTCGAGTCCGATTGCGATGGCCATATTCCGTGGGCTTCCGAAGCCTTAGGCTGCCTCCCAGAAGCCGTCAATCTCTGGATCGGAAACCATCTCTCGCAGACTTCTTTCCATAAAGACCATTACGAGAATCTCTACGCCGTCATCTCCGGCGAGAAGCATTTTTTACTCCTCCCACCGACCGACGTTCACCGTATGTATATTAAGGAATACCCAGCAGCTAAATACTCGTATTCCCAGGTTTTTACTTGAAATTGGATGCTTTGAATTACTATCAAAATCTTGAAAACATGTTTTAAATTGTGAGTGTTGTATTTGATTTACAGGAGAAGGGAGAGTTTCGTTTAGAACTCGAAGAACCGGAGAGATATGTGCCATGGTCAAGTGTGGATCCTTGCCCTGCAAGGGGGAATCTAAAGCAGGAAAGCTTGAAACCATTGTATTTTAATGGCCCTAAGCCATTTGAAGTTACTGTCAAAGCTGGAGAAGTTCTTTACTTGTAAGTATGATAAGCTTTTAGTTGCTGCATTCCCATCTAATTATTCATATGCATTTGTGCATTATACTTCGTTTCCGATTTTCCGAATCCGAATTTCATCGTTTACAATGATAATTGCCTGTATATGCTCTACATTTCTGCATGTTTACTCCATTCGAATTGAAAATGTGTATGATCATTGAGAATTGTGGTTTTCATACTATGTTCAATGGCTTTATGTGGAGTATAGTCCCAATGTTTTGTTGGTGTGGTGTAGGCCAAGTATGTGGTTTCATCATGTTAGTCAGAGTCCGGGAGACGACGGATGCACGATCGCTGTAAATTACTGTAAGGATTAAGTGATTTCTTTGCTTCCTTATTTGTTGATTTTTCAGAAGATGAAGTGTGTGGAAGTTTTTATTTGCAGGGTATGATATGCAATTTGATATCAAGTATGCATACTTCAATTTCTTGCAGTCACTTCCTTTCCGATCAATCGATGATCCGCCGGCACCAGAGAGTGAATGTGAGGAGGATTCGGGACCTCATGCTTCTTCCAAACATTTAAACTGTAGATTCTCTGGTGATGAATCTGCAACAACCAATGTGGAGATTGATAAAGATTGTGACAATGTGTAACCACTGACATTTCGTTCTCAATGGTCAAACAAGAGAAAATCCCAAGTCCCAACGACCATGATGCTGCCGCTTCCGGCCGTCCACTGCACCGGAAATTCCGTGGTCTTGAGAGAACTGACGTGTGCTACCTGAAAATGGTGGTAACACTAGAGATTCTTTGAAACATTTTGGATTTGTGTGTGGTGTTGAAACAAGGTGGTAGATCATGAAACTCAGGTTCATATGCTCCTATTAGATTTTGTTCAGGGCATTTTTATTCAGAGATTCGTGGGATGTTGCATTGGATTTGGTTTGTAACATACCATTGACTCTTTTATCTATTATTTACACCCTCTCCCATTTAGTGGGAGATTTGGTTGATCTTTTTTATATATCACATGAATAATTTTGAAATTAATAATTTTGAATAATTCTAAAAATTTATTTTTTTTTGATACACATAATAGGTTTACAGAAATTTTCAATTTTTAAGCTTAGGGTTTTAGTGGATAAGATGTAAAATTTAAGGTTTATGATTAAAACTTAGAGTTTAAAGTTTAGGGTTTTAAGATGGTAGGGCTAAAAATTTAAATTATAGATTTTATAATTTTTTATACGATTTGTATGTCAAAATATAAAAAAAATTAAAAACCTTCATTCACTTTGTATTGTAATTGTACCAAAAAATGAAATTAGAAGTGTTATATCAAAATGGAAACTCCTCATTCACACACAATCAATCCTTTTTCATTAAACCGTTCAACAAATAGAGACAGTTTTAGAAAGAAATCCTCCAAACTAACACAATAATAATTAAAACAACAAACAAAGCAATGCCTGGGTGTTGGGAGACGACAATGCTAAACACGAAGGCAAACATAGGGAAAAAAGAATGGGTGGAGGAAAACAAATACAGAGAAAAAAAACCCCTTAATGATACATAACGGAAAAAAAACTCGGCATAATTACAACTGATTACTGGAACAGAAGCCTAAGCAAGTCGATTTAGGTTCCTAAAGAAGCTCTATCGTCGGGGCCGGCGAGCATGATCTAGCATTTTAAAAAATATAGATATATGAATGAATAGATATAGGTTTCTTCTACAACTACAAAGCAGAGTTTTGGAGATCAGTCTGAACTTACATTGCAGTCGAAAGCAAATCTCCTGGCAAGCATAATGGCAGCATTTCTATCTCGCTCCGATTCAAAAGCCAATACAACTGAAAACTCTTTCTTTGCTTGCCAAAACAATGCTTGTGCTGCTGCATTTCCGCCCCCTCGAACTCCACATAGCTAAAGCATATATAAGCACACGGGGTTATGAAACAAAAATGGTCCAAATACGAGGCACATATAGTTATGCGAATATCGGATTTGGAAATATCATGTTTGTATCAGTTTGTTAATTATTTGTACCAAGATTTTGACTATGCTACTCTAATTCTTCGTATTCTTTGAAGACTTGTGCTCGACATCCATGTCTGAAAACCTAATTCTTTATATTCTTTGAAGAACACAATAACATTTTTTTATTGCTGAGAAAATTTACTAGACTTAATACCTGCATTGAGCTGGAATAATATTCTTTAGCAAGTGTTGCATTGCCTTTACACAACTTCATCCTCATCTTTCCCACATGTAGTACATGAATAGATTCCGATGGGTGACCAGCACCATTCATTTGGGTAACAATTACCTATAAAATATATATATAAAGTAATGATAAATATTAGAAGCCAAAATAAAGGAATAAGTGGTTAAAATCCATACATAGGATAAAATAAACTGCACGTATTAGAAGCAAAAACATTTTTTTAGCTAATGCATGTAACATATTCTCATGCATCAAACTGAGCCTAAAACTAGTGAAAAACTGATGAGATGATAATTAGTTGATTAATGATGCTAAAAGCTTTAAATCCTTTTTAGCATACATTTCCTGACCCAAACCAGAGGCAGAGAGACACTGATATAATGAGAGGTAGTAGGATTGTGGAGTCTATATCTCAATGAGTACTTGAGTAGTAGGGTCAACAACAAGCAAATTCGGGTTTATCGGTAACCAAAGCAACTAACACTTGCATCTGAGATTGACGTTGGAAAGGAAGTCTTGCTTGGTGTAGGAACTCTAAATTCAACACTATTTTCCTACAATTTTAAGTCTTCAAGGTCTTGAAGGATTGTTTAAATTTTAAAATTATTGCTAGGATAAAATAAGTTTAGATCATCAATGCTCTAATAAGCTGCAGCAACAGGAGAGATTATCCACAGAAAAATGCAATATAAGAAGAAATATGCAGAGAAGAGGTAATTTCCCCGAGGAACCACCGAAGATGGCAATTGCATTGCATCTTAAAAAGTTTAAGGTGGAAACTCATCTTGCTCTGGAGAATTAAAAAAAAAGACTGCTTAAAGTAAAACTTTAACTAAATAAGATTATGAATCAATAGAAATATATAACAATCAAATCCTATTTGGAGTACCCAAAACAAAGAAAAGGCTATCACTATTTTTATGGCCATCTAAGGTATATTGTTTTGAAGCAGGACAACATACATTGAATTCAACATCATGTTTCCGCACAAGTGCCTCCACATAGTTCCCCAAACCGGCAGCTGCTCTCAATAACAAAGAACAAGAGTTACAAATCTCGATAAATATTGAGGTAAAATTTTCAACAAAAAAACATCAAACCTGGATCAATAGCACCAGTAGTTGTTAATATGATTGGCTCGCCATCATAAATAATCTCAACCTGCAAGATTCGACTAACATCAAAAGGCTCTGGAGCATAAACTGATTTGTTGGCACCTGGATAAAGCAAGTAGATAAGAATATCAGATCCAAAAAGGAAAATGCTCGTTCTATTGCCCATAAGAGTCTGGACAGGCAACAAGATTTCAACTTGTCAACTAACAATAACCAGCACAATAAAGCAAAAGAGACTACACATGTTATAACATTCATTCTTTTATCAAGAAAATCAGTTAGCCATGAATCTGACTTCAAAAGCAAAAAGTTAGCCATGCATCAAACACCACCTGTTCAGTAACCCTAAACATAGCGAGGAAAGAATCAATGGCTATCTTGACCTGATATAAGCTCCTTTTTGCCACCTTCAGATGAAATACGGTACCACTGAATTGAACATTTGGAAAGCTCTGGAGCAATATCAGAACAAGGTTTAATCCGCAAATATGAACCTAAAACTTCAGCACCGTCTAATTCATACAGATTAGATAAATTTCCACCAACTCTCTTGCTTCTTGCTAGCTGCAGAATCAATTATGGAAAGCAGAAGGTTAAAGCAGTCAATGATTAAAAAAAGAATGAAACACAATCACAAGCACCAGTCACTTCCACACAAATGCCTATAAAGAAACTAGAAAATAAATGTAACAAAATAGTTAAAATTAAAATCCTTCAGACCGGATACCAGTACATTACTACAAAGCTAGGGGGAAACGATAAGTACCACGTTAGTTCTACTTAATTGGTATTTGAAATGGAATAAAAAAATCTTATGAATTTAGTATACAGCTAATTATTTATTTATTTATTTATTTGTGTGGGGGTGGGTGGGTGGGTGGGGGGATCTACTAGGGATGAAGTCCATTTGGATAACACAAAACCTTACAATCATGTGTATGCCATTTTGAAACGGATTCCTCAAGACTGTTTCTAAGCTGTAGATGGCATACTATTCACCAATTCAGTCTTATTTTACGTTTCTTATGAATGGAGGTAATAGACATTTGTTTGTCTACGCATGTGAAAGATGCATCAGAACCTCAAACATATGAGGGCCCCAATATGCTGAAACCAGAGAATTACAGATCAATGTATTATCACAAAAAGCATTGGCCTTCCTAAATTTTTAGTTCAGAATGTTCCTACAACAAAGCAAACACCAATAAGATAAACAACTAGAAAATGAGAGAGATGAAATTTGTGTGGCTCAATATAGTACCAGAAAATAAAATAATTAAAATAATACTTTGGAAGAACCAAGAAAAATATTTAAAAAAAAAATTATGAACATTCATTCAACTAATTCAAGTAGAATGGCTGGAAGGAACTGATTAACGAAATCCACATGATACACGGTAAAACCTCTTTCAGAAGAAGAAGAGAATGCTTAGACTTCTCTGCAAGTTGAATCCTTAATGCACGGAGCTCATGTTCCATATCCATAACCTGCAAAATGTTATTGGTTTAACTTATCCATTATTTCAACTAAAGATGAAATGAAAAGGGTAAATCTAGCAGAAATGGTGTAAATTTGATTTGTCATGCTGCAAAGCATACATACTTCAGAGGAAGTTTCTACATATGCCAATAAAATAGACTTGATTCATTTTGAAGCCAAAGAAAAGCCATCTTTCAATTAGAGAGCTCAATGGGAGAAACCAAACCAAACAAAAATTAAGAATGCAACATTTCAACACAAATCCTAATGATCATATGCCCAAAGTTTACATTGAGAGTCCGCTCAGTCCCCATAAATTAGACTCCAATATACATGCCAAATTCAAACTGCATCATTTAACACTATGCATCCCACTCCATTTCTTCACCCTGTGTCTAGAGCAAAGCGCAGAAAAATAACCAAGTGGATGTTATAATATGATCTTTCATGTTTAGAAGAACAATATTCATTACCAGCACTGCAGGTCTAATTCCTTTTTCCCCATATAATTTATTGACTGGGAACAAAGAAGAGGGGGCAACGCCAATAATATGAGTTTCCATTAGGTAATCATATTTATAAAAAACATACTTGCTTCATTCTTTTCTTTTTAAAGAATGGTGTTCATCGTTGTTGAAGCTTAAACATATTGGTTGGACCACTTTCTAATTTCTATATGTTTAAGCATTTAGGAAAATTGGTCACCTGATTTAACATGGTATTAAAGCCCACATGTGATCTTTTTTTTCCTGCACAACCCCATGTAGGGTCAACCACCCCTAGTGAGGTTGTCCATGTGTAGGCCCTTATTGAGCAACATATAAAGGGGAGTGTTATGTGGTGTTATTATATCACATCTATCAAATCTTGGGCTTCTTGTGGGCTTGTGGCCTAGTATTAAAGTTGAGCCCCTCACCTATTGTCAATTGGTTTTAGGTTGGATGCTTAACAATCATAAAAGAGAACCATGGTCATATTAATATGTGTTTTTGGTAATCATATCTTTAAATGACAACGGGAGCAGCAATAAAACCACTCAAATATTAGGGTACTTTACCTTACCCTAAATGAGCCCTAGATTTAAATTATATTTGAATAAAAGATATAGCCATAAACCATGCACATGGTAACAAACGACTTATTATATATATATTTCACATGTAATATATTATATTTCTATCTTTATAGATGGATTTTTTCTTAACAAAATCCAAAAGAATACTTAATAGATTTAAGAAATTAATATTATCAGGGCTATGAGAAGGGATTAAACAAGAAAACTCATCAACCCCCACCAGCCATCCTGATCTCCATAGAGATGATAAAAGTAATAAAAAAAATGTTTTCCATCTTTAAAATACATCAGAGAAAATATATTCTGGCTTCTTTTCATATAAGATTATGAGTTTGCAGGACTAAGAAGTGTGAATTACTACAGCAGGTCTACAGCCACATATAACTCGCAACATGCACAAAAGTAAACCAATTTTCATGGTTCAAAAAATGGACAGCTGTATGTCATAAACCCAAAAGCGACTTAGAATAATTTATTTATTTTTGAATACTTATGAAAAAAATCAGTATTTGAGATAAACCTTGCTTGGTTGGTGCAGCATTTTGATCCGTCTAGCCTCTTGAACCTCCTTCATTAATTCTTCCAGGTCCTAATCCATGGAAAAAATTTGTTCACAAAAAAAGAGATAAAAACAGAGAAAAAATGTCACATTAAGTCACTTAGAAAAAAGCATAGCAGAAACTACTATGATGATAGCCACACGCTCACAAGAAAACTGCATAATATGAAATTTGCATTAAGTGATAGCAAAATATATTTTCACGGTTAATGCAATGTGGACAGACAGGAGTACAAGTATAAAGCTAGATTTATTTAGCACATGCCAGATAGACCTTTAACAATGCAAAATCCGACAAACAAACTTTAAAATTCAATAAAGATAATGCTAAAGAAAACGGAAACCTGTTTGCCTGAAGCTCGAGACACTTGTTCTCGCTCCTGAATGGCCTCTTCCACTCTCTGAACTGCTGCTCTAGCATTCTCAATTTCAGCACGAGCAAAAGCTCTTTCCTCATCGACCAGTTTCTTAGCATCTTCTGAAGCCTATTTGGAGACACAGGTAAGCAAAGTAAAGCAGTAACAGAAGAATTAGCATCTTATATGCATCACAGTAGAAAAATTTAATGGAGCAAACTCAAGGACCCAAGCAAAGCATGTTTAGATGATCCCAGATTTTACCAGAGCAGTCTTCTTCTAAAATAATACAGGTAGTTCAGGTTCAAGTTTTTCTTTTCTTTGTTTAATTCTCAAAACATATTTCTAGAAAGCAGACAAGTTTGGTTCACTAATTTCTTACATAAAACTATATTTGAATAACTTAAACTGAAAAACAAAAATTGAAACAATGTGAATACAGATAAAAATAAATAAATAGTATTATTATTGAGAAAATGGGGTGCCCGAGAAGTGAGAAGTTCTCTCAAAACTATTACATTGTACAAGTACTTATAGTTTTGAGAACAAAAGATGGTTTCGGAAACAAGAAGTAAAAACAGATCAGTAGGTCAACATAAAATACGTCATTCTTCCACTAAACTATAATAACAAACTAAAAAGTGTCATACTTATTCATTAATCATTATTCAGGTAAATTTCTCTACATGGGTACTTCTAACATAAAATACTGAAAGCTGAAGAGAAAGACTAATAAATCACTGACTTTGTGAGATAATACATTTATATTTTCTAAATGTTGATCAAAATTCAGTATCTCTTGCCAAAAACACATTTATGAAGCACAGAATGGATATGTACCAAATAATGCATTTGATAGTTGATCATTTTTCAGTACATGGATGCTACACTTATACTTTGCTGAACAAATTAATATGAAATAATTAAAAAAGGATTGCACAACATCCATCATTTATCACAAGTTATATTACCTGCTTCAGGAAAGTTGCTAGTTTCTTCACTTCTGTCTTTTCTTGAATCAACTCTCCTTCTCTTTGAGTAAGTTGAACTGCCAGAGCTTCAACCTGGGGGAAGTAACCATAACTCAGACAATATACATTAACTAAGAAACCAAATAGATAGTTTCAGTATTAGATGAACCAAACAAAGGGTAAAAGATATAAATATAATCAGGCATTAAAAGAGAAATCTCAAGCTATTTCTAAACCCAAATCCTTCTTCAATAGAAGGATCCAATGGGTATATCATATCACATTTAAGTGTACATTAAACCCCAGAACTAATGCTTTACAAATAATTACAATGGGGGGAAATGTATGGAACAATGTTGAGACAAATGATAATAGCATCCTTGAACACAACAACTGAAGCAACAAATCAGCAATCACATCACACCCTTAAAGTTATAGCATTTTCTTCTGAATATTTCACAAATCACACCATGGACATGATTCCTATGCACCAAGACTAATAGCAAAGTTTCATAAGTAAACTGTAACAGTTAGTAATGCATTTTAAATATGGACTATATTATTTGATACATTACCAGTGCAAAAAAGTTCCAAAGCAACGTTACAATCATGTCAACTGTCCCTTGTGGTATATTTAAAATGTAAATAAATGCGATGCTTGTCACCATCTTAACCCTGATTGTGGAAAAAAATCCACCGGTAATAATCCCTTTAAATATTAGCATATAACTTTCAAAACTATCAAGATAGGACTGGCACATCACTGATGGATCGCAATTCAATGATAGAATACGAACCATGGCAATAGCTTCCTTTACATCATCCTTGTTTCTTCCAGCCACGCGTCCTTTTAAAGATTCCAGGGCATCCCTAAGCTTCTTCAAAAGGACATGTTTCTCCAGTGAAGCTGCCTCTCTAAGTCTAGCCTGAATCCAGTAAATAACTATAGTTTGTTCACATGACAATCTGTACGTATTAAAATTTAATAATAGTTCCAATGCTTCTCAACTGTTACAAGAAACAACAGACAGAGAGAAGAATCACTTGCATCAACAGACTACACAGAGACCCAACCTAGTTCTTCAAGCCAGAGATACTCCAAGGTGCATAAACAAATCATAAGAAACCATAAGCCAAAATTGATCATCCAACTGACCTTATTGTCACTCAAACAGAAGACTGAGCTAACCTTTTGTCATTAGATCTAAGCACAAACCAACTTAAAAGTAGTTACCAACAACCTATCTCAATTCCATGGATTCTTCATAAATCATAAGGCAAAAACAAGTCAATATAAAAAGGTAGAAAACTTAAACAAATGTCTTTAACAATATATCTAAGAAAGCTGCAACAAGTGAACTAAATTTGAAAGAATTTGACCTCTTCAGACAACTTAGCAGCAGCAGCTAACCCCTTCTCAAATTTATTAGCAAGGTCACGAACAGAAAGGCGATTCTGCTGGTCCAACAACAATGCAGTCTCCCGCGCAACAACCTCCTTCATCGACAAAACTTTAGGATCTCCTCTGGCATTCACAATCTGATTATTTGGCCCAATTTTGTAATTGGGAAAACGACTTGAAGCAAATATCACATCAGCTGATACAGCTGGAAGCGCTTCCTTTTGCACAGTATCGCCAAAATTCCTACCTACCCTCGTCATTGTTCTGTAACTACACTCTGTTAGATCAACAAAAAAAGGATTTTAAATTAGAAATAATAGAACCAAAAATTCATTATGAAAAATAAACTTTTTAACAGCTTAAACTAAAATGTAGATCACTATTAGCCAAACTAAATTAATTTAGTTAAGTAAAGTAACTATCTAATTAGTTAGTACTAACTACTAAACATCTAACTCAACAAACCAATTTCACTCAGATAATTTGAAGTTTGGCAACTAAGCATGAATAAAATACATTAATATTTCCATTATTCTTCCTAAAACGAAATGATAGAAACAATAGATCAATTAAAAAAAACTTAGAAAATTCGCTGAACTCTAACGAAAGCAAATCGCCACATTAAACACGTCCACAGAAGGGGGAAGAGGAACCAAAAAACTAAAAACAAGACCATGTACAGTTCTAATGAAATCCTAATTCAATAAAAAGTTTAATAACAAAAGGAAATCGGAACTTACAGATCATGAAAAAACTGAAAATGAGAAGGAAAATTCAGCAGCGAAATTAGATTGTTGGATCAGCTAGCATGAAACGGAAATGAAGGTTTAGGATTGTGAAGAGACATTTATATAAATAATTGACGAGAAAAAGAAAATTAAAGAGAATATGCAATGAAGGGAGACTGAGGAAACTGAAGTCGTCTTTTCTTATGGTTGGTTCTGCTTTTTTGAAATGGTAAAGGCAAATACATGAAGAAAACAAGAGCGAAAAGACAAACCCGCCCTCCCTTTTCTATGGATTATTTTATTTAATTTATGAATTTCAATATTCTTTTAGTAAAATATTTGAATTGGGATAATTATACCGTTGAAATTTTTTATTTCTATAATTAGTCTAATTTTAGATGTTATAGATTTAATTTAAAAGATTAGATTTATATGTTAAATTTGTAAGAATTATAGTTAAAATTTAAGGTTTATAGATTAAAATTTAAAATTTTAATTTATTATCTTGAATAATAATTTTTAAATTTTAAATTTTAATCCTAAACTCTTAAACTATGAACCTTAGATTAAATATATAATCTCAGAAATTAGGGTGTGTGAAAAATAATGCACGATTGTAAAGTTAAAGATTTATAATTTTTTATTAAATAATAAGATATTATATTCTCATATCGAGATTTAAACTCATTTAAAATAAGATAATATAAGTATCTTCAACCACTAGTCAATTAATAGATATCTTCGATTGTTTTAATTTCATAAACCGAAGAAATCCTATAAATGTTGTGAAAGGTTTTTTCCAAAGTACAATCTTTCTCATTTTATATTCTCAAATTAGAAATCCTATAAATGTTGTGAAAGGTTTTTTCCAAAGTACAATCTTTCTCATTTTATATTCTCAAATTAGTGCATTTGATATTTTATATTCTCAAATTAGTGCATTTGATATATTACCTAAAGTTGAATTTAGTTAAATTCGACTTTAAACATTAATTTTCCAACAAAAAATATAAAAACTCGTTCAGGAGACTCCAATTTTAAATATTTGAGGACATTTTTTAAAGAAAATACTACTGTTTATAATCAGATTCAACTGAATCCGACTTCTAACACACTATAACTAATATAATATTTTAAAAATTAAAACGATAAAGATTATATTTAAAAAAACTAAAATTATATTTAAATAAAAATTCCCTCATAAACTTGTTACTCTTTTTTTTATGAAATATTTTAAATTTGTTATTGGGTTTGTACGATGGGAAGACGAAGTGAATTCTACGCTTAAGCATAGAAATTTAAAACTCCTTTTTCATGGACCCGCGGGAGTATAATAATTGACAACAGTGGGAATGAGTATGTATGACCCATCATCATCAGAGTACTGTTTGTCTAAAATCAAAATGAAATTTGAAAATTTCTGCCAAATTACAGCTTTGAACACAGGACCAATCAAAATCATTTTTTTCATACCAAACTTCATCTACCATGACTGATCTGCAACATTTGGCTCTGAAATCACCATAACATGTTACATGTGCATGCCATGTGGATTGAGAGCCATGGCCATGAATGAACAGAAAAGGGACATAAGTAATGTTAAACTTATCATATTTTTTTTTGGTAAATTACATGTCCATTCTACGATAATTCATGTTCGGGAATTGTAACACTCCCTTTCAGTATCTTCTCTAAAATTTAAACTCAAATCTACTCCTTATAAGAACAATATACCTTGTCATTACATCCGACACTAGTTAGTCTTACCATCCTATTGTACCATTAAGGCCTTGAAAAAAGATGGTGGCCCCTTCTGCCAAACCATCCATAGCCTCTTGCTTCCATGTTAATATCATGTGCTGATAGATGTTGGATCGGTTTAACTCCGACTTTAAAATCAGTCCACTAATTATTAAAAGAAATTAAAATTATGGTTCAAATCAATTCGAATAAAATCTTTTAAAGTCACAAAGTAGACACACTGCATATTTCAGACTCTTGAAAAAACTTTTCAACTTCCAAAGTAAATTAAGGATCCTGGCAAATAAACTAAATTTTGAACTGCTAGAGTAACGAATTATGCACCTAGTTCATTCTCCTGATTAGCTCGTTGATGTAGTTCTCACGGTTGCCAGCATCTCCTCCTTCAACATAGTGGTTTCTCTTCTTCTTCAGACCCCCCAATGGTGCCTTTAGCTGAAATGGCCAGAGAAAGTTGTTGGCCTCCTTAAAATGAGGCCCCACGGTCATAATCTCATGGATAAGATCTTCCACGCAGATGATGCCATATTTGCCCAAAGCCTGCGATCGGTACAAAAACAATGTTGCTTAGTAAATGTTTGGTGACAACAAGAAACTAAACTCTGTAAGTGAAATGTTACCAACCTGCTCGACGATAGCATTGTCGGTCAAGGCAATTCTCTGCTTGTTTAACTTCCCAAAACCTCTTTTGTAAATCAGTTCCCTCACGCTCTTGAGATTAGGGTACCTAGATGCGAACATAGGAGAGAATAAGTGCTGTGGAAAGTACAATAAAACTATTAAAACAACAACAAGGGAACAGGAAAACCAAAAGATACCCGTAAGTCACATATGGTTCAACCAGGTGAAGCATGTTCATTGTTGCCTTGTTCACTTTGAGAAAAACACCATTGAAAATCTGCAACCCATTGAAGCAAACGCTATTTATTTACAAATTAGAATGAAATATTGATGGTTTCTAATAAACCAACAGAAGTATAACTACAGTGTTAGAAATTTTTAACATTAAGAAGCAGCATCAAAACAAAAGCATACAAGTTCAACAGCAAGTTTTCCATCATTAAGAAGTAAGGTCTAGGACATTAATCTCGGTTTTAAGTTAAACTATCAAAATGAACAAGCAACCTAAAATTTCTACAACTTCAAACCATATGATAAAACCACACACTTCCATTTAACTTGGACAAAAAATCAAATAAATCATGGCATATGAAACCGGCAAAGTTATTTGAACCAGATACCATTATACGCATTGTCACTCAAAGGGAAATTCACTTCTGCACACATGCACACCAAGGGAAAAGCAGAGAATCGATTTCCGTAACCCGGAATTTTAGTTTTGGAAAAAACAAGGTAAGTTACCTGTCTCAAACGCAAGAGCTGCAAGATCTTTCTCGTCCTTGGGTGCATGGCATTGATACTGAAAACATATACATTCACAAAATGCTATTACCATTTAGAATCTTAAATCGATGAAATGCACAATAATCACATACCCTCGGATTCGGACGATAAACAAAAGCTTAGCTTCGGGATCAACATAAAACCCTCCTTTCAACTTTGCCTCTCGCTTCAATTGAATCAACTCCTTTTCCTAAGGATTATACACCACACAATACAAGTTATAGGCGCTTACAATTTAATTAAAAAAAAGTACAGACATACTGAACAAAACAGAACATTTTACCTGAGCTTCATACTCCTTCGCGTACTGCTTAGCTCTAGAGAAAATAAGCTTGCGGTTCTCGACTTTCTTCTTCTTTGCAGCTTCAAGCTCCTGCTTTTTGGCAAGCTCCCATTCTTCATTTCTCTTATTCTTCTTCAAGAGAGACTCGGGAATCGCAGTCTTTACTTCTTCACCCATCTCTAATTAAAATTATATCAAACCAAAACTAATCAGAAAGCAAATTTCAGTTATTTAATAATCCTAGAATAAGGCAAATTCCATAAAGATCCATTTTTCTTTTCAAATAAGCAATTGTAAAAATAAGTGATCTAAATTCAAAAGAACAGATAAATAATCAGTGAAAAACAGATTTCTTACCTTAGTTGGATGCGGCTGATGGAAATGTTTGTAAGGTTTACTGCAAAAATGAAGAAAAAGAAGAGGAACGAAGGGAAACTGGAAATGTTAAATAGGGTTTTGTTAGGTTTTTGACGACTGAACGAACGGCTGGGATTCTTTTTTACCATTTTTATGAACAATTCAGATCGGGTTTTGCCCAGACGGACCCATATCCGAAAGAGGTGACAGATCCACATGCAAAAACATGTTTTGGTAACGATAGTCAATGAGACTAGCTAGAGGTAGTTCTGGAGAAAGCCACCTAAAAAAAGCTTAAAATAAGCTTAAACCTGTTTACCCGGTCACATTTGCACATAAAATTGTATACGTAATTTCTTATAAAAACTGTAAGAAAAATGGTACATACATAAATTAGCACAAAAATAGTAAGGATTTGTGTTTGTACACAATTCCTTACAAAGTATACACAACGGCTTACGAAAACCGTAAGAAAAAATGTATGTACACAAATCCTTACGACTTCAAAACCATGAGCTCGAGGAGGCTTGTAAGGGTAAGGATTTGTGTACATATACAATTTCCTACAAGAATACACAATATGACACGAAAACGGTAAGGATTTGTGTTTGTACACAAATCCTTACAAAGTATACACAACGGCTTACGAAAACCGTAAGAAAAAAGGTATGTACACAAATCCTTACGACTTCAAAACCATGAGCTCAAGGAGGCTTGTAAGGGTAAGGATTTGTGTACATACACAATTTCCTACAAGCATACACAATATGGCACGAAAACGGTAAGGATTTGTGTTTGTACACAAATCCTTACAAAGTATACACAACGGCTTACGAAAACCATAAGACAAAAGGTATGTACACAAATCCTTACGACTTCAAAACCATGGGCTCGAGGAGGTTTTTAAGGGTAAGGAGTTGTGTACATACACAATTTCCTACAAGAATACACAATATGGCACGAAAACGGTAAGGATTTGTGTTTGTACACAAATCCTTACAAAGTATACACAACGGCTTACGAAAACCGTAAGAAAAAAGGTATGTACACAAATCCTTACGACTTCAAAACCATGAGCTCAAGGAGGCTTCCAAGGGTAAGGATTTGTGTACATACACAATTTCCTACAAGAATACACAATATGACACGAAAACGGTAAGGATTTGTGTTTGTACACAAATCCTTACAAAGTATACACAACGGCTTACGAAAACCGTAAGAAAAAAGGTATATACACAAATCCTTACGACTTCAAAACCATGAGCTCGATGAGGTTTTTAAGGGTAAGGAGTTGTGTACATACACAATTTCCTACAAGAATACACAATATGCCACCCAAACGGTAAGGATTTATACACAACGGCTTACTAAAACCATAAGAAAAAAGGTATGTACACAAATCCTTACGACTTCAAAATCATGAGCTAAAGGAGGCATCCAAGGGTAAGGATTTGTGTACATACATAATTTCCTACAAGAAAACACAATATGACACCAAAATGGTAAGGATTTATGTTTGTACACAATTCCTTACAAAGTATACACAACGGCTTACGAAAATCTTAGTAAATTGTGTATGTACACAAATCCTTACCTTTGGATGGCTCATTTAGCTCATGGTGAGAAGTTGTGAGGAATTGTGTACATACCTTTTTTTTTACGGTTTTTGTAAGCCATTGTGTATACTTTGTAAGGAATTGTGTATAATATTTATTTGTATATTTTTTATTTGAATATTTATTATACAAATATTTTTATTCGAGTATTTTTATTCGAATATTTTTATTTGAATAGTTATTATATGAATATTTTTATTCATATATTTTTTATTCAAATTTATTCAAGTATTTTTATTCGTATACTTTTTATTCAGATATTTTTTTTGAATATTTATTATATAAATATTTTTATTCGAATATTTATTATATGAATATTTTTATTCAAATATATTTTATTCAAATATTTTTATTCAAAAATTTTTATTCGAATATTTATTATACGAATATTTTTATTTGTATATTTTTTATTCGAATATTTGTATTCAAATATTTATTATATGAATATTTTTATTCGAATATTTATTATACGAAATTTTTATTTGAATATTTTTTATTTGAATATTTTTATTCAAAAAATTTTATTCGAATATTTATTATACGAATATTTTTATTTTTATATTTTTTATTCGAATATTTTTATTTTTATATTTTTTATTCAAAAATTTTTATTCGAATATTTATTATACGAATATTTTTATTTGTATATTTTTTATTCGAATATTTGTATTCAAATATTTATTATATGAATATTTTTATTCGAGTATTTTTATTCAAATATTTACTATATGAATATTTTTATTCGAACATCTTTTTATACGAATATTTTTATTCGTATATATAAAAATAAATTAGATAACCATTATTTATAAAAAAATTAAATTAAAAACCAGCTGTTAGCCGGTTCCTCATACCCCTCTATTAGGATGGCTTAAGCTTAATTTAGTTGAGCTTTTTTTAGCCCCTCCCGGAATTCAGGATTTGAACCCGACGTGAATCGAACGCGCAACCTTCTGATCTGGAGTCAGACGTGCTACCATTGTGCCACGGATCCGGTTGTCCTCAACCATAAATATCAAATTAAATATTGATATTTAATGGAAAAATAATAGTTAGAGCTGGCAAACGAGTATTTCAGTTTGGATCATTTCAATTTTGATTATAGTCTGTTTAAATTCGATTCGAAACTGTTTTAAATTTTTAATTTTAGTTTAGGTCTACATTGATTTTGGTTTGAGTATATGTTCATGTTGGTTGATTTTCGGTTCGGTTAAGTTTTAGTTCAATCAATATCATTTAGTTATTTTCGAGTCGATTGATTTTAAATCGGGTCAATATCGAATTAGCAAGAGATCAATAGTTTTCGATCATATTTTTAGGCCGAGTTAAGTAGATAGTATATATATAATATTTGATTTTGGTGAATTGTGCGATAATTCACATCTTATTTTTTCTTTATTTATTTTAATATATTTATTTTGAGTTACCTTCAGATCGAATTTATTTAATTCGATTAAAAATTAAATCAAGTTTATTTTCGGTTCAACTCAAATTCAGAACATCACATTCAGGTCAATTTTGTGTCTCCGTTCGAATAACTAGTCTCGAGTTAAGTTTGTTAGGTTTAATAATAGTTACCCAATTGCATGCTGAAGCGAAGTTCAGGTACTAAAATGTGTATTTACCCATTTAGAAAAAGAAAAATCCCGAAAGAAACAATACTGCCGCAACTAAGGCGAAGGAGGACTTGTTATATTTCCCGTGCGAGTCCTCTTTTGTTTTAGTGTCTTGTGTTGAAAGAAAAGAGGGAAAAAATGGCGGAATCATCATCGGCGCCGGCGGCAGCACCGAAATCGGATGCGGAGACTGAAGAATTGCTGGATCGAATGTTGACTAGGCTAGCTCTTTGCGATGACTCCAAACTCCAAGCCTTGCTTTCCAAACTTCTTCCTCTCGCAATTTCCTCTCTTTCTTCCTCATCTCAACTTGTACGCAATAAGGTTCGGTATCCTCCCTTCTTTTATCTTTTTGTTTCTCTTGTTTAAACTCTCGTTTAATTTTTTAATCAAGTTTTCCTTTTTTATAATTTGATACTTGGAATTGTATGAAAAATACTGAATATGCGTTATTTTAATAAATTTAAGTTTTATGCTGTTGTGAAATTTATTAGCATAAAGTATGACCGAGTAATCAATCTTGGTGATGAGTCCAACTGATAGATACACGTCTTCGCCGGATACATGTTTTGCTTTTCAATAGCATTCTTTTGATTCAATTAGACCTGGCATTTTTGGCATTTTTGTAACATAGATTCACCGGGCATCTATTGTTTGATGCACATTCTTTGTCAATGTTTGTTTTATGTTACTTTAATCTTTCTTTGCCTGATATTTTAAGTTTCATATTCTTCTGCCTGTCAAACTTATGGTGTAAAAGGTGCATTATTATTATTATTTTGAACGACTCTGTAACTTTTGCTTTGTCATTTTAGGTTCTTGAGATATTGAGTCATGTCAACAAGAGAGTGAAACATGAGCCTGAGATTGGTTTACCGTTGACAGAATTGTGGTCAATGTATACCGAAGCTGCTAATCCAATGGTTAAGAATTTCTGCATTGTTTATATTGAAATGGCATTTGAACGCGCTCCTTTAAAGGTGTGTTCCACATTGTCTCCTGTTCAAAATCTCATTTTGGTAATTAATATTATGTTTTTGGTTTGGTTCTAGAGCTTGAAAGTTATAGCATTTTCACCAAAATCTTTGCTTTCATTACAGGAAAAAGAAAGCATGTCTGCTGTGATTGTGGTAAATATTTCAAAACTTCCTCCACAACACCAAGAGATTCTCATGAGGATTGCTACTAAGGTACATGCAAATGACTAGAAGACTTGTATTCTTCTTGCATCTTTTGTTAACATTTGAATGTCTGGACAAACAAATCAGAACTTAAAACCCAATCTTTACATCATTGTGGAGCCTAACGTTCGATGTTGTCCAATCAAAAAGACAGACACAGCTGTTTCAAATGAACGAAATGTACAATAGGTTTAGTTGACTTTATTAAACCCAGTCATGTGGTTGAGAAAGTTAATCTACTACATAACTCTTTCTTTTTAGCTGATCACTTGTTCCCTCAAAATCTCAATAGTTGTGGAATGCATGCTCATAAAAGCTAACACAACTTTATACCCATACATATTATCTTTGTTCTTTTCTATGTTTCAGGTGATTGGTGAATGTTATGCAAGCCGAGTTGACATTGAGATGGCTGCTAAGTATAAATTAGTGAAGGATTCTCACGACAGGGATTTATTTCTTGAATTTTGCCTTCACACAATTTTGTACCAACCGCCAGCACAAGGGTTTGGAACTCTTTTTAACAGTTGGATACTATAATCAGATGCCTTTCATATTCATTTCTAAGGTTTCTAAACTTCCAGTTTTTCTTTGCAGAGGAGGAAGCCCGCCAGGGCTCTCCATTGCTCAAGCAAATCGTGTTGCAGGGAAGGTTCCACTGAAAGGTGATATGCTTTTAACAAGAAAGGTGAGTTGAAAATTATCTTGTTTCATGACAGTTGACACTGATTACATTTTTCTATAGGTCACTTGACCGATAGTTACTTGAGAATATGATATAATTTGTACAAGTTTCTTTGGTTATCTTAAAACAGTTGGGAATCTTGAATGTTGTTGAAGCTATGGAGCTGTCTCCCGAACTTGTTTATCCTTTATATTTGGCTGCTAGTGCAGATAGGTATGTAATTGGCCTGTTTATATTAAATTTATAAGTATACTGTCATGAGTAGTACCTTTAGTATCCCCCTTTATTTTTATTTTTTGCAATCTGGTTTCTGTATTTTGAAAAAAAATGTTGAAGGTATACTATCCTTCTTTTATTCTAATATCCAACTTTAACACCATCAAATAACATGTTCGTTGTGGACTTGTGGCTGTCATCCAGCAATAAGATGACACCCAGGCTGACCAACTGCTGCTGCCAGCTCCCTTCCCCCTTCTTCAATTAGTTTCTTCTTTTTTATGTTTTAAAATATTATGAAATTATTATTTTAAATATATATTTGGAATTAATGCAACATGTGCATTTTGCTATGACATGGCAAGGTGGCTTGGTAAAAATATGATCACATGATTTGTCATTCGCCGTTGGCGCATGGTTTCATAGTACAAGTACTGTAATGGACATTTTTAAAGTAAAGCGTAAAGGTTCCGCTTTGAATGACTATTCTTGACGTTATCCCAAATTAGATTTACTGTTTTTGCTTACTACAATGATTTATTTGTCATTGGTTTGTTAAGTCAAGAGCCTGTTGTCAAGCGAGGAGAGGAGCTCATAAAAAGAAAGGCTTCTGGTGCTAATTTAGATGATTTGAGGTTGATTAACAGACTGTTTCTACTTTTTACTGGTATGAAGTGATTCTTTTTCTCTTTGAACAAACTAATTCTTTGCTAAAGTTGTTGGCTTAAATGTTCTGTTTTTGGAGATGCTTAGTTTTTATGCAGTGTCTTGATATAACAAATATATCAAATTAATCTTTCTATTTTTTGCATGCTGGTGGAAGATTTTGGTAACACGTCTTATTTGCTCTTTTTCAAGGTACTACAGGTGCAGAAAATACTGCTGTGGATTCAAGGGTCATTCCTGGAAATGCTACCTTGAAAGTGAAACTGATGGCTGTATTTTGTCGGTCCATCACAGCAGCAAATAGTTTCCCTTCCACCTTGCAGTGCATTTTTGACTGCATATATGGTACATGCCATATTCTTTTTTTCCTGCTGTGTGAGTAGCAAAAGTTAAAATGATGTATAATAACATGCCATGATTGAAAATAATTTTTTAATAATAAAAATGGATACTAGTCGCCTGCTAAAAAGGTCCCATTCACCATTGACATAATAGAAATTTTCCTTATTGCACTAGTTTTCTTATAAATGGTGTATGCTGAAAATTGTTATCACCAAATTTGGAGATCATATGTGGAGCAACATTTTTCATAGGCAAAAGTGATGGTTTTTCTATGGTAAAATTATATCTGCTGGTGTTCTTTTATGTAACTGACCTGTTGGCATCTAATTATTCTTATTGCAAATGAGTTCTTGATATTTAATTCATTGCTGCATGTTGAGCTGAAGGATTTACTTTCTGTTTGGTGATTTTTTTCATTTGCACGTTGAATTTTTTTCCTAATCTCATAGGAAGCGCTACTACTTCAAGGCTGAAGCAATTGGGAATGGAATTTACTGTCTGGGTCTTCAAACATGTAAGCACCAATTTAGTTGATCTCTTTTTAATTTTCAATTATTGAGAACCTTTTTTATTTGTTTACCCTGTGAGGTAAATGAAAAGGTATGCTGTTACCGGGTTATTTTTGTAGTCAATATTATTTTTCGTATTAATTATCATATTATTATTAGTTAATCCATTTATTAGTATTTTATTAGGAGAAGCTAGTATTTTATCAGGAGTCAGCTTATTATTATGATGATCATATTTATTAGTATTTTAGAAGCCTTCCTTAAGTGGAATTGCTTGCTTACTAGGCCTCTTACTTTATTTTCATTTATATTGTTTCCTTTTGACATTTTCTTTTCCATTTCTGCAGTCAAAACTTGATCAACTGAAACTTATGGGCCCTCTCATTCTGAATGGGATTGTGAAGTTACTTGATAATTACTCAAGTTCAGAATCAGGTGATCTGTTTGAATAGCTTCCTGAACTTCATTTTTACACAATTATTTCCATTATGATATTTTGAATCTTCTAAAATTACTTTAATATATTTCTTTCACCCAGATTCAGCTGGAAGAGACACCAGAACCTTCTCTTTTCAAGCAATAGGCTTGCTTGCACAGCGCCTGCCACAACTTTTCAGGTCTTCTATCCGCCTATTCTCTTGACTTGTAGTTCCATGCTGTGATTGATTAATCTGATTGCATTTCGCTCTCATTGCAGGGACAAAATTGAAATGGCTACTCGTCTTTTTCACGCATTGAAAGTAGAGTCCCAATCTCTTCGTTTTATTATCCAAGAAGCAACAAATTCGCTTGCTGTTGCCTACATGGTATACAAACTTCACCTATATTCTCTAGTTATTCATTCAAAGTCGCTTGTTTTATGTGCATAGTTATAGAGAACTATACTTGTCTAATTGTTTCTTAATTGCTATTAAGCTAATCACACTGGGTGATAGAATATCCGTAGGTTAATCGTAAAAATACCCCTGGGCGTATGTGTAGCCTTTCCCTACAATTTTCAAAAGCTCACGTGCTCTCCTGCTTTTGCTATATTGTATAAACATGTTTTTTCTCTGACTCCATGATTAAATTTTCCTTTTATTACTGGTGTGCAGGGAGAAAGTCCATGAGTGGTAGAAGATCTACTTTTGTTTTAAATGGATTTTGGATATATTTCTATATTGTGAAATTTATTATCGTTTGCCATGTTCAGTACCATGTTTAATGACAATTAAGCAGAACTATTCTTATTCAGAAATCATAAAGTAATCTGCCTTTCCCTCAGGGGCAGGTTTAATTTAATTGCTTAAGAGGTAAACTAGATTTGAAATCCTCGTCTATTTACTTTTTAGAAATGGTTCCCTTTATACTCTAGTCTCTTCATGGATCCGTCTTTGATGATTGTGAGACTCTTGTTATCGATGTATATTGCTGCCTCTTTTTATAAGACATTATGAGCTATGATGCTAAATTGATAGTTTCTTTAATACAATTCAATTTTCTATCAAAACCCGATAATTTCTTGTACAAAATAATGATTTTGGACTGTTGAGTTAACATGCAAGGCTTCCAAGCTTGATTTTTTTTAGATGTCCAATCCTTCTAACCTTTAATATTGAGGTCTTTATACTGTTTCTATGTACATCAGGGAGCTTCGGCTGCTGTCCTAACAGAATTGGAGACACTATTACTGAATAATTGTCAAGTGGTATCAAACTTCTACAACTCTACTTTCCTGTTTGTCGACTTCTCTCCATTATACTTGAAAACTTGATTTTTTTGTCACATTATGCTGGTTTAGCATTGATTTCCCAACTCGTCTCTCTTAAACTTTATTTTGACTACCAGGAACAAAGTGAAGCTCGATTTTGTGCTTTAAGGTGGGCAACATCTGTGTTTGATTCACAACATTGCCCCAGTCGATTTATTTGTATGCTTGGAGCTGCCGACTCTAGGTTGGATATAAGGTAACTGATTTTTTTCTTTATGCTTATGGTGGAATAAAAAACTCCCATTGTCTTTTGCATCTGTATTCTGTATGCAAAGGTGGACGTGGACTCTTTGTACTTGTTCATTGTTGCTTAGCGCCAGTAATGATGTTGATGTTAAAATGTGGATGGTGTATGAGTTTATTGTTTTACCTTCATGCTTATTTTTATAAAAAAAATTATCATCCTGCCTTGAGTACTTCCACCATCTATTTATCATGTAGCAGCACATCTGTGTTAATACTCCATTACACACTTCAATTTCTTTGTAACTCTAATAGTGCTTTCTACTTGCTCCTGCCAATTCTGTAGTCCATAATGATTTCCTTTGATGTTGCTTGGGATGTGTAATTGTTTAGTCTTTTTTTTTATTGGTTTGAGATACCATGCTAGTGGACAATGAAATTATAATGGGGAAGCTAGGGAGTAGCAGGAAGAGGTGAGAAATCTAGATATCTGAGATAATGTTAGGGGACAGATGGAAATGACTTAGTTCCATCATCAAATAAATGCTAACGAGCTTTAGGTGGTGAGGAAATGATTAAAAGTATCAAGAAAACTAAAATTATTGATACAGATAACAAATGCATGGGACAAAACAAATAAAAGAAAGAAAACAAGGCTTTCAGGTGGAAATCTAAAAAGATTATTCAGTTCAGGAATTTTGGTACTAATGATGAGAAAAGATATGTATTTCAAGTGTTAGAGATGTGACATTCTACTAGATAACAAAAAATATGGTTGGAAATATGAGAAACTTGATTGGTGCATGGTGCCGTTAGATAATAAATCAGCATCCGTGGAACTCAGTTGCTGGACCTCTTGGTTATGAAGAAATAGGAGCTTTATGAACTGATGTAGGTACTGTTCCTATCACGCTGCACCTTTTAGAAAATTGTTTTTTTAATAATAATCGGAATCTTATGTATATATTTGTTACCCAAGATTAAAAGTTCTGCATTGACTTGCATGCATTTTGGCGGTTCAGTGAATTTTGGCAATGCTTAAAGTGTTGGATACTGCAATGACCACTTATATCGTGTGTTTTTGTAGCCAATGAATTATTTAAACAATATTGCTATTAATCATGTTCCCAATGCATTAGTTTGATAAAATTGCTCCTCAGCCTTAATTGAAAGCACGTATAGATACTTCAGTTGCTCCTAATGTGCCTGTTAGACATTTTTGATGTGCTGCAGTATTATGTTCAGGTCTTAATCTTTCTCATTATTTTGTGCTTAGCTTGACCTTTTTTTACTCCTAATTACATTTTCATTCTTAAAGTGATTGAATTAACATGGGTACTCATAAACCCCTCCCCGTTCCCCCCTTTTTCTTTTAAATAGGGAAATTGCACTTGAAGGATTATTTCTTGGTAAGGATGTAGGGAGAACAATCGGTCAAAATTTGGATCGTAAATATCCCAAGCTTGGACAGATGCTAGACTACATTCTTAAGCAGCAGCCGAAGTTGTTAGATTCATATGAAATGAGGGAACAAAGGCTTCTTTTTCCTTCACAAGTGTATGTGGCAATGATTAAATTTTTGTTGAAGTGCTTTGAGGCCGAGTTAGTGCAAAACAGCTCCTTAGGAAGATCATCTGAATTTCTGTCTTCAGTGGAAAGAATGTGCTTGCTACTAGAGCATGCTATGGCATTTGAAGGCTCTGTCGAGTTGCATTCTACAAGTTCCAAGGCATTGGTTTCAATTGGATCTTATCTTCCAGAGGTTAGTGCTGCATCGTTCCGGGCTTGGTTGCTTCTGGTCTTGTTTTGTTTCTGTCTTGCTTACAGATTTTATATTCTTTGTTGACATTCTCTTTTCCAATTAATGCTATTGTTTTTAAGATGGTATCTTCACACTTTGCCTCAAGACTATCATGGTTAAAACACTTGTTAAATCATGTGGACATGGATACCCGTGAATCAGTAGCACGTCTGCTTGGAATTGCTTCCTCTTCTCTTCCACTCAGTGCATCATCTGATCTTACATGTGAACTGGTCTCCTCATTCAGTGGAGCAAACAAAAGGTCTGTGACTATACTTTGTGAGATAAGTTAGATATTTGGAATAATTACTTGTGTTTGGATGTTATCTTTTATTTTACACCTTAATTAAATATCCTTCAGGTTTGAAGTGCAACATGGAGCATTATGTGCTACAGGATATGTCACTGCCGATAGTGTGTCTAGATCACCTTCAGTAAGTTTTATAATAAAATAATTAACTTATGCCTTTTGGACTATTTTTTAAAACATGACATCAGACTTATAATGTTGATGCAAGTTCATCACCACTTCAGTGGTCCCATGAGCTATATCATAGTTGCAAAATGACGACCTGGAAAATTATATGCATGTTTTGTGAGGTGGTTGTGATATGCGTTCCTTGTAGTTCTGCTTTTAGTGCAGTTACTTTGAGGTTTATGAGCCAAATCTCTATTTGAAGTTTTTAGGCTTGAATCCCTGGTAATTTTGTTTATCCTGTTTCCTTGGTCAAAGTTTGTCTAAAGGTTAGTAAGCGAAAATGCAGTTTGTTAAATCAGTAGAGCTATGGAGAGGAAATTGAGCATAATTCTCTCTCCAAGGGAAGCAAATATTTGTTTTCTTCTCTCTATATTTTTTAATTTTTTAACTGCTGCTTCTTTCAAGTATTTTGCTTTTCTTCCAAAATATGTGCTCAGTTTATTACTTTATTTTTTTTAGCCCAGATATTTTTTTGGTATTTATCCATAGTTAATATTCATCATTAAACAGATCCAAGAGGAACTACTGAAAAACACTCTTAAATGCCTTGTTGACGTTGTTAATTCTGAGAGTGCAACATTGGCCTCCATTTCTATGCAAGCACTGGGCCACATTGGGCTGTCTGGACCATTACCTTCACTTGTCCGTGATTCTTGTTCTGGTAAAGTTAACCTATACTGGCTATGTTTGTTCAAAAAGCTTCATGTCCTTGCTAATACATGACTGAAACTGCAGTTAGCATTCTGGAGCTTTTGAATGACAAGTTAAGTAAGCTACTCTCTGGTGATGACACTAAGGCAGTCCAGAAAATTGTCATCTCCATCGGGCATATGTGTGTGAAAGAATCTTCTGTTTCTACCATGAAAATTGCACTTGATTTGATTTTTAGTCTTTGCCGTTCAAAGGTTGGTATAGAATGCTAATAGTTTTGTTATAATGTCAGTTCCTTTAGCAGATTGCATGTATCATTAAAACAAACCTTTTGGAGAGTTTTATTTGGTATCAGCTGTAAATGAAATTAGGAAATTTGCTCAATTTCATGAAAAATTTTAAAACTATTGCTTGTACAGGTTGAAGATATTTTATTTGCAGCTGGAGAAGCTCTATCATTTCTCTGGGGTGGTGTGCCAGTAACTGCTGATGTGATTCTCAAGACTAACTATACTTCACTTTCCATGACTTCAAATTTTCTTATGGGTGATATGAAGTCATCTTTGTCCAACTATAGTTCTGATGAGAAAAATGTAGGCAGTGAAGATTGCCGTATTGTGGTTAGAGATACTATCCGTAAAAAATTATTTGATGTTCTTTTGTATAGTAATAGAAAAGAAGAGCGTTGTGCTGGAACTGTCTGGCTTCTATCACTAACAATGTATTGCGGTCATCATTCCACCATCCAAAAAATTCTTCCAGAAATTCAGGTTAGCCACAACTTCAGAATTTGTAAATCTGCTTTGTTTTGTTTTATTTACTAGAAGGGGAAAAATAAAAGAATGATTTTTTGGTTTCTGATTGTAACATTCAGGAAAAATGTGTATGTTTTTAGAGATTCATTTTTATTTTTACTTCATTATAACTTCATTTAATTTTCTTCTTTCCATTTACCCTGGATTCTTGATGTGTGAGGAAACTTTTCATACCAGTTACAAAAGTCGCATTGATGATTCTGAAAACTACTAATCAAGTTTTCTTATAATTACTTATTTGTACTAACAGGAACCCTTTCTGTGTATGAACCCTCTTATCTTTTTCCTAGGGGCTGGGTTCAATGTTATCTAAGTCAAGTTTTGTTTTAAGTACAAAGAAGGGAGTAGGATTGAGAGCTTTTACGCTCACTGAAACTGTCTACCAATTGAATGTAGCAATATAAAAGAAGGGAGTAGAACTGAGAGCTTTCGTAACAACATTATGGTCCTTTAAATGCTAACCTTTCTCTGCTCATAGGCTTGAGCACTTTTCTCCATGCACACCACATCAAATATGATAATACTTCATATGTTTTTCTTTCCACCTTATTTTTCAAAAAAACAAAAAAGTTGGTCTGCAATGTCACCTTTATTCTCACTGATACAATCCCAATGCAAACTACATGCTTTCTCTTGATGGTTTTCCTAGTAAATTTTATGTCACCTTTACTCTCACAGACATAGCCTTGAAATGACTGATATCTATCTTTCTGATGTCCACTTACATCTTAAATTGATCATTAAATTGTTATCTCCTAGTAAAGGCATGATCAATTGTTAAGATTCTAGTTTAATGTCTTCATGCATGTGACAGGGATTATTAACTGGTGTCAAGCTTACTCTTTCTGTGTTCTTATATTTAAGTTGGGCCCCTCAACATATTACTAATTGTTTTTTATGCTGGATGCTTAACATTTCTTGACTTTGAGCTTCACTTTGAAAAGTTTTCAACGGAATGCAGGAGGCCTTTTCACACCTACTCGGTGAACAGCATGAACTTACACAGGAGCTTGCATCCCAAGGCATGAGTATTGTTTATGAACTTGGTGACTCGTCAATGAAGAAAAACCTGGTTGATGCACTTGTCACCACTTTGACTGGTTCTGGAAAGAGGAAAAGAGCAATCAAGGTAAAGTTATGAAGTCATATTTTGGCTTAGAAAGAAGGCTATAATGGTTCATGATTTTAGTGTCAGCACTACTGTCATATAAATGTTAGTGTTTTGCCGTTTAGGGAATGAATTATTGGATTGGTAATTAAATTATTTAACATTGAACCAGAGGTCGTAAGCTAAAACTAATTTCATCATAATTTGCTAATCTTCCTGATCTGCGTAACCTTAGATAAGATTATAAATCAATGTTTAGAAAACATGATATACCTAAATCAGATAGAAACAGATTACAAAAGCTTTTGTTAACCCATTAATTTTTTCCCTGGATCTTTTTTTTGTTAATGCTCCTAGTTTATGCATGAGAATTCATTTTTCAGTTGGTT
Organism: Abelmoschus esculentus; assembly: GCA_035048815.1. Classification (NCBI taxonomy): domain Eukaryota; kingdom Viridiplantae; phylum Streptophyta; class Magnoliopsida; order Malvales; family Malvaceae; genus Abelmoschus; species Abelmoschus esculentus. Next base: position 1,830,833 of record JAUCBN010000032.1, read on the forward strand.
GAAGACTCGGAAGTATTTCAAGAGGGCGCTATTGGTGAAAGCCTTAGTGGGGGGAAACTTAGCACTTACAAGGAGCTTTGTAATCTTGCAAATGAGATGGGACAACCAGATTTAATTTATAAATTTATGGATCTGGCTAATTATCAAGCCTCGCTAAATTCCAAGAGAGGGGCTGCTTTTGGATTTTCTAAGATAGCCAAGCAAGCAGGTGATGCTCTTCAACCACACTTAAGATTATTGATTCCAAGGCTTGTTCGCTACCAATATGATCCTGATAAAAATGTGCAGGTAAGATTCCTTGAGACTTTAGAAAAGTTCTTCATTGCTTCAGTTTACCCTTTTGCAATTCTTATTAACTGCAGGTGTTTAGCTAACACAAATGCTGTAAATGATGTTTTTCAAATCTGTTGAATTCTTGGAATTAAACCAGCCTTTTCTGACAGCTAGATTTTCTGACATTCTTTGTTCAGTACTCAAGTAAATGTGGCATTTGCAGGATGCTATGGCACATATATGGAAATCACTAGTGGCTGACCCTAAGAGGACCATTGATGAAAATCTAGATTATATTTTTGATGATCTTCTAATACAATGTGGATCCAGGCTTTGGCGTTCTCGTGAAGCATCTTGCCTTGCCCTTGCAGATATTATCCAAGGTCGAAAATTTGATCAGGTGATGAGCTTGGTGTTAGTTTATCTTTCCTTCACAAGTGATTTTTTATCTTAACCAGTAGAATCCTTTGACCAAGTTTGCGCACTAATTGAGGATTGAAATGTTCCAAAATTGTTTTTATTTTATTCTCCCGCTTGTAGTGAGTGACCTACCGCTACAAAATTATTTCATGGAATCCTGGAGGCTCCACATCAATAGAAAGATGAATTATAGGTGCAAGTTAGCAATAATGTGGAAGAGCGATGCATGTATCTAGATTACTTGGTAATGTAGATTTAAAATTATGACTTGAAGTGGTAAGAAAACAATTTGAACAGAATACGTTGCCATAAACTTGGTCCGTTTTGTGGATTCATGTTGTTCAAGGTAGCTGATTTAGAACTGATGTTGATTTGATTAAATACTAGTGGTCCATTCCCTTAAAGTTTTAATTAAGGATGATTTAGAAGAACCTAATAAGTTGTTTACAATCAACTAAGTTTGTATAATGCTCATGAGCTGTTTGATTATGACATTTTGAATGATTATGTCTGACTGAATCTTGGTAACAAAAGGCATGCCATAATCATGGATTTTGTAATCTAGATTCTCCGTAATATTTTCTTAGCATGGATTATAGTTTTATTGCTTGGTTCTCAACAAATCCAATCTGTGTTGTATTTCCTAAATTTGCACTTATTTCGACATAAAAATTTATTTAACAGCATTATTAGCATGGTAGAATTGGTTTCAATACCCCTCAAGTTCAATATTCCAAACACATCCACCACAATGTAGAAATCCCAAGTGAAAGAGATATTTCTTATACATTTTCAGGCTTCAGCACGTTCCAACTTAGATGCAGTATAGAAATTTCCCAGTTAATTTTTATTGTATTCTGTTATGTTGTGATGTCTAACAATTTCTGTAGTGTAAAATTCCATTGACATTCTTGTCCAGTAGGTTGGGAAGCATTTGAAGAAAATATGGGTGGCTGCATTTCGTGCCATGGATGACATCAAAGAAACTGTGCGGAATGCTGGTGACAAACTATGCCGTGCCGCAACCTCACTAACAATAAGGCTCTGTGATGTGTCCCTTACTGAAGCATCAGATGCCAGTCAATCGATGGATATTGTTCTTCCCTTTCTGCTTGCAGAAGGCATATTGAGTAAAGTTGACAGTATCAGGAAGGCATCAATTGGAGTTGTTATGAAGCTTGCAAAGGTTGGCAATATTTTGAAATTATTTCACCTTCACGAGTACAGTTCAGATCAAGTTAGAATTTTATTTATCATTTTATCTTCCAGTTTTTAGATTTTCTGTGAACTCAACTGGCTTCAGGAATTGGTACTTAATCTGTCTCGGTTTAAAAAAGAAAAGAAAAGAAAAAATATTTTTACTTGTTATACCCAAATGTCCTTTGATAAAGTAGATAAGTATTGATGGTTATATTTACTGTTGCCCCATCATATTGATATGCAAATGTTAATCACGCTCCTCAAACAATGTCTTCTTGACAGACATATAACTACTATAACATGATGAAACAGATCATGTGTTTAGTGTAAATGATTTCCTCTCTTATAACGTTAATTGACTTTAAAGTGGTTGTCCTCTCCTTCCATTGACATTTGTATCCACTCTTAAATTAATGTGGATGATCACTACCCCTCTTTTGCACTATGTTTACTACTTGACCTTATTTAAGTTTAATGTCTTTGTTTTTTCCTTAACTTAAATTTACTATTTACTGAGTTGGGGTTTATTTATAGGGTGCAGGAATTGCAATTCGCCCACATTTATCTGATTTAGTTTGTTGCATGCTGGAAAGCTTATCAAGCCTGGAAGACCAAGGACTCAATTATGTTGAGGTTTGAAGGAAGTTCTTTTTTCAGTATTTCAAACTATTCCTTGCATTCTTTTAATATTGATTTGTTTTCCTTTTCTTTCTTCTAGTTGCATGCAGCAAATGTTGGAATTCAAACAGAAAAGCTAGAAAATCTGCGACTTTCAATTGCAAAAGGATCTCCAATGTGGGAGACTCTTGACCTGTGCATAAATGTTGTAGATAGCAAATCATTAGAGATACTGGTTCCACGTCTTGCTAACTTGGTTCGATCTGGAGTCGGCCTCAATACGAGGTTGGTACTAATTGCAGTTCTAAATTATTCATGAGGACTGAAATCTCAATCCACTTTCAAGAAAACTTTTCCTTGCCCTTTTTTGCATATTTGACTTGGAAAAGGTCTCCTCTGGGTGATAGTTGAACTTGAGTGGGCATTATTCCTGTATCAGATAGCTTTTTTTAATTTTTTTATTGTCCTTAAAATATGAGCCGTTAATTGGTTTTCTGTTTTGAAACATTTGTTTCCAAACCAGCCTGACTTGTGATTCACTGCATAATTACTGATGTTACCATTCCTATTTTAGGCTTTCAAAGTAATAAATATAACCACTTGCTAAGAGATTTAAATAAAAGGTGATGTAATGAATAGTGCAATTCAGAAAATGATATCTTATTCAACTTACCACCTTGAAGTACGTACTAAATCTGTTTAGACTTGAGATTGTTATCCCCTTGGTTGTATTTTCCATGTCAATCTCTGTGTATTGCATCTGCCAGGAGGTTTCAATCCATCTAAAACACTATTATTTTGATTAGCTTTATTCTGATGTGTGGCAGGATCTCCATTATATAATGGCATTTAAACAAATTCCTCCAAAAACAAAAATCTTTATTTACACCTGCTCGAATGAAAGAACTCTCCTTTTAGTCCCATGTAATATAATACTTGTGTGGTAATGATTTTTTTGGTGATATAAATACATAATAATGAGAAATTCATCTCGAAACTAAAAGAATGACAAATTTATGTCGTCTGTATAGCATAAGTGATTGCTGAAAACTCTTGCTTGCTAAAGACTAGTTCAAACTAATATTACGTTGTCTATAATTCTTATTCTTTATTCATGTATTCTTTACCTCACACAGGGTTGGTGTTGCCACCTTTATCAACTTATTAGTTCAGAAAGTTGTTGTGGATATCAGACCTTATAGCAACATGCTATTGAGGTCATTGTTTCCTGTTGTTAAGGAGGAGAAAAGTACTGCGGCAAAACGTGCATTTGCAGGTGCTTTGGCTATTGTTTTGAAGTATTCAACTCCATCTCAAGCCCAAAAGTTGATAGAAGACACTGCAGCTTTGCACACTGGTGACAGAAATTCTCAAATATCATGTGTATACTTGTTGAAAAGCTATTCATCCATTGCTTCAGATGTTTTAAGCGGATATAATACAGTGATAATTCCAGTGATCTTTATCTCAAGGTGTGGATACTTTTTCATCTAAGCCGTTTTTGCATATCTGGGACACTTATCCTTCCAATATGATGTTTACTTACTCTAGGACCTTATACATGATATATTGCTTTTCTTAATGGCATTTTGGTGCTATATGTTACCATTGCCAAACACAATCCAAAACCTCAAACAACAGCCCCACACCCTAAAAAACAGCTGAAGATTTGAGCACTTTAGGCAATATCTGAAGGTAAATTTAGAGTTGTAGGTAAGAATAAGATAACCTTAAAGAGTAACTAAATAAGAGCCTTATTTTTTTTATTTCTCACTAAGTGATAGTAATGTTAGCTCGTCCAACTTTCATTAATGTATTGCCCTCTCTGTCTTACATATGTATTGCGAAATGGAATTTCTAAGTGATAGTAATGTTAGCTTGTCCAACTTTCATTAATGTATTGCCCTCTCTTTCTTACATATGTATTGCATAATGGAATTTCAAAATTTCCAATTTCTAGTTATTGAAGTTTTGCACCTAATAATCGTTATCAAGTACTTCTGCCCATAGATTTGCAGTGATATGTAATCTTTTCATGTAATTCTTTTCTTAAATTCATTTGTTATATCTTTTGCAGATTTGAGGATGACAAACACATTTCCAGTCTTTTTGAGGAGCTCTGGGAAGAAAGCACAAGTGGCGAACGAATAACCCTACAGTTGTATATGGGGGAAATCGTCTCACTTATTTGTGACGGCATTGCATCATCTTCATGGGCAAGTAAACGAAAAGTAAGTTAACCTTTTCTCTTCCTTCTTCTAGTCCTATTTTCTTTGAACTTTGCTTTTTTGTATGCTAATCAAAGATGCTGGTTTGTATTTTGCACCTGCAGTCAGCTAAGGCAATCAGCAAGCTTAGTGAAGTTCTGCGCAATTCCTTGTCTTCTTATCTTGTTCTCCTGAAATCTCTTATAAAGGAAATTCCTGGTCGTTTATGGGAGGTAGGAATACTGAGATGTGTTATGACCTCTAATAGGAGGATTTGAAGTTGTAATATTAGTTCACATTGACTTTTTCAATATAACAGGGGAAAGAAGCATTATTAGATGCTATAAGTGCCCTTTCTGCATCCAACCATAAAGCAATTTCCACGGAAGATCCTGCTCTTCCTGGCACAATTTTGAGTATGGTGTATTCTGCGTGCACAAAGAAAGTCAAGAAATACCGTGAAGCTGCTTTTTCCTGTCTTGAACAGGTAAACACAGATTGTTCTTTCTTGGATTGGTTTAGCCCATGACTGTCTTAGTTATGTATTATAAAAATGATTTATTAGGTAAAATCAATATTTACGTGTTTAGCCCTAGATTTTGTTCTTTACTTTCTTTGAATAGTAATTGAAAGAAAGTTCTAAAAAAAACTCTACCTGCCATTTTTTGTGACAAGCAGTGACTTATTTGTGACAATCTTTCTCATTGGTGAGGAATAGGGGTGCTTATCGAGCGAGTCGATCGCAAATTGGGCATTGCTCGACTCGTGCTCGTTAAAAAATTTTGTTGCTCGACTTAACTCGTTGCTTGTTGAGCTCGTTAAAATTGTGCTCGACTCGTGCTCATTAAAATATTTTGTTGCTCAACTCGACTTGTTGCTCGTTAAGCTCATTAAAAAACTTACCTTATTTTTAACTAAAAGTAAAATTTAATAATACCATATGAGGCATAATATTAATTTAAATTAACAAATTTAACCAAAAATATTAAAAAGAGTGTATAAAATTTTTTAAAGTATAAATTCAAAAGTAATATTCCATAAATACACCAAACTAGTATATTAAAATTAAAGTAACAATTCACACATTAATAATTATTATTTAAATTTATTTTTTGAACGAAATTATTTTAAAATATTTATTAAAAAATATTTTAAAAAATTAAGAGTTGCTTGCGAACTTATCGAGTCGAGTTAGACTTTGCTCGATTCAACTCGTTAAGGTATCGAGTCGAGTTCGAGTCAAGTTAATCCGAGTATTTATCGAGTTTTGACCGAGTGGAGTTCGAACAACTCACGAGCTGCTCAACTCGTTGAGCACCCCTAGTGAGGAATATCTGTACCAAAACCCAAGTATTAAATCTCATCCCGAATGTTTCTGGTTACTTCAGTGATGATATCTTAATTAAGTTCTTTGAACATATGCTCAGGTTATAAAATCCTTTGGCAATCCGGAGTTCTGTCATCTTGTATTTCCAATGCTATTTGATATGTGTAACTTGGCTTCTCCTAGCAAACCCGGACGAGCTCCTTTGGCAAGTGACACCAGTAAAGCAGGTTTCTTCAAAAGCTTACTTTTACTTTGTTTTCTAGATTGTGTAAGCAGTTCTTAAGAATTGTGGAAGCATGAAAGTTCAGGTTACAGCTCTTTTACTTCTTAATCATTACAATTTTATATGGTTCTTGCTGCAGCAAATGTTACTCTACTTTCACTAATGAAAAACAGTTGCTTTACATTCCAAAGTTGTCTATTAATTTGATATCATCGAATGGCTGTTTGTTCTTTCTTTTGTAATCTTCTCGTCTGCGGGATTCATTTTTCTTTGTATCCTGAATTTTCCTCAAGAGGGTGTGTTGTTAATAATTTTGGCTTAAGAAATATGAATAGAAGTTGTGCATTGCATGTAGAAAATACCATGGAATCATATACAGATTTCGCTAGCAATTTTTTTCCCGTTTTACTTATGGTGAGTTTTAGGTTTTCTCTTCTTGATATCCACTTGGGGAGAACTGGTGGAACCTCTTCACCTTCAGATATTGCTGCTAGTGTTCAAGTCATAGGGGATTCTAAATAGTATTTTGTAGGTTCCCTTTGAAGTCCATACCAGACGTGGCACTTCGACTCAAGTGTTGAGTATTATTATTACTTCAAAGTTGAATGCTTCTGGTGATAAACCGATGAAAAAAAACTCTATCAGATTTGCCGTTTGGACTTGTTATAAATCTGGAACTGGCAGGTTTTCTGGTCAAGTATGGTTTACGAAACCTACATTCTTGAACTGGTCTGGGTTCTCCTGGATAAAACTGGTTATGTATATATTTTTAATTATTTTCAAAATTTTGCTTGCAATGGATGACATTTGAAACTTTAACCTTTTATTTTATATTAAAGACTAATTAACACTATTAAGTCAAATGTATATTTCTATTAGTTTATTTTTAATCGGTTCAATTCAATCCAATATCTTAAACCATGTATTGAAGCTTCTTTGACTCACGCTGAATGGTAACTTTTGATTTGTCATTAGTAATTTTACAAGGTTTGTGATTATATTGTCAGGTTAAAATTTGTTTTCCCTTGTGTATTTATGCTTCTCCCGCTTCAATGAGTTGGATCAATTCTTAAATGCAATAGTAAACGAAGACTTTCCATTTGTTTGCAGAATCCGATGATGCTGAAGACGTTTCTATTCCAGTTGACAAACTGATGAACTGCATCACATCTTGCATCCAGGTGGCATCGGTAACTGACATTGTTGAAAACAGAAAGAAGTTGATTGATGTATTCTTGATTTCCCTTTCATCTGGTTTTCAGTGGACTGGTATCTTCTTCTTCCATAATTTGTTCTCTCCTGTTAGTTCCCAAAAATCATTACTTTTACTGATTGAGATATTATAAGCAGTCAAAGTGTCGGCGTTTTCCTCTGTAAAAGAACTCTGTTCTAGGCTCCAGTCCAACTTGGATGACTCTCAAGAAGCCTCTTTACACGCGGACACAACTACTTTTATTCAGGAGGTACCGATAACGAAGAGCCTACTTTCATTTTTTAAAATCTAATTAAACTCTCTAATTTTGACTCTTTTTTCAGTTGTTCTCGTCCGTGTCACCTAAACTAACCGAGTGTATAAGCACAATAAAAATTTCTCAGGTACACAATCTCGCCCCTTCTCGTTTTGTATCTTCACAACTACCTCATCTTTATTCTTCTAAAAAGCTCATCCTGTGAACAAATCCGATATCTCATCTTTTGTTAAGTTTATGCATTTTAAATTAGTCCTTACTAATTATCTTCTTTGACGGCATTCTTGTTTCACACATCGGATGAATTATCTGTCGGGAATTTTATTATCGGTTTTACTTTATACATTTTCCATCTGAAAGTTTTGCACTATCAATTGTCTTAGCAAACACCTAGTAAAAGGAAAGTGGCTTTAGAGGCCATATTTTTTTAGTATGATATATCTCATTTTTGCTTGATTTTTTATACTCGTCTCATTCGGATTCATCGTTCTTCTTAAAGTATTCATGTTCGGCACAAATTCGGATATGTATGATGACGAGTCCAGGTTAATGCAAATGCGTTTCCCATTTATAACTTGTACTTGAATCCCAGGTTCACATTGCTGCTTCAGAGTGCCTCCTGGAAATTACCCAGTTGTGTAGGTACATTTCAGCATCGAATTCGTCAGATGTTGGCTTAAAAGGTGAAATTGTTCAGCTAATTGAGATGGAAAAGAACGAGCAGGCACGATCGACGTTGAAAAAATGCGTCGAGAACCTTGAAACTTTCGAACAAGCAAATGTTACAACAAAATAAACAAGACACATGGAGATGGAAGTTGGAACTGTCTAAGAATGTGTTTGGATTGGATGTTAATATTTAGTGCATGGTTCATGCCCAAATGTGGCTTTGATTCTGTGATGTAGAACAACCAAGAAACTACATAAGCAAAAATGGCAAAGGACATCATGCCGACCTCATTACACTATGAAAAAGGAAAAGGTTATCAGTATGGGTTTTTGCCATATGAATGAGTTATATAATTGGTTTTAGCAGGTAAAATTTTGATATCATGAAAAATTAGTATATTAATACAGTAAAACTCTTTCTATATTTTAACCTTAATCCATAAACTAGAGGTCTTTTTTAATTTATGGAAGACATTTTTTTAAACCATTTTCCTAAAGATTATTGTTTTGAGATTTTTTTAATTTTTTTATTTCTTTTACGATCGAACTTAAAATTTCAAATTTTTACAGACATATTATTGTTTATAAGGATTCAGTACATATAATTTTACTATATTTTGAATTTTTATTTAAATTTTTTAAAGTTGCGACTTTCGAAATTCGTTTTTCATATAAATTAAAGAAATTTTTAAAGGGATAAAATTAAATTAGATAATACAAAACTTTTAAGTTTTACACGCTTAATGATTGAAACGATAATTTAGACTAATGGCTGATTATATAAAAATTATCATTTTAAAAAAATAAAAAATTAATTTGAATAACTCGTTTTTAATCATCAATAACTCAAAAATATGTAAAAAAATGATCTTATCTTTTTTTTTAAATATTAAAGAATTTTTTAAAATATGTTGATTGAGATACCTATGTGTTTTATCAAAGTAAAGATTCCATTTCAAGAATTGATATTATACTAAAAATAATATTGAATAACTGTTGATATTTATGTAAAAAGGCCGTTGTTTTTCCAACAAAACGTGGGCCAACTACCATAAAAGCCCATTATACTCGGGTACAGATGTTCTGTTCTCCCTAATGAACATTGAATTACTGTTATAGCCTTTAGCCGGCCCTCTTTCTCTTCTCCTGCAAAGGCAAAAGCAAAAGCCGACTCTGAAACCCTAAACTAATAGTAACTTTTCCCCTTTTCAAATCCACAATTTCATTTCCAACACCATAATTTCATTCTTCAAGTTATACTTTTTGAATCTCTTCAAGTCTGATAGTTGGGAGAAATGTCGAAGAAGAAGCAAGAGCTGGGAAATCAGATGGACGCCGCCAATGACCACCGATTCACCATTAAGAACATTATGAATGATATTCAGTTTCTTGGTACTAAACTCTCTCATTCCCCCTTTCTAATTTATGTTTTGTAATTCAATCAATCTAAATCAATGTCAGTGAAGATTTAGGGTGTTGCCTGTAGTTACTTTTAATCCATGTTTGCGCCTTTTTATTACAACTATAGGTGATTTTAGAATTAACTTTGGCTGTTTCTGTGAGTGGTTTTGTAGTTTCTTTGGCTTATTTGAATTGGGTTAGATTTTGCTTAATGATATGCCTTAAGTGACATGCCTTTAATCGAAAGCTTTCCAGTGCTTTCTAACGTGTTGGTTCCGGAGAGAACAATGAGAAATTCCGTTCTTGCTTCTTTTAATTTGTTGCAGAAAAGGTGCATTATGGGGGGTTGGGGTTGGGGCTTGAAGCTTTCTTGTGTTTGATAATAGTGCTGTAAACAAATTTTTTGGTCTGTTGTAGCTCAAATTTTGTGAATACTTGTTGTTCTCGCCTCTCGGAATATTCTTTTCGAAATGGTTGAATGCTTCTTGGGAATCATATCATCTTGAAACATACATGTCCCAAGTTACTTTGATATCAAATATGCTTTAGCTCTATGCTATGTTATCTGGATTTGTGTTGAGTTTGTAGTACCTGTATGTTCTACATGGTATGCTCAATCTTTTTTTTTTAAGTTACTTTTCACGTACTACATGGAATCATGTATTTACCTTCATACTTGTATCCTAGTGCGTCGGACATGGATAGAAAATGACGAGTGCAGATCGTGTATGCTCCATATGTGATGATTGTAGCTGTATTTTGGACTTTTCACCACTCCCAGTTACGGATTATCGTTTTTTATGTAGTTAGTTCTATGGTGGTTTTGTTATCTTATGTTTTTGACATTTTAGGGTCCTCCCACATGACATGGAAGGAGAGGAAAGAGATGGAGAATAGGAAGGTGGTTTCTTTGGGTGGAAAAGTAAGTTGTCTTTGAAAAGATAAAACCATGACGACTGCAGTGTGATTGTGATTTTGAATTATATTATAACATTAGCTTTTGGTTTCCTGAATAATGCAGCCCCCTAGGAAACAGAGATTACCTCTGAGTGTAGCTAAGGCGGTCATGAAGAATCAAAAGAAACGAGATGAGAAAATGCTGCAAGAGGTGATCTACTTTCATCACGTTTTTACCATAATCTACGATGTTATCCGAGATTGGACTGTACTTAAACTTATAAATGTTTTCCTCGTATATTTGGAAGATTGTTTTCACACCAATGTATGAATGTGTAGGGTACAAGTTCGGGAATGATTAGTTTAGAAAGAATATAGAGTCGGGGTAACATAGTTCATAATTCTTTTAGCTGATACAGAACCTTTTGTGGATCATTAACCTTTTCGTTTTTGTATTTAGAATATGATTCTTAGCCGATTTGGAGGGAAGCTTGGTGGTGGTAGTGGTGGCGCTAAAGGATCCGTTGATAAGCGGAGGCCAGAGGACAGGGTTCTGAAGTCAAGTGAAGGACATTTTAAAAATGGTGTACTTGATGTGAAGCATTTGTTTCACAAGTCTCCTGCTAAAGACAATAACTTTGACAGCCACCCCATTGGCAAAGGAAAAAAGAAAAAGGGAAGTGGTAAAAAGAACGTAGGGAAGAAGAAAGGTGGTCGTGGAGGCAGGAAGCGCCACTGAACGAAACATCAAATGTAAGGAACAACGGGTAGGTCTAGGGTACAATGGGCTTAAAAAGCTGTTACATGGTTGTACCTTTTTTTCTTACAAAAATTATAAAAGTTTTGATATTGATTTTTTTAGTATATATCAAATTTCCTAAAACACAAGTTAAAGAATTTCGTTATATATCGAAAATTGATACCGTTTTACTTTAACTTTAAGGTTTAGGGAAAAAAAAATCAATGGAATAAACGTGGATTAAATGGATTCAAAATTTTGGTAAATAAATTTCAAAATATTTTTTCTACTTTTTTACTAGAATGTCTGATATTTGTTTTACATGTATTATTATTATTATTATGATTTCATTATCATTTAATTTTTAATAAAATAAAAGTTTAATTTATTTTTTAAAATATTATTTTATACTCATATCAATATATTTAAAAATTATAAAATAATAAATAATATATATTATGTAAATTTTATTGAGTTGGTTTAACTAGTGAAACCAAACTCAGTTTTAATATCTGACTAATATAAATTAAGTATAATAAAATATCATTATAAGAACGATCTTTTTAATTCAATTTATACATATTTGATATTTTAATTTTAGATTAAATTATAATCTTTTATTCTCATGTTTATCAAAGGTCCCAAGCTTCACAGTTAAGATGCCAAAAAAAAAACAATAAAATTAGAAAAGGGATAAAACAAAACTATCAATATTAAGATATGTATTAGTTTAAAAATTAGTTTGATATTTTAAATTGATAAATTTTAGAGTAACATATTTAAGTGTTTTAAGCTAAAATTATAATTATACCAAACTACATCATCAATTCTATTAGTTAGTTTTTAACAATCAAGTACCAAAATGTAACAAATGCATTACATTTAGCATCATTTTGTCAAAAACAAGGGCAAAAGCTCAGGACTTCAATTATGTTCATATCAAAATGCCAATGTAAGAAGAGATTATTGATGGAAGATTTCAAACAACATTTCATCTTCCCATCTAAAATGCCTTCAAACAAATAAAAAGTCTTAAGCATGCTGTAAAATACCAGTCTCAAAAGGCAAAAGGAAAACATATTCGAATTAGAGAATCCAATTCTCCGGTCCCAAGCTGCAAATCAGTCATGAAGGGTTCCCAAGACATCATCATCTCTGTATAGGTGATACCTAAAACCAATTGGTTGAGAAAAAAATGAAGTTAGAACAGAACGAAGAAACAATGCCAACGATGCACAACTCTTTCCAAATAAGTCATATGCATGTTCGGAAATGTGTGTAAACTGTAAATATGGGAAATTATTTCAGGAAACTGAAGAATACATATAACATGGTTCATAAGATGTTATTGGGTTTGCAGAAACCTAACAGTTTGCAACGACATGCGGTGCTTCAGTCGAATAAGGGCAAATTACAATACAAAACATGGATAATGTAATTACTTCCATTATATGTTAACAGCAAGCAAAGACTGCTGTTAGCTCCCACTTACCTACTGCATCTGGATTTCCAACTTATGATGCAAGAATCGAATATACGACTGCAGACCATACTAATTGTCAAAACAATGGGTAGTAGTAAAATAAGGTAAAAACCAGGCATGATACCAGAACATGCCAAGGGACATGACTGCCAAATGATCTTGATAACCTGTTTAAAGAGTTTTCCCATTGGTGGTAGGAGTTGGAAAATTATAGAGAAGATCCAACATTACCATCCTACAGGCACTTTAGCCTTAAAAGGAGATGATACAAATCTTAATATTTACATATGGGTTATATTTTGATACACGGTTCATATAAAAAAATTTATACAACCATTCATTAATATTTAAAATTTAAAACCCTAACCTAACATCCTAAACTCTAACTCTTATGACCTAAACCCTTGAACTCTAAACTGAACCCTTAACCCCTAAATTTGACATGCCTGTGTGAACCAGTGTATCATGTTTTTCTCTTTACATATACCTCTATATATTTCCAGATAAATAAAAATGAGGTAAAGCTATTAGAGAAATCAGTACCATCTCTATATATTTTAGCCAAAAGCTAACTTCGGTTTCGAACCAAATGTAGCTCAATTGCTTAAGTTGTTCAACAGAAAAAAGAAAAGAAAAGGAATCATTTCATATAAACACAATACAAATTACAATATATGTAGATTCAAACAACATTAATTATCAGGAATGGGGTGAAGTGTGAACCCATTTCATGTCAATGAGAGTAAAACATTTCAGGCTTTAAACAATTCTTATATATTCAGAAACAACAACAGAACATAAAAATAGTTAACTTTAAGAATTTATCAGTAAAAGATGGGTGTGAAAGAAAAAGACTGACTCTTTTTCACCAAGCTTGACTTCAGTGCCTCCATATTCAGGCAAAAGGACTGTATCTCCTTCCTTTAGACTAACTGGGATATGCTTCCCATCTCTGTCTCGTGCTCCTGGCCCAACTGCCACCACTTTTCCTGAGTTCAACTAAAACAATACAAAAAACCCAAACTTTAGAACAAAATAACAAAAACCCAAAGTCAGTGAATTGAAAGATAGAATTAAAAACCTTGGAAGTCTTCTCGGGAAGCAAGATCCCAGAGTTGGTTTTGGAAGGAGGGATTATTTTCTCGACCAAAATGCGGTTAAATGAAGGAATCAGACGCTTCGCCATGTTGTTTGTTCTGGGGGAAAATGGGAATTAGAAGAGCTTTGCCTTCTGCGATGGAATTGGAAGATGGGGGATGAAGTTGAATGAAAAAAAATGGAGAGAATTAGGGTTTAAGATGGAATCAGGGTTTCTGTTGAATTACGAAAATGGCCTCCCTACCTTAACCTGTAGAAGTCTCTAGACGTTTAATTTAGCTTTCAAGTTTTAAATATTTAACCTTAAAAAATCTAAAATCTAAATATTTAACCTTAAAATTTTAAAATTTTAATATTTATCTTTCAAGTTTTAAATTATAATTATAAATTATAAATTATAATCTAGACGTTTAATTTTTTTTGAGTAATATAATTATAAATTATATTTTTGGTTAAAGTTTTGTACACAATCCTACTTTGAAAATATAATAAAATTTCTCTTTATCTCTCATATTTATTCTTCTATTTTGTTCTTATTCTTTATTTTATTCATAATATAAACTTTAAAATTAAGACGTTTGTAAAAAAAATATCCAATTATTTATACATGGAATAATTATCCTAATTCATATATGCTATGAAGATCTTTTTTAAGTATTTAAGATGTTGGAGCCCAACCCAAGACAAGAATCTGCTTTAGTTAGGGCTTTGTCTCAAAGGCATGGGGAGAGGTTGATTTCAAAGAGGCCCATTGCTTTGAAATCTTGAGAAGAAAGAAAAGATGAAAAGGATTTATTTCAATCAAATGTAAAGTAGAACAGCAGAAGTATTCAAGTGGAAAAGGAAGGGAAGAGAAGAAGAAGCAAGATGAGCAGCATAGGAACCGGTTACGATCTCTCCGTCACCACTTTCTCTCCCGACGGCCGCGTTTTCCAGATCGAATACGCCGCCAAAGCCGTCGATAACAGCGGGTACTCCCTTCTTCTTTCTCTATATGTTGTTTTAGGGTGTCGAAGATCTAAAACTATTTTTCTTGTTGCAGAACCGTGATTGGAATAAAATGCAAAGATGGGATCGTTATGGTACTGCTTTTCTTTTCCCTTTCCCTTAATTGCTTATTTTGAACCAGAAAGGAAGGGGGAAACAGGAGCTAACATATGCGTGTGGATTAAACTGGGTACTGTTTATTTTAGGGAGTTGAAAAGCTAATAGCATCGAAAATGATGTTACCTGGTTCTAATCGAAGAATCCACTCCGTTCATCGCCATTCCGGCATGGTATTCACTATCCCTCCCCTTTTCCCTCAGCTTTAACTTTGTTTCGATGGGATATTTACCCCATTTTCAATGCTAACGTTTTGGGTTCTGGCTTTCTCTTTTACTGGTATTATATAATATAATTCAGGCAGTGGCTGGATTAGCAGCTGACGGTAGGCAAATTGTGGCCCGTGCTAAATCTGAAGCTACTAATTACCTAAGGTTTTTTCTTTACTTTTAATTCCCATAGTTCAGCTTTAGCTATACCTGTTATGTTTTTATCTAATAATGTGTTTCGTTTGTTGGTGGTGGTTGTGAAGTGTATATGGTGAGCCCATTCCTGTCAAAGAACTTGCGGAACGTGTTGCGAGTTATGTGCATTTATGCACCCTTTACTGGTGGCTCAGGCCCTTTGGCTGTGGGATTATTCTCGGTGGTTATGATAGAGATGGTCCTCAATTATATATGGTTGAACCGTCTGGCATCTCATATGTCAGTTCATTTCTCTTAATTAGAGCTTCATGTTTTTCTTTGTTTGTTGATCTAAGTACTTTGGTATTATTTCTATTTGCTGTTGGTTAATGATTTATGCCTCCTTTTTGTTTCATTTCTTGTAATTGATATAGCGATACTTTGGTGCTGCAATTGGGAAGGGGAAACAAGCTGCCAAAACGTAAGTTATAGAACTATTTTTTTTATCCTGTGAAACTTGAATGAAAACTACTCTTGCTAGAGATAAATTGTTGAAGCAGTGAATGTTGTAACATTTGTTTTTTCCCCCAACTATTTGAAGCTAATGGATATCTTTCTTGCATTTTATGACCAATTTTTTTGTCTGATGTTTTACACTCAATTGAAAAGCCTTTGGTGGACTTTATTTATTTTCTTTGAAACTTGATCTCCAAAGTATTATGGCTTTGGCATCCTCTCATCATACAAAGTTTTGCTAATAGATCTATATGAGTTCCCTTGTTTCCAAACATGCCCTTCTTGTGTTATTACTTGTTTCGTTGTTTGCCAAGTTGTCATCTTTCCACTAGTAGTCAAAATCAAGTCAACACTCCCTTGGCACTAAACTGGTTTGGTTGACTAGTTAAACCATTCCCCTATCCTGTAAAATTAATTTTTCTGTCCTTTGAAATATCTAAAGAGATGTAACCTTGGTTATTTATGGGTTTATCTCTTCCTTTTGTACATTCACCTCATTAACGATTCCTTTCATTGTGCATGTGGACAGAGAAATTGAGAAGTTGAAGCTGTCAGAAATGACGTGCAGGGAAGGGGTTATTGAAGTAGCCAAAATGTGAGTTTGTCGTATCTTAATTTCTTTAACTCCTTTTAAGATAATTGCTTATATCTTCTTCTCTGAATGTTGATGATTCCTTTTTCTTTTATTGCATTTAGTGGAAAATCTAGGAAACTTGCTCATATTCTTTTTCCATTATTTTACTTGTTTATTTCTGCATGTCCGATTTAGCACAATGACAAGCCTGGTGCTTGATATTTATCAGAATATAGGTTGAATAGTCAGCTAGGAAATAACTGACTACCATGACTTATGAAACAAACTACACATGTTCAAGCATTTTTGTCATAATCGAATCTTTGTACATGTACAATGCATATGAATGATATCCTCTCCCTTTCTCTGAGAACGCATGTATAAGATTTCACCATTTATCATTGAGCAGAATTTACAAGGTACATGATGAAGCCAAGGACAAGGCCTTTGAACTGGAGATGAGTTGGGTCTGTGAAGAGTCAAAGCAACAACATCAGAAGGTAATTCCTGGCACCCATTATGGATACACATCACTTTACTTTCTGCCTTTTTGCTCGCTTCAACATCTAACAGAAATTACATGCATCTAGTTTCTTAAAATTCAATGGATGTCTTGAATTTCGAAAAAGTTGGGGGAATGTAATCCTTGTAAAAGACACCCTATTTCACTCATGGATTGTTCTCATAACTCATAAGAGGTACCTGATATGTCATAGGGTTCTCATTCTTGAAATTCTGCACTCCCTGAAAATATAAAACAAACAAAAATTTTGTGTTATTTACTCCTTGGAGCATATACTTTCATGCATTGCCATCTTCCCATTTGATAGCATCTTACATGAGTGTTTGTAAACCTGTCCCACATGTCCAAAACCACGCGATTCCTTCATTGGTGCTATCTTCACCTTTTCTCTCAGGCTTTCGATTCTAATGATATTTTGCTCCTTGCCACTTAATGTCTCTCTTTCCATGATCTTACCCGTTTTTATATCTCATGCATAATTTTTTATTGTCTTCATGTGATGGATTCTGAAATTTCTATGCAAGTTGATCTATTGAATTTATCATCTATAAATAGGTGATTAGAATCCATATTTTGAACATCAAGGATAAATGAACTTCATCTTTCTTCTGAAGAATTTAGTTGTCATTCGGAAATAATTTGTCGGTTTTCTTTTTTACGTGCTTTCACAAAATTTCAGGTTCCAGATGACCTTTTAGAGGAAGCCAAGGCTGCAGCTAGGACTGCATTGGAAGAAATGGATGCTGATTAATGGTTATTGGAGACAGAATTATCCTGTTCTCAAATGTATTTCGATCTTTTCAAAGTTCCGGTCCGGTTTTAAAGATTGAGTGACTGCCTGATTAAACAATGTGTTTCTAAGATGAGATGATATAAGATCAGGAGGGATTAGATCATGGATTCAAAAGACCTTGAACTTTCTGCTACCCTTTACATTCTAATTTATCACGGGCAATGAACATTCGACCGAAATTTAGGAGGGATGAGATGATATAAGTTCCTACTAAATCGATTCGAATGGTGTGTACCAAAATTTAGGGATGAACATTCGACCGGTTACGAAATTGGACAAGCTCCTTTAATTCAGCCATTGATACTTGAGATGAGTACTACCAAACCAAACAGACTCCGAAATGAAGCATACTCATGGATACTTGAGATTCATAGATCTGTGAATGGATTTTTAGAAAAGACTGTAAATAAAATCCTTATAACAAAACGTTTTAGTGCTAAATATATCAAATAATAAAGTTATCTTAACTAACTTATGAACTATAATATGATCCTTAAAAAAGATAGTGACTATTTTATAATTATTTTAATTTCAGTAATCCGTTCATAATTTTACCAATAATTAAGTGACCTATAATATAATTTATCCTTATTTTATTTGTTACGACGGAAGTTAAAATATGAAAATTTTCAACCGTGAGAATAATCGAAAGCCGGAAAGGAGACTGACTGGTAGCCAGCAGAATCGAAGAAAAACGCGTATTTAAAATTTTGTTACTGCTGAGTGCTGATCTGCTCTCGACTCAACAGTCAACCCTTCCTCTTCTCTTAGATCCCTAATTAAGGTAATATTGTTTCTTATCCTTTCCCCGTTCTTATGATCTGATTACGGTGCTAAGGATTTCCCAGGAAAAGTAAGGAGATGTTGAAATTATGAATTTGATGAACTTTAATCAGTCCATTCATCTTTCTTTCTAATTTTGCAAAACATTATGTAAATCGATCTCAAATTTCCGATGATTTATGTTACTGTTTCTAGGTTCTTAATGCTGAGCAAAAATCTTGATCCAGGACTCACCAAAGCATCATGGTATTAAGCTATTAATTTCTTAGCAATTTGATTCTGCTTTATTTATTCTTTATTTTTCTCTAAATAATCGTTGGGTGAAAAGCTTGTTTTGTATTTGTTTGGCTGCAGAATTACCTAGTTGGAGCTTTCAAGCCGCCGTGTAATATTTTCATATCATTCGCTGATGGAAGAAGCCGCAAGCAGGTATATCTTGCTTCTGAAATTTTAGGTCAAAAGGAAAAGTTCGCTTTTAAATCATGATTTTCACTTATACTTTCCAGGCAGTTAAAGAATTAAGCCGAGATTTAAGTAATTGTTCATTGCCTATTTGTTTTACTTCTTTTGTGTGAAAAAGTTTACATATAAGTGTGTAATTTTTTCTGCATTTGAACTCATTCACTTATCTTCCCTCCTGTTTTTCTCTTTTCGTATTTGGTCAACTTCGTTTAACAGTTGTCCTCGAGTTCTGGATGGCATATTACAATTATATCTGCATGTTTGTTTTGTATTTTGTCTTCAAATCTACTCTTAGATCGATGTCATTTTGTAGGTTCCACTAAAGAAGGAAAATGGGAAAACAGTTATGGCTGCTCTCTTCCAGAGTCAAGAAAATATTGTAGGAGAGGTAGTGCTTTTTATGTTTCCATTTCAGGACTTATGATTGAGTTTATCTTATCATATCCAAACCGTTTTGTCATTGTTTGTAGTCAAAACTGTATCCATGATTTTACTTATTGTTGATACTTCAGGTAGTTATAGAACCAATACGTGGGAAGAAGGTTGAACATAATGGTGTTAAAATCGAGCTCCTCGGTCAGATAGGTGTGCTTCATACTTTTCACTTTTTATCTTCCAGTTTATTGTTAGCTAGGGATGTGCATAGCTGCCTATCACTTGCCTCTTTGAATCTATAAATGTTATATATAATTTAGCCTACAAAGCAAATATATACGTGTATATAAAAATTAGGCAATTAGATCGAGTCAATCTTTAGTCCTACTTACTATTATGTTATTTTTCTCTTTCTTATAGTTGATTCTGTTCTCTACTTAAATTTGTCTGTAATGGTTCTTTATTTCCAATTTTATGACTAGTGTGTAATTTTGGAACGGTCATCTCCATATATATGATGCCACTATACATGACTTTTTTTTTCTTCTCTTCTTTGCAGAACTGTATTTTGACAGAGGCAACTTTTATGATTTCACCTCTCTTGGTGAGTGTGCTTTACTATAAAAGAAAAGGTTTAAGAAGTCTTCAGTTTACTTAACAGTTTTATGGATCCTTACAAGTTATACTATTCATTTTCGATGCTATCTCCCCCATTTTGCTTTTCATTGCCTGTTTGGGGTGGCACCGCAAGGGACATCAAATATCTCTTAATTATTATGTTAAGTTGTTTCCAAGTTTTCCCTAATTTTCACCTCCTTTTTTACAGTACGTGAACTTGATGTTCCTGGTGAATTATACGAAAGAAAAGCATATCCATTTGAGTTTTCCACAGTGGAGATGCCCTATGAGTCTTATAATGGAGTGAATGTTAGACTTAGGTACGCTATTCATTTAATTTATTAGTTGATTCTTTTGATAAATTTTCATGCCTCTTGAAGTTACTTTTTTGTGAGAATATCCACTTTTCTAAGTTACAAAGCTTATTGGTGGTATCCTTGCCATGCTAGAGTGTGAAGGACATAAGCATATGTTTGGTTATTAAACTTTTTACATGTGCTTTCATTGGTGTCTACTTTCCTTTTCGAAATTCAATTTGTCGTTTGTGATTGACATTAAGTCGAAATATTATCATTACTGAATGTTTGCAGTGATGTAGTTATCAAGGATCCTTTACAATAAGGATATAAACTTGAAACTGATCTATCAAAATACTATTGGAAATGTGTAGGTATATTCTGAAAGTGACAGTCAGTAGAAACTATGTCAGCAACATTGTGGAGTGCCAAGATTTTGTGGTAAAGTATTCTGTAAAAGCACTAGGTGGAATCATTATGCTATTCTACTTGAAAATGTAACATGGATTGCTATTACATTATTGTGATTTTATCTTCTTTTATATATCACCTTTTAACGTTTGAATATTTATTTATGATTTGACTTGGTTTACATGAGAATAGTGTTACATTACACAGTCCAGTTTTTTAAATTCAGCAGCCCTTATGAGGCATAAGGGTATTATAACTACCTGTTCGTAATAAGAATACTTTACTATATAAAAGGATGTATGAGGTGCAAATGAGTTGTTCGGAGAGAGAGAATGAGGATGTTTTTATTTTCTAGATGATCTTAAAGGCGGTTCAACATCCAGTCTGAGATTACTAGGTCTAGGGAGTTTCATAGATACACAGACTCATTGTTTTGAAAAGAGGTTTCTGCACCCATGACTTCCTGGTCAGGATGAAATCACCTTATCATTGTGTTGCAGTCATCGTTATGAGGTGAAGCATTGGTTGATAGGAAGTAACTTATTGTTGAAAGCCCTCTTCATGTGTCTCGACTAATCACTAAGTGCAATTATGAAGAAGTATATTCACATTATCCTTGGTTTTGAGAGAGAATAAGGAATCAAATTGTGAAATGGTTGTCCTTAAAGATCTTGACTCTTGACCTCTTATTATGTATCATTTTGAGTCCTATAAGACTGGTTTCTCTGACGTGTTATCATTTATCTGAAGAATTTGATCCTATCAATGATTGTAAGTTAGTTGCAAAGGATTGATTCTCTTTGATAATCTTTGTCAAAAGAAACACCGATATTTGATCCTTTGTGCTGACTTGAATAGTATAAATTAGAATTGTTAAGCAGCGTTTGCCTTGCATTTGATTAGTCAAATGTAAATAGATTAATCAGAAAGCTAACAAGGATATGAATTTTGAAAACCGAATGCCTTGCGTGTGATTAATTGATATGAATAGATTAATCAGATTGCTGTCAAGGATATGGATTTTTGGATTAGCAAATTAAAACTTGTGATGCAGCTAATTCATTTTTTATTTTTGTTGTTGTTGTTCAATATTGGACCGGAGGACCTTTTTGAAAATGATTTTCTGTTTAGTACTTAACATTGTTTTACTTTTACCCATATGTTCACTAAGGATACTCAGATGTCAATTGTTGTTTTCTTGGTCATTTCATCTTCTTACCACACCATCATCATTTCATCAAGGTGTAAGGAGTTTCTTTGTATCGGTTTTATAAATTATAATTTTCCCATCTTTTATTTGTTTGCTTGTTCAGTTAAATTACCTGGATTAAGATCATAGCATAGCAGATTGAAATTTGTTATTCATAATCTTTTTCTTTCTTTAATATTTTCTGCATCAGGTCCGCAATTATACTTCACCTCCATCAATCAATAACAGTATTAAGGTGAGGGAATTTTCTTTTATTTCCCGATGCTTATTTGGATTAGGTAACTGGTGAGTTTGGTGTATCAGAAGTGGATTTTACTTGAGTGATGACACATGTAAAATTATAATATTCACAATTATTTCTCAAATCCTTAGATTTGTTGAATGCCTATTTAGTAGTGAATTTGGAATTCTTAAGGTAGCATTTGGGAACTTGGATTTCAAAGATGGTGTAAATTGAGTAATAAAATGCTTAAGACTGTAACATTCATGGTTATTTTTCAAATCCGTGGATATGTTAGATGACTATGCAGTAGAGATTTTGAAATTTCTATTATTGATTTTGATAAATCCATGTATTCATGCTTTTCAACTATATTTTCTACTGAATCTTAACTATATATCCATAATGTATGTATTATTTATGTAAATGAAATCCAAATCCAAAATTTAAAATTCAAGTTCCCACACAGAACATAAAGGAACTTATGAATTGCACAGATTCATGCCTTTTATATTTTTCAAAATTTTGTTATATTGAAACCCAACTAATTTGTTCGTAATGTATTCACTTCTTTCTTACAATTTTTATGGAAAATGAAATCCAAATCCAAAATTTTAAAATCATCGTCCCAAACATAACATAAAGAGATTATCATTTAGTCCCTTTACAATTTCCATGGTTCTATGAAGTGTCTTATATTACAGCCTGATATTCCCTAAGTTTCCATGATATGGTAGTTATTTTTCTAAAGTTATCGGAATGACCTTAAAAGTGTTATGTCAATTGTTTCCTTGGTGTTTTTTGGTTGATATGACATGTAGCTACTCTATAACAATTTTGATGTTTTGGAATTTCAAATTGACTTTATCCATTTCTATTGATTGTTCATCTAGATGGAAGTTGGGATCGAGGATTGTCTACACATTGAATTTGAATACAGTAAAAGCAAGTATGTCACTCAACATGCATTTTACGATGGGAGTTCATATAGTCTCATGCCAATTATTTTACATCAAGTTGGAAGGATACTGATGTATTTATATCGGATTTCAAATATTCAGGTATCATTTGAAGGATGTCATTGTTGGCAAGATATATTTTCTTCTTGTTAGAATTAAACTAAAAAATATGGAGCTTGAGATCAGGCGCCGAGAGTCAACTGGATCGGGGCCAAATACATATGTTGAGACAGAGACCCTTGCTAAATTTGAGTTGATGGATGGTGCTCCCGTCAGAGGTACCTTAGCAAATTTTTCTATCCCATGCCATATTTTCTAACTTCATGTTTTTAATGTCACCGATTTAGAATTCTAGGCAGATATCTTAGACATTCCTTAGCCCAGAACACCTCTACGATCACGCTTTTATAGAATACCTCCTAGCATTGGTATTTGCCTTGATGTTTGTATTGATAAATCTGGTTAAACTATTTACTTTCTAAAACCTTCTGCATTAAGGGTGATAGTGGATATGTAGCTTTAACTTTATTTTTCTCGAAGTTTCCGTGTACGTTCATATTTGAACATGGGTATGTGACTATGACTTCTAAAGACCTTCCAAATTAATGGAAGGAATTAGAAAAAAATGAATATACCTCACGCCAGTCACATACTCGTACCTGACACCCCCAAACCAAGTAGCATAGGACAGCGATACTGGCCAAGTGTTGTACGATACATGCTACAGTTGATGGTCACTCAAGATTGCTACTACGGTTGCAATACTATCATTTAGACCAAGGTTTCAATAATAATTTCTTTATGGAATCAAGAAGTTGAACCTCATACTTATACATGTTTCTGTTCGTATCTAAACCGTGATAATTTTATGCCGGATTTTGGTTTGGTTAGAGCTTTTTTATCGAGTTATATATGTCTATCACCTAAGGTCATGGGGCTTATCTAACTTGAGCTATTTATGAATGCTTTTACAGGAGAATCGATTCCAATCAGACTGTTCTTAAGTCCATATGAACTGACACCAACATATCATAACATCAATAACAAATTCAGCGTGAAATACTATTTGAATCTTGTGCTAGTGGACGAAGAAGACCGGCGATACTTCAAACAGCAAGAAATCACCATATACCGGATTCTCGAAACTTGATCATTCTTCTTTCAAATCCGGATGGGTTCAGGCGTATGAATGTGGGTAAGAATTCAAGAAGATCATAATACTTTGTGGCACACTTAGTGGAACTCTTTCTGGTCTACTTCTACCTTGTTAATGAAAATTTTCGGCTGTTTTGTACGAATGCACCGGTTCCAGTGACGGGATGGTACTCTTGTCTTGCTTATCCATTGTATTTTTTCCGATCAATGAACCCAAAAGGGAAAAAATATATGGGTTCCAGTGTTATAGCCTATAGGCTTGTTCAGCAGTTCAGAAATTTGGCTTGCCTGGTACTCCGATTCTATTTTTACATTCCTGTACCTTTTATACATCAGTATTTCTGCTATTTGCTTTCTCCTATCAGTTTCTTTCCGAGTTTGTCTCTTCGAATATATCGATTTTAAAGTTCGAACCTAAGCCTCTCCTTAAGAGTGCAATGCTCTCTACCAGCTCACTTGAAACACCATACAATCCGACATCCTCTAACTGGGTTAGATGTTCCGAACCGTGAGGTAATCTCCTTAGCTCAATTTTCTCTATTTACAATATCATAATTTAAATCTGTGACCTTACGATCAATTGTTTAAGGTAGGTAGGTACCTAACATTTTATCCTTCTTATGTGAATGGATGCAAATTGTCTATTCCTTTATTAAATCTCTTTTGTCCTATTTTAAAATAGCGGGTTTAGGTTCAGAATTAAGGGTTGTGATTAAGATTTAGAGAATTAGAAGTATGATGTATTTATAGAGTGTAGGTTTAGGATATAAAAATTAGGATTAAGATTTTGAATTTAATTTTAATTTTTTTTAAAATGGAGCATAGAAAGAGGCAAAGAGATTTTTTTTCATTGTGTACACTCCAATCCAAGCTTTCCAACATCAAAGAAAACAATTGGAAGAACCATGGCTGTTTAATTAGTACATTAAATTAAAAACAAAAACAATCCCTCCCATCAAAAAGGGGGTGTGGGGAATGATGATATTGTAGAAAATCAACTTCCACTTTGTGGAAAAATAAAATAATGTTGAAAAAAGAAAAAAGAAAATTTAAGCTTTTTGTGAAACGGAAAAAGAAACATAATTGATTTTCTGTCGTTGAATGAATGATTTTGTTTACATAAGCTAATGCCTTTTTATAGGCTTTAGAATAAGACTTTGAATAGGATTAGAAGTCCTAATTACTTTAGGCTTTTAATCCTATTAACTTAAAGACTTTTAATTCTACTAAAATTATCTCTAAGTAATAGATCCTAACTCAAATTCCTACCAATACTATATATATAATCTCACACTCCCCTTCAAGTTGGAGAATATATATTATATATTCCCAACTTAAATAGAAACTTGTCGAACGAAGCTTTTGGTAATGCTTTTGTAAACACGTCTGCCACTTGTTCTTCTGTAGGAACATAGGATAAAGAAGTTGTCCCATTAGTAATCTTTTCTGAGATAAAATGTCTATCAATCTCTACATGTTTCGTCTGATCATGATGAACTGGATTTCGAGCAATTTGTATGGCAGACTGATTATCACAAAAAATCTCGAACTTTTCCTCTTGGTTCACATCTAGCTCTTTCAGTAGCTTTAATAACCAAATTCCTTCACACATTCCCAATGCTAAAGCCCTATATTCTGCTTCAGCGCTGCTTCTAGATACAACTGTTTGTTTCTTACTTCTCCAAGTCACTAGATTTTCCCAAACAAAGGAACAATAACCACTAGTTGATCTTCTTTCTGTCAGTTCACCTGCCCAGCTTGAATCTGAAAAAATCTGAATAGAACTTTCTTGAGTCTTTTTAAATAGCAGTCCATGCCCTGGTGTCCCTTTCAAGTATCTCAAAATTCTAATTGCAGCTTCCATGTGATCCTCCCTTGGATCAGTCATGTGTTGACTGATAACATTAACTGGAAAGACAATATCTGGTCTGGTTAATGATAAATAAATTAACTTTCCCACTAACCTTTGAAATTTACCCTTATCAACTTTATGACTTGAGTCATCTTTACTAAATTTTAATCCTGCTTCCATGGGAGTATCAACCGGTTTGCATCCTAGCATCCCAGTTTCATTAAGTAAATCAAGAACATACTTTCTTTGATTTATTACTAAACCTTTGCTCGACCTAGCAACCTCCATGCCTAGAAAGTATCTGAGTTTTCCTAGGTCTTTTGTTTCAAACTCTGTATTTAATAACCTTTTCAGGTGACTTATCTCTTCCTCATCATCACCTGTCAGAATTATGTCGTCCACATATACTATTAAAATAACCCTTTTATTGTTAGAGGTTATCTTAATGAAGAGTGTGTGATCTGCTAAGGATTGTTTATATCCAGCTTTCAGAATTACCTTGGTAAATCTGTCAAACCAGGCTCTAGGCGACTGTTTCAAACCATAGATAGATTTATTAAGTCTACAAACTTTCTGATCACCTTTTATCGACTTCAAACCCGAAGGTACTCTCATGTACACTTCTTCTTCCAATTTTCCGTTAAGAAAAGCATTCTTAATGTCAAGTTGATGCAGCATCCAGTCTTTGTTTACTGCCAAACTTAAGAGAACTCTAATTGTATTTAGCTTAGCTACAGGAGCAAAAATCTCATTATAATCAATTCTATAGGTTTGAGTAAAACCTTTGGCTACCAATCTTGCTTTATACCTTTGTATACTACCATCAGAGTTGTATTTTATGGAGAACACCCACTTGCATCCAACTGGTTTCTTGCCCTGCGGAAGATCTGTAATGGTCCAAGTATTATTCTTTTCAAGTGCTTCAATCTCCTCTTCAACAACTCTTCTCCACTTAGAATCATTTAGAGTCTCCTCAATAGTGTCAGGTATTTGTTCTTTATCTAAGCAAGCTGTAAAAGCCTTGAAAGATGGCATTAGATTACCATAAGCAACATACCTCTGAATGGGATGCTTTGTACATTCTCTTATCCCTTTCCTTTTAGCAATTGGTAAATCATCAACCTCAGGTAACGAGGAAGGAATCTCAGTTAGAACATTATCTTCATCATTCTCATTGGCAACTGAACTCAAGTCCAATTCTTGGCAAGTGTCAGATTGCAAAACAGTCTCTGGAATAGTTTTCTGTTTTCTGGTGTAAACTTTCAATTGCTTAGAGGGTTGAGGAGTTTGTGAGAGAGGTTTAGGTGAGAATTGAGGAGTAGTAACAATAGGTGAAGGATGAAGAGTTGTAGGTGTAGAAGTGGAAGAGTTATCAGGTTCAAATGACAAAGGATTATTAATAAATAAATCTGAAGAAGAAACCTGATTTCTGAGAGGCTGAAAAATATCACTATTCTCCCCCTGATTTTCAGTCGAGTGGAAATAAGGTTCATGTTCAAAAAATGTGAGATCCATTGAAATAAAATTTTTTTGAGAAGGAGGATGGTAACATTTGTAGCCCTTCTTAAATGAAGAATACCCTACCAAGACACACTTCAAAGATCTAGGGTCTAGTTTTGACAGAGAGGGAGCAGAATCTTTTACAAACACAGTGCAACCAAAAACTTTAAAAGGAAGAATAGATGACAATGGTTTAAAATTTGGGTAACACTCTAAAAAAACAGCTCTAGGTGTTCTATATTGCAAAACCTTACTAGGCATTCGATTAATGAGATAGGTCGCAGTTAATAAAGCCTCGCCCCACAAATACTTAGGAGTGTTACTGGTGAACATCAAAGACCTAGTAACCTCTAACAAATGTCTATTTTTTCTTTCTGCAACCCCATTTTGTTGTGGTGTATCCACACAAGTGCTTATTTGTAAAATCCCCTTTTTGTTAAAAAATTCTCCCAATGACTTGGTAAAATATTCACTCCCATTATCAGATTTGAATATCTGAATTTTACATCCAAATTGGGTTTCTACCATATGATAAAATTTCTCAAAAACAGAGGCTACTTCAGATTTATCCTTTAACAAATATGTCCAAGTTATTCTACTATGGTCATTAATGAAAGTGACAAACCACCTACTACCAGTTACATTCTTCACTCGAGAAGGACCCCAAACATCACTATGAATCAATGAAAAAGGGTGAGATGGTTTGTAGAAAGATGGTAAATAAGATGCTTTTGTCTGTTTAGCAAGAG
This sequence comes from Abelmoschus esculentus, assembly GCA_035048815.1. NCBI lineage: Eukaryota > Viridiplantae > Streptophyta > Magnoliopsida > Malvales > Malvaceae > Abelmoschus > Abelmoschus esculentus. Next base: position 1,859,301 of record JAUCBN010000032.1, read on the forward strand.
GACATATATAGCATTTAAAAGAACTTGGATTTTTATTAACAAACAATTTAGGGAATAATTTAGCAAGATAATGGAAATTAGGATGCCGTAACCTAAAATGCCATAACATTATATTATCAATTTGTCCTAAAGAAGTAAAGGAATAAGAAGTATTTGATATGGTAGTTGGTTGATTACCGAGGACATAAAGACCATTTCGTAAGCTAGCATTGCCAAGCATTTTCCTCGAATTCATTGCCTGTAAAAAACAACCAGATTCAGTAAACTGTAATGAACACTTCAAATTCTTGGAGAGTTTACTAACAGAGATAAGATTGCAGGCAAGATTAGGCACAAACAGAACATCTTCAAGCAACAAGTTATCATTAATGAGGACGGAGCCACTTCCTTTGATAGGAGAAAAAGAGCCATCGGCTGTTTTAATAGAACTTTTAGAAGATGAATCTAAAAAATTAAGGAATAATTCTCTGTTACCAGTCATGTGATCAGATGCTCCAGAGTCGATGATCCATGTTGATGTACCTTTAGAAGAAAAGAGTGCAGTAGGAGAACAAATATTTTGTATGCCTTTATCCTCCACGAGAACTAAATTTGTTTCGCAGGTTACTGTCGAACCTGGAATTGCTTGAAAAAACTCCAATTCAACCGTTTGTTTTGTTGTGGGTAACATCTCAGAGGTTGTCGAAAGGAATCCCATTAAGAATTCGGACTAGGATCGATATTAGACTGATACCATGTAGAAAATCAACTTCCAACTTTGTGGAAAAATAAAATAATGTTGAAAAAAGAAAAAAGAAAATTTAAGCTTTTTGTGAAACGAAAGAAGAAACATAATTGATTTTCTGTCGTTGAATGAATGATTTTGTTTACATAAGCTAATGCCTTTTTATAGGCTTTAGAATAAGACTTTGAATAGGATTAGAAGTCCTAATTACTTTAGGCTTTTAATCCTATTAACTTAAAGACTTTTAATTCTACTAAAATTATCTCTAAGTAATAGATCCTAACTCAAATTCCTACCAATACTATATATATAATCTCACAGATATATCAAAGGAACATGTAAGAGCAGCATGAACAAACAGATCAAAGTCATTACAGTTGGGAAACATGGACCACAACAAGTTGTTTTACTTTGTTTCTTCCATGTCCTCCTCAGTTTTCCAGACAACATCTTCAAGACATGTAGAAAGGTGTTTATAGAACTGCAGAAGAACAAACACAAATGAACGTTTTAAATGGATACCAAATTACAATCTCTGTAATGAACAGCAAACTCTAGAACAGACCTAAACTTTGTAGGTGAATTGACTTAAGAGACTTAAAGATCACCAGACATGTATTCAGACGTGTACGAGAATATGTTTTTTCATATATATCTTATGCCGGACTTACACATCTTCGAGACGGGCAATCACGAAGTCCAGGTGACATGAGGAAGCAGATTAGAGCTTATGTAGTTAAAACTGCAATCTTTGATCATAAAAGATGATCTTTATCTCAATGGACCATCTTAGCTATTCTATAATGTACAATACGCCGTTACATAACGCACATCGGTGGTTCACCAAACTCAGAAAAAACGCAGTACAAATTCGGAAATGAAACGGAATTATACCATGAAAATCGAGTGGTACCTTGTGAAATTCTAGTGTGTCCCCCTTTGCTTTCCGCAACTCAACCATATGTAAAGAAGGTGCCACTTGAAATATCTGATTGACATGATAAGGAGTTCAATAACTACCAATTATAAGCCAAGATCATAACAGAAATTTTGGTGTACGATTACCTCCGTCGCCACATTAAGGTTTCCTTTCCTCCCGGCTTTCGTGTTCTCGAGTCTCATCTAATGTAAAATTGTAAGAAATCAAGTAAATTCAATGTAGATATTTCAGTAATTATCTTTATAACATGTTCAAGATTCTATCACCTTGTAGTTTTTCGTGTGGACATAGAAGCCAAGAGGCTTCGCAGCGGCTTCAATCTTATGGATAATCTCATCAGCCGGACATTTAGATGTAAACCTTGTTTCCCTCTTGAATCCCTGCAGAAAATAGAATAGTTAGTAGTTTTATCAAGCAAAGAGCAATGAGTTTGTACCAGACAATTCAGTTTCGGCTCATTCACCGTACAATCGGCACATATCCCTTTTGATGATGATCATGTAAAGGAAAGATGATCATTCTTTGATAGTATAGGTCTATTTTCCACTAAAGTTATAAATGCAAACCTGTTCTGCATCAAACAGATTCCCGAGGTTTAACCCTTTCGACATAGAAATTATCTCCAAAGCATTCATAGTTGTTGGTTGTTCTTCTTCTTCTCTCTTTTCCATCACATGGTGCACCTGTTACCGAACCGAAATGCTAACTTATTACGAAAAACAGAAGTTAATAAGCACCAACTATAACAGCACTTGTCCCGTATTGATATATCGATTGTCCTTTTGGAAAGACAACATGTCAACATCTACTTACTTCAGAATCCTTAAAAACAGCTTCGACGTCATCTAAGTTTGTATTGTCACTCTCCTCGAATTTGGGAGGTTTATAACCTTTCTTAAACCATTCATCCTGCAAAATTTCCGGGACGGTGATACGCTGCAACACGAAAAAGAGTGATGTATGCATTAACATTATGCAACTCAAAGGTTAAAGAGTTTAACACTTAAACACAGTTGAAGTTTCACTATTTGGTGTTATCCGACCGAATCAACACAATCAGAATGCCTTCCTTTACGAATCTTATTTGTAGGCATAAAATGAAACAGACAACATAATAATGTGTCGGATATGGATGTCAGACATACATATCACAGGAAAAACGAAGAGTCGGAGTAACATGGTATGAGATATATTCAAATGAAATATCTATAGAGAAGGAAAGAGGAACAAGCAGATAGAAGTATACATTCATAATATCTAATTTGCAGATTTTTTGGACTGCATCTCCCACTCTTGTGTCCACTGACAAGAAAAAACGAGTTAAAACGATCTTATTTATGACTCGACAATGATTTAACTGTGGAAATCTTTTGATTGAACATTCTTTTTTCCCTTCATGAATGGTGTTTAATTCTCATCTACATTTTGAGGTTCTGACTTACAGTCATGGGGTTAGGATCCAAGATTTGAGTTATCAATTTCATTGCACTGAAAGATAGCCAAGGTGGGGAAGTGAATTCAGCTGCCGAAATCTGCAGATTTGTAAGATGAGAGTTAAAATCATGCAATGATTAACAATGCATAACTTTAACATATACGAAAATGGCACACCTTCTTATATAGGTTCATAAGATTAGAATCATCGAAAGGCAAGTATCCGGCGAGCAAGACAAAGAGTATGACACCACATGACCAGAGATCTGCCGTTGCACCATCGTAGCCTCTATCATTAAGGACCTATATAGGAAGGAAACAAAAGTAAACCGTTAAAAACAAAGTTTTTTTCGAAGGGGTTACAAATGCTGGAATGAAAACAAGGTTCCGAACCTCGGGTGCGACATAATTCAGTGTTCCACAGGTAGTGTGGAAGAGACCATCATCCTATAAAATCCAACTTCGTGTAAGGAACATTTCTCAAAAGCTTACAGGTATCAAAAGCTTCATAATTATCCATAATGTTGAAGCAAAAGGTTATTATATATACCCGAACTTGCTGAGACACTGCACTCAAACCGAAATCCGAAACTTTGAGATTACCATATGCATCCAAAAGCAAATTTTCAGGCTGCAACAAGATTAAGATAGATTATAAATTTAACTTCGTTTCCCAGTCGAAAGCATAACTTGCATGCATGCACATATGTGTATGAACATAGTCATCCTACAAGGGTAGCAGTTTAAAGTACCTTGAGGTCCCTATGGTAGACACCCCTGCTATGGCAATAATCAACAGAATTGATGAGCTGCTGAAAGTATCTCCGGGCCTCGTTCTCCATCATCCGACCATGGTTTACCTTCATTTAAGAAAAGGTTGAAGAGATTGATCCATGACCCCGAATGAAAACCTTACATGATATGCAGCCATAAAAGTTCCTAAATTACTATGAGATTGTTGAGCTTCAATTAGGTCTACAATGTGAAAATCCAAGACTTCAACAACTCACAATTTTATCAAACAGCTCTCCCCCGGTTACGAACTCTAATACGATAAATATCTTTGTCGTGCTTCCCATCACCTGAATAAGAAATAATGCACCAGAAATTGAGAAATGACTCGAAGCTTGTTGCTTCTTGTTGGTTATTAAAACCATTTACATGCTGCTCTTTCATCCTAATTGTATGTCAAAGCATACATAGACCAAACGCATACTAGTCAATCCAGTTCACAAATAAGCATATAAGCAAGCTACAAAGGAAATTAGACTAATCTTTCAGATGCCGGTGCTCGTTTTCTGTTCCAATATACTCGCAAACAAAACCCGAATTTTTCATATAAATGTACTTCAAGATATGAAAAGGAAACATGCCATTCTCCAGATAGAGATATTACTACCAAAAGAGTACAATTAAGAAGAGAGGCTTGGTTTCACAATACAGAGAAACCTCGTGCAAACGAACGACATTCGGATGCTTTATCAGCTTCATTGTTGCTATTTCCCGCTTGATCTACAAAGCAAACACACACAAAAACATTTCCAACATCCAAGTACCCATGAAATGTACATAAAAACTTCGAAAAATCTAACCGTACCCCGTATCCGACTATCGAACCTACCCGAGTAACATGTTTTGAGGAAAGGACTTGAAAAAGAATAAAACAAACCTGTTCAGCCATTTTATGCTTGAGAACCTTTTCTTTATCAAGAATTTTAAGTGCCACTGGTTCACCAGTCTCAGAATTTCTTGCAAACTTCACCTTGGCAAAAAGTCCCCTCCCCAATGGTTCTTCCCACCTCATATTTACCCACACGACGCTTATTCTTAGTTCGATCCATGTTTCCTATGTAACTCTGAAGTTTCTTCTACCAAAATTTTCAGAACATTAAACCCCCAGAACAACATCTTTGTCAATTATTTAAACAATTAATATAGTCATGCTTAAGACAGTAAAACAACATCCCCTAAAGAACATTCTAATATCAGTGCAAGAAAAAAAAACTTGGAAAATGTTGGAAAAAAGAAAATTCCACTGAAATGCTATGAAACATCAAACCAAACGTAAAATGCAGAAACAGGGAAGAAAGGGTAAATTACAGCTAAATGAAACAGCTGAAATTATTACAAAACCACACACCTGCAATTTGCTAATAACCTGAGAAATGAGAAATATTTTCCCAGGAAAACAACTTTTTCCCAGGAAATTGAAATAAACAAATGAATTAATGCATATAATATTTCCCACCAGAACCCTTTCCTATTTGCTTAAACCCACAAGGATTTTTGGAGCTTGATTTGATTTTATAAGAGCTGAGCTGAGGCCAAAGGGGGTTGAGAGCCATCAACCAACAGTCAAAGTTTTGATCTTTATGCACGTAAAGGTACGAAATTTAAAGAAAAATCCACATATGCTATATATGTATAGCAAACTATAAAACTAAATAGTTATTAAAAATAGTTAAAAAGAATCTAATTGAAAGAATAAAATTATTTGGTTATTTTAATATTTTATATGAAAATTGGAATACCAATTTAATTATTAAATCTCATGATTTAAATAGTTTTTTTATTTATTCACAGAAATTGATCTAAATAATAAGTAGTTTGATTCTATTTACGCATTTTTCAAGCTCAAGACGTATATAGAAAATCTTTATTAAGAAACTCATCCATCAAAATTAAATATATGACACGATTATTCCAGATTAATCAAATTAAAACTCTAAAAACTAAAAAAAATTATGTACAAAAAATTGATAACTCTAATTTAAATATTTATATGCAGCAAGTTAATAGAAAACTGTTGTTCAAATTAATATATTTACGGGTAATTAAATTAATTATTCAATATTTATAAAATATTATTCAAAAAATTATAAAATATATTATGATATTCATGATTAAGTCCATTGTTGAAAGAGAAAACTGGAAAGCAAAGGGATATATTAACTTGAGAATATTGGATAATGGGGGAAAGTAAATATATGGAAAAATTGGCTTTTGAGTTGATTGAAGAGTCGAATAACAAATAATGAGTTATAATTATTGTCGAATACGATTTTTTTTTAATATTGTAGTATGATTATATAATAATATATAATTAAAAATATATCAACTCAAGTTGAGTCAAGATTTTTTATTTTAAATTATTTTGTCTTATCCTATTTTTTATCCCTAAACCCGTTCTACTTTAACATCTAAATTTTTCATCAAAATACTTAATCGAGTTGAGTTAAATCGATTTGAATGTAAATATATTTATCATCTCTATTGCAATTTAGGGGTGTACAAAACCAGGTTTGATTAACCATTAATATATTACTTCGGTTAACTGATAAATTTGTGTTATTAGATTCTTGACCCTAAATTGTAATCATTCAACCGGTTAATCGTTTATTCGGTTAACTAAAAAATTCGACGGTTCAATTCGGTTAGTGGGTTTTTTTAGTTTATTAAAAAATTAAAATTTTAGAAAAAAATATAAACTTTTAAAAAAGTGACAGTGATACATAATATTTGTATTTTTTTAATACTTACAAGTTAAATATTTAGATTTTATAAAATAAAATTATAATTTTATTTATAATGTTTTAAGTATTTTTATTTGAATAAATATTTTAAAAATCAAAAATAAGTTTTAGGTATCAATACTGTATCTTTGATTTTAATACTCTATGATTCATATCAATACGATTAAGCTAAATACTGAGACACTTTAAAATGTATTTTCTAATTTGTAAAAATATTAAAAATATTAAAAACAAAACTTTTAAAAATTAAAAAAAAACAAACAAACAAATAGAGACTAAATTACTTATTAAGACTCTTCTGTAAGCAAATTGAATTCATTGTTGAATTGCGCACGTCCTTTCCCCGCTCTTTTCTACATGAATATAAAATTGGTTTTAATACATCATTTCATATAAAAGTGTTTGGACTCGGAATCAAAATTCTTGCAAACAGACAAATGGATGTGATGTTCTTTGGTCATGGAACAAGAATAAAACTTTGGTAACCAAAACAAAACATATAAGCAAGGATCTAAAATGACCTAAGCAAAGCAAAGCATCAAACAGGGGACTCACAGGATCATATTCAGCAGATTTGCAGTCTCAACAAACCCGGTTGCTGACGGATTGAGAAAGGGACCTCAGCTGCGTGTTCCATTTATCGATAGCAGTGTACTTCTTCATGCCCTTAGACCTGACAGACAAAAGGAAATGTAAGTAAAAGTAGAATCAAGGTGATATGGGTGAAACTTGGACTCGAACTTGGTAGAGTAGGGAAGAATAAGTAGGCGGACCTGTTACCACGCTCAAAAAGCCGGTTCACTTGATCAATATGTCCATCGATACGATTATCCAAGATCAGGGAAACCAACAACTGCTCTACATCTTTTTCTGGAACATTGAGTTCCTGAATGTTGGAAGTTCATGCGGGATTTTAACCGATATATATTTTGGAAGGAAAAAAATATATATGGTGTTTATTATTATTATAAGAAGAAGAAGAACAGAGTTCGAGCACAAAACTGTCAAAACATAGCTGTAAAACCAACGAAAGAATAAAATGAAACACACAAAGTAACTGAATAGAAAGGAAAAAGGCCAGTATCTTTCACCTTGGATATGAAAGGAATCCGGATTCTTGTATATGGTTTTATAAGCTTAAGTAGCACCTGTGTTCTGACATTCTTCAAAAGATCTTCGATATAATTTCGGATGAATGGATCATCCATGATTGTCCTTCTGTTACTCTGTGAAAGTGAAATGATGATGATGATCCAAGCTTAACAAAGAGGAAAACAAACAGATGTAATCAGCAATATATATCGGAACATTTGAAAGCATTGCACAAACCTTAAGGATCTTTTCAAACTCTATTATCTCATTTCGTTGATAGGCTGCTATAAGGTTTGTCATCGCCAAAATCTCAGGGTCATTTTTGTACCTGCAGTATTGCAGTGAGGGAAGAGGGACTGACGCACAGAAAGAGAGAGGTGCTATATATAGAAGGTAACAATATTAATAGAACTTACGGCTTTGCCTCCTGACCATCGAAAGGATTAACTTCAGATTCCATCAGCATGTTAGCCAGAACAAGGTATCTGGAAGTGAAACCACAAGATGAAAAGATAAATTTGAAACTTTATCCATTGGTAAAAGACGGGCCAAAGAGGTATTAGTAGAAGACATACAAGGACTTATTGTATAAGATAATAATATATTTGAATTATAGCTCTTCCAGTTACAACTCTTGCCTTCTATTTTGCTCTCCAGTTCTTACCAAGTCTATCATTACTTTCTCTTTCTTTTTTGCTCTCCAAGATCTCACTGACTGGGATTTTGTTCATATCCGTCAATATTGACCAATCCTTACAATATTTCCTAAACCTTTTATGGACCTACTATGGTAATCACCAAGTCCTTATGCCATTATAAAACAACATTTTGCCTCAAGGTGATCCCCTCAAACATGTTAAGATCAATGTCGTCCATTTTATACAAATCTTATAGGTAATCACCCTAGTGTTGTAATAGAATTGAATAAGAAGGATGACAAAGAATTGCAGATGAATAGATCCAACTGTCATTGAATATTATCATACCAATGAAAGAGAAAAGGAGAAGTAGGCGTCAAACTGAAACTGTGAAACTACATAAAGAGTAAAGAAAGAAAATATAACCATACTTTAGGCATTGTATACGTCTCTGATTTCCTGCTTCATCATAGTTCTTGAAAGCTTCAAAGAAGTCCGTGGCTGCCTCAGCCCATTGACGCTCAGCCATATGCATCTTGCCACCACATTCACGAATTATTCCCATGATCCTTGGATGTGGTATTGCAGACTTAACAGCAAGTGCTTTCTGGTATAGTTGCTGCATTTAAACCAATATCTCAGATGCAGCTAAACCACCATAAAAGACAAGACCAAGACAAAGAACATATAACATTGTATAAAAAATATCAGAAAGAACCAATGATGGTATTTCAGCAATCATATAATATAAAATGAAGTTACAAATATCCATCAGGAAGAAAGGTATTGAACTCCACATGCAATAGAGGTGAAACAACAGTGAAGGTTTCTGGATTTCAGTACTAACTGAGAGAGCTTAATGCTAATGTGAACAATAGACCAGGATTCACATAAGTATATCAGACTACAACTCTACAAGTGAATATACTCTAGTGATTCTAAGTTTGAAAGTTGCTAGAATTCTAAAGATAGCAAAAGCAAGACACAGGTATAGACTTTAATGCCCAAGGTTCTACAGATTCCATATCTTAGTTTAACATTACTTCAGGCAAATTCCAAAGGAAACATACTTGATATTTGGCAAATAGCAAATTGGGTACATATTCTACTGTGTATATCACTTATATGGGAGATAAACGATGACAATAAAAAACAATATCAAATGCCTTTCAGTAGTAGACCTTTACAAGGGAAATATGAGTATGACTGCTTCTGTTCCAGTCCAAAACTGCCAAGCATCTAACTAAGAGATTATTTCCATTTGTAATTAACCATACCCCAAATGTGTAATAGAATCATAGAATCATCCCGTCTTCAACAATAAAAAGCTCTTTATCTTATCAGCTGGATTTAAGATGTTTGAATTGAAATTTTCACTTTCTTGGTAAATATAGAGGAAATCTAGAGGGGGAGACCTTAGACCACGATCCCTTAAAGAACGGTAACAACTTTTCGGCCAATCGTAGATTATTCAATAGACCTCTGTAAGTCTGTATACATCTCGTCTTAAAAAGGAAGTTGAACTACCTTGAGCTTTTTGTTGTTCTTTGTCTCGGTATACATTTGAATTTCAATAGCATATACTTCCAGAAGCTGACTTCCCTTCTTTTGATCATCTGTCCCGTCTTCCTTTTGACAGGATTTATGTAGTTCCTTCAAAATCTGATAGTGCAACAAATTCACTGACTATTTTCTAACATTCTGTATCCTGTATAAATGAAACTGAAATTTTAAGGCTAAAAAAGGATACCTTGTTCATTCGCCCATACTCACCCATATCGAACCAGATCTTGCAAAGCTTAAGATTTGTCTTAAACCAAAGTCTCTGAAAGACAGAGCAATATATCACATTGTCATGCAAATGCGGAAGTGTTCTTTGTATTGTACATTTGATAAATTCCTAACCTCATTCTTTGCCTCTTCAAGGGCCCTCAGAGTGGTTTGATAGAATTCCTGCAGGAGCCCAAAATTTTGACTAGCCGACCCAGAAACAAAATCCATAATATTATTTATACATTTCTCGCTGTAATTTCGTGTCACTGCTGATTTGATGTACGTTAGCATCTCCCGGTAAGCATCCATCATTTCTTTATACTTCCCTAACCGGTAATAGAGCTTTACAGTTTGCTTTAGAGCTTTGAATCCCCTGGAATAGAAAGTACAAGTACACTATTTACTATTGACCAATAAGGCTCAGACACAATACATGCGTTTTGGTGAATGAGATAATTGTTTTTAAGGATAAATAAAACAATTCCCCAAGACGTAGAGATTGCAAGAAGCCAAGTACTCTATTTACATAAAGGAACTAATGAACTATTCACTAGAATTAAAGATAGGAGCCCATCCATAAGAAGCAACAGACAACATATGTTCTAATAATGTGCCTATGACCTATCATGTGCTAAAACATAAAAACACTTGACACAAGAAAGCAAAAAATAAAACATTAGCTGGCAGAAACTATAAGGCTGGATTCTAACCATAATATACCAGTAGTAAAAGATCGAAATACTATTTCAGGATGACTCACCACTCAGCCTTCTCAGGTTCCATGCTAACCACTTCAGCAAAACCAGCAAGAGCTCCTGCAGGGTCTGTTTCCACCAAACCTGTTATGACAAAGAAAAGAAAAATATTAGTAACAAAACCGATAAGATAGTCAACCAACAATTAGGGTTTTTAAGCATTTATCAAGATAGAATTGAACCCTCGAGCTCACCTCCACTGCTTCTCTACGGTAAAGATGTTGATATTCAAGAACCAACTATCATATGATATATTAATTATATATTAACCAAGAGGACAATGTGAAAAACTGAAAATAAGGTTAATGGATAAACTCATAACGAGCCTAACAAGTTTAGATTATTATTCAACCACTACACAACAATTAAAACTAAATAGTTCCCAATTTGACAAGAATAAACCCTAACAACACTCCACAACCATACTGGAAAGGTGAACTCCAACTCTAATCTAAGGTAATGATCTGAAGCATATAAAAATGCAAAGAACTACAAATTATATATATATATATATATATGATATAGCTTAAACAAAGAATAATCCAAGCCACGTCAAAATTAAGATTAGAGAATAACATATAAAAAAAACCTTTGGAATTGTAATATTGATTCTCGATATCAACGTCTTGTTCCTCAGGCTCCTCGTCGGAATATTCAAATCCATAATCCTCCATATCCGCATCTGCCCAATTTCAAAAAGCGAATCGATTTTATCAAGCGCTAATAGCGAAAAGCAATATATAACTAGGTAAACAGTAGAGAAATTAGAATACAAGCATATCAGAGAGAAAAGAAGAGACCTGAAGCCATGATTAATGGATTAAAATACGGTTGGAAACTTTTGGGCACTGAGAGAAGCGAGGGTGAAGTGTCGATTTGCAGAAGTTGAAATAAGCTACAGAAATTGGCTTACTACGTGCGGCAAAGCCAAATATAAGAAATGGTTTCGGTTCGGATCTAGCGAGTTCGGGTCTAATATCAAAATTATCCGTCCAGAAGTATTTTTACATTTTTTCTATATATTTAGATGTAATTATATAATGCATCTCCATTTATAAATATTTTTCAATATCTTTAATTATATTAAATAAAAAAAGGATAACTACTATAAATATTTCTTTGTTTTTTTTTACCACCTTTATTTACAATAAAAACGAAGAAAAATATTTAAAAATAGTTCAAGTATGTAGTAGATTCGGGTTATCAATGCAATTAAATAACATTAAAAATAATTAACAAATTAGTTAAATATATATTTTTGATAAATAATTAAATATTATAAGTTAGCATTATTTAGTAAAATTCTAACTGAAAAATATTACTTTTAAGTTGAGGATAAAGATAAAAAGATGAAAATAAAAATATTTTATATAAATTTATTAAATATTTACAACATTTTTTTTAATTTAATAATATATGTGATAAGTCACATGGTCAATACTCCTCCCTCACAGGAGAATTTTTGCTCCTAATAAGTACATAGAATAGAACTAAAATTTAAGGTTTATAAATAAAACATAAATATTTAAAAAAAACAAATTCATAAATATATTATTTTAAAAAAATTAAATAGAAAAGAAAACTAAAAAAAATCCCTCCCCCCCCCCCATTTGATTTTGCCTGTAAGTACATACAAAAGTTAAGTGGACAATAAATTTAAAATCTTTTGTATGTCCATATAATTTTTATGCAATTTTATTCAATTAGTTTATAAAATAAGCTTTATTTGGTAGAAGTTTAAATGAAGAAAAGTAGTTAATATTATAAATAAATAAATAAATAATCCATTGATATGCAACCATATATTGGACCATAGTTGAAGCCTAACCTTAAACCAGTGACAAGCATAGTTGATAGTTGTTTGGTTTGAAATCCAGGTTCCTAAGCAGATATCTTATATGAAAAATGATGCAAGGAAACACTTTTTAAACATCAGGTTCCACAACAATGGCAGATTAATGACAGATAAAAATGTCAATAACAAAGACTATTATGGCTTCACCAACATTTTAATCAGCATCCATCTCTTCTAATGCATTCCTAGCAGCAGCCTTGGCTTCCTCCAAGAGATCGTCCGGAACCTGAAATTCCGAAAAGTACGAGTTCCGATTCAGATGGAAGTATTTCAAAGGATACAGACATAACTATCTACTTGAAACAAATAGCTATGGATCAGTAATGCCGCATTACCTAGAAACTAATGAACGATGGAATCTGGTATAGTCACTTCATGTTTGTGCATACAAGAAAATATAAACAGTAAGGAGGTAGAGCCGATTGAAATAGAACATGAGACAGATTTTTAATATGCGATGAAAACCCTCATATGCGGCTTTTACAAGTGATTCAATGGAAGGTTTCAGTGTCAAAACACAACGGAATATAAAATGGCTAAAAGCATAGGAAAGACCTTACTTTTGGCAATCTTGGTATTACGGTCTTGAAAAAGCAAAATGGCATAGTTTAATTTCATGAAACCATTATAGAGGAGAAGGCAAAGAACTTTGTTGTTGCTAGTTGAAATAAATGCTAAATTTTGAAGAATTACCTTTTGATGTTGTTGCTTAGACTCTTCGCAGACCCAACTCATCTCAAGTTCGAAGGCCTTATCCTTTGCTTCATCGTGTACCTTGTAGATGCTGCTTAAGAGGATAAATGGCATGGTTAAATCCGGAACTAGCATAAAAACATCCATTCATAGTGAAAAATGGGACAGAGTAAACCAAATATATATATATATATATATATATATATATATATATATGGACAAACAATTATAAAATTACGAACTTAGGTGCACACATTCCAAATAAGTAAAATAGAACAGAAAAAGGAAGAAATCACAGGCAACACTCACATTTTGGCTACTTCAATAACCCCTTCCCTGCATGTCATTTCGGAAAGATTCAACTTTTCGATTTCACTGTCAACATATTCCATTCAACCACAAACTAGTTAGTTATTTACAAGATGAATACAGAAAGAAAGAGGTAACCGAAGATTACAGAGGTTGAGTTCGTAAGAAAGGTTTTAACTTCATAATACATAGAAAAACATTCCGAGTAGATAGTTTCATGTTAAGACTAAGTTAACTTGATTTGGATGGCTCATAGGCAAATAACAAGTAGTGAAACAGTTCACAGAAGGATTTTAATTTTCAAATTTTATATTCAACTTGAAGATTTAAATTTCTATGACGCATCCATGCATAGGTAGGGGGAGAATCTTAATAATTCAAGAGAATGCCAGAAATAACCATTAGAAGGCTTTTCTCCTGGATAACTATTAAATGTTCACTGGTCGTGATTGCAAAACAAAATTCCAGAATACATATAATGCTGCAATCATTGATCCAATCAAACTATCTAGCATGATGAAATGATTTTATCGAACACAGCCTCAGAGTTCCACAAAATAGAAGAAATAGTTTTAGGACTTACGTTTTGGCAGCTTGTTTTCCCTTTCCGATTGCAGCACCGAAGTATCTCTACATCGATTATAACAAGTAACAACGCAAACAATAAAACATAAGTCATCAGCAAGCGAAAATATAAATAATACCAATGTATATCAACAAACAAAGGAAAAGTAACAAAGTGACGCTCTTAACCGAGAGAAATGAACTTACATAGGAGATGCCGGATGGTTCAACCACATATAATTGAGGACCATCTCTATCATAACCACCAAGAATTACCCCACAGCCAAAGGGCCTGAGCCACCAGTAAAGTGTGCATAAATGCACATAACTGGCGACACGTTCAGCGAGTTCTTTGACAGGAATGGGTTCGCCATACACACTTCACAATCACCAACAAATAAAACTTATAATTTGATGGTCATATAATAGCTATACGTAAAGCTTAGTATCAGCAACTGAAACTAAAAACAGAAGAAAAAAGTGAAAAGAAACCTTTGGTAATTAGTAGCTTCAGATTTAGCACGGGCCACAATTTGTCTACCATCAGCTGCCAATCCAGCTACTGCCTGAATTAGAGTATAGAATACCGGTGAAAGATAGAGTAAGAACTAAAACCCTAAAATGCTAGCTTTGAAAATGTGGGTAAATAGGAATAATGAATACCATGCCGGAATGCCGATGAACGGAGTGGATTCTCCGATTCGAACCAGGTAACATCATCTTCGATGCTATCAGCTTCTCAACACCCTAAAAATAACAATACCCATTTTAATTTACGCTCAGATATTAAGGGGAAAAGAAAAGGCCTTACCATGACGATCCCATCTTTGCATTTTATTCCGATCACAGTTCTGCAAGAAGACAATTTGTTTTTATAAACAAAACTATAATTTGATGCCGTAAAATTACATATAAAGGAGGAGGAGGGCGGACCCGCTGTTATCGACGGCCTTGGCGGCGTACTCGATCTGGAAAACACGTCCATCGGGGGAGAAAGTGGTGACAGAGAGATCGTAACCAGTTCCGATGCTGCTCATCTCGTTACTTCTCTGTTTTTCCCTACTTGTAACACTTCGATGCTGTGTTTGCTCTTCTTCTTCTTGGGACTTCAATTATACTGGTATTTTACTTGCTGGTCTTCTTTAGTTTTCGTTCTTCCCAAGACATTCATGCCGATGGACCTTCATGGGCCACTCAAGGCTTCGACTCCATTTTTATTGCTTCCCCTGTAAATAAGCCCAAATCCAATTTCTTTTCTTCCCTCATTACTTTAATCGGTTAGTTTTGGGAAATATCACAAACCATTTTTATTGACTTTACCCAAGTCACCATGGCAGACGACGATTTTCCCAAATTATAATTTTTTTTATAATTTTTAAAATATATCTCAATCCTCCCAATTTTTAAAAAATTATTTAGAATTGTATTATTAAAAAAAAAAAAACTTCAATTCCATGTATTATTCGTAAGTCAGACAAAGAGACATCATCGATAATAATTTTAAAATATTTTTTAATAAATATTATCGAATTTTTATTAAATCTATAAAAATCACCGTTATATTGTATTTAAAAAAATCTTACAAAACACAAAAATAATGAAAAAAAGAAGATTTCTATGGAGATATCAGATAAGCATACCAACAAAATTTAGAGGCTTCTTGAATCTCCGTGTCTCTGTGCAAACAAGACGCATAAAGAAAGAAGAAAAAAGAAGAAAAAGTTGTATGCGATTCAAATTGTCATGCAAAAAGTATCGCTACCCAGAACTAATTTCATCGGCAAACAAAACATCAAACAAGTGAAGATAAAACTTTTCAAGTGACCACCGACAAAAACATAAGTCAGAAATTGACGTCGATTGAATCTTTGTGTGAACAACAAACGATCGTTAAGGTATGCTGAAACATGCCACAAAGACA
This sequence comes from Abelmoschus esculentus, assembly GCA_035048815.1. Taxonomy (NCBI): domain Eukaryota; kingdom Viridiplantae; phylum Streptophyta; class Magnoliopsida; order Malvales; family Malvaceae; genus Abelmoschus; species Abelmoschus esculentus. The sequence continues at coordinate 1,875,532 of JAUCBN010000032.1, forward strand.
GATAATTTGAAACGTAAAACAAAATAAAATAAAAAAATACGTCATAAAGACAGAAGAAGAACGTGTCACAAGGACAGAAAAAACGTGTTATAAAAACAAAGATTTTTATTAAAATTAAAAACAAAAACAAAGAAAATAACAGATTCAGTGGTCGACAACCAATACTAAGATTAATTGTCAACCACCGATCAAAAGAATTGAATAAAATAAAAAACGGCTATAAAAAAAAAAAACCCGAAAAGCAGCTAGGGTTTCTCGGTGAAGAAAAATGCAGACAATTTAAAATATATTTTTAAAATTTTATGATAACTATAAATTTTATGTATTCATTATCAATAAGGATAGGTTCAAATGATAAATAACTTGATTTCGTTTAAAATTATCTCGAATTCAAAATACTAGGTATACAAAAATTCACGTATTAAAATTAAGTATACAACACAAATCAGTCTAAATTACTATAAACCGGAAAACAATAATAAAAAATGGTCATATTTTTTACTAAAAATAATTAAACAGAGTGAATAACAACATCAAAATCACGTTTCTACAGCTATGTACACTTTGACGCTGACACAGAGGAAAAAGTCAAGGATTACAGAGTTGGATATTCAACAGTCAGAGTTGCAGAGCAGAGGCCATAACCTTAAAAGTCAATATTCAAAAACCACTACAATTTTCCTCCATTTGTTGGGACTTCAAATCCCCATGAAACTCAGAATTCTATGAAGATAATGCCTACACGGTTCATTTTTTTTTTATTCAAACAAAGACGTATACAGTTCCATTTTCAATCCAGCCACCTTCCATTGACCAATTAAGCACCCATTTCTTCAAAATCCCCTTTGTTTTTTCATGTTTTTGGTTCTTTTTCTTAATTAAAAAAATGACCTTTTAATGGAATTGACTTTGGGTTGCTTTCATCTTCCCCGTCCCCTTAAAGGGGTTACCGTTTTCGTCAAGAATCCGTGTTCATCTTCTTCGTCTTCCCCCGCATATGTTTTGACCATTCCGGCTTTATTGTCTCGTGTTCTTCTGTGATGGGTATCTGCTGGCCTAAACCTGCAAAGTGTGCTCATGCTTCTTCTACTAATTTCCCAGGTCAGTCTAAATATAAGCTTTTCAAAATTAAGTTATATGTATGATCTTGATTCTGGGTTTGGGGTTTGAATTCTTCTAAAACAATGTTCCATGAGCATAGAGTTTCCATGGTTTCTCAATTGTTTCATTTTATCTTTCTCCATTGTTTCACCTTTGAATGGTTTCAAGCAATGTTCATTTTCCATGAAATGTTTGCATCATAGGCATGATTTGGGCACATATTTAGATAACATTCGTTCAAATATATGAAATACTATGAGAAATTGAATACATGTATGTGGGGACTGGGGGGTTATCAACTTATCAGCCCAGTGGCCAAATGAATTTGTGTTGTTTTGCTAACTCAGAATGCAAATAATATTAAAATTTTGTTGATTAAATTTATCTATTTTCAAGTTTCACTGTGGATTTGATATGGCTTTAGAGGTCAGTAAATTCTTAAATTCTTCTTTTTTGCTGTTTAAGGTAGTGCAAAGACTCATAGTAACACAAAGGAATCAACTTCTTCAACTCAGAAGTCTAAGGAAACTTCAAACAAGCCATTCTTAGCATCAAAACCACAAGCACCTGTTTCCTGCAATCTCACAGCTGATACATCTGTTTCCAGCAGTCTCAAGTCTTTCACTTTTAGTGATCTTAGAAATGCAACTAAAAACTTCCGGTCCGAAACACTTCTTGGGGAGGGAGGATTTGGATGTGTTTTCAAAGGTTGGATTGATGAGAACACATTTGCACCTACCAAGCCGGGAACGGGAATTGTTGTGGCTATAAAAAAACTCAAGGCAGAAAGTTTTCAGGGGCACAAGGAATGGCTTGTATGTAATCTCTTGTTTATTAGTTTCGATTTTCTTTTCTTTTTTCTCTCCTGATTTTGCAAGTTCATATTTCTGAATCTGATTCCATGCTGATCAACATTTGTAGACGGAAGTTATCTATTTGGGTCAGCTTCACCATGAAAATCTAGTGAAACTCATTGGCTACTGTGTGGAGTCTGATAATAGACTTTTGGTCTATGAGTTTATGCAAAAGGGAAGTTTGGAGAATCACTTATTTAAAAGTAAGTTTCTATCTTTATGCAGATAAATCATATACCATGTTTCGGTGGCTCGTCAAAGTGCGAGTTTCAACCATATTGTATGAATCTAGTACTCTCATATTGACAGAAAGTTATGCAGGGTAACTGGAGGTATCTGGTTTAGGTCTTAAGATGATGGAACTTCTCTTTATACCAGTCATTTTTAGTGTTCTGTTTTTCATTAGTGTGATCGATTAATCGATTTAGAATCCGAATATGTTACTCAGAAAGTGTCATGTAACACTAAAATGTCATTTTTCCTTCTTTCAGAAGGTGTTCAACCAATTTCTTGGGCTACACGGATGCATATTGCCAAGGGCGTTGCACAAGGATTGACCTTTTTACATAGTTTAAATGCTAATGTAATCTACCGTGATTTAAAGGCTTCCAACATTCTTCTTGATTCGGTAAGGCTGACAAATCAAAGGTTCTGATTTAGGATCAAGTTTCATAGCAGATGTGTTCCATGAACATTCCATTTGACAAAACGATTAATAGTGTTGCCATATAAACTTATATAGGATTACAATGCAAAGCTTTCGGATTTTGGGTTAGCAAGAGATGGTCCAACTGGTGATAACACACACGTTTCGACCAGAGTTGTTGGAACTCAAGGTTATGCAGCCCCGGAATACGTCGCTACAGGTTTGTTCATGCGGTATATTCAGAATTTTCTAGTTTTTCATGTATCTGAAGACCTTTAGATACTTATATCCCCATACCTGTGTCCAAATACGAGTTACACATAGAGGGATTATTTTGATATCTTGAAGATGAATAGTTTGGCTTTGCTCGTAGTAAATGAACCAAGGTTAAGCAACAAGGTTTCAAAACAAAACCTTGCAACTCTCAGTCCTGCTCAAATTTTGCATCATTCATGATCTCCTTTCATTCCTTAGGACCATTTGACAGATTCCGAAAAACATTTTCATATGCTCTCTGCTGTTTCCCTGTATTTGCCATGTGCCGGAGGCTTAGTTCTATTGAACACAATATGCCAGCAACCAGCCAACCACTTTGGTGCATTGTTAACTTCATTTCATACATTCAAGTAGAGATGTGAAATTGTGGGAGATGGGTTAGTATAGTTTAATGAAACGTCTCGGAAATTTCTCTGCTGATCTCTTCGAAGTTTCTATGCCTATGGCCTGTAGATTGTGATTCGCTAGCAGTTCATCCACTTACACCGAAGAAAAGGGACGGGTTAAGCGTATAAAGTTTGAGATGCAAGGCAACTTTGTTAGTGAAGGCAAACTAAGCTTGTAAACATAGTTTTCTCGGCAGACTTCTAGGTTCGATCATACTAACGAACTTGTATAAACCTTGAATGCAGGTCATTTGACCCCAAAGAGTGACGTTTACAGCTTCGGTGTTGTATTATTGGAACTGCTCTCAGGAAGGCGGGCGATGAACGACGAGAGAGTTGGATTTTCAGAAGAAACACTAGTGGAATGGGCAAAACCGTTCTTGATTGACAACAGGAAAGTACTACGGATAATGGACACAAGGTTGGGAGGGCAGTACTCAAAGAAAGGAGCGCAAGCTGCCGCCGCACTCGCATTGCAATGCTTGCATACGGATCCGAAGAACAGACCGTCCATGGCCGATATTCTAGCGTCGTTAGAACGTCTCCATGCACCAAAGCAAGCATCACCAAGGACGCCCCAGCATTTACAAGCAAAGCATGATCATGGGATTAAGCATGTGAATAGCCCTCACAAGGCAAGAATTTCAACTACAAATTCACTTTGAAAATAATATTCTTTTGTTCATGCAAATTCTGATCTGGTAAGCCGGAATTATCTGGAACCATCGGCCAAGGGCTAGTGTACAAGGAAACAACAAAATGGCAGACTATAATAGTGTATCAGAGTTTGAGTGTCATTAGCATGTGGAAATTAAGGCTAGTAATTTGGATGGTAGATATGGATTATATTTAAATTTGAATTTTAAAATTTTATCCACTCGTTTATGACGTTCTCTTTTGCAACAAGCCATGCATTTTAAGCTGGCGCCAGTTGAATTTGTTGTTTATTTAATGGGTTTGACTTGAGGTGTTCTCTTTAAAAACTTAGTTAATTAGTGTGACTCGCAATTAACGGGTTCTTTTAAGTAATAAACATGATTAAAAAGTTTTGAAGAAAATTCGCACTTTAAAAAGATTATGTTATAATTGAATAAACTGAAAATTTAATGATATTTAATATAGTTTAACCTTAAATTAAACACCATGTCTAAATCATTCATACCCATATGAAGGATATAAATCGTTTACCTCTAATTATGTTATTTTTGTTGTCTCATTTTAAAAAGTAGATTTAAAATTTATGGTTAATTAGGTTGAGAATTAAGAATAGGTTTAGAATTTATGATTAATTAGGTATAAATTATATATATAATTAAATTACAACATAATGAATATATAGAAGTATTCCGGTACAATTATCAAAAATTCATACCGCGCGCCCTTTATCAGTTTATGAGTCAACTTAACAACGTAGACAATTTTTGTTCATATATTAATATCTGTGCAAATATCTCAATGGTATGAGAACTTCGATACTCTCCCCGTAAGATGGGACTTCGCCGCAAACCTCCCCACCGAAGGCGTCGTGGGGTGGAGCACTAATTCCGAAGAAAGGGAAATGATAGCGGAAAGAACCGATGAGACCAACGGGGTTAAAGTCACAGTTGCAGGGCTGGTGGAGTTCAGTGTACAAGTTAGAACCATTGGGGAACATTAGAACAAGGTACACAATTACCGGTTGCCAGCTGATGATGCCTTTGCACATTTGGAGAAACAGTTCAAGTTCACCCAAGTTCGCCCTCTAGTGGAAGGAGTTCTGGGAAAGACTTATCGGCCGGACAACGTTAGCGCCGCGAAACGCAGAGTACCGGTGTCGATGCTGATGATAGGTGGTGAAGACAAATATGTAACGTCTTCGCTATAGTCGCCTCTCTTCAATGCTTGCAAGTTTAAAGGACAAGTCTAGTATTAACTAAATTGGACTCGAAAAACTTATAATCGATAGCTGTATTTGTACTTTGGGGTTTTTTATTTATTTTTTTAATTTTTTTCTTCTGAATTTTACCTACTGTTTCATTGTGTGTTTTTTTTAACGGAAAAATAAAGGGAAAAAAACCCGGAATAATTATGGCAGAGAAGTTAATGGTAGGAGTTGCATGATATCTTGTTTAGCAATCAAAGGATGAAACTGTCTGTTCCTCAATATTTGTTCAACAAAATCAATGATAGATTAATTTGAACTAATATCCGGAAAGACAAACTAAATATCTCTATTCAATAATAGGATGTTTATTGTTAACTAAAGTACTACAATAGTTGATATGTATTTTTGTTGAGAGACTCACCCATTAAAACTAGATGTATCACGTGGGTCGGTCTAAATTAGTTAAGGTTAGACTCTAAAAATTAAAAGAACAATTAAAAAAAAACAGGAAAAACCGTGCCCATTCGCCCTACTTACCCGATTGGAAACTTATTTCCCAAGTTATGCATTGCCAATCAAAAACCAGATCAATGATTTGGCCACACATCCACTCCAATCACTCCCCTGTTTTTCCTGTTTTTTCAAGCAATATAGTTGCCCCAACACTAAACAATTTCTGTCCAAATTTATAACAAGGATTAATTACATCAAACTCTTAGATTTAATATTATCGATCGTTACATTTTACGATATTCTGATTAAGTTTTCGTTATATCAGATTCATATTAATCATGTCTTTTAATTTATTTTCTTATTTGCGAAAATTTGAAAGATTTAACATAAAAGTACGTGTGTGTTTATCTAATTGATTTAAATATACTTCACATCATATCTGAATTGACATTTAAAGTTTAGATATCAATATTTAAGTCGAATATTTTAAAATTTGTAATTATGTTTTTTAACCAAACTAACATATTTTACCTAACTTGATCCTCTCATGTCCTTAATAACCCCCCCTTTCCAATTGAATCATCCAAAATATTTTGTTGTTGAAGGACCAATTCCAATACAATCCCAAAACCATCCACAATGAAGCAACAATATGTCTTCACCATTCTCTCATTTCTCATCCTCTTAGTCCTCCATTGTTCAACAACCTTAGCCCAAGGTCCAGCAGCAGCTCCCGCAGCTCCGGCAACACCGGTGGCGGCAGCTCCCGCGCCTTCTGGTCCAACAAACGTCACCAAGATCCTCGAAAAAGCTGGCCAATTCACCCTCTTCATGCGTCTTCTAAAAACCACACAGGTAGCCAACCAGCTGCTCGGTCAGCTCAATAACTCCAACAATGGGATGACCATATTTGCTCCAACGGACAATGCCTTCTCCGGACTTAAATCCGGCACGTTGAATTCTCTCTCCGACGAGCAAAAAGTCGAGCTGGTGCAGTTCCACATCATCCCAACGTACCTTACCTCGTCTCAGTTCCAAACCATTAGTAACCCTCTGAGAACCCAAGCCGGTGACAGCGGCGACGGGAAGTTCCCTCTCAATGTTACCACGTCGGGGAACTCGGTGAATATTACAAGTGGATTGACAAACACTAGTATTTCGGGCACTATTTACACCGATGGTCAGCTTGCCGTGTATCAAATCGATCAGGTACTTCAGCCTATGCAAATATTTGCTCCTAGGCCTCCAGCTCCGGCTCCGGCACCGGCGAAGGCTAAGAAGAAGAAGGCTTCCGTTGTTGCCGATAGCCCCGATGAAACCCCGTCTGATAATTCCAAAGCGGCCGCCGTGCAAAATGTTGTCTTGTTTGGTGTTGCTGCTGTAGTTTCAGCAATGTTTTTGTGACCATGAAAATGGAGAGAGTGATTCAATGGTGGTGATCAAGATGGTAAGTGTTCCTTTTTTTTTCCCAATAATTATCATTATGAAATTGAATTTTGATGTGTTTTTTATTTGTTTGTGTTGTTAATTTCAATTCAAATTTGTAAGATAATTTTTCTGGATTATTACATGTAATTGTGAATTTTGTGACACTTTAAAGAATTTTATTGTATTATTGTCGGAAAATAGAGTTAAAGAGTAAAGTTCAATAATGATTTACATAATTTATCCGATACGAAATTGCCGTAGGAAGTACACCTAAGCTTTCTGAAACTAAAATATAAAAACTTTATTGGTATACCAAGCAAAGACATGTATCATAGCAAGGCAATAGATCATGTTCCTGTTAAAGTAAAACATAAACGACACATATTGCAAGCTAAGTGGATATAAAGGCAAACCTTCAAGTAATGGAATCAGAGTAGCTGGTTGGAAGCCTCTGATCATGTCAATGTGCTGCAACAAAGAGAGATCTATCAAAAGCATTGCAAACTATTAAGATCGGAAAGGAAATAGGATACAAAAAGGAAGCTTACTTGTACAAATAGAGACCAATACCGAGAAGGATACATATCAAAACAATGTCGATGCAGAAATTTCGGCTCGATCTCACCTGAGAAAACAAGAATTTCTAATGTATCCGGGAAAGTCAGATGGGAGAAACTTGATCATTTGTATGAAATGAATTACCTGGTTAATGGTTTGCTTCAACCTGACGTTATTCTTTCGAAGATCGGATGTCGTCCAGCCGACCTGTAAAAACCACCACATTAACATTAGGTGATGCATTTTATGAATCCTCTGCATGATGTTTGATGAACTGATTCTGAGACCATACTAATTCTCACCTTTGTATCAATTTCATCCATCAGAGGAACTTGTCTGTCTAATTCCTGAAAATTGTCGAAAATACGAATAAATTGGTCTCTTGTTGCTCCTAAATATCATGACCAGACCACAAACTTCACACATATTGACAAACCTCATTCATGTCAAGAGCTATGTTTTTCAGTTTATCCAATCCTTCTGATATCACATCAAGTCCATCCTGCATACATGTTAATGTACAAGCAAAGATATCAGACCGATACTTTGGATTGCAGAGTGGATACTAAAGATGAAATAACATGAATCTAAGTATCTAACATGCCTGTTTCTTTTTTCCCATTTCGTACTCGTTTCTGAATTGGTCTGACTCGTTCGATTGTGAGTAAAAATCACTACTGAAACACTCCTCTGAAGGTCCGGTAATGGAAAATATTCTATGATCAATTTCAGAATGCATTTAAGGTAACTTGAGGAATAAGCATCACACTGAATTACCTGATGAGTCAAATTTGATGTTTTTGTTAGCTGATGAAGTTCCCAATCCACCGGTCTGGTGCACACCCGGTGTTGATCCATCCAGAATGGCTTTAATCCGTTCGGTGACCGCTAGTACCAGTTCGAAACAAGTTTCTTGCTCCTCTTTGGAAATTCCCTTGACCTGTAATTAGAAACCAATAGCATACTCAATAGGAATCCAACACAATTTTTGAACATAGGCAAATCCAATGCCTAAAATTTCTTTCACTAGTGATCACAGTCACAGCCTACTTCTTGCTTACTGATCTAGTGCTAGCTGAAAATTAAATAGGATTATACCTTCTTTTTAGCTCATTTTTGAAGCTTAGGGACTTCATCAATCGAGCCTTTGTGCAACGAACCTTGGCTTTCATTGACACCGCCGCTGCTATGTTCTTCTCCGTGTAAACCTTCTCAGCTTTCTGCATTTCATTCCAATAACAATGCTATTTCTTTAAAGCAAATCAATAAAACGAAGAGATTAGGAAAAAGGGAACGAACAGCAATAGCCGTATCAATGTCGTCCTCGATGGAAGTGTAGAGGCGAGCGAAGGCATCGTCGGTAGAGGCACTAGCTTCGCGTTGTCTCTCGGGATCGTACTTTTCGTATTTCTTTCAGATTTCGTCGACTCGGAAAAGGATATCAATCACCGTCATTTTTCAATGTCAATTTTTTGAAAGTACCAAAATAGAATAATGAAAGAGATGGGAGAAAATGAAGAAAATCTGGTTTCCTTTTTCCCGATTCAAGCTCCATGTTTTTTTGTTTGCACTGAACATAGTGTTTCTGATTTTGAAGTGGAAAATTAATGGTGGAGCGGATACATTGGTATGAGGACTGAAGACTGATACAACGGTCCAAACTCTACTGCTTTGGTTTAGTATCGGACGACAAGGCTTCAATTTCGCCGCCGTTCGCCGCCGGAGTTGGAGTTGATCAAATCAGACTTTCACTCTCGTTTTCAAAATGTTAACGTAAAAGTAAAAATTAAGTGTAACAATCGAGTCAGAATTAATAAAAATATAATAATTTTTAGATTTAAATCTTAATAGTATAAATAAAATAAATTAATTTAAAAATTTATCTCGTAATAAGCCTTTATAACATCTAACTCGAATAATTATTTAATAAATAAAATACGATAAAAATAATTATATTATTTGGACTACAACTTGGGCTTGCTTATAGTTTGCTATAAAATATGTTGGGCTTGGCCTTAGTATCCAATGCTTTTAGTGGAAATTTTAATTAATTCTAAAATATATACACAATATGAGTGTATTATATTACATTTTGCAAAATAATGAAATTATTTTATAAAAATTAAAGAGGGTGGTTTTGAGAAGTTAAATGAATAAGATTAGACAGTTAATTTTGAAAAATATGATAAGTAATTTTCATTAAATTTGAAAAAGGTTAGGGGTTGACATGGTAATTTATGTGTACTTTATGTTTATTTTTTAAAATTTTAAATATGTTATTTTTAATATTTTTATAAATATAAAATTATTTATTAATGTGATATATGATCTGATTTTTTTAAGTTTGGACCGTATATTCAATCCAGTTTTAAATTTTTTAAATCAGATATGAATTATAATATTTTAAATTCTAGTTTATTCGAAAATTCAAAAAATTTAAACTCTTATGAATATTATTTTTTATTTTTAACATTTTGATACTTGTTATATCCAAAAATTAAAAAAATAAAATTTTATAGATATAAATCTTGTTATATTTAGTGATTTATTGTTTATTATATTTAAAATTTCAAAATTTTCATAACTATGATCTTCAAATTCGAGAAAATAATTAAATTAAAATATATTTTTAACTAATCAAATATTTAAATATCTTATCTGATTATCCAATATCCAAATGTTAGAATATCTAAAATTTTTAGATCAAATACAAATCATAATGTCATCGATCTAAAAAAATAAATATCTAAAAAAAAAGATCGAATCTAATCCGATATCCAATAATAAACACTCTTATCACAAATAACGTGATGAGTCAAGTTCATATAATATTTTCTTGTTTGCATGGGTTGTGTATCCAAGTTTTTCTCTTTAAATAATGACATCTATTTTATCCAAAAATGGAAAATAAAACCGAACCCAACACTCAGAAACAAGAGCTAAACACAGCAGTTATGAATGAATCAAACTGGTCGGATGAATCCACCACTGTTTTCTTGCATAAGGACATCAACATGTTACGTTGGCACGAACCAGCCAGCCACCCACCCGACTGCACCGTAAATTCAAAGCCATTGCAAGTCCCTGAACCATCGCATTCCGAAGCTTTGTCCCCATGCGTAGGTTGCCACTCTTCCATGAGGAAGGTGTTGGGTGTGATAAAGATTTAACCTTGGATGAAACATCAAATCTTGCCTTGTTTAACTGTAAACATGCAAGGGACAGAGGTAAGAGATGGGGACCTGACACGACACAGGGACAAAGTAGTAGTGGCGCTGGCACAGTTGGAGATAATGTGCCCTACGGTCTCATTGAGTTGGGTAGTGTACTAACAGGTGGGGAAAAATATTTACATGTATTAAGATGACATGTCACGATCCATATATGTTTTCATTTGTGTTTTCATTTTAAATTAGAGGGACTAAAGTTTATATTTAGGGTTTAGGGCTTGATGTTAGTTGTTGTGGTTAGGGTCTAAGGAATTAAGGGTAAGTGTATTTTTTAGGGTTTAAGATATAGAAAATAAATGTTAGGGTTTGAAATTTAATTTTTTAAAAATTTTAACGGGAGACAAGGAGATAAAAGATTTCTTCTCCTAGTGTTAAGTGTAGTAATTAATGTTGTATAAACGGACATATGATTTTATGTTAAGGGGTAAATTTTTATATTTAATGAAATTATACGAGAATTTAAAAAATTTGGAAATTACGAGATTAGGTCATCGATATAAAATACAATAAAAACTATTAAAATATATAAAAATTTAAATCTTTATGAGATATGATTATTTTTCGATTCATCTCTGATTATACTCATAGATATATAATTAGAATAAGAGGTGGTTGGCAAATATTTTTCTTATATTAATCCATTTTCACAGGTTATTATTTTATACACAACTATAAAAAATTATATTAGATTCTTTTAAATTATAAATCGTATTCTTCAAACCTTAAAACTTATCTAAATTGTACATTCAAATCCTTAAACGCCTGACCCTAAAAATTAATTAAATTCTTAAATTCTAAAATAAATAATTACATAATATATCCTCAAACTATAATATTTATCTTAAATTAATCCTCAAACTTTTCAACATTCCAATTATATCCTGAAACTATGATTCTCATTTTAAATTAATTCTAATCTTTTTTATCATTTCAATTTCATCCTCAAACTATAACTCCTATTAATTTAATCACTAAACTTTTTAACATTATAACTTTATCACCAAATTATTAATATACGTTACTCAAATATAATATTAATAAAATTATTATAAAAATCATTAACCGCAATGCAAACATTAATGTATAATATCTAATAATAGGATATGATATAAATAATAATTTAAAAGAAATTAAAAATTTTAAAAATTTAAAAACCGATTTAAAATAATGATTATAGTTTAAATAACTTTTTTAAAATAAATAACCATATAAAATAAATTAAAATTTACATGACATATATAAAATATTTTTTATACAAAAAAAAACTATTAAAATATTGATATTATTTCATTTTCTCTTTGAATGTATAGGCAATGGTAGGTATGTATACGACATTGACAACACTGGTGAGACCAGTACGTGTCGACACCGCGTGCGACAAAACACCTGTTCGGGAAGGAGGAAGAAGACCCACCGCCATGCACACAAATTGGACAACACGTCGGCCCGTTTGGCCAAAACTGGTTGAAAACGTCAAAAAATTTCGGACACAGCTTTTACACTTGGGAAACATACGTACCCACACTTTGGCCCAATCATAACAAATTACAAATATGGAAAATATATATATAACTTTAAAATAGGTAATTATTTTATACATTGATATTATTAATTTTAAAGTTTAAAATTTAGAGTTTAGAATTTAAACGTAAATTTTTAATTATATTATTTTAAAATTTTATATTTAGGATTTATAATTTTGGGGGGCAAAAACTACTACTTTTACCTAGAGAAGAAGGGAGTGATCCGAGTGGAAAGAGTGTTCCTGTTGGGTTTTGAATCCGAAACTTCAGAGAAAGAGATAAGAGCAGACGAGTAGACAAGATCAACCAACTATCATAATATCTAAACCTCCTCAACCCTACCTTATGCCAACATTTGTATGACGGTCCATCCGTTTAGATTTTTATAAACTTAAAATATTATACATTAATCATAATTCTTTTAAAATCAAATCAAATTAATTTTATATTAAGCTGATGAATATGCGAACATATCTTTAGTTGTGTAGGTGATTGAGGGAGCAAAAGCATAAATACAACATAAAATGTGAAGAAGAAATGTGTGTTACCTTGCAAATGTTGGGTGGCTATTCAGTCTCCAACACAACTTTGAATTGCCGGTGGCCTTCCAACAAACATAAACCGAATATACCAACAATTACAATACACTTGAATTATTTTAAAAAATAGTTAATATAATATTAAAATTCCGTTTATCGATCAAATTAAATATACGATACAAATTAATACGTATTAGCCTAAAAAAAATCTTAAAATCGATAACTAAGAAAATTTTACTTGTATGAAATACGAGTTCATAAGTTTTATAATTTAAAATAATATAATCAAATTGATTTAATTGGTCAATTAACTGATTTATATATTATAAATATATTTAACATATTTACAAATAATAATACAACCCATGACCAATTGAGAAGACCATTATAATTCATAACCAAAGTTAAACCGGCTGAACTAGAAAAAAAAAATCGTTAGTCAAATTGAGTTAACCAAATGAACCGATTAAATCGATTAAAACTGACTTATTAAAATCCAACAGCAATTAGCAACCAAACAACATATAAAGCCTAACCTAACAAAACCTATGATTAGTACTAATCCTAGGAATCTCTAACATAGAGGCTAAGCCCAAGGGATTTAGTAATAACCCAAAATTCTTCGTTCTTATTTTAAGATTAATAACCCAAACTTTTTTTAATAGTACGAGTGATTATAAAATAATATATTTATATTTTTTAAATTTTTAATAAGACGTATATTTTACGGATAACACTGTTTAAATTTATTCATTTATTTTATTTTTATTTTAATTAAATTTGAAATTTTAACTGAAACTTAAATTAACTTAAACCAAATAAATTTAAATTATTTTATTTATAAAATATATATTTTATCAAATTATTTTGGTAACTATTAAAAAATTAAATAAAAAAAACATTTCACAAATTATTTGGGCTTATATTACACAATAATAACTAGCCTAAATACAAATATAATATTTAAAATACAAATAGGGCCCATCTTTGATCAGAAAATGAACAGAGGAAGTGTGAAGTCTTGTCTCCATAAATTGCACTACTACATTTTTGGTGTAATTACGCTTCTAGTACTTATAATCTATTGAAATTCTAGATCCCATCATCTAGTTGTACATTATCATTTCAAATAGAATTTACTGATAATCGATTAAAAAATAATATTTTAATTTTTAATCTCATTTATAATTGTTTAGTATTTTTAGATTAATATAAAATTCTTTAATATTTATATAATATAATGAATGAAGTAACTGTTTTGTAAGGTTAAATATTATCCATAGAAAAGTGAAGTACGTGTCACCTTTATGTCCATAGAGATGTTAGCTTTGTGAAAAGTACCAAATGCTCCAATTTGCAGTTGCAGGTTTGTAGTTATGGGATACCCTTTGTTTTTTGTACCCTTAACTTGGACCCACTTTTTTCACTTAGACCCTAATTTATTGTATTTGTTACAATTTGGTTCCAATCCAACATATACATCCCCTTTTTCACACATTTAGGGTCTTATTCATCCATTTTGTTAACTCAAAGCACAAACTTTTTGCACATGACATTTATTTCGAATGAATGTGTGATGGAGTCTAATCAAGTTAAAATCGAAGTACATTGTAAGAAGTTTGGGTTTGGACTTATTTAATAAATCGTTCATTTGTGATATAAATTCAATGTATTTATGTTTTAAATAACAGGATGGATCGAGAAATATTAGAGACGCAGTTATAACCCTAAACATGAACAAAAATACATACGCAATGGGAGGTGCTCCGACCCCTGGCCTCACTTTTAAAAAATTATATTTTTCCTAACTTCAAACTCGAACTCCATCTTTACCCTAGAAAGTTTAAATATATTTCTCCTAACTTCAAACTCGAACTTCATCTTTACCCTAGAAAGTTTAAATATATTTCTCCTAACTTCAAACTCGAACTCCATCTCTACCCTAGAAAGTTTAAATTTTATAATTTATACTCACATTAAAATTTAGAGATTTTTATAACTTGTATTCGCCTTATTAAATTATTCTGGATCCGTCACCGTTTAACGACGTACTTATTTGGAGTATTGTGATTAAAATTTAACTTATATGTCATCAAGAACGTGAGGCAAAAGAATCGTGTCTGGGAATGAGAAGTCATTGTAAGGAACCAACCACACACCATGCCTTGGTTACCGAGACTGAAATCGACAGATGGTAAAGGGTACGATGAATCCGGGCGTTTTCAAAACAGCAACCAAACAGGCCAAGAGATATATTCAGACAAGTTTACTTTATTTTGCACTTCATGGTATCAGTCTGGTGGTGTTTTGTTTATTTATTATAATTTCATAAATAAATTTAAAAAGAGAGATTGCTAGTATTTTCTATGTTAAAAGCAAAAAGATGTTCTGTCCTGTGTTGTATTTGTCTAGCATTGGTTACTCGGTTGAATCAAACACAAAGGTTACCGGCATGACTCTCGAGGGACCTGCTTTTTGACAGTTTGTTTAGTTATTTTCACTTATGTCCATTGCATGTATTTTTAGGTTTAATTATGGTTTTAGTCTCTTTATTTGAAATTAGAGACTTATTGAATGTGGGGTTTAGATTTGTATTCGAAATATCATTTGTCAGATAGTCGATTATGGGTTTTTTAACAAGTCTAATAAGGGTGTAAATCGTCTACCTCTTTTTTATACTTTCATTCGTGCCTCCGCTTTAAATTAGAGAGTTTAAGGTGTAGGATTTAGGGGTTGTTGTTAGGGTTTAGGGAATTAGATATAAGGTGTAATTTTTAGAGTGTAGGTTTAGGGAATTAGGTATAGGGTGTAACTTTTAGTGTGTAGGGCTTAGGGAATTAGGGGTATGATATATTTTTTAGGGTGTAGAGTTTAGGATTTAGAATATAGAAAATAAGGGCTAAGGTTAAAAATTTAATTTTTTAGAAATTTTTAACGTGAGGCATGATAGAGAGGCAGAAGATTTTTATCCGTCTAATAGTATTGACTATTGAGAGGAGAAAGATTCGGATGGGGTAGGAACGATTTTCTATTTTTCACATTGTTTTTAATACTTACGATTACGGTTTTAAAAAATCTTCATTAAATATTTTGGGGATTTTTTTGTCCACGTATCTTCCCACGCTGATTCTAGTGATTTTCGAGCAATCTCTATCCTCATAAATTAAACAAAATTATTATTTTACTGATCAAAATAAATAACAAATTTAATCTAAAATATAAAGTTAGAATATTTCAATAGAAAACAGTTACAAGATGATGAAGATTAAAAAAGGGTGTTATGTTGTGAAAGATTTAGAAAATAATTTTAATTTATATCTAAAAATTAAGATAAAATATATTGATAAACTTGATTGTGGCTTAAACTTCTAATAATATCATAAAAGTATAAGGATTAAATAATGTTAACTAAAATAGACAATCAAATTTCAACTCCCAACATAGTATAAGGACTAACATCATAATTAAACACATTTTCTAAGTATTACCTATTTAAAAAAAAGTGTTTAATTTTTGTGTAGTAACAAACTACTCCCAAAGTGCCTTTAATAAAGTTGCTGGAGCCTGGAGGAGTTATCCCTTTCATCTGTTTCAGCTTAGAAATGTTTGTGTGATATGACATCTCAATCTCTAAGCCATACCCCCTTTCTCCTGTATCAATCAATAAATAAATAAATAAAGCCTTCACATGCACATTATCACGGACCGTGAGTCGTGACTACGCGAGATCGAGCGGGATGTTTTTTGGTTGTGCTTAAAGTTTGAGAGCGGGATAACATTAAGAGTGTAGTACGTGCCGAACAATCGTCCCATCTGGGATGGTCGCGCTGGTCGTGCACCACACTGGTCGAGAGTTGTCCCCGCTTCCCTGATGAGCTCATGGGAGGGCGAAACCAGTAAGAATCGGAGATCGTTAAAGCTGATCCTCAGACATAAGAGAATCCTGAGGTACCGTACGAGTAAAGGTTTCTGCGCGAAAATTTTGGTCCCGTGACAACATGCACTAACCCACGTGCTATTCAGGGACGTGGAACCACATTCCTTACTCTTCCCTGTTTTTAACAATAAATAAATAAAATTATTAATTGTAAACAGTTAGAAAATGACTTCAATTAGTACATTAATCGCATTTTTAATATATTTTAATAGTGTTTTAAAATGAAATAAAATTATATTTTAACTTATAAATTCATCATTTTTTTATATTTCGAATTTTTTGATTTCTATCGTTAGGATCATAAATTCACTAATAAATAGAAATTAAGGTTAAAACTTTAAAGGTAGGCATAGGTGAACCCAGCTGATTTATGTATTCAACTAGTTTAATTAATACTTCATTTACGAGATTATTTAAAGTTTATAAAGTATGATGTAAAATGAATAAAAACAAATAATCAGTTTAATTATCAAATTTAGATATTAGTATATCTCTAAAATTTTAAGAATTGGTCTCGTTACTGATGAAAATCGGTTTTAATATCGGATATCCGATCAACTTATTTATTTTTTAAAAAATTTAAATAATTGGAGATTTTTTCAATCCTCAATAATGATATTAAATAATAAAATTAGAATATTATAGGCTTGAAAGTTAAATTTTTATAACTAATCATAATATTCAATTATTTATACATAAAGAAAAAGTGTGATAAGAAAAATAAATAAATAAATAATATTAAATATTTGGTATTGGTCCCGATCCTATTGGGTACCCATCGAGTACCGAGCCTAAAAAATCAAGATTCAGTCCCGATTATAACCAAGACCTAAATTTTGAATCCAATCTCGGTCCCACCAAAACCAATACCAAATTAAAATTTATCGGGTCTTACCGGGTTTGGGACCGGGTTATCGGGTTTTTTCCCACCCCTAATAAATATAAGTGAAGCTTCACCTTAAAAAAATATGACATAAAAAAAATAATGATATAAATGATTTTTAGTGATTAATCTCATAGATTACGTGGTGAGACTTACCCATAATATAATTTATCTCACACTAACCCCTTATTGACCATTCAATAAATTTTTAAACACATATTTCAGTTAAAAACTACCCCAAATATTTATTAAAGATATAAAATTTAAATATTTATTTTATAATTAAACTTAATATTTTTAAAATTTAATGATTTAATCTCTTAATATTCGACCACGACTTCGATTCTACAATAAAAAAATACTTTTCATCTTCAATCCTGATCACAAATAAAGTCTTTTTCAATAATAATTCTCCAACATTTTGTTTGATCGTTAAATCTGCATAATCAGATTCTTAATTTCCTTATCTTGTATTTTAAAAATGTAATATATTATTCGAAGGTTCTATATTTTTCAGATTAAATAGTAATACGTAATTATAATAAAAAATAATTATATATTTTTTATTTATGAAAAATATAATATACTGTTCCATGCACACGTGTTCCAATAGATTTGTTGCTTTCAGAAATTGGACCATATCAGTACCCTTCATTGACTATTAACTTGGTACAATTAATCTTAGACACGAAAACTTGACCATCACAGGTTCAAATAGTTCTTGTAGCATATGATTATAATATTTTTAAAATATTTTAATTAATTAAATTTTCTAATATATAAACAATGAATATTATTGGATAATTTCCCCTTAAATTCAATACCTTAATAAATTAAATATTATATATGAATATATGATCATTGAAAATAATATATATAGTAATATTTTTAATATTTATTTTATGATTTATATTTAATTTTAATTTTTTCTATCAATATATAATACACAATTTTTTAGTATTTTAGCATATATGATCGAGGTAGAATTAAAAGACTCGATTAAAATTTAAAAATTAATAATTTTTAAATATATAAATTATTTAAAATTTTATAAAGTTAAATATATAAAATGTTAAGTTAAATCAAGACAATAATATCACATCAAGTGGAATAAAAAAGTATTATTTTTAAATTAAATTTAATACATCGGCAATGATGATAATATATAATCAAAATTAAACTATTTTCCACCGACAGTTATAATTAATTTGCTTAATATAATTTAATTGAATATTCTCGTATAATTGTACTTTATATTATAATTTATTTTATTATAAATAATAATTATGAATTGTAATATAAACGATGGAAAATACAAAAACATGCAAAGAAATGGGAAAGGAACGTCTTCAAAATCTGTTTTTATTTAAAAATTTTAAAAAATAAAAGAAAATGATGAGAGAGAGAGAGACTGATTAGACTAGAGATGATAAAAGAGTGCTCTCTGCGACTGCCTTTCTGACTCACTGAGTTTTCCTTTGTCGCCCCAATAAAGCTAGCATATCATGAGGTTAAAAAATCCGAGTTAACTCACCAACTAATTTCCCTTTGTAAAACAAGTTTGACTCATAATTCAATCCTCACTTTTTTTTATCATGTTGCCCAAGTTTTTTATCTCTAAAATATTATCATTAAAATTTGAGTTATTAAGGAAAATAAGTTGGTGTATGTCATTAGAACTAAAAAATTATATTATGGGCTCTTATTTTAATTAACAAAAAATATATATTTTATTATTTTTTTCATATTATCAATTCACTTAAATGATAACTTTTGAAAATTTTACTTTTAAATTTAATATACAATAATTATAAGTAAAGATGTACGTAATAAAAATGACATGAAATAAATTAAAGATTAATTTTTAAAATCCATATCAAAATTGATCATCGTGTATTTTAAATAAAGTTAAACAGAATCTAACGATGTGTAGATTATATTTTAATTATTTATGGACTTTACGAAGAATTTTTAAATTTACTCTAATCAACCATATATAGGTTATGTGATATTAGATTTTTGTTGAAAAATAAGTAAATTACCCTTATAATCTGTCATGTTTTCAATCTGTTTTTCGACCGTTAGGGGTTTTGTTTATTTACCCGTTATGTTTAATTTCCTGTTTAATCAGTTTAATGATACGGGGCGTTTTGGGTGAGTGTCTTGAACACCAAAACGTGGTCGTTTGAATAAACCTAGGTTAAAAAGACTTGTAAGAAAACTTTGGCGGCGGAGAATTTTGTGAATGAAAATCTGAGCTTCTTCCCTTTCTTCTTCATTTCTCCCCCATTTTCTTTAATCTGCTTCTCATCTTATTTCTGTAGTTTCGGTTGATTACAAGGGTATCAAAGCCACGCTGATCCTCAAAGCATGGTCGAAACTAGAAGTCAGGCATTGTCAGCAGCTGGAAATCAACCACCAGTAGCCACCATGCCACCGTCAGAGACAAATCCAGTACCAGAATGGAGAATGGAGACCAATCGACTTCAATCTGAGATCTCTAGGCTGGAAGCATCACTGGATAATCGTTTTCAAGGGATGATGACCAATCTTCACCGCCTTTTGGAGATTAGTTTGGGAAAAAAGATTGCTATGGAGGAGAGCCCCGATCTGCAACCTGGGATTTTGGGCACGGGTCCACAAACACAAGCAACAAGCAGTCAAGCAACGGGTGATTCCCAAAATGTAAGGCCCAGAGACACTGGGGTGGTTCTGGAACAGGAGGTGGTCGAGGTACGACCGGAGGTCACGGGCCAACAGATGAACTTCGCGTATAAGCTTCTTTGCCCCAAGTTTGATGGCCAGGATTTCAGAGGATGAGTTTCGAAGCTAGAGCAGTATTTTGAAGCGGAGAGAGTTCCAGATGCAGCTAGAATTCGTGTGATAATGTTTCACCTAGAAGGAAAGGCTCTGGAATGGCATCAATTTTTGAGCAACTCCCATGGTGATTTGAACAGAGTTTGCTGGAAGGAGTACTTGGGATGGATGAAGGAGAGGTTTGCACATGGAGGTATCGATGACCCTTTTGCAGAACTACTGGAATTGAAGCAAGTGGACACGGTGGAACAATACTATGAGGATTTCATACATCTGGTAAACCAGGTCAGACTTCCAGATGATTATGTTTTAAGTATGTTCAAAAACCACTTGAGAATTGAAGTTAGTCAAATAGTTAAGTTAATGCAACCTAGAAGTTTAATTGATGCTTTTAGAATAGCAAGGCATGTGGAATCAATGTACTTCCCTATTCAAAAGAAAACAGTAACAGGATGGCAGGGGAGGCATCCTGGAGCTAATCTGACATTGACAGTTCCACCAAGGAGTTCTGTTAGCTCTTTCAATGGGGGAGGAGGGAGTGCTACTGGAGGAAATGCCAACAATATTTCGAGAAACCCATCTCCTAAATTGTTGAGTCCCACTTCCTCCAAAACTGTGGGAAATTCTAGAGCTCAAGGACCTGGAAAATCCTTATCTACTGCTGAGATTGAGGAGCGTAGGAGAAAAGGATTATGCTACTGATGTGCAGCTAAGTACACACCAGGGCACAAATGTGCCAGGTCACAGGTTTTCCAAATTGTTGTGGAAGGTGTTGAAGATGAAAATGAGGCTGAGGTATTTCTGGATTGTGAAGAAACTAATGAAGTTGGCAAAGAACCTGTTTTATCCCTGCAAGCAATGTGGGGGGCTTCTACATTGAAGACTATGAAGATCCAAGTGTTGATTCAGGCAGATTCTTGCATGACACTATTAGATACAGGAAGTACATATAACTTCCTAAACCTCTCAGTGGTGAAGAAGCTAAATTTACCCCTGTGCAAGCACAAAACCCTCAGGGTTACTGTGGCTGATGGGAACTGGATGACCACACTAGGAGAATGTAAAGGAGTAGAATGGAACTGCCAAGAAACCCCTTTTGTCTCAAATTTCTTGGTGTTGCCCTTGAAGAACTATGATGCTGTGTTGGGGGTGCAGTGGCTGAGCTAATTGGGAGAAATTAAATGGGACTTTGGTCAAATGACAATTGATTTCTAGTGGGAAGGAAGGGAGGTTAAGCTGTATGGGTGCAAGGAGAAACCAGGACAGTATGTTACCTCCAAGGCTTGTGAAAAACTGTTAAGAGGAACTCATAATCCTTTTACAACAGTAATGTGCCTACTGAATGCTGAACTTGGTGTGGGAAGTGAGGAAAAGGAAAATAGCCGAGAGATGCAAAGATTATTGCTGAAGTATGGAGGGGTCTTTGAGGAGCCAAAAGGACTGCCTCCTATCAGAGAGATCTCATAATATTGAGTTGAAGGATGAGCAGGCAGTGGTGAAGATTAAACCTTATAGGCATCCTATAAGCCAAAAGGATGAAATTGAGAGATTAATCAGAGAGATGTTGAATTCTGGAGTGATAAGGAATAGTAGCAGTGCTTTTGCCTCACCCATAGTGATGGTCAAAAAGAAGGATGGAGCATAGAGGATATGTGTCGATTATAGGAAGTTGAACCAATTGACTATCAAAGACAGTTTCCCTATGCCAATAATAGAGGAGCTGATTGATGAATTGGGAGAAGCAGTTTGGTTTTCAAAATTGGACTTAAGGTCGGGTTATCACCAAATTCGAATAAAAGAGGGAGATATCCATAAAACGATATTTAGGACTCATGAGGGGCACTATGAGTTCCTAGTAATGCCATTTGGGCTTACTAATGCCCCAGCAACTTTCCAAAGCTTGATGAATCATGTTTTTAAAGCTCAGCTTAGAAAGTTTGTCTTAGTCTTCTTTGATGACATCTTGGTATATTCCAAGGATTGGGATGAACATTTGAAGCATTTAGAGGTGGTTTTAACTCTCTTGCAGCAGCATCAACTATTTGCCAAAAAATCTAAGTGTCAATTTGGAACTAAGAAGATTGACTATTTGGGATATGTGATTTCAGAAGGGGTAGTAAGCATGGATGAATCTAAAGTTTTGTGCATCAAGGAATGGCCAATTCCATAATCTGTCAAGGAGCTGAGAGGATTTTTAGGCCTCTCAGGGTATTATAGAAGGTTTGTAAAGGGCTATGAAACCATTGCCAAGCCTTTAACCAACCTATTGAAGAAAGGAGCATGGGAATGGAATGTAGAAGCTGAATTGGCTTTTCAAAGATTGAAGGAAGCTATGACTACAGCACCAGTGCTGTCATTGCCTAATTTTGAGAAGCAATTTATCATAGAGACTGATGCCTCTGAAATGGGGGTAGGAGCAGTGTTAATACAAGACAAAAACCCTTTGGCGTTCTTCAGCAGAGCATTGGGAGCTAGGCATAGAGGTCTCTCGGTGTACGAAAAGGAGATGCTGGCTGCTCTTATGGCGGTTAAAAAATGGTCCAACTATCTTATAGGTAGACATTTTATTATTAAAACCGACCATCAGAGTTTAAAATTCCTAGCTGAAAACCAAGCTGTGACTCTTTTCCAACAAAGGTGGGTAGTTAAAATGATGGGATTGGACTATAAAATCCAATATAGAAAGGGAAAGAACAACATAGTTGCTGATGTGTTATCTATGAGGCCTGTTGAAGGAAGTTTATGCCACATTGGAGTGAGTAATATTTTAACTGAGTTGATGCAGAAGGTGATTGATTCTTGGGGAGCTGATGAAAGGGTTAAAAAAATAATCAAGAACAAAGAAAAGGACCCTGCAAAGCATTCAAAATACCAGTGGGATGGAAGAGTTTTGAGGAGGAAAAACAAACTGGTAGTTGGGGATGATGCTAACTTAAGGAATGAATTGATTAAATTTTTCCACAGTGGTGCCACTGGGGGTCATTCTGGAGTGCAGGCCATAATTCATAGACTTACTTCAATGTTCTATTGGAAGAGACTCAGAAGAGAGGTGAAGCAGGAAGTTAGGGAGTGTTTTATCTGCCAGAAAAATAAAGGGGATTTACAGCACCCACGAGGACTATTGCAACCATTGCCAGTACCCCCTTCTGTTTGGCACTCGATAAGTCTCGATTTCATCGAGGGCTTACCTTTATCGAAGAAGAAAGATTGTATCCTTGTAGTTGTGGATCGATTGTCAAAATACAACCACTTTATTGCATTATCACACCTTTACTGCCAAAGATGTGGCTCAAGTCTTCCTTGAAAATATTTTCAAATTACATGGTTTGCCCGAGAACATAGTGTGTGATAGGGATAAAATTTTCATGAGTATATTTTGGAGGGAGCTACTAGGCAAGTTGGGAGTAACTATTCATGCTTCTACTGCCTATCACCCTGAAACGGATGGGCAAACTGAAAGAGTCAATCAATGCTTGGAAACTTATTTAAGGTGCATGACTGGGGAGAAACCTAAAGAGTGGTCTGAGTGGTGGTACAATACAACCTTCCACACCTCAATACAAATGACCCCATATTAGGCTATGTATGGGCAACCACCACCTGTGCATCTGCCATATTTATCAGGGGAGTCAAATGTAGCTGTAGTGGACAAGAGTTTGAAGCAGAGGGAAGAGGTTGTCCAGCTTTTGAAATTTCACATGAGGCGTGCTCAAGATAGAATGAAAGTGCAGACAGACAAAACAAGAACAACTTGTGAGTATCAAGTGGGAGGCTAGGTCTTCCTTAAATTGCAACCTTATAGGCAAGTGTCAGTGTGTGCTAGAATGAGCCAAAAGCTTTCACCTAGGTGGTTTGGTCTATTTTTGATCACTGGTAAGGTTGGGACAGTGGCCTATAGACTGAAGTTATCGGATAATTCAAAAATTCATCCGGTCTTCCATGTTTCACAACTCAAGAAGAGAGTGGGAGTTCATCTCATTCAAGAGGAATTACCCATTATAGATGCGGAAGGAAGTATCAGCAGAGAGCCTGTGAAGATTGTGGATCGCAGAGTTGGGAGGAAGGGGAACAGAGCGGTGACAGAGGTGCTGGTTGAGTGGTCTAATGCATTCCCAGAAGACGCAACTTGGGAGAATCTTCACAAGCTGCAGCAACAATTTCCTAACTTCCAGACTTGAGGACAAGTCTGCTGTGAAGAAGTGAGCATTTGTCATGGTTTCAATCTGTTTTTCGACCGTTAGGGGTTTTGTTTATTTGCCCGTTATGTTTAATTTCCTGTTTAATCAGTTTAATGATACGGGGCGTTTTGGGTGAGTGTCTTGAACACCAAAACGTGGTCGTTTGAATAAACCTAGGTTAAAAAGACTTGTAAGAAAACTTTGGCGGCGGAGAATTTTGTGAATGAAAATCTGAGCTTCTTCCCTTTCTTCTTCATTTCTTCCCCATTTTCTTTAATCTGCTTCTCATCTTATTTCTGTAGTTTCGGTTGATTACATAATCATATAACTTTGTAAAATTTAGGGATTCTTGAGAATATTTTTCAAGGATTCCCATAATGATGTATACGACTACAGTTCGATTATCTTTATTATTAAAATATAGCAATCCCCATTTTTATTGTTATTTAAGTTTCGATCATAAAACTTTTCTCATCCCTATCCCTGTAGGTAAAGATTTTAATTATTTTTCATACCCGTCAGTTAAAATCTTTACAATATTTATTATCATTTCTCACTCAATTATCACCCCTAAATACCTTTAAATTATCCAATTCAACTATAGTATCTCAAAAAACCCAATTCTCAAGCCAATAACATTCCAACATAGATTATTCATAATAAAATTAAATTAAAAGACAAAATATTATTTATTTGTTTATCAGTTGAAAAGCTTTTGTTCCATTGAATTGGAAACCTCTCTTTTGTCTTGTTTGGTTGGTGGTAGGCCTTCGTCACGGTGGAAAAAATAGTCAAGTATAACTAAAAATAGTAAAATGTATGTATTTAATATTTTTAAAATATTTTATATAAGGTCCAAAATTAAGTATTTAAAAATTCATTTTTATGTTAATATTAATTTTTATCGTTAAATTTTAAAAATGTATATTTCTGTTGTTGTTTTAATTATTATCAAATCATAATTAATTAATTCAAATTTTAAAAATAATCGATATAAACTAATATATATTTGAAATAGTATCAAATATTATTCATTTCAATATTTTAAAATACATATTTATATTTTATAGTTAATAATATAATATAATAATCTTATTAAAATTACAAATTACCAATATAACTAATACTATTTATTAATCCATGGAAATTATTATTATTTAATATCATAGCAATATTAATTAAATTATATAATTTAATATTACTAAATAATTTAAATTTTAAGTAGTGTTCATAAGATTATAATAGAATAAGTTTTATATTAATATTTTAATAATAAATGTAAGGATCATAATTTATAAAAAAAATAATAAATGTTTTAAAATATAAAAAATATTATATATTTAATTTAATACTATAAAAAGAATAATGAATAATTTTTTAATTAAACAACTAAAATTTAATTTATTTACTGATTAATACAAATTGAATATTATAAAAATATATTACAGGATAATTCTTTTAATTTAATTTATATATTTTTAATGTTTTTTAAAATTTTAATATTACTTAAAAAGTTTAGTGATCGGTTTCACTAAACTAATTGATTGTTAGTATAATAAATATATTTATTTTATGAATATAATATTAATATAACATTTTTAGTATTGATTTTATTTTTTAAAATATTAATATTAAAAATAATTCATTCAATCTCATCAATCTTAAAAGTGTGAGAGAAACAAGAAGAAAATAGTAAAGAAAAAGGCAAGAGATTAAAACAAGAGATGAAAAAGAACTAGAGGCAAGAGAGGGAGGGTTCTGTAGTGTCATAGCTTTGTCCCCCCCACCCAACACAGTTCCCTTTCACTTTCTCTTCAAAGTCCAAAAGCCGAAAAAGCCACCACACAAACACAGCATTGGCTTTTCTTTGCCTTTTGTTTTTCCTCTGCCCCTTCCATTAACCATTTGTCTATGTCTGCTGCTCCCTCTTCTCAGTACCTGCAAATGGGGGAGGATTCATACTTCGAAGTCCTTGTTATTATTTGACCACCATTTTCCCTTTCTCTTCTATCTTTTAACCCTTCTCTCCCTCTTCCATTCAACATGCCTTTCTCCTTCTTTATCTTCATCTCTTCTCATCTTTGAAAGGAATTTTCTTGGGAATAATTTGACTTAAATTTCTCTTTCTTTCTCTGGTTTTTAGTTTTCCGGGAATACCCTTTTCTTTCTTTGGTTATGTGGGTGCTTGTGGGGAGGTGAAAAGTTTTTATCTTTAAGAAAAAAAAAATTTAGAACTTTGGGTGTTCATGGAAATTGATCTGAACCATGCAGTGAATGAGGTGGAGAAGACGGCTACAGTTTGCAATGGTGATTGTGACAAAGTGAACTGTTTGTCCTCTTCATTATCTTCTTCATGTTCTTCAAACTTAGCTTCACCCCAATGTTCATCTTCTTCCATTTATTTGGAGCTTTGGCATGCTTGTGCTGGCCCCCTCACTTCACTCCCACAAAAGGGGAATCTTGTTGTTTACTTCCCTCAGGGTCATTTGGAACAAGTGGCTTCTGCCTCTCCTTTCTCTCCTTCGGATACCTCCACCTTTGATCTTCCACCTCATATCTTTAGCAAAGTGGTCAATGTCCAGCTTCTTGTAAGAACCCAAATCTTCTTCTCTTACATTGAATTGTCTTTGCATTAGCTTCCCACTAAAGGTTATAACTTTACCTTTCCTTTAATTGTGTTTCCTCCCCCTTTTTTCCAGGCCAATAAGGAGAATGACGAGGTCTATACACAGGTCACTCTACTTCCCCAGCCAGAGGTATATATATTTCTTATATCAGTTTAGAGTATTTGAATGTTATTGCTTGCATAATCCCAAGTAAATTTATGTTTTTTTGTACTACATTTTCATAGGAAAGTTTTGGTTTTACAACGTTTCTTAGGGTTTTAGTGACTTAATGAATTATATTCCTATCTGCATACACTTCCATTTTAAGAGGCAGTCCAAATTTCATGTCTTTTTGTTTTTTTTGTGCAGGTGGGAGGACCTAATTTGGAGAGTAATCAGTTGAATGAACTAGGTGCAGATGATGGAGATGGTGGGTTGCCTAAAAAATCAACCCCTCACATGTTCTGCAAGACGCTAACAGCATCGGACACTAGCACTCACGGAGGGTTCTCTGTTCCTCGTAGAGCGGCGGAAGACTGCTTCCCGCCCCTGGTATGATTTCACATTCTTAATCCTCATGTACTATTTACCTGGCTGCCTATTCATCCTAGAAATATCATGTATATTCAATGGTGTTTGCCTTCGTTTCAGGATTATAAACAGACGAGGCCGTCTCAAGAACTTGTTGCCAAGGACCTACACGGAGTTGAGTGGAGGTTTCGACATATATATAGGGGTAAATGTAATTAGCATAGAGGATCCAATATTTCGTATGATAGTGTTTATAATGTATTTTTTATTGAAAGTAACATCGATAGAGCTTGATGTTTATTAACTTTTAGGCCAACCGAGGCGACATCTCCTTACAACAGGCTGGAGCATTTTCGTGAGTCAAAAGAATCTTGTTGCTGGGGATGCAGTTCTCTTTCTGAGGTATGTGCTTTTGAAAGTGACTAATTAATCCATTATGTGTTTCCTGAGCGAATCACAATGATTTTATGCTGTTCGAGAATCATAGAGAGTTCCGATGTGCCTTATGTTCCCATGGCCTAGTTGTTTGAAGTTCTTTCTTATTTATCTTTTCTTCAACTCTGTAGGGGTGAAGATGGAGAACTTAGGTTGGGGATTAGGAGAGCTGTACGACCAAGAAATTGCCTTCCCGAATCAGTTATCACGAAACAGAATTCGTATCCAAATGTTCTTTCTGCGGTGGCTAACGCATTATCCACTAAAAGTATGTTTCATGTCTTCTACAGTCCAAGGTAAGTTTCTCTTTCAGCTTACTTCATGAAATTGACTGGTATTTGACAGAGAGAAAAAGAAGGAATAAGATGGGAAGTGATTTAAATAAAAATGCAAGATTTTCATTGTTCCATTCGGAATGTGATTCGGTTGTTGTGTTGCTAAGCTCATAAACCTATTTTAAACACGTACCAGTGAACATTTGATGTGAAATGGTGGAATGGTAAGCTGGTTCATATTGCTGTAATGCAGGGCCAGTCGCGCAGAGTTTGTTGTACCCTTTCAGAAGTATATCAAAAGCATTACAAATTCAACGTGCATCGGGACAAGATTCAAAATGAGGTTTGAAATGGATGATTTGCCCGAGAGAAGGTATTATTTGACAAATGTTTTTTGCCTGTACATGGTTCTTATTTCGAGATTATAATGACAGTTCTAGTTTCATGCTGGTTTAGTGGTGTAGTGATGGGAATGGGGGATTTGGATCCTTACAAATGGCCCAATTCCAAGTGGAGATGCTTAATGGTGAGCTCCTAATCTTAGTTTGTAAACTTTTATTTGTATAGTCTTTATTGCGACACTCAGGTAAGTGAATCTATCGTGTATATATGGTCCATTGCCAAAAACTCTTTTGTATATCCAACTTGGCTCATGTTTGAGGTTTTTATTTTCGGGGAACGGAAATGTTCCTATGATCAGATGCCGAGACCTTCACTTAAATGTATACATGTGCACATTTTTCCCGGTGTGTTCGTGTAAATATATGTAAGAAAAATGCAAAGCTATGAAATGAATTTTGTTTCTCTTTATTTGAAGGCCTTTCTTATGACATTTAACAGGTCAGGTGGGATGAAGATAATGTGATTGATCGCCATGAGAGAGTCTCACCTTGGGAAATCGATCCTTCTGTTTCTCTCCCACCTTTGAGTATTCAATCTTCACCGAGGTTGAAGAAACTGCGAACAGGTCTGCAGGCTGCTGCACCCGACACCCCCATCACAGGTGCAAATCTCTCTATAAGTTGGTAATATTTTTGCATGTTTTTACTCGGTTAATGTATGCTCCCTATGTTCCTTTCTTCAGGGGGGAGTCACGTTTTGGACTTTGAGGAATCGTTAAGATCCTCTAAGGTCTTGCAAGGTCAAGAAAATGTAGGTTTCGTATCACCCTTACATGGGCGTGATACTGTAAACCGCCCGCCGGATTTTGAGATGCAATCTCCTGCCCATCATCTAAGTCTGGCATCAACAGGGATTGGAAAGAGTAATATTA
The DNA here is from genome assembly GCA_035048815.1 of Abelmoschus esculentus. Classification (NCBI taxonomy): domain Eukaryota; kingdom Viridiplantae; phylum Streptophyta; class Magnoliopsida; order Malvales; family Malvaceae; genus Abelmoschus; species Abelmoschus esculentus. Next base: position 1,905,325 of record JAUCBN010000032.1, read on the forward strand.
GCGAGTTTACGAGGGTTCGCCCCATTGCTTACGCTGGCTTTGCGGAATCTAATAGATTTCCGAAGGTCTTGCAAGGTCAAGAAATTTGCCCCTTGAGATCCCTGACACAAAAGGCTGATCTCAACCTCGGTGTTTGGGCGAAAACCAATCTTGGTTGCAATTCTTTCAACATGCATCAAGCACCAAAAGCCAATTGTTATCCTCTAGCTTCGGAAGGCCTTCGAAGTGTGTATTTTCCTTATAGTGAATTTTACAAAACTGGTCAGGAACCTACGCTGAGCTCTTATCCATCTCCACTTCTGAGAGGTAACGCCCCGTTCAATGCTTCCCCGAATAAGACTGGGGTAGGGGTTATTGTGGACGGACTCGGAAAACAAAATCCATTGAACGAGCATAAGCTGGTGGAGAATATACCAACTCCTGCTCCTGAAAACAATTCTAGGAACCAACAGGATGAATCCTTAAAAAGAAATGTTTCTGGATGTAAACTCTTTGGGTTCACTCTAAATGCAGAGTCGCCTACTCCGAGCTCACAAAATTCTGGTAAGAGGAGTTGTACAAAGGTAAGTTATATTCGTTTCGAATTTGAATTTAACTTTACTTCCTGTACCTCTCCTACTGACTTCCATTTCACTGATTGAAAGGTCCACAAGCAAGACAGCTTGGTTGGAAGAGCTATTGATCTCTCGAAGCTGTATGGATATGACGACTTGATGACTGAACTAGAACGTCTATTCGGTATGGAGGGCCTTTTAAGTGATCCGGATAAAGGGTGGCGGGTTCTGTACACCGATAGTGAGAATGATGTAATGGTGGTTGGAGATGACCCTTGGCAGTAAGTGTCACTTTTTCTTGTTCTCCACTATCATTGCACGGTAGTGATTATCAATCGATTTCCACTTTTCGATTTTGCTTTCTAGTGTTCCACCCTTTCTTTCAGCTTTCTTGCAAGTAACTCGTCTATGATTGTGTTTTCGTTTCTCCCGTTATTTCGTAGTGAATTCTGTGATGTGGTGTCGAAGATCCATATATACACCCAAGAAGAAGTAGAGAAGATGACAATAGGAACGGGGAGCGACGATACACAAAGCTGTTTAGAACAAGCCCCGGTGATAATGGAAGCATCAAAGTCTTCCTCGGTGGGTTAGCCGGATTCATCCTCTCCAACAGTATAAGAGCACCAAGTTTGTTGTTTGCTTTGATGTCATCGTCATCGACGTTGTCATCGTCATCATTGTGTTTGCTATGTGTGGTTCAAGAAAGTTAAATACTCTTGAATATTTCTATCTAACAAGTACTTTTTATTTGTCGAATTCAGGACATGTATCTAAATGTGGGGTTTGTGACATAATTATTATGGTATTTGGACAAATGATGTTTTTGATTCCATGTTTTGGTGTTTTGCAAATGGCACCATTCTTCTGATCTCACTAGTTCCTGCTTCGATTTCGTATAGCTCGGCATCTCGAAGAAGACTTCCGGTTGTGTATTCGTTTATGCTGTATCGCCTGCAAAACCGAATATGAACATCAGAAAATGTATCTACATGTATGAATGAATCAAACTTGGGTTGAAAGTTGAAACTGATGGAAACATAATTTCCCTTTGTGTGGATGTGCCTTGTAACTCAAGAAATATACCTTTTGAGTTTTACCTTAGTTTCTTAAGAGGTTATCAGATTTTCTGATATAAGTTTTCCGTATTTTGATGTGTATATTAAGGGTTCAAACAAGTCGAATTACTTAATATACATCTTGAAAAGCTCGTGAATTATTTAAAAATATAATATCCTATTTTTAATATTTAAAATTAAAGTGAACTAAAACGTAGATTTGATAGTTTTAGTTGTTATATTAGTTTAATTTTCTGTATATTTTGATGTGTATTTTTTCTTCTGACTAGAATTAAAAGAGTTTTTAAGAAGACACATGAAAATATATTTTTGTGTGATTCTATCTATAATTAAATCATACGATTCTAATAATAATATATTTGTTGTGGTTAGCGTTGTAAATGAAGCAAGATAAATTACGAACTAATAGAGTTTAACTTGATTAAAGCATAATCGATACTCAATTTGATTGGACTTAACTTAAACTCATGCTTTTAATAAGTCGAGTCAAACACTCAAACTCAAATTTTTAACAAATCGAGTTTAACTCGATTTGTTGTTGTTAGATGGCTTCGTGAGTTTATTTAGTATTTAAAGTGTTCAGTGCATGGAGTCTAGGAGGAAAATTAATACAAAAAGAGACAAAATATTTATCGCAGGTGACATCTTCGTTATACTGTAGATTTTGTTATAGATTTTTAAATATATTTTAATATCTTTTATCTTTAAATATAATTTTTAAATACTCTATATATCTAACAAAATCCTATTTTAATACCATAATTTTTTTTCATACGTGATCTCGTTAGATTTGTTGGCATAAATGAGAAATCCCCTTGTATTTAAGTCATCTTGATGAGTTGTTGTCATGAAATTTGTAGCATCCGGAAACGTGTTGGGTTCATTGGGTGGTTGTTCCTGTAATATAAACTAAAACTCCCGTTGTCTTTGAAAAAGGAAAGGGTTAGATAGCCATAGGGAGACAAAAAAGGCTGTTGTTTTAGTCAAAAGGAAGACGGCATGTTCCTTTCCAGACCATTGAAAACACTGTCATATTGAGGGTTAAAAGTAAAGTTCACTTCCCCCACTTTATTACAGACAAAATCACTGAAAGAACACGATTTGGAGTATAATTCCAAGAAAACGCGTTTAGGATAAATGGGTATTTTTTTCGAGTGAAAAATCATCTGTCTCTGTCTTCATTTATGTCTCCACTTCTAATTAGAGGTTTTAGGGTTTTAGGTTAGAGGTTTTGGTTATAGGGAATTAGGGGTAGGTATATTTTTTAGGGTTTAGAATGTAGAAAACAAGTGTTTAGGGTTTAAAATTGATTTTTTTTAAAAAATAAAAGGAGGCATCAAAAAAGACACGAGAAAGGGGCAATAGATTTTTGTTATTTTTTTCTGATAAATATAATAAATTAAATGTATTAGTATATTATTTTTATTAATAGATATATTATTTATTGTATAGTATCAAATTAATTTATTATATTTTAAGTGGATTGATCGTTTTATATTTTTTTATAGTTAGAAGATTTAATAAAATATATTCTAATTTTAAAATTATTTTACGAATCAATAAGTAGACCTAAAACATTTTCAGTGCATTCGGGTCGAGTATCGGGTAAAGATTTTCAGCTCACGGCCCAAATTGATCTAAAATATTTTTTTACGATAGTACTTATATTAAATAGGGATGTATTATAATTTTATATTAAAATTCAAACTCGTATAAGATAAAATATCTATGTGATAAGATAATTTTTTTTAATTTTTATGACTTTGATATGTTTTATCCTTAAATCATAATAAAATCATAATAAGTTAATAAATAAAATTTCAATTATTCTTGTTAATAAATTTATATTTAACACACAAATGATGTATAATTTTATATAACATCAATAAATCAAATAATGATGTCACACTGTTAAAAATAAAGTTAATTTTTTTTAACGATATAACCTTATCTATTTTACTAATGATGTACATAATTATATATTATTAGTGTATCAATTATATATATATATAGTTATTATTGTAATATTATTTTTATTTTTAATGAGTCAAATGAATGGTAAAAATAGAAAATAATTCAATAAATATAACAAACCATATAAAACTGATACATTAAAGGGCTAGGAGAAGAGATTAAGTCATAGTTAGGTGACCTAAAAGATGTTAAATTTATAGTTGACAAAAAATTGAAGTACATATTTTTCTCCTCTCCCAAACATGCCAAATCTTTTAGATTTAACAAAGAGATATTAGAACTCTAATATCTTAATTTTCTTCATATTTTAACCCTAATACTAAGTTAAATTTATTAATATATCCTTCAACTTCTCCTTGGAAGAGAGTTTTCATGGGACCTTAGTATTATAAGCATTAGATCATGCCCAAAGTGGTTCCCATAATGACCCAAAGTTATTATTATCTTCCACGAGGCTTGGGTTGCCGTTGGCAACCAAAATGTCCACCGGTTGTGGCGGATTCGGTTGCGGAGACGTCGAGTGTGCCATCTCCATGCATAGCATAGCAGCAAGTTTTTCCCGCTGCAATTGCATGTTGGTCACTTCGGCTTCAGCTTTGGCTAGTTGTGCTTGGAGCTCGTTGATTTGCTTTTGCAGCTGGCAGATCGCCCCCGTGCAACCGTAAACCGGGTCTCTGATTCTCGCGTTCGCCTCATACACCATGCTACTCACCGCGTCGGCCCTCTGAGACTCGGGAAGTTCCTGCAAAGTTGTTCCGAGCAAAGGACGATAAATGCAAAGTCTATGATTATATTGACTAAACTCGACTCAATCCGTTAACTATGACCCTAAAGTTGGGGTCAGTATAAATGTCGAAAACCGAATTTTAAATTCAACATGAACCATAAATTTATAATAATCTTCGGTTTTAAACTCGAATTCTGATAGCAACAACACTCGATCGTTACACCCATAGCCAGTTAAAATGGACCCTTTTTCATTGGAATATCTTTTTCCACATTTGTCAACGCATTAACCCAAAGGCAACCTCCTAGCATGTTCATACTACCAAAACAGACACTAAAACTACCTGTAAGAACTTGATTATGTTGCTAGCACCGAAGACACGGTGAGCAATGGTGAATTTGGTTGGTTCAGTAGGAGGAAAATAAGGTGCCAACACACATTTATCAGCACACCTTCTCCTCAGAATCTTACAAGCAGCGCAAGGGCTGATAACGACCGGCGGCAGGAGAGGAGGAGGAGACGATGACGGCGAAATCGACGAGTTCGGAGAAAGTGATATGGGAGAAGATGCGGCGTCGGCGTCGGCGGCGGCGGCGGTGGCAGTAGGATTTGGTTCACAGTATTCCATCTTAAACATGAGGGTTTAAAGGGATAATTAATAAATACTATTGGTAGCTTGAGGAGGGTGTATTCTAGGACAGAAAGGGTATTATTTATAGTGAAGATGAGGCAAAATAATGATGTCATGTCGCATGAAACATGACGTAATTTAAGATTTTGCTGTCTAGCTGCTTTGCCGTGTTTGCATTAGACCGGTTACAGAATTAGATGATAAATGTTATTTTATATATTATCTATTGTTCTTTATTGTTATTTTGCAATGATTAGATTTAAAATGTTTGTAGATATTTTTATTGTTATTCTAATTAATTTTAAAATTAATCAAATTAATAAAAATATCATTTTGATTATTTTTTTTAATTTTTGAATATATTGATTGATTATAAGGTAATATTTATTTATTTTTTGAGCCTTTAATAACCTACACACACCATTTATACATAATATTCGAACCTAAATTACTTGAATGAACTATATCATCTTTTTACTACTGGGACTACTCAACGACTTTTTTTTCAAGAAAAATTCAATTTGGTTAACAGTAAAATAATTTTTTTCGATCAATAGAATTTAGTTAATTCAATTGATCAGTTAACTGAATTAACTGTTTAAATTTTTTATTATTTTTAGTTAGTTCGGTTCGAATTAACCCTAATATCTAAAACACCCAAAATTATGATAAATATTTTATTATTATTTCCTTAAAAATATAATATTATTCTTCTGCTCTCCCAAAAATAAAAAATGACTGATTTTTTTTAATGTTTTCTATGTACACAATTTCTATACCGGCCTGCCTAACTTTAAAGCATAAGTTGTTTTTTTTTCTAGAAAGAAAACGGTTTTTCCAAGTTCCTCTCCTATTTTCTTGGACTTAATCAAGCATTCATTAGTTTCAAACCACACGATAGGAAAAAAAAAGTCTTATTTTATAATCACATATATTGAAAATGCTTATTTACTTTTTATTATAATCATAATATAAAATTATTTCCAACAACCTAATTAGTACTATCTCGAGAAATTATTTCATGAGTCAATTTCGTTACGTTATTTATGTGATCAATTAATCAAATATATCTACTTTATTAATTTTTTTAATTATTTTTTTAATAAATTGTAATGATTTAGAACAAGAATTGGGGATTTCAGAAGAGAGAAAAATTTCATTTCATCAATAAGCATAAAACCGTTTTCCAGCTACACAGTGTCCTTAAGAATTGGTACAATTCTGTTATTACAGCTGGCACTAAAGGCCAATGGATTAAATAAGCATTTGGGCTTAGTCCTTGACCCATTTGGTTTCCTTCTCTGGCCTGGCTCCATACTCAGCCCGATCCTCCTTAGTCTGGTGGAATTGATCCCCACGTGCAGAAATAGAATCAGACAGGGTACTTGTTTTTGTCTTCTCATTCAACTCACATTTGGTCAAAATCCCTAACTCCTTCTCGATTTCCCCTTTCTTCTTCGATTTCCCTATCATAGCCATGACATCTCCCCCTTCTCCAGAGGATCCTTGTCCCCAAGGATCGAAATCTGGAAACTGCGATTTGAGAGTGGTGTAGTCCTCCCAAGTAGCATTCTCCGACCCGAGATTCGACCATTGGATCAGAAGTTACGTAACCGCCCTGTTCTGACGTTTCACCATCCGTTTGTCAAGGACTACAGCAGGGTAAACCTTCACTTGCCCATCGTCCGTTGTTTCTGGAGGCTCCAAGGAGGTTATGTTTTTCTGCCCTAATTTCTTCTTTAACAGGCTCACATGAAACACTGGGTGAAGCTTTGAGGTTGGGGGTAAATCCAATTTATAGGCTACTGATCCCATTTTCTCTGCTATTTTGTAGGGCCCGTAGAACTTGGTAGCGAGCTTCAAGTTTTTCCTCAGTGCAATGGATGTCTGCCGATAAGGCTGAAGCTTAAGGTACACCTCGTCACCCACGTTGAATGCTCTCTCTGTCCTTCTTCTATCAGCATAATATTTCATTCGTTGCTGTGCTTTGGATAATTACTCCTGTAGTATCTTGTGTAGTTGTTCCCTCTGTGTTTTCTCCTCTTGTATGCTAGCTACTTGAGTTTCTAGATTCCAGGGTAGTATAAGTGGCTTGTATCCATACAAAGCCTCAAAGGGGGTAACCCCAATGACAGTGTGATAAGTGGTGTTGTACCACCACTCTGCCTGGGACAAGAACTTGGCCCAACTGTTAGATTTTAGGAAACACATTCCCCTGAGGTACTGTTCCAGGCACTGGTTCAGTCGTTCAGATTGACCATCCGATTCAGGGTGGTATGCTGTACTGAAGTGAGTTGTAGTTCCAGCTTGCCTCATCATTTCCTTCCAAAATAGGCTAGTAAAGATTTTGTCCCTATCTGATATAGCAATCATAGGGGGCCCATGGAGCTTGTAAACCTGATCCAGATAAGCTCTGGCCACCTCAAGGGCAGTGTAGGGGTGTGATAGGCTGAGGAAATGCCCATATTTGATAAATTTGTCTATCACTACCATAATACAGTTGTACTTGAGGAAGGTAGGGAGTCCCTCAATGAAGTCCATAGTAACTACTTCCCAAGCCTTACTAGGGATGGGTATGGGTTGTAGCAGCCCTGGTTTGGCTTGGTGTTCACTCTTAGTTCTTTGACACACCTCACATTGCTGGATGTATTCAGCCACCTTGCTCTTCATTCCTGGCCAGTAGAACTGAGCTCTAAGCCTCTGATAAGTGGCCTGGATCCCAGAATGACCTCCTTGAGGAGAGTCATGTAACTCTTGTAGCACCTGTTCTCTTAGATCACCACTAGTTCCCAAGTAAACCTTGTGTTCATACCTCAGTATTCCCTTGTTGAAACTCCATCCAGACTTAGCATCCTTATCTACTGTCAAAGCAGTAATAAGGTCATGGGCAAATTCATCCCTAGTGTAACTTTGCTCCACTTCCTGTACCCACTTGGGAATAAGTGAAGTAACAGTTAGGGCTATTAACTCCACCTCTTCTTCTTCTTGCCTAGATAAGGCATCTGCTACCACATTGGACCTTCTCTTTCTGTACTAGATGGTATAATCCAGTCCCAGCAGTTTAGTAAGCCCTTTTTTTTGAATGGTGGTAGTGAGTTTCTGCTCCAGGAGATGCTTAAGTGATTCATGGTCAGTTTTGATCACAAAGGAATTACCTTCTAGGTAGTGTCTACATTTGGACACAGCTAGTAGAATAGCTAGGTATTCTTTCTCATAGATAGATAGGTCTATCTCTTTGGTGTTTAGGGCCTTGCTCAAATAGGCCAGTGGCCTCCCTTCCTGTGTTAGGACAACCCCAACTCCTTTAGCACTTGCATCTGTCTCTAGGTAAAATACTTTGTTGAAATCTGGTAATGCCAATACTGGAGCTTGGCACATTGCCTGTTTCAACTGCTCCCAAGCTAGCCTGGACTCAATGGTCCAAAAAAAAACCATCCTTCTTTAACATGTTTGTCAAGGGTTTGCTAATCTCTCCATAGCCTTTTATAAATTTCCTGTAATAGCCTGTCAGTCCTAAAAAACCCCTCAGTGACTTAAGGGTTTTAGGCAAGGGCCACTGCTTCATTGCTTCCACCTTGGCAGGGTCAGTTGCCACCCCTTGGGCTGAGATAATATGGCCCAGGTATTCAACATGGTCCTGCCTAAAGAAACACTTCTTCCTTTTAGCAAACAGTTTGTTCCTTCTAAGTACTTCTAGGACCTTCCTCAAGTGTCTTCCATGGTCCTCTAGGCTGGTGCTGTACACCAGAATATCATCAAAAAATACTAACACAAATTTCCTCAAATATGCCCCAAATAACTCATTCATGAGTGCCTGAAATGTGGCTGGGGCATTGGTCAACCCAAAAGGCATAACTCTAAACTCATAATGCCCTTGATGTGTTCTGAATGTTGTCTTGGGTGTGTCTTCTGGTTTAACTCTTATCTGCCAATAGCCTGATCTCAAATCCACCTTTGAAAAAATATTTTGCCCCCTTAAGTTCATCCAAAAGGTCCTCCACCACAGGAATGGGAAATTTGTTCTTCTCAGTAACAGCATTAAGTTGCCTGTAATCCACACAAAACCTCCAACTTTCATCCTTTTTTCTCACCATCAAGCAAGGAGCAGCAAAAAAACTCTTGCTTGTTTGGATTACTGACTGGGCCAACATCTCTGCAACTTGTTTTTCTATTTCTGTTTTCTGGTGGTAAGGGTATCTATAAGGCCTGAGGTTGATAGGATTTGTTCCTAGTTTCAACACAATGCCATGGTCATGATTCCTGACAGGGGGTAGTCTTTTAAGTTCAGCAAACACATCATCATACTCTTTAAGGATGGAAACCAAAGAGTCTGGGATTTCTGCTTCCTCCTCCTCTAGTGACAGCAAATAAATTTCCCCAAAACACTCAGGATCCTTCTCCAGTAACTTCTTCATTTTCTTTTCTGGAATGAATTTAATTCCCTGTCCTTTTTTCCTCCCTGCAGCACTATAGTTTGTCCTTCCTTCTCAAATTATAGGGTCATTTTCTTGAAGTCCATCAGTATGGGACTGTACTTGCTCATCCAGTCCACTCCAAGAACCATATCACTTCCCCCAAAATTCAGAACCCTAAAATTGTGTTCAAATTCTTGGCCCTGCATCTTCCATTTTAGTTGGTTGCTCTTGGCAGTGCTATAGAGCTTTTCCCCATTGGCTACAGTTATTGCCAAGGGCTGAGTATTTACCAACTCCACTCCTTTTTTTGCCCAGGCAGCAGTGATGAAGCTGTGTGTACTTCCACTATCAATGAGGATACTCAACACCTTGCCTCTAATCACTCCTGGTATCCTCAGGGTGTTAAACCCTACATTCCCAGTGAGAGCATTCATTGAAATCTCTAGTTCCTCCTCTTTGTTTTTCTCACCTTCAGCCTCTTTTTCTTCTTCTTGTTCCTCCTCTTCAGATTCTTCTCCTTCTTCCATCAAATGCAGCTGTCGACCTTTACATTGGTGTCCTGGGCTATATTTCTCCCCACACTTAAAACAAAGATTGTGGGATCTTCTGTAATCCAATAAGGCTTGTCTATTGTTATGTAGGTTGTTGACTGTCTTAACTGTCGATTCAGTCCCCTGTGTCTTCTGGTGGTTTGGTTGAGAAGTAGATAATAAGCCCCTTGAGTATTGTCTCTGCCTCTTGCTCTCAATCTCCTGGGACAATTCCAGCAACTTGGCCTTTCTAAAGGCTTCAGACAGGTCTTTAGGGGGATGGACTTTAATTCTGTGTCTGAGGTCCTCTCTTAGTCCACTTATGAAGCTGGACACAAAGTAGTCTTCTCCTAAGGAGGAGTTCATTTGCAACATGTGAGGCTTAAGTTCCTCAAATTTGTCCTGATAGTCTTCAACTGTTGTCTTCTGCACCAGCTTATTGAACTCTTCAATTATATCACTGAAGTCCTTGTCACCAAACCTGTGGCTTAAGTCAGCTACAAATTCATGCCAATGTATTCTGTTTTTCTGCATTACATATCCATCAAACCACACCTCAGCCCTTCCACTCAAGTGCATGGCTGCAAGTTCCATCCTTTGCTCTACAGGAATGTTGAAAATAGAGAAATATTTTTCATATTTCCTGACCCAACCCCTGGGATTTTCACCCTCAAATGTGGGCATCTCAATCTTTGGTTTCAAGTTTAGGGTGGCCCAGAAACTATCCTGATGAACTTTCTCTTCCTTAGGTATCTCTTGAAACATCGAAGTATCACCTCTCTCAGACCACTGACCCCCAAGTTTCAGTTTTTCATTAGACATTCTGTAGGTTTGTGGTTTTTGAGCTAGTACTCCTGGTTAATCTAGTTTCATAGAGTATCTTTCTTTATCATCGAGAAAGGTAACTTGCACTGACCTTTTTCCTTCTTGCTTGGTCTGATCATTCACGGTTGGGGTTCTTCCTTTTTCAGGTGTCTCTGTCTCTACCTTCTCTGCCTCCCTCGTGAGCAATCCTATGATTTTCTTCAAGTCTGACTGTGTTTCATCCAGCCTTTCCTTGATCTGGCTCATTCTGCTTTCCAGTGAACCTCTATCAGTCTTCAAGTCCTCCAGCTGCTGCTGAAGAGCTGCCATTTCAGATATAGTGTCCACCATTTGCACCTTCCTTGCTTTTCCCAGCTTGTTGGATCCTATTAAACCTGGCTCTGGCTATCAAATGTAATGATTTAGAACAAGAATTGGGGATTTCAGATTAGAAGATAAGATTTCAGAAGAGAGAAAAATTTCATTTCATCAATAAGCATAAAACCGTTTTCCAGCTACACAGTGTCCTTAAGAATTGGTACAATTCTGTTATTACAGCTGGCACTAAAGGCCAATGGATTAAATAAGCATTTGGGCTTAGTCCTTGACCCATTTGGTTTCCTTCTCTGGCCTGGCTCCATACTCAGCCCGATCCTCCTTAGTCTGGTGGAATTGATCCCCACGTGCAGAAATAGAATCAGACAGGGTACTTGTTTTTGTCTTCTCATTCAACTCACATTTGGTCAAAATCCCTAAATCCTTCTCGATTTCCCCTTTCTTCTTCGATTTCCCTATCATAGCCATGACATAAATAAATTTTGACTAAAATTTATTATAAATTAAACTTAAAAATAATTTTTATAAAGTGAAGTTTAGTGAAAATTCACTTGTTAAAAAAATAAATTTAAGAATTTAATAAAATAAATATATTTAATTGGTTGATCATATAAATAATGTAACGAAAATGATAAACGATATAATTTATCCTCAATAAAAGAGTTATAAGTTTACATAAATATTAAAAAGAAGACAATAACAATTTATATATATATATATATTATAATTCATTATTAATTCTTTAAATTTAAAAAAGAATATAACAATTTTTGTATATATGAGTTATGAATATCCAAGTCATCATCCCATTTATTTTTTTTGAAAATTTATTTCTCTTTTTTATATTTAGTGAGAGAGATATTAAAAAATAATAATTTGATAGTCTTAAATTTAAAATTTAAAAGAAAAAGATAAAAAATAAGTGAGTAATTCAAATCAATCGATTATTAATCAAATATAACGCTGGTTTAAAAAATTCAGATTTAAATTAACAATTTTCATTAATATTTAAATTACGGAATTCCAAATCTTGATTAATAGAAAACCCCAAACATAATGGGTCCATATAATAACTACTTCTTGACCACGTTGCCAATTAAATCATGTACTATTGACTTCAAGTCGAGACATTTAGAATTTAATTGCCAAGTTCAACAGATCGTAGGGATACGATCACACTTGACGTTGTAGGGGTAGAAAAAGTGCAAAACTTAGGTTGGATAGGGTTCGGATATTTTGTGGAATTAATTTTTATTTTATTTTTTAAAAATTGAGATAATTTTAAAATCAATTTATATTTTTTATTAATTTTTTTATTTACTTAATCAAATAAGAATCGATTTTATTTAATTTCAATTTTTTTTAACATATCGTTAAAGCTTTATTTTATGTCATAAAATTCATATTTTCTTCTTAAGAGCATAATATATTTTATAGATTACCCAAATTTGTCGGTTATTTGATTCATTGATAGTGTATATATACTATTACAAGTGCTTTATCTTTTTCGGTTCATTACGAGTTTGAAGAAAAGGGTGAGTTACACAAGACTCTAACCTTAAATTTACGACTCGAAATATAATTATAATAATAATTATATATCAAATACTAACCCTTAATTATAAAACATCAAATCAATCAATGAGGAATGGTCATATTATGATATTAATCTAATAATCATAGTGATTAATTATTCATATTTTGGTCACGATATTTTATTATAATTAGGAACAATGGCGAATGTATTGCGATTGTTTTTATATTTATAGATTTGAAAATAGTTGTATCATGTGTATTTCTACCGTAGACTTATCAAATTCTTATTTGCATACAATAACTCAATCCGATCTAAATTAGGATCAACTCGAACACAAACTAAACCGGCTATTAATTCGAATGAATAAGTAATATAGAGTACTTGAAATGATTTGAACTCGAAGAGATAAAAATACAAATGTTTCAAACCTCTAAAGAATTTTGTATTAGTATACTGTCAAAAATATCTTTAATTTTTGATTGAATAATCATTTAACTCATATTTTTTAAGTGTTTTAACATCCAATGTTTTATTTTGAGTAAAAAATGATACATCCGTTGATGATAATTTATCAACTGACGATAGACAACTTAAAATGAATAAAAAAATAAATATTATCATAAAAATTAATTTATATATATATATATAATTATATTTTGACTGATGTATCGTTATGTAAAGTTAATACATTTGTCTGTATGACGTTCTTATGTCAACGTCTATTATCACATAAGATCTATTTTGATCTAAACAAATTAAAAATTAAAATACTTTAAAAAATAAATATTATATCAGTATCGAGTAAAACGTTATGTATTTTTTTTATAAATATTATACTTTATTTATTTTAGTCTCTTGTTTCTTCTTACTCCATCAAACATCAAAGACTTCTTATTAGCATGCCATCCAGTTCCACACGGAATTAGGGCAGCGGGGTCTTTGGTTTCAAGTTCAACCCAGTTCTCCTACTCAGACCGCTAGGAATATTTGTTCAATGGAAACACTACCTGCAACATGCAACATGCAACACGCAATCTCAGTTGTCTGTCCTTAAAATTCTTACTCTCTTTCTTCCTTTCCAATGACTCCAACGACTGCAGTTTCTGCAAAACACGATACATTCACATCAGTTGAAGACTGGAGTTTGAGGGGGGAAGGGGACCCTTTAAGTCTTTGTATTATGATTTTAATTACGGTCGTGAATGTGTTTTCAATCGTGTCGTGTTTATCACAAGTGACGATAACGAAATGCGTTGAACTGGTGGGCTAGAAGGAGTTGTGAAGAGAAACACACGAAATTACAAGCCTGTGTTTACATGGATTCTGTATGAAAATGTACCAGGTTCATACCTAGATCTTGAATCCAACCAACCTATTTTTACCCTTTCAAGGATTAATATTGAAGAAATTACCATTTCTTTGTGTCCAAGGAAAAGACAAAAGTTGACCTAATCATAAATTTAACTTCCATGATCTTTAAACCGAATCAAGGAGGGAGGACTTTGGAATTCCTCAAAGAGAGTCATTCTTTGTATTTCCTAACGTGAATGATGGTGGATGAGATGAACCTTAAACAGTTTACTACAAGCTTAGAAGATGATGCTAGAAACATGGAGCAAGACAGTAGCGGATCTAGAAATATTTGTAAGGGTGGGCAGAAATTTAAGCATCTTTCATGGTGGGCACAAATCATAAAAATTTAAAAACTTTAAGGATTAATTCATAAAATTTTAAAAATCAAAGCTAAATATATAAACTTTAAAAAGTTTAGGGTGAACACGGGCGGTCACCATTACCTCCATTTACATCCGCCACTGAACAAAAAAATATTAAATCCTAAAATAGGTGAAAGTACGGAGTTTAGTTATGATCAATCCGGAGTATTTACATAATACATTTAGTTTTGATGAACGAGTCTTTTAATAAAAAAATTTTTATGTACATAAGATCTGATATCAAGATGCTTATGACTTGAACTAACGTTGTTAGTAATTGGAGTTATATTTTCATATATAAAGCATGTATAAAATTTCATATAACTCTTTATGTCTGACATACAAATTCTAAAATCTAAATCTTTAACCTTGAATCATAAAATTAAAAATTAATACCTAAATAAAAATTAATATATTTTAGATACTTATTTATAATAAAAATCTTTTAAAATTTATTATAGAATAAAAATATTAAATCAAATTCAAATCAATGGATTTCTTAATAAAGTTTTAATCGAATTAATAAAACAATTATAAAATTTTAAATTTAATGTTAAATAAGTATAGTCTTATTTGTAGAATTTTTATTTTTACTACCATTTTAATAAATTAGAATATTAAAACGTTTTTATCCCAACCTACACCTTTCCTTTTTGTCGGATAAACTACAACCTATATCACTTAATTATGGGTAAAATTATGTCTGGATCACTTAGTTATTAAAAATTACATTTAGGTCACTCAATTATGAACGATGTTATATTTAAGTATCCCAATTAATAAATGTTATATTGAATCACTCAATTATAAGTAATATAACATTCAAGTCACCATTTGTATTAAAAAAAAAAGAGTTTACCATCAGAGGAGAATGAGATGCTCAGGTTGGAAATCATGGCGAGACTGCCACCAGCATAAGTCATGTCTGTCTATTGTTGATCTGAAGGCAAACATGATGGATAAGGAGACTGAACGTCAAAACATATCAGAGGGGAATGAGATGCTCAGGTTGGAAATCAGTACAAGGGATATGGACATAGGTAAAACAAATGATCTAGATGAGGCAAGGGCTGGCGAGTAAGAAGCTATTATATGAAGCTTGGACTTGCAATGGAAGAGGCTGATAAGAATAACTGGAGAGTTGCCAGGGTGGCTGAACAGCTCGAGGCTGCTCGGACTGCCAATTCCGAGATGGAAGCAGAGCTGAGAAGGTTAAAGGTGCAATCTGACCAGTGAAGCAAGGCTGCAGAAGTTGCTGCTACAATGCTTTCAGCAGGCAATAATGGGAAGTTCATGGAGAGAACTGGTTCACTGGATAGCAATTATAATCCAGACAAGGGAAGGGTTAACTCACCTTATACAGAAGATTCGGATGATGAGTTGCTGAAGAAGAAAAATGGCAACATGCTGAACAAGATTGGGGTCATGTGGAAGAAGCCGCAGAAGTAGGAAAAATTATATCATGGGTCAGTCCCACCACGTGTCTATGGGACCAACCAATGGTAACTACCCACTTCATCAATTTTTCCATGTTATATTTTTTTCCCAAGTGAATCTTCACTTTAAAAAATAAAAAATAATGAGGTGGATAATTATCATTGGTTGGTCCCATGGATGACGTGGTGAGACTGACCCATGATATAATTTCTCCAGAAGTAGGCGACCACGAGGCATGCCAAATATAACCACCCCTCCCCTTTTATATCATAATTGCATTGATTCCACGTTTTCCTATCTTATTATATCTCTAACAGGGTTTTCTCACCTTATTTGGACAGAAGTTTGTAGTTACGATGATCTGAACACCGGAGACGGCATGTTTTCTTTCCTTTTCTTTTCCTTCTCCCTTTATGTGAATATGTAGAATGTGAGTGCCATGTCCTCACCTTGTGATTACATGATCAAACATTATCTCTTCACAATGTAAGTTTAGGTTCGGTTTTAGTGCCATTGCATCATGTTTGGTTGTACATGGAAATGCATTATGTTTCAAAAATGTCTAATTCTACATGAAAACTGTAATCTGCAAGTGAATAGAGTCAGGTTTCCAAAGAAATAAAAATCTCAGAAATTTTAAAAGGAAACGAATCAATCACTCCTTGTTTGGTGAAAGAAGAAACTTACAGTTAATTAACTACATATTGCCATATAGCCAAATTGGTATTTGTCTGAATCCGTTCATAGTGCAGTGTAGTAGCTTTCTGTTCGGGCTTGGCTATCTATTGGCAACTTTCTCTCAATATCAAAATTTCCATCTTACGAGATGAGTGGCGAATCTGCAATTCATAGATAGAATTCAGCATCAACATAATCAATCAAGTGTAAGAAACATACATAGATGTGTATATGTGTTTCCGTATGTATATTAATTAACAATGTGTATTACTCGATAAAGTTCTCTAACATAAACAAGAAAAAAGGTCAGAAGGATTTTAAGCATATGAAAAAGGAAGTGTTAACAGGTAGCAACAGCTACCCTGTTAGTCAAGTAATTGAGAGAACCGGGAAGAAACAAGCCGAAGGGATGAGGTAAATCTGAGATCATTAGTAGGGTAAACAACTTGGCCGATGCTCCTTGATTACAGTCCAACCAGGATCGTTCCGAGAAGGCAGAAACAAACAATCCCAACAGGGAAGTGGTCCAAAAGTTAGGATCCACTTGATGTAAAATTCACGAAGCTTTTCCACTAATTTAGAACCATTGAATGAGTGTAATAGGAAACTATTGGATGGATGGATGGAGAGGGGGAGAGAGAGGATCCTCTTGCACCATGTAAAAGTCTTTTAACAATAGGAAAGGAAAACTTTTATGGGTAAAAAGAACGGGGTAATCATAGTTATTCATTTAACTTCATCCAACTGTACGAAAAAAAAGGTGTGAAACTCATAAGTGGATCCTGATTCATATATATATATTATATATATATATATACACACACATGGGCGGAGCCACATGGACAAAATTTTTGGAAAATCATATTTTTCTATATAGTTTGTATGTAGAAAATTAAAAATATATACAATTGACACCCTTTTATAAATAATTAATTCTTTTTAAATATCGTTCAAGAAAATGACACCCCTTAAATAAATTTTTGGCTCTGCCCCTATATATATATATATAACCAGGCAAGTCTCAAGAAGAGTTTAAAAAAAAAAATGTTTCCACCTCAACTTAACATTATTAACAATGGTTAGCAACAAGGTAAGTAAAGGTCCCTTAACACTCTCTGCATTGCATCAATAATGCCTAAATATCTAACTTTCGAGTACACTGTTAATAAGGAAAAAGCACTCATATTGGCAATAGAATACCATACTGCATTATGGGTACAGCTAGTTGGAATCCGATAAAGAGTGCTTATTAACAATTGTGAGTAAAAATGATCTTAAATTTGAACTACCAGTATGCCCATCAAATTATAACAATAACAGAGACAACATGATAGCATGCACTAGCCATCAGAAAAAAGGATAAAAGTCTACGATAATAAGTATCACATTCTTGGAGACCCAACAACAAGTCAACAATCTTCCATAAGACTCTCTCTCAAAGGATAAAAACTAGATAATCGCTATTTATACTTGAAATCATACATTTACGTTGAACTGTTAAAATATCAAGCATCCACCATTACACAAAACAGTTCCAACTTCCAACATCCAAGCAGGGTGAAAAAGGAGCCGAGTAAATATTCAAAACTCTAGTGCCTCGTGTCTTTTCTTACAGATCCCACCACTTGAGAAGATGGTTCTTATTATAACAATGCAATAAGAGTCGATGAATTAGTGATTGTATCTCATATTAGTCACTTCAACAACAAAATATTCATGAAACAAAGCATATTGGCATGATAGAATGATTTCTTTCTTAAGTTCTAAGAAATAAAAACTTGTTTTAGTTCTATTTAATCACTGATGACATCAATCAAAACAACCTAATTTTGGTCAGCATTTTATTAAAGCTCTAAAAATTAATTTGTAAAATTATTTATACAAAATTCTAGAAAATGATAATGATCTAGCAACAATCTGCACAAAATCATTGTAAATATTTGTTCAAATATTGAAAACTTACCATATCATGGTAGTATCCACTGGATAGCTCCCTAGAACTCGCAAAAAAGTTGCAAACTCCTGCCAAGGAAACAATCTGTCAGATATCTAACAACTTTTTTTAAAGGATAAGAGGAAGGAGTAATCCAAGGTTTGAATACTAGGCTCAGTGCCAACTGTAGACTTGAAACATATATGTATAATTTTTTTGAATGGTTATGGAAGAGGCAGAGCAATATACCTTTAGATGTGTTAGGGCATTCTGGGCTCTCTGTTCAGCCATGGATGCTTCGAAGTCCACATAGAAAAGGTAGTCAAAATATCTAATAGAACAAATTGACACAATTAGGATGAAATATGTTCAAGCGACCGAAATGTTTGGTATAAGATGTAAAAGCCATTTTGAACAAAAAATAAAAAAACAATATTTGACTAAATTACTTTGAAGCATTGTTGCTATCATCAGATGCTCTCAAAGGTTGGTTCCTCAAAGGACGACTTTCAATCTGATCAAAGGTAACAAAAAAATAGAGGATGTTAATACAACCTAGAGGGAACCTTTCAAATGAAATTTTTCGAGGTAACTTAAAAAATCTACAGAGTTTATAAAAAAAACCCTACCTTTGTAAGGTTAATCTGCCGAAGAGCAAAAACAGCAAGTGCCTTGAAAAGAACACCAGGACCCTCCTCTAGTGAGAAAACTATACTTGTCTGCAAATTAATTGCATTAACAGAAAACTTCATGAGCAATAATGATTCATAAATATAGTAGCAAAGAAACAACTATGATCAAGTATTTCAACTGCAAATGGTATTGTTGTTTGAGGACTAACCTTGAATGGCTTCTCCACACCAGGAATAATGGGTTCCCTGGCCAGCATGAGAAATCGAGTAACATTATCACAATCATCCTGTCA
This sequence comes from Abelmoschus esculentus, assembly GCA_035048815.1. NCBI lineage: Eukaryota > Viridiplantae > Streptophyta > Magnoliopsida > Malvales > Malvaceae > Abelmoschus > Abelmoschus esculentus. The sequence goes on from JAUCBN010000032.1 coordinate 1,924,600, forward strand.
AAAAGGAAAGGCATACCAGTTGTCACTGTACTGACAAATCCAACACAAAACAACTATGAACAATTATAACCGACATAACCTGAATATTTTCCGCAAGAATGTTCAATCCATATATCTTTGCAGCCTTAGAACTTGCAACAGCTCCCGTATCTTTTAGTTTCTCGAAAGCCACGTGCTGGCATATAAACAACCATTCAACCATGTCAAAATTGGAAAGAATCATGTGATGGTGGCAATTAATTCCAAAAAGCAATCATCTAATCTGAATCCCATTCTTTGCTATATCCACACAAGAAAATAAAATGTATTTGATAAAGTTTGGATCACCAAGGAATCCACGTGAACTGAACCGGATAAAGCAGTTCCTGCCTACCTCCTATATGCAAATGCTTAGACAATCAAAGAACTTAATGCACTTCACGTAGAACATTCAGCTGCAAAGCTTCCCTAATCTTTCATGTCATAGTAATTTCTATGCTCAAATCAATTCTTACCTTGGCTGCAAGGGCAGTATCGTCAGTTGCTTCCCTACTCAAGCCTAACTTTGTTAATGTGAACTCGCACTGAGCTAAAGCCTGGAACATGATCAGAATAAAAAACAATAATATTAAAAACAAGAAGAAACTTAGTCAACAAGAAGGCTAAATCTTTCATCATACCTGAGGATGACTAAGAACCCTTTTTAAGTCCTCGACTCTAACACCATGATTGGCTAGTAAGCAATGACGGACTGCAAGCTTAACTTCCCCAACAATGTGCAAGCTATGGCGAAGCAAGAGATCATAATTCCGATGAATACTACCACCTAAGGAATTCTCGATCGGTAACACTGCTCTATCCACTAACCACTTTTCAACAGCCTAATTATAAACAATAATTAAAATCAGTTCTTAATGAAGACTAATCAAATACGCTTACAAATTCAAGATGAGCCATATTTTCTAACATGAAAACTAAATATTTATTAATGAGAAAAAAGAGTTCAGGTAATTACTTCAAAAGCTGCATCAAATTGATCACAGGGAACAGGTTCACAATTCGGATAGGCCTTCTCGGCAGCTGCTTCGCTGTAGGCGCCTCGAACTCCCTTTCAAAATTCAACATAAATAAATCAAACAAGCTCACTGAAATATAATAAAATTTTACAATTCTATAATTAACATATATCGTTTACCGATCTGCAAAATTAAATATAGATAAATAATTGACATAGTTAAGTAGACACCTGATAAGCAACGCGAAGGCGAGGACCATCAGAGATTGTATTAGATAACTGGGTTGAAGTAAGTGGCTCTGAAGAAAATAAAGAGAAATGCCAAATTTAAAAAATAAAATGCAAACACTAAAAATAAAAATTAAAAACGGGGATTTTCATACTGGGATGCGAAGGGGAATCTTTTGAAACGTCGTATGGAGAATCCTGGAAAAGCTTCTCCAATCCGAAAGCGTTCGTGATCTTATTGCTTCCGTCGTTGCTGTTGTTTCCATCGTGGAGAGAAGAGAAAAGAGCAGTGAAACGACATCGGTTCAAGGAAAATTGAGGAACTTGAAAGGGAGACGATATTTTCCGATCGGAGACTGTCCCTTTGTCGAAGAGCATGACCGCCGGGGTCCGTATGATGGAAGTGACTGTAGCCATTAATAAGTCAGCTTCGGATCCTGACAACAATGGCGGCGGTTGATGTTGAAGACTTGTATGTATTGGAAAAAGGATGAAGAAGAAAGATATTTTAGCCTTTTTTTTATTTATTAAAAAATATTTTAGGCACTAATAAGTCAAAATATTTTATCAATTACACACCTAAAATTTAATGACATCGTAACTGACAACTATTTATCCATAAAGAATAATATTATTTTTTAAAATAAATTTAACTAATTATAATATAAATATAAAAAAAATGAAAGATTCGTATAGAATCGACAGTTATGTAAAAAAAAAGAGTATATCCTTCAAATTATGTTATATATGTAGGGTACCGGTATTGTCCGTACCGATAGCGAATCGAAATAACGAACCATACGTTATGTTTTGGTATAAACCTTAAATGGTATATCAAAACACATTGTTACGACTATGTTTCAATATCAAAAATAAAAACGATTCGAAAGTTGATTTACATATTAACCCTAAATTCGAACGGTACAGCGTTTCTGGCTCTTGCTCAGTGTGAGAAAAGGTTGGGGAAGCTGGGATTGGTGGGAGAGGCAGTAATCAATACTGCAGTGGCAGCAAAGGTTAGGTCTTACTGATGCCAGTACTTGTTTCATATTAGTTGAAGATTGACCATGATTTCATGTGTGTATGTACATGTATAGGTAGTGGCTGTGCAAAAGCTGAGACAAAGGAGCCTTGGCTAGTTCATCTGCTCAAAGATTTCTGGTGCTAGCCAAGGAGCCCTTGCTCCTGGCACAGATGGTCCTTTCAAGGTCAGCATAAACTCGAAGCCCACGTGTCCGACATCCAAATGTTTAATCACTCTAAAGTTTTTTTTATATATGTTTAAAAGGATCGTATACTTATATTCGTATTTGAATATCCATTTTCAATCGAAACATTGCAGACTAGTATAGTTTTCTCATTGTAGACAATGCTTTTTGATAGTTTATCAGAGATCCATAATACATATATATAACTGACATTCAAGGGTTAATATTCAGTATAATATACCATAAGGGGAAAGGAAAGTAACAGTGCGTCATAAGCTAACCAAGGGAAGTTTCTGCAGTAGTTGAGCCTTGAATGGCAAGCGAATAACATGAGTTCTAAACTTTCAACAGCCATCCTACAAAATCATTATGGTAGCTCAAAATAGAGGAAAATTATCAAAGGGGACACTTTTCCAATAGGACCAATTTATTTCAAGTTATTCGAATCAATAGTAGCAATGTATTTACGCTTTGAGGGATGTCCCAGCTTTCACAAGGTCTTCTAGAGCCTTCAGTATCTGTGGTTCGGTCAAACCTTCCAAGTGAACACCCTTCTCGACACCCATATCTGCATTCAGATCAAATTGGATAAGAGGGATTAATGATGATATTTAATCCAGGCAGATCAGGTAAATAAAAACAGAAGCATGAGGAAGAAAATGAGCTCGGTGGCACCCAACTCGTGAAACGACTGAAGGTAGATAACAAGGGAGGGTCATGCAGGCAGAAAATTAATTTATGATGAATAAATGCGACACAAGATAGATTTCACATACAGATCCTATGATCATTCATGTAGAGGAACACGCTAAATAACGAAACAAAAATCTGTCCAATCTTGTTTGTGCATTTAGTTGTTTACGTAATCTTCATTTGAATGCCAGCACTGAAACATCTATTGAGAGCACAATATGAGAGATAACCTCACTGCACAAAAACAATGATGACACTAATGGAAATGGAAAAAATACAAACGACAGACTAAATGGATACAAACAATTAACAGCACATCATTTCCCAAAATGATTATATTGTACAAACACTTCCTGTTGGCTTGAGGCTGAGCTACACAATGAAGTCAACCCCCCTTAATGCTGGAATACAAAAACTTTAACAGCGAGCATAGTAATGTATAGCAATCAAGTGATTCGATTCTGAGTCTTCTGTCCACAACCAAAACCCAGGCAGGCTCACAATGTCATGCACGATCAAAGGATGATCACAACAAATTCGGAGTGAAGAGATCTTGAAGCATCTTTTATATCAAGCAGTTCAACCAAACACATAAAACAAAAACACTGTTCTCCCCTCTAATGAGAGATGAACGACATGGATAAATTACCAACGGCCCACTCAGAGTAAGGCTCTTCAAAGATAAAGAAGTATTTTTGGTCCATCAGCTTAGGTCTTGAATTTACAGTGGATTTTTTTGTGTGTGTGCATGTGCCTTTTTAGGTTGGGTACTTGTAAATTTAAATGGCTTAGAAATTCTTGATTTCTTGTCCAATTAAGTTTTACTAGTCCACACATCTATCAACTCTACATATTTAAAATTGATTAAAGCTTATTTTAGTAGACTTATACCAAATAAGCACATTCAACCAACCATTGACCACTGCATTTTCCTATTCACCAGTAAACCTTATCCCTTGTATATCTCTTTCACAAAACTTATTCAACATGTTTCCTCAACTCATTTCCATCTAGAATCATACAGCCATATTGACCCAAAACTCACAAGAGCCAGAAGCTGCCAGGAAATTATTTCAAGCCTGATCCTAATTTTCAGCGAGTACAAAGATAAAAAAGACTAACATTCGATACAATACATTAACATCTAATGATTTAGAAATTTGGATAAATCGACCAACGTTAGATTGCAGATAGAATATAAACTAAATGAGAATACCAGAAGCGCAGGTGAGGCAAAGAAATGAAGAACTATCAAGTATTGTGATAGCAGATTACAATTCCAAGAAAGCTGTTTCTCATTAATTTGAACTAAGAAATCGTTTTCAACAGTGCTCTTAAATTCCTAAATCAACATTTAAAATTGGAAGAAATAACAAGAGAGGCAAACATCAGAGTAGAAAACATGAAATAAAGAAACACGGAGATGAGAGTAAAAGAATACCATATCTAGCCCACATTTGGGGCTCAATCCCCCTGCATTCACGAATGAGGATCGGGAATTTAGGGTTTAAAGTCTTGAGATCCTTGTAATTTTGTTCCACAAATGACCTGTTAGGAAAACAAAAGAAACTGATTTATATGAAAAAAAAAAGGGGGGGAACTGTTTTACGTAGAGGGAAATAGCCAATAGGAGAAATAATTAAAACCTAGCCGATGCACTGTTAGGGGATGTTTGGCAAACGAGAATTCGTAGCTCTTTGAGATTCCGAGATAATTGGCTTCTCCACGCCATTGATTTCCTTTATGATCTGAGAAAAAAAAAATTTAACGATTGCGTTCGATGAGCGATTGGAAAGGAGAAAGGAGAAACCTGGACTTTGGTGCTATAAACTAAGGGTAAACTACTTTTTTGGTCACTCGACATTGTCCGTATTTCTGTTTGGTCACTCAGCTTGGTCTATATTTTTGTTTTGATCATTCAAATTAATTTGTTTGGTCAATTCTAACGGTTTTCTAAAAAAATAAATTTAAAAAATAATAAAAACGCCTCTATCAAAATTATTATAAAAATTATAAGTATTTTAGTTTTGATATATTAAAATTATTATATAATTTTCTAAAAAATGATAATTATCAAATTTTTTAGGTTTATTATAAAAAATTTAATATATATATATATTAAAATCTTTACAGTTTTTATAAAATTTTATACGTAACAGAAATTTTGTATATTTTATAAAAATTTATATACATATATATAAAATAATATATATATATATTATTTCATGATTTGTTATTCTAGATTAGCTCCCAAAAAAATAGAATGTTGAGATGAGAGTGTCAAGTTAATCATTTATGTTTGTTACATGTAGAGGAACAAGAATCTCGGGATCATTTGTTTGAAAGTTATGCTTTCTCAAAACAATTACAGTTGTTGATTGTGCAGGCACGTAGATTATATTTCATCATTGTTAAGAATGAAATTAGATCTATGAGAGCTGCAATCATGAGACTTGTATAAAGTAGTTTTAATTATCACATCTAGCGTGAAAGGAATAATCGATTACATGAACATCAACTACGATTGATTGTTGATATATTCATCATTGTTAAGAATGAAATTAGATTAAGAATGTTAGACTGTAAATATATAATAAATAAACATATATAAATGAGTAAAAATTTTTATTAATTTCTTTTTTTTTATAATCTTTTATTGTGAGAAAGGTATTATTAATTCTTAATTTTATTAATTTTTGTTTGTTTTTTTGGACAAATAAATTTTTATTTATTTATTTTTACTTTTTAAATATACCGTTCCCTAAACCTACCCCGATTCCCTCCCTATTCTTTCTTCCTCAAATTGTTGTTTTTCTTTGTTTCGTGTGTTGTATGTATTTGCGTCTTATTATTATAAACATCAAAAGCAACGACGCCATTGTTAACTGGGAAATTCCTTGGGAGAAAACAAACAAACAGTAACCAGATAAACTAATACAAAATCCCCACTAACCCACTACTTTGATGAATCAATAAGTAATGTTGAGCTGAAAACACAGAAATTACACTTCAAGTGTAGCCTAGGGTTTTGATTCAAAGAGAAATATGGCAGCTTCTTCCCAAATTCAAAACCCTATCAAAAACCCATTTTCTCAACTCTCAATCAGAAAACACAGATCCTGCTTTGTCAAACCACGTCGTTTAAGCGTTACAGCTGCACATCCCAGCCTTCACGGCAGGAAACTACGGGTTGCCGTGATAGGTGGGGGTCCAGCTGGCTCCTCTGCTGCGGAAGCCTTGGCTTCAGGCGGAATCGAGACGTTCCTCTTTGAACGAAGCCCTTCCACTGCTAAACCTTGCGGCGGAGCCATCCCTCTCTGTATGGTCGATGAATTCTCCATCCCTCTCGACCTCATCGACCGACATGTGACCAAGATGAAAATCATATCCCCATCGAATCTCACCGTCGATTTTGGATCTAAATCTCTCCGGGCACACGAATCCATCCCCATGCTCCGTCGCGAAGTCCTCGACTCCTTCCTTCGGACCCGGGCCGGATCCGCCGGCGCTCGAATCATCCCTTCCCTCGTCACCCATCTCGAGATCCCTTCTTCCTCTTCTTCCCCTTACATCATCCACCACACGATCAACAATTCCCGTCAAACCCTAGCCGTTGATGCGATCATCGGCGCCGACGGAGCCAACAGCAAAGTGGCTAAATCCATAAAAGCCGGCGACTACACATGCGCTATAGCATTCCAAGAGCGAATCAAATTACCAGACGACAAAATGGAGTATTACCAAAACCTCGCCGAAATGTACGTCGGAGACGACGTATCACCCGATTTTTACGCGTGGGTATTCCCCAAATGCGACCACGTAGCAGTAGGTACCGGAACAGTGTGCGCCAAGCAAGATATCAAATTGTACCAGCGCGGCATCAAACAAAGGGTTCAAAACAAGATCAAAGGTGGAACCGTGATCAAAGTAGAAGCCCACCCGATTCCCGAACACCCCCGTCCGATACGAGTACGAGGTCGTGTAGCACTCGTAGGGGACGCAGCAGGGTACGTTACAAAATGTTCCGGTGAAGGGATTTACTTCGCTGCCAAATCAGGGAGGATGTGCGGCGAGGCAATCGTAAGAGCATCAGCCGGCGGGGAATCGATGATAAGCGAAGACGATTTGAAGAGGGAATATTTGATGGACTGGGATAACAAATATGTAAGCACCTTTAGGTTTTTGGATTTGTTGCAGAGGGTTTTTTATGGTAGTGATGAAGCAAGGGAAGCCTTGGTTGAAGTTTGTGGTAGTGAGTATGTGCAAAGGATGACTTTTGATAGTTACTTGTACAAGAAGTTAGCTAAGGGAGATAGATGGGAAGATATGAAGATGGTTTGGGGCACTCTTGGGAGTTTAATGAGATGCAAGATCATGGGTAGGGATATGGAGGCTTTGAAGTTGTGAAATCTCTAGGGTTTTTAGGTTAAACTCTGTTAAAATCGGTTTTACGGTTTATGTTCGAACGCATATCTTAATATTGCGACGCTATAATGTAAAATCCGAAATAAGGTATTTTCTGAAAATTCTAATGCTATTATGTGATAGTCTGTGTTTTATATTTTTAATTATTAAAAAATACATCTTAAAGATAAAAACGATCAAGTTCAAATCTTCTAAAAATAATAATATTTGTGTTTTGAATACAACTCAATATATCAAATGCGTATGAGTTTCGAGTATATTTTAATTTAAAATATTTAAAAATAACTATATAATCAAACGATAATTTTCTAAGCATAACAGTGTTTGTGATTTAGGACGATAATATAATTTTTCGAGTCTCGACCTGATAAAGGTGAAATATTTTTATTAAAAAAATAAGTTGAATTAAATCGAGTTTCGGGTAAATTTTAAATCTAATCAGATCATAATTTTCATTATATCAAATTAAATTAAAAATAAAACATGTTAAAATCAAGACAAATAAATACATACAACATTTATTTATTTCAACGACCGGCAGCGACGTCGTTTCTTTCTCTCATTTATCCTCTCAGACATTTTCTATTGTTTTTTCCCCCTCAACCCTCCTTCAGCCAAAACCCCCTTTTTTTCTCTCTGCCTCTCCGCTGCAGCATTTCCTCTCAATTTGATCTTTCCCTTCCTCTCTCTTACTCTTCTTTCCCTATTAGTATTAACACGCATATATGTATATATCCCATTGAACTCCAGCAAAACCTCAACACTTGGTCAAATAGGTAATTTTTTTCTTCAATCTCCTAGTTATTTTTCAATGACCCAGGTTCTATTACTTCCTATATTTTTCTTACTTCATATGAGCCATAGATTGGTGTTCTTGAGTGAATATTTTGAGGATATTGAAGATCATGTTAAATGTTGCTTATCATTATTCATATGAGCCGTTTTTTACATTGTTTAAATTGATTAAGTCTTTTATGAATTCTGAATTGATCGGGGAAATGGGTCATCCGTGTTGGATTTTGTTGTTCAAGAAGATGGAATTTTAGAGCAGACGGGTTGGTTCAATAAGGTCAGTGCTGCGAGGCTTTCGTGAATGTTCTGTTTTTTGGAAATGTGAAGTGTTAATGCTTGCGTTTGGAGATTGGGTATTAGCTGGTTTGATTTCATGCTTGATTTGGGATTTTATTGACGTTAAATTGTGATTTATTTTTATATCAATCGGCATTTTTTGATAATTTTGATTTGGTTATAGTATATTAAGTTTGATGTCTTATTTGATTATACATACAGATTACATTGGTTTACTGAATTTCATCTTCTTCATTTTCGTGCTGGACACATGATCTTAGTTTGAAGTATATTGTGTTAGTCAGAAGAAAATGATGTCTGATGATGCTGGACAGATGTTGGCCATTTATGACGATCCTTTGGATCAACGATCTTTGTCTTTAGATGAAACAAGTAGCCTAGAGGAATCACCTGATGAAACCCGACTTTCTCTAGAGACCACTAACGATGTGGTTCCGTATATTGGGCAAAGATTTGCTACTCATGATGCTGCTTATGAATTTTATAGTGAATATGCAAAGCGATGTGGCTTTTCAATCCGTCGTCATCGTACAGAAGGAAAGGATGGGGTTGGAAAAGGGCTTACAAGACGGTATTTTGTTTGTCACCGTGCAGGAAATACACCTGTCAAAACCTTAAATGATAGTAAACCACAAAGAAACAGAAAATCATCCCGATGCAGGTGTCAAGCTTACTTGAGGATAAGCAAAGTAACTGACCCTGGAACTGCAGAATGGCGTGTCACGGGTTTTGTGAACCACCACAATCATGAACTTTTGGAACCAAATCAAGTTCGGTTCCTTCCTGCATATCGAACCATATCAGATGCAGATAAGAACAGAATCCTTATGTTTGCCAAAACAGGAATCTCAGTACAGCAAATATGAGGCTGATGGAACTTGAGAAGTGTGTAGAGCCAGGATATCTACCCTTCACTGAGAAGGATGTGAGAAATCTGCTTCAGTCATTCAGGAAATCAGATCAAGAAGATGAAAACATAGATTTATTGAGAATGTGTCGAAACAATAAGGAAAAGGACCCCAACTTCAAATTTGAGTATACACTCGATTCAAACAACAGGTTAGACAGCATTGCCTGGTCATATGCATCTTCAGTCCAGTCATGATATCTATGGTGATGCTGTGGTGTTTGACACGACTCATCGTTTGACGGCAATCGACATGCCACTTGGGATATGGATTGGAGTGAATAATTATGGCATGCCTTGCTTTTTTGGGTGTGTGCTTCTACGGGAAGAAAATTTGAGGTCATTTTCATGGGCCTTAAAGGTAATATGATATATTGTTATATATCGTTTTTTTTCAGTCTATTAGTATATGGGTTAGACTAATAGAGAGCTGAGGTTTACACAAGATGAAGACTTTTTTCAATCATCTTGTAATTGTATAGACCTATAGGGTTCCTCTGTTGGGAGCATAAAAAAAACTACAGTATGAAAGGATTAGTGAGTTCACATGACTTGTCACAACTGCAAAATGTTAGGCCAATTCAAGCATAAACCTACCTGAAATATATATACACACATACACGATATTTACCTTTATATTCCCATGGCTCTCAAATTTGCTTCTGTTCTTTGTCCTGCTCCCCGCCTCCAGTTGTTTTCCCTTCTTTATGGTTTTTTATTAGAGGCTTGCTAATTCCGTGTCTTTCTACTTTTATCTTATGTGAAAGGCATTCTTGGGTTTCATGAATGGGAAGGAACCACAGACAATATTAACTGATCAAAATATGTGTCTCAAAGAAGCCATAGCCATTGAAATGCCTACAACTAAACATGCACTCTGCATATGGATGATTGTGGCAAAATTTCCATCCTGGTTTAATGCTGTTTTGGGGGAACATTACAACGAGTGGAAGATTGAGTTTTATCGACTCTACAATTTAGAGTCGATTAAGGATTTTGAATTGGGCTGGAGAGACATGGTCAGTTCTTTTGGGTTACACACTAACAGGCATATTGTCAACTTGTTTGCATTGCGCTCACTATGGGCTTTGCCATACTTGAGAAGTCATTTCTTTGCTGGAATGACTACAACCGGCCACTCGAAAGCAATCAATTCTTTCATTCAAAGGTTTTTAAGTGCACAGACTCGGCTTGCTTACTTTGTGGAACAAGTATGCCCTCTACCTAATATCTACAATTTCCTTCAAATCCAATTGTGAGTTTTTATTGAATCTCGACTCATGATTCCTGAAGCACGTGCATCTAGAGTTTTCATTTAGCTGTTCCTCAGGTATAGGAAAGAAATTGATTTTTTAGGGGATTGGAATATCTATGGTAGTAAGTACTTAATTTAGGCTTGTACAAACTTTTACTTGTCAAGTCCCAGCCATTGCTTCTTTTATCAAGGTGGGAAATTGGAGTCTTTAAGCTTCTCCATTGCATAGCCTGAATCGGATACATCGAATGCAAAACTGTGATGTAGCTTGATTTTGGCTCCCTTTTGATTCTTTATCGATCAGGTTGCTGTAGATTTTAAAGATCAAGCAGCAGAACAACAGACAATGCAGCAAAACCTTCAAAACATCTGCCTAAAAACTGGAGCTCCTATGGAATCTCATGCTGCCTCTATTCTCACACCTTTCGCCTTCTCAAAGCTTCAAGAACAGCTAGTTTTAGCTGCTCACTATGCATCATTCCAGATGGATGATGGTTTTCTTGTAAGACATCATACAAAACTCGAGGGAGGCCGAAAAGTGTATTGGGTTCCTCGAGAAGGCATTATAAGTTGCAGCTGCCATCAGTTTGAGTTCTCCGGAATTCTTTGTCGCCATGCCCTTCGAGTTCTCTCCACTGGAAATTGCTTTCAGATTCCAGACAGATATCTTCCTTTACGCTGGAGAAGGATCAGCACATCTCCTGCAAAGCTTCTACAAAGTTCTAGCGATCATACGGAGCGGATTCAGTGGTTGCAGAATATGGTATCAACCCTTGTAGCCGAATCCGCCAAATCAAAGGAGAGGTTGGACATGGCTACGGAACAAGTCTACAATCTTTTATCTCGTGTAAGAGAGCAGCCGGTTACATCACAAGGTACGCGTGATATTTCCCATATCCATAGAAATCTGTAAAAAAAAAACATAACTCGGACGATTAGTGCAGAAGACAACATGAGAAATTTCAATTAAAAAAGAAGAAATCAGATTAGAAATGCAAGAGTTGATGAAGGATTCAGCATTTGCAAACTAGTTTTGTAGTTATGTCTTCCAATCAAAATACACAAGTTGCACTCCATAGGCTTACTTTTGCCTATTCCTTTCGAATGTGTGGTTTGCCTATACTTTGGTGGAAGGAAGGGGAGGGAATGTTCTCCTTCTAAAAAGCGGCTAAAAGGAAGTTGTTTTTGAAAATCTCAGTATCGAATTTTTAAAAAAATATATATATAAAGAATCCGTTGCATACTGAATTTCTTTTTAAAAAAACTACCCATTTAAATCAAATGAACTGTATTTTTTTTTTCGTTTCTAAGGCTTTGTCTTAACTAATCTGGATCGGAGCGTATTATACACTTTTAATTTTAGTGGACGATTCTCATAATTTTTTTTTACTTACTCATCGTTCTACTAAATTATATTTTATTGCCTAAATTCAGACTTTTATTATTGTGATCTAAAATTAAATATATTGATAGATCATCTTCATAAAATCTTAAAGGAAATGATCAAACTCCATTACAATGTTATATCTTTTCGATTTAAAATTTTTAATCCAATTATTAACATTATAAATATTTTTATTTAAGTGTATAATATCTCATGGATTAATGGGGTCACGGTCCCATAGAAAAATTAAAAAATTTTATGGTAAAATTATTCTTTGAGTCTCAAAATTTATATAATCTGTTGTTGCACTATAATTTATAAAATCCAAATAACTTCACAATAATTTATATTGAGTTTCGCATTTTGATAGAAGTATAGACCTTCTATTAGTTTGCGAGGGCTGATTTTTTGTTAAACCATTCATAATTAAAATTGTTACTAAAAGCTTGAACTGAAATTTTAAATTTTAATTAAAAATAGTGTACTCAAATTCAACCCACCCAATGATTTAAGCTTTGTTTTTCTTGTTAAAAATAGTATTAAACTATGGTTATAAGTTGTCACAATTGCGGTTGCAGAATTTGCATATATTATATGATGTGTTTGTAATTAAAAAGTACTTACTTTCTGTGGAGTTATTTCACTGAAATTTTTCTTGTTATTGAAATTAACATTATTTTACAGATTCACACCCATATTGCAACTCAATGTTAACGACATTGTTCACTCGATTATAGACATGGATGCAGATGTTATCACTATCGGAAACTCGAGATCAGATAAAAGCTTCTTTATGTGTTCCATGAGGGTGTCTAATACAGAACTGGAACTGGCCCGTGTATACGACGTTCATTCTCCGACGAATCCGTCGACTGAAGAAGTTGCGGACCGTATTAGGAAGATGCTTGCAGTGCTTGAGAGGAAGTTTGTGTGGGTAAATCCAGACTGTGGTCTGAAGACACGCAAATACTCCGAAGTTCAGCCTGGTCTTACCACATGGTTGCTGCTGCAAAGTTCATTCGTACCGAGTTGGCAAGTGCTATGTCAGTCTACTAGGTGCCGGGACATTAACTAGCTAGCATTGTTTTAACAGTAGAGATATTGAACAAAAAAAACAGAGCAAGCAATCAGAATACTAAGGTCCGGTTCACAAAATAATGCAAACATAAAACAGAGAACCATCCAACAAAAAGCCAATAACAAAAAGAAAAACATAGATGCCCTATTCATAAATAGAAATCTTAGCAAACTCAAGTGCCCTGTTCCAATTTTTTCCTCATTTTTTGGAACCTGGTTATAATTGGATATGCACTTTACTTGGCCATCATCACTTTGACAAACTCCTCGTAGTTGATCTGTCCATCACCGTCAACATCGGCTTCACGGATCATCTCGTCAACTTCCTCGTCTGTAAGCTTCTCACCAAGGTTTGTCATAACATGGCGAAGCTCAGCAGCAGATATGAAGCCATTCTGATCCTTGTCAAACACCCTGAATGCCTCTTTAAGCTCCTCCTCTGAGTCAGTATCTTTCATCTTCCTGGCCATCAGGTTAAGGAATTCAGGAAAATCGATGGTCCCGTTTCCATCAGCATCGACTTCATTGATCATATCTTGGAGTTCTGCCTCAGTGGGGTTCTGGCCAAGAGATCGCATCACAGTCCCCAGCTCCTTGGTGGTAATGCAACCTGCAGCAATGATAAAATTAAATAAACACAACAAAACCAAACTACAAAATTGGTCATAAAACAAACAACATGGCGAAATACATTCAGCCAAAATCCAGCAAACCATTTGAGAAATGCATAAAAAGGAGACAAAAAAGGTACAATAATACTTCAAGTTTTTTTGCAACAACAAAAACTAATTTTCAGAATGAAACATGAATCATGCTTTGCAGCAACAAGTATGTAAACTAATAATGATCTAATACTTCATTATAAGTTAAATTGCAGGATAAATCAAAGGGAATCACATAAAAATCCAAGCAAGCTTTGCTAATCAGATTAAAAACTTACACAGGGAATGAAACATTTAATCATGATTAAATAACAATTAAATTCAAATCAGAAATTTACAAGGATAAATAACGCAAGAACTAGATACATTAAAAACCAATCTAGCTAGATAACGTTTAAATCTAAAAGATCTAACACTAACAATACAATAAATCCAATGAGAAGACCAAGAAAAGTCAACATTACTGAAAATGAAAAAAAGACCATAAAAAGCAAGATGCACCAACCATCAAAATCAAATAAATGAAACGAAATGAAATAACAATAGACGACCGACGTAGATTATGTATTCACAAATCGGAACCTTAGATCCGTCATATCATTACAATAACAAAGAAAACGATCACAAAATTAATAAAATGAAGCAAAAAATTAAGAACCGTAAACGAAAACGACGCTTGGAACTAGGAATCCGAGCTGAATCGAATGAAGAAAATTAGTAAACAACGAGAAATAATTACAAAAAAAAATATAAAAATAAACGAAAGAGATGAGAGAAAGGACCATCTCCGTCCTTGTCAAACAGGCTGAAGGCCTCCTTGAATTCAGAGATCTGATCGTCGGTAAGCTGATCGGCCATTTTCTTATTCAGTTGAGCTTTTTCTCTCGGAAAGATGTGTTTGGATCGAGAGAACGTAGCGGAGAAAAATGACGAGTGTGTGGAAAATATAGAAGGGGATGCTGGTGCTATATATAGGGCCCAAATTGGGCCCAACACAAATTAAGGCATCTGAATACCTTTTCTTTTAATATTTTTTTTCTTCTTAAGAAGTACATCTTATTTGAATAATTTTCCTTTTGGTCCCTCTCCCATTGAAGAGTCCATGCATCTAGCTCAACTTTCAACAAGTTTATTTTAGGGTTAATCCTGTAATAAGTCCTTGACCTATGTATTAAATATTAATCTGAAATTTAAAATTTAATATTTATGACTTAAGGCTTAAGCTTTCAGGTTGTAAATTGAAATTTATAAATAAATTGATTAGTTTTAAAATAATTATAAAAAAATATATTTATATTTTTTCATAATTTTTAATATATTATCTATAATATACATATAAAATTATTTGAATTTATTTTTTTATGATAAATATTATTATTTTAAAATATTTATTAAAATAAGTTTCATCTTAGACTCCGTTAGTTTCGCTGATCAAATTTTGATCATAATTATTTTTTTTGGAACTAGCTAATAGTGATAATAGTAGTATCTATTTTAGAATATAATCTTCATCATTTGCCATTAATCGCTCAATCATTCTACTGATATCACTAATGCTCGAACTCGTAACCTCTAAGAATAATAATTGTTCCTTTAACTATCTGGGTTAAAATGCTCGTGTTGATCATAATTATTATTTGGGGATAGGCTTGGGTCAAGTTATGTGCGTAGGTAAGGGATTATTGAAATAAAATTGAAATAACAATAGACCATATAATATAAATTAGTAAAATTTTAATTAAAATTAATTATGTCTTTAAATTCAAAAAAATTATACTGTATTATCACATCAGTATCGTGGACTACCACATCATTACTATTAATTATCATATCATCACTCTAATGATCAATGTTGATCAAAAGATCAATTTGATCGATTTCATAAACCGAGGGTATATTACATGTGTTTTCGGCGAGATAAAAATTCTCCATTAACCTAAATTAAATATATTATCTGGTTATAAATATTATGTGTCGTTGTTCTCCCTAACAATAATCTTATCTCTAAAAATTAAACTCATATTCTTTTGTTAATAAAATAATTAATAAAATAATATGTCTTATCACTGCATCTAACACTTATTGTTGTATATAAATAAAAAATATTGACACATAAGTTGTATATAAAATATATGTTTAAATTAATTTAAGATTTAAGATTTATGACTTAAGGTTTAAAATTCATTTAATATTAAACTTTCATGAAATTTAATTTAAATAATTTTAAATTTTTTTTGAATAATAACCTAATTGCATTTATTATTAATAAAAGTAAAAAAATTCATAAAGGAGGTAAAACGGCAAAAAGAAAATTAAACAATAAAAAAGAAAAGCAAACGACAACATGGAATAAATTTATTGTATGTTGTATGTATCATATAGAACTTAATATAAATTTATATATATCTTTTAATATTTTCATATATATATATTTACAAAATATATAAATTAATATTAAAAAAATCATATAGATTGGAATGTTTAACTTATATCGATGTATAATTATTGGATTAATTGAATTTAATTATTAAAATTAAAATAATTTAAATTTAAGGTACACTATTTCAGTGATTACCGAATTAATAGGGGATACCTATTTTGACCACTCAACTAAAGAACTCGTCAATCAGGTCATCTAGTTTTGAAACCCTACCTATTTGAGTCATCGCCGTTAAAATTCTAATAGAAAAAATAACGCAGTGACGTGACAGTTAAAGAAAATTTGTATAATTACACATTTAATCCATATAATTTATTTATTATTTTAATTTAACACTAAATTTAAATTAATAAATAAAATATTAAATTTTGTTAGAATTTTAACAGCGACGATTCAAATAAGTAGAATTTTAAAATTGGGTGACTTGATTGACGAGTTCTTTAATTAAGGGACTAAAATAAATATTCTCGATTAATTCGTGATCACTAGAGTAGTTTACCCTTAAATTTACGATACTTTAACTTTTTATTCCGTAAAAACCTTCTGAAAGCTATAAAATCGCCCGATTATATAGAAACCTTGTTGGATCAGAAGTCTAAGCTAATGGAAATACTGACGAAAAGAACTGAAAATAAACCCTAAATCTTAATTTTAAACCTCCGATAATCACCAAAACCTACGTATTTATCTTGTTTATGTTTATCCAACAAATCTTGATCAGTACAAACTTGAATTTATAGCAAAAAGATTCAGCATGGACCAAGATTACAACAACGTTAATACGTTGTTTGTTGAGTCGTCGCCGCCGCCGCCGCCGACCGAGTGGACGTTTGATGAGGACCAGTTTTTTGAGCAGTGTTTGGTTCTGTATCCGGAGGAAACTCCTGATCGATGGCAGAGGATCGCCGCGAATTTTCCACGAAGATCAGTTGAAGAAATTAAACAATATTTTGATATACTTGTTCATGATGTTTATGAGATTGATGCTGACCGAGTTCAGATTCCGGATTATTCTAACGATTCGATGACTCCTGATCCGGTGTTGGACTCGAATAATCAAACTAATTTCGGATCGAACTCGAAACAGCAAGCATATGGCGGAAGAAAGGGCTCGAAGAAGGGAATTCCCTGGACAAAAAATGAACACAGGTACTTCAAGAAGTTTTTATCGATTGATTTAATTTGTAGCATTGATCATCGATTTTGTTGCCGTCTGGACATAAATTGTTCTGTAAATTGAATTACATGTTGAACTCCATGATTAGTACTAGTATTGTGTTGAGATCCATTTTCATGGATTCTAGGTTATTTTTGCTTGGTCTGAATAAATTTGGGAAGGGTGATTGGCGAAAAATATCAAGAAATGTGGTGATTACTCGGACGTCGACTCACGTGGCTAGCCACGCCCAGAAGTATTTCCTCCGACAGATTTCGGGGAAAACTGAGAAAAAGATCGAGCATCCACGACATTACGATGGCTGATATCAATTTGATGATTGCTGACGGTGATCAGAACATGGTTATGGGTCCGGTTCAGATGGCTATCCGACGCAATGATAAGATTAGAGCTCAAAAGGTATGCATCTAAACCCACCCTTTTGTTATGCTCGATGAATTTAATTTAGAGAAAATATTCTATACACCGTATGAAAATAATTTTTACTGTTTAAACTTTAGTTTATTAGTTTATAATATAAGTTTAAGGATTAGATTTAGGTCTGTATAGAATATATTGTATAGAATATATTCTACACAATAATAAATATTATTTATGTTCTCATCTAATAATAATTATATATGTATTAAAAGTAAATTTTATCTCTCTTTTATGTCACTAAAAAATAAAAAATTGTTTAGAATTCATATTAAAACGGATGACTCTTATTGAATGGATCATAAATAACATGGTGATTTATCTAATAATTTTTATCTGAGTAAGATTCAAATGAATTAATTAAATATTTATAAAAAACTATTCATTTAAAAAAATATAAAATCATTTAAAAAAATTCAATTAGATTCAATTAAAATGTTTAATTTATTACACAGTAGCTAAATAAAAAATATAATCAACCTATTCCATTCCCATTCAGATCGAACTTAATAACTGAATCCATCTTGGAATTTCTCTCTTAATTCGTAAGATTTGTAGATCATTTTGTTCGAAAACCCTTTTATTTTTCAACATCAATCCAAAATTACTGGGAAAATTTAAAAAAAATCCAAAAATATATAATTTTCCCTCCATACTGAATCCTCTTCCCCAGAAAAAGGAAACACACCTATAATCATTTGTAATCTTGATTAATTAAGATTTTTTTTAGTTTTTTTTAAAAGTGAATCACCATTTCTTTCTTACCTATAATCGGTAGTTATTTTATTTTAAAGATAAACTGTTTTCATCGCTTATAACTCTATTTTTCACACATGTTTTGTCTGCTTCCTTCCATACTTTCTTTTCTACTTTGAAAATTTTTGTTCTTCCTTTCGAGTGAATCCTCCGATTCACCCTCCGGGTCGACTCCGACAGCAACGACGTGGCCACCAACCGTGAAGAGAGTTTACTTTGTTCCCTTCATGCCAGTTTCCTTTCTGAAAATACCCGGGGTTAAAAAATGCATCCAATCATGGAGATAAAAGGGTTTTCTTTTATTGGGTATTGGATTATCATTAATGGAGTTGTCAATCTCTGGTAATGTGATTTAGAATCTTAGTGAACATTCACTTTATATGCTCTTCTTTGATGAGTTGCTTTCTTAGTGACCCAAAAGGTAATGTTTTGAATTCCTGTTTTAAGTAAGATATCTAGCTTCTTCCTGAAAATTGCTCTTCTGGTGCTCCACTCTTGTTTAATGGTTTCAATGGCAATTCAAACTCCAATTTTGTTGGTACTGGTGCTTCAATATTCTGTGGAAGATCCTGAGAAGCTGGTTCTTTGGGATTGACTGGGTCTGGATTACAAAATCTCGGAAACACTTGTTTCGTGAACAAAGCCATTCAGTGCTTGGCTCATACACCAAAGGTGGTTGACTATTTTCTTGGAGATTATACTAGAGAAATAAATCCTGACAATCCTTTGGGAATGAATGTAAGTTATATTTGCTTCAATTCCTTTCCTTTCATGTTTGATTAAGCCTAAGTTGATAGGTTTTAGTATGACAGAGTTGATGCCATTGATGACTGTACCATAGTAGCAAGCAAGGAGTGGGAGGTGAGACTGCTTGAAGAAGGTGAAGCTTTTTTTTTCTCTCTTTTATACCTATAATCATTTGTGAAATAAAGTGTATCCCTATTATCAGATAAAAAATCTTCTTTCCCTTTTTCATGCCCCCCATTTGTGCTCTCTTTTATTTTACTAAAAAATTAAATTTTAAACCCTAACCCATATTTTTTATACCCTAACATTAACCCTAAAAATACACCATACCCCTAATTCCTTATACCCTAACCTAAACCATTAACCTAAAACCCTAAACCCTATACCCTAAACCTTCTAATTTGAAGTGAGAGTATAAATGAGGGCATGAGAAAGGGACAGATGATTTAGACTCCTATTATTATTATTATTATTATTATTATTATTATTATTATTATTATGAATGTTGAGTTTTGAATCTTAAAATTAATGAATGAATTTTTATCTACGATAAAAAAACTCGTAATTTTACATGTAATTATAAAGGTGCACTATTTCCATATTCGTGCAGGATGTGACTAGACTTCCTTGATAGTTGTGGTACCATGGTACCCATGACACTAGATGAGATGAGACCAGTTAAGTCCAGAACAAGTGGACCACTATCCCTTGCTTCACATTTTAGTGAGGTCAGGTCCTTGTCCCTCGCCCTGTGGTTCTCATTTTGTCACCCACTGTACCCCAATTGCCATTCACATTTAAGTTATTTTCTATCTTTGATACCAATATAGTTTTGGTTAAACTAGATTGGTATTAAGCTCGTAGGATAATACGAGCACGTAAAATTTTAAAATTTTAAGATGTGCACGTATTCATCTTATTAATGAAGTAAATCTGCTATAGGAGGACCCTTGTATACAAATCCAGTCCAATACTATGAACTTATATCCCCCATTGTCCTAAACAATTGCTATCAAAAGAGTTTATGTAATTGATATCAGAAATGGAGACGATGCATGAATAATAATATATTATTGACGATGTTTGGCAACCGAGAAAAGAAAATTAAAAAGAAAAGTGTCTGTGACTAGTGATTACTGACAGACTCATCATCAGACTGTGTTTCTGTGGCTTCATGGCTCATGCTTTGAACGGAAAGCAGCAGCAGCAACAACAACAAACCATTTTCTCTGTTTCCATTTGATTTTCATGCTCTGATGTTTCTACCTACCTTCTAAACTTGATCAGCTCTCATTTTTATGTGACATGACAAACCAATCTACATAGTTTTCAACTTTTATTTTATAATAATAATAATCCTATCACCTGTAAAAAAAATAAAAATTCTCTACATTTTTTTATGTTTTTATTTATGTCTTTGTTTTAAATTAGAGGGTTTAGGGGTTAAGTTTAGGGTTGAATGTTAGGTTTTGTTGTTGGGGTTTAAGAAATTAGGGATATGGTATATGTTTTAGGTGTATGATTCAGGATATAAAAAATAAGGGTTAGAGTTTAAAATTTAATTTTTTAAAAGTTTTTAATAGGGAGCATAGATAAAAGCATGATAAAGAGCCAGAAGATTTTTATCATGTAAAAGTACTATTTTTATGTTGGTTTTATGATTATTGTGGGGAGTATAACGTAGGGCACGTTTAAATTACGACTAAAAAATAATAAATTTTAATTTTTTTAAGAATTTAAAATGATAGCCTTTTAAATAATATTTTAAATTGGTTTTATCTAAAAAAAATATCATCTAGAAAATACAAAAATATTCGGAGCGATTTCTAATCAAATAAAAATGTAACTGCTAAATTGAGAAAGATATATAATTCAGGGGGCAATTTGTGGATTAAACCCCATATAAAACATTTAAAAAGAAAAGAAAACCCGTCGTATACATCCAACTGGGTGATTTGACATTACAGATTCTGTAGAGAGACAGAGCAACCCCATTTTAGTTTATTTACGTCCCCACTCCCTCCTTTTTGGCCTTTCTTCCAAATTAAACCACAGTTCCAATGTACAACAACACTCACATGTCATTGCCTGAATCAATCCTCATCATAATATTTATCTAATCTCGTATGCAAGAAAACGCATTGTTGGAGATCTGGTTATTCTAGACATGTGTAATATATGTGATCGTATAAAATTTTAAAAGATCGAAATTTTAAAATAAATTAACTGTTTATAAGAAAAAAACGAAAGATTACTTACGAACCCAACGAATGTTTTAGTGAAAAATGAATGATGTTCATTAACTGGAGACTCGGGTTTAAATCATTTTGTCTACAAGACGTAGGCACATTATCAAAAGGTTAAAAATATATATGAACGTATACTGTTTTATAATCACCTTGATTGTTACGTGTTTCAAGAGTTTAAGTTACGTGACCACTAAATCGATTAATAGATCTCGTATACTTTTACTAGTTGGTCAAAAGGAAAATGCAACATGTTATTCCCTGTCTGGAAATGATGTTATATATATGATATGTGAGTTCATACATAAATGCAATAATACTTGATGATATAATACAGAAGATGCAAATGAAAACTGCAGAACACACAAAATGATGAGGCAAGGTCTTGTTTTCTTTATAGGTTCATCAACACCTCGCTTCCTTTTATATATGTATATATATTATTGGTGACAACGACGACGGCGAGCACGACTGGCTTCGTCCGGCAAAGTTGCCATGGTGTGTTTCAGTAGTAGCGTTTAGACTTTTGAGCATCCGCCTGATCTGCAAATGAGTGGTTCAGTTTTGCTTGCTTCTTCCCATCCACTTTCAGACCAAAGTGAATGTGTGGAAAATGTGCCCACTGCAAATGTAATCGTCTTCTTAATCACAACACTTAAAAGACACGGGCTGTTGATACATATACAGACATTTTCAATATATATATATATATATATACATGTATGGACGAAGTTAGAATCAAATATCGGGAGGGACAAGAGTTTATTAAACCTTTAAATCTAAAAGTTGAGAGAGACAATACTTTATTTAATTATTATTTAGATTAAAAAGGACTTAAAATGCTATTATACCAAAAATTTTAAAAGGGGCAATGATTTCTCCTATCCCTTATATACCTTTGTTCATATATATATATAATTTTAATATTATACTCTAAACCCTAACAACTTTATCCCTAAAATCTTAAAAATAAACTCTAAAGTGTCAGAACTAGAGCATTTAATATAATATTATTGCTATAAATAATATGTAAACTCTTTTTTAATAATATTTTATGAGTTTTAAAAGTACTATCATTATCTATACTCATATATGAATAACCAATAATAATGACAAATACAAAATGTGAAGAAAAAAGAACAGGTGGTGACTAATTTTGAGGAAAAAATTGTGAATGAATAAATATTATAAAGTTAAATACAAATCTAGAGTAAAATTAAAAGAAAAATATTTATTCTAAGAAATATATATATATATATATATATATATATATATATAATATGCTATAAAGATAAGGGAAAGCATATGGTATCTGACTGATTAATGAAAACCTTGTTTAAAGTTTAAAAAGTAAAATAATTTGGTTTATAATTAATAAAAGCTATATTTTTAATTTTATCTTTAACATTAAAAAATAGGTTTATAATCAAGATTTATGTTTAAGATTAGAGTTTATAAAATTAAACATAAAATATATTTTATAAGATTTAAAGTTTAAGATTAGAACGTATAATTTATTTTTTTAATGTTGGGGGTATAAAAAAATATCAGAAAGAGATAAAGAATTTTTGTTCGAGAAAGTATGGGCGGGCCTCAAGGATGAGGAGCCACGTCTGATTCTAAGTGATGGTAAGTGTTTGTTAAAGTATATTAAAAATGTTTTAAAAATATAAATAAGCAGTGAGTTTATTATATGTATATATTTGCAGAAGCTAAAAAGTAACTTACATTTTTTGCTGCAGTGCTGAAAGCTTCCCTATGACTGATATCTGGATTACTAGCCTTAATCCTCTGGATTTCCTCCCTAAATATTACACATGATCCGACAAAAGAAAAACGTATGTCTGAAACATGGTTTGCCATCCATTATCCATATATAATCAAGTAGCCATGAAAGTTTAGTTTAACTTACTTTATAAACCTGTTATACGCAGAAGGAACACGTTGTCTCTTCTCGGGAGCTGCATTATTTCATCAAACATCTAATCATAATCAAGCTTAATTAAACAAAACCATGAACTTTAAGGCAAAATAATAGGAAAAAGAAGAGTTGTGTACTGGCATAGGCAGCAATATCAGCAGCATTTGTGGCATGTGAAACTTGACAGTATAGGTCTGTTTTCATGCAAATGTAGACATACGAATTCTTTGTGATAAAGACATAATTTAACGTATGCTGTAGGGGCAAGTTTTGCTGTGTTTTTAGGGTGTTGTGGTAGGAAACTGTTAGTAATTAATGAGGAGTTGAAACTTGGCATGTAATGTCACCATCTTGTAGGGGACATGATTGGAAAGGAGATATCAGATAATAAGGTTAAGGTGTTGAGTTATTCAATTTGCCACTTGGAGAGGGACAATTCATTTTATTTTATCATGGTCTAAAATTTTTCATATCTGTCCTATATAATGACGGGTGCAAATCGTTTATCTCTTCCTCATGTCTTTATTTATGGCTCTACTTCAAATTAGAGATCTAAGATTTAAAGTTTAGGGTTTTAGTTAGGGCATAGGGAATTAGGGATAAGATGTATTTTTAGTAAGGATTTAGGGTTTAGGGAATTAAGGGTTTTAGTTTAAAAAAAGCATAAAAGGAGGTACATAAAATAGCATAAAATTTTTCTCTAGAATGCCTAAGCTATGGTTCTGCTGCTTAATGTTCCATTTAAATATATATATATATATATATTTGTGGATTTATGTATAATGAAGAGCGAAAAATTATCACTTTAGAATATGAAATTCTTTTAGTCATCTATTTTATTCATTGTGCACATCTAAGATTTCTGGATCCACATATGATATATGTGTCTACCCTAAAATATATATTTTTAGATCCGTAGTTATATATATATATATATGTGTATATATGTATATGAGAGAGAGAGACTGACGGCGAATGGGAGGCATTCTTGGGGCTTCTTGTTCTGCAGATTCAAATGCAGAAAACTGCTTGCTGCATTTTGAAGATGACCCACAGTCCTTATTTGGATGATCTTGATCAATGTTTATAGTCTGCTGTTTCTGCAACTCCACATCAAAGAAAAAACAAGTAAATCATCCAAACATTCCCTAATTTAGCCTCGCGAAAGTATTTTTTCGGACCAAACAAGTGTCTAACGGCCTCGATTCAACGTTAGGTATCGATTGAATTGAAACTGGACTTAGCCCTTGATTCAAAGACCACATTAATGTTTCATCATAGTATTTTTTAGCACATTATATCAGCAAAAAGTGTTCGGCATCCATTAAAAAACTGAATGTTTTGGAACTTGTCTTAGAATACCTGAGCATCTTGAATGGGAACTGTCTGAAGTGAAGTTCCCATATTTACAGACAGCAGATTGCCACAATGCCCACATCGAACAGTCACAATCTTGAACAAACTGTTGTAGGGAACACTAACCTGCAAAATGTCATCATTTTGGAAATGTTATAATTAAGGCAGTGAGACTCAGAACTGATCAGAAGCAACTGTAAATATGCATACATATATAGATAAACTTTGGAGAATAATGTTCTATTTCACAGTACAGATTATCAAACCCTAAGAAGAAATCAAAGTCCCAAGCTTAATATCCTTTGGGGTTTCATAATATCATAAAAACTCAATGAACATGATGAAGTTATCCATTTCCTGCAGAACTAACTGTAGGTCATCAGATGCCAAAACATATTAAAAAGCCTTGAAATTTAGGTTCTAAGAACCCATTCATTTGTTCAGCTCACATGGGGCAATAACTATAAGTACAAGGACTTGTTACTTTTCTCCCCCCACCCTTTAATGTATATTTTCCTTTCGGTGCGCCTGCCTTTTTCTGCCTGACACCGCAAGCTAGATGATAAAACTTGAGAGCAAAACAAAAGAAAAGAAAATCCAGAGTGGAGGAGAGTAGGAGAGAGATGAAAACGACGTGACTGGAACGGAAACCATGAAAAGTCATGAGCTATCAAGATGGCCATTGAATAAAGAAAAAGAAAAAAGAAATTATCATGAATGGTGGATTGATTCACTGGTCTTTGTGTGCAGTGTTTAGGATACTGTAAATGTGGTTTTGTTTGTTTCCCGGGAGAATGTTATCATGAAAGGAGGGTTAAAGAAAGAGACGACAAGCACCACTGGCGTTTTATTAGCCATGATTTCTCTCCCCATAAAAAAGGGTTTAAATACAACTATGATCTGGTTTCAGTAGAACGAATTAAGCTATCAAAAAAGGGTTTCTTGTTGCAGTAGATGTAGTTACTGGAAGTATAACAATGGAGATTTTTTCTATAGGAAAAATCTAAAACAAGTGGTAGCCTGGTAGGCTAGTATTTGGACTACCATGACTGTATATATGACTTTGAAAGGTAGGGAAAGGAGAGAATCTCCACCGTTGTTGACCTGGAAGAACCCTAAATAATGCTAAACTTCAGCCCTAGTCATAGCTATATCTGAAAATAGAGCTTTGGGGGCTCGTTTGAATTGTTGAAACTCACTTGGCCAAGCTTCTTCTTGCTTGTTTATGAAGGATCGATCTTTGGAAGGGTTTCTAAATTATAAAATTCCCAGTTTTATATGTATATATATATATATATATATGTAGATCCTGCGCTTGTTTTAGACAAGAACAAGGCTAAACTTACTCATAAACTATAAGCTACAAGTTAAATCAAGCAAATCTCATGCTCCATCAACCATGGTAGGTAACGTGAAGCATTTCTTCTCTTTTTTTCGCCATTAATACAAGAAAAGACAGCTTTTAATTCTGATGAATTCCCGTTCTTGAAGAAAAAGAAACAAAAGGGTTGGCACTGAAAGGCTGAAAGCAAACCAGACATGTCCAATTCATCTCTCTTCTTGCAATAAAAAAAAGGAGAGAATTGAGAGTTGTACCGCTAAAATTGTGTTGCAGAAGTTGCAGTGAACATAACAAACACGTTCAGATGCCGAATCCAGTGACATTTTTGTTCCACCTTGTTTCTCTCTCTCCCTCTCCCCTTCCTTTTAAATACAGTTCCGTAACTATGTATCCTACTACAAGGCTACAACAAAAGGAGGAAAAACAAAAGGCTAAAGGAATGGGAAATAGTAAGGAAGATTAGAGGTGGAAGACTACATGAGGGACAAAGAACAAGAGAATTCTTGGGTTTTTTCTTTCTTTTTGGCCTATAAATATATGGAATTATGGATTAATTGCAAGAGACAAGTTTTAGAATTGTAGGAAATAGTCTGGTCGGTAAAGAGAGAGACTGTAGTGGAGGAACATAGTGGGGTAAATGGGAAGTAGTGTTTTGTTTCCACTCATTATGATCATTATTACTGGTGGAAGGTGGAAGATGCCGGGCGTAAATCGTCTATCTCCTAAGCATCGTTTTATTAGTATCTATTTTCTGTAATTAATAGTTTAGAGTTTAAAATTAAGGATTTTGTTTAGGGTTTAGAGAATTAGAGGTAGGGTATATTTTTAAGGTGTAGGATATAGGGTTTAGAATTTTAAAAACAAAGGTTAAGATTTAAAATTCAATTTTTTAAATTTTTTAAATAAGAGACATAAAAGGAGAAACAATAAAAAGATAGAAGATTTTTACTCTCGCTAGTTAGGATAATATTCTGATTATAGGGATGATCGGGAATTTAAATTATAATTATAATAATATTAAAAAATAAATCAATTATAGTTATTATAAATAATATCCGTTTTAAAGTATATTTTTAATCATTAAAAATTAATTATTTAATTATTATACTATAAATATTGATGTCCGAACTCATAAACTTAAAAAATAATTACTTTTTTAACTACTAATACAAAATGAAACGTGTTATTTTAGATTATTTAAATATAATTATATGCATTGAAAATATTATTGTAGTTATTATAAATTATTATTTTTATAATAATATTTTGAATGATATTGTTAGTATTATAGGTGAGGGAATGAGTGGGTAGGAGTTGCCGAATCCTTGGTTTCTGTAGCGGAAGGGGAGGGCGAGATATTTATGATTTGGAATGTTTTTGGAATTTTATCATTTATGGCTTACATAATCATTGAAATATAGACATGTTTTTATTGTGACCATCAATTTTTTAATTTTATCAATTAGATCATTCAATTATTTAATTGATATCAGTTAAATTGTAAAAAATTAATAGAGAACTTGATATGGTAGTTAAAAAATGTTATAATTACACAATTGGTCTATATGTTACTTGTACATTCTCTTAATTTAACCATAATTATAGTTTATTCAATAAATCTAATCGTCTAATCAAGTTATTTTTTTATTTAATTAAATAAATTTATTTTTTACTTCTTCAATCAGATGACGGTACATATTATCTGATTGGAAGAGAAAAATAAAAGACAGAAACAATGTCCTAGGCACAAACTAAACCTACGAGATAATAGGCGTACAAAGACCACTGAATAGTTTAATGATTTGATTGATAAAATTAAAAGATCAATGATCATAAAAAAATTAAACCAATAGTCGAGTGGCCATGGACATAGTTTACCCTATGTGACTTAATTTGAATGGTTAACAGTTTTTATTTATGTTTAATAATAAAATAATTATATTAATATATTTATTTCATTATTTCATTAATTATGTAGTTGTTTAGTTTTAATCATGTTTATTGACATAATTAAGTTTATTTGGAAATTTGAACTCGATTTGAAATCAAAATTTTTTCGAGTTATTCGATTTAACTCAAATAACTCAATTCGAATAACTGAAAAAAATATTTTTTTTGAGTCAAGTTGAATTTTGCTCGCTCTTATGTGCATTAAGCCATTAACGGGAGCTTTTAAGTTCCATGCATAAAATATTTCTGTTACTATAAAAATTCGAATAAAAATTATTAAATTTATATTAAATTAAATTTGAGATACCACTATTAAATTAAATTCAGTTATGGAGTATGCAATAACACATTTATGATGTCATCGTTAATCATTGATAAATAATGTAATCAATAATTAAGAAACTTTGAAAATAAATGGAAAAAATTGAATAAAACAACATGAAATTTAACGAGGAAATCAAGGAGGGATTGGATTTGGGTGGAAATTCTTATGATCCTCTGTTGCATGTTTGAAAATTTGATCTCATTTTGAAAGAGCAAACATCTACCCGAAGTTTTCTCGAGAAAAAAAATGAATTTGAATTTCTGAATCGGAAAATTGGACCCGTTTCTTTATTGGATTTTAATCCCTTACCGCCGTCACACGAAACGAATCATCTATTTCCGATGGTTGCCTCCAGAACCCGGTTCCAGGGAACTGGGACATCAACCACTCCTCCCTGAACCCATCATCCTCGTTATCACCATTCTGATTTCCTTTCACCATCTGCTCCAGATCCATGTGCAGGTCCTCCATCGGCGGCGGCGTAGGATGGAACCCGTGGTTATTATGGTGTCGTTTCCTCCTTGTGCAAGCCTTCTTGCACAGTCCAGCAGGAACCTTGTATAAGCCCATAAAAAGCATATCCATTACAGTAAGCGGAACGCAGCAAGCCACTGCCGTGCATTCCGCCGCGGAGCCACCGATCATTCCCCCGTAATTCCTCCCTTTCCTCGCCGTCTTCGGCGGTGAACGTGGCAATTGTTTAAGAGTCATGTTGAACCGATAATGTGTTTAATATCTCTCCCTTTTTCAGGGAAAGAAACTAAAGAGAACGAAGACGGTTGTTTTGAAACGAAGAGAACACGGGGAAATGGGATTCTGGTTTCGTTTGGAACAAGTTTTGTTTTAAATGAAGGGAAGAGAGGAAATGGCAAGGGAAATCCGGATAACAGAGGGAGACAAAATTGGAAAGGGAAAAAAAAATAGAGGAGGAGATCGTCTGGCCAAAAAATAAAAGAGAAAACGTGTGACGGCGCGGTTGATTTTCCGGGAAAATCGAAAGAAAATTCCATGGCGGTATTTGAGCCCTGGTAGTTTTCTTATTTTAGTTTGATTTGGAATAAATAATAACAGAAAGAAACTGTTTTGATTTCATCTATGGAAATGGAAGAAGCTGGTGACTTGGTATGGTATGTCTTTTTTTAGTATGATTAGTATATATTTAATTTTTTAAGAACATATACATTTATATTTACTTATATAAAAAAATCAACTCTAATATTAAATTTTTAAATTTATTTATTTTAATCTTTAATTTAATTATTATCGGTTGTATTTGTTTTTTCAAATTTTCATCACTAAAAAATTCACTATCTCATCGTCAAAAAAATCAAACGAATTATTGATTATATCATTCTTGAACACACAACAATAAAAAAAAAGGTTTATTGGATTCCCACCGATGGGTACAAGATGATTGGCATCATACGATTAGATACACAGGAATTTTAGCATTAATTCATCAATTTGTAAAACTATCAAACATTGAAAGAGATGTGATTTAAGGGTTTAATTAAAAAAAATTAAAATTTAAAATTAAAATATAAAAAAATAGGTCATATATCATGTCTTATTAGAAGATATAATTTTTTAACAATCATCGATAGAAAAACTTTAAAAGATCACAAAATAAAACATTAAGTAATTATCTAACATAAAATATAATTCAAACATTTATCTAAAAATAAAAGTATAATTTAAATACTTATTTAACTGTTAAACCTAAAAATATATCATTAATATTTTAAGTTAATTACAGTAAATATCCAACACTAATATTATTCTAAATCCATCCTTAAATTTTAAAAATCTTCAATTCCATCTTAGACTATAGAACCGTTAAAAAAAAAGAGTCCATTATAGAACCGTTATGTGCCATGTTATTACTTATTCCTATTATTCAAAGGATAATTATTTGATGTATTTTTTACGATAAGCTTTTATATTTATTTCATATTTTTTTTTAATTTTAAATTCTAAACTTTAAACATTAAATTTTAAATTTTAAAATATATTTTAAAATTTTAAAATTAAACCATAAATACTAAAACTCGAATAATATAAAGATTTAAAGTAGAATCATATAACTCTTAAAATATTTTTTTAGGTAATCTTGGATGAATAAAGTTTAATTTTTTTAAAAAAATATTAAAAGCTAGATATAAAAAGCAGTAGTTCATACTGTACGTAAGAAAATAACACCACTCATCCACCAGGACCACCACCTACGTAAGAAAATGCCTTGCCCACTCCCTTTTCTAAATCACTATAGAAATCGGCTTTCGATACTCTTAGCAACATGATTCTTTATGAAATGGTTCAACTTTTTTTTGCTCCATCATCACTGCTGGGCACATTGCACCCTCTGGGCACCACCAGGCAAATCGTCGTCTTCATCGTAAGCCTCCTGCGCTGCCTGCTGCTTCCTCCTCAGCTCCTCTTCAATGTTCACATCATACATTGTG
Organism: Abelmoschus esculentus; assembly: GCA_035048815.1. Taxonomy (NCBI): domain Eukaryota; kingdom Viridiplantae; phylum Streptophyta; class Magnoliopsida; order Malvales; family Malvaceae; genus Abelmoschus; species Abelmoschus esculentus. The sequence goes on from JAUCBN010000032.1 coordinate 1,955,661, forward strand.
GTCTCCTCGCACTCGTCTAACTCTATATCAGTCAGCTGAGATGTTGGTTTCGGCGGCAGGACAGCCTCGAGCGCCTTAACCTGATCAGGGCTAAGAGAATCAGGGAACTCTACAGTGAAGTGAATGTACATTTTGCCCTTCATGAATGGCCTCTGGTATAATGGCATTCCCTCATCATTGATTGCCTTGAAGGAATCTGGAATAACAAGACTCACAAGTTATTACTCGAGCAATGTATAGAAGAAAGACGCAACGACTATGAATTTACACATTCCTGAGCGCTTACCAGGCTTCACAACCTCCCCAGGGTTTGACTTGATCAGAAGCTGTCGCCCGTCGAGATGGGTAATTACAAACTGGAAGCCACACAGAGCCTCGGTAAGAGACAATGTGTGCTCCACGAAAAGGTCTTCACCCTTTCTCTTGAACTTTGGATGGTCCTTCTGCTGGAGAACAAAGACTATGTCCCCAGTAACAGTATCAGGCTGCAAAATACACCAACAAACAAACAAATTAGTCAAGAAACCCAGAGCACATACACTAAATTGTTCTACTATGGCATACATCACAATACATACCGCCTCATCAGCTTCGCCTGGGAATGTAATCTTTTGTCCATTCTGCATACCCTTCTCTACAACAACTTCCAAAACTTTCTTCTCCGGGACAACCTTCTCACCCTTGCACTGAGGGCAGCGGTCCTTATCGCTGATCATTTCACCAGTACCCTTACACTCGTTGCAAGGATGTTGCATTTGCTGAATCATGGAAGGACCAAGGTGCCTAACAGAAACCTTCATACCAGAGCCCTGGCAACCGGAGCACTGCATTGAAGCTCCCGATTTCGAGCCCTTGCTGTCATGAATAAATAACACATTCCGCGTAAGCAAACACTACCAGAAATTTGAACACACGCATAAACAAAGAAAACACACACTCACCCGTTGCATTTCGAGCATATCACATTGCGGGAAAGAGAGAGCTTCTTTGAAGTACCAAGATAAAGGTCCTCTAGAGACACTTTAAGAGGGTGAACCACATCCTCTCCCCTTCTCTGTCTTCGACCGCGACTGCTACCACCTATTAATCAACAAAAAAAACACCATAATTCAACCATATCCCAATTCTCCTAAAGTTAATTCAACAACAATTCGAACAGATGACCCGGATTCGTGCACCGTGTACGAGGTGTGCATTATTAAAAGGTTAAGAAATTAATCACACTGGCATATTAAAAAAATTCAACAGCAATTCTCAAATTCCTTAGCCAGATATGGTGAAATTCTTTCTCATCAGGTTCCGTTAAGCAATCAAATAATCTGATGTATAATGAATCCAACATCATTAAACAATGATTTCTATTTCCCTAAACCTATGTTTAAATCAGATTCTTCTAAAATCTAAATCAAAATAAAATCCCTACACCTTCGAAATCATGATAAGAATTAAACTAAATCGCTCACCTCCAAAAGGGCTACCACCAAAGAAGGAGGAGAAGATATCAAACGGGTCATGGGCCCCGGCTCCACCACCCATTCCTTCCTTGAGTGCATCCTCGCCATACTGATCATAAATCTCACGTTTCTCAGGATCGCTCAACACCTCATAAGCTTGAGCCAACTCTTTAAACTAACCAATCAAACAAAACCCCAGAAAACAAAAAAGCAAACTTAGGAATGAAATCATCACACACCCATAATCAATCAAAAGAAACCCAGATAAAAAAAAAAAAAAACTATACTTTTTCAGGATCACCGCCTTTGTCTGGATGGTTTTTGATGGCGGCTTTCTTGTAAGCCTTCTTCAAATCATCCTGGGAAGCGTTCTTGGCAACACCCAGAATCTCATAGTACCTGGTGTTATTACTCTTCTTAGGTGCTCTTCCAAACATCTTCGATCTTTCTTTGGGTCTTGAGAGAAACAACAAGAAAAGAAAAGAAAAGAAAAGAATCAATGGGGTTTTGCTTGGAGGAGGGGAATGGGGGGTTGGGGGACACTTTATAAGAGAGAGTTGAAACGGGGAACTGAATTTTTGAGAGAATAAAGAAGGCTCTAGAAGGCTCCAACCTCTGTTTCTTTCTTTGCCGCTGCGAAGAACGGAAGAAAGGGAGAAAATAAATTAAAATGATGATTTTAAAATTTTAAAATTCAAATAATTTTATTTATTTTATATAATATCCAAAAATAAAAATATATAATTTTATAATTAGCGTAAAATATATAATTTTAAGATGAATTATTATTTATTATATATATAATTAATAAATAGATAATTATTAAACAATTACTTAAGTATGAACATATCTAATTATATAAATTATGAGTGATCAGATAAACAAAATTTATAATATAATTTTTTTTATATCGAGAAAATTTTAAAAAAAATAATTTTTAAAATTTTTAAAAGAAATTAAAAAAATTGATACATTATTCGTCTTTCGCCTTAAAAATTTCGGGACCGGCCCGTGTAATAGTTGTGCCGGTGCCGTTATAAAATTTATTTTTTTTTTGATTTAGTTATAGTGATTACAACAGTATCTATTTTATAGTATATATATTTATTTATTGTATCGACAGTATAAATGCTTTTGATTTTTATTAACCGATGTGACTAGATGATTCATGCAAATTTTAGAATTTAGAGCGTGAGTGAAGGGACGTCCGTCCCTTGATTACCGCGTGGCAACGACTATACCGAAAAGCAATCATTTCAAAACGACGACGTCCTCCGACAATGTCATTGTTTTTAACTTTTACCCCTCCCCTCCTCGGAGTGCTTTAGCCGATTGCAGTCCTCACAATCACAAATTCAATCCACGAAAAAACAACAAATAAAATCTGAAGAATCCAATTTCTTCTATATGCTGACTGATTCCTTCTTTGAAATTGAAGAAAAAGTTGGTGGAAATAAGAAGAAATACCAAGGAGTTTGACTCCGTTGACTGATTGATTGATTGACTGACAGGTTATCGTCAATCCAACGCCTTAAAAAGGTACTGTTACTTCCTTTTCAACTTAATTTTTTGGAGTGGAAAAATGCTGAAAAAGTTTACTAGCTTTTGAGTTTCTAGCTCGACGGTGATAATTTACGAGATCTGTTACTTTATCGGGCCTAATTGGGTAGTAATTAGTAATTACTGTAATTTTACAATGATTTTGGACTTTAATGTGGACAGTTTATTAATGGAAGAACTTGAAAAGTTTATCCATTAATGAACAAAAATGGAAATAAATTCTGGGTTTCGAGTGATTTATATATTTTTTACATGGAAAGTATGAATTCTGTTTTGGGTTGATGATGATTTGCAAGGGAGTGAGAAGTGAGAAGGTTGATGGGGAATATATGGTTGCTTCACCTGGTATTAACAAAGCGAACCCAAGATCGAAACTTCAAAGGTTGGTTGACAATGTCTTTGGATATTTCTAATGAGCTGAAAATGGCAGTATCTCTTTAGTTTTTTATTTTTCAGTTCTTCATTTTATATTTACTCCTACGCGATCGGTTTTTACTGTATTCTACTTCTTTGATGCTTCTACGGAAATTAGGTTTAAATTGACTGTTAACATGGAATTTATGCTTCATGTGTATGGGCAACGCAAAACCGGTCAAATACATTTTGGAGTTTTGGTCTTAGTTCAATTGCACCTAGCTCCCTGAGAACACTGGATTAGCCATGTCAATGATGCTTTTGTGATTTATTTATTCAATAATTTGTTGTTTTAAGACAGTTTGGTCCTCTCATTGTATGAGTTCTAACCTTTAATGGCTCATGAAAGAATTGACCCTTTCTTCTACTGCTGGTTATGGTCTAATTTTGTTCTGTGATATCCTTTCTTTTGTGGTAATAAGGTGTTTCCTTGAAACTAATACCAAATTTGACTAGGGGTGAGTATTTGATCGAGTCGAGTTGAGTAAAAAAAATCGAGTTATTCGAGTTTATGAGTCATATTTTCCAACTCAAACTTTATTTGAAATTTTTTCGGTTCGAGTCGAGTTTAAGAAATTCTAGTCGAGTCCGAATCGAGTCGAGTTTTTGAGTTCTTATAAATATTTATTTGTAATTATTTATCATGTTATAGTATGATTTGATTTCAATTTAAACGACTTTCTCTAATCATATAAGATATTTATCTATATATTTTTTCATATGTAGCGATATTTCTTTATATTTTTATATATCAATGTATATATATCATAAAAAATCGATAGACTCGTCTTAAACTTAAAAATTAATCATTTAATTATTAAAAAATTTCGAGTTATTCGAATTTCTATTTTACAACTCGAACTTTATTTGAAATTTTTTTGAGTCGAGTCTATGAAATTTCGAGTCGAGTCAAAACGAGTCGAGTATTTTCGCCTCGATTCGATTCGAGTTATTCGGTTTTTTCAAGTCGAGTCGAGTTTTGCTCACCCCTAAGTTTTACCACTCTGACTCTTATGGATCATATTGTGAAATGGTATTCTTTTGTGTAATATCTCAACACTTGCTACATTGATTTTTGGATGCGTATCATATCAGCTAGATGCTTACACATTGGATCAGATAGATAGGAATTACTATCAGGAGAATTGTTTGTCTCATTGCTCAGCAGTCTTTATTTTTTTTCTCTCTAGAGTTTGTCAAGTATATTTCATTGATTGCAACTATAGGATTTTTTTTCAAGCAATTTTTCTTGCAGGCTTATCTAGTTGAGTTGTCATAGTTGGTACCATGGGTGTCTCGGGAAAATGGATCAAAGCATTGGTTGGCCTGAAGAAAACAGAAAAGTCACAATCTTCAGAGAAGGGAGAAAATGTTAGTATGGATGTTCTTTTTTCTTAAAAAAAATCTCCTTTTGGAAATTAGATTTGGGTATGTTCATGTGGACCTTTTCAAAAATGATGAAGTGGTGATATATTTTCGCCACATTTCTACATATCCTGTGAACATTAAGAGTTCATGCTGTGGATTGATTCCTTTTTCCTGGACTTGGACATGGTTGACTAATCTGGCATAAAGTAGAAAAGATGTTTTGTTGTAACTTGCATGCAACAGTTATCCTCGTTAGCTAAAATCAATATGTGATTTATGTTATCTTCATCCATCCTTGTTTATGATGCTATGTCATTATCAAAATGATTGCATACTTGATGGTGTTTTTTCCCCCATTTTTTGGTCTTATTGTGGCTTGTAGAAAGCAAACATGATTTGATACTCGGCCTATAACAGGACTTACTGTAAAGCTTCATAGTTTCATTGATAGAGACAAAAGTTTGAGTTTGTTTCTCATTGATTTTATAATTTCAATACAAAAGATCCACTCTCAAAATATTTAGCAACAATTGAGAAAAAAAATACCTTTACATAGTAAAGGTTACTGTTTGTGATTTTGGTCTCATGAATAGCAGTTCTGATTTGTCTGTCGTCGTAAAATCATCGAAGTTGTGCATTTTAGAATATTCTTGGACTTTTTGTGTGTGTGTTTAAAAAATATTTTGGAACATTAGGAAGTTAGCACTTAAAATGATGTTTCTAGGTATTATTTTTGGTCTTTGGTTGTTAAAGAGGGCAGCTGATAGCAAATTTCGTCACCGAAGAAAGCATTCTGTCGAGTTTGACACGGATAAACTTCAAGAAGAGCTGGATCATAATGCTGCGTCAATAGATAGAGATGCTAACACTCTTGTAACTGAAGATGCTGCTGGCTTCCCCTCTGGTTCACTTCAAGTGTGTCATACAGCTGTTAATGAACTTGCTATGGAAGAATTAGCTGCCACAAGGATACAAACAGCTTTTCGTGGGTTTCTGGTATTAATTCCACTTTTTCATCTCTTACCCATGTCAAATTAGAATTTAAAATACTCTTTTATGTCCCAAGTTGTTTGGGATGGTTTGACTTTCATAAAGTTCAAGACAATAGTTGCAATTTTCATTTAATCTTTATTTTAAAAACTGACAGCACTATTTCTGGTTATACCTTAAAAGAATTTCCTTAAAATGTTGAACATATCTTTTGTTTTCAGTAATGGGTTACCTGGGACTATAAAAAATTAAATTCGGGGCAAAAAGAATGAGTTGGCTGGTGTTTTTTTCCTGGATCTATTGTGAGTGCATTTTAGCATGCACTCATTTTACACGTGTTCTGCATTATGCACGTGCATATGTTTGCGGATGTAGGTTGTTTATTCTTATATGTTTAAGGTGGTACAGTAAGTCTAATCCTTGATGCATGGTCTAACTTTGTTCGTGTTATATTTCTTCATTTTGATCAAACCATAAATAATTATACAGTTTGAAGGCTATCTTTAATAAAATAAAATTCATTGTATTTCTTCCTAAATGTGTAGAATACGAGTATATTCTTAACAAGAAGGCCCTGGCTTGTAATATTTACACTTTACCTTAACTGTAATTAAATAAGTAAAACTTCATAATTCTTCCGACTGATGAAATTGAAATGTATTTTACTTAAATGTCAGGCTAGAAGAGCTTTGCGAGCTTTAAAAGGATTAGTAAGGCTGCAGGCCCTTGTTAGGGGTCATGCTGTAAGAAAACAAGCTGCAATGACTCTTCGCTGCATGCAAGCTTTGGTGAGAGTTCAGGCTCGTGTAAGGGCAAGGTGTGTTCGACTGGCATTAGAAAGTGAAACTTCACAACAGAAACATCAGCAACATCTTGAAAATGAGGCTCATGTTAAAGAAATAGAGGCAAGGAACATTAAATATTAGTTCATTATTCATCCCAAATGACACACATATTACTCACACAGGCACACATGAATAGAGTTGAATTCAAGCATGCATGCTAGCTTGCTTCTTGTTGTGTATGTACACAGTACTTACGTCTGTATTCATTCATTATCTCAATTCTCAAGATTTAAACTTTAGGATCTTGATGTGGCATCATATTCTTAATGATACAGAACCCATCCGTGCATGTATCACATCTATTGTGTGATGCTGATGGATGACTTCACTTGAGCGAGTCAAATCTCCTTTAGAATGAAAGTGACTAGTGACTACAGACAACAATTTGCAGCTTGTAAATATTCGCAAGAATGATGATAAAATTCCAATGCTAGAATTTATACCTAGTTGAGACTTTAGAATGAAGTTATCAACCCTTTTCATAATTTGAGGCACAGATGTATAGATGTTGGTAGGTTGCTGAATGCTTCGTACGACTTCTGATCAAATGCAGGAAGGGTGGTGTGATAGTATAGGATCTGTTGAAGAAATTCAATCCAAGTTACTGAAGAGGCAGGAGGCTGCAGCTAAACGTGAGAGAGCCATGGCTTATGCTCTGGCTCATCAGGTAAGATATGATAGCAATATTGTTATTTCTTAAGCAGTAAATTCTGCAGTCCAATGACGCTTTTATTATTTTAGGAATGAATGGCTTACCCCTCAAAGCAGTGCTCAAATTGCACAAGGGAGAGAGAATTTTCAGTGTTTGCAATACATCTCTATCAAATTGAATTGAATTTTACCATATTAGCTGAGTTAGAAATGGTAGAATGGGTAGCTATAACAAGTTCAAGCATGCTTTTATTGTAGTTCAAGCTTTTGATTAGACTTGGAAGCATCTATAAAACTTCTCACAAATTTATTTCCTACTTATTTTATGTGGACACATTTTAAAAAACTGATCAGTATTTTCTGCGCTAAAATTCTTCTGTCTCTTGTTACCACTATTTTCTTATATATCTATGGTTTGTTTATTCAATAATTGCATGTGTTTCTCTTCAGTTTTGTGTATTTATTCAAGAACCCATCCCCAGTGGCGGATGCATGTATTCTTTAGGGTGTGCACACTGCACAGGTCCACCCTAAACTTTTTAAAGTTCACACATTTGCCTTCAATTTTTAAAAATTTTATGAGTTAGTCCTTAAATTTTCTTAATATTTATGATTTGTGCCCACCCTGAAATTTTAAAATTTTATGTGTGTCCACCCCTCAAATATTTTTCTGGGTCCACCATTGCTCATCCCTAAGAATAGGTGTCATTGGAATGATAGAGTGAGCTCAGTGTAATTACGGCTCTTTTTTTACCAAAGGAGAAGATATAGAAAGAGAGAAGAAAAGGTTGTGGCTGCTTAGGCTGTTTTATTTTTTGCTACTTCAGTTTTGTTGTTTACTGATGGAAACTTGATAATTTGCTATAAAATAAAAGCAAATAATAAACAGGAAAATTCTATTTAATCCAATATGCACAAATTACTAAAAAAGCAAACGGCAATAAAACAGAATCCATATTTTGAAGTAAAATCATTCATTTCTTTATCTATTTATACTTCGTCAACATTATTGTTTGATTCTTCTTGATAATCACATTTGCTTCTTGTCCCCCAGTCCCATGCTAAAGTGGGACAACCTTTTCATGTTTAAGTTATCCTGAATTTTCTGTTTGTTATTGTTCTAGAGTGTTGAACATCTGTTGTTCAAAAATTCAGTTTTGCTCTTGGTTAGTTTTGTTGCCTGGTTGATAGGTCCTCATCTGTCAAGCCTTTGTTATTAGCATCAACCTCCTGACAGTTTATGTTGGATGCCAAAATCCTGTTTAAAACTGCTTAACCCCTACGAATCACCTGATTCTTGATTGTCCATTTGTACTGTTCTCTTAGAATCATGTCTATGGCTGATCTCGTTTTAGCAAGCGTTAAGAGTTTAGACCTGTTTGTGCAGTGGCAAGCAGGATCAAGACAGCAGTCTATGCCTGCTGGGTTTGAACCAGATAAAAGCAGCTGGGGTTGGAACTGGCTAGAAAGGTGGATGGCTGTACGTCCATGGGAGAATCGTTTTCTCGATCTTCGAGATGGAGTAATGATATGCAAGGATGGTTCTGCAGAGGGAAACAATGGTGCCGGTTCTCAGATAAAACCTGCTATCAAGAAGCCAGCTGCATCAAATCTTCATGCTAACCTGTCAAGTCTAAAGACAGGTCCATTGCATTCTGGAGGGAGTGATTCTCCACCTGGTAAGTCAGCAAATGTGCTAGAAGCAGTCAATGCATTGTCTTCCAAGCCAAAATCCAAACCAGTCCTTGAATATTTGGTCGAAGAATCTGGCACAAGACCCATTATTACTTCAAGATCACGCAGCAATCCTAAAGAGAGGTCCATAAAATCAGATAAACAGCCAAAGAAGAGATTGTCCCTACCTAACAATGGTAAGTACCAACGTCCAAAATGAATAGGTATATTCTCCTTGATGTAACCCTCTACCGGAGAATATAATGGAGTGGTAATTGGTCATCCTATTCTGTCGTCTATGATGAATGCATGATAATTTTCAACCATCTGCTCCCTGGTTTTTTTTTTCTGGTTTATACCGGTGGTTTTCAAAAGAAGTGCATGATGTAAGAATGTTGGTCAGGAACTTTATTTCATGAAGCCCAATGCTCATCATTGTTGTTCACAGTTCTATGTTTACTGCTAATTTTAGGTTTAACCAGGTTCTATACAATTATAGTTTCCCACTTGCACTCGTGCATTTTGCTAATTTCTTGTTTCAATGGTTTGATTTGAGCAGGGGGTGTTGCCGAAACTGAAACCAGTAAGCCTGGCAGAACAGCTGCAAAAGCGACGCCAGGCTCCCATAAGCTGATGAAGGACAGGTCCAAGTCCAATGGACTAGGGGACTTGAATCCTGCTAAAAATATGGCACAGGCTGTTGATATTTAAGGAAGTATCTGCTAAGACAAACCTGTTGGGTTGCCATCCACCCAGGTCTTGTTTTAAAATGTACATGTGTATCAAATTACAGCGCGATAATGGCTTTATTTTCCAGTCATAAAATTGAGGAGCGGCTACGCTGTGGCGGGGGAGTTGACTTGAGATTGGTCTGGCTTAGTCTGCTATGGGAATAAGCCAATAAGGTCAGTAGATTTTATGTGTTAATGTTGTAATTAGCTGTGATTAAATGTAAGAAAACCACTTTGTGACTTGCGTGAATCAACTAAAACCAAGTTTTAAGTCTGGTTTGAAAATTTTACAGTTTTTACAAGAATTGCATGACGTTTGTCTTGTTATATGACTGAGGGCCCCAAAATGCCAATGCCATTTTCTTTACAGCTATTGCATATTGTGATATATGAAACTCGATCCAACTTGATTAATGAATAAAATATCGAATATCGATGCCGTTGGAAAAGGACCAAGTAATTTAGTATCTTCTTTGTGCAATGAATATCTACCTCTACACCCTTTAATTCCTTTGTTCCTATCTGTAAACCCTCCTAAACAATCAATGGCGTTATAAATCTTTTTCTATGGTCCTGCAAGTACAATGCTTGCAAAATCTGCAAGGACTAGGCTCCATGAAATGTCAAACTGTGTTGTGTCGATAGTCAACTGAATCGAAACGCCCTAGCACCATCCTCGGTACGTAACCCAACCCTTCACATTCTCTTCATTTTCTTCTCGAAATTATCTTTTCTCGCAACAATGAAAAAAGAGCAAGAATTTGGTAGGCAGCTTGTCTGGTTTTAAGCAATTCAAGAAGCAAGATTTGTGACACCAAAGTATAGGGTCTTCTGTTGAAAGGCATTGATGGCATAATCAACCTGAAAATGACCAAGTGGAGACTTGAAGCGAAGACCGTATCCGAGGCCAACTCCAGATCCTGGTTTCCCTTGTCTCAATGCTGGATTTCCTGAAACTCGTTTATTAAACCGTTAATAATCAGCAGTTCTGCTTCACTGCTTCATGAGCTTAGAAAGCCAAATCATCTGTTTTAAACATGTTATACAAAATGCAACTAGTCGAGGATTAACAAAAGGTCGAAAATAATGCTATCTGCTAAGCAAAATTCTGGAAGGATGACATTTGATTATCATTAAGATACAACACTGTAAGAAAGTAGATGAACGAGACTCACCGGGTACAAGCCGACCCGAACCCAAATCTGTTCCACAGTCCAGGAAAACAGAACCTTCCAACATCTTGCTCTGAATGCAGCAAAAAAATGTCAAGACACATGCAATAACATAAGCAACACTTTATTCTAACAGATTCCAGAATAGAATGTACTTCAATATAACTTACATATAAACCGATTAAGTACTAGTTTAGACATAACCAAGTTTTATTTATTTATTCAGTTTTCAGTTTGGTTTGGTTTCTGATCGCTCTTTTCATCTAACAGCTATCTTGGTGAAGTGAAGAAATTTCACATACAGAACCATGGGACATATCAGTTAAACATGCTCGTTAAACGGCTAGATGAGGGGAAATTGAATATAGGTTCTTAGAATGCAATGCTCTCTCTATAACAATAAGCAAATAGTAATTACATACCAAAGGAATTGTCACTTCAGTATTAGCAACCAAGCACGATCTGCCAGATCCAACAGCACCTTCACCATACCCTCGCACGCTACCTAGACCGCCGATTGCGAATGCTTGATATGGAGCCATATCTCCTACAATGGAACCACCTGTCAAGCTGTCAGAAAAGGTAAGAATTGAGAAAATTTTAAAGTTATACAACACCTACTCTAGAGCAGGATTCATGCACTGTTCAAAGTCAAGCCAGGAATCCCAATAAATTTTCTCTGGCACCAATGGCTGAGAGGGAAAGGGGGGGGGGAACAACTGCAACATGACTTGCCTTGTCAAGAGAAAGGCCGGTCCAAGCTTGATGCCCTTTGACGCAACAAACTTGAAACGGTTGAAGATTAACCACCTGGAAAGAACTGGGATCCCTTGCTCTATTTGCATAGTAAACTGAAATAAGTAGAAATATTCAGTTAGTACCCTTATTCAAGATACATGAAAGGCATATTTCACTATGCAAGTTGCAGTAGAAATGAATAAATTACACGAGAAAAACTGTGATCGGTTGCCTTCGCGTATTGAGATTCTTGCTTTAAGACTACCATATTGTCATGAGCATTACCACTGTACAAGAATTAAAATCATTGTCAACAATCAGTTCGTCATATTGTTGAGAATAGGGAAAATAGTCATCTTTACCTGCAAGTGACCGGAAACCCGTCAAGATCTCTGGTAATGGAGCGGCCATCATCACTCAACATGCGAACATTCTGTAGGGTGAAAGTCTATCAGTAACAAACTTTCCTTGAAACAAAATTGATGATTACGAGGTACTAATGAGTATGACAGTAGCAAGCTATGTTCAAACCTCAAATTTTATGCTTGTCGTGCTGCTCCACTTAGAACTTGCAGGTTCATTTAGATCCAGTCCAACTGACAATCGAGACAAATTCACGCCTCCACTCCCTGAACGAGAGAAATTGTCCACAGGTACACCATGGACTCCAATCTCAGGTGAAAGTGAGTGCTGGAACAAATAATTATAAATAAGAACTATATTCACATTCCGAACCTCACAACTCAGTTTCGTTAAATAGAATCATGGCAACCCCGACTATGATGTAAACATTTTCTTTTGCTTCTTTCTTATCCACAAAAGCAGTGAGAAAAACAACCAAACAACATCAACCACATACTTGCAAGACAAAACATTGTTGAGCAACCCATTGCGGTCGAGGTCTCCGGTAAGCTACCAAGATATTTGAATCGTATAACCCTTTATCCCAGGATACATCAAGCTTCTCACTTCCACCAAATAAATTTGGGTGTTTGATACAAAAACTGCAACAAAGACATTGAACCAGTTATTGTCCTAACACCAACTCAACAAATCAAAGAAACCATCTTTACAAATTCAATTTGTACCCCAATTCGCTATCCTATACAAGGTAAAGAGAGAAACAACCAATATCAAATTCACCATAAAGAAACACAGAAATCCTAGTCATATCTTCCTTATCCACATCTTATCACCAACCAAACAAGTATGGAAGCAATACCTGCCTATTACAAGGGAAAGAGGACTGCCGGTGTTCCTGTAAGAAAATAAAGCGAGACAACTTAAACCAAACACTGAAAACCCATTAATTAAAATCCCATTAAAAAATTGAAGCATGAAGTAAGAACCTTAAAGAAGGAAGCATCATAGAAGCACATATCTTGTGGGTGAAATCAACATTAACATCAATCTTGGCTGTCATTACATAACAAAAACAACAACAAAAGATTTATAAAAATATAAAATCAAAAGCTCCCATTTTTAACAAGAATGAAGCAACAAATATGACAATCACTTTAATCCCAGAACTCCAAAGGGAAAAAGAACTAACCTTTGCCTGCATGGATGCTCTTCTGAGCCCCCATATAGTTGGAGATGAAAAGAACATTAAGCAAAGGGAAATGGTTTTGGATAAATAGGTTGTCGGTTAGACAAAGATTGCATTTTGAATGAAACGAAAAGAAAATATGGACAACATCAAAGACATAACAAGGAAGAAAAACAAGGGTCTTATGTTTTGTGTCTGTGTTTTCCTTTGAATGATGTTTGGTCTTTCTTGGAGAGTGTTTTATCTGAACCCAAAGGCCAAAGCTTGAAGTTTGTTATCTCCTTTGCTTCTTCTTTGGTATTACTTGCACGTGGGGTCTCTTCCTTGGGTTTTGTCCTCTCTTTTTCACAAGAGTTTTTTCCAATTGGGGTTCTTTGGGGAGTACTAATATTTTCTTACAAGAATTCCTTTCCAATTTAATTTAGGAATTTATAGAGCGAGACACTTTAAAGACGATATTAGAATGAGAGGTAATTAATTTTTTTATAAATAATTTAATATTAATTTTTTAATATATATTAAATTTTAAAAATATAATTTTTTAATATATATTAATTTTCTTATAAAATATATAAAATTTTGATATATATTAAAATATTAGTACTAAAATTCTTATAAATTTTATAAAAAATTTGATTATTTTTCATTTTAATCTATTTGTATAATGACCGTTAACGGGTCAATATCTAATTTTAATTAAAACTAATAATTTAATGATAATATTAAACTATCAAAATTTTGAATAATTCATGAGTGATCATTTATGAAATTTATGATAAAAAGTTTTATTTTTAATTATTTGAAGATTTAATCTTTTAAATTATTTAAAAAGTTTTTTTGATTAAGCCCACCTGAACTGGGTTTTGAAGTTGGGTTGTATTGGCCGATGGACTAGTAATCTCAACCCTTTTATAGAGCTGATCTAGCCTCCGTCGGCTCTAACAGTCTCGGGTCTCCATTTCAAGGCTCCCCTTTCAACCGCCATTGGAGAACCGACTTGATCAATCTTCTCAACTTCCAGCAAAATCATCACCCTACTTTTTTTATTTTCCTCTGGGATAATTTCATCTGGTTCAAAACTAAAGAAAAATGGGGAAGAATGAGAAGTCAGGGGTAGGGAGAGCCCTGGTGAAGCATCACAATTCAATGATACAACAAACCAAAGAGAAGGGGAGGTTTTATAAAAGTCAGAATAAGAAGGTATTGGAATCTGTAACAGAAGTTAGCAACATTGATGCTGTCATCGAGCAGGCTGAGGAAGATGACCAGCTGTTCTCTATCCAGCACCCCACCCCTAATCTCCTCATCAATTTGTAAGCTTTTACCCCTTTTTTTGTTTATTATCGTATTGGTTTGAATTTTGATGTGTAGGTGTAAAGAATTGAACTTGCTCTGTTTAAGTTGGTGAAAGTTTGGGTTTTCATGTAAAAAGAAAATATTTTTTGAATTAATTGGTTGCCTTTTTTTTTACCTTTTCTCATTTTTTTTTTTTTTGTTGCTGTGGTCTTAAGGTTTGGGTTTTGATTGTAATAACATATTGAGTGAGATTCATGGCGTTTTGTTCTTCTTTCAGCTTTTTCTTATTTCTATGTTTTGTTTTTGTTGGTGATGGTCTTAAGGTTTGGATTTTTATTGTAATAACATATTGAGTGGGATTCATGTTTAGTTGTATGCCTGTTGCAAGGAATTTCAGGGACCAGATTGGACTCAATTTATTGTTCAAAACCCTATATTTTATAGGCTATTGTAACTTTTGCACTGAGATCACTAGAACAATGTCAATAAGGATGTGTACTTATGATACTTTGTGTTTTGAGGGTTTTCTTTAGTTCTATTTGTTCCCCCATCCCACTTTTCTTTTTTCTTGAAAATAAATAAATGAATAAATGATTAAATTTAATGTATTTGCATAAGGAGATTGGTGCAGGTAAGCATCTAGATCATGTTCAAGTTGAATGGGTTAAGCTTAGTTTCCGAATCATATGTCTAGTTTCATTACTTTTCTTGAGCTTTACAAATCCATTGCTTTTGATACCAGTGCCTCGTGGTTTATCTGACTTCTTTTTTCTACTAGGGATGCTAGCTCAAGCATCAGTGATATGACACCTGAAGAAAGAAGAGAACAGCAGAAGAAAGAGGAGGCATTGCATGCGAGCAGTCTCCGAGTCCCACGCAGGCATGTCTTATTGTTCACCAAAACTTAAAACCAAGTTCCATTTGTGTGGTTAGAATCTAAAGAGATTTTTGTTTCATATAGGCCACCATGGAATGCATCAATGTCTGTTGAAGAGCTAGATGCCAATGAGAAACAAGCTTTCTTAGTTTGGCGCCGGAGCTTAGCAAGGTAAGGCGATGAGTAATATGAACATAATCTTCTTTCCCATCATTTAAAAAGCGATCAATGAAAAAAGTATGTGATAAATGCTGTCAGAAATAAATATTTAATGTCACTAGGACAAGTTGATTAATATTGTCATGGAGATATCATAGGATAGGTCCAAATTCAGTGTTCAACCAGCCCAGGCAAAGTAAATAGTAAATAAACCGGCTCTAGCAAACCAAGGTGAAACAAAAATTTTCATCATCACTATGCAATTTGTTATTGTACATTCAAGGTTAGTGTTCCAACGATGGTAATTTTTCAACAATAGCTTAAAGGTCCTTGCCCCACTACTTTTTTGTAGATGATAGCGTTTCTCATGTCTGAAAAGAAGTGTAGCTTCATTAAGCATGTTCGCGTATGCAAACGTTTTTAGTATATGATAGACTTATCATGCTTGATACTTATATTTGCAAATATAAGCATATAAGGACTTGGATTAATTGTGTTCTCACACCCTTGTATTTATTGTAGACTTGAGGAGAATGAGAAGCTTGTTCTCACACCATTTGAGAAGAACTTGGATATCTGGAGGCAGCTTTGGCGGGTTCTTGAACGCAGTGATCTAGTAAGATTTTTGTCTCTTTTAATGTAGAATTATATGAAGTTGTAGGATCTATGTTGCTCAGACTCGTCATTTTTCTTGAAGTACTTGTGTCTAGAACTTGTGTTTGGCACATGGATATATTAATATGACCTCCAAGGATCCTCCAAATACATGGAAAACCTTGGGATGATTTTTTAAAGCAGTGTTATATGTAAATTGACTATTTAATTTTATTCAAATGATAGAAGTAAAGAGAATAAAATGTGTGTATGTCCTCAATTTACTTGTATGCCTCCCTGGATTTACTATTTAATTTTCTTATTTGAAGCAAAGATAGAAGTAAATTGACGAGATATCTCATCATTTCCCCCTAATTTTCTTACTTATCCTTGTGCCTCTTCAAGGTATGATATTTCTCTTACCGGCATGCTGACCGCATTATATTCTTTCAGCTTGTGATGGTTGTTGATGCAAGGGACCCTCTTTTTTACCGCTGTCCTGATCTTGAGGTAATATATATTTTTTGTGCATAATATGAAGTCTAAAGCTGCTTGAGGTGTGCTTTTACAAATTTTGATGTCAGGTGATAAATTAACGAACATTCTGAGAGATAAATTTAATTATTTGTTAAAGACGAGGTGGAAGAGACTTTATTAACATTTTGAATGATAAAAGTTTAAGGCCTGTGATTAATATGAAATCTATTGTTCATCTGCATGTGCGAAGGTAGGTTTCCAATATTGTAGAGCATCTAGCATTATTTCTAGTGCATATTATCAAGAAAATTCTAGGAAGACCATCTTCAATAGTATTATTCTAAGTTTTTCTAGCATCTCTCCGATGTCCGATAAACAAAGAAATTAACAATCAAATGAAATCATATCTAATTTAATTAACTGTACTTGAAAAGTAGATGTAGAAAAATCATTTATCGGAAAAAAATGTAGAATGTTGATCATGTTGTATTCCCTTCACATACTTTTCCTTCTTTTTATTTATGAATATTTCTACTATTCATTTGGATGATTATTACGTGGGTGTCTGACAAATTTGTTTCGATGTAGGAATATGCTAAAGAGATCGACAAACATAAGAGAACATTGCTGCTTGTAAACAAGGCAGATCTTCTGCCAGTTTCTATAAGGTTATTTTCAACTTACCATTTTCTCATCTATGGATTGATTCCAATTTTTCCACCGTTTACGGTGCTTATTGCTTTTGTTCTATGTAGGGAAAAATGGGTGAAATATTTTCTCTCCCATAATATTCTCTTTGTATTCTGGTCTGCTAAAGCTGCTACTGCTGAATTAGAAGGAAAACTGCTTACCGACCGATGGAAGACACAGAATAGCATGCAAAAGAGTAATGAACCTGAAACAAAAATATATGGTAGAGACGAGCTCTTGGCACGTTTACAGTCCGAGGCAGAAGAAATAGTCAAGATGAGGAAATCAGGCTCTAGTACCTCCAGGTCTTCCTATATTCAATCTCCTATAGGCGTTGAAGGAGCTTCGGCACCAAAAAGTGTGATGGTGGGATTTGTAGGATATCCTAATGTTGGGAAAAGTTCAACTATAAATGCTTTGGTTGGTCAGAAACGTACAGGTGTCACCTCCACTCCAGGGAAGACGAAGCATTTCCAGACATTGATAATTTCCGATGAGCTGACTCTGTGTGATTGTCCTGGATTGGTCTTTCCATCCTTCTCAAGCTCGAGATATGAGATGATTGCTTCAGGGGTGTTGCCAATTGACCGGATGACGGAGCACAGGGAGGCTGTGCAAGTTGTTGCTAATAGAATCAAAAGGCACGTTATCGAAGATGTATACAAGATTAAACTACCAAAACCAAAAACCATATGAATCACAGTCTCGTCCGCCTCAGGCCTTGGAGTTTTTGAGAGCTTATTGCGCTTCACGTGGCTATGTTGCCTCTAGTGGATTACCTGATGAAACTAGGGCAGCCCGCCAAATTCTAAAGGATTACATTGATGGAAAGCTGCCTCACTATGAAATACCACCTGGTATGTCTGATGTAGACGGCATCGAAGATGATGGGAAACCGAGCTCAACTGGAGTTCACGATTCAGATGCATCTGGCGTTGAAGAATTGTTGGAAAATGGCATTGAAACATCGCTCGTGTCGGAGCATGTGCTTGATGACCTTAGCTCATTTGACCTGGCTAATGGACTTGCTTCCAAGAAGCCAACGGTCAAGAAACCAAATGCATCCCATAAGCAGCACAAAAAGCCCCAACGGAAGAAGGATCGGTCGTGGAGAGTTGGGAATGATAATGATGATGGAATGCCGGTAGTCCGAGTCTTCCAGAAACCGGTGAATTCCAGCCCCTCTTAACGGTTCATAATGCATCATTTGGTGAAGTACTAGGATAAACCAGTGCCTTCTCTTGCTTCATTGTCTGCTTCTTCTCCCATGGATATTACAAAGTGTGTCTTGAAGCATGCAGATTGCAGGATATAGATATGAAATATGTTTGAAATGCATGATATGGACATGCTTTCGTGTTTAAAAGCATGTATTTATAATACGACAAGTCCGGTTTCGAGCTTTTTTATCAGATACAGAGATTCGATCTCAAGATGAGATAATTAAACTCTATAATTAATGTCTTATTAAGTACTAATACCATTTTGATGACTACTGTGCCTATGAGAGTAGATATTAATTAAAATTATTTAGTTCAAAAGACTAACAATGATATGTCCAAAATTCCCAACAAGTATATCTGTCACATGTCTTTGTCACGTGGCCATGTCCAATTGAGCTTGGATCCACCTCACCTGGACATTACCAAATTTTCTTATTAATAGCTAGACTGAAAAAAAAAAAAAAACTATAAAAATCTAATTAAACACAGGAATTTTTCATTTCATTTTATTTTATTTAAATTTCATATCATGAAATACAGTAAGAATTCATTTTTGTTGACATTTATTTGATAAATTCTCGATAATGAAACTTGATTTAAAATTTTATTATCATATATTTCGGTATTATGTGATTCGAGTTTTATTTTTATATTAATATGATAAGTTATATTTAGGTCTTATGTGATGTTGTTTAACATGTGTTTAGGTGATTAATATTAATATTAATATCGTGTAGTATTTAATTGTAATATCATTTTATTTATTTATAAGTTTATGTTTATGATATATGTGAAGTACGATAAAATTAAGGTGTATACAAAGAGCTGTATGAGCTTATTGTTTAGAACTATTGTTTAAATACGCATAATTTTAGGTGATTATGTAATGAATCCCGCCAAACATGGACGAAGTCAGGATTTAGGGTTGAGGGGACAAAACATAAATATTTAGAACTAGGGGACAAATCCATAAAAAAACAATTTATAAAAAAAATTAAATAGAAAGACAAAAATAAAAAAAAAATCTTCGGGGTGAACCTTACCCCCCACAGCTCCGTCCCTGCCGCCAAAATAAGATTTCAATTCATTAATATGATCAACACTGTAATACTTAGACTTCTCGAACAATGTATTCATAGGACCCATAATTTATTGTCTATGATTTTATTTGAATTTATTAATCATATCAAATATTTTTAATTATTTATTTTTAAAATAGAGCTTCATACAAACGATTTTAACTCTTTATGTTAATTCTTTTATTTATGGAAATGCTCGTGTTTGGTATAATTTTAGTTCTGAAATTTTACGATAATCGGTTGTTCTTGAGTCTTAAGTGTAACATCAAGTTGAAGATATTACACTGAATTTTGTTAAAAAATAAAACGATAATCAAACTTTCAAATACTATAAAATAACAAATAAATTTTATATTTTGTAACAAAATAATAATTCGATCGTTATAGACTATTAAGTTCAAACTCGGAGGAATTGCAACAATAGATTATGAAAAATGATACGAAATTTTATGATTTTTTATTTACAATATGATTAAATTGACTATAAATATAATATCAATTATAATAACAATAAAATTATACTCGATAGCTATATATTAATTAATTTTTGAATAATGTTCTATTTTCTTTCGATTTCTTAAAATTAGTTAAAGGTCAGTGTTATTTATTAGTTATTACTTATAATTAAATGGATGCTTGAAAAATGGAAAGTCAGAATTTCAGAATCTAATTTCCTTGCAAATTGGAACCGGTCATCACTCATCACCGTTAATATTTAACCCCTTTCCGGGTTACTCCGGCGGTCAATTTATCCGATCTCTGCCGTCATTCTCCTCTTGAAGACGGCGCGTCGGCGCCCCCACTTCCCTCCTTTCATTTACCCCTTTACCGGCTGCTCCGGTATAAAAAACAATGAGATAAAAAAATAATCTGGTTTTACGAGAATAACACGTAGAGAGAGAAAATGAGATCATTATTTCTCCTCTCCTTTTGTTGTTGTTAAAAGCAGGCTTTGAGATTATCACCGTTCTATTTTTTTCTTTCAATTTTCCCTCTCTTTCCTGGAAATACGAGTGTTTTTCTTTTCCTGGAAAGTGATAGTGGAATTTTCTGGCGAGGCGGTGTTAATTCACGATCTGAGCTAGGGTTTCCGAAGATGTTGATTAGAAATTCGAGTTTGCTTTGATTTTAGGCGGCCCGTTCTGATTTGCCTCGATTGAGGGTTTTGTAATTTTGAATTTTGCTATAGCTTCTTTCATAATCTGCCAGTGCTTAATAATCACTTCCGGGTGAAGATCCTTGGTTTCACGAGGGAGCCGGCGCCGATGGAGAGAGAGCAACAGCAACAAAACCAGCAACTAGAGAACCAGGCTTCACCGCCGGCATCCGACGGATCTGCGCTCTCTTCGGCGCAACAGACTGCATCTACCCCACCCGCTATTCAAGGACATCCGCAAACGTCGGTGTCTGGCCCAAGGTGGGCTCCCACTTATTCGGTGGTTAATGCGATTGTAGAGAAGAAAGAAGACGGACCAGGTCCCAGGTGCGGGCATACCCTAACGGCAGTAGCTGCTGTGGGGGAAGAAGGGACGCCTGGGTATATTGGGCCCAGGTTGATTCTATTTGGTGGCGCTACGGCCTTGGAAGGGAATTCTGCTGCTTCTGGGACTCCATCGTCGGCTGGAAGTGCTGGCATCAGTAAGTTATTTTTGTTTACTTTCATTTTGATTCGATGATGTTTATGTAAGAAACCCCTAAAATTTATTGTGGTTTAAGTGATTTAAGATGCAGAAAATTTGGCTATAGCCTATAGGTGTCCATATACGTATGAGAACCTTAAAGAGGATGCGTATTCTTTAATTTAAACCCAGCAATTATTGCTTAAGCAGATCATATTTGGAGAAGCCCTAATTTAATGCAAGGGCAACTTACTGTCTCTTTTTATTGGATTGGCAAGGAAACAACTACTCTAAACAGTAAAGTTTCTTTTTGTTGAAAGAAAACTGTAAAGGGACTTCTTCAAGTAGAAGGCTGATTTTGTTACAGATTTTTTTTGTACAGTGTAATTGTCTTTTGGTTCTTCTTTGTTAATACCAAGTTAAATGAATTTAAACCAGTTGTAGCTTGGAATTGTAGGGTGGAGTATGAACCTTAAATTCTCTGGGTTTTGTACAATTCAAAATGCATATGATTTTTTTTTGTAAGGAATGCTAGAAGTCTAGATGTGAAATATATTCCCTTCTTCAATCTTGTTTGAAATTTATGTTTTAATGTTTATTATGGTGCTATGAAACATGAATTCAATTTTGTATGCTCCCCTGCCATCCTTTTTCCCGCCATGCTACCTCCCAAGACCTCTTAAAGATGTTTTCTGACCTAATTTGGACTCTGGTTTTTTGATATATTACCTTATTTCAAAGTTAAAAACTAGCAACATGACTGTTTCAGCTTGCAGACTTGCAGTTTTAAATATCCTTTTTTGCTTCAAATTGCAAATAAAATCTGCTTTATTCAGAAATATGCGTATATTTTCTTGCTGTTATAATCAATGTTCCTTTTTTTTGATTGAAATATTCATGCTTTTAATTAGAATTCATGCTCCTATAACTAAGAAAACACAATCTTTTCTTTCTTTTCAAATAATCGAGATCTAGTGCATCCACCTAGGGTTATAGGAGCTCTACACATCGGGCTTCATTTTTGTTTTTTAGAATGTATAAAAATCAATGTTGTTTTGATCAGTTTTCAAGTAATAATGAATGCGTAGGAACTTTGTTTGGCTTGATATCAATTCAGATTTCACCCCCCGCAAATCTGTTTGTCACATATGGCATGTCAAGGATAGTTGTCGTTTCCCCTTTTCCTCTATTAACAAATAATTCTTAAGAATTTTTCTTGTATGGGACGACATTAATGCTCTAAACTTCTTTTTGTTTGAATTAAATTTCAGGACTAGCAGGTGCCACTGCTGATGTGCACTGTTATGATGTGTTAACTAATAAATGGTCTAGGTAAGCCTAGGACTGAGGGTCCATCGCTTCCATTTAGCGTTCCTGATATATACTTGACTAATTATGTAATTAATCTCATAGGATCACACCCTTTGGAGAGCCACCTACGCCAAGGGCAGCCCATGTGGCAACTGCTGTGGGAACCATGGTTGTTATTCAGGTTAGAGCACTGTAATTTATCGTAACTTCAGTTTTTTCGGTTTACCTTTTTTATTATTTAGTGGAGTTTCTTCCCTCTACAGTTAGTAATTCCTCATATGAACCTTTTGTGTTGATTTAGGGTGGAATTGGTCCGGCTGGCTTGTCTGCCGAGGATCTTCACGTTCTTGACCTCACACAGCAGCGGCCACGGTGGCATAGGTTGGCTTTGAAGAGTGCATGTTAGACCTTATTTATAATGTTAAGGTTGGTTACTGATATGCCTTCTAATTGTACTTCAGGGTTGTTGTTCAAGGCCCTGGACCAGGACCTCGTTATGGACATGTGATGGCTTTGGTGGGGCAAAGGTATATCATGGCTATTGGTGGAAATGATGGTAAGTAGTTTTTTGTTCTGTTTTTCTTGTGTGCATTTTCTTAAAATTATCATGGAAGTTTCTTTTGGTTTTGTTACATGTATTTAGATTTTCAAATATTTTTTTAACCATGTGCATCGTTTCTAGGAAAACGACCTTTGGCTGATGTATGGGCCCTAGATACTGCTGCCAAACCTTATGAATGGCGTAAATTGGAACCTGAAGGGGAAGGTCCACCTCCATGCATGTATTCTCTCTCTCTCTCTCTCCATCTTTCTCTCTCTCTCTCTCACACACACACACTCGCACAAAACTGACATGGTAGTGTGCTGAAAACAACCTTAGATTATATGGTATGTTCTATTTTTATAGTTTAGGGTCTCAGGTCTCTTAGAAGCGGTATGCAAGACATGAACCAAATGATACCATGTTTATTGCTATGCCTATCTTTTACCTTTGATGTGGTTGGACATGATGATTATTAATGTATCTATATTTATTTACTCGGTGTTTTGGTATTTTATAATTTTTTTTCATTGCGGTGCATGTTAAAGCTCATAGTCTTGCTTCTGCTTTCAGACAGTAACAATGACGCCAAGCTCACATCTATATGAATATTTTTGATGATTAAGCCAGGTGATTGCAGACTAATTCCTTGTTGACAATTTCTGTTTAAATAGGTACGCGACTGCAAGTGCACGATCAGATGGTCTCCTCCTGCTCTGTGGAGGGAGGGATGCTAACAGTGTGGTGAGTTGAGAAGTCTGCATTCTGTGGTGTTTATATTAGCAAAGCATATGGCCTAATATATATGGTTCTCTGAACGATACGGCATAAGATTTCATAATCTATGGTTTTAACTGCCTTTTATAATTGCTATAAAGCAGGTTTCCTTGTTTAGTTGGGGTAAAGTTTCAATTCATCTTTGCAAATATTTGCACTGAGTTAAATATATATTTTATGTGTAGATAGGGAAAAATTTATATTCTAATGAATTTTGAAGAATTTGAAAATAATAGCAATGTTGACATTTTAAAGATTGATCTGAGATGCTTGTAAATGGTCTCATCATTTTATCCTTTTTGTTCCTTTCGTACCATAAAAATTTCTCAATCTGTTCTCTTCATGTTTTCTTCTTTCTCAGCCACTGGCAAGTGCATATGGACTTGCTAAACACAGGGATGGTCGATGGGAATGGGCAATTGCGCCAGGTGTCTCACCATCACCAAGATATCAACATGCTGCTGTGAGTTTTGCTTTTCTTGTGCTCATTTTTCAGTAATTATATCAATCCGTGATGTCTACAGAAATGTATTACATACACATGCCTTGTTTATAGGTTTTTGTCAATGCAAGGCTCCATGTTTCTGGCGGGGCACTTGGCGGTGGACGCATGGTTGAAGATTTGTCCAGTGTTGCAGGTGCTTAGTCTTGTTTTTTTCCGTGTCTTGACTTCTTTATTACATGATGTAATATGCTAGTGGCTTTACTGGTATACACCAAATATTAGTTTGTAAAATCTTAGGGTTTAAACTATATTGCTCGGACTCTCTCATTTTTATTGAAGTAGTCATGTCCGAATTTCGTATTTGGAACATGGATACAGGGATGACCTCCAAATACATGGTAAAACTTAGAAACATCTAGCCAATACTGGTGTCGAATACATACCGTACTTGACACTCTCACCCAGGAGTAACATAGGGTTTATATAATAGTTTTTGGGGTCATATCTGTTATAAATTTCCTCAAATGCAGGTTGCCCTTTCTGCTGGAATAAAACAATACAAGGTAGTTCATACAGGGGAACAACTTTCTTGGCACTTAAAGTTGTCACCTTTCTCTGATCTCAGTTTTCTTCAATTGTGTAACTTGAGTTTTTCTGCTGTTCCTTTTGTTCTGTCTCTCTCTTCCACTTTCTGTGAGAAGTTGCATCTGAGTTCATTTAACAATTTTCACATTGTTACTAACAAACCAAAATTATCATCACTGTTTGATTTCTTAACCTTTTATCTGAAAGTTGCTAGACCTATTTTTTTGCCTGAAGATTTTATTACCTGAAATCAGGCACTATAAATTTCCGGCAGTTTGTTAAATGTATAGCAAAAAGCAGGCGTTCATAATGTTTTTAGTTTATTCTATCATAGGAATATGGTAACTGATATTGATATTAAATATTATCAAAGAACTATCTGTATAAATGTGCTAGTGTCTAACTTATTCCCATTTCTGATAGTGTTGGATACTGCTGCGGGAGTGTGGTGTGATACAAAATCTGTAGTTACTAGTCCGAGGACAGGCAGATACAGTGCTGATGCTGCTGGTGGAGATGCCTCAGTTGAATTGACAAGGCGTTGCAGACATGCTGCTGCAGCTGTTGGTGACTTAATATTTATTTATGGTGGTTTACGTGGCGGTAAGATAGATAGCCTTTTGTTCTAAAACATGTATTCAAAACCCTTTGTAGTGTCAGCATGGACTTGTTACATTTCCAATTAGATTTATATGCCATTATATATTGTATACATAATTGCAGTTTATCTTTATAACTGCATTTACTGATAAATCTAATGTCTAGAATGAGGTCATCTGAAGGCTTGTTAGTTAATACTGTAGGCCTTTCTTCTATCCATTTCGTGAGATTAAATTCTGGATGTTTAAAATTGTTAAGAATGAATTTTGTTTTTTGTTCTATGTGCATTGTACCAATTTGAAATACTTTTCTTCTCTTTTCTCATATATAGCATTTAGTTGTAAGAGGGGATACAAAAGTTTTAAATTTCATTCCATCTAGTGTGTTGGGAATTAAGTTTATTTCTTTAAAATGTTTGTTTTCGTGAAAACTTTGAGTTCTTTCTATTTATCATGGAGTTTGAGCTGCAACTATATATTGGTGCTTAGTGCTTATTCATAAGAGAATCTGTATTTGGTAGTTCTAGTAGTGCAGTAATATGTGTTATTTATGCTGTAGGGGTGTTGCTTGATGACTTGCTTGTTGCTGAAGACCTGGCTGCTGCCGAGACAACAACAGCAGCATCTTCACATGCTGCAGCTGCTGCTTCTAATGTGCATGCAGGGCAGATACCTGGAAGGTATGGATTTGGTGATGAAAGAGAAAAGCAAACAATGCCTGACGTAGCTCCTGATGGAGCAGTTGTTCTTGGAACTCCAGTTGCTCCCCCGGTAAATGGGGATATGTATAATGACACAAGTACTGAGAATGCCATGTTACAAGGATCCAGGTAAGAGAACTGCAATTTTTATTTCTTAGCTATCAAATGGCTAAGCCTCCTCAACTCATCCTAGGAGCTGCTGCAATGTGGTTTATCTTGTAGAAGAATGAGCAAAGGTGTCGAGTATTTGGTGGAGGCAGCAGCAGCTGAAGCTGAGGCTATTAGTGCTACACTGGCTGCTGCCAAGGCACGGCAAGTTAATGGAGAATTTGAACTTTCCAATAGGGATATAGGGGCAGAGGCTACACCTAGTGGAAAACAGATGCCTACCTTGGATAAAATGCCTGATTCTGCTGGGTCAAATGATGTTGCTCCAGCTGGAGTTCGGCTTCACCATAGAGCTGTCAGTATCAGAAAGTTTGATGGGCATGATAATGTGTTTAAGTTAATATTGGTATTGTTTGTCATCTGACTGCGTCTAATGTTTCCTTTATACCAATAGGTTGTTGTCGCTGCAGAGACTGGTGGAGCTTTAGGTGGGATGGTCAGACAGCTTTCCATTGACCAATTTAAAAATGAGGGCAGGCGGGTTAGCTATGGGACTCCTGAGAGTGCAACTGCAGCAAGGACACTATTAGATAGGCAAATGTCAATCTACAGCGTCCCCAAAAAGGTACTAATATCCTCTCTTTTTTTTTTATCATAAAGCAGGACCTGTATTTTAGAGATGATTGCTGATGTGTGTAAAAATACAAAACGAAGAGTTGAATAGTAATAGCAGGATCTTTTTGGCTGTTTCCCTAAACTCCAAAGGCTAACACTTAAGATTGATTTCATTTAATTTGAATGGTTTACTTTATGGACTAAACAATTAAGATATTCCTGTAGCATTTACTTCATTGGAATGAGATTGATTTTAAGAGTTAAGATAAATCTTTTCTGTTTATGATGCTTGATAAATTTGGACGAGGGTAATTTATTTTTGAACTCTCAATTGAAGGTGATGAAGTTCTACCTTATTCTATCCTTGTGGGTTCTTATTTAGTACCCTCTTATGTTTATGCTTTTTATTGTTCGGTAGGTTATTATTTCCCTTGATACGTCTTGGTTTACTGCAGGAGCTATACAACTCAAAGTAGTGAAAGAAATATCATTGGCTCTTAATCAACTTACCTTAAATTTTGATATAGAAGGAAAGTGAAAGTAAAAGCTTAAAATGCTACGAATTGTTTTCCTTGTGATTATTCGTAGGCTAAATTTCATTACCATACTTTTTATGCATTATAAAATCTTATCATTGCTTTGCAAT
Organism: Abelmoschus esculentus; assembly: GCA_035048815.1. Lineage (NCBI taxonomy): Eukaryota > Viridiplantae > Streptophyta > Magnoliopsida > Malvales > Malvaceae > Abelmoschus > Abelmoschus esculentus. The sequence continues at coordinate 1,983,149 of JAUCBN010000032.1, forward strand.
CTTCATGAATGCACGTCAGCATTAGAAAGAAGTTGATTATCTGTTTATATAAATTGCTTCTGTTACTAGTACTCTAAGCAGCTTGAAGAGAGTTCCTCCTTGAGATTTCTCGTCCAAATTGGGACAAATCCATTTTTCTATTGAATATGCCAGTTCAATAATATGATTGACAATTCTTATACATTGAACCTTAGATTTGTTTCAGTGGGTTATGAGATACCGATCAATGCTAGTTCTTTATAGGATTTTCTTTGAAGTATTCAATTACTCTTGCATTTGTACTCCTGCTATATCTGTCAAAATGCTTCCTTCTAGAATCTTGAAAAGATTCTTTCGCTAAACTATAGTAGTGTGTCTATATGTCACTTTGTCCAGGTCATAGCACATCTCTTGAAGCCCCGTGGTTGGAAACCTCCAGTTCTTCGACAGTTTTTCTTAGATTGCAATGAAATAGCAGATCTATGTGAAAGTGCCGAACGAATATTTTCAGCTGAACCAACTGTTTTACAGCTGAAAGCTCCTATTAAGATTTTTGGTGATCTACATGGACAATTTGGTGATCTTATGCGTCTTTTTGATGAATATGGTTCACCTTCAACCGCCGGAGACATTGCGTAAGTTTGCTTAAAATACTTGCTTTCTAAAGGCTCTTCATTGGCAATGTTTAAAGTTTGACTAGGTTTTCAACTGGACTGTCTTAATATCTATATTGTTGTCTCTCTCATGAGTAACCTGCATGTGGGGGTGAACGTTTGATTGAGTCGAATTAAAAAATTGAGTTATTCGAGTTAACTTGTTATATTTTATAACTCAAACTTTATTTGGTTTTTTTTATTTGAGTCGACTTTATGAAATTTGAGTCGAGTTATAAATTTAATTGTAATTATTTATCATGTTATAATACAATTTGATTAAAATTTAAACGATTTTTCTAATCATATAAGATATACATACATATATATATATATATATTCCTTCATATTTTTCATATGTGATATATTTCTTTATATTTTTATATCAGCATATACATCAAGAAAAAATGAGGGTCTAGACTCAAACTTAAAAATGAATTCACTAATTACTAAAAATTTTGAGTTATTCAAGTTTTTTTTTATTGCTCAAGCTTTATTTGAATTTTTTTCGAGTCAAGTTTATGAAATTTCGAATCGAGTGACGACGAGATAAGTCAAAAATTTATTCTTTTTTTTTTTTCGAGTTGAGTCGAGTTTTGCTCATCCCTACTGCATGTGCTGTATTGCATCTTATTTTCAATCTTGGCATTTTATTTACTTGATATTGGTTTGGTCTAAATTACTGTCAGATACATCGATTATCTCTTCTTAGGAGATTATGTTGATCGGGGTCAACACAGCTTGGAGACCATTACTCTTCTGCTAGCATTGAAGGTAAATTTAGAAATTTGATGCTTTGATCATCTTTTCATGCTCGCTTTAGCTTCCCGTTGAAGTTTTTGATAAGCCAAGATTTTCTTCTAATTATGTTATGTTGCAGGTCGAGTATCCCCATAATGTACATTTAATTCGGGGGAATCACGAGGCTGCTGATATCAATGCACTTTTTGGCTTCCGGATTGAGTGTATTGAGCGCATGGTATTGCTTCACATTGTGTTTGAAAGATGTTGCTTGTGTTTTTTATAATGGTTTTGTGACAATATTGATGGCTTGTTACAGGGTGAGAGAGATGGAATATGGGCATGGCATCGCATAAACCGTTTATTCAATTGGCTTCCTCTGGCAGCTCTAATTGAAAAGAAAATCATTTGTATGCATGGTGGCATCGGTCGGTCTATAAACCATATGGAACAGATTGAAAATCTACAGCGTCCAATTACAATGGAAGCAGGCTCAATTGTTCTCATGGATTTATTATGGTCAGAACATGTTACTATTTTATTTGAGTCTGATATATATATATATATATATATATATATATAGTATTTATTGCTTTAGTTTGCTGATTTGTTTTACTGCCATTTTATATTCTAGGTCCGATCCAACAGAAAATGATAGTGTGGAAGGGTTGCGGCCTAATGCTAGAGGCCCTGGGTTGGTTACTTTTGGGGTGAGTGTACTACTTTACAACCTTTTAAGTCCTTTGACTTTCTAGCTGCAATTTTCAACGATTTCAACATTTGAGTAGTACTTGCATGGCAATTTGTTTGCATATTATGTGAGAAAGGGGTCCCGGAGATACAATGAATGATGAATGATGGTGGTTAGAGATTTGTTGATTGAAGAAGATGAATAATATATTTTCTAGAGAGAACATTGTGTTTCTCTGTATTTTCTTATTATTCGTGAGTATCAAATGTAAACTGAATAAGCTTTTAAATAGGCTAATATAGAGTTTTAGTGTAACTAAAACTATGCTTTTATCTTTAATTTAAATAATACTCATTCCTAATTTAAATAATACTTCTAATAAATTTAAACTATTAATTAGGAATAAACTCTAATTACACATTAAATTAAAACTTTAACACATGATTTATAGACGTTAGTAAACTCTTTCTTGGTATTTTGGTGTTTCTTTGGATGGAATGAAAATAAATCATTTATCCAAAATAAAAACTTCAACACTGATCAACTTACACTCCCCTCAAACTCTTAACACTTTTTGAATAACTCACATTATGGCTAGCTGGTTGATTTCCTTATTGCTCCCTTGAAACTGCTTCACTCTCTCCTTTCCTCTCACTTTCTCACACGCATACATTCACAAACAAACTGTTTTATGGGGATGGTGTTCTCTTTAACAAACCCTTGAAAGTTAAAGTTTGACTTAAGATATTGTGTAAATTGCCTGTGTTCCCTTCCCCACTTGCTTGTGCAGGTCATTTCTGATCAAAACCGTCTTTTCTGATTACTTTAGTGGTGATTTTATGTTTTATGCTTATGTAAATGGTTTTTACTGTTACAGCCTGATCGTGTTATGGAATTCTGCAATAATAATGATCTTCAGTTAATTGTTCGTGCTCATGAGTGTGTTATGGATGGCTTTGAGCGGTTTGCCCAGGGACATTTAATCACTCTTTTCTCAGCAACCAATTATTGTGGTATGTCCCTGACCCTTGCTTTAGTATACATGCCATTTTGATGATTTTGTTAGGTTCGGACTATTTGGACTTTAAATTTTGTTTTATGCTTGAAAATTTCAGGCACTGCAAACAATGCTGGCGCAATCTTAGTTTTGGGTAGAGATCTAGTGGTAGTCCCGAAACTCATTCATCCTTTACCCCCGGCAATGTCATCGCCCGAAACATCACCGGAACATCATATAGAAGATACATGGATGCAGGTGCCTCCTCTATCTCCCTGTTATTTCTTTATCCCTGTACTTACTACGGGGTTATCTTCTTATACCGATGTTTATTTATTTATTTTTAACCCTTGGGATCAGGAGTTAAATGCTAACAGACCTCCGACACCGACTAGAGGTCGTCCTCAAGCGGCAAATGATAGAGGCTCTCTCGCTTGGATATAATACATCTATCCAATTGTTTCTATATACTCATTCAGGTTCATGCTACCACATGGTGATTCCACTGTTCTGTATAAGAGCATGATGCCATATACAAGTGTTTCCAAACTTGTAATCTCTCTCGCAACAATGTTTGAAGGCTTTGATTTCGGTTTTTCGTCGGTTTTCAGCACACGGTAGGCCTTGAGAGTATGAACGATGCAAAGTTCGGGAACGAGATTGCACACGAAAGGTGTCGAGGGCGGCATAGGTTTCCTTTGCAAAATTTGGGTTTCTCTCTCTCTCTCTGTAAATTGAGGCACAACCAGGTAGAAGTCAGTTGGGTGGTTTCTTCAAATAGGTTGGCAGTGTTGAGTATTTTTCACAATAGTTTTTTATATTATATTTTTATTCCTTTTTTAGGTCTAATATATTTTTTAAAGCCTTTGATGTTGGTTATATGTGATGATAAAGAATCTGTGGCCTGTGGGGTCTTGCTTGTATGAAGAGGTGTTGATTGGTGTAACTCTCCTTTTTATGGTCCGTACAATGATGTAACGTTTGTGTGAAGATGACAAACTGTTGTTCAATCAAGAAAATCTTGCTTAAAAACTGTTGGGTCAACCATGACACATGCTCAAACCCCATTGGCTAAGATTTTTGCAAAACCAACTTTTTTAAGTTTAAAAAATAAAAAATTATTAAGTGAATCTTGTTCATCACGTTATCCGTGGTTCTAATTATTTAGGATTGTTCTTCTCATTTTTTCTCAAGGTGAATATCACCTATTTCTTATATGTAATTAGTAAGTGAACAATTATTAAATAGTTATTTAAAGATACACGCTATTGATTGCTTTAACTATAGATGACCTGTATTGAATTATAGATGATATGGTAAATAGGGTTCACCTAATGATCTCTCTTAAAAAAGAGTCTAATTCCAAAGATGACGTCCTCCATTAATCATAAAGATTTTCTTATGGGTCAAGAAAATCATCCATACAACATTACAAGTATACATTTTTGAAATCTCATATTTTTAACTCAATCATTTCTCTCCCTCAGATGTTTGTTTACTAGCTTTTTGACTACACAATCACCCTCCTCAAAGAGTGGATGTGGGAAAAAAAACTAGTTAGGAGAGAAGGAAAAAGGGAAATATACTAGTAATAGTAACAATGTGGATCATCAGGAAGTAGCAATGCAATGGGGTGGCCAGAACAGAAGGGACCTTCTAGCTTCCTTGCAGCCTTTTAACACTTGCAGCTGTTGCTGCTCTTTATTAGACATTTGATTCCTTGACAGGATCAGTTGCTTCTTGTTTTTGTCTTTCCTTGGTGGTGGTGGTGGTGACTGAAACTGAACTCCCCCCTGATTAGGCCTCCTCCAGAAATACTCGTAAGCGTTGAATGATACAGATGTGCCTGCTCCTGCTACCACCTTTGACAGTGATGTTGGTATCGGCCTAGCCATCGGTGGACGCGGTGGCAATGACTGTGCTAGTGGTGGGGAGGGGGATGTTGGCTTTACTTTCCACTCATTTTCGTTTCCATTTTCGACTATTTGGTCGAAATGTTTAGGCCTTGTTGGGACCCTATTTGCTAACCATATTGGCTTGTTCATCATGACGGCTAGCCTATGCACATTGATTGCTCCACTTGACAGTTTAGGAGCCTTCTCAATCTCATAGCACCCATCTTCTTCATCATCATCATCATCATCATCATCAATGTCTATTTCAATTTCTTTTTCTCCAAAGTTTTCAAACTCTTCTTCTAGCTCTTCCATTTCTACTACTTCAGCATCATTGATTGCACTGGTATTGGCAAAAGTGAGGACAAGGCGACCGTCTTGGCGTTGAGCGTGAAAGTTGTTCAATGAAGGCATTGAAACAGCTTCAATGACCAATCTACCGTTATCCCGACAAGTCTTTAACCGCCTCGATGCTCCGTCTTTGGCTGAAAGGGAAGGAATTGGCGGAGGAAATGATGGGTTTGGCGACTTCCTGCCAACATCATAGCCATGTTTTGAAGTTATTGTCTTTTCACCATCGAAACTAGGCATGATCATTGATGCCACCGGTTCTTGCTTTTGGTGTACCGGTTGTTGATCCTCTTGTTTATCTTCCTCCATGTCACCGGTTTCCGAAGAGAATCCATCGGAGCCAGTCTCGGAACCGAGGCTCTCAGTGCAAATTTCAAGGCTCTTCTCGCTTAAACAACTAGCTGATCGCTTCACAAGAGGGTGAACATAAGGTGGAGAAGACTTACAAGACTCTTCCTCGGCCTTTTGTGACACGATCGAGCTCCATACATCAAACTGGCCTTGATTTTCAACTTCCTTCTTCTTTTGTTGAATCGAATCCCAGATATCGAATTGACTCGGCAAAGTAACAGGGAATTCATTGGATGATGGACTCCTTTTCAGGGGAGACATAAACCCTTGTTGTGTCAACCATTTATGAGACGACATATCGGCCGACAAAGTTCTTCTAAGCGAAGTACCTCTGGCCAATATGTCTGAATCCGATCCAAGAACAGAGACTATGCCTGGCTTCTTGGTATCCATGGCCTCTTGAGCTGAAGATAATATAAAACTCTTGGAAAGTGGAGCAGACATCTCTCCCAAGTAATCACACAAATTTATCTGTCATATTTCCAAGTAACAAAACAGAAGAGCTTAGGAAATAGGTATAGCTAAATAACAAATAACAAGTTACTATGAAACATGCATGTTGCATACATGTAAGATAAGGTTAGCCATGAATTTACCTTTTTGTTAACAAGGGCAAATAGGCACAGAGGTCTGCCAAAGAGACCTCTACGAGAGTGATTTTGCTTGAATTTTTGATGTAAATCAATGTGTTGAAGATGAAGAAATGGTAATGGAGTTGCTTGATGAGTTGAGGATGGAGCCATGGGGGGTATTTGTAGGAGGCTTTGGAATCATGTCCAATGGACCCCAACTCCCACACCACCACCAACAGACTCCCCCATTGCCTTCCCTTTACATAAAAGTTGGTGTTTTAAAAATAAATAAAAAATGGAGTAAGAATATAGAGTGTGTTAAAAGTGGTGTTATCCTATGTAATATGATATACTGAATTAATGAATAGTTAAATTGTCAGAAGTTCAAATTCTGATGTCATGAATAAAAAAAAATAAGTTGGGTGATAGTCTTTATATTAAATTTTTACGAAATTCGACTTGAATAATTAGTATATGTTCAACACGCACTGTGTACACATGATGCTTAACCTGGATCACCTAGATGAATTACATCATCCTTTATTCCTTTACCATTGTGACTATTCCACGGATTCTATTGTTTTTATTTAAAAGAATACATCGACTGTCAATTAGTTTAATATGATGTACCTTAAACAACGATAATAATCAAATCTTATTATTATGAATGAAACAAATTATATTACGAACATGTATGAGTTTATATATCTGATCGAAATTAATCGAATGTAATTAATGAAGTCTAAAATTAAGCATGGTGTTGATATAAAACAGGATATGCCAATGGATCGACCCACCTATTGGATATGTTTTTTCTTCTTCTTCAACACTAGTGCTTAGAAATGGATGGCTAAGAAGGAATGGTTCCACAGCTAAGAGTAAACTGATAGTGATTGAATATTATAAGGACACGTGTCTAAACATGATTGGCCCGACAGCTTCTGTTAAACCAAAGCTCTAAATTATCAACGTCTTCTTCCTAGTAGTTCGGAAAACCGAATTGGATTAAGACCAGAGTCTAATCAACCAGTTGGAGTATCAATGTCTTAGGAAGTCGAGGTGAACTCAACGAGTGGTCTTAATAAAAATAATTTGATATATTTATTATAAAAAATTATTTTTATTTAAAAATATAGAAAATATTATTGTAATAATATTGATTAGGGAAAACTACTTAAATAACCATCTATTCTAATGGTTATTATATGATTACATATTTTTAATCGTATCATTATTATTATTTAATTATTTAAATGGTATAAATCAAGTCAATTATTGTTAAAATGAGAATGATAAGATAATTAATATAAATTTATATACAGGGACGGAGCTAAGATCAACTGTCGGGAGGGGCAAAGATCTATTAAGCTTTTAAATCTAAAAGTTGGGAGGGACAAAAATCTTATTTTACTACTATTTAAATTAAGAGGGGCCTCAAGTGTAATTATATCAAAAAATTTTGGAAGGGGCAAGAACCCCTCCCATAATATACATAGTTTCTTCTCTGTTTGTACTTTGTATAGTTACACATTTAATCCTGTTACTTATATATTATACTATTTGGTCTTAAATTAAATTTAATAAAATTTCATCTTACAATCAGAGAATAACACGTGTCAAATTACAACTTTAAACCAAAGTCAAATTGCAAAAAAAAAAAGACAAGGATCAAATTGTAGATCAAAGTAAAAAAATAATGAGTCAAAATGTAAATTAACCCTTTTAGAAATAATCCTAGAAATATTTAAAATATATTAAAAGGATGACTATTTATGTGATATATACCCAATAATTATCCTCAATTAAAATAAAACATAAACTAAATTAGCAGATGCCAACTAGTAACAACTGGGTGGACAAATTCCAAGTTGACTGAACAAGAGAGAAAAACATAATGACGCAGGGAACAAGAACTTTGTACATTTGTAATAAAAAATCATGGGAATACGTACTAAATTTATTATTCCTAATATATATTAATTATTATTATTATTCCTCCAAAATGCGGATTAATTAAGATTTAAGATTATTTTTACCATTTTTTATGTTTAAAGTCTAAACCCAACTTTTTCTAAAAAAAATAAGTTAAAATAAAAAGTTATATTCGTCTCGAATGTTTTATGAAAACCTTGTAAAAGTAGGATTTGACTTCATTATTCTAAATAATTATCAATTATTATAATTATACATTCTTTGATCATGGCGTATGACTTATGATTCCATCTTAATTTAACCTATTATATGTATACTATAATTCTACATTTTTTATTATTTTCCCCATTTTTAAGATTTTGTACGATTAATCTAAATTAATCTGTATCATATACCTATTTTCGGTGAGCGAGTCTCCCAATAAAAAATTTCAGTATAAACAATAACTCGAACTCAAAATCTGCTTAAACGAAATTAATATGCTTATCATTTAAACCAACTGCGATGTTATAATTAATCACAGTTTTACGACATACAATTCCACCACGTATTATTAAATTATAACCTTTTTGTGTGAAAAAATTATATTATGGGACATTTTCACCACGTTATCCATGAGACCTACCAATAAAAAGCCTTCATTTAATTATTTTTTTATCTCATCATTTTTACCAAGTGAATCTTCATTAACATTTATTGTAAATCAAATTTAAAACAGTTTTTACCAAGTGGAGATTTACTTGATAAAAATGATAAGGTAAAAAATAATTAAATAGACTTTTTATTAGTTGGTTCATGAATAACGTGATAGAAATATCTCATAATATAATTTCTCTTTTTGTGTGGGGTGTAAAAAAGTAATAAAAAAAGCCTGAATAAACCTATGAATACCACTTATGTGACAAAATGTAAACTACATGATTGATACCTTTTGTTCTGGGTTATTCGATTTTGGTCATCGGTTTTGATTTTTTTTGGTTGGTTATGATATTGATTTATAAGGTTTTGGTCTTTGGACTGTTAATTTTGGTTACGTGTGTTTCGAAAATGTTATAAATTGATAATGTAAGTGATTAAAATATAAATTTATCAAAATTGGTGACCAAAAACAAATGGTTCAAAAATAAAAGGGATCAACCATTAGTTTACCCGAAAAAATAAAGAATCGCACAAAACGACCTTTTTGTTCACTAGTAAAACGTAAAATTATAAGAAAAAAATTCTTTTTACTGACGGTAAAAATAAATTTTTTTTACAAATGCTTTAATTTTAGTGTTTAAAAATCTGGTTTAAGGTTTATAGGTTTAAATGTATAAGTTTAGAATTTAGGGTTCACAGTTATGATTGTAGGTTTAATGCTGAAATTTAGAGTTTATAAATTATGATTTAAGTTTAAAGTGATTTGATTATAGATATAAGTTTTAATCTGTAAACCCTAAATTCTAATCCTAAAAGTTAAACTATAATCACTCTTAAATTCAAAATCTGTACACTTAAACCATTAAATACAAATTCCTAAACAAAATCCTTAAACCTTAAAACTAAGTTACTTATTAAAATAAAGTTTACATAAACATTTTTATAAAAATAATTACCTAAACTATATATCAAATATTAACACGTGTGTATATATATATGTATATATTCCTGAATGGGCCTTAATGGTTAAGTTTCCAAGTGAATTATTCGTATCTATTATAGGACGATGTGTTTACAAGGCGGTTTCGTGAAAATCAATGGGTCATGGAGGCAAATCTTTGGCTACTGACACAGAGAAAAGGTGACTCAGATTGGGTCGTAAAGTCGAAGATGAAAAGAAAAGAGAACACTTTAATGAAAAGGATAGATACGTATCATAATCGGTTGGTCTAGTGAGATTATATATATAATAAAGGATTAAATTTTTTAATAAATTTAAAGGGTTAAATTTTAATATTGTGATAAAAAAAATTTAGATTGGATCACCCTAATATGTAATATTTATAAAATTCGATTTGAATTAATGGATCAGTAAATTGGATACCGAACCGGAAATTAAACATAAAAACTGTTTGGTCAAAGTGGAAAAGGAAGTAATAGCAATACTCCATTAAAGAGGAGACCTACCCTACCCCAAATGAATGCTCCTATGCATTTTTATGAGGTTAGAGTTGATAGATAGAAAATGTGATTATCAATTTTGTTCAAACTTATTTGTTTATATTAGTGGGGTAATTTTGCTTCCTTGTTCAATATTCGTATCGTTAAACGATTCTAAAATCTTTTAACGAGTCTTAGTAGAGTTTGAAAAATAAAATCTCAACTAAAAACAATACTAACCGTTGAAAGTTCGATCGATTATTCGGGGATAAAATTATGAATGACACAATCTAACTATATCTATTTGAATCTATGCCTTTGCTTTTTGCATGCAATAAGATCGGGAATGCCAAATTTTGCGAATTAGAAGCAGACACGTATCGAAATAGTAATATGGGGTCAAGGGACGGGCGTTTAGGTCGTGGTCATAGTCGTTGTCAGCACTTTGCCGAGCCATGTTAGCCCACTCCCGTGGCTAAGGGTTTGCTTTTTATTTTTTTGTTATAGGGATGAAAATATAATTTATGTTAAAGGAGTGAATTTATAAAATTCTAAAGAAATAAAATAAGTTTTTAAGGAAATTATATTTTTTTATATTATATACGAATTTTAAATTTTTAGGAACGATTATTCTTCCTGTCTCCTCGATCCGGTTTTATTATTGGAATGATTCGAGTGAACCCACCGTTAGTTTCGAGTTTCGGTCACCGGAGAAATTGTTGGTCCGGCAGCAGAATCTAGGCTAGGCATATTCCTACTCGTAGCAATTCCATTTTCAGTTTTTTGGTTTACACGTGTCGACTTTAGGTTGTAGGGTTCACACTAGTTGTCGGTATCTTTTTAGCTTAATGGGGTGAAGTTAATCAAATTCTTTAATTGTGGAGTAATTAGGAGGTCGGTTTAATAATTAATATCAAAGTTGATTCAAAGGTTTAACCCCACATTATTTCCTATATTAAGATGCCTTATTCTTTATTCAAAGTCTATTATTTTTTATTTTTTAATAAAAATCTTTATTTTTTTATTTTTATGATAAGTTTTTTTCTTCCTATTATTGTTACATGTTTTTATTTCTATTTTAAGGTTTGGTTCGTTTGTCTTTATGACATGTTGTAACATACCCTAGCGGTCGATTGTTGTTCGTATAAAAATTCAATCAATGTTAGTTTTTGATTTATTATTTTTGTCGGTGGTCACTTGAATCCCCAATCGGTTGATGGTTGTTTGCCGATAAAATCAGTCTTGGGTAACGATATTTTTTGCACGACAATTTAGATCGCCTACAACTCCTTCCTTCATTATGCGTCTCATTTAGACAGAGACAGAGATTCAAGAAGCTTCCGAATTTTATTAATATGCTTATCTCTATAAAAATCTTTATTTTTCTTTGTTTTTGGATTGTAAGAATTTTAAGATTTTTTAATTCAATTATTTTATTTTTTAATTACGATCTAATTATAATTTTTTTTACAGATTTAATAAAGTTCGAATAACATTGTCAAAAATAATAAAACTTAAATTTACCGGTTCTAACCCGATTTAATTTAATAGGGTCAATTATTTTTAGGAATCTAGAGATTTTAGGATTATTTTATGTAAATATAGAGAGTTTTAAAATAAATTAATAGCGAAAAACTTAAATGAGTAACTTTAAAAATATTTGATTTTTATTTGATCCGAAAAAACATCAGACAACTAACTAAAAAATATATTTTAAATATTTATTTAACACTTAAATTTTTTTATTTCATGTGAATATATATTTTTTTACTTTTCATATATACTATTAATTATTAACTCATTCGATAAAATGCATATTTTATTATATTATTTACCTAACAAATGAAATTACAATTTAATTTTAAAATCCATATCTGTAAACATATTTGACAGCGATGGAGCTGCTTATTCCCTTGATTTTGCCTGTCCTTCTCCATCTTTGAAGTCCAGGAAGTTCGATAAAGAAAAAGAATCAAAACCAATAGTTTTCAGACCACTGAATGACCAACTTGATGACAACAAGGTTGCTGCCATGAAACATGGTCACAAAATGGAAGTCGTAACAGGCACGAAACAAGGACGCCGATCTTCATCATTTGAGGATGTTCGAACATTAATCTATACGTATAAAAATTTAAAGTTTAAAGTTAAAAAAAATCAAGAAATTTTTTAAATTTTATTTTCAGTTTTAAAATTTATCTTTTTTGATTAATTTATATTACGCATTCAAGTAACATGAACATGTTACTTGAATTTGATCCAAATTTAATTTAGGTTTTGATTTGTGTTGTTAATTGTACGGAAAAAAATAACATTTTAATTCTTAAATTTAATATATTTTTTAAATTTGGGTTCTAAATATTATTATTCATGTTAGTCATTTTTTTTTCAATATAAGTCCTATTTTTTATTTTCTATAATTTTTATAAATTCGTTAATTAACATATAAAGCAATAAACGTGATATATATATTTTTATCAAATATTCGTGTTACAAAATTTCATGATTAATTATTAAATGAACTCTCATGATTTAGACATTGAACCGAAAGTAAACTAATCCATAACTGGTATGATACGGACAACATGTCTTCGTCAAATCTTTGAGAAATCTTTCCAAATTCCTTGTTTGAGGAACGGTCTGAATGAGAACGTTATCCAAACACCAAATGACATTATCAATATTTATTGAGTTTAATGGTTATTTTTTATATTATATTAATTCAGATTAAGATAAATATTATCAATAATTTTTCAAGTATGTGATCAATAACCCTAAATCTATTATATGAATTGAGTTAGCTAAGATTGTAATGGTACCCAATTGGATTGTAAGTGTGAATTTTTTTTTATTTAATTACGGTGATTATAATAGCATCTGTTCTAGAGTATATACTCTTAACTATTGGACATTTATCGTTCGATCATTGTACTGACGATACTGGTGTTCGAACCCATACCTTCTAAGAACAATAATTGTTCCTTCAACTGTTTTAGAGTATATCTGTGTGGATGAATATAGATTTAAAAATTATACTTACAATAACTAATAGGTATGTTATGGGTGTATATACGGTGAAAGTTATCACCCTATTATCATCCCTATTAGTACTATAGATATAATTAGGGACGAAACTATACTCATGTGGGGGAGGGGTAATCGTCCCCAAGATTTTTTTTTGTCTTTTTATTTAAATTTTTTTAATTTTTTTATAAATTCATTTTTTACTTTTAAATATTTATGTTTTACTCTTTTATTTTTAAATCCCGATTCCGTCTTTGGACATAATGTAATCCTAGAGTTGAAAACAATGAAACAAAGTAAAAGAGAGTGAAACACGACTAGGATGGGTGGTGGAGGGAGTTGATGGGTGGCAAGCAACCGAGCGTGGAGGCGATGTGGTTGGATCATGTCCACCCTCCGACCTTTCACCTAGGATTCCTTACAAGACACCACTAAGGCTTTAATTTATGTTGGGTTTGTGGATGGCATTTTAAAAGTTGCTTTGCTAGAATTTATGTCCTCAGGTTCCCTTCATAGATATTTTACTCTTTTTTTTCTTTCACAAAAGCAAATACTAATTTGAGCGTACAAAACGGGTTATGGTTAATTAGGGGCGTTAACGAGTTGAATAGACTTCGAGTAGTGTTAAGCTCGGTTTGGTTCGTTAAGATTTTGAGTTGAGTTCGAGTAGTGCAGTTCAGTTCGGTTCATTAAGATTTCGAGTCGAGTTTGAGCTTGAGTAATGTTAAACAAACCTGAAAAATTTGAGTGGACTCGACTCGTTAAGAACTCGATTCGAGTTTGAACTTTTTTGAGCCTAATAGAGCCAAATATTGATCGATTCTTGATCGTGTAAAAATCTTTGATACACCAATTCTGTAAACTCAAACTTGTTAATTTTAAGTTTTAGTATGTCAATTTAGGGTTTAAGATTTATGTTTATGATTCAGATTTTTAAGTTTAAAATTTAGATTTTAAATTATAAAAAATAAAAAACAGTATATTTATATCTTCGAATAGCTCATGAGCTTTTCGACTAGAGTATCATGTAGCTCGGTTCATCTCGTCAAAAACTCAAGTCGAATTCAAATTCGAATCGAATTCAATCGAACAAAAATTTAATTAAATTGAATATCTCACGATCTATCTCATCTCGTTTACTGTTGTGAAGGGAGCTTATAGCCTTATACTCAGGACGAAACTACATTTTCCCTCTATCCCAATTTGCTTTTAACTTTTAGTATAATATATTTTTTTAAAAAAATATTTATTAATTTATACCTTTATTTTTAAATATTATGTTATTTTCTAACCCCAAATTTAAATATCGTCGTACTTTTACGTATCAGATATATATTTTTTATATTTTATTTTAAAAGATTAATAATATTTTTAATCCTTATAATTTTAAAAATAATTAAATAGTTAATAATATATAATGATATATAAAGTTTATAATAGAATCTTCTGTAAACGATTCAAATTAATTGTAAACTTAATTCTTTGTATTCTACGTTGAAAACTTTAAAAAATAAATTAAAATAAAAGCTTAAAGATTTAATAAGCCTTTAAATTTTTATAAAAAAATAATTAAACCTTTAAATATTTTTTACACTCAATTAAGTCCTCAAACTTAAGAAAAAAAAATTCAATTTAGCCCTTAAATTCTTAAAAAAATCAATTAAGTCTTTAAGTTTTTTACATCCAATTAAGCCCTCAAACTCAAGAAAAAAATTAATTTAATTGTTTAATCAATTTTGACCGTTAACTTTAATGTTTTTTTAATTCTTTAACACATGTCACAACAAATTAATACCACTTATTATTTTTAAGGAAATCTTAAATTTTAAAAATATATATAGAATTTATAATTTTTTTGAAAATTCTAAAATTATTTAAAAATAAAAATTATTTCTTTGTAATTGTATACCAATATTTAATATTTTTAGTTTTTAATTTTTAATCTTTTAAAAATTATTATTTATCATTTTAAATTAGATTTTGGAATTAAAAATATTTTTTCAGGATTTATATATAATTTTAAAAATAAAATTTTAAAATTTATAGAATTAACAAGTGATATTATTTTGTTGCAACACGTGTCAATTTTTTTTAAAAATAATGTTAAAGTTAAAGGTCAAAATTGATTAAAGGACCAAATTGATTTTTTTGAATTTGAAAGCTTAATTGTATATAAATTTTTTAAAAAAGTTTAATAAATTTTTACAAAAATTTAAAGATTTAATTGAGTTTTTTAAGTTTAAAAACTTAATTAATATAAAAATTTAATTAATTTTTTATAAAATTTTAAGAGTTTATTAAACCGTTAAGGCTAAAATAAACGTTTTATGATTACTGAGGATTCTCCTCCAGGCTCCACCCATATGTTTATTAATCATAGACTTTTTGTAATGAAAGGAATATGATTTTGAAATTTTATACCGAAAGTAAGATATGAAGCTCTTGGGGTTCCATATGTTACGTATTGAAAGAGTAGACTTATATAATAAAAAAAATATAAATGGAACTCAAATCTTAAATTAATATGAAAAATATTTGATGTATTGTCGCTGTAAACATTATTATAAAAGTATGTTTAATTTATGGTTTAAAATTTACGAATTTAAATTTCAGTGTTTTAAATATAAAATATAAGCTCAGGTTATGAATTTAAGCTTTAGATTTTAAAAGTTAAAGAAAGATGGAACTATATGGGAGTGAGGAAAAATAATCGTCTCCCACTTCCTTTTTTTTTTCGTATTTATTTTTTAAAATAATTTATTTATGAATTTACTTCTATTTTCAAATATTTATGTTTTTGTTCAATCTCAAATTCTAATTCTGTCTATGTAAATAAGTATTTTACGGGAAAAAAGTGTTCTACCACCTATGTATCAAATATTAACTCAATTAACATAAACAAAACAATTAACTTGTTTTGGAACTAATTTGGTATGTAATTGTTTTTCCTTGCTACTTAAAGTCTCCTATTTCAATCTCTAAATTAAAACTTATAATAGCAAGACTATGAAAAGATACAATAACGTATAAACCATGTATTAATAATCTTTTTTTTTTTCTAGTGTTTAAAAAAATAGATTAGCCGCTCATTTTTTTCTCAAATTTTTTTTCATAGCCGTTCTTCACTTTGATCAATCTCTTTGATCGGTGGTCGGCAGTCAATCTTAATATTGGTTGTCGATCACCGAATCTATTATTTTCTTTATTTTTGTTTTTAATTTTAATAAGAATCTCTACTTCTATAGTACGCTCTTTTCTGTCACTGTGACATGCTTTTCTTCTGTCGTTCTGACATGTTTCTGTTATTGTTTTGTGGTTTGATTCATCTATCTTCGTGGTATGTTTTAGCATACCCTAGCAATCGATTTTTGTTCTCAATCGATGTTAGTTTCTGATTTTTGTTTTGTCGGTGGTCACTTGAAAAGATTTATCCCCACTCGGTTGATGGTTGTTTTTCGATAAAATCAGTCATGGGTAGTGGTACTTTTTGCATGACAGTTTGGATCGCCTACAACTCATTCTTTTTTCATTATGCGTCTCGTTTGGACAGAGACAAGGAGATTCAGGAAGCTTCTGAATTTTATTGGTATGCTTATCTCCATAGAAATATTAATTTTTCTTTGTTTTTGGGTTGTAAGAATTTGGATTGTTTAATCCAATTATTTTACTTCTTGATTGCGATGTAATTATAATTTTTCTATGGATTTAATAAAAATTCATTGGTATTTATAAAAAAATTGATATGCATATATTTTCATAAATTGTAAAATTATTAAATATAGCATATTGATGCATTATCAATTGTTTAAAAATATCTATAAACAAATATTATCTTATAATCGTTTTTATATTATTAAAATTTTAACCCTAATTTTTATTTTTTATATCTTAAACCCTAAAATTTACGTCTTAAAAAATATACTCTACTCCTAATTTCTTAACCCTTAACCTTAACTATAACCCCTAACTTTAAACCCTAAACTCTAAATCCTCTAATTTAAAACAGAACAAATTAATTAAAAAATATTAAAAATTAGATTTATTATTATACTATTTTTAGTTTTGAAAACTCAAACTCAACCCATCAATCCTTTTCAACTGACCTCATCCTACAGCTCCAACTATTAAAAAACAAAGTAAAATAGAAAAAAAGTACAAAGTAAACGGAGTTCTTGCAGGAACAGCCGATCAAGTGCGTGGATACCGGAGACATCCACGAGGCACATGAGGGGTTGTTGCCTGTCGGCACCAGCCATGCAACGTTCAGGATCCACACCAAATACACTAAGGCTCCGTCCGACATAGTTTTTAGGATTGTTATTAAATTTGATCTCAAACATGATTATCAGAAAAATTAAAATTTATCATTTTTCTCGAAATACGATATCTTCAGGTACAAATCGTCTATCCTTTCTATTCTTTCATTTATGGCCCTTTCAAATTAAAAGGTTTAGGGTTTAGGGTTCTATGTCAGGGGTTTTGATTAGGGTTTAGAAAATTAAGGATATGATGTATTTTTAAGGTGTAAGATTTAGAATTTAAAATATAAAAAATAAAAATTAAAGTTTAAAATTAATTTAAAAAAAACAGGGAAAAAGACAGAATTTTTGTTCGATATCTTCGCCCAACCCAACTTTCTAATAAAAACAAAGTCTTTGCTTTAAACAACAACAACAAAAAAGTCAAACCACCAATTAGGTTCAAGGAACGGCCATTGTTGCATCCACGCCTATCCCGAAGCTCCCCCCATTAAATGACTTCACAAAAAGAAGTCTTTTTCCGATTTTTAGTTCGATGCTAGACCCTGAAAGTAGTGTTTTTTAGAGCTTTTCTTCTTCCAAAACCTTGGAAATGGTCCTCATTAATTTCCCTTTCTTCATTTTTTTTTGAAATACCTCTAGTTTTGCGTGTGTTGACTTTGGGTTTTGATATTGAGCAGCTTGCACTTGTTTATTGGTATAAAATGTTGATATCTACCTTCTTCCCCAACCAGCTTACACTTTGTGTTAAAATTAAGAACATAAAAGTTTGTTTTTATGGATGAAATTGAGATTCCTTCTCATTTTCTGTGTCCAGTTTCGCTTCAACTAATGAGAGATCCGGTTACGGTCTCAACGGGGATAACATACGATAGAGAAAGCCTAGAACAATGGTTGTTTTCATGCAAGAACAAGATATGTCCGGTGACGAAACAACCGTTGCTCGGGGATTCAGATCTAACCCCGAACCACACCGTTCGTCGTTTGATCCAAGCATGGTGCACTCTCAATGCTTCCCGTGGAATCGAAAGAATCCCGACACCGAAACCTCCGATCGACAAAACCCAGATCGCCAAGTTGATTAAAGATGCGGACAAGTTCCCTGAGATGCAAGTTAAATGTCTTAAAAGGCTCAGATCGATCACCCTGGAAGGTGAAAGAAACAGGAGCTGCCTGGAAGCCGCTGGTGCAGTTGAATTCCTGGTATCGATCATCAAGAGTTGTGATTCGTCGTTATTACTCGAAATCGAGAGCAACGAAGGGTCTGAAGATATAAAAGCTAGCGACGAAGCGTTGAGCATTCTTTATCATATTAAGGTATCCGAAAGCTGCCTCAAGAGGATTATCGGCAATGATAATGAATTTGTGGAGTGTTTAGTTCAAATCCTGAGAAGTGGTAGCTACCAATCTCGAGCATACGCCACGATGCTGTTGAAGGATGTTTTTGAAGTGGCGGATCCAATCCATTTGATCAGCCTTACACCCGAATTCTTCTCCGAGATCGTTCGAACGTTGCGAGATCAGATCTCTCAACAAGCCACCAAGGCAGCATTGAAACTCCTAGTGGAGCTGTGTCCATGGGGAAGAAACAGGATCAAAGCCGTGGAAGGAGGAGCCGTGTTCGTCTTGGTCGAGCTTCTACTTGGAAGCTTGACCAAGCGAAATTCAGAACTCGCATTGATCGTCCTCGACCAGCTCTGCAGTTGCGCCGAAGGAAGGGCCGAGTTGTTGAGCCACGGGGCGGGGCTAGCGATGGTGTCAAAGAAGATATTTAGGGTTTCTAACACGGCAAGCGAGAGGGCGGTGAGGATCCTCTCGTCTATCTGCAAGTTTTCGGCTACGCCTAGGGTTGTTCAGGAGATGTTACAGGTTGGAGTAGTGGCGAAGCTTTGTTTGGTGGTAGAAGTTGATAATGGTCATAAGACCAAGGAGAAGGCTAAGGAGATATTGAAATTGCACGGTAGGGTTTGGAGGAACCATACTTGTATTCCTTCTCATTTGTGGTCATCTTATCCAGCTTCTTCAGATTGATGCTCTTTTTTTCCCTGTGTTAGTATTCTGTGTAGATAGACTGAAACAGGCATGGGCGAAATTAAAGCAGATTTCTTCGGACACTTTTGTCTTTAATTATGTTTTTTCTAAATATTTAAAAATTAAATTCTACGTCTCAAAAAATATATTATATCTTTAAATTTTTAAACCTAAATATAATCTTTTAACCTTATATCTTAAACATTAAACTTATCATTTAAATTAAAAATATCAATGGATACACAATAAAAAGAATAATTTATACCCAAAGCAACTAACGTTACGAATTCTTTTTCGGTCCGAAAGTGGATAGGAAAATAGTTGCATGGTAATTTTCTGAGATTTCAACTTTTAGTTCCAACAATCGAACAATTTTTTTTCGATGTTTTTTTAATTTTTCAACCTTAAAAATTAGATTCATGTGTTTAAGATTAGGGGTAAAGGTACTTTATATCTCTTAACATTAAAAAATAAAATTAATATTTAGTATTAATGTTTAAGATTAAAGTTTAGAGTTTAACGTTTAAGATTTAAATATAGAATTTAATTTTTACTGTTAGAACATATAAAGAGACAATAAAATTTAATTTTTACTGTTAAAACATATAAAGAGTCACCAAATATGACACATAATTTTTATTCACTAAAATTTTAATTGTTGATAAAGAAAATTAAGTCGAAAAAATATTTTTTTATTGGATCTCTAAATACTTTATTCGGCCCAATTGTCCATTGTTTCTTTTAAATGGCTCATTGTACATTCTATTTTTAGTGTCGGCCCAATTGTATGCTTCAAAAGGCTTAAATTTCTCGGTAAACTTCACGACTTTTTGTACCATTAGTATTAGACATAAAAATAAATAATTTTTTTTATTAAAATAGAATATCGAATATACATAAAGTAAAAAAGTAACGTAAATATTTTAATTTAGCAAAATTAATTTATGAAATTTGATATAAAAAATATAAGATTTTAATATTGTTATAACACCTAAAAAGTAAAAATTATATTCAAAACAAAAAAGTAAATAACTCTTAATAATCGATTATTGTTTTATATATTTTATTGTTCATACATATTATATATATATATATATATTAACTATTCTACTTAAATTATATAAATTTATAATTAAATGAAAGATACCAAACACTTGAATCTGAATAAAAATCTCTTACCCATTAAACATGTTTCTTTTCATGGTCTCTGTTAAAAAAAATTTAAAATTATAAACTTTAACTTTGATTTTCTATATTCTAAACCCTAACCCTTACATCCTACAAAACACTCTACTCCTGTACGAACCATCTAACTTCAGTGTTAAAAGAACGGTTGTTATTCCTAGAGGTCACGAGTTCGAGCACCGGTAATGTCAGCATAATAAATTGAGCGATCAATGTTCAATGGTTAAAAATATATTCTAGAACAAATACTACTGTAACACTGTAGCTGATTCAAAATTTTTTTACCCCTAACCATAACCTCTAACTTTAAACCCTAAACCTTAAATTAATTAATTTAAAATATAAACATCAAACGATTTTCACCTATTCAATCCATCGTTTTTCTAACATTTAGTAGATATTGAATGTTAATTATGCTCACTCTCACATACTTAATAATATTGATCAAGTTACGATGTCAAACTATCTGGTGTTTTACTTTTCATATATTTTCTTCTTTTGTTACGTTATGTACTTACAGTAATGTTATTCGAACTTGAATCTCTTAAAATAAACATTATTTTCCTTTTCTTCGATATAGATCCCTAAGTTTAATTAGTCTATTAACTATTTATGTAGAAATATGTGTAATTGTGTGTGAAAAAAAGGAAACCTTAAGCAACAAAATTATATGGTGTAAATGATCAATATTGTATATACATTCTATTTGATACTGATTTGTATCAATAACCCTATTTTAATGAATAATGATCTTTTTAACTGTAAACTGTAATTTTTTTTTTTACTTTTTTTTTTCACCAAGGTTACCTTTGGTACCTGGTTAACAGATAAACAGCAATACAAGGAGAATCATTCCACAAATTAGAGTGCAATCTCAGGACCCCTCTGGCTTTCTGTTTCAGATATGTTGCACAATCTGCTTGAATTACCATGCAAAGCTTTGTCACTGCTCCAACCCTCAACATCTCTAGAAGTACTTCTTTGGTTGCTGCATTTTTCGAGATTGATGAAAGTATGCAGACGGCTTGATCATCGGTTGCCGGAGACACCCGTAGGATCCTTTTAGCCACCATGGCTATGCTACCAGCATGGTGGAGAAACTTGGCTCTACCTTCGGCGCATGAACATAGATGTGCAAGAAGGTTGAAGATCAATTCAGATATGTTCTTCTCCGGTTTCTCGAGTTCCAATTCGATGAGCTCGAAAATCGCATTGGCCTCGACGATTTTCGATTTGTTTCGTCCCCATGGACACACTTGGATCAAAACTTGCAAGGCGGATTTGGTCGCTTGCTTTGAGAGCTTCAATTTGAGTACCCTCAACATTTCTTTCATGAATTCAGGTTTCAACTTCTCCAACAACCTTGTATTCGCTGCCTCGACCGCCCGTTTCAACGCTTGCACGGCGAGCGTCTTGGTAACGACATGATTCTCGATGTCACACCCTAGAATCCATGTTAAACAGTCGATGAACCGGAGAATATTTTCGTCCAAAAGAACCTTGATTTCGCTAGATGGTGTCCAAATAAGACAGAGGATCCTCAAAGCTTGTTCCACACCTATAGTTGTACCCTCATTGTAACATCTTATCAACAACAAAATCACACCTTTGGCTACACCAGCTTCCTCCATGGACTTCTTGTTCCTTTCACTGTCCTTGGCTAAGACTTCCATTTCGTTCAAAGCATTCACATACAAACCAGGAACATCGAATTCACGGATGAGTTTACGAAGTCGAATCTTACAAACCGGTGACTTCGGTGTAGGAACCTTATCGACACCGTCCCTCGCATTCGCCGTACACCAAGCCTGAATCAATCGTCTGAGCGTATGATTCGGTGTTAAATCAGAACCGGGCGGCAAAACTTGTTTCGTCATAGGGCAAGTGAAGCCATTGGCCGTCTTCAACCATTTCTCTATGCTCTCTCGGTCGTAAGTAATGCCTGTAACAGCCGTGACAGGATCTTTCATGATCTGCAGCGATATGGGACATATGAAATATTGAGGTATTTCAATATCATCCATCGATATAAACTATAAACTATAAACCGTAAACCTATCAAATTCCCCGAAAACTGAAGTTTTCAAGCCAGAATGGTAAGAGAAAGTGGCTTGTATTAATATACAACCCAGGCTAGTATACTTCTTATTTTTCAACTCTTCCTGGTCATGTTAGGGCTTATTCAATGGTCAACACATGCGAAACAATGGAAAACACATTTTGTATGAAACTTTATTCCAACTGTTAATGGACCGCCACTTTGGAATTATTTAGTTGTTCCAAGGCAGGAGAGGACAAGGGTAGGTCAAAAGCGATCCCACATATGTCAGACTCCTTTAACCACTCGGTTAAAAAAAATAACCGTGGGTCCATCATCCATGTAGACAGAGTTGTGATTGGAATTTAACGGACATGATCAACGTGTTTTATAAGTAATTTTTTTAATCTGGGGTTAAATTTTTTGTCGTAATTTCTTATATGGTATTTATTATGTGCCAACAAAAAGAGAAGACTTGAAAAATAGGACGGGGCACGACTTGGCAAGTTGGACTTGATTTTGGTGGAAAGAATGTCATGCCAAACCAAACCTATACTAATGAGAAAAGCATTCATGGAATTCAAACTTGGTTTTAGTTCTTCTTCAAAGTTCTATTCACCCTTGAATGGTATTGTTTACACAAATATGTAAATTGTAATCTGGTCGGTGCAATAAATTTATAGAGGTAAATAGGTTATTCGGTTCGATTTATTTTGGTTTTTATTATAATCGGTTTAAATTCGGTTTGGGTTTAGTTTAAATTTTCAGTTTTAATTTAGGTCTATGTTAATTTCGGTTTGAGTATCGGATCGAGTAAATTAATTTTTGGTTCGGTTATTTTCATATTGATTGATTTCGGATTGGGTCAATATCTAGTTAGCAAGAAATCGATCGATTTTAGTCGTATTTTTTGGTTGAGTTAGGTTTTTACACCCTATATATCACTCTATATAATATGTATATTTGTTTTTTTTAATTGTAGGACAATTCGCATCATATCTTTCTTTCTTTATTTTCATGTATTTTTATTTTGGGTTGCCTTCAATCGGGTGAAATCGATTCGGGTCTATCCGGATGAAAATCAATTCGAATTTATTTTGGATTCAACTAAAATTTAGATCGATTTTAATTCAATTCAATTTAAATTTTACGTCAAATTCAGATCATAACATTTGAATCAATTTTAGATCTTAATTTAAATAAATCAGTTTAATTAAATATTTTTCTTTCTTTAAAGTTCTTCTTCTTCGATCTATAAATTATAATTTGTAAAAGAAAATATATAAATTAACTTAAGCTTAGCTTTGGGTATAGTAACGCTAAATCAATAATTTTATCTTCTTTTTTATTCTGTTAATTTAATTTATATAATTATTTAAAATTAATAATATCGTCTCATGATTTTAATTTTACCAATTTAAATTTTGAAAATTTCAAATTAAATTAATCTTATTTTTTATTATTAATTAACGAAAACTTTCACAGATCATCCTTTATCATGTCAAATATTTTATTATTAAATAACTAATAATATTTAATTAACCAAATTATATTATTTTTACTTTTAAACTATCCTTATTAATAAGGTTATTAAATTCTATGCATGTAATTGTTATATATCTTCACATCACGTCTTATAATAAGTTATCTTCCGATATTAATAATAATAAATTAATTTTAACGACATAATAATAAAAACTATTAATTAATTATTTATTTTAAAAATAGGTTCAAAATTTAGACCAATTATAAATAAGATTGCCGGTCATAAGTGTAATCTCAATTTTGTCTTAATTTTATAAATAATTACGAGTTGTTGATTTTTCTCCCCAATATTAATTATAGTTAATAATTGTATCTGCCAAGTTCTTAGATAATCAATGATTGTTGGTACAACTTTGAATTGATTTTTCAAATAATATTATTAATTTTTTCAAAATATATTAAATTATGATATCTTTAAAAATTGCAGTGTCGTAGTCATTTCAATAATACAAAACTACAGTGGAAGCTTCTAATTCAGAATCACAGATCTTATATATAAATAATACAAGTATTTAACAACTTTAATGAAATAAAATATTAAATTTTTTTAGAAAAAAATATAAATTTTAAAAAAATTAATATTAAAATTTAATAAGTGATCGTAAGATGTTTTCGCATTTTAAAAGGTTATATATAAATAAAGAGGGAGAAAGTTACCTATAACATAGGGAGCGTTTTTATTATTCTTAAAATTTTTGGTATAATTATATTTGAAGTCTTATTAGTTTGAATAATAATAAAATAAGATTTTATCCGTCCTCGTAAATAAATGTATGTTATTTTAATTATATTAAAACTATTAAAAATATAATATTATAAATAGAAGTACAAATATATGATTAGAGGTGAACAAGACTCGATTTGAGGCGAAAATATTTAACTCGTTTTGATTCAACTCAAAATTTTATAAACTCGAATAACTTGAAAAAAAATCAAATAAAGTTTGAGTTGTAAAACAAAAATTTGAATAACTCAAAATTTTTTAATAATTAGAAGATTTATTTTTAAGTTCGAGAAGAGTCCTCAAATTTTTATAATATATATTAATATATAAAAATATGAAAAAAATATTGCTACACATGAAAATATATATATATATATATATATACACACATAGCTTATATGATTAATGAAAGTTGTTTAAATTATAATTAAATCGTACTATAATATAACAAATAATTATAATTAAATCTTTAAAAGAACTCAAAACTCGACTCAACTCAAATTTTTTTCAACTTGACTCGACTTGAAATTTTCAGAATAAAAACAGACTCGTCAACTCGAATAACTCAAAAAAAATTTTATTCGCCGACTAGATAGAACACTCACCCCTATATATGATAACCATTTACAAAGGATGATAAACAAAGATTTACCTAACATGTAAAAATAGTGACGGATCTATAAATATATATCACGGCTCTAATTTTTAACCCTAAAATCAAAAATAATAATAACTATATATTTTAAATTATAAACCCCAGCCTTTCTTTCTCTCCCCTTATTGCCATGGGCTTCCATATTCCAAAATAGAACCCACTTTCTTGTTTATTAGATTTAGGGTTTAGTGAAAACCCTAGAACCATTCAATCCCTTCTGTCTGTTTCAACCAAAACCCCTCATCTCCCTCTCTACAGAGCAGCGTGAAGAAGAAAGAATGGGGAAAATAACCTATAAGAAACTGAAGGGAAGTCAAAACATGAGGCAAAGGCTACTACTAGCAACGTTAAAATCAACTCCGATTCTCATTGAAGACATCCATGCCGACGACACATTACCTGGTCTACGCCCACACGAGATTTCCCTACTTCATCTTTTTGAAAAGCTCACCGATGATTGCGTCGTTGAAATCAACGAAACTGGTAACCCCCTTTTTATCCACTCTGAGCTATTAGCTTTTGAGTTGAAAATAAATAATTTAAAAGCTAATGGTGGTCTTGATAGGTACCAAATTGAAGTACAAGCCTGGGATTATAGTTGGAGGGAGTAATTTGGTGCATGATTGTGGTCTGAGTCGAGCAATTGGGTATTTTTTGGAGCCCTTGATCTTGCTTGGATTATTTTCTAGGAAACCCCTAGCTATAATCCTCAAAGGTAACATTTTTTTGTTATAATCTCAAATTTCACTCTTTTTTAGTGTGGGCAGGGTTCCTTTGGTTTTCTGTTAATATTCTCCTTTGTAATGTCACCCTTGGTAGAAAAATTCATTTGAGTTTTGTAGCATCATTGTGCAATGTTTAGTGACATACAACAAAAAGGTATATTGTTTCAATGTTGATGTATAGAATCAAATGTCAATAGGTCAAACTGATAGAATAGGGGGGTTGATGCTTTTGGCAACTTATGTGGATCATACAATATGGAAATAAGGAATGTCTGATTCAATTATGTAGTACATGTAAACTAGTATTGAATTATCCTTTCTCAAACTTGGGATTTTTCTCTCACCAGATTGATTTTGCATATGATTTTCTTGCTGTAATACAAAAGTTAAGCGGTTGCTGTTCCATATCTTGTTATTTTCAGGGATTACAAATGATTCTAAAGACCCATCTGTTGATACTTTCCGTTCCACAACCTTTCCCATGTTGAAGCATTTTGGTGTTCCTTCAGAAGGATTAAAGTTGGAAATAAAGAGTCGCGGAGTCTCACCTCATGGTGGTGGTGAAGTTCATTTGTCAATTCCTACTGTTCAGCAGCTAACAGTGAGTTTCTTAATCCAACTTTACTTCAATTTTTTGTTTGTGAGGTTTCTTACACTTTATGTCACAGGCAACCATGTGGACTGATGAAGGAATGATTAAGAGAATTCGAGGGGAAACTTTCACTACCAGAGTGAGCCCCCAACTTGGAAATGAGATGATTTACGCCGCACGTGGAATTTTTAATCGTTTGCTTCCTGATGTTTATATTGCTAGTGATTATAGAAAGCGCTTAGAGGCTGGATCCGGAAAGTATGTTTACTATATATATTTCGAAATTTCTTTTTTGATCATAACCAGGAAATTTCAAATTTTTTTCCTTAAATGCAGCTCACCTGGATATGGAATTTCACTAGTTGCTGAAACTACTTCTGGTTGCTGCATCTCTGCTGATACTACAATTTCTTATACACGAGGGGAAGAAGCTGAGGATATTGAAGGCGAGGACAAGAAAGAGCTGATACCTGCAGCTGATGTTGGTGAGAAAATTGCTTCTTTGCTTCTTGAAGAGATTGAGAAAGGTGGAGTGGTGGATTCAACTCATCAGGTGTGTATTTCAAAGTTTCTGTTCGTTTGACCTACCTTGCATCCTTTATCGACTAGGATCATTTTTAAACTAACGGCTTATAATTCATATAATAGTGTATGTGTCAGCTGTGACTAAGATCATTTTTAAATAAAATGCGTTTTTTTTTGTTTGGGTAAAATGAAGCAATCATTTTTGGTATGAAACAAAGAAGATGATGTTTTTTTCTTCTTCAGAATAAAGATGAAACTTTATAAGCTACATGTTGTTAGCATTATTTCAGGACAGATGTAGCATTTTTTTTAGTTTTGGGTTACTGTGTCTTGTTACATAACAGTGTAATGTCACCCAATTTTTGGTTTGTAGGGTTTGTTATTTCTTCTTTGTGCACTTTGCCCGAAAGATGTTTCAAAGGTTCGTGTGGGAAAGCTGTCACCATATGGAATAGAAACACTAAGGCAAATCAAAGATCTTCTAGATGTTCAATTTGTGATTAAGCCAGATCCATCTACGGGGACAGTGATCCTTAAATGTTGGGGTTCTGGGATGAAGAACCTGTCCAGAAAGACAACATGATGACATTGTGTAGCCATTACAATTCTGGTGCGTCCAAATGTTAACGGCCGGCTGCATTTTCTGGCCGAGAGGTATGCTAATGCTGATTTCAGGGAATATGATGTTCTAGAATCTAGATCTAGCTATATGTGTGCTATTTTTGGTAAATTACTTGTTAGATGGCATTTTAAGCCAGTTAATCCAATTCTATATGAGCTATGAGCCTTTGTTTATGGTGAAATTGATTTTGTTTATATAGCAAGCATCAATCACCACCAGTAACGGAAAAAACCACCATCTATTTCAACTTTCATTTATATAATTATAAATGAAGTGGAATTCCCACGATTAAGGTTCACTCCCCAACAAATTTAAAGCTGATATAGTCGAACAGTCTTTTTTAATAAAAATATTTTTATTTACCGTTGACTATATCAGCTTCCATTCACTAACTGTACCGCCATGTAAGCTTTGTTCTAATTGAAGAGCTTTCTTTGGATTACAACTACTTGGAAGTAAAAACCCAGATTTACTAATTTTCCATGGTGATGACAGCATTATCAATAATATTTTGACCTCGCAGGGTTTGATTTCAAAGTTGAGCAATATAGTAAAAAGACAATCATGCAAGCAACGTTAATCTTCAAAGAAATATGAAACTGTGTAAGCTATCAATAGTTGTGTTGCAGAAACTGTTGAGCACAAGCAAACAAGTATTCAAGCTCCATTTTTTTCCCTTTTGGTCTGTTTACCTTTGGTTGGTTAACACTGTATTGATTAGCACAAGGTGAAAGCAAAAACAAAGAACCCTTCATATGATTCAATCATCTCCCCATGCATCATCTTTCAACTTTTGCCTTGAAACTATTCGGTTCCTCCTGGCTTCTTCCTGGTTTCGCAGTTCTCTTGACCCAAAGGTGGATGGCAATTTCGATCCTATTGCCTGAGCAATCAGCCTCTGGGCAGTTCTTACTGATGTCTGTGGTCTTTGCCGAGGAGGCTCCAAATCTGGGAAATGAACAGAACACATTATATAGGAAAAGGAAGCCTGGTCCCAAACGAAAGAGCATCTCATACAAAATAAAAAATCTAGGCATAGTAAACCCAAATTCAGAAAAAAAGCAAATGGAACGCATAAAGAAAACAAAGCAAGACCTATAATACCAATATAAATAAACAAAGAAATAAAAAACGCAAGGAAACACTCAACCCACTGAAGAAAGAAATGCACATGGAGCATTTCCACGAAGTAAGCCTATCTAAATTACCTCTTGCCGAAATTGAGCTCAAGAGCGTATCATCCTTGTCAAGTATACGTACAGTAAATGGACGACGAACATGGTTGCAAGCTTCAAGGGCTGGCATCAAAGTTTTAGATAGTTAGCCAAATAAAAACTATTGTTGCAGAGCTTTGCAAGCTGATTGGAGATAGGACAACACAATCATGTTTTACCCTTTCTTAAGAGCAATACTAGATTGTCCAAGTGGTTAGAAAGGACAAACAAAAATATGCAATTCAAGTTGATTCTCATTTCAGGTCTGACATTGTTTCGATAGTCCAGACATGGACAACAACTAGATGCAATTCAAACTAATTTTCTTTACACATGGACATTGTTTCTACTTGAACCATTCCCATGGACATATTTAGCACACAAAAAAATGTTTGCATTCCAATCACTTATTGGCTTTGAGATGGAAGCACTTAAAAACTAGGCTGAAGAGTTCGGGTTTCATTGCATGACATCAAGATCTAGAAAACTAGTTCACACAATTAAATTTGAAAGATAAATAGCTACTCAAGAAAGGTGAAGCTTTTTCGATATGTTAAATTCAAACAACTTCTAGGAAATGGATACAGGAAAGAAACACCATAATCACCACGTGTTATATCATATCAATTTAAAAAGCATGCAGCATCAGGCACCGATAGTTCTGATTAAACTATATAAATATAAAGGTCTCATGTCCATCACAAATGAACTAGGCCCAATCAGCTTAAACTTGAAACGTGAAAATTTTGTTGGCGATTCCATCTAAAAGGTAAGGGTGAAGATATCATTTTCCATCAGTGCATCATGTTCAAGGACAAGTATTTAATCAAGGGGAATAATGCTTGTATCCAGACCCAAATTTGAACAATGCGCGTTAAAGAGCTATGACCATGATGATACTGGTTTCAGTTATCTAAACTAGTGGAAACATTTTTAAAAAGATAGCCCCTACCTCAGCCCTCAAACTAACTTTAGAAATCTATTTCACAGAACATCAACAATGAAGCTAGTAATTATTACCAATAGAAGGTGTTCGAAATACTGCAAGAGCTGTTGTATCATTGACCCAGCGAATGGCAAATCCTCGATCTTTGAAGTTCTCAAAAAGCTTCTCTAGGTCTTGTGTCCTAGTACTTGGTGAAAAGTCGGCCAAAACAAGAACATGATGTGTGCTGTATTTAGCTGCATTCAAAAGGATTTCCAACCCTAATGATTAGTATGATCTAGAAAGACAATACAGAAAAGTTAATGTGAGCACTGACTGTGAAACTAAAATCAGCCTTCCAATGAGATCTATCATGATTTTAGAGGTTTAACGGGAACATGTTCGAATCCATAAAAATAACTTATTCCTTGCACCTAGTTGTGACTTGAATTGATTATATAGCAATGAACTAAAATAAAATAAGAACGAAAAAAAGATAACACCGTTCCAAACCTTATACAACAACTTTCATTCAACTTGGTATATAGATATATTTGACCAGCGAAAGAAGAAGGAAAGACATAAATAAATTGAAATCATTTGGAAAATCATGACAAAAAGGATAGTTTGTACTCAAAACTCAAAACACAGTGTATAACATTTCAGTTTGAAAAACAAGCAAATAAACATAGTTTCAGGTTCATTAAGAAAAGACTTTAGCTTCATATCTTCTCATATACAAAACCTTGAATTGTGAGACATGAAGGCTTACATTCCACCGTTTCTATTTCAGGGCGTTTGCCCACGTCCTCATTCTCAGTATCCTCAGGATCAGGCATGTGAGACAGTTGATCGCTGTACAATTCACCTTTTTCATACGAAAATGTTCCCCTTCCCCGTCTCTTAGGGGCTTCAGCTTTACTATCCCCCAAAGAAAGTTTTGATACTCCAGGCAAACATTCTGAAGAAAGTAACTCATTCTGTTCACGATCCGCAATGGCTTCCCAATCTGTAGAAACCATTAGAATTCCAATTCCATAGCAGGTCAACCATTTCAGGAAATCAGAAAAATCGATCAGATTCATAGGGGAAAACTATTAAAACAGAACATACCATCATCTGAAGATGGGTTGGGTGGCAAAGAATCATTGGGCAAAACTGGTAACTTTCCGAGATTCCCTTTAGCCAAACATTAATAAAAAATCAGTTCCACATAATTCATAAGAGATAAATATAATAAACTCCTCCCCCAACCCCAACATATTAGATTTTCCCATCACACCATGCCACGAGAGAAGCAAACTTTTCATCGAATTAACGCACGGAAATACCATATGTGCATTCAGAAACAAAAGCAAAAAAACACAATCAAGAAAAGGTTAAGCTGAAGAGTAAGTATATTGAGTTGCACCATGAGTCAAAGGATTGTCATTTGCAGTCAAAGAAACATTGGGTGACGTTAAAGAATCCTCCTTCAAGTTCTTGTTTTTCAGCCCCACACTGAAGTCCAAAAGAAAGGCAAGAAATGTAATCTTGAAATTATTTCCATTAACAGTAAAGGGAAAGAAAGAAAGAAAGAACCTTGAAGAGTGGGCGCGATGTTTGAGAAGAGAAACGCGTGAAAGAAGTTTATCGGATTTAAGGGAGAAGCCCATGGAGGAATAGAGTGAAGCTAAGTCGGAAAGAGCAGGGGCTAATCGTAGGTCATTGGGAGAAGTCGTATGGATTTCAGAAATGAGTTCTTCGAGGAAAGTGATGGCGGCCTTCGTGTCTCCGGCAGCCACCAAATCTTCCACTTTCTCACTCCAACTCGCTTCACCAATTTTTTCCATTGCTTGCTCTGTTTTCCTTCACAACTCATAACAACAAACCCATTGTATATATAGCAGTATTATAATTCTAAGGCTGCATATTTTGGAAGCCCAAACCAGCCCAATCAAGGCCCAATATTTCGTCTCTAAAAGCCTAAAGCACAAGTTTTTTTCTTCAAAGATAAATAAACATATTTTTCTGATATTTTCATGATATATTTATGTTGCCTTATAGTCATAATATTCGTTATGTTTAGCTAAACTGTTTATCTTAGTCTCTCACAATTGCATAGATCATGAATTCTAGACTCATTAAAAGTTTTTTTCCTTTTTTAGATTTTTTTTTCTAACTAAGATTAAGATTTATTAAAAAAATACGATCGTCAATAAAAATAGTTGAAATCTCAATCGTATACACCCCGTGAACCATTTTGCAGATACATATAATGTTTCAAATATCTCCATTGGTATGAATATGACATATAATGCTCAACCTTGCTCATTCACTGCTGGTTTAACTTCCCAAATTGCTTGGGAGAATAGAACCGGAAGTGAATGCAATGTGTAACGTGTTTCATGCCACAAAATCGGGTAACAATTGAGAAGCAAAACTCTTCCTGTTCCTGTTGTCCATATCAAAGGTGGTCGAATGAGAAGCTTGTTGTGCGTTGTTGATGCCGCAGAAATCAGATTCGGCTGGTCCTAACTCTACCCTTCGTCCTACATGAATGTTCTGGTGGTGGTTCGGGTTTCCCGAGAGTGACAGATTCTCACAATGGGGAAGGCCAAGGGTGAGCGAAACAGTACTGTTCCCATGAAACCTTGGTGCTGTCAGCTGGTTCGGATCGAACCTCCCGATATCTCCCATCGCACCACTGTATGTTGCGAATCCACCGCCGGGGTTCTCAGTTGCCGTCAGAAACAAGTAACTGTCCTTGGTCAGCCTTTCATCACCTAGCTTCATCTCCATGTCCATTGAAAGGATACTACTAGGGGAATTCTGCAAGTCATTAACCGTACTACTACCCCTTGGCCTTTTGGGACTTCTTTGAGCTACGCCATCGAGGTCGGTCGATCCGATGAGATTGAAGGGTGTTCGTGGCAGAAAGGAGGCTCCCATTGGAGATGTTGAGTTGGAGAATTGATCAGTAGAGGGAATATTGAGGTACTGGTTGATGGATTTCTGGGTCTGGGATTCAGAAGTTTTAACTTGTTCCATCATAAACGATACAATCTCTTGCTGGACATTGGAGGTAGACCCCGACTGCTTTGGCCCACTTTAGGTTGCGGTTGCGGTTGTGGTTGCGGCTTCGGTTACTTGGCTGCCGCTCTTTTCTTGTTCCTTCACTTCCTCCAAGTACATTTCTTCGACCATTGGCTTCCATAGCCGAACTCGAGCATTTATGAACCAGTTTGACACCTGCATTTCAACTTGGGTTACTATTCTAAATACAATTGTATATAGTTTATAACAAAATCGTATAAGTAGAGGGATCGATCCAAAAATTAAAAGCAGAGGCCTAAATTTCAAAACTTCAAGGAAGACAAGGATCAGAAACATAATTAAATTTTAAGTTCTCAACTTTTTTTTTTCTAATTTAATATGTTAATTAAAACTTCAATTAAACGTTGATAAAGATTTTATCTTAAAAATACTCTCTCAAGCTTGCAATGAAGATTACGAACGGAGTTAATATTGAATATTAGAAGACAAGGATCTCTATCATTTTCTATATATCTTCGTCTTTTGATTTAGACATGAATTTTTTATTTTTATTAAAAAAAGTATTTTTAAGAGAAATTCATATTAATATCTTGATCAAAGAGATATTTTTGTTCATGTAATAATCTCAAATTAATAATATGTTTCTTTTTTAATTACATCAATTTAACATTTGTAATCTTTCAAAATTATTAATATTTTTTTTATTTTTTTTATATTTAGCCCTCAAACTCTAGAATTGTATTAATCTCGTCCTTTAACTAGCCTTAGTTAACAAAACTATTAAACTTTGTGCATGCAGATGCTATATACTTTCGTATTAATCATTATTGTCAATTGTCTTATCATGTCAATGGTAATATGTTAATTTTAACGATGTGATAGTATAAATAAAAAATTTTAAAATTATTTATTTAAAAAATACATATTATAAAAAATTTATACCAATTTAACTATCACTTCATGAAAATTCACTTTATCATCGTATTAATGTATGTCATTAATTTACTAAAAAATTACATAGGGACATGGTATCCAAGAAGATGTTAATTATTTAATAACAAGGTGTCTAATATGACAAATGATGATTAGTGATAACGCTTTTGTTAATCGATAACAGTTAAAGGATGAAATTAATAAATTTAAAAATTTAATAGCTAAATTTATGAAATTAAAAAGGATGGGTAATATGGCTGATTTCAAAAGATTACTATAGATAAAAATTAACCCTTAAACCTCACATATTTGAGTATAGTAGAGGAACCATAATCATAATTTGAGCAAGAATAATTATCAAAGAAGTGCCATATTTGCATAAGTAGAAGCGAGAGCATGCACATAAGACATACCTGGCTTCTTGTAAGCCCTGTTTGTTTGGCAAGCATATGTTTGTCTGAATCTTTAGGATAACTGCAGACCAGACAGAAGAAGAAGAAGAAACCCAACACAGTTAAGAAATTACGTATTGAGCTAAACGGTAACTTGTAATGATAATCATCTAATTAGAGGATTTCTAGTTTCTAGTACATACGGATGAAGGAAATGCTCGAAAAGCCAAGCACGAAGAACGGAAACAGCTCGTTCGGGTAATCCTCTTTGGGGTCTCCAAGCATTGTGTTGGACCATTCCCAGCTGCTGCAACGCTCGCTGTTGCCGGAGCTGATGATCCACGTATCGTAGCCTAGAACCCTCAACTTTAACACCCAAACAATCCTCTTCTCCTAAACTCTTGCTTGTGGCTTTGATTTGTCCGGATATCGCATCTTTGAGGCACCGGAACTGCTTCGAAATCGTCTTCAAAGCGAGGGCGGTGTATGAATTGGCTGCACCGAATCCGGCAGCCTGTTCGAACGAAGAAACCACGATTTGCATCTGGTGATGGTACTGTCTGTATCTTTGCTCCACCTTTACAAACAAAGCGGCTGTAATATTAGTGGGATGGTTTAACAAAGTTGAGTCTCAAGTAATGGATAATAGATCTATAAGGCAACCTCATCGAGCATGCTGATTAGTTTTGATTTCTTCGTGATCTGGAGTTCCTGTCTTTGTGCTGTGGTGAGCTCGGCTCCATCTTCGGCAGCACTTGAACTTTCTACGTTTACAGCAGCCACTGGTTCTTTGTTTACCTTTATCTTCTCCTTGGTCCCCTCGGACACGTCAGTCTTTATCCCTTTCCCCACATTAATCACTTCATCGAGTAGCTCTTGCGTTGCTCTCAAGTACTTTGATCCCAAGACCACGCCCTGAGCCCCGGAAATCCCGTTCGAAACGACGGAAATCGACGGAGGTGAGTTCTCTGATATCCTCACGTTGTCGGCCAGTGACATGGTTGGGACTTGATGAGGTTGTGTTATGCCTGTTTCAACGTTATTGTTCGACCTGTAAACCGCTCGTTGGGATGATAAACTCAGGGACAAACCCTGCCTCGGCGACACCACCGGGCCAGGCCGATGAAACTCCATCTGCGACGTAGCGACATCGTGGGACCCACCCGTGTTATTATCTCCTGCCGACACAACCTGAAGATGATGGCTACAACTTCCTCCTGGTGGAGAATTCTGATGATCAAGACTTGAAGTACTAACCCATAAGTTGGAATGGAAACCGGGGACTATACCGTGAAGAGGCGATGGACGGTGGGAATCATCGGAATTAACCTGCCTGATAGAAGCCGATGACGGTGTTTGGAGAGGAAAACCCAGGAAACGCTGAAGGTTGTTAGCCGGTGGCGCTTGGGGTAAGCTTGTGGGGTTTAAGAAGAACATGTTAGTGGCCGCGGCGGCGGCTGGTTGCTGAGTATCAGAGTAAGGAACGTAGTTGGGGTTCATAAGAAATAGCGTCTGCATCCCATCAGACGCAGCAGCAGAAACAGCTTGGAATTCCGAGCTTCCATGAAAGTACGTCGCCATCTTATACCAGTATACGGATCAAAAGATTGACTTGAACTGAACAAAATCACCCCATTTTTTATGTTCAACTTCAATTCATAACCTTTAGAAAAACAAAATGAAACCCAAAGCACAGATAACGAAATATGATTGAAATAGATAGATTTGACTTTAAAAGTCGTACAAAAGAAAAGAAAAATGATAAGTTTCTGATAAAAGAATAGAAAGTAAACTGTCAAAGGATGTTGCAGAGACAGGCCAAGTACCACTTATGGCTACGAAGAAGCTGCAAATCTGTGAGAGTCAGCAGCACACGTTGTATCTATCAGGCAAGTAAACACTTACACCATCTTTTTTGGTGTAAAACTAACTGTATCTGAGGTTTTGCAGATGCTGTCAGCCTCAAAATTTTCTTTCCTACTTTTCCTTTTCCTTACAGTTTCTTAAATAAATAATTGATGACGACTAAAAAGAAAAGAGAAGCAGAAAATGGTACCCACTGGCCACTGTTCTTTCTTTTTGTTGGTTTTTTCTTGGATGGGGGTTTTGATTTATTAAAATTAACAGTTTAGTCCCTTTCGTTTCATTATCTTATCTTCCCAGCTGTGTTAGGTAGCAGCAATGGATTTTGAAAGAGAAGAACATAAACAAACATGCAGATGGGAAACGAGGAAATGTAAGGAAAGGGTTTCCTTAAGCGTAGGGATGGCTTTTTATCCGGTCCGATTGGGTTTTGATTTGACCCAGATTGATCAGGTCGGATTTTTAGATTAAAAAATTGAGTTCAGATCGGGTTGGGTGATTTTTAAAGTAACATCGGGTCGGATTCGGATTTAAGATGTAAAATATCCGATCTGATTCGACTCGGGATTAAGTATATAATTTTTTTTTATAATTTTTTAGTAATATTTATAATAATGGTCTTCTATTTATATATTTTTATAATTAGGTTCTTAAAATTAGTTTTTATTTATAATTTAGTCTTTAAAATTATATATTTTATAATTAAGTCCCCGAAAATTATTTTTTACAATTTAATCTCTAATTTTTTTTCTATATGTCGGTCAGAGCCGGGTTTAGGATACTTATTTTCGGGTTAGGACGGGTCGTATTTTTTGAAAAAATATTCTAGTGGGATCGGAGTCGGATTTAAGATATTTGTGTTCGGGCTAGGTTTGGGTGGGTCGAAAATTCGACCCCACTCGACCCGTGTCCATCTCTACTTAATCAACATCAACAAGAGGTGGTAATGGTTACTGCGATAATAGAATCGTCACCGATTTTTTATTGTATCAACCAGATTAAAAATATAAAAATAAATTAGAATTATAAAATTTTAAGAGTTTGAAGATACGATTACGTGTGAAGAAGTATTAACTCTTCATAAATCATAACGTTCATAAAAATAACGTTTACTTGATCACTAATATTTTTTTTTAGTTACCTAGGTAAGTGCATGCAAAGATTAATATAAAATATCGTAAAAAAATTTAAAAGTGATCCAAATTTACTAACAACCGAAAAAAATTGATCTATCTTAAACATAAATAAATTAAAACATTAATCTTTAAAATCCGAAAATACAATCTCGTATATAAATTTTTGAACATTTTACGACGATTAAGAGAAGACCGAATTAATTATACTTGAGAAACATCTCATTTTCTGTGTGACAATAAAATTCTTTTTTTAAATAGTATTTTATGTTCTATTTAATTTTTATGGGTGATTTAATGTTAAAAAATAAACATCATTTTTAGAAGCATGCATTTAGGGCAACTATTCCTAAATGTTTTTATTATTATTTATAATTAAAAGAAAAAGATTATCTTTTAAGAAAAATGTTTAATTACTTACAATTAAGAAAAATATTTATTTACATTAAAAAACTACCTTAGAGAAATTTATTTAATTCTTACAATTAATGAAGTATATACTTCTCTAAATAATTTACCAAGTTAGTTATTAATAGATCAATTATTTAAGGAATTTAAACCCTAAACATTTATATTTAAATTGTGTTATTAGTAAATTAGCCTACAAAACAAAAATTTAATTAAGTCATTTAAAACGTATTAATTATTAAATTATAAGAAAAATTAGTCTAAGAGTTTATTTGAGTCTCACTCCATATAAATGTATAAATTTAAATCAATCGTTAAATTAATAATTATTTAGTTAATATTTATAATGATTAATTTTAATATATATTAATCGTTAAAAATTCGTTTTTAAAATTTAAATTTATATTTTTAAAAATATATAAAAATAATAATATTTTATTATATTTAACACTCAAATTTATGATTGTATTCCAATCATAAAATGGTCCAACAACAGAGCTGATGTGCACTATACTGCACTGCTCATTCCTCATTTCCCAACCTATATGTCCCACTTTAAAATTATTGTTAATTTATTTTCCCTCAATAATTATAAAAATAAATTCAATTTCATATAGTATTTTTAAATATTCTTTAAACAAAATTCTATTATTCTTATGTGTATATATCAGTATTTTAGTATTTAATATTACTCCTATTATGTTAAAATATTCACTTATATAAATTTTGATAGGTGAGCTCACATTGATGTATTTATTCGATTCAATATGAATTTTTCTTTTGAATCAGTTAATAAAGATTACAGTAGTATTTGTTCTATAATATAATCTTTATTATTTGACATTAACTGTTTAATCACTATGTTGGCATCATTGGTGCTCGAACCTGTGACCTCTAGAAACAACAACCGTTTCTTTAACTACTTGGGTTAGAGGGATCGTAAATATAAAATTTTAGTTGTATATATTTAGATTTTCTACTTAAAAGATTTATTTAGAGTTGATGGATGTTTATTACGATAATGTTACATTTTAAAATTAAAAATTAAGTTTTATTATTAAAAGTATAATGTATATTATATTTTCATTCGATTTTTTATGACAAATCTTAATCTAAATCTTATTTAGAAGGAAAGCAAATGAAAAACTCTAGAGGAAGGAATAAGATATTCGTAGTGAGCCTAAAACTCATGATCTAAGAAAACATAGACAAAGCTCTATTGGGCCCAAATAGACTCAATCCTGTTAAAATTTTTATACATTTGATAAATTTTGATACGATAATATGTTGATTCTTATAAAAATAATATTTAAATTAAAAATACAAAAAAAATTATTAAATATTTAATAAAATAGGGGTTAGTAGAGTGCCTGAGTAGTCGCTTTGGTGCTCCCCTAATAGCTGATTTTGATTTTTAAAGCTTTGAATATTAGATAAATTAGACATTGTCTTTTAAATTTTAAATTTAAATACCTAATAAATTATTATATTTTTAAAATTGAATATTTCGATCTTTTCCATTATTTAATTATAACTCTATTACTATAAAAGAATATGAGTAAATAAAAATAAACAACTTAATTAACTGATCAAACGTACTTACTTAATTACATCGGACGTATATAAACTTTCTTACTCTTATTTATGAAAAATTATATTATTATCCATTTTCACCACATCATTTGTTGTCCTAACCAATCAAATTTATTTATTTTATATATTTTTAAGGGGAATTATTACTCTTTACTATTTATAATAAGTGTGTGAGTAATTATAAATTAATTATTAAAAAATAAATGAACCTAATTATACGAACCATAATTAATACGGTAGAAAGGGTTCACGACATCATCTCTTCTTATTTATGATGTTAAGTACAAATTTGAGTGTGTTAATCTTGAAAATATATGACACGTGGACTTTGGGTATTTTTTATTTATAATCTGAAAAGGTTATCAAGTGGAATTGATTGAAGGGCAGGACTGATTTACTTGAGTACTTAAAGTGGGAATCTATGGAACAAACAATCCAGTTTCTTTTAGATCTTGCAACTCAATTTATGTTCACACGAGTCCTAATTTTGATCATTAAATTAAATTTTTTTATAAATTAATTTATGTTTTGATCTTTATACTTTAGTCACCCAAAAATTCTATAAATTTGATCCTAATTTTGATGGTTGGATTTGTTAGAATTAAGACCCAATTGATATAATTTATAAATATGAGGGATAAATTTGTGGAAATGTTTAGAATTAGAACCCATTTGATATGAGATTTGTAATTGTTGATGAATAAATGCACAATTATACCAATAAAGAACTGACATGTAAGATGAATTGTTTTCAGTTTAAGTACAATGCTAGTGTCTAAATTTGCAAGATTTTTAGTTTGTTGACCAAAACATAACACTATAAAAATGAATAAAAATATTTTTTTAATTCTTTTTTTGGTTTTTAGAGTCTAGTCTTGATTAATCTAAATCGACCCGAGTCGTACACCTAGTTTTGGTGGATGAGTCTTCCGGTATAGATTTTTTGCATATACAATGTCTCGCACCTAAGACTTGCTTAAGTAAAACCAAACTATTTACCATTTGAACCAATCCCTATTCGTAATAAAAATAAATTTTATTAATTATTGTACAAATCTATCATATATTCCAATTTTAATATGTTTTTTATGCCCCTGTTAAATTCATTTTTTAAAATATAATCAATTTTATATGAACAATTCCATGGACCGAGGGTAGATAATAATACTTATAATGTTTGTCTATTCATTCAATTAGCCATGACCTGTGGGTCTGGACTCTCTTACAGGTAGCTGTCATTTTCACCCAAAGCCCCGGGCGACACGCAAGCGTGGCACGACCAGTCGCACTGCCTGTACCTGCTGCCAGCTGCACTGTAGATTTCTTTCTTCTACCATTGAAAAACATTTTTATTAGCAGCAAGCAAACAACATCAATCCTAAATTAATAAGAAGGTTATCCATCCATGTTCATAATGATCGATTCATGTTTTATTTTTTTTCATTTTTCAACCATCCGGATGGTGGATTTATAATAAGATACCTTGTTGAAATGACAAGTGACCGTGAGGTGGTTATAGAGAAACCTTTAGTCAAAGAAGGTGGCCCCAATTAAAGGGCGAATTTGAGAAAATTGTACACTAATTCCTGGCGAGTTTAAAGAGAAGGGAGAGAGTTTCTCCCCATGTACGAGGGCGTGCATGAATTTGGTGGAGGAGAATGTTACGGACCGTTGGTCGTGACGACACGGGATCGAGCGAGATGCTTTCAAGTTGTGCTTAATGCATGAGAGCGGGATAGCAATAAGAGTGTAGTACGTACCGAACAGTCGTCCTATCTTGGGATGGACGTGCTGATCATGCATCACATTAGTCGGGAGCTGTCCCTACTTTCCTGATGAACCCATGAGAGAACGAAACCAGTAGGTTTATAGTATATATCATAATCTTATTAAATGCTACTAATTTATTAAAGAAATTGACATGCAAGTATATTGAGTCAACGTCATTAATTATAATTAACAACGTAGTGATAATGAAATCATCCCCTGACGACAGTTGCTAAAATTTCATTTTGGTGCCATTAATGTAAGTTGCACTAAGTTTATAAAATCACCCCGAATAAATTTTATCAAATAGATTGATTTAATAGTGGGTCAAATAAAACTAAATAAATTCAATTAATTCGATTGATTTAATTGCTATATACATCTGCAGACTGCAGCTAATTTTACCAGTGTATAATAAATTACAGTAAAACTTTTATAATATAATACTCTTTAAATTAATAAATTTTATTAAATAATGAATTGTTTCAATCCCGACTTGAGCCAATATAAATTAAGTTAAATCTAATTTAATTTCATCTTTTTTTTTTAATTTCACCCACAAGTTCTTACGTTGACGTCTCCAACTGCAATAAAAACTTCTGAAGAGTTATTGTCGCATTTAATGCTTCCTTTCGCTGACTAGTTCAAGTGGTGTTAAATCATCTTCAACTTCATCATTAGTAAAACTTTTAACAATATTAGTCACAATTTCCTTTAAACTTTAAATTTGTAAAATTATTCAATGAACTTAATAGATACATTAAAATATTTAATTAGGCATAAAAGCATAAATTTAGATTAAATTAAATTTTAGTTCAAGTGGTGTCTTTTTAAAATTCAAATCAATAGTTTTTAACTTATTATTTGATTAATTATAATAAACTTAATAAATACATAAAAATATTCGATTAGTTTTAATGAATTCATAAATTCATGAATACAATATTAAATTTAAACAATAAATTATCAAGTACATGCATTAATTTAGTTAGATATAAATAATTTAATACATAAATATATTTAATAATATATACATAAATCTATTTATTTTTAATTAATTAAAATATTATATACAAATTATAATTTATTTACACATAAAATCTTTATCAAAATTATATTCGCTAAATTAAAAAAATAATTAATAAATTATTAATTTATTAATATATTAATATTTTTTAAATTAATATAATTTCATAGTCTCAAGGATATTAATTTATAAATATTTTATTGTATTTAGAAATTGTACACTATAGTCAATTTTTAGTGTAAGAAGAATTGTACGTATAATTAATAACAATGTTGAGCATACTAGTTTTGGACCGCTAAGCCTTTATTTTGGATTAGTTTTTTTTAATACTTAAATTAAAATTCATTAATTTAAGACATTATTAATAAAATCAAGTTAACATTGCCAAAAAAATGTAATTAATATAAAGGGGCCCACCCCGTAGGATTACATTTGTTTGGAAAATTCTATAACGGGCGTCGAACACTGCTGAAAATCACTAATGTTGAACATTATTGAATTCTATTAAATTAATTTATAAAATTTTAAATCTCAATGACTCAGTATGTAATTAATAAAAGAGTGATAAACTTAACATATACTTAATAATTATATGATTAGTCCTTTAAATTTAAATTTTTACAAATTAATTTAATCATATTTAATAATGTATAACATCAATAATGTTCAGCGGTATTCGACGTCCGTTATAGACTCATATTTTTCTTTTCTCATAGATGGGA
Source organism: Abelmoschus esculentus (assembly GCA_035048815.1). NCBI lineage: Eukaryota > Viridiplantae > Streptophyta > Magnoliopsida > Malvales > Malvaceae > Abelmoschus > Abelmoschus esculentus. The sequence continues at coordinate 2,026,328 of JAUCBN010000032.1, forward strand.
CCGACAAGCCTTTTATAATGCTTAAAAACCCTCCTTTACACGCGTCTGGTAGAAATAGCACGCTCGCGTAAGAGCGGGTCCACGGTAAAGATTCTTGTCCCCTCCTCTCGGACCCCACGAACCTATCAATTCGAAAGGTCAAGGAATTGGCCAATTGGGAGCTTGTGGGGGCTCTGGACTACAATAATTTCTCCGTTGTAGATTATATTCTACAGCGTGTCGCCTTCGGCTCTGTATTTACTAAAACGTGTTGACCGGCGAGGTCTTTGATAATTTATTACACGCCGAGGACACCACACTTTGTAAGAACTCCCATCATTTTCAGAAAATGATAGTTTGACCCCGTTGTTTAATGTTGTTTTATATTTTGTCCTAATTTTCGAGAGCAGGATTTTTTATTATGATTACAACATAATAGAGGGACCAAATTCATAATTTTACCTTTTAGGAATTGTTTTAAAGGATGCTAAGACAATTGTAGTCGTGTCGGTAAGTCATCAATTTACAGGTTTCAATTTTATGATTTTAGCGAGATAAAAGAGTGTTATGACTTAAAAAAAAAATCTTATTATCTCTTTTATGTGTCTTCTTTTATACGAAAAACTATTAAAAAATTAAATTTTAAATTTTAATATTTATTTTTTATATCTTAAACTTTAAATCTTATACTCAAAAAAATATACTTTACCCTTAATTTTCTAAACCTTAACCAAAACACTTAAACTAAAACCCTAAACCCTCTAATTTAGAGTGGAGACTTGAAGAAGAGGTAGACATTTGCACCTATGACTTTGACCCTAAAAGAAAACATCAAATTTTTAGCAAATAAATAAAAAATTGAAGTCCTAAACAGGGATGGAGTCAGGAATTTAGATTGATAGGACAAAACATAAATATTTAGAAGTAGGGGGACAAATTCCTAAAAAAATTATTTTTCAAAAAAAATTAAATAAGGAGACAAAAGTGAAAAAAATTCTTCGGGGTAAGGGTGATTGTCCCATCTAACTATAAAGTGACTCCGTCCCTGATCCTAAATCGTAAAGATTTATGGAGTAAATACTCTTAAATCGGACTTTTCTTTTGGATATATTCAGTTATTTTTATATAATATGACCATTCCTTTCGTATTAAAGTCATCTTTTGATTTTAAGAATGTATACTCGTAGTATTATCACATCTTAAAGAGAGAAGATATATTAATTTTAAATCAAAAAAAAATCTTAAGATCTAAAGCAACAATGTTCTACATCCTATTTAGAAGTCTCCTGGCTACTCCTTCACTATCAAATTTTATGTCAAGTGTTCTATAACGAGGTTGACAACGTAAACAATCGTGATAATAGTCCATCACAAAGACAAAAGATTCATGATAAAGAATCATGAAATTGAGTGTAAAAAAATATTATATTTTAAAAAAGCGAGATATGTCAACTTAATAAAAAAAAAGATATTATCTTTAGATATAAGAGTGACAGCGTTATACTTTTTGTCATACACGTCTTTTAAGAAAAATATAATAGTTTCGTGACTATATACATAACAAGAAGTCATGATTCAAACGATAATTCACGTGTTAGGGTGGATGAAAGGCGAAAATAAAAAAAAATGTTTAATGGATAAAATTTTAAATTAAATAAAAAATTCGATCATTTATAAAAAAAATTAATCACTTAAATATGATAAATAGATAATTGTAACATCCGATTATGGTGAATTTTCTTAGAATAAAGCTACTAAAAGCATCCTTTTGAATTTAAAATAATCAATTGTGGACATATAAACCTTGGATTGACATATAATCAATTGTGGACATATAGTAGTAGTATACTATTAACTATAGATTATGTAAGATCACGTCAGCATTGCTCACTAATTACTTCATAGATTGTTATTATGCTTAAATACTTATTTAAATTATTGAAGCTAAGTGGTTGGATTTATAATTAATCTGAAGGAATCCCACTACACTGCTTTTTGTAGTTCGAAAGTCTTTTCTCGTGACCCCATGGGAAACAAAGGGAAGATTTGTACATCCAAATTCATAGAATATTTCTTTCTCAACTAATGAAGCGATAATCAAGATCAATAATCTCTATAATTGGTGAATTACTTTCCCTTTTGGATATCAAGATTAGCTAATTAAGTGGAAAAAAAATAGGGTAGGAGAGACGATTGTCCCTCCTCACTCTTATGTGTCTCCGTCCCTAATTATAAGAATAAAGACTGTAGTTAGTCGACAAATGTGATGAGATTATCTCTAAAAACTTCACACGCAAAATTATTACAATAAAAACGTTACTCACGAAAAACCTCTTGATTAATAAAACAGATTCTATTCGTATGTTTTTCACGTCATTTCATGTACTCTTCTCTAATAGAAAAACATTTCTTGTTTGAGAATTTCATATCATAAACACAATTTATTATCGTAGAGGAAAGAACTTTAGAACCTGACTACTAATACTACTACTATATTTGAATACATACATGATTTCATTGGACAGTACAAGTGGATTGCAAGACTTCTTCTCTTTCAACCAAACATTACAAGTACATATAGAATGTTGTATAAGGCAAATGACATTTGGATTCCTTTGTCATGATTTACATGTCCTAGTAAAACACGTAACATCCAAAGTATTGCGTAGAAAGTTAGGTATAAAAATTCCATCAATTTGTAGAAAACAGTATTGTCATCAAGCTTCATGCATGGAAACAGGTTAGGTTACAATGTTTATATGGTTTAGAGTTTACTTTGATGCTTAGTGACCAGTAAGTAGGGTAAAATAAACTTGACTTAATTTAATTCGATTTAATTTAAAAAATTTAAATGATAACTTAAATTTTTTTGAATTGATTCGATCGAATGTTCATATCTACCTGTAAATAACTTTCTTTCTGATACAGAACTTGGTCAAGTAATGATTGACTAGATATGTCTCCAACAGGTTCATGAACCTGTAAAACTAAAACGACTCGACCCATGTGTGAGAAAAAGGTGGCTCACTTTTGTCTTGTCAAGGAACAGAACCCTCATGAGGTTAGAAAAGTCTTGAGATTGGATTGAAAAAATATGCATGTTTGGAGGACCAATTAAATCACTAGCCGCCATACACAGAATATTACCCTTTTTATAATGAATAAAAAAAAGTTCCCTCCGAATTAAATCTATTTTATTATAATATTAAACTTTAAATATTATTTAAAAGGCATAAAGATAATTTTAATCCTTAACGTTTACAGTTTTTGTCGTTTTGGCTCTTATTCTGTTTTTGGGATAAATTAATTAATTTTTAATATTTTATTTAAATTTTAATTGTTTTATATTTTATATTAGAATAAAATTATATTTTATATATATATATGTATTTGATAGGTTACATTCCATATCATTTAAAATTATATTCCATATATATAATTGTTAAATTCTTAACGGTCCAGTCATCAAACTAGTTAAAAAATAAGATATTTATCAAAAAGATATAGGTTAAGGGCTAAATTTATTCTAAAAAAAATAAGGACCAAAACGACAAAATCTACAAACGTTAAAGGTTAAAATTATCTTTATGCCTATTTAAAAATCTAATAATATATATGTATACATGGTAGCAATCACCATCTTTAAGAAAGAAATGGATGTGACTTTGGAGAATAACATGAAATTTATATCATATAAATAAATGAAGTTTTGAAGGACACATGGCCTACTTCAAAAGCCTCTTTCCCATCAAATAGATGATATTTTAGTGCCATTACCCACAAAGTTCACAAGAAATATATAGAAAAAAAGAAGTTAAATTAAACATATAAAGTGTAGGATCCCTACACTTGTACTTTCTACATGGGTTAGGAGGAGTCATAGTGCTTCAGAAAGTGTGAACAAAATTTTATATGTATAAAATCAGAGACGGGTCAGGATTTAAGGTTAAGGGGGCAAAACATAAATGTTTAGAAGTAGAGAGTAAATTCATAAAAAATAATTTTTAAAAGAATTTAAATAGGGTGACAAAAGTTTTAAAAAAATCTTTGGGGTGAGGGCGGTTGCCTCTCCCCACCCCCATGTAACTCGGTCTCTGTATAAAATACTTTAAACGTGAAACATATTTAAATAATATTAAATTATTTATTATTTGGATCAAACCCCGTTACTATAGTTTTTTAATATCAATTGCGATACTTTTTCAACTAATTTATTTTTTCAATGGGCTATCTTTTTGAATATTTTTTCAATGGATTATCAAATACACCATCGTTTACACAAGTGTATATATATGGGCCTTGGCCTCTCTTGGTTAAATAAAAAATAGCAAATTAGCCCTCTAAAAATTATTAATTCAATTTAATCCCTTAGTCAGAGAAAAAATTCATGGTTAATCCTATGAAAAATAACAATTTAATCCCCTTTTTAACACATTTTTTTAGTTTTAGCCCTCAAAATTCTATAATTTTATTTCAACCCGAACTATATATTTTCATGTACAGTAACTAATAAATTAAAACCGGGCGGTTAAACCAAATCAAACCCAGCACTTGATCTTCGGCAACGGCCCATCCAATTTAGGTTCAGTTCAAGAGTGGGCTCAATATTAATTTATATAAATTAAAAGGTAGAACTTTTATAAATTAATATTTGATAAACTAATATTTTTTAAATTTAAAAGACTTTTATATAAATATATAGTCCTTTAATATTATAAAGTAATATTTTTATAAATTTGAAATATAACTAAGATAATTTAATAAAATATGACTATATTATTCTTCACTTTTTTTTAGTTTAAATCTAGTTATTTTTCTAACTTTTTTTTATCGTATCTCAAAATTTTGGTGTTGCATTCTCATTCTGCAATAAAAAAAACACGAAAAATTATTACCGATATGATTGCTTACTTCCCGCGTAATTGAATTTAAAAGTATTGTATCATCATTAATTTTATCATAAATAAGTAATATCACACGTATTTATACTCGATGGATAAAAATCTGTACAATTACGTATGTTCTTACCTATTTAAAAATACATACAAATTGTTATTTAATATTGTAGGTATGCACATTTTTATTACAATATGAAAACCTAAATTCTTACATTATTTTATATAAATTCTTATTTTTTGTGAGAATTTAAATTAACTGTATTTTAGCTTCATTTTGAGAGATGTCACATACATAAAAATTTTCATATTATCATTACAATTATACATTATAGGTATGAACTTTTTAAATATAATACCAAATTCTTATTAAAAACACACATCAAATTCAACTAGGGATTGAATGCCGTTTAATTTTATGGCCTAAAACATGTTACACGTCTGCATCAATCGTAATAAAAATTGAAAAAACTTTATGAGAAATCCAAAAACGATAATCTAATTTAAAGTTAAAAGATAATAAATTTTAAAAACTATTTAATGGCTTAAATAGTATATTATTATTTTGGGTTGTTCGAACAAATTTTAAAACTTATCGTTTTTAACCTTAAATTAAATTGTTATGCGATAGATATATTCAAAACCTTAACCCCTGTATGAATCTTCCCTATTGTTTGCATTTCTTGATCTCCCAGTGCCATTTCTATTGAAGTTTGCGAGGACTGAATCAGGGACGGAGCCATATAGGGGGCTATTGTCCCTCTTCACTTTCGAAGTTTTTAAATTTTTTTAATTTTTATCTTTTTAATTAATTTTTTTTTTAAATTATTTTTTATGAATTTATTTCTTACTTTTAAATATTTATGCTTTGTCCCCTCAATCATAAATCTTAGCTCCGTTTCTGGATGGGGAAAAAAGATAGTGGGAAGGAATCATATAGGCTAAAGTCAATGTAGGAATAAAAAAGGTTCGCATACTCAAAGCTTTGGATTGGGGGTTTTTCACTTTGGAAACACAATCATAAAATGAACTACATCATGCGTGAGATCATCATCATTTCGAGAGATTCCATATGTATTTCACGTATAAAGTAAATCTCGAAATTATGATTTATAAAATTTGATGTTGAAATTATCCGAATCGAAATTTTTTGAGTCGACGCAGTTTTAAACTACATTTTTAATCTTTAGTATAAAATTTAGCATTCTAAAATTTAAAAAATTTAAGATTTAAAATTTTATAATACGTTATACATTTAATATTACCGAACATAAGATAAAAAATTGAGAGAATCATTTTTATCCTGTAAACTAAGAGAATTACAGTTCCATGCATATATGTTGGTTCTCGGACACGCCATAACTACAATGCTTATCCAAATATGCTACGTATAATCACAAATACTTATCCTTAAATCCTCTTTAATCTTGATTAACATCAAATCCCAGATTTAGTCTTCATTTATTACAAAATATCAGATTTGTTTCCATGCACAACCACACAAATCTTGAGATAAAGACTTGTCTTTCTGAAGTATATCCAACCTTATTAACAGGACAATTAATGCCTCCAAGAGCAAAATTGATAGACAAATTAGACATGCTCGGAAGGCAGCAACTTGGAGACGGGTATGGCCGACAGATTCTTTATACATCATCTATCCAGTAAACGGGTGTACGATTTTATTTTAATCAAATGACGGATATATTTTTTTATTCACGTCCGTTTGTTAAAGAATGTAAATTATCGGTACATACTCATATTTGTTCGTTAAAATGATAAGCGAACGTAAAAATAACACAAATAAGTATTGAAATTGTTCGAACAAAGTCTCTGGGTGCCGAAATTACGGATGAACAAACATACAATTTCCCTGTATGGACATACAAACCCTGTTCATTTTGTATCTTTGGATGATCGTTGAAAATTTGATTGATCTGCACCACAATGTTGATAATTCAGGCTAAAATTTCTGCAGCAATGGCCATTAAGACAGGGTGAATGGTTACCACAAAGCATGAGAAACACAAGTTGCTCATGTCTTTTGTCTTGTCAGGAAATGCAATCCCCTGACCCTATCTGATTCATCTTCTACTTGGGCACTACAAGCAAGTCCAGGTCTTATCCGTTAGTCAGGAGGATCACTCACTTCAGATTTAGTGGTTCAGGATAATAGATAAATGCGATTTTATTTAAAAATAATGTTAGATTAAATAAAAAAATTATAGCATGTGTCATTAAAATCATTCAAATAAATATTACCTTAATAAAATAATAGGTCATAAGTCACTCTAAAAAACGAAAAAAATTCAAATAAAACGTATCAAAATGAATAATTATTTGGCTTTATAATTATTAGGTTTAAAGGTATTTGAAGTCTTCGAACTTTAAAAAAATTAATTAATATTGTTCATTTTATAGTTGAGTATACACCAAAATTTTTATACTTTTTATAAAAAAGTAATATATAAAAAAATCAATACTGAAATATTTATAAATTTTATAAAAAATACGTGTCACCCTAAAATTTTCCATTCAACTTTAGTGTCAAACTAAAGAAAAACTTACTAAAACCAAAAATCACATAAAACAAGAGAGTCAATCATTGAATCTGTTGCATTGATGCTCATAAGGGGACGGCTCGAATCATATCATGGTTAGGGATTACAACGAGGCGGGGCGGGTTTTTAGCCGCTCCGATCTTGACCCGATTTGATAATTTTTAAATTCGATTTTGATCCAATTCGAATTAAAATATTAATTTATTCGTTCCGCCCCGCCCTAATGTATTGTTTCTCAAACCCGATCCTGACCCAACCCGAAAAATTTAAAAGAAATGATATTCATCAATAATAAAAATTATATTCGATCAATCCTTTATCACAATTATAAATTATAGTTTTTAAGTAACTTTAAATCTGTGAAAAAATAAAATAAATATAATTTAAATTACTCACATGTTAAATTACATATTTAAAAGAAAAAAAAAACTTGAATACTCAATTAACATAATCAAATATATTAAAATTTGAACAACATCTAATAATTTTTTATTATAAGAATAAACTTCAAAAGTATAAAAATTACTTAAAACCCATAAAAATATTTATGTATAATGATATTTTTTATAAATATAATAAAATATATAAAAATATACCGGGGCGGGATGGGGAATTTCAAACAAATACCCGAACCCGACTCGACCCGACTTAATGATATTTAAGCCATATCCTGCCCCGTCCCGATCCCCGAAATTTAGAAAGAAAAACCCGACCAGGTTGGGTCGGGCGTACCGAATTGGGTCGGGGACAAGTATTTTTGCCATCCCTAATCATGGTTTAGTTATCGTAGTATTCATTTTGTTAAAAAATTATTAAATAGGTCTGATTATTAAGTTATTTATTATTTTATTAAATAATAAAATTCTATGCATTTTTTAAGACAAATCTTATTTTTTTTTAATATATAATTAAAGAGTAGATAATTAATTAAAAATTAATACTGAAATAAAAAATATTAGATGAGTTTTTTTTTATTCACATAAATCTAAATCCTAAACTATTTCAAAAATATAAAACCATCATCAAATTTTAAAATATTATATAATAAACATAAAATTTTTATTTTTATTATAAAATAATCAATAAATTATTAACTGTCATTAATTATATGATACTGACAATTATAAAAATTCTAACTTCATCACTAATTACTCGTATATAACTCTTGGCACGTGTAGACAAAATGAAAAGCACAATCAAAATTGGATATATGAAAAAGAAACATATTAAATGGCAATGTCTCTATAGTCAATATTCTCATACTAGGGTTGTCTCATTGGCACATTGTGCACTATCTCTTCTCTCCAAATATATTTATGCTTAAAAGATCGATATAACTGATAATAAATTTAATATCGTTTAAATAAGTTAAAAATTTAAATCTTTATACTTAAAATTTATTAAAAATTTATATATTAAAACATGATGTACGATACGTATGTTTGAATTAATCAGAAAAAATTTCGAAAAACTGAAAGAATAACAAAAGAATCAGTCACCGTATCTCGAAAAAATTAAAATGAGCAAGTGATGGGAGAGGGTGGTGGAGCACTTGGACTCCCTTGGCCAAATTTCCACTCAAAATTCAGACAAATAAACCAAAAATTATGTTTAAAAAAAGTATGTAAGTGTTGGAAAATTCAATTTTAGAAAGATTATGGGTTGAGTTTGGTAATCTTTTGTAGGGTCCTTGTCCTATTTTACTTTGTAATTGGACCCCCTCTTGGGGTTGGTAAAAGGATGGATTGGTTTCAAATCTTTTGGGATTTTTTATTAGATTTTAGAGCAGACAAATAAATCTTGGGGTGGACCGACATTTTGATTGAGGAGAAAATTAGGGCATCAACTTGTAGGAAATTCATTATCAAGATGATGGTAACTAGGGTTTCTTAGGCATGTAAGTCAGAAGGAAAGGATTGTCTTACAAGCAAGGTTAGGGTTTATAGTTGCTACTCTTAGTAGTGTTATTAATAATATTTTAATAGCGCACGAAGTATCTAGCCTTATCGATTAAAAGAACAATTATTATTTTTGAAAGTTACGGGTTTGAACATCAGTAATGTTAGTACAGTGATTGAACAATCAGTGTCTAATGATTGATCTATACTCTAAAATAAATATTATTATAACCACTATAATATTACTATTTGATCCAATTTCTATATATTTTTTAATTTTATAATTTAATTCAATATTTATTATTATTGATAACGTTATTTTTTTACTTTCTAAGTAAATGGATTTAATTTTTAGTAAAATGAAATTTTAATAATATTACATTTAATATGATAACACTTTATAAAAAGGTTTAATCAACAAATTAAGCCTTAAACTATATATATTTCCCCAAACGTTCATGTGTTCATCCTTCTCGTGCACATTCCAAAAAAAATACGATCAAAGAATAAAGGGTTAATTATATAAATAGTACCCAATCTATTTTCACGTTATTATATTAATACTTTAATTACACAAAATATAATTTTAATTTTATAAAGTAAAACAAAGATTAAGGGGTAAAATCTCATATAAACACCTAATTATCTAATCAAATTAAATCAAAACTAAACTAATTTTGGACCTAATAAATCAAAATCTATCAAGTTTAAACTAAATCAACGTTTTACTGTTTTAATCAACTTTGTCCAAGTAATAAGTAATTTGATTTAAGACATTATATACGCAAAATACTTTTACTAAAAAATCGATAAATTTTGCAGAATAATCCAGTCAAATATTTTAATTTAGTACATAGAGATCCTCAAGTGATATTTGGGGATATAGGTCATTTTCTATAGTACCACACAAAAACGCCATGCACCTGCATATGGCTTTTTTTCATCCAACACCTTTTGGACATGACGTTTTTTTCTTGTGTTTAATATTTATGGTCATTCGAGTTGCACAAAAAAATCATGTATAGGTGGCGCTGAAAAAAATCATGTGCATGTGGCTTTTTTGTGTGATACTATAAAAAATAATTTAGATCTTCAAATATCATTTAAAAATCTTTATATACCCAATTAAATATTTGATTAAATTATTCTATAAATTTTGCTAAAAAATTCACTTATTAAAATCAAATATATAATATATATTTATCATAATTAATTAAAATTAAACCCTACAAACCAAAAAAAATAATGTAAAACAAAGTCCCCCAAAGCAACAGTTGTCATGTGTGTCTTCTCCAACTTAGTGCTCCATCTTTTGATGTCATCCCCACCACTTTCTTTATCTGCACACTTCACCAGCTTTTTCCTCTTATTTTACTTAAATTAATCACAGCCATTGATTCTATATGGTCACAGAAATCCAAGGGTTCAAAACTAACCAAATTCTACTCCTCTGCTACCCTGTCTACCTAACTGGTCTAACAAGCAACCTACCCACCAATATCATCTCTCATTATTAGTAATAAAATGTTAAAATTTTTTATGGCTAAAAGCAAAGAGATTACAAGTACACACAGACCACAAAAAAGTTAATTTTTTTTAAATTTTTTATAATTAAAATTAATTAATGTTGTAATTATTTTAATGGAAAGGTTAGGACAATACATCTGTTTTGTCTGCCAACAAAACAATATTGAAGTTTAAAGGTAAAGAAATTCCTACAAAGAGCAAGAAAAGAATAGAAGACAAGAAGAGAATTTAAGAAAATATTTTTTAATATTATTTTTTTAATTGCATTGATTTTATAAATAAGTGGAAATGTCTGTGTTAAGTTCAACATTGACTACAAGAACCAATAAAGGAATTATTAGACTAGAGGAATAATGAAAACATTTTTAAGGTATAAATTCTTAAGTTATTTATCTTTATAGGCATTGCTTAAAAATAAATAATTTAATTATGTATGAAAATCGTAAATTTAAAATAATATTTATTTTTTCAATTTGTCCTAATAAGAAAGTGGATGATGTTTATTTTAAAAAAATGAAGTTTAGAATTGTTTTAGCTATAAGATATATCATATTATCAAAAATTTAAAAAATATATAAATATATATTACCTTTATTTTATTGTTTTTCTAGTTTCAGAGTCTAGCACTGACTAATTCAGACCGACTTGCGTCGCACACCTAGTTTTAGCGAACGGGTCTCTCAATAAGAATTTTCTAGGATCACATCTCAAATCTGAAACTTACTTAAACGAAACCAAGCTACTTACCACTTAGACCAACCCATGTTGATTAAATATATATTACCTTATAATCACCTTTAAACAATTAAAAAAAATATAAATTTAACCCTTTAAAATAATATATATATACTATTTTAACTTAATTGTTGATAGGTTAAGATGTAGGTGTCTAGGTGCATGATGAGGGCATGTTGATTTGTATCATGAAAAGCACCTAAGCATGAACCAGAATGTGAAGGGCATGAACCCAATGGAGCCAAGGGCTTTGGTTCCCCCAAGTAAATTAAAATTACTTACAGTCAGGGAGTTAGAATTTGAGGGAAAAGAAGGGTTATGGGCTCAACGCAACAATTGTTACCTACAGCACCTTAGGGTCCGTGACAGTCGCACACGTTCTGGATGAATAGCCGAATTCTACGAACGTAACACAATGCATATGGCTAAAACTTGGGGGAGGGGATTAGCTTATAATTATTATCCACCCTACCCAATTACCTATGTCCATCATCTTTTTACTCAAAATGCTAATAATCATGAGTTCAATTAAATTCATAATTTTAAATATTACGATAATAATATCAATCGAACTAATGTTTAATCAATAAATTACTACAACCCCAAGAGCATTTGTTTGGGAATTGCAGCTTACAAAACAAGGACTCACCATGTTCTTGGCCAGTGTATAAAGTGCCTTGTCCTTTGCACTTTGTCTTGATCAAGGGACACAGAAATTGCAGGTTTTTTACTGTTTCTTACTATTATTGAATATTGATTCAGAATTACTGAAGCACATGACCTGGACATCTGAGCATTGTTTTGAGTGTCAGAATCCCAGAAAATTGCAATCCAGGTTTCAATGTTCTTCGAGACGACACTTGAGGCAGTCTATTGCTGAATGCTGATGCACAAGTGCGTATCATCCAGTCTGGTCTTTTCTTGGTCGGAATTTGGATTAGCTCGTAGTCTTATTATCTTGTGTACTTGGATGAATGCAGGGTTTATTCATAAAATATTTCATTCTTTTGATGTATTCTCTTTCTCTAAGTTATGAGTTCAAGATCTAACAGAAATAATTTTTTAAAGTAGAATTATAAAAAAATGATATAGGATATAAGAAATTGTGAGATGAATACAATAATTTCATATAATATTTTAATTATTTATTTAAATAAATGTTACCAATAAGGAGGGAAAATGGGAGTTTTATTCTTGTTAAGTCTTGAATTTACAACTTAAAAATTTATGTCAGTCCAGAATTTTAACTACTTATTTTATATATTTTTAACAAATGAAGGCTGTGTTTAACAACATATCAATTAAAATTAAATATTTTATTTTTTAAAAAATAAATATTTTAATTATTACTGATGTGATTGCAAGTAATATCTATTCTGATTACGACTCGAGATTCGAAATCACTTGTTTGTGTTTATTCGTATTGGACTTGAGACGGTCAAAGTTTGCCAACTCGGTTGGCTCAAGGGCACTCGCATTATGCACTTCAGATGGTTCCCTGGTCCCCTCCACCCAAGTTGAATTCAGATGGGACACACTTGGAACTCGCAGGGACAAGGGTTGCTACTTCGAGAGGTGATGTGCGGTAATGATCGAGGCAGATGGCAGTCGGGCTACAATCGAAACATCGGCATAACAACGGTACTTGATTCTGAATCATGGGAGCATTCGATGACCTAACTGTTGCATTGTCCCCCGGCTACCGAAAAGGATGGTTCGGAAGCAATGAATCTACTCACGGAGGCCGAATTCGTTGATAGGATCAAATCCGCCTCGGATGGCTTCGGACTGGGAAGTCCTTGTGGTTCGTTCTTATAGGGAGGGGAACCGCGTGGCGGACGTTATGGCTAGCCTTGCTTGAGGAAGGAGCTTTACTTTGCAAATCTACGAGTCACCTCCCGTGAAGTAGATCATATTTTGTACCAAGATACTTATAGTCAGGGACGGAGTCAGAATTTGAGGTTGAGGGGACAAGACATAAATATTTAAAATTATGAAGGAAAATTTTTTAAAAAATTCATTTTTTAAAAGAATTTAAATACGGAGACAAAAATAAAAAAAATTCTTCGGGGTGGGGGGTGATTGTCCCACCCAAGCCTAAGGTGGCTCCGTCCCTGCTTATAGTATTGGGAACTATGACAAAATATGACGTTATACGGGTTAATGCCTTAGTTTATGTTTTTTTTCCTCTCACCTGTAATAATATTAACTATTAGTAGAGAAATTATATTACGAGTTATTTCTGTCATATTATTTATAAAATTAACCAATTCAATATACTGTTTAGTTAATATTTTTGTCTCATTTATTATCAAATGAATCTTTATTAATCTTTACCATAAATTAAGTTTAAAAATAATTTTTATCAAGTAAAAATTTATTTAAAAAAATAATTAAATATATACGTTTTATTATGTTATTGTTAAGTATCCACCGTAGGATCAATTGAAACAAAACTATATTAATCTACTGCTGATATAAATTTTAAATATTTAGTTATAAAGTAAAAATACTCTATAAACATTTAATATCTATTGGTAGAATTTTCTCTAAAAACATTCAAATTCTATACTTATTACAAAATCTGCTTTGCTCTCATGACTCGCCTGCAAATTGGAAATGAAAAAGAAAGAAATAAACTTTTATTTTGTTTTTTCCCCCGAAACTCGATTCAATAACATATCCAAAAAGTTCAGAACCCGACAAAACTATACTTCCATCAGTGGCACCCCCGTAATTCTGCATCTCTCTCTGCTTGTGTCTTAAAATCAACCCTTCGGTGGCGCACTTTAGAAGAAGAGAAGAGAAAGTTAGAAACCCACAACACTGATAAAGAAAATCTCATCAATTTTCAACTCAAAATAGAATCTTAAAATCCCAAAATCTCTATCACCTATTATTTCTTTCTGTCTGTTTTTTTGTGGGTATTTCCTCCCTTGTTGTGTTTGCAAGTGAAAAAGAAATGGAGCAAACTTTGGCCATCTTCAAGCTTGAAGCTTGTGGTATCATTTAGGAGAAAAAAGTTACCTTTTTTACCCTTTTGTTTGACTCAGGTTAGTAGTCTTTGTTAAAGAAATAACAAAAGGGTTGATGGGGAGAGGTTGTAGGAGGATGATAGCAGGAAATTTGGATCCAGAAAGAAAAAGAAGCGGTGGGTTGAGAACAAAGCAGGCTGGTAGAGGCTCTTGTAGAGGAAGTTAGCTTTAGTTGCTCCTTTTTTATATTTCTTAAATGTGGGATGTTATAAAAATTGCACCTTGAGTCTTATTTTTTTTGTTGGTTGATTTGCCTCAATATTAAATATATGATCTTTGAAAAGAAGAAAAAATTGGAGAAGAGCTATGGGTGGTTTGTTGAAAGAAGCTTTGAAGTCACTTTGTGGGTTGAGTCAATGGTCTTATGCTGTTTTTTGGAAGATCGGCTACCAGAATACTAAGTAAGCTCTTTTTTTCCTGCTTCATTTGTTTGCTTGTTCTTTTTCTTGGGGTTGTTTGGTTGTGGAGAAAAATGACGGGAAAAGAAGAGAAATTTTAGTGCTCTTTTCTTTAGTGCTGTGCATGTTTTTGCTTTGGTCTAGTTACTCAAGTGAAGTGAAGTGAAGTTTTACTAAATCTAAGTTATGCTGTTATCTTCATTTGGTTTAGCTAATAAAGTAGAAACAAAATACCCCATCTCCTTTTGGTGGGTTGGATTCCATTTTTAGAATATCTAGCTCTTTAAATTGAATCTATGGTTTTTCCTCCAACATGATGGGGTTAAAAAACTGAACTTTTTATCGTTTTTCTTGGCAACCAAACAGATGAGGAGATCCACCATAGCTGAAAGTATTTTCTTGTATAGTACTTTTATCTTGTGAATTTTCTTTTATTTTGATTTATAATCTGATGCTGCTTTTCTTTTCTGCCTTTGGCACTTTGTGTTTTGGATTATTCTGTTTTGTCTAAAAGAATCATAGGGAAAAGTAGACGTGTATTTTAAGTTTGACAAGAAACCTTCTTTGTATTGGACCAGTTCACTGCTTAAATCCATTAATTCAGAAAATTGTTTCCCTTTGTTTGATCGAGTAGAATATGCTATGAATTGCTTTTGTCTTGGTCTGTTTGGCCGCTGCAGACAATGCAGAGAGAAGAAACAATATTAGAAACTTGGACAATTCACTTTTATGTTATGTTTTCTGAAGTTGTTGCTCCCAATAGGATGAGAGTTCTTGGAGTTAAATGACACCATATTCTTTTAATTTCTCCTTCATAAAAGAAGAAAAATGTTTCGTCTTCTTGGGCCTTAACCGCATGTTTTACACTGTGCAGGTTACTAATTTGGGAGGAATGTTACTATGAATCTGCACCGTCTTTCGTCCCTCCATGCATTGCCGGGCTTCCGAACCCCGGATTGTTATTCAGAGAGCAAGAGGGATGTTGGGGTTTGGAAACGTCCTCTCCACTTGGGAGTCAAACATGTGATGACAAAGTTCATTTGCTGATAAACAAAATGATGATAAATAATCGCATTATTATAGTTGGGCAAGGGTAAGCTTTTCTCTGCTTTCCAGTTTTCCGCTTGCAGATTATTTATGTATTCTGTTGTGAGAAACTGTTTCTTTGTTTTTCAGGTTAGTTGGGCGAGTTGCATTTACCGGTAATCATCAGTGGATTCTTGCAAATAATTACATTACAGAGGCCCACCCCCCAGAGGTATATTACTAATTATGTCTTCGAGTGTTGAGGTCGAGGTAGTGTTATGTAATAAATCATAGCATGACATAATTTTGTGTGGATGCTTCTAGGTTCTAAATGACGTCCATCTCCAATTTTCAGCTGGCATGCAGGTTTGATAATTTCTTCAACTCTACCTCGCTATTTGTTTTCTTTTTATCCTTCTGCTTCATTTTTTGACTTCTATCTATTGCAGACTGTTGCGGTTATTCCGGTTCATCCTCACGGAGTTCTTCAGCTTGGTTCTTCTACGACTGTAAGAAACTTACTGTGCACGTTTTATTTTATATGTATTAGTGGCCTTGAAGCTTAAGTGTTTACCTGTTCTTTCTTCTTCCGATTATGGAGAACATGGGATTTGTGAATGATGTGAGGAGTTTAATTCTCGGCTTGGGATGCATCCCTGGAGCCCTTCTCTCTAACAGCTACGGAGCCAATGAATACTTTGAGAAAACCAGGATTCCTATTTCCTTTGAAAATCCCATTTCAATGGATTCAGTTGGAATTTGTAGACCTTCAAATTCCATGGCTTCTGTTTCTGATGGCTGCAACCAACAAAGCAATTCATCTCAAGCTCCTGTGGTTATTGGCCAACCATCTTCCTTGATCAGTCCAGAGGTGAAGCCAAACATAATTTGTAGAAGTCAAATGGAATCTGGAGTTGTCGGTGCTGAAGTAATTCACTCTAACTCAGCTTTGTGGCTGAACCCTCAAGTTTCTTTTAGCAACTCTCAGTCTGGGTTCAATTGTCAGCCAATGATCGGTCAACCAATTGCCAGTCACAGCAGCAGAAAATCAAAGGAGCAACAAGTTTTATCAGATGTCCTACAAAATCGTGTTATCAACAGCATTACTTCATCGAATAGTCAAATGAAACCAGAATCAATCCCTGGCATTGTTCCAAACTTGCAAAAACTAGAAGTTGTTACTTCCTCTTGCATGCAGTCGGCAGGGAACGGGGTTCAGCATGTTGGTTCGTCTAGGGTGGAGGTTCCTTTATCCATCCCGACTGATCAGTTAACAACTAGTTGTATGCTTTCGGGACTTCCTAATCAAGGACATGAATCTGAGAATCTTAGGTTTATTCCGAAGAAAGAAAGTACGGACAGTGATTTGTTTGAAGCACTTAGTATCCCATTGTCCCAGGCTGACGACTGCATGCCTTTTGCTGAGCAATTTTCAAGTGCTTTTCATGATTGCCTGAAGCATGAAAGTGAAAGCTCAAGTACTAGATCCTTGAATGTTAACTACAAAGATGCATGCATCCAGCCTCCATCAGGGGATGACTTGTTTGATGTATTGGGGGCAGATTTGAAGAGTAAATTACTCGGTGAGAAATGGAATAATGTTATTCCCAAGGAACAAGATTTGAAGATGCAAAATGTGGGCAAAGAAACTTCAATATTTAGGGATATGCCCAATGTGTTTCCCGATCATTGTTCTGCTAATGGTGGGAGTTCCAACTCGAGTATTTACTCTTGGGTGGGTAAAGATCATCTTTTGGATGCTGTGGTTACTAGTACCCATTCTGCCGCGAAGCAGATATCAGATGATAATATGTCCTGCAGGACTACATTGACAAGGTTCAGTAACTCATCTGTTCCTAGTAGTTCAGCTAC
The DNA here is from genome assembly GCA_035048815.1 of Abelmoschus esculentus. Lineage (NCBI taxonomy): Eukaryota > Viridiplantae > Streptophyta > Magnoliopsida > Malvales > Malvaceae > Abelmoschus > Abelmoschus esculentus. Next base: position 2,044,254 of record JAUCBN010000032.1, read on the forward strand.
CTTCAGCCAGGTTAATATTTCCAATCAAGTTTGTGGGGAGTTGCTAGGTGGCCTTCCTAACTCTCTGTTGAAGGGAGGAACTCTTCCATCCAGTTCTTATCGATCTGGCTGTAGCAAAGATGATGCTGGAACTTGTTCTCAGATTACTTCAATGTATGGGTCTCAAGTCAGTTCATGGGTTGAGCAGGGTCATAATTCAAGGGGCGATACTAGTGCCGCTACTGCAAATGCAAAAAGGAACAATGAAATGACCAAACCAAATCGCAAAAGACTAAAACCTGGAGAGAACCCTCGACCCAGGCCAAAAGATCGCCAGATGATCCAAGATCGAGTAAAAGAGTTGAGAGAAATTGTACCGAATGGAGCAAAAGTAATCCATCTTTTTAACTTGACATGCCTAAATTCTTTGCTATGCTTGTACTGTAATGAATAGTCATTAATGTCCATCCGTTAATTTGATTTAACAGTGTAGCATAGATGCTCTTCTCGAAAAAACCATCAAGCATATGCTTTTCCTACAAGGTGTAACAAAGCATGCAGACAAGTTAAAACAAACCGGAGAGTCCAAGGTATGGTGATTATTTTATGCTCGTAACCTAGTTGTTCTATTTACCCTACCTTCTATTATGTTTATTTATCGAATCTTGTATCAACTGGTTGTGGTGACATTGCTATCTCGGATGTGTAAGAAGCAATGTTTTACATGCATACTATATTCTGTGATGTCTTTAGTTGTAAGATGTTGCTGTTGTTTGAGTTTGCAGATAAAGGAAAACTTTGAGGGAGGTGCGACATGGGCATTTGAGGTCGGCTCAAAATCTATGTTGTGCCCTATTGTGGTTGAGGATCTTAACCGACCTCGTCAGATGCTTGTAGAGGTGGTACTCTTTCATGTGAAGTTGCCTTAAAGATCAAATTTATCTTTCTTGTTACATATGTGTGACTGCTTTTTGTTTATGTCCCATGACAGATGCTTTGTGAAGAAAGGGGTTTCTTCCTTGAAATAGCCGACTTTATCCGAGGATTGGGATTGACCATCTTGAAAGGAGTTATGGAAACTAGGAACGACAAGATCTGGGCACGTTTCACCGTGGAGGTAAGATGTTACGAGTATCCGGTTCTAATATACTTTTGTTCCGGTCAATTTTGCCAATAAAACTTCCGTCTATAGATTTTTCATCGAAGAAGCAATGTGACATCAACACGTCTAATACTTTTTCATTTCATTTCTACCAAGTTATCTTCATTTTTATTTGTTTCTTCTTTGCATTACAAAAATATCGTAAACTATTTCTTTGAATTGTTGTTTAACTCGAGCTTCCCGTGCAGGCAAACAGGGATGTTACGAGGGTGGAGATATTTATGTCACTTGTTCGTCTTCTAGAGCAAACTGCAAAGGGCACGAGCACTTCCTCCGCCAATGCTTTCGATGGCAACAACATGGTGGTTCATCGCTCTTTTCCCGAAGCTGCATCTATCCCGGCAACTGGTAGGGCCACTAGTTTACAGTGAACCATCATCCAACCTGGTATTCCAGTTCATAAACATGTTAAGAGCAAGCCCTACCTTTGCTTGCCATGACTAACATACATTCTGTAGGTTTGGGTGGTTCGGATCTCGACTAACAGTTTTTGTTTCCCACGACTGACCTCGTGGCCTGTATCTGGATTTTTCTGTACCATTTGATGGCGAAACCTGCAGGCTATTAGTCTCGGTGGGGGTTCATAATGTACAGAGGAGTTGGACATGAAATGAAGTGTCTGGGATAGGTGTCGTGCTAGATCTCTATCATGCTGTGTTAGTGTTTCAGATTTTAGTTGCGTGTTTTAGTTGTTTTGTGGTGTGATCTGATTGTGTTCATAATCTGTAGGGGTTTCCCACCAGCCAAGGGACTGCTTAGTTCTGTTTTTCTGCTAATTTATGTATCCGACAAATGTTGACTGTGACTTCACGTAAGACTGATTGTACGAATCAAATGGATGAAGCTATGAGTTCTTATTAGGGCCGTAAATGAGACAAGACAGATCGTGAGTTACTCGAGTTCGACTTGATAAAAGCTCGGTCAAAACTCAACTCGAGTTCGAATTCGGCTCGAGTTCTTGACGAGCCGAGCTACATGATACTCGACTCGAAAAGCTCACAAGCTACTCGAAAATATAAATATACTTTAAAACCCTAAAATTTAAACCCTAAACATAAGTTATACACTCTAAATTAACATACTAAAACCTAAAATTAACAAGTTTGAGTTTACACAACTTGTGTATTAAAGATTTTCTCCGTTAAGCTTTAAATGAGACGTAAGAGATAAGAGTTACTCAAGTCTAACATAGTCAAAGATCAGTTAATACTTAGCTCGATTAGGCTCGAAAAAAGCTCAAACTCGATTCGAATTCTAAACGAGTTGAGCTAAGCTTAGATTTTTTAGGTTCGTTTAAAATTATTCAAGCTCGAACTCGACTCGAAATCTTAACAAATCAAGTCGAGTTTAGCATTATTCGAGCTCGATTTAGCTCGTTTACGCCCTAATTCTTATATATCTTTGAACAATGATTAAACATTACAAGGTGATGTTCTGCTGTTTTTTTATATAGGAGTAATCAATCTACTCTTTGTATCTTCTGTCAACTCGGTCTTTTAAGATTTTCTGAGGCGGAATTAAAATTCTATTATAAAAAAATTAAAATATATATAATATTTTTTTATCGACGGATAAAAACGATTTTTTAAAAATATATAATTTAATTTTAACCATGAAATTCGTGGGTTGTAGCTATTGATAGAGAAGTTGATGATATATTAAATTGCGGTTGCGGATTAAATTATAATGTTGTGATCTATTTTTTTCATAATTATAGTTTTAATAGTTAGAAAGACGTCTAACTTTTATTTGTTTTTTCAGTTTAATATCTAACATTTTTTTTTATGGATTTGGTGTCTAGTGATATTTTTTTTTTAAAAAAATAGTGTTATTTAAATAGGTATCTGTTATTGTTTGTTAATTTTTATAATTAATTTTTGTGTTAGCTATCATGTATCAATTTTTTAAAAATCTAAAATTATATTTGATAATAAATAAAAATTAATATATTAAAAAACCCTCAAACTTATCCTAAAATTTTAAATAATTTTAAAACAATCTTTAGATTCTTTAACATTAAATTCAGACACTATCACCAACATTGATCACATTTTAGGCGGTAAATGAAGTGTCCTCCCTTCGTCAAACGACTCATAGATCACTCATCATCCATTATATCACCGCTCGTCATAAATATTCGAATAAATCATTTAACGATTTTGACGTTTTATATGATATTAATCGATTTTCAACAATGAAGTGATAGGGTAAACGGTCACGAAGGTCCAACGAAATCATCCAAAATCGGGATTTAGGGTTTTGAGCGTTAGAAATTTAAAATTTTGGGATATTTTATAAAATTTGAAGTTATTTTTTTATATATTTTAAATATAATATTAAAATTTTAAAAAGTTGACATATAACAATTAACAAAAATTAATGGTGAAATTAAATAAGATATCTATTTAAACAAACATAAAAAATAATAAACACCGAACTAAAAAAACATATATATATATATTAAATATATTTCTAACTATTAAACCTTTTAAATATGATCTCTAACTCATTTTTTATAGAAATTATATTAATTACATGGTTGATTAGTGGCGGAATGAGTGATTTTCATTGACTAGAGACCACGGTTGATATGGTAAGTCAGACGTATGATATAATCTCTCCTTATGTCATTTAAAACCATTACCACGTGGCATTTACACCGCGTATCAGCCACATTTTAATATTATGTAAAGCACATGATCATCTAGGTAGATACAGTTCAAATTCCAACCAGTTGTGGGATATCTGAACCATACAGATTCCGTCACGTTGTTGAATATAGAAAACCTATTCTTCTGCTGAATGGTATACTTTAAATCTTGTGTTTGTCCCTGCACCGTTCTAACGCCGGAGCTGTTGCCTGTTGGTGGTGTTTCTGGTCTGGCTAGCCCTGTTTGACTCCATTGGTCCCTTTGGCACTTCCCCGAACTTTACTCACGTGGTTCCCATATCTCAATAATTCTCGTAAGTAACATTCTGTCGGTCTTGAGTACCCGAGACAGTCCGAGTTGTAATAACGCGCATTTAGAGCTCCAAATAAACCCATCTTTGCTTACAAATACTTGGATTCTGAAACAAATCTATCAATCTTCTGAGTTATTCCTTGGACAAACACCTGGTTCACTCTTTTTCACCCTCTCCGTTTCTGAAATATCAAATGGAAGCAGTGGCACCTCCCCTGCAGGAGAGTTATGGACCCATAACTCGTGGGTGCCAATGGCTCAAGTCATTGCCGAACAAAGTTTGTAATAAAACAATGGAGATTGCAAGGAAGACGAAGAAGTTAGGACAAGATGATCCAAGAAGAATAGTTCATTCCCTGAAAGTTGGACTAGCTCTTACACTCGTTTCATTGTTTTTCTACTTTAAGCCGCTCTATGACGGTTTAGGGGACAGTGCAATGTGGGCTGTTCTAACTGTTGTTGTTGTCCTAGAGTTCTCTGTAGGTAATACGTTATACATGTAACGTAACAGCAGTGTTTTAAATTGCAATATTGTTCACTTTTTTGGAAACTTTAAACTAAATCTCCTTGTTTTTTCTTCACTTCTGCAGGTGCAACACTTGGTAAAGGTTTAAACAGGATGTTGGCCACACTAGTAGCAGCTGGTTTGGGCTTCGGAGCTCACTGGTTAGCTACTCTTTCTGGAAGGAAAGGGGAACCCATCTTGATAGCAACATTTGTCTTCATTATAGGTAAAATTATTCACATACAGAAATTACAAACAATTGAATCTGTTCAAATAAATGGATCTATGGAGTTGGTTTCAGTATGCATCTTAAACATAATGGTCTATTTTGCAGCTGTGATTGTGACATTCATGAGATTCTTCCCTAAAATGAAAGCTAGATATGACTATGGACTGTTGATATTCATATTGACCTTCTGCTTGGTATCGGTATCGGGTTATCGAAATGACCAAGTGCTGAAAATGGCACATGAGAGGTTCTCAACCATCTTAGTTGGTAGCTGTGCTTCTCTCATTGTTTGTATTTGCATTTTCCCTGTTTGGATTGGGGAGGATCTGCACAATTCGGTCGCTGCAAACATCGGAAAGCTCGGAAATTTTCTTGAAGGTTGGGACCAATGAACCTCTTGATGTTTAAAGAATGGATTAAACATTTAACCCCCAGAATTACTAATTGATTTAATGTTCACAAAACAGCTTTTGGAGATGAATATTTCAAAGTATCTGAAGAATCCAATGAAACTAATAAGTCATATCTTCAAGGATATAGAAGCGTTCTAACTTCTAAAAGCAGTGAAGAAACTATGGTAAGTACTGATGAGCATTAGTTAATTAGCTGATTGAAGTAGCTTATTCAATATTGCAATGCTCATTTCTCCCTGCAGGCTAATCTTGCTAGATGGGAACCGGGTCATGGTCCGTTTGGGTACCGTCATCCATGGAAAATGTATCTCAAAGTCGGAAACCTTACTCGGGACTGTGCTTACAGAGTTGAAGCTCTTAACAGCTACCTTAACAGTAAAATCCAGGTATAATAAATGGCATGATCAATCCTGTTTAAACATAACATTTATCGAAAAGGGCTCGAAATGATACTGTCATTCATTCGTTCGACAACTGATTCAGATGTTGTTTTATTTCGCTTAGGCTCCTGCAGAAATCCGTGGCAAAATTCAAGTGCCTTGCAAAAGGGTTAGCCTGGAATGTAGCCGAGCTTTGAAGGAAATGGCATCGACATTTCGGAAGATGGTTCGAACAAGATCAGCTGTTGTGCACATTGAAAACTCAAAGAAAGCTGCAGAAGAACTGAAAAGCCTCCTCAAAACAAGCCTGTGGGAAGAAGCAGACTTACTAGAGATGATACCGGCTGCTTCAGTTGCATCGCTTCTGCTGGAAATCATAGAGTGCATTGACAAACTTTCTGAAGCAGTAAGTGCATTGGGGGAGGCTGCATCTTTTAGGAAGAGTCGTGCTACAGTCTTACCCGAACAACCAGATTCGATCCAACCGGAAACAGTCCAACAAGATTCCAACACAGCCATGCTGCCGGTGCCACATTGTGTCATAGTAGTAGCTGAATAAGTGTAGGTATTGTGGAGAGTGGTATGCAAAGCATATATACTAACTGCTTGGATGAATATTTTACATTTTTCATCTTCTTGTCCATAGCATGCGATTTGACAATTTGGCAAGTCCTCCGGATCTCGTAAACAAAGTGATTTGAACTCGGATTTTTAAAATGAATATTATCCGTTTTTTATTAGATCATTTGTTAAACATAAAATAATACGAATGTGTTTGTCGATATATCTTTTGAACTTAGTTCAATCCTAAAATTTTAAGCTCATTAAACCTTGAGCTCGAACCGAACCAAGACTAATTATGTTCAGGCTCAATTCGTTATCACCGACTATGGAATTGATGTTTTACGATGTAAGTACTATAAACATTGAACGTGCCGTAGCAATGAAGGCTACAACAAATGCTTAAATCGTATCTGTTACCAAGATCCCCTGTGTGTTCCGGTGAGAAAATGGAAACAACAGTCATGTCTCAGAACCATCTTCCCTTGGTTCCAGCACGATTTTCAGGTTTTTTCCCAGCTGGTGAGGTATATGTTCCTTGTTGTACGTCACCATTGACCCACCTTCAGACTCCAAGTCGTTTTCCCACCAACTGTACAGTTTACCGCCTCGTGATTCTTACTTCTTATAGTACATTGTATGTCACTTGGTCTACTAAATTTGTCTGCGCCATGTGCCACGGCGGGACTTTCATGATTTTCTCTGTTAGCACCTAGTTCGGGTACGACAGTGGTACAATATGGGTACTACCAAGTCAAGGATTTCTTATTTTTAGGGTACGACTAAAAGTAATTGAGTATTAATGTTGATGTCATTATTGACTTAATCAAAAATAAAAAAATCTAAAAAAATATTAATAATTGACGATCAACGTTTAATATCATTCTTGACTATAAAAATAAAAACAAAAAAAGTTAAAGAAAAAAAAACCAAAATCACAATATTCTCAAACATTTTTTTTTTCAACAAGCATCACTAAATTCTGTACAATCATAGTTTGTCGGTCAAATATCAGTAACGAATTATAATTCCTTTACAAGAGGATATAATTTCAACCCTAGTAATAATATTTTCCTAGAATTATTTAGTGGGGTTTGAATATAATTTTAAGAATTTAAAAATAATTATAAGGTATTATTTGTTCATATATATCTTTAACCTTTTAAGAAAATATAAATATTAAAACTGAATCTTTTAAAATAAATATTTTTTTCTACTAAAATTCCTTGTTAAATTCCGTTCGAATATACTTTTAAGTGAACATATTATTTTCTGGTATTGAATCAATAGGTTACTAGAAAAGTCATTATTACTAATCATGTTTAAGTGATAGATTAGATACTAATTTTACCAAAAAATAAATTGAAAACGTTAAAACCATTTGAAATTATTTATTTCCCAAGGAAAGACCAAAAAACAAAAGAACAAAATCATTGAGAGAAAAAGAAAAATGAGAGAAATACGGTTTTCATTTCTCTCTCTATATAAATATTTTTATCATTTATGATTATATTATATAAATAGTCTTCGATTATAAAAAATTAAATTTATTATTTATATTTATAAATCTAAAGATTTAATGTTGGATGCCAAAACGAATATGTGGACAAAAATTTCTAAAATATTTATAGGAATTCATAAATCGTATTTGTAAGAGTTAGAGACGTAAGAAATACAAAAATCTCATTACGCTTTATTATCACCCCAGTTTTGAGGATGAAAATAAGAGGGTGACGGTTCGGAAAAACAAAACGGTCTAGTCTGTTTGTTATAAGGATTGATTGAGAAAAAACAATAACATAATTATAAAAAAATTTAGAAATAAATTATTCCGTTCATCATTCAACTATCTTTTATTTTTATTTTGATCGTATAATTTTTAGATATTTTAATTTAATAACTAAACTTTCAAACTACTTATGTTTTAGTAAGAAAATACAAGGAAATAACCATACAAAATTCATTTTTTTTCCTCATATCTTCTAGTAGTACCTATTACCCCATAACCCATTAACTAAACATAAATAGCCTATAGTCAAAGACTATTTATGTAATTTACCCTTTATTTATTTGTTTATTCCGCCATTGAAATGACGCAATGTGACACCTGACTGCCAGTGTTAGAATCTGGTTGTTCGGGCAAGGCCTTAAAAGGAGTCTTCTTAAACGCTGCAGCCTCGCTCAAGTCATTGACTGCTTCAGAAATTTTGTCAATGCACACTATGATTTCCGGCAGAAGTGATGCAACTGAAGCAACCGGTATCAGCTCTACCAAATCTGCTGCTTCCCACAGGTTGGTTTTGAGGAGTCTATTCAGCTCTTCGGCAGCTTTCTTTGAGTTTTCGATGTGCATAGCAGCTGATGTTGTTACAGTCATCTTTCGAAAGGTTGATGACATTTCCTTCAAAGCTCGGCTACATTCAAGGCTAATCCTTTTGCATGGCTCCTGGATTTTGGCACGGATTTCTGCAGGACTCTACCAGAAAGAAAACAACAGCCTAATGAGTAAATGAATTGACATGTTGAAACGTGGTTGATTATGGTATATGGTATACCTGGATTTTACAGCTGAGGTAGCTGTTAAGAGCTTCAACTTTGTAAGCACAGTCCCGAGTAAGGTTTCCGACTTTGAGATACATTTTCCATGGATGACGGTACCGGAACGGACCATGACCCGGTTCCCATCTGGCAAAATTAGCCTGCAGGGAGAGAATGAGCATTGCAATATTGAATAAGCTACTTCACTTCACTTCAATCAGCTAACCAGTACTTACCATAGTTTCTTCACTGCTTTTAGAAGTTAGAACACTTCTATATCCTTGAAGATGTGACTTATTAGTCTCATTGGATTCTTCAGATACATTGAAATATTCATCTCCAAAAGCTGTTTTGTGAACATTAAATCAATCAGAAATTCTGGGGTTTACAAGTTTAATCCATTCTTTAAACATCAAGAGGTTCATTGGTCCCAACCTTCAAGGAAATTGCCAAGCTTTCCCAAGTTTGCCGAGACAGACTCGTGCAGATCCTCCCCAATCCACACAGGGAAAATGCAAATACAGACGATAAGAGAAGTGCAGCAACCGATTAAGATGGTTACAAACCTCTCCCGAGCGATTTTCAGCACTTGGTCATCTCGGTAACTCGAGACGGATACTAAACAGAATGTCAATATGAATATCATCATTCCGTAGTCATATTTTGCCTTCACTTTGGGGAAGAATCTCATAAACGTCGTACTCGCAGCTGCAACAAGAACCACGATAATTGAGAAACTGAATGGCTGAAACCAGTCAAGTTAACCACCTCCATGGATGTTCAATATGAACATGTTTTTACCTATAATGAAGACAAAAGTTGCTACCAAGATAGGCTCCCCTTTCCTCCCGGAAAGAGTGGCTAAATGGTGAGCACCGGTACCCAAGGCAGCTGCGACTAATGTCGCCAACACCCTATTTAAACCTTTACCAAGTGTGGCACCTGCACAAGTTTAGACAAACCATGAAATTAGTTTAAAGCTTCCAGAAACCGAAAATGGTGGCAAATTCAAGCATTCCTATCTATTTCTTACCTACGGAGAATTCAAAGATCAGTACAACAGTCATAACAGCCCACATGGCACTTTCTCCAAAACCATCATACAGTGGCTCAAAGTAGTAGAACAATGACACCAGGGTTATAGCTAGTCCAACTTTCAGGGCATGAACTATTCTCCTCGGATCATCTTGTCCGACTTTCTTCGTCTTCCTTGCAATCTCCATTGTTTTATCACACAACTTGTCTGGCAATGCCTTAAGCCATCTGCACCCACGAGTTATGGGGCCATAAGGACCATAACTCTCCTGCTGTGGAGATGTCACTGCTTCCATTGATATAGATTTCAGAGATGAAGCTGATAGATTTAGTTTCAGATTCCAAGTATTTATAAGCAAACATGGACTGTAGGTGTCGAAATGCGCGTTATTACAACAACAACTCTCAGACACTGTTAAAGAATTATAAAGAAATGTGAACGAAACACAACCGATTTCGTCTACCTCGTCACTTCAATTGATCAACGTGTAATTAATTTGTATAGAATTTTTTGTTTACTTCACGTTGTTTCTCATTTTCCTTCAAACATTCATTTTCTTTGTTTTCTAAACCATTTTTTTTGCTTCATTTTCCTGTCGAGAAAAACAGAACATAATGGAGAATATCTAAATCTTGGTTTGAGATTCCATGGGAACTCAGAATTTCATCGAGACTTTGATTGCAAAAATGATTACCTCATGTCTGAATTTTTGTGAAGGTCTTATGTCAGATTTTTCTGTCTTTCTCCTCTTGTTAAAAAATTAGGGACTAAAGTGAATAAAAATAAAACTTAAAAAACATAAAATATTATTAACCCATTTTTTTATTAAAATGACACACAAAAACGTGTCACAGTCCGATTGGCTAGAAAAACATTTTCTTCCATTAATGCATTCACTTGTATTTTTTATTAAAAAACATTGTTATTCTTTGTTCACACTAAACTTCGAATGCTAACCGGTTATTTTTTATTGATTTTTTTCAGTATTTTATTTTTAAAATTTAAAATTTCTTTAGTTGATATTAAATTATTTATTACTATTTTGATAAAATCTACTTTAATAAGACTTTAAAAGAAAGATATTTTTGCTGGATCTTAAACCTAAAATTTAAGAAAAAATATAAATTATTTTAATCAATCAACCGTTAACATTACTTTAAATAATTTATCACTTGATTTAACATATCTATCGATCTAAATTAAAATTTTACTTGTACGTAGGGGTGAGCAAAATTTGATTCGCAAAAAATTGAATAACTCAATTCGAGACGAAAATACTCAACTCGTTTTTTACTCGACTCGGAATTTAATAAACTCAACTCGACTCGAAAAAAATTCAAATAAACTTCGAGTTGTAAAATAAAAATTCGAATAACTCAAAATTTTTAGTAATTAATTTATTTTTTTAAGTTCGAGATAATTCTTTCAAATTTTTTATGATATATATATTGATATATGAAAATATGAAAAAATATTATCATAAATGAAGAAATATATATAAATATCTTGTATGGTTAGATAAAATCGTTTAAATTATACTATAATATGATAAATAATTAAAATTAAAATTTTATAAGAACTCGAAAACTCGATTCGAATTGAAAAATTTCAAATATAATTTAAGTGATAAATTATGATTCGTAAATTCGAATAACTTAAAATTTTTTTACTCGATTCGATCGACTTGTGTGAATCGTGATTCAGTAGGAGTAATCTTCTTCGGTTCTAGAAACATGATTTATTGAAACATATGTATGCAACTTTACGTGCACTACGAAATATATTAATTATTTGTTTTTCCCAATAAAATTATTATAATAATATCGTTAATATTTTATTTATTTTAATTTTAAGGTTTTATCTTAATTAATTTTTATTGATTCATATCATATATTTATTTAATAAATAAATTTTTTAGCAATAATTTTTTACATATATTATAGAAAACATAATTTATCAACATAAAAGTTATAACAAATTTAAAATTTCTCATAATTTATCGATAAAAATAAAATATCTGATCATAAAATTTTGATATAGGTTAATGTTTTCGATGAAATTATTATTTTCATCGGATTTTTTTTATTTTAATAAAAAACTAATTTAATATGAAACGATAATTTCATCGCAAACAATAAAAATATCTATTTAATTTACGATAAAATAATCATTCTACTAGAAATAATAAAAAATATTAATTTAATTTAAAGTGGACAACATTTTCGTTAAAAATTTAAAATAACAAATTAGTACTTGAAACCTCAAACAACACTGTAATTTTTTATTTTTCTTGCTGTCAACCTCATACAACACATACCCTTAAAACACACTTTATGTTTTAAGAAAAAAAAATATTATTAAATAATTAGTATTTAAAAATTTATTTTTAAAAAGTGTTTTTTCAATTCAAATATAAAAAATTTAAAATTTTAATTTTTATTGTTAAAAAAATTTCAGAGTCAAATTATAATTTTAACATTCATTTGTTATTGTGTCTTTTTATAATTTTATAATTTTTATAAAAATATAATTAAACAGTTAAAATTAGGGACGAGTATTCGAGCGAGTTGAGTTAAAAAAAATTTAGTTATTCAAGGTGAGTCGTCATATTTTAAAACTTTTTTTTTTGTATTTTTTTACAAGTTAGAATCGATTTTAGCGAGTTCGAATCAAATCGATTTTTTAAATTTATATACAAATTTTAATTTTACTATTTATAAGACTATATATTGTGATTATAATTTAAATGACTTTTTCTTTATATCTATATACATATTTTTTTATATTATTTTTATATACGTAAATAAAATTTTTAAAATATTATTATTATTATTATCAAATAGTTTATGTATGAATATATCATTTTATTAAATTAAATATTTTATTGAAAAAAAATTTATTAAGTAAAGCCAAGACAAGATAATAATAAAATAAATATAAAAATTAACAAAAACATAAAATAAATAATATAATATAAAATAAAAAATAAAAATAGAGAACAAATCTAGAAAGTGACAGGTTGTAAAAGTAAAGAAATTAAAAGGTAAAACTAAAAATAATCTGAAAAGAAAATTGTAGGGATAAAATATATAATTAATACCTATAATTATTAAAATTTTGAGTTATTAAATTTTAATTTTATAATTTAAAATTTATTTAAAAAATTTTATGCTAAGTCGAGTTTATAAAATTTTAAATCTAGTCAAAACAAATTAAATTTTTTTTCATCTCGAATCAAATTAAAAAATTTATTTTTGAGTCAAATCAAATTTTACTTGTCTTTAATTAAAATAATATTTTTAATTTAAAAATTATATATTAAATAAAATATTTTTAAAATTTTTATATTTCATGTACAACCGTTAAAAAATATATATTTATTAATAAAAATATTTTTTTATATTTTAATGATAATTTAAACTGAAATATTTCGTATATTGTAAAATTAAAGAATTTCGATTCTCATATTTAAAATAATTATATACCTTTTAAAATTATTTCTTAACAATAATTTTAAACACTTAAATCTTAAATAAAAATACTAAAACATATTTATTTATTTTTAAAAAATATTAAATTGCTTTCCCAAAATCAAAATCTCCGTTCGAAAAGTAATCAACAAAAATACTAAAGAAAAGAGGGAAAAGAAATTCGAACTCTTCGGCCAAATAAAAGATAAAAACCAGATGAATCAGAGGAAAAATCAAACCTTGTGTTGATCTCCAATGTCGGATTCAAAGTGTTCAGTTAAATCGCAAAAGCAGTCAATGATGGACTCTAACATGGCTGCTGCGGCTCAACAGCTGAGTCAACTAAGCGACGAAGACACCAACAGTAACTGCTACCACAGAAGCGACGACGAGAAGAAAATCGAAAGAAAGTTGATCAAAAATCAAAGTCAAGATGAGAAAAGTTCTGCAGAAATCGAACAGATTTTTGAGAAAGAAGATGAGATTTCGATCCATGGAGAGTATTTACAAGAAGACGAAGCGTATTAAGGTTAGTAACGACAATAATTCATGGTATTAAAGATTTCTCTCTCTAAGAATATTGATTAAGTTCATCGAATCTGCCGGTATAAATTTCTGGTGAAAAAACTAGCTTCTAGATGATTGATTTATTCTGGGTTTAGGTTGATCAACTCAATTTAAATATTTTCCCCTTTTGGTTTTTAGGGTTTACTTAAGTTTTGGATTATATCAATTAGCTTAATTCGATTCGTGTTATTGCTTATTACTTTTTTAGGAGTAAAGTTAAGGGTGCTTAACGAATTGAATAGTTTGTTTCGATTCGGTTTAAATTTATAAATGTTCGATTCGGATTGAATCGATTTAAATTTAAACTCAATTTGAAATCTTAACAAGTTAAATATAATAAACCTTAATTCGACTGGAATAAGTTGGTAATAACTTATTAACTTTTTAAATGATTTTTTAGTAATTATTTTAAAATTATTTTATTTAAAAAATAAATTTAAATAATAATTATTAATTTATGGATTGATACTTTAATTTTAACATATTAATTTGGTGTATTTGTGGATTTTTTGTTTGAAATTTAGACTTTGAAAGTATTTTATATACATATTTTTTAGTTAAATTTGTCGGTTTATGTTAATATTATATCTCACTATTATTAAATTTTACTTTTAATTAAAAATATGATAAATATTTTAACGAGCTTAACGAGCAACGAGACGAACTGAGCAACAAAATATTTTAACGAGCACGAATCAAATATAATTTTAACAAGCTTAAGTTTAACAAACGAGTCGAATTAAATAATAAATTTTTTAACGAATATGAATTGAATATTGTCCAACTCGTGATTGACTCGTTCAATAAACACCTCCGGTGGGTTGCGGAATAAAGGGCGGTTTTAGATGAATGACGAGAATGTAATTTTAAAAAATTTGATGGACTATTTATTTCTTTAGAAAATATTTATTTTGACCAGCATTTCTATGGCCCCTTTATTCTTTATAAATTATATTATCTTTAAGTTAGTGAATTTTATTTGGATTTTTGTTGAATTTTTAAATTAACAATTGCATATTTGCAGCGTAAATTCATTAAATATTTTAATTTAATATTTAAATAGTGTTTATCATCTTATAAAATATTTTAGTAAATTCAACTTATGATCTAAAAATTCTTATTGATATTTTATAACTTTTATATTTATTTAATTTATTGTTTAAAAAATGAATTATTTATATATTTTTTTATTTTTTAAATTTATATTTATATTTTAAATCCAACTGTAAATTCTAATTCGGTTTTGTGAGCTTGCTGGAGGGTTGCTTAAAGAAAGTAGAATCTTGTAGTACCGTTGACTACTGGTCAATATAATTTTTTGCAACACGTGTTTCTTATGTCAATAATAATATTTTTGCTCCAAGTATAAATTTGATCATTAATTTAAAAATCAATCAATAAGGTCATTTATGTTTTTGGCGTGTAAAATTAAATTAAATTAAATTTTAAAAAATAAAAATATTATTATTTAAATTAATAGAGATTCAAATATTATTATACTAAAAAATTAAGAGAGTCCAGAGTCCCTCCTATAATACATATGCCTTCGTCCTTAACTATATGTTAGATAATATATATTAATTTTGTGATAAATATATCATTCAATTGTTAATTTAAAATGGATGATTTAATATAATAATAGTATTTAATTCATAAAACGGTTATATAGTATTAATTTAATCTTAATTCAAAATAATTTAATAAATTTAACCTATTATGTTAATAGATTTTATCATTGACATGTGTACTTTCAAATTAGATCAATATTTTAAATAAATTTGTTATATTAGTTTGTAATTGTCGGATAGTAAAATAATTTTATTGTCGATTTGTCACATTTATCGATTATTAAGTTAAGGGATAATTATATGAAGCGTGACAAATAAATAAAGGATGTGTTAGAAATGTGTAATGTTAAAATTTTTAGATTTGAAGAGTTAAATTTTTTAAATATTATCAACCCGATAGAATGTATAAATTTTAAGATTAAAAATATTATTATATTAGATATATTTTTTAAAATTTTGGATTTATTCCTCTTTTCAAATTATTTATGGGCTTAGCACCCGAAATGTTATTGGACCAACCATATGTGCAAAGTTGTGCACTTGTGGTCAGCTTGAGTCATATATCAAAGTTTATTTATTTTAGGTCGATCTTAAATTTTGCCCAAATTATATTAATAGTCTTCATATTATGCATTAATTATGAATTTAACTATTATAATTTAATTCAAACTTTAACATTTCAACCCTAACTCAAATAGTATATAGACAATATTACTAAACTTACCAACAATAAGCGGCGGATCTGCATATAGATGAGAGTAAGTCCGTGTCTACCTTGAAAATTTTAAAATTCATATATTTGACTTTAATTTTTAAAATTTTTATGAATTAATCCTTAATTTTTAAAATTTTTTTATAATTTATACCCACCTGAAATTTTAAGAAATTTATGATTTCTGCCCTTAAAAAATATTTTGATTTGTGCTCACACTCACAAATATTTTTAGATCCACTACTGCCAATAATAGTCGTTAAATCTCTTAAATCAAAAAATATTTTTTTTTCTTTTATATAAAATGTAGAATCAGTCCATGCTCTCCAAATCGATTATTTTAAGTCTATGTAAATTAGTCAGGTTGTTCATGTATCATTTGGGTCATTATCAAAATTTTAAAAGTACAAAGATAAATATGAACCAAATTAAAGTATATGAAATAATAATATAATTAAAAAAATCACATATTACACCAGGCAGTCGCACGTGATCGATCTAATCAGATATTAGGTGTTACATTAAATTATTAACACATAATGTAACAAAGAATTACATCATAATCTTTTGAACATTTTAATATGATTACGATGTAGAATTAAAGTTCGTCCTGTTGGATGCAGTAATGGGGAAAATCACTAACAAAGTGGATGTCTTTGGCTATGGGTGGTGTTAGGGGTGTGCATTCGGTTAATTCGGTCGGTGGTCGAATCGAATTAATCAAAATTTTTAAAATTTTAACCGTTAATCAAATCGAATTTCTGTTAACTTAATTAATCGAACATAATTTATTTTGGTTAATTAGCCGATTTAATGAACATTATTATAAATTTGGTCATTAATTTAAAAGTTAAATGAACATTATATAATTATAATTTGGTCATTATTTATAATTATAATAATGTCAATAATAATTATAATTTATTTTGGTTAATTAACCGACATTTATTATAAATTTTGGTAAAATTATATAATAGGTCCCTAAATTATATTAAAATGATTTTTTAGTCATTAAAATTTATTTTATGCTAATTTAATAAAAATTTAGTGACCATTTTATAATATAAAAAAATTTAATGAACATTTTATAATTTTTTAAAAGTTAAATGAATAAAAATAAATAATCATTTTATAATATAAAAAAATTTAATGAACATTTTATAATTTTTTAAAAGTTAAATGAATAAAAATAAATATATATAATATATAATATGTAATATATAATAATTTCGGTTAATTCGGCTAATTAACCGATTTTGAACCAAATTAACTATTAATCGAATTTTCAGGAGAAAAATAAAATAACCGTTAACCAAATTTACCAAAAATTAACCGATCAAATTAACCGAAATAATTTTAGTTCGGTCGGTTAATTCGGTTAAAACCGAATAATGCACGCCCCTAGTCGGTGTTGGTAGAACTATTGACAGGATTCACAGCTCTTGATGAGGATCGACCAGAAGAAATCCGTTATTTGGTCGAGTATTTTGGACGAATCAAATCAACTGAGGAGAAGCTCGTGGCTGGAATTGATTCCGCTTTGGAAGTGAACGATGAAACTCGTGAGAGCATATCCACCGTAGCTGAATTAGCCAGGTACTGCACCACTAGTAGAGAAGTGGAAGCCAGTCAAAGATGAATCCGAGTTTCATCCCAGCATCGACCTCAACCAGGACCAGCCACTTTCCCAGATGTTGAAGGTTTGGCAGGCAGCAGAAAGCCAAGGCCTGAGCTATACAAGTCTGGAAGCAACACCTTCCGGATTCGCCAACTCCTTCACATCTGCAGATGGTCGATGATGTTAGGTAAGCCCGACAGCAACAAAATATTGACCCTTTTGTCGCCAATTATACAATTTACTGCTCAGGTATTGTCTTTGGATTGTCATACGTAGCACAAGTTTACTTCCATTGTTCTTGAGATATGAACATGTCATTACAAGGTGTGTAGATAGATAGTGTTTTCGATATATCTCAAGTCGACGAATCAATTTTCAAACTTTACGATGAAACGACATGAACATGATACGAATATACGAATTTCCGGGATCCTTTTTTCTTTATACATCAACTTATAATTGTTTCACATGTTCCTGCCGATGTAACATATTGAATTTTGTAGAACTGTAAAGTCATCTGCATGGCGTCAACTGTCAAATTTACAGTTGCTAATTTTAACTTCATCGTTCTTTTGTCTGAACAAAGGATACTGCTTTATGATTTTCTCAGCCGCATATTCCTTAATAGTCAAATACCTTTCTCAGTGCAATAATTCCAAAACAGGGGGAAAAAACTATGGGTTGAAACCATTCATTGATGGAGATTAGGATTTCATTACAGTTGGGAGAAGGCATGAACCGAGTTTGTCTGTTCCTACTGAACATTCATGTCTGGTGTCCCCACTGTTCTTACTTTTGCTTTTTAATGTTTCGGTCTTTGTTGTTCCAACCACATCGATCTGGTCCTTTATGGAACTTCTCCGTGTCTTACGCCATGGTCCATGCTAATTCTGATCATTTCTTTTGCAAAGGGATAAGTAATTTTTTGTCCTTGAATTTGATAATTTTTTTTTTAAAATTTAGTCACTATTTTTTTGACATATCCTAATATAGAACTGGGCGATCGAGTCGAGTCAAAGTTTTTTGCATTAGTCAAGTTTACGAGTTTTATTTTACGAATCAAATTTTATTTGAGTTTTTTTTTATATATTTCGAGTCGAGTTTATAAAATTTGAGTTGAGTTTGTAAGTTTGTATTGCCTTTTTTCTTGTCAACTGATTCGATATTGACCCAAAAAATCAACTGATCCGATATCGATTTGATTCAATATACAGTTTAACTCAAAATAACAGACCTAAATTAAATTCAAATCGATCTTAAACTGAAAATAAACCCAACAAAATATTAACCTGACCTGAAATGACAACCCAAATTCGAACTAAATAAACCCGATTACAACCTACAGTGATACCTTCCATTGTTTTTCTTAATAAAATCTAGTTGTCGTTGCTAAAAAAATAATCCTAAACTTATAGCTCAACAACACTTTTTTATAAGATGAGAATTCAAATATTACGAACTTCAGTTGTAGCCTTGCAGGCACATGCACTTCAAGCTCATTGTTAATATGCTTCAATGGCTGACGCAGAGAATTAACTCTGACGTAGCAGATAAAGAGAATAAAGAAAACCAAAGAAAATTGCTTCAACATCATCCCTTTGGAAATTTTCTATTCCCCTGGAATGATTCTCTGGTTTCTCAAACTGTGTTGATAAAGAGCTTAGAAACATGTTAATACGACCGTTGATCACAAAGATTAAAGCCTTGGTAAAAAGAATGTCACAAACGTAGATGTTACAGACATGTAGTAGGGATGATACTCCTTTGAGCTGGATAAGTAGTAGGGGTGATGCTTCTACGAGCAGCTCAAGCACTTGGGATGATGCTCCAATAAGCAGGCCAAGTAGCAGTCATGATGCCCCTCTAAGCAGGCTAAGTATTAGAGATGATGCCCCTCTAAGCTGGTTAAGTATTGGGGAAGATGCCTCTGTAAGTGGACCAACTGCTGGTGAAGATTCCCCCATTAGCAGGCCAAGTGACAGTGATGATGCCCCAGTAAGCTGTTTTAGGGATGATGCTCGTACAAGCAGATTGGGCATTGTGGAAAGTGTTCATGCAACTGGGAAAGATTACCCCATTATCAGGCAGGATGAAACGGTGGCAGGCAATCGTATTACAGTAAAACCTCTGTAAATAAATAATTTTTTTTAATCTTGATTTGGGCTAATATAAAAAATCATCAAATTCGATAAGATAATAATATAATTTTTTTAAAAATTTCCTTTATAAATATAAAGGTTCTATCAAAACTATAAATTAATAATTTATAAATATTACAATTACTACTTTGATAACTTGCTAAAATATGAATCTATTATAATTTGTAGCTTTTTAAAATTCAAATCTAATTCAATTTTATCTCTAACTTTTCTAATTGCACCCACAAGTTTCGGTGTTGAGGTCTCCAACTATAATAAAAAGTTGTGAAGAGTTGTTGTTTCATTCAATGTTTTTTTTCGCGTGACTAGTTCAAGTGGTGTTGAATCATCTTCAATTTCATCATTAGTAGTTTAGTAGTTTTTTTTCTTTCAACTTCATCATTAGTAGTTTCAATGAATTCGTAAATTCATGAATACAATATTAAATTAAAACAATGAATTATTTAAGTACATGCAATAGTCTAGTTAGATATAAATAATTTGATACATAAATATATTTAATAACATATACATAAATCTACATATTCTTAATTAATTGAAATATTATTCATAATTTATAATTTATTTGACATAGTATCTTTATTAAAGTTATATTTACTGAAATAAAAAAAAATTAATTAATAAATTATTAATTTATCAATATATTAATACCTCTTTAAATTAATAAAATTTTATGATCCCAAAAATATTAATTTATAGAGATTTTATTGTAGTAAGCATGTGATTCTCCTTTCAATTTCTTCTTTGCTAGCCAGTGGTGATTTATTGTATTTTTATTTTATTTTTTTATTATTTACAATAGAATTATTGTTTCATCGTAAGTTAAATTGATATATTTTATTATTTCTAACGAAAAATTATAATATAAATTAAATTATTATTTTAATATTAAAAATAATAAATTATAATCTTAAATTTTATATTTTAAAAAATTTAAATTTATAAAAAAAATTAAATAGATGAGTTAGAATTTCTACCTTCCACGTCGCTTCACCAAATTCGACAAAAACTCAAACAAGTTTATTTCTTTTTAAAGCCAGTAAATCTCACGGTCACAACAATAATTTTTACGAAACTTTTTTTTGTTTTGATTTTTATTTATATAACAGTAAAAAACATGCAGCAGTGTTCCACAACAGTAATCGGCTACCCAGTACAGAACGCTAATGGCAGCGCTCTGCCACCACCTGCCGCTGCCTCTGCCACTGCATACCCGTACGTTAATTCCAACACACGCCTTCATTACTCGGCGCCGCCACATCCTGAAGTCCGAGGCGAATTCTTGTTCTACAGATGCATATTATGCATCATCTCCTTCTTCGTCATTGCACTCCTCATATTATGGTTAATATTCTGCATCACCTCCCCCGACGTCTCGGTTCAGTCTCTCTCTTTCTCCGATTTCAACGTCTCGAACCTGCATGTGAACGCGTCGTGGAACGCAGAGTTCCGTGTCTCGAACCTCAACAAGAGAATGTCCATCACCTACAGCGACGTCGTCTCGACGATTTCCCACGGTAACTACGACTTGGTCGAAACAAGGATCGCGCCGTTCTCGCAGGGGAAGGGCAAGGGCGATGTGAGTACGTTGGACGCGAGTTATTCCCTGGTGGATTCTTTCGAGGACGTTAGTGTGATGGACGCGATGAATGGAGAGGTGAGCCGCGGCCAGGTCATGTTCAACGTCGAGATGAAGGGTCCCATAACCTCTAAATACGGTGGGTTGAGATTAGGGTGGATGCTTAATGTTTGGTG
The DNA here is from genome assembly GCA_035048815.1 of Abelmoschus esculentus. Lineage (NCBI taxonomy): Eukaryota > Viridiplantae > Streptophyta > Magnoliopsida > Malvales > Malvaceae > Abelmoschus > Abelmoschus esculentus. The sequence continues at coordinate 2,065,869 of JAUCBN010000032.1, forward strand.
TAAAGACATAACGTTGACTGGTTCGTCGGGGAAGATGACCGGAGGACCCAAGAGATGCAACAGTGAGACTATATTGATTTAACTTCCTGGGTATAACCTTCAGTTTATTTTCAATGTTTTAAGTTGCAGAATTAGGTTTTAGTTTTATTTTCATAAATATATTATTTTTATTGGATTTAAATTTTAGTATTTAAATAAATATTTAGATTTTAAAGTTTTTAGTTTATTCAGTTAAAATTTATAATTTTAGGACTAACAATTTAGATTTTTAAATTAAAATTTTAAATAGATATATTTGTGAAAAATAATATGACTTAATTTATGTGCATCAAACGTTGACTCAATATCTAAATTCGTTAGCAACTTAAATTCTCAAATAAAAAGCATTGTGCATTTAACTATAATTCAATGGTTTATTCTAATATAATTAGGGGCGATTAAAATTTAAATCTATTAAAAAAATTAAATAATTTATTTTGATTCAACTCAAAATTTTATAAACTTGAATCGACTCAAAAAAATCAAATAAAATTTGAGTTATAAAATAAAAATTTGAATAACTAAAAAATTTAATAATTGCAAAAAATTATTTTTAAGTTTAAGATGAATTTATCAAATTTATATACCAACATGAATGACAATGGATCGGATTTTATAAAGTCTAAGTCCAATCCAATTATTAATCGGACTTTCAAATGAATCCAAATCCATTTACATAAATCTAAATTCAATCTAATAAAATATTTAAAATTTAAATATGTCAGGTCGTCTTTCTGTCAACCCTTAACGGCATTTAACATCAGAGTGACCAAAATTTACACGCTGAAAACGTAAATGACCTTATTGATCAATTTTTAAAATTAGTGACCAAATTTATTCTGGGAGCAAACAAAGGTGACCTTTACAGTAATTAACTCTTAAGTTTTTTAACTTTATTAATTAATTTGATAATATTAAGGTTGTTCGATGTACTAAAGGAATTGACATGAACCAGAATTTCTACTTTCCACGCCGTTTCACCAAATTCTACAAAAACTCACCTTTGGGTTTACTAAAGTTCATCTCTTTCGATTCTCACCGTCGTTGAAATCACGCAATCTCAGACAAGAATTTAGTTCTTATTAAACCCAGTAATCACACGGCCACCAGGAGAATTTTCACTAAGCTTTTTGGTTTGATTTTTATTAAAAATGCAGCAGTCTTCCACACCAGTAACAGGCTACCCAGTTCAGAACGCTAATGGCTGCGCTCCGAAACCACCTGCCGTTGCCTCTGGCACGGCATACACGTACGTTAATACCAACACATACCCTTACTATCCGGCGGCGCCAGCGCTTCAAAACCGACGCCAAATCTGGTTACACCGCTTTTTCTTCGCCATGGTCATCCTTTTACTTATCCTCGGCATCATATTCTGGATCGTTCTCCGCCCCCACTTCCCCGACTTCTCGGTCCAATCCCTGTCGCTCTCCAATTTCAACGCCTCGAATCAGCGCGTGAGCGCGTCGTGAACGCGGAGTTCCGTGTCTCGAATCCCAACAAGAAAATGTCAATCACCTACGGCGACGTTACCTCGTCGGTTTTCCACGGTGACTACTACTTGGCCGAGACGAGGATCGGGCCGTTCTCGCAGGGCACGGGAGAAGTGAGTACGTTGGACGCCACTTATTCCGTGGTGGATTCTTTCCTGGACAGGAGGGTGGTGGAAGCGATGAATGGGGAGAGGAGTCGTGGCCAGGTCAGGTTCAACGTCAAGGCGGAGGCGGACATGGCGTTTCGATACGGTGGGTGGAGAATACAGCGGAGGCTGCTTAGGTTTCGGTGTGATGACGTAACATTGATGACTGACTCGTCGGGGAAGATGACCGGAGGACCCAAAAGCTGCACCGTTGCCGTGAGTTTTTTTCGATTTACTTTCTTCCATGATTCGAATTTTCTGATACAAAGCATTGTCAAGTATAGTATTGTGAACCTTCAGCCATTGTACAACTTCAAGCGGGTCTAGGTCACATTTTTACATGATGGGCTTGGTTTGGACAGTCATGAATTTAGATGATAACGAGTCGAATTCGAGTAATTAGATTCAATTAAAAAAAATTATATTAGATTTGGTTTAAGTTTGAGGTTTTACAAGTTTAAAATTTTAAGTTTAATATCATTTCGAAAACAATACAATAAAATTCGGTTTGATCTCAAAACTTGTCGAATGCTAATAATTTTTATATAAGATGAGATTTCGTTAAAAATCATTTCATAACCAATACAGAAATAAAATTTAATGTTAAAAAAGAAAAAAAAAGTGTCTGAAAAGTAGATGAATCCAAATAATAATAATAAAAAATTAAAATACAAACATATAATGCTCAATTTATTTTAGTTAAATTATTTTTAATAGATTTTTTTTAATTTATTTTATTTTTTTACTAAAAAATTACTTTTAATATATATATTTATTGTGAACCTGTTCATGAGTTTTCCGAGTTAGATTTAAGTCGGTTCGACTTGACTTTTTAAGATCTTAAGCTGAACTTAAACTTGAATCGAGCTCATTCAAAACGAATTCTAACTGAATTAAATTCGAATAACTTGAGAATCGGTCAGACTTATTATCGTCCCACGTAACCTTCATAATTCTGGTGTGGCTGGTAATGTTTGCCATTGAAGAGAAAAGTGGAAGAGAGAGGAGTGAGTGTTGGACTTGATCTCGATCTGGTTTAGTTTTTTTCATAAAATGAGGTTTGGATTAGGTCAATTTTTATTAAGGTAAAAGTTTGGTTAAGACGAGATTAGGTTTAAGTGAGAAATATATGATTTAATTTATAAATAATTGTCTATTTTTTTTTTAAATTTTAGCGATATTTATAATAATATTTACTCTTTATATTTTTATATAATTAAATTTTTAAAATTAATTTTTTGTATAATTAATTTGTTAAAATTAATTTTTACAATTAAACCCTTAGTATTATTTTTTTATAGTTCACGTTGAGTTTGTATAAGTTTAGAGTATTTATTTTTGAATCATGTTGAATTTTTAAAGGATCCAATCGAATTTGAATTTAAAATATTTATTTTTTAGTCAAATTCAGGTCAAAAACCCAACCCTATCCGTACCCATTTTTACTAGAAACTTCCACCATTATTGTTTAGCTAACCATAGAGTTCTCTACCCAGATCACGGATGAATAAAACTTAACACAAAGACTATAAATAATGTGAGAAATCGAATTCATCTAATAATTTTTTAATAAATTGTTTAACTTTTTAATATTTGTTTATCGACAACAATAACCATGTACTTTTCATTTATTTCCGGTTGGTGAGAAATCCCGGAAAAGGGGGTAGCTTCTGAAATTGAGTCCAAATTCGGACGTCCGTGTTCGATTAATTGTTTCGGGACGCAACGATTTCCTAAAGGTCAAGGCATGAACATCTTCACTTCAGAATCGCACACAAATTTTATAAACATAAACAATTTTTGAAAAAAATTATATAAAATTTAAATTATAAAATAAAAAAATAATAATTTAATTTTTTTATTCAACTTAATCAAATGCTTTCTCAAACGAAAACACTGCAATTTAATCTCCATTTCCATTTCAGTCAACACCTTCAGTTCAGAATCACACACAAATTTTATAACCTCCTGGCCCTCCTCCTCCTCTCATTGTAATGTCTTCCAAGAAGAAACAGCTGCTGAAAAACCTGTTATCAGTCAATGCAGGCTGTGGGTGTAGCAGACCCAAGCTTTCCGACGCTTTCGAACCACAACCCAAACCCAAAAAAACTCCTCAAAACCCATCCAACAACGCCCTCTACTCGATCGAAAGCGATGATCTCACATCCACTTCCTTCTCCTTCAACAACATCGACACGATATCATCATCATCCACCACCGAATCCGAATTAAACGATCTTCAACCGTTTCCCAAGCCTAAACTCCGCCGCCGTTGCCCTAAAATCGTCAACAGTATCGCCGTGGTGAAGGATTCCAACGACCCCTACAAGGATTTTCGACATTCAATGCTTCAAATGATCGTGGAGAAACGAATCGAATCCGAAGATGATCTCGCGGAGCTGCTTCGGTGCTTCTTGGAGCTGAATTGTCGGTGCCATCACCGTGTTATCGTCGAGGCTTTCACGGAGATCCGGGATCGGATTGTTACGGTGCAGGATCCGAAACCATGCTTTGTTCAGGGTGGAGAGAAATCTGGATCGTAGCTTCAGAGAACTCTCGGCACGTGTGGGAGATCGGCGATTCATGTGAATACATTCAATTCGCACGTGGGAAGCAGCTGCCCTGCCTGGCATTTTGACAAAGTTGAAGTCCATGCACGTAAGTCATTTCCGTCTTATTTATGGAATTAATTAATTAACTTTATTTATTTTATTATTTTTTATGGTTAATTGGTGTTATCTGTATTATGACATACCATAAAATAATAATAAAATTATTACGAATAATTAAAACATTAGTAATTTAAAATTTTATTTATTAAATTAAATGAGTAAAATAAAAATAAGAAGATAATTAAGTGATGAGTTATGTATTTTACCCAAAATATAAAACATCATTTAGTTATTTGAATAATGATGAATTTTTAGGTTTTCCTGAGCAACTATCCACTGTTGGCATTTTATTTGGTTTAAATGTTAAATAAGTATTTAAATTATTTTTTAGGTTAATTAATTGTTTAACATTTTATTTTATAATTAATTTAAGAGTTTTTATTAATTTTTATTGTTAAAAGACACATGTTAACTCTTAAAATTTTAAAATTATATTTAAAATTAATAAAACAAAATAAAAACAAAAACATATCTTAAAATTTTTAAATGTTCTCAAAATAGTTTTAAGAATTCATAAATCTTCAAATTTGATCACTTTTGGCGACGTTCATTGACGTTGTCGGCGATGAAAGGAAGCATCCTTCCGTCACTGATCAACCAACACGTTATTTGTGGTCTATCATATTATTATTTATCTTGAGTCATTCAAAGAAACCATTCTATAATTGAGATTCCATACGATGTCAATCGATTTTCGACGACAAAATAATGGGAAAAATAATCATAAAGTTTCAGTGATCAATATACTGGATGGCGACATGATAATCGTTGATGAATTTAGCTTAAATTTGAATTTAGATAAGAGAGTTAGGGATTTAAAAAATGAGGGTTGTTTTATAAAATCTAAAATTAAAAGAAATTATACAAATAATTTTATTTATTTTTAATATATTTTTAAAATTTTCTGAGATTGACATATGTCCTTTTAGCAGTGGGAATTCACATGAACCTTAAATAGGAAGAATTATATCATGGGTCAGTCCCACCACGTGTCCATGGGACCGACCAATGATAACTACCCACTTCATTAACTTTTTCATGTCATATTTTTTTTTCGAGGTGAATCTTCGCTTTAAAAATTAAAACTTATGAGGTGAATGATTATCATTGGTCGGTCCCATGGATGATGTGGTGAAACTGACCCATGATATAATTTTTCCTTAAGTAGGTTATGGATTAAAACGTTAAATACCTAATTGACTTTGAAAAATAATTTGATGGTTAAACTTTTTATTTTTTAGAAAATAAAAAATCAACGTTCATATCTCCTCCTACCGACTTGAGAACCGGGTCAATCAGGGCTTCAGCCGGCCGAATAAGACTATTCTATAGTCAGATCGAAGAACTGATTAAAGGTTCAACGCATCATTGATTAACCAATGAATTAATTAAATGTAATTATTACAAACTGCTAATTTTTAATTAACCTCTAATCCATACAATACACCCGCATGCTTTTCCGGTCCATCCTTCACAAAATACACCTCCCTCATCCTCTGAAACGCGTGCCATGTCAACAATGAATCCGACCCGGCCTGGTGACATTTCCCGACCGCACGGTTCACATCCAATATCCGGGCCACCCGGTCCAACCCACCATACAAGCTCTGGCAAAATCTCATCATGTGCTTCAAATCATAAACTCTGCTCCCAAATAACACCCTGAGGACCTTCAAGAACTCATCCAAGCTGCCAGGCAAGTGGCGGCGCGTGAGTATCTTAACCAAGTACCCGAAATCATACGCGCTGTGGAAAGTCACCCAGCTCACCGAGTCATTGCAGACGAGTCCAGACGACATCATGAACTCGGCAAACCTTTCCGAGTCGATCCCTTTCTCCTTGTTCTTCTCGAAATCAATCCCTTGCTTCCTCAAGAGCGCGATGGAATCAGGCGCGTGAGCATCACGCTCCACGTCGAAGTCACGGAAGTTGAATTCCCAGATGAACTGCTCGTCGTGGGTTCCCAGGTCAGGTAAGTTCCCGGAAGAATCGGTGAGGGTGAGGCCCACTTGGATCAAGTTCAAAGCATCAACGTTGGATTTGAGGATCTTGTAATGATCGGAAGGTCGAAACTGGGTTGCGTAAGGCCGGGTCGGATCCACGTTCGGCCTGAAAACAACTCCCGGAAATTCAGTGTCCATGGAAATGAAAGGGTACTGGTCGATAACTCGACTGATCAACTCGAACTCCTCTTCTAGATTCTCCGACCAAACTTCCCTAATCTTCACATGTCTTGTAACCCTGTCTGAATCACCCAACCCCATGTCTGAAAATCCCAGAACTGAACTGAAAAGAATAGAAAAACTGGAGTTTTTGTTTGAGCATAGAGAGAGTGAAGACCGGGGGGATTATATACGAGTAAAGGTATGAGAATTGCTCGGAAAGTGGTCAAAGAGAGATGGAACCAGTTTCCAAGAAAAACTGGTTTAAACAAGACGTGGGATTGGGGTGTTGTTTGACTGGTAATAGAAAACAATGAATGCAGACCAGATAGGTTCTAATCTTAATTCTGTTTTAAATATACTAAATGTTCGTGTATTAATATTTAATTCAATACTAAAATATTTTAGTCACATATTTATAATTTTTAAGTTAAAATATTACTTATAAGCATTAGAAGAAAATGTGACTGTATCTTTTTTACTGTTATGTGATCTAATTGAATAAAAGATATATTATGATCCAAATTTTCAACAATTTTAAAAATATATATAAACTATTTTTAAAATAATATAACTTTTTTACGTATTTAAACCCTTATTGTTTTGTACAAATAGTGGCTCCCTGTTTTTCAGTTTCACTTTCTGGTATTGTGTAACGGGAAAGTGGGGTGGTTAGTGGAAACGGTTTAATGTCACGTGGTTTTTGAGCTGTTTTTCCGTTTAGAGCAAAAATATTCGATTGAGTCGAGTTAAAATAATAATTTTTTGAGTGCGAATAGGTGTCCCGTAGAAATATGCTAATTTCGATCGAATGTTATATAATTTGAATTGTTTGTGAATTTGTTTTAGTAAACTTTTATTAGTGAGTTTTTTAATAATTTTTTTTAAATTATGAATAAAATAAATACATTTAATATAAAATGTTAACCTCTATGATTTAAATAACACTTTAAATTAGTTATAAAATACATTAATCTTAACATAAACATAATTATGAAAAGAGCTTTCTGGTTTGACTTATTCTAACTCAGAGTTTCAAACATTCCTTTGACTCAGAGAATTTGCACGTGATTAAATACTAGATTGTTTGAACATAATTTTATAATTTCGATTATGACAAATTTTCAGTAATAAAAAATTATTTATTATATTTAATCTTCTAAATTCCTGAAAAAATTAAGATAATTCATATGATAATCCGATCGGTTAGTGGGGATTGATAGGCAAGTTGGGAGTCCACTCATTCCAGTGTGTTTCTTTGACTTGGAAACTTCTAAATAAATAAATAAATAAATAAATAAAATTTAAATATGGAAGAATATTCAGCCGACTTAAAATATTTAGAAGAATTCAAATGGTTTGGTAAGCATGCATTAGAGGGAGAAGGTAATTTATTTTTGGAATATTTATTTGATATAAATTTTAAGTCGATATTGTTATATCTTTCGTTAATTTAAATTATTTTGTTTAAGAATATTTTTTAATAAATTTTTATATAATAAAAAATATTTTTAATGTTTGATTAAATAGTTATTTTAGTATTTATTTTTTTAATTAATTTAATTTAATATTTTATTTTGAGTTAAAATAATCTCTTCACGTACGAAAATTGATAGTAAACGATGATAAATAACTTAAAATGACGTGATAAACTTATACGACAAAACATATCGTGATAGTAGTGTCATATAACAAAATATATTGATTTTATATAATTACACATCAGTAAAAATATTTTTGCAAAATTATATAAAATGAAGAACATTTTTTTTCTATGCATTATTTTGTCAAATATTTCAATCGCTAATTGACTAATAAATTTTATCCGTAAAGAGATTATTTTGATCCAAATAAAATATTAAAAATTAAATTTATTAAAAATATGTCTGAATTATTATTCAATAAAATATTAGATGTAATTTTTTTTTGACTTTATACTTAAATGAGTCAAGGAGAGGAGTCCGAAACATTAGCTATGGAATGCAGCATCCAAGGACGGGTATTTCATCGACTAGGTCGAATTTTTTAATTAAAAAAATAATGTTTAAGTCGGGTCGGATTTTAGTTGTAAAATATTAGACTCAATCCAGGATTAATTATATAATTTATCTTAATTTTTTTTATAGATATTTATAATAATATTTCTCTCTTTATAATTTTATAATTAAATCTTTAAAATTAAAATTTTAATTTATAATTTAATCTTTAAAATTATATTTTTTAATTAAGTCTCCTATAATTATTTTTTACAATAAAATCTCTAAAATTATTTTTTTCTATAGGTCAGGTTGAATTGTGTCAAGTCTAAAATATTTATTTTCGAGTTGGATCAAATTATAATTTTTAAAATAAAAATTTGAGTCAATCAAAATCGAGTTTAATATATAAATATTTAAATCAATTTTAAATAGATAAAAACTTAACCCAGTGTAACCCGACCTGTACCATCCTCCTTAACACCAAAGAGGGTTTTGATCATCATCGTTTGGGGATAAAAGAGACGGAGAAACAAAAGAGGGTTTCTCAAGTTATCTATAATAGTAATACTAATCTATTTTAATCCATTCATACCCTACTCTTCCAAAAAAATCAAACGTGTTGTAGTGAAAATAAATGATAATTAGTGGGATGAGTCTACACCGGGCGTCAAATACCGCTGAACATTATTAATGTTGTATACCGCTGAACAGTATTAAATTAATTTGTAAAAAATTAAAATCTAAAGGACTAATCATACAATTATTAAGTATATGTTGAGTTTATCACTATTTTATTAATTATATACGGAGTCTTTTGAGATTTAAAATTTTTATTAATTAATTTAATAGTGTTCAACGATATTCAACATTAGTGATGTTCAGCAGTGTTCGACGCACGTTATAAAATTTTCTTAATTAATTATATGGGTTACGATGGGAGATCAACGTAAATTTTTTATCACGGAGTGAATTTTAAAAAATTAATGAGAAGTTCAAAATATAAAATTATAAAATTTAAAGAGTGAAAATTAAATTAATAAAAAATAAAAATATTTAATTTATATAAAATTAAATTTTCCTAGAATGCTACCGTACTCTAAATGTCTATCCTTGATTAATAATAATGAAATAATTATTTAACCTAACAAATATCTTGCAAATTGCAATGTTCAGAGCAGCTATCCATCTGTATATATCAGTCTTTAATTGTATTATTTAAATTTAAATATTTTTAACATTTAATTCCTTAAATTCATTGAACAGTTTCTAACATGTTATTATTATAATATTTAAAAAATTATAAAAAAATTTCTTTATTTTTAGGCAGTAATTATTTAAAACAAAATTATAAATTTAAATATATTTAAACTTATTTTATTCTTCTTCTTTCGAGAAAATCAAACAAAACTTCAAACCAAAAAGAAAAACTAAAATCAAATAACAATCCTAGGACATTCTTGTTTGTTTCATGAGAAAATCAAGGAAAGAAAGAAAGAACAATCCTAGGACATTCTTGTTTGTTTCATGAGAAAATCAAGGAAAGAAAGAAAGAACAATCCCAGGACATTCTTGTTCCTCTCTAGTTCCTTGTCTTTTTGTTATTCTCTTCGTTAAGGAAATCCAGCAACACGGTGCTCTTGCACCGAGGGCACTTGGGATCCACTTCCGACAACATCACATACATGAGGCATCGAGGGCATCCCACCAGCATCATCGAAGTCGCTTCAGGACTACTCGGGTACTGAGCCACCGTGGTCGTATCGTCAGGCTCCGACGACACGCATGAGCTTTCCGACGACATTTCCCAGGAGGAAACCAACGTGTTCGGCGACCCGACTTCTTGGGTTGGCTCCCTTGGCGGTGATAAGTTCAGCTTGAGTTCCAGCTTTGGACTGCTTGCTCTTCGACTCATTGTTTTCTGTATAATAATATTCCACCTGTGTTGATAAAAACGGATTAAAATAAACAATCAGCTATAAGGGAGAACAAAAATGGAGAAATTAGAGTGTTTGGAAACTGAGAAAAAACCAGATACAACTGAGTTTTGTTTTGTGCTTCAGATTGATTTTGAACAGGTTAAGTCCTTTATATATGCAGTGATGCTGAGAAAATGTTTGGATTTTTCTTTGGTTTGTAATTAATAAGGGGTAGGCATGGAGGGTAAGGAGAAGTGAGGGTGGAATATAATAGCCAAGGTTGAATTCAATAGCGGATAAATTAGAAAGGTTGAAGATGATGACGTGTTAAACTAGATGAAATTAAATGGGACGTGGAATTTTTTTATGTGAAAAGATACGATTATATTAAAATAAGTATTTATATTTTATTTTTAATTATAAATTATAGTTTCATTCTTAATGTGAAATATCTCTTTTATTCAAATATAAGATTATAAAAAAAATAGAGATATTATAATTATTATTAAGATTCTGTTCACAGCCATACAGGGATTTCAACGGCTGGATTAAAGCTAAAGGGTACATTTATATATTTTAATTAATTAATTAATTGTGTAGAAAGGCTGTATTATTATATGCTTAGGAAACAAGTAAAAAGTAATGAGGATTAATTGCAACTTAATAGTTGCCAAAAATTATTCATTGAGTAATTAAAAACGACAATAAAATATAATTACTTCCTTCGGTGCAGAGTTAAAGTAATACATTAGGTAAATAAAAAAAAATACATTAGGAAAATATATTACATCATCCTGATTTGAAATTTGATTGTTTTTGTCTAATTAAGTTAAAATTAGAGATTTGTATTAAAATTAAAGATTTGATAAATAAAAATTATTAATTTAAATATTGGCATAAAGATAATTTTAACCCTTAACGTTTATAGTTTTTGTCATTTTGGCCCTTATTCTTTTTTTGGGATAAATTTAGCCCTTAACCTATATCTTTTTGACAAATAGCTTAATTTTTAACTAGCTTGATGATTGGACCGTTAAAAATTTAACGATGATATATATATATATATGAAATATAATTTTAAATGACATGGAATGTAACCTATCAAATACATATATATATGTATGGAATATAATTTTATTCTAATATAAAATATAAAACAATTCAAATTCAAATAAAATATTAAAAATTAATTAATTCTAAAATAAAAATTATAAAACATTATTAACCCTAACTACGATAAAATCAAAATCTTATTCGAATTGTGTTTATATTTTTTATTATATTTTAAAATTAAAAAATAAATAACATATTTTTTAAAATTTCTACATAATTATTGTGACACAATTGTCTCAGGGAAACCTTTTTTCCGTGAATTTAGTTTATTGTATGTAATATTTAAGATTAAATGTGATGGATTTTGTATTATTTAAATTATTGTCTAGAATTTGACATTTGAAATATTTGTTATATAATAAAAAATGAAATGTTATATTAGTTTATGATATTTTATTTATATAATATTATTCTCGTTATTTTTTATTTGTTCATACATCTCAAATAAAAAATAATTACAATACACTATGATTATAAATTCTAAAATAAAAATATAAACACAATTTGAATATGATTTTGATTTTATCGTAGTTAGGATTAAGAATGTTTAATAATATTTTATTTTAGAATTAATTAATTTTTAATATTTTATTTGAATTTTAATTGTTTTATATTTTTATATTAAAATAAAATTATATTCCATATATATGTATTTGATAAGTTACATTCCATTTCATTTAAAATTATATTTCATATATATATCATCGTTAAATTTTTAACGGTCCAGTCATCAAACTAGTTAAAAAATAAGCTATTTGTCAAAAAGATATAGGTTAAGGGTTAAATTTATCCCAAAAAAAGAATAAAGGCCAAAATGACAAAAACTATAAACGTTAAGGGTTAAAATTATCTTTATGCCTTAAATATTTGATAAATAACAAATTAAAATAACGGCATAGGTAAAATCTTTAATTTTGAAAAAGATTATAATAGAAATAAATGTGTAATTTTATAAAATTTTATTAGCTCTCACATCATTATTTTATGAAAAATTATTAGGTGAGCTTTGTTCATCACGTCATCCGTGATCCCAAGCAATCAGAATTAAGGTAAATCATCACCTTTTTTTTACATGTAATTAGTGGGTGAGTAGTTATTTAAAGATGAACGATTCTGATTGCTTGAACCATGAATGACGCGATGAACAAGGTTCACCTAATAATCTCTTTTATTTCATTGATTTTTTTAACGATAATGATTAAAATAAATCAATTTAATAATAATAATTTAATTGACGAGTTTAATAATTCGATAATTAAAATATATACGCTCTTCGATAATAACTAAAATATTTTATCTAAGAATATTATAATATGCACGACGATCGGTACAAATACCGAAGAGGGTCTAGTGGGATCTGCCATTGAATTTCTTAATAGTTCTCTGCCCCCTTCTTTCAATTAACCCTACAAATTTCAGTTAATATTGAGGACCACACTTAACATAGTGTTGTACATTAATGGCATGAGATTGGATTTGGTGGCATCATGTTCAAAATATATAATAGATCCTTAAATTATGTGTTTTTGACGGATTTAATCCTTCGATTAAGATGGATCATTTTTAATACATTGTTTTTTGAAATGCATATTTTTTTTAGTCTTGAGGCTAAAATATTGTGTAACGTATAATATTTATATGTGTGTAACATATATATTGGAATTTTTATATACAATTTGACAATTATTGTACATTTTTTAATGTGAAGAATTTGTCAAAAATGATGCATTTATAAAAATATTAAATTTAAATAAGGTAATTAACTAATCTAAAAAAATAATACATGAATTATCGACAGAATTTGACGGAAAAGAATATAAAATCATTTTAGAATGTTGAACGATCATTCTTATTGTACATGTTTATAACCACCTGATTACATATGATCATGGACAAGTTAGGTGAAGGGTGTTAATGGTTTCACTTCATCCTTCCACCTTATTTTGGACAAACCTTAAACAATTTAGGTGAAGGATTCCAAGGGTTTCATGGCATCCCACCACCTTAACTTAAGAGTTTTACAACTACTCTCAAGGAAGTCCATCCTTTATTTATTAATGATTCAAATCATACTAAATAAACCTTAAACAAGCTAGGTGAAGGGTGACAAGGGTTTCATTTCATCCAACCTTATTTGGGACAAACCTTAAACAATTTAGGTGAAGGATTCCAAGGGTTTCATGGCATCCCACCACATTACTTGGAACAAAATTAAAAGCTTTACAACCACTCTGTTAGAATCTGTTTTAAAATATAATCTTCACCATTTGACATTGATCATTCAATCACTCTGCTAGTATCTCTGGTGCTTGAGCCTGTAACCTCTAAGAACAACAACCGTTCATTTAACCACTTGATCTAGAGGGCTCGTACAAGTTTATCTCTAATTTATTAGTGAAACAAAGACTAAATATATTAACTCCCTATATCCAAACAAAGCATACATATTCCCATTTCTTAGGGCACATTGTCTTTAGAAATGGGCAAGGAAATGGTGAAATTTTTTCATGAGGCTTAGCTATAAACTTAATGAATATTGTTATTTGATCATCAAATAATGGATCTATATCAATGAGATTAGTTTAAGTAATAAATATTTTTGTATCGTTAAACAAAAGAAATAAGACCCATTAATATTATTTTAGTGTAAATTTTATCTCATAATTTTTAAACTATAGGAAGAAATTTAAAAGTCATTGTTACTTGATACATGATTGATTCTATTAAAAATGTGTTTAAGGATCCAAACTTGAAAACTGTTTTTTTTTATTAAAGGATCCAAATTTTCAAGACTTTATAAATATTGGATTTTTAATAATTAATAATTTATTATTTTATACATTGATATATTTTTTTTCAATTCATAGTGTTTTTAGTATTTTAGTTATTTAAATTTTAAATTTTTAAATGTTTGCTAATTTCCTTTTCTTTATTGCAATTTCTTTTAATAAAAAAAAACTATATTTATTTTATACAAAACGTGGAAACATTTAAAGATGATTTGTTGAGAGTATCCATCGTCAAACATAGCTATCCAGGGATTAATTTAATTATGTGTTGAAACTTCAAAGCCTCCACCTTTGAATAATTGAAATAATTAAACCACCTAAAAGCAACCTTGCCAATCAAAATACAGGAAATCCTGACGTTGTGAATAGAACAAATCGTGTTCCGAGGGCTGCCCTCATAACGGGTTTCTATAGTACCCGATTCGGACTAGCCAGCCAGATGGATACTGGTGGTTAAACCAAAGAAATAGTCCCATATTCAGCCAACTATCTACACCATGTATCTCATCATTTTTTTCTTCGTTCTCAATTAGCTAAAGGTGCTGAAAATTCTAATACAATATAATGATACCAGAAAATTAGTTTACATGTAGCTGAGTCAACAGAAGCCACTTAGCAATGACTATGGATTGTAAAATGGATGATTTATACCATGCAAAGCTTTATCTCTTCCTTCTGAAAGAGTCGGAGTCGATACAAGGGGAGATACCATATAACTTACACCATACGTAACCTCGAACTTACACTTACATGGATAAACAATGATTTTACAACTTCAACGCACCGCAATCGGAGCCTATGTTTTAAGATGTAACAGCCTAGTCCTCCAAGATCTGTTTCCTCTCAAGCTCAAGAATATGTTCAGTCAAATGGCTTACAGTGTCATTTGTTGTGTTGGTATTGCCCTTGCACTGCAACAATTGCAGCTCAAGACTCCGCACGAGTTCATTAAGTCTATGAATTCTCTTCTCCTGTGATAGGATGATCTGCAATGATTGACAAATTTCCACTACAATTCTATCAGATGTTGAATAGATGGTGGAAATTGTAGAACGAGACAACACATTATAATTTGCATATAAAGATAACTAACTTCCTAATCACTAATAATGTACATCGATACTATATACTATGTTCGAGCAAACATAAATCTTGTAGATAAAGATAAAACTCAAACAACACATTGAAGAGGGTAGCTTACAAAAAAGAAATTGCTATACTTTTATAACCAACTTCCTACACTGAATAAACCAACATTAGTAAGCCGATTAGCAAATGGAAGTATACATAACTAATGTCACGTAAGTCGTAACTATACATATGCTATGTCACATAAAACATATGCATTTCAATGAATCTAATGTCATTATTCAAACATTTATCGTCAAGAAAATATAAACTTGAAATTTTATTAGAGTTAGAAAAATGTACAAGGCATGTCACCTTTTCTTTCACAGCTTCTTCCCTCCTAGAAATTTGTTGCTGCTTCTGGGATACACTCGTAGCCGTGTCGACATCGACAACAAGTGGTTGTCTCCACTCAAACTGTGAGGTGATTACGAGTACAATAAATAGGAAAATAAGTAACATCGGTCTCGGCATTGTTCTGTAATACTCTTTTGAAACCTGCAACTTCAAAAATAAAAATATATAACAAATACATTCAACATCCATTGAAACCATCCATAAACTAAATGCCATCACCATAATCATGTGATAAGCGATTAATCAAATTTATCAAACTAAATCCTAACAAGTAAATATCTCAAAGCTAACTCTTAAGGATCAAATTCAGCTAAAAAAGCCCTTAACTTTCTGCTTGTATTGTCGAGTCAATTAAGAAAAATCCAAGCAAAACAAAATCCCCCTTGTTTTAACTAGTGAAATTGAACATTTATAGAAAGCCCTAAATGGCATTTACAAAAATGAAAAGGATAAAAAAGGGAACTTCTCGGAATCTAAGCTTTCTTCTGTCCCTAAATGTTCTTAACAACCAAAACGGAAACCGAATTTACTAATTTCGACCAAAATATTGGAAGAAATGAAGGAAATACCTAAATTGAAAAGGACAGAGTAAAGAGAACTTACAGATCAGAGTTGATTAGAAAACCCTAAATTCATGATCGATAAGAACACATTCACGATTCTTCTTCTGAGAATTTGAAGGGAGTTAATGTTTGAAGCTAGGGTTCTTCCCTGGGTTTGATTTTCGTTATATAACCAAGAAAGCTTTAATTTTTATTTTCCATTTAGAAACGAATGAGGTCAAAATTTGTGCATTGGGCTCTCGCACTTTATTTTTATCCCAAGAAAATGTTATATATACGTAAATTCATCACAATAAATAAAAAAATAAAAAAATATTTCATACACAATTTTTTATATAAAAGATTTAATTTAAAGTTTAAATATTTTATTTAAAGTTTAAATTTTTAATTTAAAATTTAAAATTTAAAATTATATGTATGTATATATTGGTGGGTACGGTTTAAGAGAACAACAAAGCATGTCAAGTTACCAACCCCTGAGCAAAACTTAATCCTTTTACATAAATTACTACAAATTAAATATAAATCTTATATTTCTATTCAAAAATAAATATAAATCTTATATTGGTTACCCAACAAATTAAATTGCAGCCCTGCTAATTAATTTAGATTTTAATTAATTTATTTATTTCAAAATAATTCGTAAATTTAAAATTTAAAATTATTATTGTTGTTATCATTGATAATTGTTGTTGAGTTAACTTTTTCGACCTCAGTCAATATTTTTTAACTTGATATTATCAAAAAATCAATGAATAACGTATTTATCAAACATTAAACGAGAAATATAAAATCGTCATTCAATTAGCTTATAATTCGTAAGTTTTTGATAAAAATAAATTAAAAGAAATAATCGATAGAATCCGATGATAATATTGTCATTATATCAAAAATCACCAATAGATATATTAAAAATTAACCCTCAACCTCATTGAAAAAAAATTCTTGAATGAAGTTCATGTCGATTGATTTAGAAAATTTCAAGATCATATCGTAAATCAAAATAATTTATTGACGCCACAATAAAAAATTCGAATCATCGAGTTGAATGCTAATTTATTTATTGGCGAACAAACGAAGGAAATCCGAAAAGGTGATTAACAATAAAATGACATTTGATGTTGATCGCTCAATTTTCTGCTGATATCACTGGTGTTCGAAACCGTGACTTTTAGAAACAATAAAAACTATAGGATAGACGACAAAGATACATAATAAAATGTATTATTGAAAATAATATATAAAAGAAAATAAATAAATTCAAAAAAATTCTTCGAGACAGATAGACCCTAGGTTGATAGAAGGAACGTTCACTCGGGAGTCGGGACCGTTATTTATATTTTTTAGTTATATATAGTTTTTCAAATTTATTTATTATTTAATGAAATCAACAATACCTAACTAAAAATTTATTTACTCTAAAGTCTAAACATTAATGAGTTAGTATCATAATTAAAATTTTAAAGGTTTTAAGATGTTATTATTTTAATATTTGTTATTAATGTGGTTATTTTTTGGATACTTATTATTTGTAATTATTTTTTATAATATATTATTAAATATTTATTTTATCTCGATATTTGTTAGTAGAGATTTATTTTTAATTTAATTTTATATTTTTATTACAGACTAATTTTTTAATTACTGTTATTTATAAATAATTTTGTATGATATTTAATATTAGGACATACTTTTAAAAAATATTTTTTAATAAATTGTTAGGTTTAACTCAGAAATAAGTACCTAAATTATACATTTTTTCTGAAATAGGTGCAGGGTGCCTAATGTTTTTTTGACTAAAATAAGTGTCTAAACTATATATTTTTTCTGAAATAGGTGCCTAATATTTTTTTGGTTGAAATAGGTGCCTAATTTTTTTTTGTTGAAATAGGTGCCTAAAGTTTCATTCCGTTAGTATTTTAAAGTAACACCGTTAAAAAATTGTTTAACTTATAAATAAGTAACCAAACTATAAATTTTTTTTAGATAAATACCTAATATTTTTTAACAATTCAATTTGATCATTCAATTCTTATTTTTAAATAATTCAATTAAAATCTACAAATACTCGCTCTATTCGTTACACTCATCTCCCAAGCATCGAATCTTACATTTCGATTAGGGTCGTATTCTATGGTTACGATTCTACCTTATATGTCTTTTTTATTTTGTTGAAAATCAATTTTACGGTATAGACGCTTATGACCTCCCCCTCTATGCCTTGCGGTAATGATTCCTCTAGCATTACGACCTTTACCACAACGATGTTGTCCATAGATCAAATTATTTCGTGGATTGGATTTTACTTCACTGTCTACGGCTCCATTGTGTGTGCCCGGGTAGAAGTTTTGTATAAATGTATCGCCCATATTATATATGATATATGATAGTATAGGTGTGTGCGATGTATTGGGGTTATAAAATAAAAGAATCTTCTTTTTTACAGTCTTATTTATTATGATAAGAAAGCACTCTTGGTTCAGTTCGGTAGAATGTGGGTCTCCAAAACCCAATGTCGTAGGTTCAAATCCTACGGAGCGCGATTCCGCTCTTATTAGGTCGAAAATTACACCGAACTGAAAAAAAAATTGAACAACAATTCGAATTTGACCTCCTTAGATTAAATTAAAATTAAAAAATTAAAGAAAGGGGTCAGTCAAAAAAAGAGATGATAATTAATCAAAGGTCTAACTTATCATCACGTCTGTATTGTAAATATGCGGTTACGAATAATTCAACCAAAATAATAGGAATTACACCTAAGACGATTCTAAATAGAAAAACTTCAATCATTTCAATTTATTTGAAAGGAGAAAAAGAAAGGTAATATCTATCCCTAAATATTAATTTCTATTTTCCATGAATATCAATAATTAATAATTGATAATTAACACGGTAAGGAACTGTAGAATGTTATAGAATATATGGAATAGGACAGAAAACTTTATTTTTATACTGAGATTATAATTAAAGCCGTTAGTAAAAGACCGAAATAACTAGTTATAATAGGCATGAAGGGACTAAATGAAATATATTCTTTTTATACATATGTCACTTTAATCCTTAATGACATTTGGGGTCACTTTAATCCTAAGGATATTTCAAGATATGTCAAGGTTGATGGATCTGCCTTGGAAAAATATGGGATTTGAACCAATCAATTCAACCAACATAATCACTAAATTCAACAGAATGATAAAAGTCTATAGTTGATTATCATGGAGGTAGCATGTAGCGTGAAGAAAAAAAAAACGAGGATAAATCTTATAATTATTGATATATTTACGTCGTTGTTTAAGAGTTTTTCGGTGTTTTTTAATTTTACCGACAACGTGAAGATATAAAAAAAATTAAGTACTTATCTAAAAATTTATATTTTGATTACTTATTTATAAGTTAAACAACATCTTTTAACGATGTTACTTTAAAATACTAACGAAATAAAATTTTAGGTATTTATTTTAGCAAAAAAAACACACATTAAGCACCTATTTCAGAAAAAATATATAATTTAAGCACTTATTTTAACAAAAAGATACATATTTCAAAAAAACGTATAGTTTAAATATTTATTTCTAAGTTAAGCCTATTTATTATTAATAAATTGCTATTTAATTTTTTCGGTATTAGTTATTGTCTTAAATTACTTAATACTAACAGATTCACTAATAATAAATATTAGTAAGCTTCAATAAAAGTCATTGGTCAGGACAACAAGAACGACGGCCTAAAGCCCACGTCTTATTTAATTTAAGGGCCATACTTAAAAAAAGTTAAATTATATTAATTATGATCTACAATTTTAATTAATACTTTAATTTTTATTAAATTAATTTTATATAAAAAGCGTGTACAGTTCTGTGATTAAACTTATATAACTATTTGAAGCAATTATTTTTCAAATAATTTACAACAAAATAAAAATTAAAACGATTTGAAGCAACTAAAGACAAAGAACTGTTTGCTTTTTAATTGGTCTATGAAATAATAGGGTTTATTGACATTATTAAAATTTTAATAATAGTTTAATTGTTAATAAGAATAAAATTTTCAAACGCAGCTATAAAAGTTAACTATAAAATAACTTTTATGTTGTTATTAAGGGCCTAAAATTGGGGAGTTTTTATATTAAATTTAGTTTTTTAATATTTTTATTATTGTCTATATTGAAAATTTATTTTTTTTAATATTTGTTATTAAGGTCTATTTTTTCAATAATTATTATTAGGTGTATAATTTTTTCTCTAATATTTGTTATTATAGATACTCTTAAAATGTATTTTATTTTTTTAATATATATTATTAGGGATTCAATTTTTCAATATTTGTCATTATGAACCTATTTTTAAAATATATTATTTTTAAATATTTATTACTAGTGGTACAGATTTCAATAATGGTTGGTAACCATAATATTAGAAGTAAAGATGATTAAAAAGTTGTTATAGTTGTTAGAGGTTATTAGCAATAGTTATTGGAGGAGTTGAGCTTTCTATGAGTCCTATAAATAGCAATGTAATTAACCATGTAATCTCACCCTTTGATTGAATAAAAAATATCATCACCAATTTATCAATGCCGAAGTCTTCACACACAATAATGACCATTATATAGCATTAATGATATTGTCTAAAATCGTGCTATACGCAACCTTTATGATCACCATAATATATTTTGTTAAAAAATTCATAACCACAACACTCACAGTGATTGTAATAACATCCGTTATCTCCACAATTATAATAAACATAACGCGATTAAAAATATCCGATCTTAATGCAAATCTTTCCTTTATTTAGAACCACCAAAATCTTATAAACGTATACGATGTAACCTGCTGCCTAAATGCCATAAAATCCGCCGCTAACACTGCAGCATCAGACGTTTCAAACAGTTCAGAATTGATAAGTTTTATGAACTTAGCAATACCAATTACTGCACGGAATTGTAAACAAAATCATGAAGACGTGGAGTTATATGAACTTGGAGTGGAGTTGCTTTAGGACTTGTCATTCCAGCTCCTTCACGCATATCGACTGCTTCATCTAAGGGAGTCTCAAACTCGAACCAATGCAACAGATTAGCCAGTGTAAGCTGCAAAATTTGAAACGCAAATGAAACTCCAGGACACATTCTTCGTCCACTTCCAAATGGAATCAGTTCAAAATGATGTCCCTTCACGTCAATGTCTTTGTGGCTAGTCATGAATCTGTCGGGTCGAAATGCATATGGATTTTCCCACACGGTTGGATCACGATGAATCTTTTGAAGATTGATGATAAGCCAAGTGCCAGATGAAACATGGTATTTGTTGACTGTACAGTCTTCAATGGCTTCATGAATCACAGAGAGTGGAGCTGCAGGGTATAGACGTAGCGTTTCCTTAATGACGGATTCGAGGTAGAGTAAGTGTTTGGTGTCGGATTCTTTCACCATCAGTCTATCTTTACCGACATGGATGTTCAGTTCTTGTTGGACCTTGTGCAAGGCATCACGATGGTTGAGTAATAAAGATAATGCCCATGTCATGGTAATCGAGGTCGTATCTGCCGCTGCTAATATAAGAGCCTGGTAGATTATGAGCAATGAGCATGACAAGATGATCAGTAATGAATTTCGATAACACTAAGATTAGAATGGGAAGCAACAAGGGAAATGGACGTACGAGAGTGGTGGCTTTGTTGATGGTATCGGCATCGTGCTCCTCCGAATCACGGAGAATAGACAGCATCACTCCCATGAGATCTTGCTCACTGTTTGCCTCATCATCAGCTCTCTTACGCTTGTGTTCCTGTAGCCATCCTTCTGCAATTTGGTCCAATTCCTTCGCTATCTTCCTCATGGAATGCTTGTCTCCAACAAGATCCAACCATCCCAGAAATGGCAGCACGTCAGACACCACAAACTTTCCAACTAAATCAAAGAACTCGTTCAATGTCGTCTTCTGTATTTCATCTCGCTTCCCTACCATAATCCTCATACTCACGTTAAGTGTAACATCTCTAAACCATCTCGTCATATCCACCAATATCTTTTTATTACAGAGCTGGTATAACTGTTGCATGGATAACTTTACCTCGGACTCTCGAACATGTTTAAACAGGTTGAGCCGATGATTCGAGAGGAGCTCGGTTGTGGCACACCTGCGTACTTGACGCCAATAAGGTCCATAGGGCGCAAACATAATCATGGCATTGTTGTAACCCAAGAGTTCCATGTTTGCTACCTTTGGACGACCGGCAAATGCTTTATCATTTATGGTAAGACATTCTTTGGCAATCTCCCAGCTGCTCACCACCAAAGCTCTACGCACACCTAATCTGATGGTGAAGATTGTTCCATATTTGTTGACCATGTTAGCCAAGACTATGTGAGGTGGTTGGGGTCCTCGGAGGAGGCGAAGGTGGCCAATAACAGGCCATGCTCCACCAGCTTCTGGTGCTGTTTTCCTCTTTATGTTTTTTGAGGCAGATGTTGACATCCAAAAAACAGAGAAAAGAGAGAGTATTAATAGTGGAAAAGCGAAGATTAGAATAGTCGAGGTTTCTGGGAATAGATGAACTGATGCCATAGATTGTTACTCAAATATCTGTGGGAGATTTAAGAGAAAGGGAATGGATTTATAGTCGATAAAGTGGGGACGTCATGTCAGATGCCAAATGCCTTAGGAAAAAATCATTTTCTTTTGTTCCAAAGATTGGAACATTGTTATTTTCTGTTTTGAATTAATTAATGATAATTACAGTAATATCTGTACGGTGTATACATTATCAAAAATCAAATATAATTATATTAAAATATAAAAATAAAATATTTATATCAAATAATTTTTTTAAAATCCTCAAAGAATAAAAAATTAAGCAGTGAATAATAAAAATAGGATTATATAAAAAATTAATAAATTCAACCAAACAAC
The DNA here is from genome assembly GCA_035048815.1 of Abelmoschus esculentus. NCBI lineage: Eukaryota > Viridiplantae > Streptophyta > Magnoliopsida > Malvales > Malvaceae > Abelmoschus > Abelmoschus esculentus. The sequence continues at coordinate 2,089,142 of JAUCBN010000032.1, forward strand.
TCAGATAAATAAAAATATAAACAAGTTAAGCAAACCATCGATATTAACGTAATAAAATTGATATATATTTTTTAAATATAAAAAATAACCTAAATATAATTTTATTTATAATTAAATAATTTAACTTTTAATAATGAATTACTTAAATATAAGTTTATTCATAATTTAAAGATTCAAATATAATTCTTTTAATAATTAAATAATCTAAATATATCTCTATCTAAAATTAAACCACGTCCGTTATAATTTACCTAAGAAAATGTTGCCAGGTTAATATGCATGTGTAAAACTGTCAATATGAAATTACGCGCCATCATCAAAACCCAATCCCCATCAAAATCACGACAGCAAATATCTTCCCCATGCTAATATTTTTGCAGAACCCCTATCCTTATTATTCTCGTAAACAGTCCTCAACTAAAAAATGAAAACAGTATCCGACAGATCTCACCAAACTAGTTAAATCATTAGTGAGTAACGACTTGAGAAGCCCAGGGGATTTCAGTTTATGCTACATCAGAAACACATTCATATCCTGTATTTCTGAGTATGATCAAGCAGTTTTCACCTTTCGAGAAGGGGGGCGGCGAAATAAACTGATTAGATCATCAACACCCTGGAGAAAAACAGCATGGTGAGCAGATTAGAATTTGATTCTACAGAGCATTAACATAGACATTGAAGATTTTCTTAATAGACAACAGTTTACCCTAGTTGTGATGACAAGAAAACAGAAGAGCACTATCAAATACGACCCCAGAACAAGGAGTAACAGCAAGTCGAATGTTACGCTAGCAACCTGTAACAACACATTTAAACCAGTCAGTATCTGCAAAATAGTAAAGAACGGGTAGAGATAGAAAGAAGTCCAGTTTATATCTCCGGGCAGTCTCAACCAATCTGTCAGACTCAGTGGTCTAAGGTATTAATCTCCACCCAAAAATAAAAATAAAAATAAGAGGTGAATAAACCAACAGAGAGAGAAGCATAGCTAAGAAAAAAAATGAAATATCCACTGATTGTTAGCAACTATAGTAAATACCTGATATATGTTTAGCCTAGCGCTAGTTGAATCGTAGAAAGTAAATATCCCATCAAGATTCTCATGTTGCACATTCACTTCATCGGTATGATCACCTAATTCCTGCCATTGAGCAATACAAGGACGCAGTCAGAACCAAAAGCAATAGAAAGCAGAACGCAATCCGGTGTTTTCACCATTTACCCTAAATCAATCCCTATTCAAAAACTTGCTCAGTTATATTTGTCAAAAAAAGTACATGAAAGTTCATCAAACAGGTAGACAAGAGTAAAAGTTTTGAAGTGATCAAGGTTGAAATACAAATACTTTTTCTTTAATTTTGCTTCTGATTAATGGTACGTATAAAGCAAGGGTATATATTCCTATTTGGAAAAAGTGATTACCAAAGACAATTGGCAATCCCTGATAAATTTGTTTTTCGTCCATTTTGATTATTTTAACCTAAATTCAACTCCAAGGAAAAACAATACAATTTTACAAGTACCCATTAATCTTCTAGAAAGAAACAAGAAAAAGGATTAGAACATAAACCTTTTTCAATGCCATGACAAAAGGGTCATTCTTTGAAAGAAATGGAGCTACTCGAGGCGTTTGTGATAAAAGATCCAGCCAAGATCGTATATATGCGGAATTGACAGCCAAACTACTCTCATCTGCAAAAATTTGGACATCTTTTCCTTGGTGACCATAGATATGCCTCTGCAGAAAGAGGGAAAACAATTTTAAACTAAAGGTACACACCGATAAAATCGTAACGTCTTTAGACACAAATGAACAACTATCTACATGCTCTTACTATACATACGAAATGACAAAAGAACCACCACCAATAAACAACTTCCTGACTAGTTGCTCAGGTACTCTACAATTAACATATAATAAACATATACAAAATATCTTACAATTCAAATATCTTACAATACCATATTTGGGGCTTCATTCTGATGTCTAAAAGAATAAATCTCAACAATAATAAACATATATAAAATATGAAAATACGATCATTTTCCTATTGAGATAATTGTAAATAATTTATTTTTATGACTAAACTATACTCACAGGCCATTTGATCTTACCGCAATACTTTCAGCAACTAACTTCACACATTTAAATATTGTGGTTTCATTCACAAATTGTCTGCAAAAAATCCGTACTCTCAGAAACTAGTCACAAACACAAAGACACAAACACATGGGGGGAATAAGATTAATAATGGCTTAGGTTTGAAAACGTGACCTGCCATCAAACAGATCACCGGTGCTTTCGAAGAGTTCTGGTGCAACAGAAAGCCCAGAAAGAGTGGCAGCAGTGACTCTCAGCCTTGAGAACTGTTCATGCTCCCAAGCTACCTACAGCACCTCAATCGCTTTATTGCCTATCATAAACAGCATAAAGGCAAGCACATAGAGCATTCTTATATCTATTCACAGAATCTTCTCATAAATACCTATAGTGCACCTTCATGTGTGTCATGCTGTGAAATCTAGTGTTAAACTGAAAAAAGAACATATTTAACACATTTACTTCAAGTTAACCATGTCCAACGAAACCTGTTCTGTTCACAATAGGTCACAAGATTTTAAAGGGAAAGGGATTATTGTGGAAACAACACAAATGTTATTTTGAATAACCAACAAAAAAAAATCATTCATAGGCATCAACATAAATTTTCATAGGTTCCTCATAATTGATAATAAAATAAGTTCTTAAATTCAGAAAATGGGTACAAAGAAGGTTCAAAAACTGAAACATGCATCTATCATTATCAACTTACTCGAGGATTGGAAATATTTATTTTCTTGTGCTTTAAGCCAACTTTGAGGTCCAACTCCTCAGCTACATTAGAGAAACCCTTCAAAGAAACACATGTATCAGAATATGAATATTGTAAAGAAACATCAATATCATCATGCCTTAAGAACCTGTTATACATGATATTACTGGCTTACCTCAAAAATTTGCTTGATGTAAGCATTCTCTGGAGGCTTGGACACATGAATCCATAATTCATTATCCCAAGAACCAATACTATTTAAGCAAATAGCATAGTCAATACTCTCACGTAGACGTTGATCAAAACTCCGAAGCCACTGCACCACATATAATACTTATATGATCATAATAAACAAAATTGATAGCAAAAAGTAGCTAACCAAACAGATACACAAGCCTTTAGAGAGGTAAACATGGAAGGCTAATCACCTTTTGAGTCCCATTGTAGTTATATGGTCCACCAGATGTCAGGCCAAAAAGTAAATTGTACCTTCCTCTTGTCTTAGGATTTGAGTAGAGAAGAGAGAATAGCCTTGCAATTTCAAGAAGAGCCACAATGCCACTTCCATTGCTGTCACTTCCCACTGATAATGCCTACATGTATAAAAAATTACACACTCATTGGATCATTGAAACCGGTTGTTATCATAGTACTGATTTGTTAGAATCACGTGTTTCGATTGATAGTGGAACACATTGAAGAGAATTCCAGACCTTAGACTTGTTTAGAAGGAATGTTAGACATCTTAGGTTTTTTCTTCTCTTAAAATTCAGACTTGAATTTTATTGATGATAATAACCCTCTTTAAATAGAGGTTACATACCTTATAGCAATAGAAGACCTACTAAGCAAGCAAATCCATTTAAGGAAGGCTTCTAAAATATTAATAAATAGGATCTGAATAATAATAAGCTGACTCCTAAAATACTAATAAACTGATGAACTATTAACAATGAGATTTAACACGAAAAATAATACTGACTACAAAATAACCCATAAAACTATTTTTTTTCACTGAAATTTAATAAAATACATACAGGAGCGGCCCCAAACGTATCATAAGATGCCACAATAGCAATGGTTGGAAGTTGATTTGCATCTCCATCAGCTTTTAATCCAGACAACCACCCCTGTTATCACAAAGCAGAATTATCAGAGTGAAAACTTGTAGCAAACACCATTAATAGCATATTCAAGATTACCAAGGTAATACTTTCAGTGAGCAAAAACTAGCACAAGAAATATTAAGCATACCAATACTTGATGTCAAGTAAAGGCATAGTTCACGAAAACATTGAACTTTGATGAATTAAAGAGAATTAAAACCATGCAGAGATTTTACCACCTACGGCCTTTAAAAAACAAGATTAGGCAAAAGTCAAAGCAGGTGTGCGCTTGAACAAAACCGTCTTTGCCCAAATGGGCCTTAGCAACAATAAAATTTACCTCAGCCTCGACAGTTTGAATGCAAAAAGTTTTTTTTTGTTTTTGTTTTTGTAATGTAAAAACAAACCAATTACAACTCATTTTCTTCACTTAGAAAAGTAAGACTTGACACAGACCTGAATATTAGTGATTGTGGGAGATGCAACTTTCTTAGGTTCTGCTGTTGGGATAACAAGCTTGTACCTGCAATTATTTCACAATAATATTCGGAAATAAGTGAATTACAAAACAAGACTAATTTCTCACCAATCTAAAAAGAGAAATGAACCAATAAATAAATAAAAGGACAAACAAACATTTGGGGTAGAGTCATTTTTTCTCACAATTATGCAAACATAGTAAAAAACAACAGAAAGATTAAACCCGCCAAAATGAAGTAAGTTTAACGTAGGATCCTAGTGAACAAAACAAGTGCATCATTTTTTGCCCATTCTGCTGGGAAAATGATCATTCTAATTTATTTTTTTTAATAACATAAAAAGAGAGAAAAAAAGGTACTATGTTCTCTCCCTCAGCGATGCACATAAGAATGCAGACTAGATCTGTTTTCTGATGCCAAACAAGCATCCTTATAGAACAATGTAATGGTGTCATGGCCCCTCAGTCGTTTGCTGAAACAGTTTCAAAAGAAAGCTGATTACAAATGAAACCAAACAAACATTATTTCTTTTGCAATCTTGTCCCTTCTCAGAGCAAAAAACGGGCAGATCAGAAGCATGATCTTTACTAGTTGAGGTACAAGGGTAATGCAAACAATTCATGAGAAAACAAACTGAACAGATCATGGGACATGAGCTTTAAAGGAGCAAGGGAACCCAAATATATTAAATGATAAAAGAAGCTGTCAACTGACCCGCCTGTAGTTGCAGTAGCAGGCTGACCCATCGCATCATTCTTCTTGATCTCAGTCAACACAGTATCAATATCATCATTCTCAAAAGCAAAATAGACAGGATACTGCAGCAAAAAAATAGGACAGTAAGGTTGAGAATCCAAAGCATAAAGAAGACATAAGAGAATCGAGGGGGGAGAAGCAGCAAAAAAAATTCTCTGGCATTTTTTCTCCAATGAAGTTGACAGAGTTCAGATCTTGCTGAAAGTTAGGTTGACAAACAAGGAAACTTCAATCTCAATGCATGAAGATATTAATATGTTCCATGTACTTACTGGTATATTTGAATGTACAAGCAACTGTTCGAGTTCCGCCAATAATTTTTTCATTTTCTCTTTTTCATGAACTTGCTTATTCCCTCCATGTTTAAAGCTAAGTACTTCAGGAAGCAAAAACAGCAACCCTCCCAACGGCTTTTTCTGAGTAATATATTCTGTCAACGAAGAAATAAACGAAATTAAACTTAAGGATTAAAAACAAGGGGAAAATTAAACAGATGAAATGAAAGTAAACCTCGAACGAAGGTGATATCCAATTCGCGTAGAGGTATGATGAGAACAGTTCTGGAAAGATCCGCGCCAGGAGGAAAACGCAAGGATGCGGCGTGGTGGTTGAGGGCGGCGAATCGAGATCCGAAAGGGGAACCGGACATGTCGTATTGGATAAGACGGTAAACGTCGACGGCAGCGGCGGCATCACAGAGTTCGACGCAGGCTACTAAAATGAATAGCAGAGCGATGACGGAGTACGTCGATTCTAACAACTGGCGGAGGCCCCCCGATTTCTTTGAAGTTGCCATCGGAGATTGGATCTAGGGTTTGGACAGAGTAAAAAAGAGAGAGAATTTGGGTTTATATACGTAGACTGTAAAGTGATTGTTTAATGGAGTGGAGCCGATTCCATCGTGTATGTTTGTGAGATTAGCAGTAAGATTATACGTATTAATTACATAAAAATGATTAAAAACATTAACTGTTATAAAATAAAAATATTGTTACAAATAATATACCATTTAAATTTAAAAATGTTTGAATCAATGGATTGATTTAATAAATAATACGATATTTTTTTTATGTAAAATTAGATATATAAATTTTGATATCGTAAATAAAATAAATTATACATAAAAAATTATTACTATAATATTTATTTAAATTAATCGATGAATTAGACTTTAATAATTAAAAAAATTATGTCGGTAAAAATAATATATTATTTAAGTTTTTTAAATTTGACATTTTTTTGTTTCTAGACTAGAGCATGTGTGAATTTATATAATATAAAAATAAACAAATATTATTATGAAATATTAATAAAAAAATAAGATTATTCATAATATGGTATCTGATTATTTAGATATTAAAATGTATGGTATGTATCTCATCCTGTGAAGACTGAGTAATTGTAAGTCAGATTATTTTGGATAATCGATTTTTTTTTTTTAAATAAAAAAGCATCTCATGAGAAAATGTTAACCGAATTAAGTACAAAAAAGTTTTAATAAAACGCACGATTTACGGATAAAGCGATTTGAATTCAGATATCCGAGATAAACATTAATAACATCTTAAAACTATATTTTTTTATATCAGTAGACTAAAACAAAATTACAATTAAGTTATACACAGTTAATTAATTCTGTATTTTTGTTTTAAGCAGTCTAAATTTACTAACTTAATTACAACAATGGGAATTCGTACCCTTGATTATTCACAAAACCCCTTTCGTGTTCATTCAAAAACCCTGGTGGCTGATCATCTCCCACGGTTAAATCATGAATGCTCGACCTCTTCTTCTCCTTCTTGTTAACCGAGTTCAGCCGGAGAAAGTACTTTTGGGCATGGCTTGCCACTTGAGTAGGAGTCCGGGAAACAACGGCGTTTCTCGATATGCTCCGCCAATCACCTTTCCCGTACTTTTGAAGTCCGATCAAAAACAGTCTATACAAAAAATAGTACAGTATTTATTAAAAATAGTTATTTGTTTTTTTTATGTAAAAAGATTAATTTGGGTCATATTACATTATTGGTCCCTTTATTATATTAAAATTAAAATTTATGCTGACATGGATTTTTTAATGTTAAAAAGAGGGGTTTTAAGATAGAAAAAGAAAACATCAGCATTTGAGGAAAGATTATTTGGTCACGGTATCGAGGTTTAAATTGTATAAAATTAAAGTGTATGAATCAAATATTAAATTTGTGTAGAGTAGAGGGACTAAAATTAAAATTTAACCTTTAATTAAGTTAATGATTCCAAACTCTAAGTTCTAACCTGTGTTCTTCTTCGGTCCAGGGAACGCCTTTCCTTCTCTCGCTTTCTTTTTCCTTTCCTTTCGACCCAACCCAACTCGCCGCTTCCAACTCACCTTCATAATTCGGCAACTCGACTCTTCCCGACTCGATCTCCAAAACATCATGCTCCAAATCCTCGTAATGTTTCTTAACTTCCGCCGCGGTCTTCCCCGGAACTTGTGCAGCAATTTTTTCCCATCCGTATGGCGATTTGTCGTCGGAGAACATTACCAGAGCTTTCTCGAACAACTTGTCTTGCAGCCAAGACCAGCCCGATGATGAATCATTGTTGGATCGGATCATAACTAAACTGAAATTCAGCAGCCTGATTTGAATTTGAATCTGTGGTGGTGTTTGAGTGTTTGGATGAGGGGTTTGGGGATGTTTTATAAGATCTTGATTTTGATTTTTTGATTACGTTAACTTTCGGCTATCTTTGACTTGAACCGGATGAGATGAGATCATGTTGAACACGTTTCGCCACTATTTTAATTTCCCATGTCGGTAGGAAAATCTTTTTTAATTTCTTTGTTTGTAGATTCTTTTTAATTCTTCTAATCGGCTTCTGTTTGTTTACCAAGAAAGCAATGGCGGAAAGTTTCAGAGATTAAAAGGCTTAAACCCGAAAAGTTGTAAAATCGATTAAAATAGATCAAAATGATATAAAATGATATAAAATTAAAAGTAATATAAAAATTATAAAAATTTTAGTATCAAATTTTTTTATAAAAAAATAATATTAAAATTTTTATAATAATTTAATTTTATCTTATTTTAACTCGTTTTTAAAACCTTAAATCTAAAGTATATGGACTAAAAAATATGGATGTGTTTAGGAGATTAATTATTTTTAATTAGTTGGACTTGATTTCTTCTAAAGTTCGGAAGATATGGTCTGAAAAGAATTATAAGGTTAATTAATTGTAAAGCCTTAGCCATCCTTGTAGGTTCTTATCTCTAAAGATTATATATTAAATTAATTAATTGATAATAACAACTAAGGGATGAGATTCTAAATTCAGTCTTATCCAAATCAGATGTAGGAGGATGAGAAAAGAGACAAATCAACAGATTCAATTTAATTTTCAATTTTCTCAACTCACACAAAAATCGTTAAAATATATTTTTATATAAATAATGATATTTAAAATTTTAATTCTTTAAGGTATTTATAAATAAAATATTTTAATAATTAATCAATATGTTTTAATTCTTTAAAGTATTCTAAACCCCAAAGCTGTGTTGAATGTTATTAGTCACAGGAAAAAAAACACGGAAATCATCTATTTTTTTTCTCTCTTTTTACGTTTCTATTTTAAATTAAAAAGCTTAGGATTAGAATTCAAGATTAAGTATTGTGGTTAGAGTTTAGGGAATTAGGGTAGGGTGTATTTTATAGGGTTTAGGGTTTATGATATAGAATAGAAGAGTTATAGTTAAAATTGAAATTTTTAAAAAAAAATTTAAAGAAAATATAAAGGATACATGAGAAGGAGACAAATGATTTTTACCCGAGAGAAAATTACAGTTCATCAGCACTCAGCAGAAGCTGGTATGGTTTCCAATGCACATTCCAGGCATGCCATCAAAAAAAGAAATCTCATTTTACATAAAATGAACTCTTTAGATGTTGCTTATTTGCTGTCGTGTTCCTTCAATTTGTTTGTTCCAATCCTATGGGAGCTGTTGGTTGGAGATACTTAACGAACTCCCAAATATCATCTTCACCAACCTCAGCTGGATTATAGTGGTCGCATCCCGCATGAGAAGTACCTGAGGCCGAAGACGAGGACGAGGAACTTGTTATCTCCATCATCACTGTGGCTCTAGTCTTAGATGTTGTTGCAACATTGTTGAGTGGCTCTACCGGGCGTCTCTCGAATGCTATTCGAGAGCTGCCCGTAACCACGTAGACGCGACACAGAATGAATTCGTCTCTCAACTGCATTCAGAAACGGTAAACAGGCAGATACATGGTTAAAAATGGGTGGTTTTCCGTTTTCTATGTCTGAAGAACTATGCAACTATTTAATATATGTTTCACCTTTGGTGTAGTAGCTGAAGATGGATCAATGGCTCGATATTCATTCATCTTCCATTTTGTTTTCCTTCCACAAGGGGCTTTTCCCTTGTAAAATACCATTGTTTTCTTCGTTGCGATCACTTGATCATCCCACGAGTAGACGTATCCGGGAGAGCCTGCTGCCTTCCAATATCCCGACGGTGTAGTTCGGGTCGGTCTCCCTCCACGAGCTTCCTTCTCTTGTGTTGGTGTAAAGTAAAACCATTGCTCAGTGTCTCCCTTACAAAGCTCCCCTGCAAGCTCTGCAATCATAAACACCTAAGGTTAGTAGGTTACTTGCTGGAGAATTCTTGTTTAATTAAAGCAATTCGAAACTACATGGACGTAGAAATAAGCGTATACGTACTCGGAAGGTCCCATGGCTCTACGTCGTAAACGTTGACAACCGGGATAACTAGGTGCATCTCTCTTCTCATGCCTTCTAATTGGTTGCGTAGGTAGAAAGAAACTAACTCTTCTTCCGTCGGAAAGAACCGAAAACTGACCGCCACCGACATTTCCGATACTTACAACTCTATATGCGTTGTGTTTGGAATGAGGTATCCATGTAAATGAAGTTGGTTTATATAGCTTCTTTGCCGAGTAGATTTGGAAAAAAAAAATGTTTCAGATGGTGGAAACTTCCACACGGTTAGTATGACATGGTCAACTTGCCTAATGCCTATATATGTGATAATGGACCTTGTAAACATCAAATTGTACTTTTTGTAATTATAGTTTTTTCCGATACATATTCGAATACGATACTCGTTTCAAATCTGAATAACATAAGATCGTATTTTCCGTATATGAATTGGTTACATTATGTACAACAATGGAGTAACCAGCTGATGTAGCTAATGTGTTTACCAAAACGGTGGAGGAATTGTTGCTGGCCATGGTGAGAGCATAAAAGGCAGCAACTGTGCGAGTAAAAGTTCCGGTGAACGACTTCCATTTTCCTCGTCGTAAGGTTATACGAAACCGAGCAACCTCCATAGCCTAAATGGACAACATCAAGATCAAGCCGGAGGAGAGCCAAAGGGAAGACATAGAATTTATCTTTGGGCACAAACAAGTCATTTTCACCACTCTAAGAATCAGAGAACTTGACCCTGTACTCCAAACACCATTACTGAGCAGCATAATCCGAGACCATCCACACACAAACTTCACGCGATCTTAAACAAGTATCCTGTATCCGTAACCTTGAAGTATCGGAAACATCCACGAGTCAATCTGTTTCAGTTTCGAGATGGTATATAATGATTTTATATTTTAGTACATAAATTAACGATAAATTAACATTTTTATAAAATTATTTGTGTAAAAGACTGAGGAAACACATATTATGTCAAATTTAGATTATGTAATTTTATTTATTTCAATATTTTATTTAATATTTTAAAAAATAAATAAATTTACACATTGAACTCTTATAGTCTAAATTTTACATAAATATTTAATAACTTCACAAAGATTAATGGGACATAAAATGAAGTTGCAGGCGTTCAAATCCTTAGACCATGCTAACTGGAAACAGACATATAAACCCCATAGTATGAGATAATATTTGATAATATTATCTAATTCAAATTTGGAGTCAAATAATAGTAATACTCACACAAATATTTGACCCAGCAAGACTACAAACTACATATCCTAGCCATCAAATTCAGTTTCCGGGTTGCTGCCGAAATGGCCATTGCCTTCTAGGCTGCTAGCCACAGTCAGTAGGTGAGATACTCCAGAGACCAACATCCTGGCCTTGCAATAATAGAAAACCAACTCTCAAAGCAACAACTAAACTTCCTTTTGACTGCATCTCAGGTGGTTTTGGAATCTGAGCATTCATGGTTGCCTTTTAGAGCTGTAGTGCTCGTCTTTCTGTCTGAATTGCCTATGTGCAATTCCAAACCTTTAACTGTCAAACCAAAGGAAATGAGATGGAATCTCATGGGCATATCCCCTTTTGTTCTTTTTCACTTTGGCAGTAAGATCGATTTCTGTGAGATCGTATACACTGCCATTGCTTTTAAATTCATCGACACAGTATCTGATCTCACAGAAATCAGTCTTACCACCCAAGTGGACTCTTGGTACCGTTGCCGAGCAACAATAAAACTTCTGAAGTATACCATTTACGATATGTTTCCAGCATTAAGTGGACAGACATTGATCACTAATGCACAATGGTAGACAAAAGCACTTCTTTAGAAGCTACAAATGAAACAGGAAATACACCATCTTGCCATAAATCATATGATTCAAATTCTCTCTAATAACAAATTATAGATATAGGTATAGACTAACTGTCTAGACGAAATAGGGATTCCGAGATATGTCAGAAGGTCCAACTTCATAGGCTTATGGTCATATAAAAGATAATACCCGATCACAGACTCAAGAAAAATAAAAGAGTTATGAATACACCTTTATCCCACTGAATGCTGATTCTAGCTATCCAACAATGAAGTTAAAAAAATGCTCTAATGCATGACCAAGAATCATATCACAATTATATTTTTGGTACTTTCTAGCACCAGAAAGTACAGAACGAAATATCCTATCTCAAATCGTTCATCATCGCACAGTACAGAACTACGGATCCTTTCACACTTCCAACATATGAGCAATTAACCTTCCAACATCTTAAACCGAACAAGACAAGATCAAAGCTATCAAGCCACAAACAAAAGCCAAACCCAAGCATTCTACAATAATATCTCACTGCATTTAATCAAAAAACCTAAACCACAAATTCTCAGCTCTCAACTATTTATCATCCCAACAATACAAACCTTTCACACTAGCAAGTAGCAACACATGATCAAGAAACCTGCGAACATCTTAAATTCAACAAGCAAGTTCAAAGCTATCAAGCCACCACAGAAAGCCAAAACAAAGCATTCTACAATAATACCTTGCTGGTTGAACACTAGACCGCAAATTGCAAGGCATCATACACTAGAAAGCGTGATTATGCATTAGCAGTTTAATTTGATACAATATGCAACAATGTAGCAGACTGTAGACTTCCCTTGATAGCAATAAAAATAGTGAACTTCCTTTTTTTAATTTAGCAGGGATTAAATTCATGATTTTGTTGCAGTATGCATAAAGTAATTACCTTTGTACATTCTAATTCTAACAATGTAACAGCTCTTAATATTTTTTTTATATTTCATGTTCTTAATATTTTTTATATTTTATGTTCAACAAGATAGAGTAAACCACATAACAAAGAGTTAGATTACATGACAAAGAATTTAAATTTTGATTGCATTAATCGAATACTTATACTTTTTCATATCCAACAGTCAATAATCAAATCCCAAAATGAATATTTATAGGGGGGAAATCCAAAACACGATTTCCTTCTTCAATTAATCAAGGAACCCAGTTTGTCTCCAAACAGCATTCCTTACCTGCCTCAGATCCCTTCCTTTTAGGGTTCTCCCTACGCCTTCAAGGACTGAACAAGCCAATACAGGGGACTGCGCTAAGCTCCTGGCAACATTTCCCCCTCTTCCTCCAGCTCCATGTCGTAGTCGTCAAAATCTTGCTTTTTCCGCATCGGCTTCGCTAACATCGGCACGTTAACAGGCGCCGATTGATGAAACCTTCCTAAAGAAGAAGATGAAGACGAAACGACCGGGATTCGTTCTTGTGGCGGTTTAGGAATCGAAGGAATTGAACGAGCGGACGAAGCTGCTGAAGCGACTGAGGAGGAAGACGATGCCGACGTGGAAATTGAGGGCTTTTGGTAGAAATGGGATTGGGGGCGTGAAGGGTCGCGGATGGCAGCAAGGATTCCAAAGTTCTCGGAGTGAGGGAAGGATTTATGGTTAAAGGGAGTGGAGGAAGGAGACGTTTTCTGGTGGTGGGAATTCGGGAGGCCGGTGGCGGAATTGGAGCCATTGGATTTGTCGGAGAAGTCACCGGATAAGAAAATATCATCTTCATTCAGCTCTTCCGCAATGGAGGAAGATTGAGAATGGTTGTTGGAGAGCGTCGAATGGGGGTAAACGCCGAGGAATCGATCGGATGATTTGGATTTGGAGTGGCGAAAGCGGGAAGATCCGTTGATTTCCATCGGTCGCCTGAGTCGGGTCCGTTGGTTTCTCGTAGATTCGTGGCTGGCGGTTGCATTTACATTTAAAATAGTGGTTCTATTTTGTAGTGCGAAAGTGAAATACAGCACAGGGTAGTTTTAGGGAGAGCCCACTAAAAAAAACCTAAAAAAAGTCTTAACCGGTTTACCCGGTCACATTATATATACAATTTTTTACAAAAACGGTAAGAACAACGGTACATACATAAATTAGTACAAAAATAGTAAAGATTTGTGTTTTTACACAATTTCCTACAAGAATATACAATATAGCACGGAAACGGTAAGGATTTGTGTTTGTACACAATTCCTTACAAAGTATACACAACGGCTTACGAAAACCGTAAGAAAAAAGGTATGTACACAAATTCTTACCACTTCAAAACAATAAGCTCAAGGAGGCTTTCAAGGGTAAGGATTTGTGTATATACACAATTTCTTACAAGAATACAAAATATAACACGAAAACGGTAAGGATTTGTGTTTGTACACAAAGTATACACAACGGCTTACGAAAACCGTAAGAAAAAAGGTATGTACACAAATTCTTACCACTTCAAAACCATGAGCTCAAGGAGGCTTCCAAGGGTAAGGATTTGTGTATATACACAATTTCCTACAAGAATACACAATATGGCACGAAAACGGTAAGGATTTTTGTTTGTACACAATTCCTTACAAAGTATACACAACGGCTTACGAAAACTGTAAGAAAAAAGTTATGTACACAAATTCTTACCACTTCAAAACCATGAGCTCAAGGAGGCTTCCAAGGGTAAGGATTTGTGTATATACACAATTTCCTACAAGAATACACAATATGGCACGAAAACGGTAAGGATTTGTGTTTGTACACAATTCCTTACAAAGTATACACAACGGCTTACGAAAACCGTAAGAAAAAAGGTATGTACACAAATTCTTACCACTTCAAAACCATAAGCTCAAGGAGGCTTCCAAGGGTAAGGATTTGTGTATATACATAATTTCTTACAAGAATACAAAATATAACACGAAAACGGTAAGGATTTGTGTTTGTACACAAAGTATACACAACGACTTACGAAAACCGTAAGAAAAAAGGTATGTACATAAATTCTTACCACTTCAAAACTATGAGCTCAAGGAGGCTTCCAAGGGTAAGGATTTGTGTATATACACAATTTCCTACAAGAATACACAATATGGCACGGAAACGGTAAGGATTTGTGTTTGTACACAATTCCTTACAAAGTATACACAACGGCTTACGAAAACCGTAAGAAAAAAGGTATGTACACAAATTCTTACCACTTTAAAACCATGAGCTCAAAGAGGCTTCCAAGGGTAAGGATTTGTGTATATACACAATTTCCTACAAGAATACACAATATGACACGAAAACGGTAAGGATTTGTGTTTGTACACAAATCCTTACAAAGTATACACAACGGCTTACGAAAACCGTAAGAAAAAAGGTATGTACACAAATTCTTACCATTTCAAAACCATGAGCTCAAGGAGGCTTCCAAGGGTAAGGATTTGTGTATATACACAATTTCCTACAAGAATACATAATATGGCACGAAAACGGTAAGGATTTGTGTTTGTACACAATTTCTTACAAAGTATACACAACGGCTTACGAAAATCGTAAGAAAAAAGGTATGTACACAAATCTTTACCACTTCAAAACCATGAGCTCAAGGAGGCTTCCAAGGGTAAGGATTTGTGTATATACATAATTTTCTACAAGAATACACAATATGACACGAAAACGGTAAGGATTTGTGTTTGTACACAAATCCTTACAAAGTATACACAACAGCTTACGAAAATTGTAGTAAATTGTGTATATACACAAAACCTTACCTTTGGATGGCTCCTTTAGCTCATGGTGAGAAGTTGTAAGGAATTGTGTACATACCTTTTTCCTTACGATTTTTGTAAGCCATTGTGTATACTTTGTAAGAAATTGTGTATAATATTTATTCGTATATTTTTTATTCGAATATTTTTATTCGAATATTTTTATTTATTATACGAATATTTTTATTCGAATATTTTTATTCGAGTATTTTTATTCGAATATTTTTATTCGAGTATTTATTATACAAATATTTTTATTCTAATATTTATTATAGGAATACTTTTATTTGAATATTTATTATACGAATATTTTTATTCGTATATTTTTTATTCAAATATTTTTATTCGTATATATATTTATTCAAATATTTATTGTATGAATATTTTTATTCGAATATTTATTATACAAACATTTTTATTCGAATATTTATTATACGAACATTTTTGTTCGAATATTTATTATACGAATATTTTTATTCGAATATTTATTATACAAATATTTTTATTCGAATATTTATTATATAAATATTTTTATTCGTATATTTTTTATTCGAATATATAAAAATAAATTGGATAATCATTATTTATAAAAAAAAAGAGGGTTTACTTTGGAACCGGCTAACAACCGGTTCCCCATTGCCATTATCACATGGCTTTTTTTAGGCTCCCTTTAAGGAGCTTTTTGTAGAACTGCCCTACAACACGAGGCGGAAAAAAATATAAATATTAAGCGACAAAGAATTTAATATTAAATAAATTTAAGTTTAAAATTTTATATAAAAAATATCTGTTAAAATATTTATCTATTAAATTTAAAGATTTTATTGAAGGGATATTCCCCTTACATCATCTGATTAAAAAATATATATTTTCTTAAATATTATTTGAAAGAATAATTTTTTTATACGTAAATTAAATTTGTATTATATATAACATGAAGTATTAATTCGTATCTCGAAAAACATAAAGTATGTCTGATGTAAATTATTTTAATCAATTTTTTAAATATTTTTAAAGTAATTCGCATCTTGTATTTAAAAAATATTCGTGTTATTTTTTACGATATTTTAGGTGTAATTCTCGTCTTGTATAATGAGAATTACTGGTAATAACCTAATTCATATTATGCAAAATACGAATTACTTTTAAATTGATCGCACTCATTGAGATTAACTCCCTAAATTCACATCTTAAAAATACGAATTATTTTAAAAAATGGATAAAATATCGATATCAGACATACTTTGTGTTTCTCAGTATACGAATTGATACTTTACGTTCTGTATAATACAAATTTAATCTACGTATACGGGTTTTCTTGCTAATAAAATTTAAAAAAGTATATTTTTTAATTAAATAATGCAATGGAAATATTATATCAATAAAATCAAAAATAAATATACAATAAAAAATAATTAAAATAAAATTTTAAAAATTAAAAAGGTAACTATTTTTTTAATCTAGATTTTATAAGTTTTTTTTTAATTAACATATTTGTTCTTAAATTAAGAGTTGAGTATGCATTTATTGACTAACTTTAAATAACATACTATTAAATTACTATAAAATACTATTATGTAACTTTAATTTTTTATTTTAAGTTTAAACTTATTAAAATTAAACCACATATTTTACTAAAATTAATAGAATATTTATATAATTTTAATTTATTTTTTATAATATTTTCTTACAATTTAGTTATTCAACTTTTATTTCTATTCAATTTAATTTTTTAACAGCATTTTTTTAAATAAAATCTGTATTTTCGTCAATTTCTTGATTTTTTTATACTCTATTAATAATTTATCCTCAAAATTCCCTTGGTTAAAACCAGTCCCAAAATAGATTCAATTTAAAATCTTCAACCCTTCACCGCTTCAGTTCAGCTGCTCGGTAAGCAATCTTTATCTTACCCATTTTCGTTTGTTCCTAGTTAATCCTTTTAATACAAGTTTTGCAAATTTTTTGTTTGCGATGCTAAATCTTTGTTGAGAAATTGTTACTTAATCTTATGAATTATGTAATGTTCGATTTGATCCTTACCGAGCTTTACCGGATTTACGAAATGACAGAAAAAAAAGGCGGAAATGAAATGGAAAAATAAACCTGGGTTTTAGTTTAAAATGCTTAGAGATGAAGTTTTTGCTCTGAATTTTTTTCATATTTTAGTCCTTTGGATCTGCATTGATTTAGGGTTTGATTAGTTTTTGGACATTATTTGATAGCTTTTATTTGAAATTGATTTGATTTTTAAGTTTTTTGAATCATGGTTATAAGGTTTTGATTTTGATCATAATTTCCTTTATCTGTGAGAAATTGGTTTTGTTTGAAAGTGGAAATACAATGAGATTATTGGTTCTATTCCTTTTGGTTACATGACTGTCTATGTTATGCTGGTTGCAGGAATTATATTGCCAACGGTCGGCAGATACATTTCTCGTAGGTTCTCGAGTGGGAGTGGGAAGGTACTTAACTGTCAAGAATAAACTAAAAAAGTCATTCAATTACTCGAAAATTCTCCTCCAAGACATTTGAAATCAAGCCATACCGTGCATGTCTACCTAAAGCTGGAGAAAACTTTAAGATTCTCAATCATATAACTGATATATATACACATACACACACACACAAACCATCAAAATGATGGAATTCCCTTTGTCCAGCTATAGTGTCAACATTTTCCTCCAAGGAAGAATTTGGTCAAACAGAGCAGGCTAATTAAAGAAAAAAGTAGTACAGAATATTAGTTCAACCTCTTTTATAGCTAATTAGCTATGGCATTTTAAAGAGATAAGCCAAAACTACCTCCCACGGAAACATGAAATGAAAAGAATTGGTTTCCCCTCTTTTTTCTGAGAACATAGATGGGATTCAACTATTTAACACAGAAAATCTAATTTTATAAGAAATAAGTGGCCTAAACCATAATATGTATATACATGCATATCACACACACAGGCACAGCAGCTAGCCGTATTAGCCAAATCCATCAATTGAAATTAGCAATCAATTACCAAACAATACTATCATCAGAAAAGAATCATAAAACCCCATAATGCACCAACAGTTCAAACTTGAAAGCCAATAGACCCCAAACAAAGGCGAAAAGAAAACCAAAACTCGCAGTAAAAATTCAGTAATTTTTCTTTTTAAAATGCCACAAAAAAATTGAACTTTTTGCATAAGGAAAAAAAAAAGCAAAAGGCGAAACCTTGCACTAGGAGCTCTCCTGGGAACTTCAGGTTCAAACTCGACCGGCAACCCCAAGAAGCCATTGAACCTATCGAAGGTAACGTGTGCTACATGTCGGACATTGGTTGGTGAACCGATCTCCATAGCACAAAGCTCCCTTCTATCAATGTTCTTACAAGCAACCAAAGATTTCCTAAAAAGGGTAACAAACAACGCCAACAAAGGCAACTGATCCGTGTCCTGTTTCTGTGTTTGCTTCACTTCATCCTCCTCCTCCTCGTCTTCTCCATCTGGGTCACAGCTTGTTTCATTAACAAAGTCATCTCTTTCATGAGTGCAGGTTAAGGAAGAGGAAGCGTTAGTGCTTTGAGGTGAAGGAAAATGAAGGACCTCAGTCATGGTTGGCAATGACAGCAACGTTCCCTGGAATATTAAAAAAACTATATTTTATTTCTCAAGGAACCCCCCAAAGAAGAGATTTTTCTATTGGAAGAATCAAATTTGAGAAAGGGAGAGGAGAAGGTGGAGTTGGATTGAAGGAAAAGGGAGGTTTCCTCGCAGAATGTGGGACGTGAGAAACATTAACTGAATTCACAAATAAAATAAAGTGATGCTAATTTTCTCCTTTTTGTTAATGTTTTTTTGTTGGAGAGTTGAAGAAGTTATGAGGGGAGTAATTAATGAGATTATAAATCATGACAACCAAAAGTAGAAGAGACAGTAAAAGAAAGGAAGTTTGACTTTTTTTGCTAAAAAGAAATGCTAATGGCCAATGGGGGCTATCTGGGTTATTATCATTACAGGAACTCAGCCATCAGGGATGTATAGATTAGGGCCTTATATGGAGATGCCATTTCTGCTGATTTCTTGGCTTTTTAATATGAATCATGTTCTTTGATATTTGATGGTTGATGGGGATTCAACAGAATTAAAAAATTTCTGTGAATTTCTTCAAAATTAACCTGCATTACCAGAGGAAACTAAACAGTGAAATCGTATACAAGTGTAAGATTGACTAAAAGAAGATGAATAGTAGTGACTGCTTTACCTATGATGTAAACATTAATCATCGGCAACTAAATTATATTTTCTGCAAATCAAGTTTTTCATAATTTTTTGATAATATAAGTATTTTAATTAAAATTGAATCTTTTAAAATAATTATAGACCGTTTTTTACCGCTATTATTTAATAATATATTAACAGAAAAAAAGGAAAAAAGAATATATCAAGTCTTATATATAGCAAGATATATCTAACATATATAATCTATGTCTTTCATATGTTTTAGAAAAAGAAAATTGGTGTGAGTTGAAGTGTCTTTTTCAAACAATGCTTATTAGTTATTAAAATATGTTGATGACTCTGAATTTACAAATTAGTAATATGCTCCCTTTTTTTTCTTTTTTATTTTATGGTTTACTTGTGATTTCAATTTTATAGCTAAATTATTTTAATAATATTTATTTTAAAAAGTTTTTTAATTAGTTTAAAACTCACGATCTAAAAAATGTTAACCGAATAAAAATTTTATAACTTAATCTCAACTATACTCTTACATTTCTGATATAATTTTTTAATAATTTATATTACGTACATAAAATTTTAGGTTCGTCGCAACACATAGCCACATAGGATGGGGTCTCTCAGCTTGAAATCACCAAGGATTTCATCGCACTATATTTGAACCGTCCGATGAATAGCAATGTCAATAAAAAAATAGCATTATGTCCACATGATATTGTTTCTATATGCACTCTGCTGACAGACTTTCCAATTCCAGCTGCTCTTCAGGCTATTGTTTGTTTCATCTTCCATTCTATTTTCCTTCACCTTCGACGCTAAAAACATGAGCTTTACAAAGAAAAAATGTGGAAGTTCTTCTTCCTCGCGGGTAAGTGATGTTTATATTGTTTTCCTTGAAAGAAAGTTGGTCTCTTTCTTTCATATTGATTCATGTACACTGTTTTATTTTTTCATGTAAAAATCTGAGCTTTACAAATGGAAGAAGTTAGCTTCTTTACTCCTTTTATCTTACAAGTAAAGGATGGTCACATTATTGTCCAAAGTTGCCTCTTTTATTTGTTTGATTCGACTTATTTCTTTTGGTTCTCTCTATGATTTAAGTTTTCATTGATTCTTGCTCATGCTTTTTACTCTGCATTTCGTTTGGGTTTATGCCATTTTGAGAGTTACAGGATTTAGATGGTTTGACCTGTTTGTAAGAATGCTCTAGAGAAGTGTTGTTTGTTTCTGAGTTTATGTGTTTTAGGAACCGGATAATTTAGGGGAGCTAAACAATGACATTCCTTTCGATGTGCTGTCTCGGTTGCCGACGAAGTACATGCCACGATTGAAGTGTGTTTGTAAAGGGTGGCACCGCCTTATCTCGGACCCCATTTTTATGAAACTTCAGTCCCAGAAAAAAGAGCCAGTATCAGGCTTCATCTTCCAACAAAGGTACAGATGGTGCTATGAGGACATCACTACCGTGACCTACATTCCTGTTAGAATTCAAGATGCTGAAGCTGAGCTCTTTCAGACAGTGTTTGACTTCCTTCCTGAACATGTTGTAGTGCTGTCTTCCTGCAATGGTTTGGTGTTCTGTCGCAGTTGCTTCCCTAGAATAGACCCTTTTTTCTACATCTGCAACCCCTTGAACCATGAATGGATGAGGCTAAAATGGGATGAACCTAATAGAGAAGACAGCTTTGCTTTGGCATTTGATCCATGTAAAGATATCCTAGGCACATCAACGAAATTCAAACTCATCAAAGTGAAGCAGGTCAAAACTGAAGCCGATGATGTCTCATGCTTCTCGATTGACATATACACTTCGGATACCGGGGCCTGGAAGAAATCAGTGGGAATATGCAAGTGCAACAGTAACCTGTACAAGAACAGTGGGGTGTATGTGGATGGGGTTTTTCACTGGCTGACTGATGGTGATGAAATTCTTACCTTCCATGTGGAGATTGACCTTACATGGTTAGTATCTGTTCCACTTCCAACCGATGAGTTCAACAGCATCCCTGAAGCATGTATCGGAGATTCGGATGGCAAGCTGCATTATATACTGATTTCTCAATATGGATTTCAAGTGTGGTGTCTCGAGAATTACTTCGAATACCGATGGTCCTTGAAGATCTCAAAAACACTCGAGGAAATGGAAGAACAACATACACAATTCCTATACAATTTTCGCGAGAGAGTAACACAAAGGTTGTCAGTTGAGATAGAACCATGGGTTGATCTTTTAGCCTTCAAAGATGGCTATTTACTGATGAGAGTATCTATGAAGATCATGTTATACAATGTCGAAACAAACACAATGCAGCTAGTTTGCTCCGTTTCCAAGTTGGGTACTGATTCCATCTTTTGCACCGTCGTTCCTTATTCATTCAGTTTGGTTCCATTGAATCAGGCTTAACACTCCCTTTCTTTTCTTCTTGTTGCAAGTAAATACAATCAAGAACTTAAAAATTAATGTTAGATGACTTTTTATGTCTTGTTGAAACGTTTGATACATGAACTCTATCAGATTTGTTAATGAATATAACTTGAATTTCCAGACATACCTTTGTTCTTCTCTTCATGTTCAATATCGATGTTGTTTGTAGATTCGAACATGCTAAGGATAAATACGAAAATTCAAAATATGAACTTTCATAAATCATGTTTAGTATGCATATCGGTAAATTCCATTAGTGTTATATACTGATTTCAAGCAATTGTAGCTTGTTAAAACCATATTTTTAATACTAAAAAAATAAATGCTATCCCTTGTAGATGTTTTAGGCTCAAAGAAATGTTATTATGAAGTTCATAAATAAAACACCAAAAGCAATGGTAGCAAACAAATGTATCTCCTTGATGTTTTCAAACCTATAGAACCACTATTGTATTCCACCATTGCTTTTTTCATATTCATTTCTTAACCTTAGAAGAAAACTTTTGTTCCAAGTTATTAATTTCATGCTCCAAAACATCAAATTTACTTCAAGGAAAGGTAATCATGGAAAACTCATCAAAGGGTCATTTCCAAATCCCCTTTATCTCCAAAACCAGACCCTAAACATGTTCATGAAGTGTGGAGACCTCATCAGGTCACAAGATGTTCGATGAAATGCCTTAGCGAAACGTCGTTTCATGGTCTGCCATTCTTTCGGGCTTTACGCAACATGGTTCTTCAACCAAGCTCTATCTTTGTTTGTTTACAGCGCTAAGGAATGGAATTTTAAGGCCTAATGAGTTCTCAGTTGTTAGTGCTTTTCAAGCTGGATGGTTACAGTATGGGGAACCTCCAAAGGCTCTTGGCCTGAACTAGACTATAACAATAATAAAATATTAGATTATTCGATCCGATTTTGATTTAAATTAAATAATAATATAGTATTTAAATTCAATTATAAAATAATATAAAATATATATCTTTTACATTGATAAAAAAGAAACAAGTTGAACATGAAATTGATATTAAACAAAAATTATAACCCTACCCGATCTATGAATAGTTGCTCCAGGGCTCCCTCTGCTTTCAAACCTTCAACTAAATGCCTGGTTTCTACAATATCTATAAAAGCCCATATGCAGCCCAACCTTCCTTTTCCGACAAAATCTTGCTCAGTAGCTTTGTCGGCTTTCACTTGTCGAAGATTTGAGTTGAAGTCTTTGGAACCTACTACTCAAAAGCCTCTGTATAAACCCTTTCTTTTCCATTTCATCTTTCTTCGTCTGCTTTCCTTTGTTCGTTGCTTCAAGGTACCTTCTTGTGTTTTCCGTGTTGTCTGATTTGTGTTTCTTATTTTGATTCACACATTTTTCTGTAATCATTTTGCTGTGCTCTTTGATTACTTGCCCATGTTGAATAATGCTTTATCTTGAGTTGTTTTCTTGCTGTTGTTTTTAAAGGATGAGTCTTTTTAATTAAAACCAGACATGAAATAAAATAATTAAGAGTTTGTGAGATTTCTAGCTAGATAAATTTTCTGGGTTTGGACTTAAAATGAGTCTTTTATATAGATTGGCTATATATATTGTTGTTTCTCATCTGGATTTTAATGTTGAAGCATGGTGATAGACTGATAGACTAGGTTATTTAGTTTTGTTCTTTATGCCCATTTTTGTATCCAAATCTTAGTAGAATTCAATTGGGGTTTGTTTCACATTTCATTTATTTCTTTTTGAATTCATATTTTGTTTTTCATGTGGTAGCGATTTAAGCAATGGATGATAACCTGTATGATGAATTTGGGAACTATATCGGACCTGAAATTGAGTCCGACAGGGAGAGTGATGGCGAGGAAGAAGAAGATGAAGATCTCCTTGACAGGCATGCCCAGGAGGAAAGAGAAGAATCTGATGGTGAGGTTCAACCTGGTGCATCTAATGGATGGATTACAGCTTCTGATGATGTTGATATGGATAATCAGATTGTCCTTGCTGAGGACAAGAAGTATTACCCCACTGCTGAAGAGGTTTATGGTGAGGATGTTGAGACCTTGGTTATGGATGAAGATGAGCAACCTCTTGAACAACCTATTATTAAACCTGTTAAGAATATCAAGTTTGAGGTTGGAGTTAAGGATTCTTCGACATATGTATCGACTCAGTTTCTTATTGGTTTGATGTCGAACCCGGGTTTGGTTCGGAATGTTGCCCTTGTTGGACACTTGCAGCATGGCAAGACAGTGTTTATGGACATGTTAGTTGAGCAAACCCACCATATGAAAACATTTGACGAAAATAGTGAGAAGCACATGAGATACACTGATACAAGAATTGATGAGCAAGAGAGAAGGATATCTATCAAGGCGATTCCTATGTCACTTGTTCTTGAGGATAGTAATACGAAATCCTATCTTTGTAACATCATGGACACTCCTGGTCATGTGAATTTTTCTGATGAAATGACCGCTGCTCTTAGGCTCGCTGATGGTGCTGTGTTGATTGTTGATGCTGCTGAAGGAGTGATGGTAAGTGTATCTTGCATTCATATTGTAGTATTTTAAATGCATTAATGATCCATTATTTTGTTCTCCTGCGCTTGAGACTCACCTAATATATTCCCAGAAATAGGAATTGTTTTTTTGAATCTTTGGAGGTAAACATACACGTAAATTGGACCTAAAGAAGATGAGTATAAACGTAAATTGGACCTAAAGAAGATGAGTATTCTGAGATTTATTGCAATTAAATTATACTATACTTGATTAAATCTTTTCAAATCCACTGCCTTACCAATTGTTGAACTTGGGTTACAACACGATGTAGTGCTTTCCATAGAATGTATGAATAATGGACTTGAAAATGAACAATATGTGGTGTTCTAAGCAATACCTTTGCTTTCCTATTTTGAACAGGTAAACACTGAGAGGGCTATACGCCATGCAATACAAGAGCGCCTACCTATTGTAGTTGTTATAAACAAGGTAAACACTTTTCACCTTATGATTTATCTCTATAATTTTTTTCTTATGACAGTGATGTTCCAGATCTAGCTCCTGTGGTCCTGCTCAAATGCTTCTTTTTTTTTTTTAACTTTTTTAGGTTGACCGGCTGATAACAGAACTTAAGTTGCCCCCCAAGGATGCTTACCATAAATTAAGGCATACCCTGGAAGTAATCAATAACCACATATCTGCCGCTTCTACAACTGCTGGTAATGTTCCAGTTATTGACCCTGCTGCTGGAAATGTTTGTTTTGCTAGTGCAAGTGCAGGATGGTCCTTCACTTTGCAGTCATTTGCAAAATTATATGTCAAACTCCATGGAGTTCCATTTGACGCTGAGAAGTTTGCATCTCGTCTTTGGGGTGACATTTATTATCATCCTGATACAAGGACTTTTAAAAGGAAACCTCCTCCTGGTGGAGGAGAACGCTCATTTGTTGAATTTGTGCTGGAACCCCTTTATAAGATATATAGCCAGGTGATTGGTGAACATAAGAAGAGTGTAGAGTCAACTCTTGCAGAGTTAGGTGTCACTCTTAGCAATCCTGCTTTCAAGTTAAATGTTAGGCCCTTGTTAAGACTGGCTTGCAGCACAGTTTTTGGTTCTGCTTCAGGTTTCACTGATATGCTGGTTCAGCATGTACCATCTCCCAAGGATGTTGCAGCTAAGAAGGTTGATCACATATACACTGGACCTAAGCAGTCTATGATATATGAGGCAATGGTATATTGTGATCCTTCTGGCCCCCTTATGGTTAATGTGACCAAATTATACCCCAAGTCCGATTGTAGTGTTTTTGATGCTTTTGGTAGAGTTTACAGTGGTAGAATTCAAACAGGTCAAACTTTGAGAGTACTGGGAGAAGGCTATTCACCAGACGATGAGGAGGACATGACAATCAAAGAAGTAACCAAATTATGGATTTATCAAGCTCGATATAGAATACCCGTAAGCAGTGCTCCTCCTGGTTCTTGGGTTCTCATTGAAGGTGTTGATGCTTCAATAATGAAAACTGCCACCCTTTGTAATGTGGATCTTGATGAAGATGTATACATATTCCGGCCTTTACAGTTTAATACACTTCCTGTTGTAAAAACAGCAACTGAGCCTTTGAATCCCAGTGAGTTGCCCAAAATGGTGGATGGGCTTCGGAAGATAAGCAAAAGCTATCCTCTAGCTATTACCAAAGTTGAGGAATCTGGAGAGCACACTATATTAGGTACCGGAGAGTTGTACTTGGACTCAATCATGAAAGACCTTAGGGAGCTGTATTCTGAGGTGGAAGTTAAGGTATCTAGTTTCTCGCTCTGCTTGTAGTATTTCATTATTTCTTTCTGAAATTTGTTTCTCTATTATATGCTGTGCTTAAGTTAATATGTGCGCTTTCACTTCTTATTCTTCCTCTAAATTCATAATAGGTGGCAGATCCTGTTGTTTCATTCTGTGAAACAGTTGTGGAGTCTTCCTCCATGAAATGCTTTGCCGAAACACCCAACAAGAAGAATAAGATAACCATGGTAAGCTGGCCATCTAAACTTTTCTGTTATCCAGATACTTTTAGGAATAAATACCAGTGGTACTTGCTTTCAGGCTGCATGATCAAAATACTTTTCCACGATTTTAAGATTGCAGAGCCCTTGGAGAGAGGACTTGCAGAGGACATTGAGAATGGTGTTGTAAGTGTTGACTGGAGTCGAAAGCAACTTGGCGACTTCTTCAAGACAAAATATGACTGGGATTTGCTTGCTGCACGTTCCATCTGGGCATTTGGCCCTGATAAGCAGGTAACGGTCTAACAGAAGTGCAATTCTATTGTTTTGACTTGGTCCCCAACTTGGTGATTCTATCTTGTTCCTACTTGTTTAAAGAGCAGAAAAGTGTAATTCAAGTCCTAATATTCAGTATATCTGTCTGTTATGAATCTTGTTTTGTAGGGACCTAATATTTTATTAGATGATACGCTCCCTACTGAGGTTGACAAGGCATTGTTGGGTTCTGTCAGGGATTCTATTGTTCAAGGGTAAAAATATATCTTCCTTTCAAAATATTTGAAGTAGTTAACCAGGCTAAACCTACTGCCCGTGACTAAATATTTCATGTTTTGCTGGCAGATTTCAATGGGGTGCCAGAGAAGGACCTCTCTGCGATGAACCAATAAGAAATGTAAAGTTCAAAATAGTGGACGCGAGGATTGCATCTGAATCATTGCATCGAGGATCTGGACAGATCATCCCCACAGCTAGACGTGTGGCATATTCAGCTTTCCTTATGGCAACCCCACGGCTTATGGAACCTGTATATTATGTGGAGGTATGTTACTTTGATTGTATTCCCACAATCTAACACTTCTCCATCGATGGGTTTATCTGCACTATACATGCAAGAAAAATCGAACAAAATAATATTGCTACTCAAGGTTGACTGGATGCGGTGGCTTGTTCTTCTAACGACAAAAGGATTAATAACAGTAATGTAATAGCTTTGGCGTATGAAACCTAAAATATTCTTGGTCTTTACTATTGTTATTTCTCTTGAGCCCGTGGCGTCCTCTTCATGCTAGAACGAGGGTGAGCTATGTGGAGGTTCCAGTCCTACCTTGAAGCAAAGCCACTTTTGGCCTATAGAGGGGGATGTTAAAGAAAATTTCTTCTTTTTGGTATCATTTTTAATATGCAACTTGCTCTGATCACTCTACTGCTTACAATATGTGATTAAATTTGTAATTTTGTTTCAGATACAAACCCCAATCGACTGCGTCTCTGCTATCTACACAGTATTGTCTCGTAGACGTGGTCATGTTACAGCTGATGTGCCTCAGCCAGGAACCCCTGCCTATATTGTGAAGGTAAGGAAAAGCTAAGGTTGAATTGCTTTTACAAATATTTGCCTAACCGTGATTTATTTATTGATTGATGTCATTAACCAGAAGCTAATGTTCTGGCAATTAAATGTTCAAGTAATTGGCTAATAGCTACTTTCATCTGATATGCTTACAACTTTCATCTGATTCTTTTTCCCATTTAGGCATTTTTACCTGTGATAGAATCATTTGGATTCGAGACAGATCTAAGGTACCACACACAAGGGCAAGCCTTTTGTCTCTCGGTATTCGACCACTGGGCCATAGTTCCGGGAGATCCCTTAGACAAGAGCATAGTTCTGCGGCCTCTCGAACCTGCACCAATACAGCACCTTGCTCGGGAGTTCATGGTGAAGACCAGGCGTAGAAAGGTATTGCTAGTGGTTACTTCTATCCCCACGCACACACAAACAAACATGCACACACCATTTCATTTCTAAAAATCGTAAAAAAAAGAGCATTTAAAAGAAAAAAGGGGCAATCGCAAATGGTCGATTGAATTTTGTGTTAAACCTTCCCAGGGAATGAGTGAAGATGTGAGCATCAACAAGTTCTTTGATGAGGCTATGGTGGCTGAGCTAGCTCAGCAGGCAGCTGATCTTCATCTGCAGATGATATAATAGAAGCAATGTATTGGAACGTGAGTCACATGACACGAAATACCATTATTGATCGACATGCTTCCGGGAAGTGTCTGGACAAGACAATGTCATAAGATAACGATGCAATGGCATCCCTGTATTTTCGTTGTACTACAACCTTGGATAAGATAACTACGATGTTTTATTCCAGTTTTTTTAGGGGTAGTGGTAAGAGTTGTCCAGACATCGAATTCGGAATTGTTGTCGATTGAAAATTTGAACCACTTTTGCTTCAATCGGCATAAGATAACAATGTTGATGTTTATATTGTTCACTCTATCAATCAAGTAGAACAACGATTAAAAATTCAAGTGTATCACCTCCCCTGCATGTGGGGAGAGAGGTTTTGAGATTATAATTTTTTACATATTATTTTTATAGGAGAAGATGGGTCAAGATATGGAATTTCAAGAAGAAAGGGTCCAACTTAGAAAATAAATTATTTACTCTGAATGAAATTAACTAAACATAATTAAAGAAATACCGGCATGCCAAAAACTTTTATAACATTATTATTGACAAGAATTGTACAAATATAACAATATGTTTACAATGATATTCATTCCGAAGAATTTGAATATAATTTTTTTAACGTTTATAATTTTTATCATTTTAGTCCTTATTTGAAATAAATTTAGTCTTTAATTAATATTTTTTAACAAATATCTTATTTTTTAACTAACTTGATAACTAGACCATTAAAAATTTAATGATGATATCATATACATATGATAATATATTTTAAATGACATGACATCTACCCTAAAAAAATATATATAGACTATAATCAAAAATCCATAATTATCTTTTGAAAAATAATATTTCCACAAAATATTTGTTTTTTACTTTGGTTAATTCAAAGCTAGATTGGGAAATTAAAATCTCTTTATTTAAGCTCAACTGGCCCTGAAGTAGGTCTACCTGTAGATCTTGCAAACCCCAGGCAACATATTACTGCTACACAGTATGACATTCCACCATTCATCCCCAAAGCAAGAATGCTTTGATCAACAAAACACTTCAAATCAACATTATGTTCACATGCAAAACAAAAGCTATCAATGTCTCAAACTAATAGATCTCAAGATTCCAACAGAAAATAACATAACAGGAAATTTGAGTGTTGTGATTAAAACTCATAGTAGAGTATTAATCCTCCACATACGTAACACTAACAGAATGGTAAATGTTAACTCAAAAGATCCTGTTTGATGGGCCCATTGTACTCTTCAAGTAGAGGCACCTCACCTGCAATAGAACAATATTCATTCTTATTATGTAATGAACTTTAAAATAGCATCTAAATCCGGTACATATATACTATTAAGGAAGATGAACATTGTGTGGAAGTAGTCAAGCTGCCTAGGGAACTCACATTCTGCCAGTTTTTCTTCAACAATGAAACTAGGAAATTGACACTCATTTGCACGTTTTGGAAGATCTGTTTCTCCTCCATAGCTACATTCCCAACTGCGACACCCATGCAAAGCACCTTCTTTAGCTGGAACTTAACCATTGCCTTGGTCTCATTCACTTTGGACTCTAGTGATTCCTGGTGGGTGACAAGGGTTGGGAATTTTCCTGCATTTGCCACCAAAATCAGCAATTTATGATCACAATTCTAAAACCTCAACTGACAAAATGAGAAGTTAAATAAAATATAAGTTGACCAAGGGAGTACAACTAAATGATTGTTGATAACAGATGCAATAATTAATAATGCTCATAAGGATGCTTGCCTGCTTTGTTGAGACCAGGACCCAAGAGACGAGGAATCTGCTTGATGACAGATTCAGAAGCCAAAAAAGCATGATACTTCTTGGCCAGTTTCTTCACCAACTTCTTGTTCTTGTTAAGCTTCTTAAGTGCTTCAACATCCATATAATCCAAACCTATCTTTTCAGCCTGCAGTACAAATTAAACCATTTAAACAAGAATTCTGAACACATAAATCACTCAAATATAGCCGAGTACAAACATAACATACCCTCCCAAGCAAGGTAATCAAACAAAGCATATCTCAGAATTGTGAAATGTTACCTCTTCAACATGTTGGGCATCTCCAAGCATGCAGATCTTCATCTTAGGGCGAGGAATGTGTGGCAGCTTAACGGAACCACTGAAGCGTTTATCTTTTTGGGGATCATAGTTTTTCAACCCAATCTGGAGCTCAATGGTCTCTGTAAACTTACGTTGCTTCTCCTTGGACTGAGCTACTATGGTTGAAATAGCTTCCCTAAGAGCATCACTCTGAAGCTTACTGTTAATGAGAAACCAAAAATCTGTTGAGAAATAAAACTCTAAACTAGTGGATAAGAATAGATGAAGGATTAACAATCCAAGGCAACAGAAACAGTTAGTAATCATAAAATGAAGCTAAAAAACCATACACAGTTCATATTTTATAGATGAAGGTACCCAACAGATCATCCTACAAAACACATATCAACTAAAGGATCAAAATTTATCTAATTCAAATCCGGTACCTCAAAAACAATACTAACATCCTAAGAAACAAATCAATAATAAGAGGAAACTTAAGGAAAAAACTATATAAAGCTGGGCAACATAAATTCAGCAGTGTTCTTAAGAGAAATCAAGCCGACGAAAATGAAAAAAAAATAACAGAGAATTAAACTTACCTCATCTCTGAATATATGTTCTTTCCACGTACAACACTAAAAAATTTACCTGTAAAACAAAGTTATCAATTCATAAAAAGACGACGAATCAAAATCAGATCTGATAAGAGATGCGGGTTGGAATACACAGTAGTTACCAGAGGAGAGAAAACCCTAGCCGCGAATTGAGTTTAGCGGCGGAAGATAAATTATATAAGGGGGCTCAATGATAAACCCTAGCTATCGTAATAAACTGAAACCGGGCCAACTGCCGGTCTGGACCGCATTCATTCGGGCTGAGGCCTGATTTGATTTGGATTTGGTCTACCCAAATCATTCGTTAAAGCCCATAATCATAAAAATGTAATATTCTATTTTAATTTCTTATTTTTTTAAATATTGCATGAAAAATAATTCAGCCTTTTATTTTTTAAAAGTAATTTTATTTAAGTTTTATAAAATCTAGA
This sequence comes from Abelmoschus esculentus, assembly GCA_035048815.1. Classification (NCBI taxonomy): domain Eukaryota; kingdom Viridiplantae; phylum Streptophyta; class Magnoliopsida; order Malvales; family Malvaceae; genus Abelmoschus; species Abelmoschus esculentus. The sequence goes on from JAUCBN010000032.1 coordinate 2,120,848, forward strand.
TTTTTATTTTTATCATGTCATTATTTATATATAAACTATCTGTAACGACCCGGATTTCCCGTATCCGAGTGTCGGGTTAACCCAGAGTGTTGGACCTTGGGTTTGGGTTTGGGTTTGTGTAGTTTGGGTCTTGTTGGGCCATAGGCTTGTTCGGTTGAGAGTTGGGTTTTGATCAGAAAGGTACTTTGGTAAAAGCATAATTATATGACAAAGAGGAGTTTGAGGGAGTTAATTCTCCTGCAGAGTGAGCTCATCTTTCTCTTTTCTTTTCTTCATCTTCTTCATCCTTGTAGCAAGAGAGAACAAAAGTGAGGTTTTTATCGGTTTTGGTTAAGAATCTCGTTTTTGGCTGGGAAGGAAGATTGTGGGGCTTTCAAGGATCTATAAAACAAGTTAAGGAAGAGCTAGTTTAGTGGAGAGAAGGGTTTTATGGGGGTTTTAACTTGAGCTTGGGAATGAACTTTTAGGGGCTTAAATCTATTCTCTTTTAGTGTTTTAAGCTTCTAAAACCTTCCCCAAAGTGTGCCTAATCCGTTCTTCATCTTTCTTTTGTAGAGAAAGAGGCTTGTGAGCCATCATCTAGCTTTGGAAGGGGAAAAGCTTGAAGAGGTGTGGAGCTCGTTTTGGTTGCTGTGTTGCTAAGATTAGTACTCTCAACTCTCTCCTTCATCATTCATTCATGGTAGAATGCATAGTATATAGAAAAATTATGTATGTGTGTTGGCTTGCTTGATTTGCTTGAAAAAAGGGTCATTAATGGTGAAATCCGAGTTATTATGTTAAATGAATGGAAATTTATGTTAAAACATCCTAATCACTCTTAAAAACGAGTAGGAAGATTTTAGAATCGATTAGATTAAGTTTGGGGGCTGAAACTCTAGAATTTCTAAGTGCAGACTTGCATTTCGTGCAGGGGGTATCGATACTCGGGCTACCGGTATCGATACCCATAAGTGTATTTTGGTTTGTCGTTCTAGGGTATCAAACCGTGGTTCGATATCGAGGCTTCCAGGAACTTTTTGTATCGATACTTGTATCGAAACGGTCCTTTCCCCTTTTGTTGACTTTTGAAATGGTCAAAGAGTATCGATACTGGCATCGATACCTTAGTTTCGATACCCTCTTTGGGTGGGTATCGATACTGGGTGTTTCGATACCCAATATAAGGGTATTGATACCTCAGTGTTTTCCGGCCAAGTTTGAGTAGATTTGGGGCTCGGTGATCTTAATAAATAATTCATTAATCTATAAGCTATGAAATGAACTATAAATTAAGATTGATAATCATAAACCCAAAAGACTTAAGTATGATAAGGTTTAATATGTCTTCTGGTGATAAGATCCTAGGTGGATCGTTTGTATGGTTTGAGTCCTTGTGTGTTGGAAATCCGGATATCCATAAGTGTTGCAACACGTTGAAGGTCATCCGATGTAACATGCCGGGTGATGATTGAAGACTTTTATTCCGAGTGTTGGGCGGCCTCACTCGAAGATGTTCGATGTAACATTCCGAACATGAGGTTGGTTTGGCGGCTTCCACCCCTTTCCAAACGTTGGGCAACCTCGTTCGAAGATGTCCGATGTAACATTCCGGGCATAGGATTTGAGGGCGGCCTCAATCTTGAATGTAAGATCCCGATGTTGTGTGGACGTGAGCCTCACTCTTGTGTGCTGTTTTGATATGATTTATATATGTTGTGTGCGATAATATACATTCATTTATGTCATGAGATAGGCAAGCATGCTAGACCATCATACCATGCACGAGATTTATATGTCATGCTTTACTGCTTTTGATATGCATGATGTTGGCCGAGTTTGGCATATCCACTGAGCTTGTGTGGCTCAACGTTCGAAATGTGTTTTCGTGCGTAGGTTAGGTGAAGCGGGTTCTGTGGAGCACCATCGAGGTTTGGATTTCAGCATCGACCGTGTTGTCAGAGTACATTTATTAGATAGTGGGCTAGTACTATGTTGAACCCTATTTGTAATTTGTAACTCTGCTACTTTAATTTGGGTCAAATATTTTTAAATGGTCTGTAATATTTTGGAGCTCCGTTTTCTTAAACTATTTTGGGCTTACATTTTAACTCGTTTTGAATTTTATGAATTAAGTTGGATTTGGATTTGGTTACTTGTTGGACTTTTAAAGGAAATTTTTGAAATACGAGTTTTGAGCCGGAGGCCCAATATGACATCCAGGTTAGGTGTTACACTATCATGTCAGTATCGCCAACGATTATATTGTATATTAACTATCAACATTAATTAAAAGATTAAATTAATATAAATTGCAAGTTCAAACAATTAAATTAATAAATTATTAATATAAAGATTAAATTGATTAACCGATACGGTTTAATAACAAAATTATTAGATAATTATAAAAATAATAAATATTTTAATTTTCACCCTTAAACATTTTTATCTCTTTAACCCTCGATATTTTAATTTATTAAAAAAATATCTAACCGACAAAAATAACAAACATATTAAGCTGATATTTTTATTTTTATCATTCTATAATTTCAATTATCTTTATAGATATTTTCAATTTTTAATAATTTATATATTAATTTACATTTTTAATATTTTATCAAGATCTTTACAATTAGGCTAACCAGAGGACTTCTTTAATGTTGGTATTTCAAGGATTTTATTAAATATTTTGAAAGTTTGAAGACAAAATTAAAATTCAGGCTATAATTTAGGGATCTCTAGTGGAATTGAACCTTATAACTTGATAGAAGAAAAAGGGTAGAAAGGACCCACGTTAGCGTGGAATGGAACAGCAGCCGGGCTTGCTTAAAGGGAGGTGAAAGCGTCTGGTTTGATTTGATTTTTCAAGGAAATTTCAAAACTTTAAAAAAAATAAAGAAAAAAACAAGAAAAACCAAGGAGAAAAACATTGAATCCAACTCTTCAGCTAAGCTTTTTCCTTTTTTACTCACTTAAAATCATCAGCCACTGCCATTTGGAGAACCCCAATCTTTGTAAGCTCTTTATTTTCTCTGGGTTGGTTTATTCTGTACAATTTAACATATTTGTTATATGCCCAGATGCTAAAGTTTCAATTTTGTTGTTACTTTTTCTTTTTATTTGGATTTATACGTGTATTGAATTATTAGATTATTCTGTATCAAATCTTATTTTGTAATCTTTTCCGAGTCATTGAAGTGATTTTAGTTTGTAAAAAGTAAAAACCACTATTTTCAAAGTACCCGGGTACATGATCTTGACCTTGATCCTTCATTTTAAGGTCAACCTTTGATTAGTTGGAATCATGCTTATATTATGATCTTCAAATTCCTTTTGAACCCCAACAAGTTGTTTCTTTTTTTTTTTATGATTGAAATTTGTATTTGAACATGGTGTGTGTTTGAAGATCTAACTAAAAAACATGTTTTTGAATGGCTTTTGTGCTTGTTTTATTGTACAGACCCTTTTGCAGTGCTGGAAAACAAGATTTTGGTGACGATTTCAACCCGTCTCCACTTTGCTTCTTTGGAAACCTATTTTGTCAATTTAAGACTTTTGATCTTTTATTGGTGATGGAGCATCTACCTGTTGAAGTCATTGGAAACATTTTATCTCGGCTTGAAGATGTCCGGGATGTGATTACAGCCTCTACTACATGTCGAAAATGGGGCGAAGCTTACCGGAAACACCTTCACACCTTAGCATTTAATTCTAATGATTGCCCTGCTTATCGTGATATTGCAACTAGTCAATTAGAGATCTTGATTACTCGAACAATATTCCAAACTACAGGATTGCAAGGCTTATCGATTTTAATGGATGATGTTGATGAGTTCAATGCTGCAACTGTTATTGCTTGGCTCATGTATACCAGGGAAACCTTGCGCCGGTTATTTTATAATGTCCGGACTAGCCCAAATGTGAACATTCTTGAAATCTGTGGGAGGCAGAAGCTGGAAATATTGGCAGTATCCCACAGTTCGATAACTGGGGTTGAACCTAACTTTCAGAGATTCCCTTGTTTGAAGTCCCTCTCTCTGAGTTATGTTAGTATTTCAGCTTTGGATTTGAGACTTTTGCTCACTGCATGTCCGAAGCTTGAATGCTTTGAGCTTGTCGATCCAGAGATAGCAATTTCAGAGGCACAGATGACACTTGAATTGAGCAGCCCGACATTAAAGAGTATTTATGTTGAAGCAATCAGTTTGGATAAATTTATGTTGGAGGCTGATAGCATCGAGCGTTTACACTTGAGGGGTTGTTCCCTTGAGGACTTTGAACTGATTGGAAAAGGCACCTTGAAATATTTCAAGTTTGATGATGTTATTGTGATACATCTCGACATCGGTGAGACTGTTGATAATCTTGAGGTTGTTGATGTTAGTAGCTATGCAATCTTCTGGACAAAATTCTACCAGATGATTTCAAGATCCTCAAAATTGAGGAAGCTTCGACTTTGGGACGTGACCTTTGATGATGAATTTGAGGTTATCGATTTGGAAACAATTGCTGTTTGTTTTCCACAATTGAACCATCTTTCATTGAGATACGAGTTGAGAAATGGTGTCATGCATTATGGTCTCCAAGGATCTTCTAATTTGGAGAATGTGACGGTGCTGGAGCTTGGATGGACTGTAATCAACGACCTGTTCTTGCATTGGGTTGAGGAGCTGCTAAAACGATGCCCAAATCTTAGAAAAATGATCATTTTGGGGGTTGTTTCGGAAGCTGAGTCACATGTGGAATACCAGATATTAGCCAACTTCACCTCGTCTATGGTTCAGCTTATGAGGAAATATATACACGTAGAGGTGCAGTTTGAGTATGAATAAAATTTTCTCGACCGCAATTCTAAATTCAAGCACAGTATCAGTTGTAAGCAGATATGCAGTTAGAATTTACAGAATGTAAATCCCAAACATCTTTCATTTTTGTGCGTTATGATACATTGATGGTATTTCTTTAGTTTGATAGGAAAATATCTGCAAGCAAAAGAAAACTGCTGTTTTTTCACACAATTGTTGTTTTGCAATTTATTCCAAAGTTGAAGATTCTCTCTGCGATTTATGCCTGTTGTGCCATGAATTGTCTTTTTTTTTTTTTTATGTATTATTACCTTAACAGTTTCCGTGAAGCTAAAGTTTCAAAGAGCTTTATTCAAAACTAACATATGGTTCCTTATTACTGATTCTCTTAACGAGAACAGGTGAATTTTCCTTTTGAACTATTGGATTGTTTACATATATGCCGCTGTGCTTCGACTCATGTCGATGCATACTGCAGTGTGTACCGGCAACTAACGGAGCTCGTAAAAGTACTAAGAACCGTGATTTTTTGTATTTCCTTGTCATTTTCCTTTTGCACTGCAATTCTCAGTTACCTTTCCAGCTTCATGACCTTAGAAACTAAAATACTCAATATCGTGTACTTTCATTCTAGCCAACCTGTGTTTTTGTTGTTGTGCTCCCTTCGCAATTTGATATATATTAAGCATAGCTTTCCTCCTACATCTCAGTATTACACTGACATCCTTCTTTATTTTATTTAGGCATCAGTTTTCGATTTATTAAAGTGGATTGTGTTTTGTATCTGACATTTGCTTCGGAAAGAGTAGAGATGCAGTCGCTTCTGCATTTGCATTGATCATAATGAAGATGCCATCAAATGACGACTGACGGGTATGTTTCGACTATATCAACGGATTGCAGAGCGAGGATTAACAGAATCACAGGTTTGAGCCATCTTTCCCCTACTCATCAAAAGTGGAACGGGAACGTATCTCCTCTCTCTCAGTATTCGGTATGATTTTGGCATGCAAGATAGTATCATATTCACTTGGAATCTTATTTTTATCATTGGTATTAAGCAAGTAGCATGCCTGCAATTATACTTGTTTGGTTAACTTACCTACTCGAATAATTGTTTACCGGTACATCTTTATTTCAGCTGAACTGAATTCATGCTGTAAATCTGCATGAGTTTTTCCCTTGTCGGAAGAAGCTCCCGAGGCTCGAGTCCCATCGGTTCCTCACTTTTCTCTCTGTTCTTATAAAGAAAGAAATTGCAGATGCCGGAATCTGCATTTAGAAGTTGCATGAACCAACTGGAATAAGCTCCTGAGTCATGTCCAACTATGTTTGAAGTATATGGTAGGGGTATATGACTACTAATGGTAATATTCCCAAGTTGAACTTTGAACTATTGATGTCACATGAAGTATACACAATCTATAATGAACAAATCACTTTTCTTGGCACACCATAAATGAATGAGAAATGTATGTTTGGGGTTGATGGGGTCCAATGCCAATGATTGATTTACATGATAATAGATGAAAGGTATAGATGAAAGGTATATATCCCATCTGATTGACACCTTCTGTCCATGGCAGCTTCCTAATAACTCATACATCATGCATATACACACACATTTGCCAAGCAACTCAAGTAATGATTCCAATCAAGAATCTGAGGCAACTTGGGGGTTTAGTTCAGTTTAAAGCTATTATTAGCTTATGCAAATTAACTAAGCAATACAATATAATTCACTTCCCTTAAATCACAAGCAATCTTGACTTTATCTTTTTATTATTATACATATAGGTAAACAAAATCTACCAATACTAATAATTAGGAGTAGGATTTGATCTGGACCAATCACCTTCCCCCCTACAGACAGGAATCTAAAAGGAAAAGGGAAAATTTTACAGTATTAGTTCTGAGAAACATGCGAGGTTTATTGGGAACAAATCATATTCTTAACAACTCTTAATTATACTAAATCACCTAATCCATGAACTGTTTCTTTATTAGATCCAAAACTCCCTTCCTAATTGTTTTAAACCGATATAAAATCGTTCATGTTCGTATTATTTTTCGTGTTTATGTTACCTAAAAAAACTCTCCATCTTGCATTAATAAAATAGTAATGAACTCAATAATGCTGGTCATAGATATCTAAAACACTTTATATGTAACAACCTTTCTCTAAAAACACAAATATTTAAATCTGTACCTTTCTTTATCTTTTATCATCTTATTTTAAAGATTTTCTTCTTCTTTTTGGGTTAGACAGTCTGCAATTTGAGGATATACATGTCTAGATACAGAGCTTGGGACACTGCCAACAAAGAAGCCTCACCTAATAATGGAGGGATTAAGAGCCCTTAAACAGGGCATTATTTTTCTTCAACTCTTCAAATCATGATGTAATTATAGTTTGAGAGGGTTGTCCAAAGAAAAAAACAACAGATTTTCTAATTAAGGGAAAAGAATCTAAAACTGTGTCATTGGGGGATTAGGTGATGAAAGGGAAATGGATGTTGACCCATCAACAAAAGGGCATAATCCCAAATAAATCCATCTCAAAGATCAAAGGATTTATAAATGCACAAGTGGGTTTTTTGCCTTGTTCATCATTATTATAATGTTGTAGTTGGAATGGTATGAGCCAGAAGATTAAAGAAAACTAAGGTCATTATTTGTCAAAAGTAAACTCATATAATCTCACACCTCTTTCCTTTTTAGACGGCTTAATGTTTTTATATTTTAATTTTAAACTATATTCGATTTTTAATGATGATTGTCATTCTCTTTTTTAATCATACCTCCATTTTACCTTAATAGTTAAATATTTTGATGTATTATCAACAAAAATTGATTTAAGTAGTAAATAATTTAATATCGTTTAAGTTAAATTATACAACGTAAATCATTCCAATTTAGTCATACAAATTTCTAAAGTATCGAGAGGACAACAATAAAAACTTAAAGTATATTAATTTAAGAAAGCAATCCACTTTTCTTTTGTTACCTTCCCCCTTCCTTTTCATCCATCTCTTTCCTTTTTATGAAGAAAGAAAACCTTGTGTTATCTGATATTCAATGTTGAATTAAGTGCTCTCCATTTATTACATAATTTCTTATTAAAAAGTCCCATTCTAAAAATAAAAAAAGCATATATTATATCATTAATATTATTATCAAAACCATAAATCTATATGCTTATTTTATTAGTATAGTACTCTGCAGAAGGGTGAAGAGGTTCATAGAAAAGAACTAATGAGAAAGCACAGGCAGTTAAAGGGAGAGAGAGAGTGGAGTTGGAGTCAGTGATTCTAGTGGGTTCCCTCTAAACAATATTTTTATTTGAATTTTGTTTTTTTAAAGAGAAACCCCACACATCCAGAGAGGCAGAAACTCAGAGAGAGTCAGGGTCAGAGGCTGTGTAGTACCATGGTAAAGGAAAGAGAGTTCCAAAATCTGATACAATTTCCTACACTCTTACAAGACAACATGGTGCTGTAGCCTAGCCTGTAGTAAAAGCAAAAGTTCCTCCCCCCTTTCGAAAAAAGAGAAAGAAGATCAATTAGGAATTTAAAGATCAAAAGTTGCAAGCTTTTCATCTTATCTTCCTTGTGCCCTCTCTCCTTCAAAGAGAAACAACTCATAACCAAGCTGAGGTGAACTAAACCAATACCAACTTTGGGTGTTTTTCTTTAGCTTGTTTTGCCTTAAATCCCCTGGTTTTTGAGTTTGTTTCATTCTGCTGCAACATGTTTGAAGAATGGTCTGATATCTAAAGAACAAGTCTTGCATGGCGAACCAGAATATCCCTTATGCAGTTCTTCATGGAATGAATGTTCCTACAAGTTTCATGTATGTTGACTTCTTCTCTTTCAAAACTGTTTTTTTTTTAATTTTTTTGTTATTTTACACCAAATTCCATTTTCTCAGCAATCAAGAAGGTTCCTCCTTTGATTTCGGAGAGCTAGAAGAAGCAATAGTTCTGCAAGGAGTCAAGATTCCAAACGATGATGAAGCTAAAACACGTATGCTTCCTATATCATTAACATATACGATTTCAGTTTAATTTCGTCATCGATATTCGACATAAGTCAGCAAAACTGCAATCCAGAAAATTTTTTTTCCGGGAAAAACAAGTAAAGGTGATAGCTGGGGTTTCCATTTCCAACACTGTAATGATTCAAAGGCAAGGCACTTGAATGGCGTGAGGATACAAACATGGAAACAATGACCTGTTTAGCATCATGATTTATGTTACTGACTCAGTAACATAACAGCAAAGCAATATATATATACACAATAATTGAAAAAATCTTGGTGGTCTTTATCTTGGGTGATCTTCTGAGTTCTGAGATTGTATCTTTTGCTTTCTGTGTGCAGCTTTATTCACAACAGGCAGACCAGCAGCTACCCTGGAGATGTTCCCTTCTTGGCCAATGAGATTTCAGCAAACCCCAAGAGTAGTTTCTTCTTTTTAACCCTATTGTTTGACCATTTCTTTACATAAAAACGTGATTCCCCGTGGACCAGTTTTTGTTTTTGTTTTTTTAGTAGGTTTCTTACACTCGAAAGAGTTGACAAAAATACTTTATATATGTATATGTTTTAGAAGGTGGTTTAAAAGTTGATTCTTTATCCAGGGAAGTTCAAAATCAAGAGGGGAAAGCACTGATTCAGGTTCAGCAGTGAATACAATCTCCAGCAAAACTGAGAACCAGCTTGAACCGGAGTCTCCAATCAGTACTAAAAAGACAACTCCTTTGAACCAACAACAAGACATGGCAAGTGATATCTCAAGAACTGGAACATCAATTGCTAAATTACCCCAAGAAAAGGTCTTTCTTTACAAGTTAAACCTCACTTTTTTTTTTTTTTTTCTCTTTTACTGTATTTCCTTTCAGTATCCCAACAATTGAGGAACAGGTTGGTATCTTTTTGTTATTATTACTGTTTTGATCCTTCTTTCTCTCTCTCTCTGGGCCTATCTTTATTCAAAGGGGTACACAGATCCCAACAAACCCTCAGAAAATCAAAGGATTCAGAGCTTCTTTCTGATACCTGAACGATTTTCTGACATGAAAAAAATAGAGAGAGAATCTGTACTACCAATGTTGTTTTTTCACTATAAAACCATGACCCCACTTTTCTAGTTCCCTATAACTCACAGACGAGCTTCATGTTTTTTATGAAGTAGAAATCAGTTTTGGAATAAGAGGGAGAAGAGAGAGAAGAAACCCCAAAACCCAGTATCCAAAATTAAGTTTTAATGGCGGAATTTGATGATTTTTGCTACCCTTATCATGTTCATGATTACATGATACCAGAGCAAGAGTCACATCGCCATCAGCAATCAACTTCTCTTCCCAGAAATTTTGTGAGATCACTCTTAATCATTGTTTTCTTTTAGAAAAAAAACTTTCCGACGTAGCTGCTTAGGCTAGATGGTTTAACTGTTAGCAAAATAACTGAAAGTTTTTGGTGTTTTTTAATATGTTAGAAACTCATTTCTGATCTTTTTTTTCTAGCCTACCAAACAGCCGAATGCTCTCGTTTTCTTTACCAACTTTTTGTCTGTGTTTGATAAGAATCTTTTAAGCCACCAAACCACTTCATTTCTTTTTTCTTTTATCATTTTCATCATTTATTATAATAAAATATTGTTTTCTCAAATTATGTTGCAGAGAAGGGGTTCAACTTCTGAGAAACAGCTTGATGCTAAGGTACAAAAGAAAAGGAAAATAAATCTACCTTTATTTCTTATTTTTTAAAAATTATTTTCGTTAAATCTTTTTACTTTTTTTTCAGACACTCAGACGTTTAGCACAAAACAGAGAAGCTGCAAGGAAAAGCCGTCTTAGAAAGAAGGTTGTGTTCAGTACCAGACAAGGAAACATTACATTTGCATGGATATGGATATGGATATGGAGTTTGGTTGGTAACTGGTTTACTTGTCTTAAAACAGGCTTATGTTCAGCAACTAGAATCAAGTAGAATAAAGCTAACTCAACTTGAGCAAGATCTTCATAGAGCAAGATCTCAGGTTTTCTTTTTCTTTCCCTTTACAGGAAAAACAATTTCTTTTATTTATTATTTATTGTTTTACTTTTGAATATTTTGTAATAGGGATTTTTCTTGGGAGGTTGTGCTGCTGCTGCTGGAAACATCAGCTCTGGTAAGTTGTTTAACCTTCCTTAATTTACTGCAACTTTCACTAAATATATTTAAATTTTTAAAAATGATTATGCTTTGATTAATATTTTACAAAATTATAATAGATTTTTTTTTATATTTTTCCTAAAGAATCTTCCCTATTGTAAGGTTTTGTTTGGCCTTTTTCTAACATTAGAGTGAACAGATAAAGTAAGTCTATATGAATTTATTCAGCCATTTCTATAAAGTTTTCCACTTTCAGCAAAACAAGACATGTCCCTTCTGTAAAACAATACTAGAGTATCTGTTTAATATTACAGGAACTGGGATTTACATGTTTATTTATGTGTGTGTTGTTTCATTACCATTATTGTCTTCTTGTTTCATTTTAGGGGCTGCAATATTCGACATGGAATATTCGAGATGGTTAGAAGATGATCAGAGGCACATGTCGGAGCTTAGAACTGGACTAAATGCACACCTTTCAGATAGCGATCTCCGGATAATCGTAGACGGTTACATCTCACATTACGACGAAATTTTCCGGTTGAAGGCCGCTGCAGTAAAAGCAGATGTTTTCCACCTTTTAACCGGCATGTGGGCGACTCCGGCGGAACGCTGCTTCCTTTGGATGGGAGGTTTCAGACCTTCCGAGCTCATCAAGGTTAGAGGTCCCCTCAAAATATATCAGACAATATGGAAATATGCCCTAAACTAAGGAGATGTCGTTTTCTTATGAGTTTTACCTGGCAACTTTAACATCATTTTTCATTACTGTTAGTTCCTTTACTAGTGGAAAAGTTTCATCTTCAAGAATATTAGATGATAAAAATTGAAATATAAATATTTAAGGGACTGAAGAAATTATTCCTATTTTTTTGCAGTCATTTCATCTTTATACCGGTTCTGATTTTATTTTAATCATTGATCAGATGTTAATATCACAACTAGATCCATTGACTGAACAGCAAGTGATAGGGATTTACAGCCTCCAGCATTCTTCACAGCAGGCAGAAGAGGCACTCACTCAAGGCCTCGAACAGCTCCACCAGTCGCTGATCGACACCGTTGCTAGCGGTCCGGTCATCGACGGAATGCAACAAATGGCTGTTGCATTAGGCAAGCTTGCCAATCTTGAAGGCTTCGTTCGCCAGGTATAATCCTTAATTGTCATTCAAAAGAACCTAGGAGTTTCATTAGAGACAAAATGGTACCTAGAAAATGATGGAATTAGAAATAATTTAAAAGAGGCAAGTTTTTATATTGCTTTATCTGCAAGAAGTCCATTGCCATGTTGACAGGTATGGGATTGATTGGGTTTCTTTATCTATAAAAGTTCCTATCAAAAAGGTGGTTTGATAGTGATATTTTGAAATAAAAACCCTAAATTCAATAATCAGTGGAGAATCATTATTGGTTGTTTTATAATAAAAACATTATTATAAAAATCTTCACTTTGTTTAATGAATAATTGGACCCAATCCTAAGATAAACTTCAAAGCTTTTGAAATGTTTGAGGTCATATATGCATATCATCTTTTTCTCATTTGGATACCAAACTTGTATTTGTGATGTAGGCTGACAATTTAAGGCAACAAACCCTTCACCAGTTGTCTCGAATACTGACGGTCCGACAAGCGACACGGTGTTTTTTGATAATCGAAGAGTACTATGGACGTTTACGAGCACTCAGTTCCCTCTGGACGTCTCGTCCTCGAGAGTAAGATCTTTTAATATATAAGAAAGTTAATATACAAGTTGCAAAACCCTAGTGGGAAAGGGGTTTTGATTTGAAATTAAGAAACCCTAATGGAAAATTAACCCTAATTTTCTAATTAGTCATAGTCTTCCTTTTGAACAAATTAGATTCGGAACATGTTGTTTTCCTTTTCCAAAGTCCAAAACCTTAATCATATTCTTAAAGTTATTCTCTTTTGTTAGTTTATTTAATATCATTCCTGTAATTATTGATTAGTCTAATTAATGATAAGATTTTGTATTGTGTAGGAGCATGATGGATGATGATCACTCGTGCCAAACAACAACAGCAGACATGCAAATGATCCAACCCTCACAGAATCATTTCTCAAACTTCTGATACAAGAAACCCCAGAATGTTCCAGCAATCAAAATCCTGTGTTTTCCACGATGAAGCTGCCATGCAAAAATATTATATATTGGATTTTATTAAGCTACTTAAGTTAGAGGATATCTTAGGGTTTTCTTGTGCTTTTTTTCCCTACTCCTTTATAGTTTCTATTACTATTAACCTTATCCTTGTAAATTGAAAAAAAAAAAAATTAATTTTAATGTGCACCAGGGAGCTTGTTTTCTTTTTTCTTTGAAAGAGATTATATTATCATCAGAGAATGGTGAGAGTTTTTTTATAACAGTAAGCCGGCGTTCATAGAACAAACAAAAAATAGACATGAATATAGGGGGGAACAGGAGGAAGGAGGTGGCGAAACAACCTAGAACGACAATCAAACAGCACCAACAAAACAAGCAAAACAACTAGGAGCATAAAACAGCGAAAGAAACAATATAGGAGCATGAAATAACAAAGGAGAGGCGCAACAGAAGGGCGCAAATCGTTTGCCTTCTAATTATGTTTTCATTGGTGTCTCTGTTTTAAATTAGCGGGTATAGAGTTAAAGATTAGATTTTGATTAGAGTTTAAAGAATTAGAGGTATGATGTATCGTGTATTTTTAAGGAGTAGAGTTTAGGGTTTAGGATATAAAAAATCAGGGTTAGGGTTTAGAATTCAAAATTTTAAGAATTTTTAACATGAGATATGAAGGAGACACGATTAAGAGACAAAGGTTTTATACTCACAACCAAGTCCCAAAAATAAAATAAAAAAATAATATCTCGACCTAAGAAGTATAGATGTTCATGTTAAGGTTCCAATCTCGACATAAAATATAATATCTTTCTATTTAATAAAAAAATTATCGGTTCGTATTCTTGTATACGTATACAAAAACATAACTAGATTAATCTATGAAGTCAGTGAGTTGTATCCTTGGCTCTTGACTGATATAGAAAGCTACACTGAAAATCAATAAATAAAAAGAGACAGCCAAACCAGCGTCATCTTGTTGTAATAAAATTAAGATTATCATTATAAATGAAAGCAGAAATTATGGGACAGAAAGACTGAACTGCTTGTATTCATTCAAAGTCAAACCAAGTGGTTGTGATGAAGCCAAGAAAGCTTCGTCCTTTCTTCCCAATTTTCTAATGAACTAAAAACGTGGAAAAGACAAATCCAAATATGATCAGATTGAATTGAAGACATTGTTGTTTTGTTGAAGACAGTCTGCAGTAGGAAAAGAGCAATGTCTGTTATGCATTCAATGGAAGTGGTTGAGAGAATGGAGAAAAAAGACAAGAAAATAGGAGACAGACAGGGAGAGGTTTGTTTTCTTTACCATAAATTCTGAGGTAATGAAGTGGTGGGAAAAGTCATGGATAAATATAAATATAAATATATTTAGGAGAGATATGAGTCATGCAAATATAAATTTTATAAATTTTTTCATATGACTGATATGAATAATTCAGATTGATTTTAATTTTTTTAAACGATAATTTTTATATAACCAATTATTAATCTAAATCATCTGTTTCAGTCATCCAACGATCTAAAAAATATATAAAATTTAAAGAGTTCTTACGCTATATAACTTGATTATTAGAAAAATACTTTGATACATAGACTTGTTTTACACAAGCTTTTAAATTTAGGGTTTAGAGATTTAAATTAGAGTTTAGTGTACAAAAGATAGATTTTAAGATTTATAATTAAAATTTAGAGTTTAAAATTTCGGGTTTAAAGATCTTATTACTAAAAAATTAAGTTTTAAAATTTATTATATAAAGGGTTATATATATTTTTATATATAATTTATAGAAATAAAACTCATGTATTTATATCTTCTTAAAATAATTTTTATAATAAAGTTTTTATTACTTTTATCTGTATTTAATAGAATGAACATTGTTTTATAAAAAAATCAAAATAAAAATGCGAAGTTGTATATATATTTAAATTTATTTGACAAATATACTAAGTGACAGCCTGCATGGTGCATGCAAGTGTCTGAAGTGTTTGCTTTTTCTCAATCACACGTATTGGAAAGGATATTATTAATATATTACTTTTGGTCGGTTAAAATATTTTAAATAAATAAAAAGTATATTGTATACCTCTGTGTTTGTGGGTAAAATCAGGTTTATGTTTTAGATTAGTATATAATTAATTAAGGGGAAGGGCATAAGCTGATGAATTTTTAGTATCTTTTTACTTCCTTTTTAAGATAATGTTTTTTTTATATATTTCTTTGAACCGATGCCTAATGCTTTCCTAATTACTTTTTTAATATATCAATGGTATCGGTGAATAATAATAATGATGATGATAATAATAATAATAAGATAGTTTATATGATAGTGTAAATATATTTATTTATATGATAAAGTTACAGTGTATTATCGTATAAATTTATCTCATCATTTCATGTTATTTCTGTCAGTTAATTAATAGTTTTTATTCTTAATAATTATTTTGATCAAAATAAAATATTAAATATTGTATCATTTTAAAAAATAAAAATTAAAATAATTATTCAATTAGATATTTTTTTTGGTTTTATGTCAATATTTTTAGCAATCACAAGTATTATTATATAGTTGAATTCAAAACGATATCAAACAATTTTTAAATATTAAATTAAATACTTATCAATTTAACAACATTGAAGCCATAGTTGTATATGATGCACATTTGGACGATAACAACATTGCCAAACTAATATCTTAATTAAAAATTTAATCATAATGATTAGTGTTTTTAGCCTTTAAGAAAGAGTTCATATATATTTTGAGGAGTATTATTTTACATATAGGCCATGGAAATTTTGTTTCTACAAACATTATAATTTAAAATTCTAGTTTAAGGTTTAAAGTTTAAGTGTTTTAATATAAGAGTTTAAAATTTATAATTCAGGATTAGAATTAGAATTTAAGGTTTATAATTAAAATTTAGTATTTATGTTTAAAATTAAAATTAAGATTTAGAGTTTAAGGTAATATGATTAGAAAGTTAAATATATACCCTAAATTTTGACTCTAAACCTAAAATTCTATCAACAACATTTACATTAAAAATTACTATACTTAAACCCTAAATTTAAACAGAATCACTAAACTCTAAAATTAAAACGCTCCGTATTCGTAATACATAAAATAATTCCTCATATATTTTAAAAACTCCATTTGACATAGACCAAAATAATTGCTGCACCTCACCTTCTCTTACATTCAAAAGATGGAACCAAACCTAGATTTTTTAGTTAATCATATTTTATCTTGTAAAAACTATTGCTAATTTCTTTATGATTAAAGTGCTAAACTCTACACACATACTTCCACCACCTTGAGATTGATCATAATTGGTTTTATACAACTAGAAGAATGAATCATAATTACACTTTCTCTGTTTCAGTTTGCATAAGATAGGCTGCTAAATTAGTAACCTGACTTAGGCTCAAAACAGTATCAGAATGCAAATTTCAAATCTGAGAGATCATCCATTGGTATTTCTAAACCTATTGAATCATGGTCTTGCAACCCATCCTCATCGAAGTTGAGCCATGAACTCAGATCTTGCGGACCACCGAGCTCATTCGGAACACTCAACTCCTCCATTGTATCCAACTCGTTTAGTTGCAAGGTTGAGAAATCCATTGGTTCATCTGTTTCTTTAGTGGAATTCTGATGGATCTTATCTGTAGGTTTCAAAGGTTCTGTTAGCCTTGGGTTGAATCCATTTCCGGAACTTGATAAATGACTATGCTTTTGCTGGGATTTTGCTTTCACTTTCCGCTCGTCCTTTGAACTCGTATTTCTTGGACTCTCTCGGCTTTGCCCCCTTCCATTTAATCCTCCGACATTACCGTCAACGGTTGATGTTACCCTAGAAGAAGCACTACCAGCAACAACATCATCAATAAGTACTTCCCTCTTCCTCCCTTTGTTCAACATAGATCCATACTTGGTTTCCGGTGAATCATTCCTCTCATAAGTACTCGAAACAACACCTGTAGCAGAAGTGAAATGAACACGATTAAGCTGCTTGAAAGTTAAATGAGGTTACCATCTCATTCATCGGTAAAAGCACATATTCCCCAGCTCTAGTATAAAAAAATAAGTAAACAAGACGGGATGACGTTTTTTCTCTTTATCGTTGAGAGAAAAAATGCTCTCGAGTCCTAATAAAACCCAAAATGCATAACCTCGTGTAGTATATTAAATGGCAAAGAATTTCCAATACCTGAGCCCCTGGCTTCTGCTTGAAGGTTGGAAATTTCATTACAGATATTACTAGCAGTTCCGGAGCCAATGCAATCAACAGACTTTGCTTCATTGCTGCATGGAGGAGCAGAAAACATGATATCTTGCAAAGCAGGTTCGCTGAAGCAACTATTGCCTGTCTGTTCAAATTTCCGACATCTATCAACAGTTCGCTTGACAAATGCCAATGCAGCTTGTTTTGAAACCTTACGAACTGCACTTTTGGACGAATTACTCCTACGGCATGCCTGCATAAATTGTTTGCAAAATGGATCAGTTATAATAAACACCTTGCTCCAAATCATTTCAGATATAAACAATAAACCATTCAACACATGATACGAAATGTTACACCAACACTCATCTAAATCAACAATAAAGCATGACAAAAGGCCTGCATCCGTAAAACACACCAATAAATCACCAATAGCAGACTAATACTGCGTTGACTACAGAGCAAGTAAAAGTTACATGCCATGCAATTTAACAAAGACATACTAAGCAGAAAATGCACTGGAGAAAGGGCCTTCGATTTTTACAGAAGACAGTAGATCTACAAAAAGGGAACTGGTCTACAAGAGCGGGTCAAGGGTAAACAGTTTAGCTAACCAAGTTGTCAGTGCTTAATTTTCTAAATACCAACATCAACACCTGCTATCATTGTAATAATATTATACATTAAAGGACTAAGATTATCATAGACAATAAATAAAGACCAGATAAACCTTTTCTTCCGGTTTTCTTCTTTTTAACCACTTGGGGATATGATTTATGAAGCAACCAGCCAGACGGGCCTGGTTCCAAGTCCAATTTAGCCAGTCTGACTTGTCTCTAGAACACTGGCATTATAATCGTCAATATTAAGACTCTTCACATTACTTATGTACTATTTCTGACATTACACTATAGAGCTAGATTATCAGCATAAATAATAATTTAGAAACAAGTGCACAATGGATCTGAGAAGTACCAAACGTCTTCGGTAAGCCGTCTCGACTAATTGGTCCATTGCAACATGCTCAATATCCCTGCAAAGCAAACCACATTACTCTAGTTGAAGCACAATTCAATAGGTTATCAATAACAGGATCAGCTGTTTATCGCACCTTCTTTCTACATCTCGCCCGTTCTCAATAGCTTTATCAATCATCCCCAACTTTTTCTTTTTCTGCTGAACCTAAGAATCAATACTAAAAGTATTCAAATATGCAAAAATAAAATCAATGTAAAAGGAAAAGTCTGCTAAACAAAATTTTAATTGTTATCAAAAGGAGTTTCTTTTTTGGATAAATCGAACTTTATTCATCCAAGAATACCTCAAAAAACACTTTACAAAATATTAACCACCCTCACCTATCCCACCCGAATGAGCTATTCACTTTATCAAAAGGAATTTCATTTTAATACATAAAGAAATATATTTTGGGAAGTAAATAGCAACAGGCTAATGTCAAATATGCTTAAATAATAATCTGAATTGAAGATATTTATGAAAACAGGTAACAGTTTTAAACAGCAACCTGCTGATAGAGACATTCATTAAGCTCAACAACATTTTTATTTATCTCCTCCTCCCCCTCTGCCAAATCAGGCTGCGAAAAGGCAAAAACAAACCAAAAAACAAAACTAATTATATAAGATAGCAGAAAAAAATTTGACACCCACCATACAGGTGTGAGTGGAACTGAAGGGAGGAAAGTCATTTAAATTAATCAATCCTAGCATGACAGAAAAACTCACCAAGGACTCGGGATAAATACCAATACTATTCAACTCCAGCAAAAGTTTGTCATCCATACACATCAAGTGATATTCACGGTCAAAAGAACCCTCAGAAACATTTATTTCCTTAGGGTGGAGCTGACCCAGGTCAGTTGAACAAATTTCACTCACAAGCCCCACATCCATATGTGATAAATCATCATCTCCCAGCCACCGCTCACTGCTATGTAGTGAATTAGACATGCTGCAGTTCCTAAATGTGTTTGATGCAACACTCACATCACCAGACATCCTGTCTAACAGAGAGTTCTTCTGACACAGAAAATCTGTGTTCGACTCAACTTCAGATTCCATTCTATCTCTAAATTCAACATCCAGCAGGTTGCATGAACCACAATGGGAATCGTCGCTTGCATAGTGAAGGGACATGTTCTTCACTTCATTGCGGTGGTAAATTTCGTCACTTTCATCTTCTTCAATCAAAGCAGAAAGAACTCTTTGATATAAAGGAGAAACCTTGTCAAACTTCTTTATATTAAATTTTTCACTTGCAGCAACTTCAACAGAATCAAGCGAATCTTTCTGCACTGCAACTCCCTGAGGAACGGAAAGAGTTCACATCAACATTAGACAACAAAGTTTGACTTAATTTCCGGTTATCCTTCTCTTCTTAGATCATTTAAGATTAACATGCTCATGTTTATAGCTGATTGAATAGATCTAGTTTTATTGATAAAAAAAAATAGATCTAGTTTTAGGGAGGGAGAGATAAGATGAATGGAATTTACCAAAACATTAAATCCATCTTCAAAAATTTGGGACAAGCTCTCGTCAAGTTCTTCGGCCAAACTTAGCTGATGCAACATCAAAATAGCAGTTTAGGAAACTGTGATCAACTAATCCTACACTATCAATGAATCATAAATATGTTTTTGGCCACATAGTACCTGTTGCTTGAGGTAAGATGTGTCCTCTGAGCTGACTGAATTAAAAATATTTCCCATTTTCTTCCAGAAAGGACCAGAACAAGCAAGACCTACAGAAACAAGAAATATATATCCTAATAAAAGCTCAATTCACATAAGGCATTTGATTTGATTTTTTTGGGGGTAATCATAGGAAAATATGCATACCACTAGCATTTCGCGCTGAAGTGGCAGCCGCAAATAGTTCATCACGATCATCATCATCAGATTCACCTGAAAATGGCATCCCAAATACATCGTCATCAAGTGTATACAACAGAAAGTTTCAGGGAATTTCAACAACATTTCAGCAAGTTTGGCAGATCACAAAATGTGCAGATACATATGCATGTAGACAAGTGTCGTACTACAGTTCCTTCCAAAATTTGAAAATTAAACAATAAAACAACACAAAACTGAATATTAAATCCATGCAAGAAATCACATATAAATTGTTGATAGCTAAACACCCACAGTAAAACTAAGAGCAATATATTTGTCAAAATGATAATGTAAGGCAGAGATGACGTATCAAAGTCATCATTGATTCACAGCTTTAAGATTGGTAACAACCATGCAAAATGATTAGACAAATTTCCATCACAGAGCAATCATTCTACTGCAACAGACTCAAATACACTTCTAATTTAGACAAATATGCAGCTGAGTATCATTGACCTAATAAGTAGTCAAATACCTGTAAAATCTGAAGAAACATTATTTAGCATCAACCCAACACGAGCTGAGACCTTGCGGTCTTTCAGCTTTTGGGAAGGTGGGCGACCTGTTTTACTGAACCATAGAATTCATGATTCGTTAGTCAGATTTCCACAAGATAAATGAACAATTTAATACAAAGAGCCAGATAAGAACCTTCTATTTTTATCAGAAGCAGATCTTGCACTTTGAATTAGCTTGGTTGTTGTAAGATTGTCAGATTTTTCCCTTATAGGATGTACACCTGGTTTGGCCAAAGGTGGTGCACTGTTACCATTCCTTCCTTGCCTTCGGACTCCATCTCCTATATCATTTGTATTTTTATTCTTCCTTGTGGGCAAGAAGAAAGCCCCAGCTTTCTGAGACGCAGGAAGAGTAACCTCACAAGTATCAATTCCTTTCTCTTTTGATTTGTTATCTCCAGCCCCAGATTCTTCACTCTCAGATAACCCAAATGGGGAAGAGACATTCTCAAGTTCCCGCTTAAGATTCGGAGTAACATTATCTACACTGCTGGCAAGAGGCGATCCACCAGTTCCAATAGATACCTTAGCACCAAAATTAGGTGTTGCAAAGCCTTGAGATGAAACCTGAGCTTCAGCATTAGCCATGGGGGACACTAAATTCGCTCTCCTTGTTCGTGAGATTTTATGTGGTCTCTGACCACCCCACTGGGATATAGCATGCGATGATGAACCTGTAGACATTGGACGTTTTTTATTGTTCACAACACCTAAAGCTTGGATCTTATTTGGATTTGGTTGATCCCAACCCTGCAAAGCTCCTGAGGAGAGGTGAACTTTAGAAGACGAGTCTAACACCATGATGGATCCAGTTCTCGGTGCCCTTGAAATCTTCCCTTTTAGAATTGTACTTGAGCCACTTGCTTGATTGTCCTCCGGAAGACTTGCCCTGACAAAAATTTCCATTAAAAATATCAATAATGATAAATGAGTAGAAAATATTAAAAAAAAATCATGCACGGTAGAAATTAAATGCAAATTTGGATGAACATCAATTACACAAGGTTCCTGCCCGCACTACAGATTGCTAGAACTAAAAAGGTAAAGGAACATACTTATTATTTGTTTTTACTACAACCCTCTGCTCCAAAATAGCTGCACGATCCCGTCGAATAGAAGTACTCTCCAATTCATTCCTGAGCACTGTATTGGCCTCTGAACCAGCCGCGTCAAATGAACCATGTGACCTGTTAATTCCACCAACTCCAGGGGAAGATTTCGATCTGCAGATAAAACAATGAACAAGAGCAGTTTAAGACTCGTACATAGCATATCTGAGAATGGATAAAAAAAATTATAGAATCAGGGTAAATTGTATCTTATAAACATAAAGTCGAAATTTGATAATCACTTTCAGAACAAGAAATGTTTTCATTTTCATTAATGCCTTATCAAGCATTTAAAAATGCCATACCAGCAAACAAGCAGTCACAATCATATATTATAAATTAGAACTAAAAGCACATAAAATATAAACACCAAAGTTAACTATGAATGACAATTCAAGAAAACTTGTGAATGGAGATCAGTCGATCCAAAATATAATCCGAGCTCTTAAACACGGAATTTCATTATTGACCATCACAATGCTACATACCATGGCAATTTTATCTAAACTCCTCCATAATTCTTCCATGTACAAAACAAAATTCACAAAGTTGCAAGTCATGAATAATGACTGCAACCATAAAACCTATAAGCATTCAATAGTAAAACAGAATGTTTCTTCAACAATTAAAGTACAACAAGAGATGGTCACAAAGGCAAGTTTTTCCTCATCAGCAATGTATCCACAATTAAATCAGCGCTAGGAAGTAAGAACAATCCTATACAATCACCTGAAACCCAATGTATCACATGATTGCAACTTTGATTCAGAACTCAGCTTTGGTTGCATAGCTCGTTTTATATCTCGACCAGCATTGGCAATTCTATTTCCTACAGCAGCAACAGACCGTTTCCTTTTCATCTTTGTCTCCCATCCTTCACCTGGCAATCTGCGAATCTTTTCTTCAATTCGAGCAGAACCCCCATTAACAGCTGAAAGCATATCACCATCCTTTTCTACTACCCCTTGCTGCCTTGGATTAAGGGTAGTCCTGTTATCAGCCTGGTCACATGAAAAAAAATACAGGAAGAGAAAACAAGGGAAATAAGATTAATGAAGCATAAGCTAAAAATTAAGAGAGAAAGAAGGGTCTAGTCAAACTACATGTTATGTTTCTGTCCTATTTTCCTCTCTTTTAAAAAATAAATACCACGGTCAATTATTATGGTTACAACCAAAATATATTGACTGAAAGATCAACAGATTTTCTTTTGTTCAAGAAAGCAGACAAGAACATATGGGACGATGCATAATTATATTCCAGCAACCCCAGAGAAATACCCGTAAATCGGCAAATGAAGTGCGTACACGCTTGTGGAGTCCCACACCCTTTGGCCTATCCTCTGATCGCTGGTTCATTATTTCATGAGTGTTTCTATGAATCTGGCTTCCCATCTTTGCAATGCTTACTCCATTGGTTCTCTCACTGGAAATATCACTTTGTTGCTGCTTCTTTGAGCCTAAGGCTTCTCTATACCTTTCCAATTTAGAAATTGACTCGCGCAATTTTTTCACTCTATCCCTGACATAAAGATCATGTTCAATCAATAAACAAACAAGTGTCTGCACAACCTGCAAGCAGGAATCACACAATGATAAAATATGCACAAGTACACTAGATGAACTGCAAGAAGAGGCGCTAGACTAGAATTAATGGCAAGTTCATATCATCCACCTGAGGGATGAGACAAATACTCAAGCGGCAAGGACATTTGAAGATGGGATATTTACATAGCACACAGAGAGATACATTGCATATGCACCATGTTAGATGAAAATTGCATGCATCATAATAATCATGTACCATGTAGTTGTTATTTTCCATTCTGTTTCCATTGGAAGTACCTACCTTTAAATGTTCCCTTGTCAGTCCACGATTACAATAAAAAGTCGCTACATCAACTCATGAAGGAAACCATGCTCCATAAAACATAAACCATTCAAAAATTTAGCTGGATGGCCGTACAACAGAAAAAAGGACTATACCTGGCCTTTCTTGAGGCATCTTGAACACTTTCCTTAAAGTTCTTAAGCTCCTCTGTTTCCACAGGAGGGGAAAGTTTGGAGTGCGAAACTACAAAAGAGTGATCCTCCGATGTACTACTTCGAAGAGGAACACCCAGAACCCGACTTAACTCTCCAGACCGTGTATATCTCTGACTCCCCAATGTAATCGGCTCCAGCGGCAAACACTGAGGCAATGGTGGCATATCTGAGGGCAAAACTGCATTCCCTCGGTTTAAATTATTCCCAGAACTTAGCATTTTCTTCCTCTATGTCAATCTTTTGACTTTGTACTTCCAAATCTGCACACATGAAGCCAAGACTCTTACCCACAAAATCCACGTAACTCTTGCCTTTTGCTTTAGAATTTCAATGCTTGAAATTTAAAAGTTAAGATTACTTTTATATAACAACGAAATTAAATGTTGTGTTGCACTTTACTTTTTTCGACCAACCTTAATTCAATTATAAATTTGTTTTTAGTTATTGGACATTTGATTTAGCTTTTTGGCATTCTTTTTATGAAGCAAAAGCATCAAGAAAACAGAGCCTCAGAAAATTAACCACACATGTAAGTTTATTTCAACGACACATGCAAAAACATATTTAAACGACTAATTCTTTGCTACTTTTTTCAACGACTAAAGCAGTAACCCTAATTTATTTCATGTCATAAATCAAACCCCCTTTTAATTTCAAATAAACAAGAAGAAAAGAACAACGATGACAATCTAAATCACCTTTGAACCGAAATAACAAACAGAAGAGCGAAAATTCAACCGAGAAAAAAACAATTTCTATTCCCTCAGCTTCTCCAAATTTGGACTAGGCAAAGTAAGATTCAACAAATAAAATGAAAAGTATCGAAAATTATAGAAACTAAGATGAAAACCCTAACATGAGAAACAGAAAAGCGGAAGAAAGTACTGAAATTGAAGTGAAATTAATGAAAAAGAAAACGAAATTAGAGCGTTTATAGATTCAATTACCTGAGAATCAACGCGGAAAATCGGAGATCAAAATCAGGAAAAGATTTAGGGCGAAAGGGAAAAAAGAAAAGCGGGAGCGATTATTATGCACTAATAATGTGTATACTAAATAGTAAATCGTCTATTATGATTTACTCTACTGTATATTTTTTTTCAATTTATTATTTTTATTATAATTATTATAACGTGTTCGTGTTGACGTCATGCATATGCAATGATTGAGAAATTTGCATTTACACCTTTCTAAGTTTATAAAATTTACAATTGGCACCTTAATTCGCCTAAAAATATAATTCTCTCTAATAAAAAAAAGATTTTGTTAATTCTAAATTGAGTTTATTTTAAATAAATTTAAATTATTTAATTTTTATGTTGTTTTGTATTAAGAGCGTAAATGAACAGAACTTTCAGTGAATTGTTTGTGAATTATTCACATAATATTTGTTTATTAAGTTAGATAAACGAGTATGGATAAATTGTTATCCTCATTTTATAAAAAACTAATATAAAAATATATATTCCATTTTTTATATTCACGAATATAAAAATATATATTCTTATTTTTATATTCACGAATAAATTTATTTATCAACTCGTTTAGTTAGGTGTCCATGGTAAGTTAACAGTGTTATTTCGGTCTAAATGGTTGGTTAATTATTATAATAATTATTTTATCATAACCTAATTAATATAGTGGTTAATCATATTTTAACAATTCGATTATATATTAACTTGTAACTTATTATAATTTTTTAATACATTCATTATTTTTGAAAATAATGAAAAGTATTTTTCCGATAAAATATTATATTACAATTTTCAAAAAAATCTTAAATAAAGATATTTTAAACACAAATCCCATATTTAATTAAAGAAATATATGTAAGTTAATCATTTACTATATTTTTAACAGTTTAGTTAATAAAATTGTTTAACCTTAATGATTAGATTAATTGAACACGATATTTTTTGCACACCCCTAGCTTATTGGGTTCCTCTATTTCTTTTATTATTATTTTTTTTATTTTATATATTATTCAAGGTATGGGGTGAATTGAACATAGGATAAATTTTGAAATTCAAATTATAAAATTTGAAAAACTTAAAATCTACTGGTATAATTTTACCATTTTTTGTTTTGCTTGTAAATAAAAAAATATTAGCAGCACATTAAATGAAAGAACACGAACACCCTATAATAAAATTATGTGTTCAAACGTTGGTTCTCTCCCTAGGATTCTTGAGTTTGAATCCTCACAAGGGCAGTATTACGTCATGTTATTACACGAATTATTTAGTTTCATCAAAACTGATAAGGTTCTCTGCTTAGAATTTTCGAGTTTGAATCCTCAAAACGGCAGTATTATATTATGTTATTACACGAATCATCTAACTTCATCAGAATTATTAAGGTTCTGTACTTAAGATTCTCGAGTTTGAATCTTCAAAGGGGGGCAATATTATGTCATGCTATGGGGCAATATTATGTCATGCTATTACACGAATCACCTAGCTTTATCGGAATACTTAAGATTCTCGAGTTTAAATCTTCAAAGGGGCAATATTATGTCATGCTATTACCCGAATCACCTAGCTTTATCGGAATAGTTAAACGATTCAAGCCGAGTCTGTACACACCCCTATTCATGTGCTATTGAAAATAAACATAGAATACTGCCTATTTATTATTCTTTTACCATATTTTCAAAATTATTTCAAATAATTACTCCCATTTTAAATATATTTAAATAATTGACAATGTATCTAAGTTTTAACATAAACTTATTATTACACACTCGTATATATATACTCACATGATCCTTTGAAAGAAACAAAAAAGCAAGCAAGCAACTAATGTGGATTTTAATTTAGAGATGTTGCTAATTATTTAGATATACAATACATTACATTTATAAGCTAAAGTAAGCTATGACTGATTAAGCTAAGCATACTGTAATCCTCGATTTTATCATCACTTTCACCATCCCAAGCTCACTGTCCTCCTTAATGTCCTCAGCTTATCATCAACCTTCCTTTGTGCTGGTAATTTTGACTGCTTCCTTTTCAGGATCTGTTCATGTGTTCATCATATATGAAAACAATCATTTTCTTACAACATAAGTATGCCAAATTCATGGCAGAAAGTCTGCAACAACTAAGCAAAACATGTTTGAGTTACCTCTTGCTTTCGCCTTTCCTCGTTTTCTTCCTGTTCAAAGATCGAAAACCAGAAACAGTTTAGGCTTTTTTGATATAGAAAGGGAGTGATTTCCAAGTTTTGCAGTATGTATTTCAGTATTTGTTTACCACAAGCTGCTTAAGCTTTTCATTCTCCTGTTTGAGTTGGTCCAACTCTAATTCCAGCTCCACTGTATACGCCTGCAATTCAGGAAATTAGAGTCTAGATTTAATAGATAGGGAACAGGTGGTTGGTTGCTTGTGTGAAATAAGTATGCACCTGTTTCCTTGCTCGAGATCTTGCTGCAGATTCTCGGTTCTTAATCATTCGGCGTTGCCTCCTTTCGACTACCACCTCTGGTGGACCGTCTATGATCCTCTTCTTGGTCTGTATCATGACAGGCTCTAACATACGATTGGTGCCATTACCGTTTTCAGCAACATTAGAAGGTTCCCCCATAACAGTTTTACTCTGTGTGAAAATCGGGTAGGCAGGCGCATAGCCATTGCCCTGTGCTGCCAAGTTGCTGGCAACAATTTGGTGTCCTGGGAATCCTAGCCCCATCACATGTCCCATTCCAAAGTTTGCATCCATGTTTCCATTGTTATTTTGAATAGATGCCAGCATTTTCGGTTGAGAAGATCCAATCCCATGCCCATGTCCATGCCCCATTCCATAGTTTGCAACTAAACCTCTGCCATTGGTTTGGATAGGTGCCACATTCTTTTGTTGGGAAGCTGCAGCTGCTGTTGCTGCTGATTCTTGAACAACTCCGGCTTTGACTAGAAAATCCTCCAAAGTCATCTCTCCGAATGTTTGTTGGCGCTGAGGAGGTTCGTGATCGGCGATGTTAGTTTTCCGATGCTGCGGTAAGTCTTTCTGAATCTCAAACCAAACCTCATCCACCGTTTTCTTGCAGAGTGGTGTAGGGATCGAAAACGAGCCTTGTCGTGCTAATGTCGATTGGCCTCTGTTGCCATTGTCACCTTTGTCATTGCAAGGTCCGTTTTGTTCTACTTGAGGTGGAGCTTGGTTTTCCTCCACATTCCACAAGTTGGCAAGGAATTCATCCATGTTCATGGACCCAAATGTCTTCCCACTCTTCAGTTGTATCTCGTCAAGAGTAAGAGAGAAAATCGAACCCTGTTTGCTCAAGGAAGACACAGATTGGTCCTGTGCTGCTAACTCCTCGCGCTGCTGTGGCGATTGCGGTGCTTGTGCCGGCAATGCTGTCTTGATGCCACCATAGGCAACACTCTCTGACTCAAAAAGTGCCATTATTTCCCCACAAGTTCCTGCAATGAGAAAAACACAGATATTACACATGGTTCACAACGGCAGTTAAACACATCGGCTCAACTAAAAAAATCGAATTTGTCGATTCGATTTGAGGCGAAAAACCTCAACTCCGACTCAAAAAAAATTAAATTTTCAAATAAATTCAAGATGACTCAACTCGAATAACTCAAAATTTTATGAATTGACTCGACTAGCTCGAAAGCTCACAACTAAATCGTACTTTAAAATAAAAATTGCAGATTAGCAGCTACAGGAGTTCAAGAGACCAGAAAAATGAAATAAAATTCATAATTTCAGTTACTGTTCTTCAATTGAAAACACACAACACATTGCATGTGGTTTAGTAGCAACATTTTCACTTCCCCAGAACTGAAAATATAAATATAATTACCAAAATATTTATATTCAACCCAGAACAATTACTGCAAAACAAATTGTTCATAAAATAAGTTCTGGGATAAGAACTAAGAGCATTTCAAACTTTTAAAGAGAAGTATATCATCATGCATGCACTTGGATATGTAAAATGAAGGAAATAGAAGTATGGGATTAAGCTTTTTCTGGTGTTGGGAAAACCAGACATGGACATGCAAGAGTGTAGATCAAGTGTCCGAGGAGGAAGAAAAAGGGAATGGGGATCCAATTCCAACAAGAAAATCATAAATCTGAGATATCATAAATAAAGGAAGTATCAATGCATGTAGAAATTACCAGGAAAATATACCTGAATGTGGCCTGCAGGCATAGGAGGAGAAGCTTGGGGGAAAGGAAAACCAGAAATGGAGGGGGAGATGAATCTGTTGTTGTTGAAGAAGAAGAACTGGTGATACTGTAACTGCTTCAATGGTTACCTTAATACTTACAAATGGAGGGGGAGGTGTGGGCCCACTGATAGGCACAGTTTTTGACACGTTTGTGCCACGTGCCTCTCTGTTTATGCCAAACTTCCCTCTCTTCCAAGGGATCCTTCTCCCTCTCACCTCATCGACCCCTTTCAGTAACTCTGTACATTGGTATAACCGATTAATGTTGGTATAATTTATTTAATTAATAAAGTGGTGTAATGAAAAACGAATAATGTTTATTATAAAAAAATTAAATTAAAGTATTTTATTTATAAAATATATATTATAAAAGAAACTAAGAATGTATATAAATTTTAGAAATTTTATTAATGTAATTTAAGAGTTCGAGTAATAAATTAATTAAATTAAAAATAAAAGATAATATAGGAGTATTAATTTTGGAAGATCTCGAAAGCTAAACTAATATAATTAAAGATGAAGGTTAAAGTTATAAATTTCGAATCACTACATGAGTAAAATCACCTATTATTTCACTCTACCATTTTTATAAAGGATAAACTATCTCAGTGACCATCCAATTAATTGGGGATACCTATTTTGGCCACCTAACTAAAGAACTCGTCAATTAGGTCACCCAACTTTAAAATCCTACCTATTTGAGTCACCGTCGTTAAAATTCTAACAAAAAAGTTAACGATGATGACGTGACATTTAAAAAAATCTATAAAATTACACATTTAGTCTCTCTAATAATTTATTATTTTAATTTAATCCTAAATTTAAATTAAAAATAAAAGTAATCATCCAATCGGATGGTGACACGTGCATCATTCGATTTGATGATTAATTTTATTTATTAATTTAAATTAGGATTAAATTAAAATAATAAATAAATTAGAGGGACTAAATATATAATTTTACAGATTTTTTTTAACTGCCATGTCATCACTGTTAATTTTTCTGTTAGAATTTTGACGGCGGTGACTCAAATAAGTAAGGTTTCAAAGTTGGGTGGCCTGATTGACGAGTTCTTTAGTTGGGTGGCCAAAATAGGTATCCCCAGTTTGTTGGGTGGTCACTGGGGTAGTTTACCCTTTTATAAAATATAAATTAACAATTAAAATTCTCACACCACAACTTAATTTTTTTGACTCCTCGCGGGCAGTCCAGAGAGATTATTAGGAAAACTTTATTCACCGCGTTATTTATAGTTCAAATAATCAGAATCGTTCATCTTTAAATAATTACCTAATATACCAATTCACTAATTATATATAGGAGAGATGTGATAATTCACTTTAAAAAATCAAGATTAACGATTCTGATTAGTGACAGATGAACATGGTTCACCTACTATATATATATATATTTTTCAGTCCGGCACTGCCAGTTCTATGTTGGGGCTATTCAATCTGAGTTGCATCAGTACGAGTGTCCGTAGATCTTAGATATGCATGTGCGAACTGTGAAATCTTGTAATAATATCCCTAACCAGATGCTTTCTGGTTATGTCACCATCACCACATTCATCACATTCTTTCATTTTCTCATCTCTCCCTCATAAAGGCATTGAGTGCTTAACAACCTCCATAGCTGCAGGTTTCCTGGTTAGCCTGTGCATCACAACTCACAAGGATGACATTTGTATTTTGCAGTCAAATTTTCTTTGTCGTCTTCCAAAGCACTGCAACTCGAACAATTATCATTCAATAATGAATAACAAATATAATGTAATTACGTGTTTATTAATCTAAAACTACAGATGTACACATTCATAATCAAGATCGAAGAATGGAAGAAACAGTGGATGTATTCAAGCGACAACTTTATCTGCACTTGGTCTATACAGGTGGTGTTCTTCTCCAAGAAGCATTGCTCGTAGTATGTCCTTGCGTAAACCGTTGTAATGGATGAGCAAGTGTCCGCCATCGGGAACTTCATGGTATTGGATCCACGGTAGCTTTTTCGAAATGCACCGTTGAAGTTCGAATGGGACGATTTTGTCTTCGTGACCTTGCCAGATATGAACACTGTTTTGGTTTTCAGGGAATGGATTAGTCAGTTCCATTGGATCAAAGTCCCAATCACCGTAACAGACGAGAAAGTCGCTGCGCGGAGTATCGAAAACAGATTGTTCTCGTCATCTTTCCTGTTTGTATGCACATACATAGATTGTCAACATAATGATTATTTGATTAAAAATGTGTTGATGTAGAATGTTTAATCTTGACCTTGGTAAGCATGGAACCCTAAACCCAAATCTAATGAACCTTATAAAACATGACAAGGCTTTGTTCTCGTATTCGTTCTCGTATTTGTATCGGTATAACATATTATTATATAATATATATATGTTTATCTATATGGATTCTATTACCAACCAGAAAGCAATGCTTTTATGTAAAGGCATATTCCCAAAACCTTGATGCTTATTGCATTGATGCCTTTGAGTCAGAACTCCCATATTTGGCATCATCCTTTGACTTGGCAATGCAGGAAATCCAATTTTGGTTTGAAAAGCTAGTTAGTAGCCTATATTAAATACAAACAAGGAAAGTTGAAAAATATTAAGGAAAAATCAACTCTTAAATTGTTCATATATACTTTGATGTTCGATGACTATAACGATTCGAATTTTCTGAATCAAACGTTAATCTGAGTCTTCGACTGTCACGTTGGGCTGGACTTTGACCCCAAGGATATATAGATTTTTATATGTTTGTATATTTATGTCACTGTTTTATATTTCAGTTACTTTTCCTCAGAATATAAACTTGTATGCCGCTTCTCAACACTTCTGGGAGTTGAGAAACTTCCATTTGGGAGCTGTTTTGATGTCACTTCTGCAGAACATAAATGCTTCAGCGAACATATATTCTTGTTCTTTGAATATTATCCAATGGAATACTTCCAAATTACCACATTTTGTTCTTTATTGAGAAACCATGTTGCAAGGTCCTACATGAAACATGACAGGAAAAAGCCGGCTACTTATTATAACAACACAGTGGAATAGACTCAACCATAATCAAATCATGCCGGCTTTGAAACTTTCTTTTCCGAGTTTCTGCTGCTATAAGAAGGACATGTTGCAGGTCACGGTTCGTCATCGTTTCCGGCTTTGAGCTATCATTCTCTTGGTTTTTCATCACCATGAGACTTGCTCAAGTTCTAACTGTTTTATTGTTCATTAGATTAACTCTGATTCATGGAGACAGCAGCAATGCAAAGGTAAGAAAAACATGTCTAATGGTGATGAACTATTTGCTCATGTTGATTTGATTTAGTTGGCTAATCTGATGGTTTTTCACTGCGTTTTCGTTCGATTTTGCAGCATTATATTGTTTACATGGGGGAACATTCTCATCCCAACTCAGAATCTGTTATCAAAGCTAACCATGAAATGCTTGCTTCAATTACTGGAAGGCATGCACTAGGCTAATTACTTATCGTTTCGGAAGTGTTTAGCTTGTTAATGAAGATGCAAACCAATTTATTAACAGATACTATGGAAAATTATTGTTAATGAAGTTTTGGCATATAATTTTCAGTTTCGAACGAGCAAAAGAAGCTGCACTTCACCATTACAGTAAAAGCTTTAGAGGCTTCTCAGCCATGCTTACACCAGAACAAGCTCAAAGAGTTGCAGGTATTGTTTTGCAATTCTAACTTCATTCTGATGAATCAAATAATACACAGCAGTTTTACCATGCAGTCCATAGCTATAAGAAGACAGTGGATTAGCAGCTTAAATTC
Organism: Abelmoschus esculentus; assembly: GCA_035048815.1. NCBI lineage: Eukaryota > Viridiplantae > Streptophyta > Magnoliopsida > Malvales > Malvaceae > Abelmoschus > Abelmoschus esculentus. The sequence goes on from JAUCBN010000032.1 coordinate 2,153,709, forward strand.
TTACCGATTGCACTTGCATTGCAGAGAGCAACGGGGTTGTTTCCGTATTCGAGAGCAGGACAAATCAGCTGCATACAACACGAACATGGGATTTTCTAGGAATAGACTCCATTCAACAGTATAAGAGTCATCAAATGGATTCATCATCCAATGTTATAGTTGGTGTCATTGATACCGGTAATGCACTAATGCTTTGCAGGCCAGCATCTGCTTGCTTTGCCATTTATTGAAATTTTCATTCATAACTCCTTATTCAAAATTACTCTTCAGGAATTTGGCCCGAATCAGAAAGCTTCAGCGATGAAGGATTGGGTCCTGTGCCTGAAAAGTTCAAGGGAGAATGTGAAACAGGAGAACAGTTTGAATTGTCCAACTGCAATAGGTATGCTGACATTCCCAATGTGAACTCTCCTCTCAACATAGAATAAGTGATTCCAATGATACAATGGTTCGAATTTTTCAGGAAAATTTTCGGTGCAAGGTTCCATTTCAAAGGCTTTGAAGCAGAAAATGGGCCTCTCGAGTCACAAGGAGGCATTTTCTTCCGGTCAGCTCGAGACAGCGATGGTCATGGAAGCCACACTGCCTCAACAATTGCTGGATCAGTTGTAGCAAATGTCAGCTTATTTGGCATGGCCAGGGGTACTGCAAGAGGTGGTGCACCCAGTGCCAGGCTTGCAATCTATAAAGCTTGTTGGTTTAACCTTTGCAGTGATGCTGATGTTCTTTTGGCAAATGGATGATGCTATTAGTGATGGTGTAGATATCCTATCTCTTTCCCTCGGCCCTAATCCTCCACAAAGTATATACTTTGAAGACGCCGTCTCCATCGGAGCTTTCCATGCATTCCATAAAGGAATTCTAGTCTCCTGCTCAGCTGGAAATTCGTTTTTCCCGGGCACTGCAACTAATGTTGCTCCTTGGATCCTCACAGTTGCTGCAAGTTCCGTGGACAGAATATTCAACTCAAATATATATCTTGGCAATTCCAGAGTTTTGAAGGTAACATTCTGTAAACTGAAAAGAGCTTGAAATGAACACAAAAAGTGAAGTACCAAGAATCTGGAAGCTGCAATATGAGTTTGGTACTTACCAGAATGTTTTTTATGCTCTTAGGGTTTCTCTTTAAACCCTCTGAAAATGGATGCCTCATATGGTTTGGTAGCTGGGAGTGCAGCAGCTGCTAAAGGAGTTTCACCAAACAATGCTAGGTATGCTTAAAACTTCAGCTCTGCAGCATTATATATATGGAACATGTTCATGATCATCCTATGCCTCACACTTACATTTTCGATGTCCATTAATGTATATAATCACTCAAAATATACCAAATATTGATTCCCTCTTGATTCATGCATGTGGTAGGTTAAAAAGTGTAAAAAAACCATTTAGCCACAAATCTGTATTTTGTCAATTATGTAGTTTTATAAGAATGCAGGCCATATGATTGTTTTAGAACCCCCATTCTACTTTCCGGTACTACGATGCAACGGTGTAAGATTAAGCTTGGAACAAGGCCCGGGGCCGTGATTATGCATAACAGAGAACGGCTTCTCAAATTGCATGCCACTAACCGGATTCATTTTCTACTATTTCCAGTTTTTGCAAGAACAATACTCTGGATGCTACTTTAATTAAAGGGAAGATTGTGGTGTGCACATTTGAAGCAATAACAGATGACAGAAAAGAGAAAAGCATAGTTATAAGACAAGGTGGCGGAGTCGGTATGATACTTATCGATCCATTAGCGAAAGACGTTGGGTTCCAGTTTGTGCTCCCAGGTACTCTGATTGGTCAAGAAGAAGCAGTGCTGCTACAAGAGTACATGAAAACTGACAAGTGAGTGTACATTGAGGATTACATATGCACTGTCTTACTATTTCAGAAATGAATGGTAGTCATAGTACTAACTACTTCCATTACTACAGGAATCCAGTAGCCAAAATATACCCGACGATAACAGTTTTGAAAACTAAACCTGCACCGTCAATGACTGGATTTTCTTCCATGGGACCAAATGCTATAACTCCAGAAATCATCAAAGTAACTACTATTACATTCTCAATACTGTTCAGCACTTGCCTTAATGTGACATTATCCCTTCTATTGTTTTAAACAAGTTTAATGTGCAAATTTCATGCAGCCAGACATTACTGGACCTGGACTGAACATTCTGGCAGCATGGTCTCCTGTAGCAATTGTAGACACCGCAGAACGCTCGGTCAACTATAACATTGTCTCTGGAACCTCAATGTCTTGTCCTCATATTTCTGCGGTTGCTGCAATAATAAAATCTATCCAACCTTCGTGGAGTCCGGCAGCCATAAAGTCTGCAATAATGACAACAGGTTAACAATTTTATGCAATGAATAGTATCAGAATACTTGGTTGATGCATGAAATACATCCATTTCCCCTAATGTTTTACATCTAAGACTTCAATTGTTGCTGTTACAGCTACGGTTCTTGACAACACCAAGCACCTCATTCGAAGACAACCGTTTGGCAATGAGACCACGCCTTTCGACTATGGATCCGGACACGTAAACCCAACAGCAGCACTTGAACCTGGTCTAATTTATGACTGATTCAACTGACCTCATCAATTTTCTGTGCAGTATAGGTGCAAACCCTGCACAACTGAAAAACCTCACTGGCCAACTAACATATTGCCAAAAACCTTTTATAGCATCCTATGATTTAAACTACCCTTCAATTGGTGTGTTCAACATGAATGGAAGTTTATCTGTTCACCGAACCGTTACATACTACGGTGAAGACCCCACCGTTTACTACGCCTATATAAATCATCCAGTTGGTGTTAAAGTTAGAGTTACACCTTCAAAACTTTGCTTTACAAAGACTGGAGAGAAGATCACTTTCAGGGTAGATTTCATTCCCTATAAGAAGAGTGATGGAAGCTTTGTGTTTGGAGATTTGACATGGAGCAATGGCATACACAAAGTCAGAAGTCCTATTGGTCTCAGTGTACTCTCAGTTTAAAGGAATAAACTATTTACTGCATCCTTGAGTTTGAGCTCATCTTTGTGTAACCATCAATTACCAGTTAATATCTAAGAATTTGGTCTCAGTGTACTCCCAGTTTAAAGGAATAAAATAATTGTGATTCCAATGATGCATTAGTTCGAAATTTCCAGGAAAACGTTTGGTGTAAGGTTCGGTTTCAAAGGCTTTGAAGTAGAACATGGGTCTCTCGAGTGACAGGGAGGTGCTTTCTTCCGGTCAGCTCGAGACAGCGATGGCCATGGAAGCCGCACTGCCTCAACCATTGCTGGATCAGTTGAGCAAATGTCAGCTTATTTGGCAATTATCATGGCCAGGGGTCCTGCAAGGAGGTGCACCAAGTGCTAGACTTGCGATTTGTAAAGCTTGTTGGTTAAATCCTCCACAAAGTATATAATTTGAAGATGCCATCTCCATTGGAGCTTTCCATGAATTCCACAAATACTTAATTGGACAAAGATGTATATATTTCATAGATCATACCGCAGAAATAAAGATAAAAGTTAGATTGGTTGTGAACAGTAAAACAATTGATATATTTATGAAAAATTCAAAAAATATATATAATGTTAATCTTCTTCGATTTTTATATTTATTTAACTAATACTTATGTACAAATATGTGGGCAAAAATCTATAAATCTGAACAATATATATATACATGAAGAAACTTATACTGATATGTATATCCCCTTTGACCCATTACATTTCTTGTGTCAATGTTCATATTCAACTAAACTTCTAACAACCAACTCTGTTCCTACATTCAGAACTAATTCAATCTGTAGGCTTATGCCTGAATTAACCTTCCCTGTCTTGGACTAGAACCGGCAAGCCACCTCTCAATGTGGCGGTAAGACCCGGAGCGAACCTCGGTGCTTGATCGAGACCGGGAACCTGGATTTTGAACCACTTGATTATGGCTACAACCACACATTTCATCTCCATCACTGCTATTTCCTTCCCTACACAAACCCTCTTCCCAGCTTGGAAAACTGGGAACTTGTACAAGTCTTGAGGAACATATCTACCATTTTTCAACCATCTGTTCGGCTTGAATTCGAGACAATCGGAGCCCCAAACCTGCTCCATCCGGCCCATTGCATATGGATGGTAGGTAACCCTGGTGCCTTTCCTCACAAAGGTTCCATCAGCCAATATGTCATCTTCTTCAGCAAACTTGGAGTCGAATTGGACCGGTGGAAACAGTCTCAGGCTTTCATACAATGCTGCGTGCAAATACTGCATTTCCCGCATTTGATTGAAACTTGCGAATTGCTCATCACTCGACCCCATGACCCGTTCCAGCTCGTCTAGGATGGCTGACTCAACTTCCGGATGCTGAGATAACAACCAGAAGAAGCTGGTCAGCCCTGAGGCCACCGTGTCGCGACCGGCCAAGAGGAAACATATGACGATGTCTCTAAGATACTTGTCGTCATTGATTGTTCCCATGAATCTCGACAGAAGATCGTTTCTTTCCGAAAACCCTTCTTTCCGCCGTTGATCGATCATCTCTTGAGCAAATCCATCTAGTATTTTAATGGCTTCTCTAAGCTTCTTCTCCGTCCCCAAATTCAGTAACTTTTTAACCTTCCAGATCAAAGACGAAGACGCCATCCCTCTTTGTGCCGAAAATTTAGATGCCGAATCGAAAGCTTCAGCAAATTCCGAAACCGGCAATGATAATTCAAGGCAACCGGGGTCCAACCCGAAAGAGAATTTACTGATATTGTCGAACGAAAATCTTCTAAACACATCTTGTAAATCAAGAGCCTGTTGTTTACCAGAAACCGATGATAAAAGAGGAAGAAGCCTGGACTGAATCTCTGACTTGACAATATCAAAAGCGTGCGCTCTCACAGAGACCCCACCGAGCTCGAGGCTAGCCATTTTCCTCTGAAACTTCCATGAATCCCCATCGACGTTGAAAATCCCCCTACCGAGAAGATCACCGAGGAGAGTAGAGAAAGGTTTCCCTTTTGGGTAGTTTTCAAATCTGGTTTTGAGCATGTGCTCGACATTACCAGGATTCCCAGTGATGATATTGCCAAGAACATGGATATGGATGGTTCCGGTGGGGGATATTTTAAGAAGATGAGTATACCAATCACAAAGATTGTCGAAATCTTTGGTCCAGCTCGAAGTAAGATAAGCCTTGCAGGTTTCACAGTTACACCATAGCTTCGACCTTAGAACAAAGACCAGCAATGAAAACAAGGAAAACAAGATGGTGAAAGAGAAGAAGACGAAGCAGAAAGCAGTACTCATGGAGAAAAACCATAAGGAAAGTTCAGAATCCATTGAATGAACATAAACAGTGAAAACACCCCACAATTAACAAAAACTAAAGAGATGGAAGTTGAAACGAAGATAGGAGATGAAGAAAGTGAAGAGAAACGATTTCTTTATATAGTATTGCCTAGAAGTGACGATGCTGATATTCTAGCTGTTTGGCACGCGAGAAAAAAGAATTAGTTCTGCATGAACAACATGTGCGCAAACTGAAGGAAAATTGCCAAATTGGTCTCTGGGTTGTCACTCTCAGGCTTTTCACTATCTACTTGCTTGTAGTAAGTTGTAGTCCATTCAACCGCGTTGCCTTCAAATTGAAAGTTTATTCTCTTTTTGTGCGGCTATTGTATTAATGTGAATATATATATTAAATTTTTTTTTTTTTTCGATGAAATTAATGCACATTGTCTTTTTTTAAGAGTGACATTTTTCCCTACTCAATAAATTTTCGTTCTTGTAATTGACCCCTGTTATTCATTATGAATATCTTCTCATAGACGCTTGACGTAAAATCAAACAATGTCTATAATATCTAATTTAATTTATAAATAAATTATTTTATTTTTTTCTATCCTTAAGAATCAAATTTTCCATCATTTATCATTATGTGTGAATTTACAAACTAACTTAATTTCATCTACTTATAAATTTATTTATTTTTTCAATTTTGTTATTAGTACCTATTTTTTAATTCCCCCTAAACTATTAAAATTTCAAAAACATTGACATTAAAAACGAACTCTCATATCCATTCCATATCCCAATGCTTCATTCACCAATGTTCTATATGACTAAATTTAGAAACCTTGTGGATAAAGTTTCTTATAAAAATAATTTAGGGGTGACCCACCTGAGGAGCAAATTGGCAAAGAGGGAACCCAAGTTGAGTTTGGTGATAAGCATAGATAAACTAAAAGGTTAGAGGAAGCGATCGTTCCTTTAAAATTTATATATTTAAATATTTTTTATTAAAAAAATATTTTATTTTAAAATTTTATAAGTTCGACTCCTAACATAAAATTACGAGTTTGAAATACGAGTTAGGTTGCGCTATTTCTCATGCCGACGTGAACTTTGTAATGACGTTCCTTAATTGATGAGTTTATCTGAATTGGTGATGTAATAATTGATGGGTTTTTTTCCAATAAATATTAAAATATTTGATACCAATTTAGAATAAGATTCACGGTTCGAAGATGTGTCGGCCTAATAAACCGGTAGACTTTATAGAAAGCAATACGACGAAGTTTAATACAATTATGCAAATACTTTATAAATCCATATCGAAGATGAATCTGGGTATGTCGGCCTTGGAAGGGCGTATACGGCTCTTGATTCGGCGCAGCTGACAAAGCAAGAGCCGAAGCCCGAAGCGCACGTGACGTAATGCCGAATTTCAATGGCCCACACACCGTTTAGATTTAATTTTTTTTTGTAAGGAAATTTTAAAAGATTTATTAAATTAGTTTAGCTAATAGAGAGTCTTAAGTTGTCAATCAAACTAATAAAACTCTTATAATTAATATTTATTTATTTTGTTAATAAAATTTAATAAATGTAATAATTATATATTTTTAAATATTGTATTTTATGAATTTAATTATATTTCTTAGATTCTATTAAAAATGAAATAAATATTAATTATAAAAATCTTATTAATCTCATTAATGTCCATCTCTCTATAGAAAAAATAAAAATTGAAATATAAGGGAGAAGTTGATTAATTTTAAAATAGATAGGGTTTTAAAATTTAATTAAATCATAAAAAATAAAGTTTAATTTTATTAATTTTAAAATGTAAAGAGTTTTAGAAAGTGGTTAAACAAAAAAACAAGGGTTAAATGTTTAATTTATTTATTTTTAATTTAAAATCTTAAAAATTAGAAAATAAAGATACAAAAATTTAATTATAATTTTTTAAAACTATCAATAAAAATAATTATAGTATTATAAATTAAAAGATAATTGTCCCTTCTACCTTCTTTTTCCTGCTCTTAAAACTGTCTATAATAAATATATTTATTATGTATTATCACATATATAAATTAAGTTGTAAAAAAATTCTACATGGAATTATAAAATAAATTTTACATGAAAGTTTATTTTACCCTTAATTATTTTTCTAACAATCTACCTATCTTTTATAAAAATTGCACTCTTTATAAAAATGTGTACATTTATAACTATAATTATAATAATAAAATATTATTTAAAATTTTTAATATTTTCATAAATAAATTATATATATTATTAGATTAATTTATTTTTATTTTAAAAATATAATATTTAAAAACATTTGTAATAGTAATACTAAATATTATAATTCTAAACCAAATAGTTATTTTTTTAATTATCAAGAAAATATATTAAAATATAAAGATATAAAATTATAAAAATTTAAGAGATATAAAATTAAATTATCAATAAAAAATATAAATAATTATAATTTTAGAAAATATGATAGTACCTCTTAACACTGTCTAGATTCATCCTTCTTCGATAGTAAAAGTACATAACTAGACTCCATTTAAACCATAAGGTATGTTCTTATTACGGATAAAACTACTGATATGAAGTTGATAATCGTTCTCTATCCGGATTTTTTTATAATTTTGTTTTTTTATTTAATTTTTTTAAAGATTATTTTTTTTATGAATTTGTCTTTTATTTTTAAATATTTATGTTTTATCTATTTAACTCTAGGGATGTCAAAAATATTCGTTCTCGACCTGAATCGGTGCGTTTCGGCCCGCCCCGATCGGATTTTTCTCTTTAAATTTCGGGGATCGGGACGGGGCAGAGAAATCATGAAATCGGGTCGGATCGAATTCTGATATTTGTTTAAAATTCCCTGCCCTGATATATTTTTATATATTTTATTATATTTATAAAAAAATATCATTATACATAAAACATTTTTATGGGTTTTAAGTAATTTTTATATTTTTGAAGTTTATTCTTATAATAAAAAATTATTAGATGTTGTTCAAATTTTAATATATTCGATTATGTTAGTCGATGATTCAAATTTTTTTTCTTTTAAATATATAATTTAATATGTGTGTAATTTAAATTATATTTTATTTTATTTTTTTTACATAGATTTAAAATTACTTAAAAATCATAATTTATAATTGTGATAAAAGATTTATCGAATTTAATTTTTATCATTTACGAATATTATTTTTTTAATTTTTCAAATCAGGTCGGGTCAGGGTCGGGTTTAAAAAATAATATATCAGGACGGGTAAATTAATATTTAAATTCGAGTCGAGTTTAAAAATTCTCAAATCGGGTCGGGGTCGGGGCGGCCGAAAACTCGGCCCACTCTGCCCTGGTGCTATCCCTACTCAGCTTCAAATCTCGATTCCGTTCCCGATTCTTACGTTGTAAGCTGTAAGCTGTTCCAAACACAACTGGGGGAACCACATACAGCACATTCACACGCTTTGTCCACCCACACAGCCTAAAACTGTCGTTTCCCTCGGTGCAAAGACAATCTCAATACCCCTTAACCCACGTGGGGAGTGGGGACATTGAATCAGAACCTTGTTCACATTTTCCTGGACAACAACAAAAAAATTGGACCGACAGATAAACAAGCATAGAAAGTGAAAACAGTGAATTCTCGACCGATTGAAAAAATTGGGTACCCGACCCATTTTCACATGCTCAAGATGGTACTTGGGCAATAGATAAAGCTTTTATACTGTATGTTGAAAAACAAGAGGTCAAAGGCCAAACCAAACCAAACCAAACAAGAGCTCTTATAATTTTTTATTCCCAGCTTCTAACAAAATCAAAACCAAACCAAACATCAAACATGCTTGATGGCTGATGCACCCATTCTTGACCCTAGCCGTCTTGCAGGATCCTTGACCAATAGCTGCAGCATAAGATCCTTGGCTGTTGCGGGAACCACAGGTTCTTTGGGGAACCCAAGTGCTCGAGCCACAATGTTAGCCAAGGTTAACTCATGGTTCACGCCCTTGAAAGATGTTACCCCATAAAACAATTCATACGTAATTATCCCCAGAGTCCACCAGTTCACAGGGCTACCATGACCCTCACCAGACACAATTTCTGGTGCCCACAACAGACATAGATCGGATATATGGTGCCCGGTCTTCTTCTTGCGTTTAGTCCTGGGTGGAAACATGACACTGCAGGTATTATGCAATTCGAACTAATGCACGAAGACGATGCAAAAGGAGGTTGATCAATTCGAAATAAATTAGTGATTTTAAAAATAAACTTGATATTCATTTTTTAAACAAGTAATCCAACTGCAATGCTTAATCAGATAACAAAATGAGCAGTATATTCAGGGAGGGAGCCATGTTGTGCATGGGAGGGGCTTTTGCCCCTCTTAATTTTTTTTTGTATAATTATATTTAAGGCTCTTTTTAATTTAAATAGTAATAAAATAAAGTTTTTGTCTCTCTCAAATTATAGATTTAAAAGCTTATAGACCTTTACCACTCCGATCTGGCTTCGTCCCTAAGTATATTACATTGGGGTTGAAAAGAAAGAACCATTCATGTCCCTAAGTATATTACATTGGGGTTGAAAAGAAAGAACCATTCATGCCAAGTGTTCAATTCATTCTGCATGGGAAGAATTGTATATGTAGCAGGGACGACGAGGATAGTATCTTATGAATCAAGTAACAAATAATGGCTAAAAACCAAAGAAACGCCTACAGGCTTCAAGGATCTTGTTCCCCTTTTTATCTGATTCCTTTTGTGTGTGGACATCCATGTTTGTGTTTTCTTCGTCTGCAACTGGAACTGAATCATACTCATGATGATCGAGTCTGCGGTAAACTTCGGATGCAGAAGCAGATGAAGCTCTCATTGAGAAAACTCTCCGGACAGCCTTCTCGATCACTAACGATGATGATGAACCTTGTTGCTCGTCCTCTAAATCAGCTCTCATTGAAAACGTTTTCCCAGTCACTTTGCCATACGCACATGCTGCTGGTGCTGATAACCCCAAAGGCTTTCGCTTCAAAACAACCCTGATAAGTTCTTCATCTTCATCTTCATCATCATCTCCACAGAGACGATCCAGATCGGTGTTTATGGTATTAACATTGATCTGGCCCCCTTGTTTTCTGTCATGGAATTTGTAGTTTGGAATGGACATGGATTTTTGAGAAGGAAAAGAAAAGAAAATACTCAACCGGCTTTCATATTTCTTTGATGATCTCCATCTTCATATGTATATACAAAATGTATTGTAGTTAAAGCCTTGCAACTGACCCATGTTTGATGAAGAGAAAAACGTATCAAGGAAAGCACTGTAATTAACTGATATTGAAATGCATTCATGATATCATTAAGTCTATTATATACGATGATATGATTTCTGCAACAATATAGAAAACATGTTTCCATGTCTAATTCAACATCTAAATGCATGCATGAGTTTCTGCACATGTTAGAGGTCCGTAATTGAATGCTTTTGCAAAGCCAATTAACTGGGTTTTGCCTGAAATAGTAACAATTCAAACTTAACACACTACTTGAACTGGATTATTAACTTTCATGGTCTGGGGCTTGGGACAATGACTGGCAGCAGAGTAGACCAGGCAAAGCCAACATTTTTATATTTTTCATATTCATGTTTAAAAATAGTTAGCTAATTTTGTCACACAGCAGTATAAAATAAAATTAACAAAGAAGAGCACTAGAAGCTTTGAAGAAGAAATCCAGCACATGATATCAATGTACTAATATCAGCAAAAGACAATATGTTCATCAGAGGGGTGACCTTGAAGAGAAGGCAAGAATTTAAAAAATGTATGGTGTTTAGTAGAATGCTAAACGCGGTAGTTGATCAAATCCTTCAGAGGTGCGAGGTGAAAGACTACATACAGCCAAAGACATTTTGAGAACAAAATTATAAACAAATATAGTGCGGTTCTTTCCAGAACTTTTCCTTTGGGGTGTTAGCTAAATTTTGATCGCGACAAACCCTACACAGAAGGGCCTAATACTACCTAACAAAAAAATATGCCATGTCTACCTTCACATGTCCGTGTTATGATCATTATCATTGTCACCATCATAGTATTCATCATCGCGCTGAATTTGCTTGTCTTGGGTGTGCTCTGTGAAAAATGTAGAAATATGTATTAGATGCAGAAACAAAACAAAACAAAACAAAACAAAAACACACACCAGAAATCAAATGGAAGAAAGTGTGCATGAGTGGTAGTTAAGGCACAGCAGGACGACACAGCTCAAGGGGACATGATATTCTACTTACGGTCCAAGCGCTCGTCAGGATTTTGCTCATCTTCATCAAAATCAGGAATATAGAAATCAGGTGGAACCTGCATCACAGATAATGGCCAATTAGGCCACCAAAATATTGAGGAAGTTTACAACCCAAAAGACCTCTCTCTCTTCCCCTTAAGATGGGGCATTATTCTAATTTCATGGAAAATCAGAAACCAGTCACCTTGACAAGTAATCTCCCTCAATAATATTCAGGTTTAGTTGGAAACTAGTCTGCTACTCACCTCTTGCATCTGTACACCTGGAGCATGTTGGATGCAACGAAGATTTTCCAACACTTGCATCTTGATTGTACTGAGATATGATTTGCTATTTAAATTCTCCTGCATAATCAACCAAAACAAAAAGGGTTACAAGGGTTGTGTTTCCTTAGAATACCAAATCTATCAAAGAATAAGTAATGTAGTCTTTGAACTTTAATGGTGCAATAACATACTATGTGCCCGTTTGGAATATTCAACCTGCACTCTGGTGCAAAATATTTGATATACTCGTTTTCTGGGATTTCTGCAAAAGATATCAAATTTTAAGCGAGTTTCTGAATCGTACAAGAAAAACATATTAAACCAGCTGTCTACCAAAAAAATACCTACAGACGTCTCCAAAAAAAACTGACCAAAGACCTTTGAAAACATATTAACCAGCTCATTTCAATATCAAACGGATTTAGAGGTGTAGTAATCAACATAACATACACATGTTGAAGATCACCCTAAGTTATCCACATTGACAATAAATGAGTTGACATATATATTTAGATGTTTTAAGAAACTAATTTACAAATCCCAGTTCCCATGCGAAGTTGAGTGATATAAAATATTTTGCATACCATTAGGAAGTTCAGTATCTAAAAGAACTCCAGTTTCAAAAGTCCAACAACGTGCAACATTTTCTTTTGTATATCCTCCGCCTCCAGTAACCTGTTGGATAAAAATTCCCCTTGGTACTTTAAAGAAAACTTATTTGCAGCAGTTAAAAAGGCTAATCGAACAAACATACCAGTAAAGGTAGGTTGAATTTCTTCACAATTCTAACACACTCAGCATGCCCTGCAAATAACATCAAAATTCAACATTCATCAATTATTTAAGGGATGGGGTGGGAGCAATAGTCCTTGCTTTACAAGTCAATTTAATACCATCAATTGAGAGATTGAAACAGCCCAATCGATCTCCGGCAAGAGAATCTGCCCCACATTGAAGAACTATTGCACCTGGTTGATACATTTCAACAACCTTGGAAATAATCTACAAAAGGAAGATATTTGCAGATAACGATTTAAATGCTACGGCTGTTAAGGGAAAGAAAAGCAATTACCTTTCCATTATATATTGATTTTGACTTGGTACTTACTGTCTTAAACAATCTAGTGAAGCTAATGTCATCAATTCCATCCTTCAGTGGGACATTTATGGCATAAAACTTCCCTTCTCTTTCTCCTATATCCTTCAATACAACACGTATCAGTATTTCAAGCCGACATTAACTTGGCATAACGTAGTATTACCATTTATCAACAAAAAACATCCAGAAGGAATCACGAGTGAAGCAAAATATAAATTCCTCGATTATACAAATCCGAAAACAAAAGGAGAAAGTAAGAGGGATGCAACTAAACTAGTTTTATTTCCCTAGTAAAGAAGTGTAACTCGAAAAGTTTATATTCTAAGGAATGTTCTCACCTAAGTTTGCAAGAAAGGAAAAAGGAAGGCTAGCATCCTAATACCATTAGCAAGAATGGCTCCTAAATAAGAACAAATGTATAACAACATCATGGGTAATTTGTTTCCTGAAACCTTGTACAATGGAAAGGAGATCTAATTTAAAAGCTTCAATGAACTGCAAAGTGGTTTGTGAAGAATAATAGGGGTAAATACAATGAATTGAAAGTATTTACCAATTAAAACCATGCAACTTAAAAAGTGCAAATCATAAAACAGGAATCACAGCTTGTAAAGTCAATATACTCGGATTTTAAAAAGAATGTAGTTGAAGTAGCTATAAGATATGCTCATGAAAAACTATGTTAACAAAATTACCACCGACACTAAATCATATAACCAAACTATCAACTGTTACTACTGTGGGAGAAAGGAGCAGAGAATAGACACTGATTAGACAATAACCTTCACATCACCAGTGCCAGGAAAAAACATATCTCCATACTTGTGAAAGCTAACAGTCATCACCCTGCCATAATAGAGTTTCAACAATTCGATTAAAAGATTGCACTTATCAACCTGGTTATTAAAAGTTCAACAATTGAAATAGCATTTTAGAGATGCACTTAAGCCTCTTACTGGTATCATAAAATAAGCAAAGCTAATAATCCAAAAACAAGAGCAAACTACCTGTCAGTGAAATAAAAGGCTTCTTCAACGCCATCACCATGATGTACATCAATGTCAATATACAAAACACGGGCATGATACTTCAGAAGCTCCAAGATTCCCAAAACCAAGTCATTGATGTAACAAAAGCCGGATGCCTCACACTTCTTGGCATGATGTAAACCACCAGCCCAATTTATAGCAATATCACATAATTGATTGTTTAACCTCCGGGCAGCATCTGCCAGCAATGACAATCAATTAGACTGAAATGAACAAATCAAGTCAAGAGCAACAGACCATCAATTTAGGGTATACCTATTGTTCCACCAGCATAAATTTGACAAAACTCAAACAGGTTTTCAAATACAGGGCAGTCCTCTCCAAGATTGTCTGGGAAGAATTAAGAAAAGAGAAAAAGATAAATATCAAAGTATAAAACCAATATACAGTGGAGAAAATATAACCTAGTCCTTTCTCATAGGGATATTTTCATGCTCATTAAACTACAGCATATAAGAAAGAAACATGCAATTCTACAGAGCATTAACTAGGTACAAATGATCAGAGCATTGATAAGAGTAAACTGGTTTCCAAACGAATGGCAACGCCAAACTCAAAACTTTGCCAACATCAAACATTCATACAAAACACTCATGCATATAGCTTTTCCCCGTCCAAATGTGTATCCTAACAAACTGTTTTAGTTAAACAATGGATCATATCATCCATATATAATGGGGAAACTAACTTATCTGTTTTAAAAGATTTAACCGGGACAAGAAACGAAAGAACAAAAAAATGTAATACATACATTTGGCCAATTCATTGGCGAACAAGTGCTGCGTATCTGGCGTAATTCGATGTAAAAACTCAACATAATCAGCAGAATGAAACTGAGCAAGTTCAACGGGGTAAGCCTTGTGGGGACGCTGCATTAAACAACCCCCACAAAAAATCAGAACATCGTCAGTAAAGAAGATAAAGAAAAGTTGGAGTATTTGAGGAACTGACATAAATTTCCATCTTCTTATGGAGGTCATAGGCAAGGACCAAATGGTGGGTCATACAAAGCCGGTGCGGTTTCATCGGATGATTAGGACCAAAGTAAACGCTCCCTACATCTCCTGTCAAACAACAAAAAGAAAAGGTAGTAAAGTTTTCTTCTTTTTCTTTCTTTTGGGTGAACCCAAAGTTAGGGTTTTGAAAATTTTAAGAAAATTAAAGAAATAATAATCAGAGAAACAAGATTTTAAATTTATTATAAATAAAGTAAAAGAAAGGGAAAAGAAAGGAGGAAGATGAATAATAGAGAAGAGGAAGATCGAAGATGATGATACCGTCGTAAAAGTAGGATATTTTGTCCTTTGAACGCATTTCGGCGAGTAATGAGAGTAAAGGAGAGGGAAATTTGAAGTCTTTGTCGGCTGCGCGGAAGAGAGGGAAAGTTGGAGTCTTTGTTGGCTACGAAGAATCCGCCATTTTAGAGCTCCTCAGGAGAGTTGCAGAGCCTGGAAAAAGAGAGGACGAGAAATGATTGCGTGCCTCTCAGGCGTATATTATTACTATACAATGCATGGGATGCAAATGCCAAAAACGCCCACGTAACGTCGCCGTTTTATCTGACGTACGGAGAAAATCTACTAAATATTTTAATTATTTATTTTAGAAATTATTAACATGCAAAAAATTCTTGATAGAACTCAATTTAGATTTTTAATTATATATTTATTATATTTTTATATAATTTGGCTTAATGCATGAAAGAGAGAAGATTGTAGAAGAGAGAAGAAATATAAAATTGTAAATGTATATAATTAAATATATAATTACGAGTATATAAATTATTTTTATTTTGGTGATCAAAATAAGATTTAAACTAACAGTTTAAGAATTATTTAAGTAATTTATCTTTTTTATTGTGTTAAATTAATTTTTCGTTAACTTTTAAATATACCCGAATACGTAAGTGACCTTATTGGTTGTTTTTTAAATATACCGGAGATAAACATAAATGATCATTCTAATAGTTAACTCTCGATTTATTCACATATATTCTGTCCGTTTACATTTACTTATATTCGTTTATTATTTTAACAAACGAATGTAGACGAACACAAATAAGATATATTCTTTAACAAACGACCATAAAAATTATATTTATATTTAATTTGTTTAAAAAATTATATAAACGAAGATGATGCACCCATAATCCTAAAATTAAAAGCACGAAGCCAACCATATGATTCCGACAGTTCGCAACCTTAACCAAATTATTTTTTTAGAAATTTAGTAACAAAAATCATTTTAAACACAATAGTTTAGTAAAACAAATATACTCGTATCAAATATAAAATTATTTTAAATGTTCGAATTCGAAACATCAAACATATATATATTCTTCCTCTTTTCAGCTGTTAATTTTTCACGGGAAAGAAAAACACAAATATTAGAAGTGATACTCAACGAACAATTAGTTGATTTAATGGAATAAGACACTAAATCTTTTAGATAATGTTAAAAGTCTGAATCCCGATATTTTAAATAAAACAGTTAAATTAGAAGATTTATTCTCATAATAGATATTAACAATATTTAATCAGATTTAATAAATTAATGAGTCAAAAATCAATAGATAAACAAAAAAATTGATTCATGAGTGTGGGTATTTTTTTCAAAAGAATTCCAAGCTGTAGTGGTGATGAATTTATGTAATAATAAAGGCATGTTACCTAAGATGCTTTGACAGTCTCTCCAACTCTGTCTTGTCTCTCAAGTCTTTCCTCTCCAATCCATGTCTTCTGTAGGTGGCCACTTCTTGTCCACTCCATAAAGAAGAAAAGACTTCTTCTCCAAGCACCCTTCCTCAAGGAAAAAGAAGATTTACCTACATTCTTTAGACCCTTCAACCACACCATTATTATA
The DNA here is from genome assembly GCA_035048815.1 of Abelmoschus esculentus. NCBI lineage: Eukaryota > Viridiplantae > Streptophyta > Magnoliopsida > Malvales > Malvaceae > Abelmoschus > Abelmoschus esculentus. The sequence continues at coordinate 2,170,586 of JAUCBN010000032.1, forward strand.
AATTATTCAAACTTTTCGAATACATAAATCATGTATACAGATTCGGAGACAAGTGTCGGATACAAACATACGAGAGAATTGTACATAGAATCATCTTACTTCTAAGCTAAAATTTGAAACAAGAACTGTACAGATGCCAAGTAAATAGCATTTGGTATGTGTCCCTGTGTCTAGACAGGACAGACAATTTGGTCATTTCTTAAGACTAATACTTGTTTTGTATTAAAGTAAGCTGGTTGGTATCATATCTTTAAAGCCAGCCTTGCAAGTTGCAATATAAACCACCTACAGCAGGGGAAAGAGAGGCATCATTGTAAAGAAGGGGGAGTTGAAGACGGCATCCATGGCAACACCGAAGCAGATATGGGAGCGACAGCAATCGCAGATGCAGCGCGTAAAGAACTCGGGAATTATTGTTAGCAATGAAACTCCAACGAAAGATGACAAGGAAGAGGAAATGGCCAAGTCTGCATTGGCAATGTTTCGAGCCAAAGAAGAGGAGATTGAGAGGAAGAAGATGGAGGTGAGGGACAAGGTCGAGACTTACATGGGACGCGTCGAAGAAGCAACTCGACGATTGGCTGACATTCGAGAAGTAAGTTGCTCAAGGAAAACAAATTCAGACATCATATGTAGCATCATGTTGCAGACCTCAACTCTGGTCTAATAGACAGAAAATGTTTATGACATAATGAGACATCCTATGTAACATTACTAATATCCTTGTCAACTAATAAAAATCTTCCAGGAGCTTGATGCACTCATAGATCCAATGAGGAAGGACATCGCGTTTCTGCGGAAGAAGATCGACGCCGTTAACCGGGAGCTGAAACCACTGGGATTGAGCTGCCAGAAGAAGGTCCAACTACTATTTTCATTGCTAATCAACTACATGATTAGTAATAATTACGAATGATTATACATGATTAGTAATAATTAGCAAAGTTAAAAGAGTCACATTTGAGCATTTATCTACAATGTCAAGCTGTAAATCACAGGAAAGGGAATACAAAGAAGCTCTTGAAGCCTTCAACGACAAGAACAAGGAGAAAACACAACTGGTCGGCAAATTAATGGAGGTGAATGTTTTGTTCTTTGTAACTTTGGTTGAACCTTGTTTATTACAGTACTCGCATTGTCCTTTTTTATGTGGAATGGTGGTTAGGTGGTGAGTGAAAGCGAGAGATTGAGGATGAAGAAGCTGGAGGAGCTGAGCAAAAGTATTGAGACCCTTGGTTAAAATCGGTGCTGACTAAAGCAATGTGATGTAGTTTGACCCTGCAGATTTCTGATTCTTTGGTACGTTTTATTGTCTTGTCTTGTGTTTCTCGGTAAGCTATTTGTCTAACTCAACCGTCAAAGTTTGTGTAATAAATTGAGATTTTCAGCTACAAAATTTACCCCACTAATTACAACTTTGCAATTTAATCCATATATGACTCATCCAGTTCTTAGTCTATAGGGACAAATTGGATTGTTTTGTTATTCTATGGAGTTTTAATACCTTTTAAATATTTATATTTTATTTTACCTTGAATAGGAGTGTAATTATTTGATTTTAATTAAATTAATCAATCGAATTAAAATTATTTTGATTAATTTAAATGATTAATTTTAAATAATTTCAGTTAGCAATTAATTTTTTAAAAAAATACAGTTATCGATTAATTTGGTTCAAAATCGATTAATTAATCAAATTAACTAAAATTATTATATATTAAATACTATATATTATATATATTTACTTTTAGTCATTTAATTTTTAAAAATTATAAAATGATTATTAAAATTTTTAATATACTATAAAATGATTATTAAATTTTTATCAAATTAGTATAAAATGAAAATTTAGTGACTAAAAAGATTATTTTAGCGCAATTTAATGACCTTTATATAAATTATCCAAAATTTATAATAAATTTTAATTAATTCGAAAATAGACCGAATTAATCAAAATAATTTTGATTTGGTTAATTCGATTATAGATAATTCGGTTCAATTAACGATTAAAGTTCTAAAAATTTTAGTTAGTTTGGTTTTGGCTAATTCGGTTCAGCTACCAACCAAATTAACTAAGCGCATACCTTTAATCTTGAATCCTAACTTTATCCCGGATGAAATTTATGTAATATCGAGATTAGAGGAAATGAAATATTATTCAAAAAAATTTATTAGATAAACCATATTTACTATATCATTCAAGATATTTTCAATAAGATTTTTTATCTCATCTGTTTAAAATGAATTTCATATTTTTCTACATGATAAATAATTATTTAAAAATTATATTAAAATAAATGATTCTCATGATAAATAATATTCAAATAAAATTTATCTAATAATTTCTAGTCTTATTAAAAAAAATCAAAGGCAAAGTCAATGTTAATCTCGTCATAAAAATAAATATCTAAGGGAAAGCATTGGTCGGTCCACAAGTGTCCTTCGCCCGCCACCGCATCTTAGCTCTCCGCCACAAAATCTAACCTTATTCTAATACTACCCTACAGGCTACAGCATCATAACTCTATTAACTATATTATGTTCAAACAAATGACAAAACATGGATATAAAATCTAATCTTAAACGAGACGTGAACCGTTGGATTTGGGTCTGAAGTATTGGATGCCGTTCAAGGAAAGAGAGGGGGGGGACAGAAGACAAATTTTTATTTATAGAAAATGTTGTAATACCATCAACTATTTCTAGACACTTTAGGGGTTTTAACAGTTTTATTTAGGTTTGGACAATAAAAATAAAATTTAAAATTTTAAGTTATAATTAGATTTAAGATTTAAAGATTAATTTTAATATTTAAAAAATAAAATTTAAGATATAAACTTTAGTCTTTTAAAATATTAAAATTAGAGTGTAGAGTTACAGGTTTGATTTAAAAAAATTATTGATCTTGTAACATTTATATCTTATTAGACATATGTTTTAAAAAATAAAAATATATTAATATATTACAATAATCATATTTTATATTTTATTAAACATATTTTTTAAGAAAAGATTAATCATTATGTAATATTATTCATTAAATCGAACAACTTTGATTAAAAAAAATGGAGCCGATGACTCCTTTGCCCACCATCCAATCCTTTCCCTTTCCCTTGCATCACTTTCAGTTATATATCCCATGAAGTGCTGGTTTCACGTCATTTAATAATGGCGCACTCGTGTTAGACTTTTGTACCTCTCTTATTCTCGTCTTTTTTTCCTTTATAAAATACTATCCATCTTCCTAATTCTTCTACTCAAACCAAGCTAACCAGCTCCAAACTTTCTCTCAGATTCAATCACCTTGAGTTTTAGTGTTGATTTAGCGTTTTGGCATGCGATCTTGTTTCCGAACCAGTGTTAAAAGTCTGGAAACTTTTACGAGAATGACGAGGGTTTACCCCAATGCTAGTTTTACCGGAATCTCCGAGAAGCCTCCGAAGCTGTTACCGATACCCGAGACTGATACGACGGAGGAGGTGGTTCTTACCGTCTGGAAAAAATCGTTGCTGTTCAACTGTAATGGCTTCACGGTGTTCGATAGTAAAGGAAATTTAGTGTTCAGGGTAGATAATTATATGGATGGCCACAAGGATGAGATCCTTCTCATGGATGCCACCGGCAACGCTCTCCTCACCATCCGCCGCAAGGTACTTTTTTTCTCCATCTCGAATTCACTTTATGATTCATTTCCTTCCGACATGTTTGGCTGATGTTTTCAAATCCAATAACATGATGTTTTAATGTTTCAATAATGTTTGTTTTGTCAGAAAATGAGCCTAGGAGATAGCTGGTTGATTCACGAAGGAGAGACCTCAGGGAATCCCCGGTTTTGCGTGAGGAAATCGATGAACATCCTAAATAAAAACAGTTTGGCCTACGTTGTCCCCGGTAACGCCGCCGCCGGTCGGATTCGAAACAATAACCTGGTTTATGAGATCGAAGGGTCGTATTTGCAACGATCGTGTTCCGTATACGATGACAGTAGGAGATTAGTCGCGGAGATAAAGAAAAAAGAAGCTGTTAAAGGAGTTGCATACGGAACTGACGTCTTCCATCTTGTTGTTCAGTCCGGTCGTATCGAGACAGACTTTGGCATGGCTCTGGTCATCCTTTTGGATCAAATGTTCGGATCTTCGAGACGATAACTATCTTTTTCCTGCTATTTTATATAGCAGTTCATAACACCATCTCTCTGTTTATCTGTCCCTCTCTATATATATAATCATAGCAACAGTTTCAGAATTTGCAGCATATGCTTATATATTTATCTGGTTTCGATGATCTTCGTGCTGGTTTTTTTCGTTTTAGATAAAAAACCAAGCACCCGACAGAAGAATTCGTTGTCTGTTTCCTTCATTTTTTGATGTTTTGTTTGTGTCATAGATTGAAAATGAAGATGCTTCGGCTGTGGTTAAAGTTTTTTCCTTGTAAACAAACAATAAAGGAATCTGGAATAAGATGTAGCTTCTGTATATTTTTGTTAATAATGAAGATGGAGTTTAGTTACATGAAAAAGCATAGAGACAAATCTCAATTGGACCACTCCACTACAGTTTCTGTTATAGTACGGGTGATTCCAGTTGCGCTTCAAAAGATCTACCATGAAGAATCCAATTCCAAAATCAAAATTCACGTAAAAAAATCGATTTATCAGGAAGATGTGGTGAACATGATTCACTTAATAATCTCTCGTATATTTGAGTGTAAATTGTCTATTTTATCATATTTTGATTGAAGTTCTTTCTTTAAAACAGTGGGTTTAGGATTAGGGGATAGAGAATTAGAATTAGAATGTATTTTTTGAATTAGCTAATAGTGATTACAGTAGTATCTGTTCGAGAATATAATCTTCACCATTTGATATTGATCGTCCAATCACTTTCTTGTAGGCTTGTGCAGATAAAATGTATTTTAGGGTGTATGGTTTAGGGTTTATGAAAATTAAAGTAATTAGCATTTAAAATTTATTTTTTAGTATTTTTTAATATAAAACATAGAAGGGGACCCTATTAAACTTATCCTAAACAAGTATATATTATCATATTATAATTTAAAGCTTTTAATTAGAATTTAGTATTTAGGGTTACAATTTAAATTTAAGATAATATAATAATAATAGAATTTAAAACTTTTAATTAGAATTTAATATTTAGGATTAAGTTTAAGTTTAAGATAACATAATTAAAGTTTTGAAACTTCTTGTCGGATTTTAATTTCTCTTACCCTAAAACATTCATATTCGAGTTTATCATTGCATTTAAAATATGAATTTAAGTCTATCTCACACTTGAGTCGTTTTGTTTGTGTTTTGGTTTGCCCGATTTTGTTATGATTATTTAATTTTTATTATTAATAGTGTACTCTTTTTTTAATTAAATTTAGAAAAAAATTAACGATATACTTAATTTTATTATTAAATAATAAAATAAAAAGTTGTGTCCAAATAAAATATTTTAACAAAATATATTTTTAAGAAGTTATATTTATCATGTCTATAATATTTATATAAATACAATTGATTAAAGGGAAAAAATTGATACACGGGCATATAAATTAAAGTTTATATATATTTTTTTAATTTTCAATATTTTTTAAAAGAAATTTAAGCGTAATTATAATTTTTAAAATATATATAATACTAAAAAATGTTTTATTTTTTAAGTTTTAATTATTTTGACATATATTTTCTCTTATTGGGTCATGTTGATTTCGTTGAGCTCTTCTCGTGAGGATCCCCCAAAATCAAGCTCCCCAGACACTTTAGGAGAGAGATGGGGACAAGCGGTGAGTCTCCTGCAAGAATCCTAAACCCAATCAATGGTGGACAGTCCATGAAGGAAGGAGGTAAACATAAGGTAGTAGTAGTGATGGGTCCAACTGGGTCGGGGAAATCCCGTTTAGCCATTGATTTGGCCACCCATTTTCCTATTGAAATCATCAACGCTGATTCTATGCAAGTCTATCAAGGTCTTGATGTCCTCACCAATAAAGTTCCACTCCATGACCAAAAAGGTTTTGCCTTCATATTGGTTTTGTTTGGAAAAATACTCGTTGATTTTCTAAGTTATATGTAATGTTGTGTAGGCGTGCCGCATCATCTTGTGGGTACTGTCAACTCTGATGTGGAATTCACTGCTAAGAAGTTCAGGGATTCTGCCATTCCTGTGAGTTCAGCTTCGTTTGTATTGTTTATGACTTTTATTTGTATCGATGTATGAAGTTTTTCAAAGGTTTTAGTTGTATCTTGTTGCCTTTGGAACTTTTTTTTTAATTCTTCGCTCGAAATTTGGAAGTTGCAATGTTGAAAGGAAAACAATTCATTATTGATTATGAACGAATAATCTACTATCATAACTCATATTGTGTAACTTAATTGATGCAAGTGGGGAACAGAACACATGCATTTTGTATTTCAAACTAATTTAAGTTTTCTACTATCTGGAGGTCTAAAAGTATTGGCTTCAATAATCATATATCATGTTTTTTCCATCTTGCTTGTAAAATGCACGTCCTTCGTTAATCTGTCTAGTCATATGACTATGTTTTAATTTGTCTGAAATTATTCATGCTATATACTTTTCCCTGTCTTTGTTTGCTATCATGTTATGTCTATTTAATTTGTGGTATTGTATTTGTACTTTCAGATTATTAATGATATATTATCTCGCAACCATTTGCCAGTCATTGTTGGAGGAACCAATTACTATATTCAGGTAAGCAAGTGTTTCTTTATGTGATTTGTCATCTTTAGCAAATTCTGGAGTTCAAACCAATTGTATGTATGGCAAGCCTTGTGTATGACTCTTTTGGCTAATAACTGCTAGGAATCAAGTACTTCTTTAACAAACAGATGGATGTGTTTTTCTTGTACTTTTTGTTTATTCTGTACTGAAACTTGCGACTAGAGAATCTTGCATTTAATCTAGCAAATTCAATGGTCAGTGATGTTCTTCCAGGAAGGGCAAACATTTTCTGTCATAAATATCTTGTCCATAGTTTCCCAGTAGTTAAAACTTAATCAATTATGTTCAGTTCTGAGGATGCAGTCATCTTTTGTCTGTCTGCCTGTCCATCTTCCTTCATTTCTTCCTTTGTAGTTGTTTCTACCTGCTTATTTAGAGTCCAAGCAAAATAACTTTTGGTCTCCTGCACTCGCTGTCAAATTTATATTTTAACCCTTGTTTGTAGGCACTTGTGAGTTCATTCCTTCTTGATGAATCAGCAGAAGATATGTCCCAAATCTACTCAAGCGACCATCCTGGTATGTAGGAATCTCCTTGCTTTGGATCATTCCAAATTAGTAGAGTACTGACATTGTTTAAATTATCACAGGAAATGAGCAAACAGATCATATCCATGACGTGCTGGGCGACAGTTGTAATTATTGCTACGATCTTCTTAAAGAACTTGATCCGGTTGCGGCAAACAGAATTCACCCAAATAATCATAGAAAAGTAAGAACCAAATGTTATGTATATGATATGCTAATCTCGTTATGGTATTTTGTTATATGATGTTTTGCTACTTATTCCTACCTATCATTGCTGTATATCTTTTTAAATTCAATTTTAGGTTGGAATTCAATAGAGCTATGTGTAAATGCACAAGTTGATGATGGATTATAGTTTGGCTTCTTGGATTTGGTAGAGTATTTTGCCATAGCACTTATTGGTTTAAAGCTTGGTGTCTTGCCTTTTTCAGTTTAGCTCAGCTAGTTAGATATGACCCAATAGAGGCCAACTTAGTGCTTGTTTTTAACTGTGTTACTTTAGCTATACAAAGCACAAGTTTTTTTTCCTGAAAAATGTTTCCAAAGATCTATCTTAGATATAAGTAATCATATATACATTCTTGACACTGGTTCCATTTGCAGATTAATCAATACATTAGTCTTTATGCTCGTTCTGGTGTTCTTCCAAGCAAACTTTTTCAGGGAAAGGCTGCAGAGGTTGGTGGTCCTTAATCATGTATATGGATCTTGATTATGTGTGCCCAATATAAACTTTTTTCTTATTTCTTTTACTAGACATTGCAGTTTCAATTTAGAAAGAATGAACATAAACCATTAAGATCAAACTACTATTTTTTGAGAGTGAGATGACACTATTCTGACTGACTTGCTTTTAAATTTTGTTAAATTTGCACGTGGAAGGGCAGAACTGGGGTCGATTTGACAATTCTAGATACAGTTGCTGTTTTATATGTGTTGATGCTGCCTTACCTATGTTGGATCAGTATGTGGAACACAGAGTAGACTGCATGTTAGATGCTGGTTTGCTTGATGAAGTTTACGTCATATACAATCCAAATGCAAATTATACTCGAGGTTTGCGACAGGCCACTGGTGTTCGAGAATTTGAGAACTTTTTTCAAGCTTACTTTTCTGGCAACATGGATGATATGATGGGTGATTCTTCTGATGGAACTCCCCAAAAGCTGTCAACAATGATGAATGATAAATTGTTTAAAGAAAATATTAGGGAAACACTAAAGTCCACTGGTGATAACCCATATCAGGTACGCACTTGCGGCTGATTCCATATCTTATGTTTGTATTTCCGTGGAATATTTTATCTTTGTTCCTGGGTGACTCATGATCTTTGTGATTAATTGTTTCTATATTCCAGAGAAATCAGACGAGTGTTGGACAGGACAAGTGGTCGGACCTGCTGTAGAAGTTATAAGATCTTTCCTGAATGAAGATTATAGTACAGGACGAGTGTCGGATGAGGAAAGTAAAACCATAACGGATAGAGTCCAAAGGGACCTGTGGATTCGATACATATGCAAGGTCATCTACCACTGAAATGGAATCAGCCATATAATTTTCATTTTCATTTGCATGTTGATCTCTTGTCTGTTAAGATAATGAAGGTTCCAGTTTTTGAAACATTCGATCTTATAACTTTAACAGGCCTGCGGAGATAGGATATTAAGAGGAGCACATGAGTGGGAACAACATAAACAGGGTCGTGGGCATCGAAAGCGAATGTCCAGCCTTCGGAAGTCTCAGAGTTTCTCACAGCAGTAGATCAGCAAGAGGAACATCTGAGTTTGGAACATTTGCTGTTGGAAGGATACTGAATATTTATAACTGCATTCATTCAATTAAACCATCATCCTTTCAAATTTTAATCTTATTCCTAGAACCAAAAATTCTGTATCTGATTTATGAATTTAACTGGTTATTTTAGTTTGGGTTGAATTTTAGTTTTACAGATGATTCCACCTAATACTTCTGTCTGCCATAATCTTCCACAAATTCCCTCAACATACTCTTAACCCTACATGGAAATACATACATTCAATGATGAAAATATGCCATGAACTTGACTGTCTACAAATTTACACAAAGTGACCAAGCAAGATCAAAATTGAGTATTTGTGAAGTAGACAGCTGCAAGAGGATATTTGGAGAAGAAAAGCAATAATCCACTGCAATTCCTGAAGATGCAATGGAAAACGAAAATGAAGGTCCATGAGTCCCAGAAAGAAAACTTTCTCTGCTGTTGCCTGTTGTTATACCTGCAATTTCTGAAAGAGTCAAACCAGCAAAGGAACAATGGAAAAGATCCTGCAAACATTCACCAGGCTCGGTTACACATGGGTAGAGCTGTTTCTGAAGTTCCCTATTGGGAAGCTTGTCCCTGATTTTCACCCTAAATATTTGAGTTGCTCAACTTACAGGAGGCTATCTTCAACATTTCCGATCTTGTACTGGATATCTGCAACTAATGTAAAAGGCCTAATGGCAGCTGCGGTGTTGGGTTGAAGTGCAGCAAGTAATCTGATGCAAAAATAAAAAAAGCAAACATGTTGTTGCTGCCCAGGATCGAACTGGGGATCTTTAGTGTGTAAGACTAACGTGATAACCACTACACCACAGCAACTTGTTGATTGTTAGTTTCATTTTTTATAATGGTATTATTTCAATATTTATGTATGTTCAAAATAACATGACCGTAACAATGTGGAAATTAATCCTTAAATAACATGAACGTTATGTTCAAACATTGGCATAGACTATAAGCAACGAAGATATATCTATTTAAAATATAGGTCACATTACATACAGAACAAACATCTTTGGTACTTTTTTGATGTTTTTTATACATAATATTTTAGTGTTGAGGGCATAAATAAAACATAAAAATGAGTTTAAACTACGTTTGAGGAAGAAACTTTCAAGTCCGTTGGTCAAAACCTGAAAAATAACCATTACCACAATCACTACAACCACAAACGAAACCTTAAGCCTGTATGTTTCTAGTCATATCTCTGGTCACATACACATACAGAAAATCACCCAGTTTTGGTATCTCTATATGAGAATTTTTTTTAACATTCACTACATGAGAATTTTAAATTTCTACGATCGTGGTTAACACCCTCTCGGTTCATTCTTACCTGAAACCAAGTTTGTGATTGCCCTGTCCATGTATCCGAACAAAGCCAATGCACACTTTACCATGTTGTGGGAAAATAAAGCAGGTTCATAACAACGTTAAAATGAAAATATTGATATAATAACAGCAAATATGAGGGTTAGAAAACTGAGACGTTAACTGCTGCAGTGTACATGTTGTTGAATTGGTCTTTACAGGCTATGCAAACCACTTTCCAACTAACAAAGACAAGGAAAAAAAATTATTTCAGGTCCACACCTGTAAAATTCACATGAAGAAGCTGACATAGGCACAAGGCAGAACCTGGAATTGTATTACAGCAGTGATACTTGGTAGCTGCTGTGGCCTTGAAGCTGGTATTTTTGAATTTGAATGTGTTTCCTAATCTTTTCACTTGTTTGAAAACATCCCCACTCCAACATTCTCTCTTTATGTACCATAAAGCAAGTTTGTCTTTGCCTTGGGACATGGATTCATGGTGTTGGCCACCACTACTCTGGTTGGTTTGCTTTTGGAACCATTTCTGAGTAAATGATGCAGAAAATTAATGTCAACCCTAAAGTTTATAGATCAAACCCCATAGTTCTATCCTTGACATATCTCTCTTGTTACTGAAGTATCATTTTTTTTGTCTAACCACCGGTATTCGACTTATTAGTTGACTAATTCAGATCGGGTTTTATAGAGAGACCCATTATGGAGATAAACCTACCAGCACAGTTTTTTTCATTCACAATGTCAGCATTCGAATCCCTGACGTTGTTATAGAAGAATAAAAATATATCTGCATAATAGAAAACATCATTAAATTTAAAAAGTATACATCAAATCAACTACTATTACTTTTTAGCATCACACGTTCTGCCAGACCCATTCAAATTTATCTGGATTTCTTAGTTGTCTTCATTTAAATTTCACATGTAAAGAGGAAGGAGTGGAGCCAAAGAATTAATGTCTACTCTTTATCCAAGGTATATATATATCCCTTTCCTATCCTAATTGGTTTGCTCATGGTCCAGTGAAGAAGAATAGCCTGGCTATGGGGTACTTAATGCCTGCAATTTTAGTGGCATCTCACTGAACCCCAAGTGCCCTTGAGAAACTTTTGCTTCTTGCTTGTGGACCAAAAGGTTAAGGTCCCAAAGGACCAAGGGGACCATGGTTCCTGCTAAACAAGGGAGGGGGGCTTACGGCTTAGACACGGACTGCTATCCTTTTATGAAAGAAGGTCTCAAGCATGCCAAGTTCAAGCTTGTACTTGCTCAAACCCCCCATGCGCATGTTCAGGATATCCACTATCGATTGTAATAACTAATCTTTCTCAACACGTATTCATTTTGAAGGTGTAAATAGATAATCATAAAGGGTTTTAGAGATAAAATCATCGCGCCATATACGAGCAAGCAAGAATTATGATCACTATATATCTTCATTATAAAGATGACAAATGCATGCTATATGGCTAATAAACCAGAAAATTTTATGTACATGGAAAATATTCTATGGTCAAATTGTTGCTGAACATTAGCAGGAGATTCCCCACTTTGGTTTGTCCTTTTAAAAGCAAAAGCTACAAATCTTCCTTGATATCTTTCAATTTTCCAATACTTTTCAGCAAAATCTTCAGTGATGCTCTTCAATTTGAGATGTCTTTTCTTTCACAGTTCACCACCTTTTCCAATTATTTGAGCTTCACAATAATGTCATGATTACCATTATATTCTCATGTAATTGATTTCCCAGATTTTTTATTACCAGAGAAACAAAAGAAAATCTGAGACAACCTATAGTTCACATTCTGCAGAGCAAGTTATTTTCTTCTGTTACTTGTTCAAAGAATTTAAGTAAATTTGGACCAAAAACTGGAAAAAATTATGAAAACACTAAAACAAACCAAACCAAACATGAACAAGTTGATGAGTTTGATTATGTGTTCTTACAGGCACAGATCAACAACGAGAATTCGGCTCTGTCTTGGTCTTTCTTCACCATCTTCTCCTCTAACCAAAGCCTGCTATCCAAGCCACTTCTTGTCCTAAACAAGAACATGGCCGAACCAGTAACAGGCTTGAAGAACCAATCGTATGCATCCCACATCAGATCAACTAATAACCCATCAATGAATATGGTCTGGTTTCCTCTAAAATTCCATTGCAGCCTCTTTACTTTTATCACCGTCTTCGTATCGACACTGACTGATAAAACCGGGTGCTTCGGGCCTTCATGTTCACCGCTGCATCTGATTAAAATGTCATGTACATTGCCAGTGTCACAGAATTGAGCCTTGGTGGAATAAATTGTACTGCCCGAACAATGTTCTTGTCTGGAAATGAGGGTAGTTTTAGCAACTGGGGTTGCAGTTTTGAGCTTCTTGGTGACTGCTTCTTCAGCCATATCGCCTAGAACAAGGCCTATCTCCGAATCAACCATGACGAAAACATAGAACCCGTCGACCGGTTCCGGTCCGGTGTCGTACTTAGCGGTGGAAAGATCCCAAAACACTTCGATCTTCGAATGATCGGATTCAATCACTTTGTTACCTTTCTTCTTCCTGAAGAACCTCAAATTGGTGTTGAGCTTGAAACACATTGAAGGGTCATCCCCGAGGTTTATGATTAGGCCTTGACCGCCGTTTTGGTTCTTGTACCAAGTGACCTTGACTAAACACTGCTTTCCGGTTGAAAGAACGAGTCTGTAAACACCGGTGACAGCGTTCTGGACCGACGGCGCTATGCTCGGAGAGATGCAAGCACTTCTTGAATAGCTGGAACATGAAGAATGTGAAACATTTACTGCATTTTCACTGAAACATGAAACAATGTCTCTCATTGTATATACTGAAAACTTCAACAACAACAACAACAACAACAACAACAACAAAAACAAAAACAAAGGTTTCGGATATCGAGAGGGAAAGATCTACAGGTTTTGAGAGATGGGTGTTTCTAATTTGGCTTGTCTAATTAGAGAACTGGACAACGTTGGTGCTTTGTTTCAGTTTCTGTAATTAAGAGAAGCTTAGACAGGCAGCAGGAAGGAAATTCATGTGCATATGGATGCGCAATAAATAAATATGAATCTTTTTCTGTAACTTCACCACTTTATATAATCTGCAATTATATACTCAAGGTGAAGAAGTTCGAGCTTTGCTTCCTTTGACAGTTCATCACATATATTAAAATATTTCAGAGAATATGGAAAAGGTAGAAACAAGTTGTGAGATGATCATGGATATAATTTAGAAAAATACCAAATTATGTCGATTTTGGGTTTATTTTTAATAATAATTTTAGAGTTTAAGATTTAATTTAATTTAGAAAAATACCCAATAAAGCTATTGCTGTAACATCCTTTACTACAAAAATAAAATATAAGAAAGCATGTGGTTACAGTTCAGAAGGAACAGTGAACTGAATGCTTGAAGGACAAGCACCCATGAATCTAGGGTTTTGTCTTTTAGGTCAATAAATAAATAAATTCCCTCAATTTTATTTACTACAACTGAGTTATTAATTCCTGCAGAGGATAAATAAGAGTAAAGTTCAAGCTTTGTAGAAAGAAACCAGGACTTGAGTGCTTTAAAAAGGAATGGAGGAGAGACAGTGCTGTCCTGATCCTTATAATTAGAGGCTGGATGTGGGTTTTATGTTATCATTAGGCTTTTAATCACACACATTTATGTTGATTTAGGTGTTTAAGGTTTTAGGATTAATTTCCATTTATGGGACCCAAGAAAAGGACAGAACTTAGGGCATGTTATTCAGTTGCACTAAAACTAAGTGTAGGATGAATTTAGAGGACAATAATCTAAATTAAAGTTAAAATAATATAATTTAAAATGTAAAACAAGTACGTAATTTAAAATATTATTACACAACTTAAAATATCATATTTTACGATAAAAGTACAATTCGTGACCAAAATATTAAGATTAATTAACTATAAAATATTAAAATTTATAAATCTTGTAGACGATAGTTAGTCCAATTTTTTTGAATCAATTACAGTGTTACAGTAATTATTTCTTTTAGAGTATAATCTCAATTATTGAACATTGATCGCTCAATCACTGTACTGATATTATTGGTGCTCGAACCCGTGACCTCTAGGAACATCAATTGTTCCCTTAACCACTGAAATTAGATAGTTTGTGCATGTCTCCCTAAAATTTAGTATTTGTAATCGAACAAACATAAATTTTAAAAAATCCATACTAAACTCAATTTTTTATTCGAATAATTAAAATTATGAATCGATTTTTTAAAAAATTCAGATTCAATTTATCATGTATATTTTTTTTCGCAGCCCCGTAGGAACAATGATTAAAAAAACATTCAGATTGTAACGTAATTCTAAACCGGCCCACAAGATTGTCACGTTCCCTTCAGTTTAACGATTCGTTTGAAGGTTATATTTTAATATATAAATTATATAAAAAGATATTTTTTATATTTAAATTAAAAAAATTAAATTTTAAAATTTTATTCGTAATATTTAAATATTAAATTTTATATCATATAATTTAAACTCACAAATCTTAAATCATAATTTTAAATTTTGATATTTAAATTTAAAAAATATATAAAATAAAATTTGTATGAATTTATATATAAAAATATTTTTTAGTAACTGTCCTGATATATGCATATTTGCTTTCTTTTTATTTCTTGCATCAACGCGTATATAGAAATGGTCTGTATTCTCACTCAAAAACCAAAACTAACCTTGGAGAACCTAACTCTCAAAGGACAACAACAAGGATAGAATGGGAAAAACAAATGGAATCCAACCAAGTTTTCAACCCATTTTTTTATTATTTTTTCAAAAGTACTTTTAGAATAAAAAATAATACGAAATAAATAATTTTTAAAGTTAAAATAGTTTTCAATTTGAATTTTTTTAATAATCTTGATTATAATTATTTAATTATTTTTGTCTATATCATCAATTTTTTTTTATATTTTAAAAAATAATATATAATAAATAATTTATCTAGTTAAAGTTGTATTTTAGCAACAATATTAAACATTAATATTTAAAATAAAAACAAAAATCATCTTATTTCATTGATTCAAGGGACAATCGTTGTTTTTAAAGTTATAGGTCTGAATACAAGTAATGCAGCACAGTGATTGAACGATTCATGTTCAATGATTGAGAGTATATTCTAGCTAAAACATATATTACTGTAACTACTGTAGTTGATTACTAGTGAATGACTATATCAAATCATTTTAAGTTACTTATTGTTAGTTGACTAATAATTATATTATCAGAGTGATTATTTTAATCTGAAATAAAATATTAATTGTTATAATGCTTTTATAAAAATAAGGTCAACTTATCTACCTAATCAAGCATTGAAACCATTTTATATATACCAAATAGTTATCGTAGTTTTTCATAAACAATGTTAAACCGAAACTAAATAAAATTCAATGGCACGAGTTATCTAGTTTCAGTGATTAAAAGAAAAATTATTGTTCCTAGAAATTATGGGTTCAAACATCAGTAATGTAAGCATAGTGATTGAACGATTAATGTTCATGATTAAAAATATTCACTAGAACAGATACTATTGTAATAAACGTAGCTAGTTAAAAAAATAAACCTAATGAAATGTTCTTTACTCTCTTGATCCAACGAACAACCTATTTTCAACTGTTTGTTGTTTTGTATTTTTGTACTTTTCTTTCCATGTTCATTGCAATCATTGTTCTTGTTTAGACCGTCTATGGAGCACATGCCTGTCTGGCTTCCATGTTTTGCTAATTGGCTTGGTTTGGTTGTATTACAATTCTGGGAAAGAAATTTGTCCAGCAAATAAATTTTTGTAGTTTGAAATGTGGCAAATTCTACAGATAAGTTCGTAGTCCAATAGAAGCCCAGCACGAAGGAACTCATCTTCATCTCGGAAGATGAAGCCTTGTCATCTCTTAGACCAATAAGCCATGGGCTGAATTTATTTAGTACAAAACATGATCACTTTAGGGTTTAGCCCTGTAAACTTGGTACTAAGTACTGATGAAACTTTTTTGGTTTATAAATAGGAATAAAAATTATATGTTTTTATTTATATCTTATATTAAAAATTAAATTAAAGATTAAAATTTAGAGTTCATAATTTATAAAATTAAGAGTAAAGTATATTTTTTAAAATTTAAATTTAAAATAAATTTATAAATGTTACGAACGTAACATCTTTGTCCGTGTGAGACTATTAGACTAGGTAAATGGTGTTACACACCTACAACTTTCGCAACAACTTTGATGAACACAAATAAGTACAGATGTATAATTTAAATAAACGAAAATAAATATAAACTTAATTTTTTAACTAATATAAATCAAATATAAATAAATTTGCATCATATCTATATTTATTTCAAATTATTTGGTCTGTTAGAGACGTTGAACTAGAAGACAATATTTCCCGTAATGTGTAATATAGTTTGAAAATAAAAATCAAGAGATCTGTGTTTTGCTTGGCTGGTCATTGTTGACTTCTCTGTGGTATGACCTTTTCTTCAGCCTCCTTACCTATAAGAGAGGAAAAAAAATATTTTTGATGAGTTTTGAATTTATAATTCTAAAAGTTAAATTTAAATACAATATATGTCAGTTGGTCTGGTTCAGTTTACATGTGCCAAAGCACTCTATAATTCTTTAGATGACAATTCTTAATCGGTTGCCGACCAAAGATAGGATTAGAGCTATGGGGAGGGATATTGAGGAGAGCTGTGTATTTTGTCATTCTGCTCAGGAAATTAGGGACCATATTTTTGCTGGATGTAGGTTGTCGAGACGCATATGGGCTGCTGTCTTCGAAATGTGTGGATTACATAGAATGATGCTTGAATGGAATGATGAGCTGTAGTGGTTGAGCTCCAAATTGAAAGGAAAGTCTTTGATAGTTCATATTTTAAAGCTTGCTTGGGGTGCTTTTGTTTACTTTGTGTGGGAAGAACGAAATAAGAGATTATTTAGGAATGTGAGTACAACTATTAAAAGCATTTTATGTTGCATTAAGGAAATCATTTGTATACGAACTCGGAATAGAGTTATACGCATGGATGATGTAAATAGAATCATT
Source organism: Abelmoschus esculentus (assembly GCA_035048815.1). Taxonomy (NCBI): domain Eukaryota; kingdom Viridiplantae; phylum Streptophyta; class Magnoliopsida; order Malvales; family Malvaceae; genus Abelmoschus; species Abelmoschus esculentus. Next base: position 2,188,088 of record JAUCBN010000032.1, read on the forward strand.
TGCACATCTTGGGAAATTTTCTAGGGGGATGGATGCCCAAATGTGATTATAGGTGATGTATTTCTTGTCTTGGATAATATACAATGCTTATCCAAAAAATAAATACAGTATATGAAAAGTTATAATTATATATTGATAAAAATAAGATTATAAATGATAATATTTGTATTTATTGTTCTAATAAGTGGTTGCTACTAAATAATAAATGATAATGTGGAGTAACATTATTGACCATGACATGACACATAAAAAGTGGTAAGCTTGTTTAATTGGGGTAGGTGGTGTGATTTTCGCGGATTCAAATCTTCTATTTTTTTATACTTTTATTTGTGTCTCTGTTTTAAATTAAAAGGTTTAGGGTTTAAGATTAGAGGTTATGATTATGGTTTAGAGAATTAAGAGTATGGTGTATTTTTAAGATGTAGGGTTTAGAGTTTAATGTTAAGTATGGGTGGAGCCACCCTTTCGTAAGGGTGGTCAAATCACCCCAAAATTTTTTGGTCCACCTTTTTTATATGATTTATATATATAATTTTTTATAAAAATAAATAAATAATATCAATTTATAAATAATTGACACCTCTTAAATATAAATCTAAAAATTGACCCCCTTTAAATAATTTTCTAACTCTGCCTCTAACGTTAAGGGTTGTGGTTAGGGTTTAGGAAATTAGGGTAGAGTATATTTTTAGGATGTAGGGTTAGGGTTTAATGTTAGGGGTTGTAGTTAGGGTTTAAGGAATTATGGGTAAAGTATATTTTTAGGTTGTAGGGATTAGGGTTTAATGTTAGGGTTTAGGGTTTAATGTTAGGGGTTGTGGTTAGGGTTTAAGGAATTAGGGGTAAAGTATATTTTTAGGTTGTAGGGATTAGGGTTTAATGTTAGGGTTTAGGGAATTAGGTATAAGGTGTATTTTTTAGGATATAAGGTTTAAGGTTTAATGTTAGGGGTTGCGGTTAGGGTTTAAAAAATTAGGGGCAGTGTATATTTTTAGGATGTATGATTTATGATATAGAAAATAAGAGTTAAGATTTAAATTTTATTTTTTAAATTTTTTTTAATAAAAGACATGACAGAGACATACCGATTTTTGCAATTTATGCAGCATAAGTCTTAATTTAATAACCAATTATTTTGTGGGTGATATATTAAGTTTCTTTAAATGAGATTAGATTTTGACATTAATAATAAAGAAAACTATATTGAGGGAGTCTTCTTTATAATAAATTTTTATAAAATTTGTTATAAATTTATCTATCAGCAGATCAGAAACTAACAATTAAATAAAATAAATAATATCATACAAAGAATAAATATCAATGTTATTATATAAACGAATTATAATGTTAAAAAATATTATGCTATTAAATTTTGATAGAATTAATAAGGCTTAAAGGTCTAATAAGCCCTTAAACTTTTATAAAAAAATCAATTAAGCCCTTAAAATTATTTTACACTCAATAAAGCCTTTAAACTTTTTTAACACCCAATTAAACTCTCAAACTAAAGAAAAAAAATTAATTTGACCCTTTTACCAACTTTAACAGTTAATTTTAACTTTTTTAAAAAAAATTTAACACATGTTGCAACAAAATAACATTATTTTTTCGTTTCTAGGAATATTTAAAATTTAATTTTTAAAATTATACAAAAATCATGAAAAAATATTTGTAAAATATAAAAAAATTAATTTTGAAATTTAATTTAAAATAATAAATAATATATTTTTAAAAAGATTAAAAAATAAAAAATAAAAGATTAAAGATTACTTTACAATTGTAAAAAATATTTTTATATTTTAAAAAAATTTAATATTTTTCAAGATTTTTATAAAAATTATTAGATTTTTTATATATTTTTTTAAAATTTTAAATTTTTTTAAAAACGATAAGTGGTATTATCTTGTACACGAATTTCTTGTGTTATATATATATATGATAATAATATATAATAAATAAATAATTAACATAATAATTAATATATAAATAATAATATAATATTAATATTAAAAAAAGTAAAATCTGAAGAAAAAAAATGAAAAAAACAGAGTCGTGGAGAAGGAGAGTGCCGGTTTTTGAGGGATTGTGTGAGGTTTAGATTGGGTTGTTGAGTGCTTAGTGGGATTTGAGATTAGAGTTTGTGTTTGATGAGGATTTTGTGTCTTGAATCCCTTTAAAGGGGTTCAATTGATTCAATGGAGGGGGATTGAATCAGCAATGGAAAATTTTTGGGAGGGAAGTTTGAATCAGAGGATTTTCGGACTTGAGGAGAGCAAAGTAATCGGCAGTTAAGGATTGAGATTTCCGGCAGTTGAATCGTCTGAAGGTAGGCCTCTGATCATGTGTTTTTTTTTGTTTTGATGCTTGGTTTTTGTTAAGGCTTAGGTTTAGGTGTTAGTCGAATAGTTTAGGGGTAATATTGATTGGTTTTAGGGTGTTAGATCCGAAATAGGACTGGGTTTTAGTTGTTTTTAGGGGTCTTTTGTGTCACCAGACGTTTCGCCGGTGTCAGAAACTCTCTCCGGCGTCGGAAACGGCGTCGAGAAGGTGGTCGGGTTTGTGTCTACGGTGGCCGAAAAACTCATCGGAGCGACGCCTCACGGTGGCGCTTCGGATCAGACGGCGGCATGGGCGGCGGTGCATGGTCGTGTTCTTCATGTTCTTTATGAACATGAAGAACATTCATCATGTTCTTGTTTAGGAGGCCCTTTTGATCCAAGAAACCCCTAGTTTCTGGGTTTTAGTGTGTTTGACTCAGAGGATTTTTTAATCCACTGGGTCGAGCCGAGTCATGGAGGGAGCTATTTGACCGAGTGAACTCGGTTCAGAGGGGTTTTATCCCCTGGCAATACGGCGTCGTTTTGGGGCGGCCGAGCACGCGGGCTGGATCCGGGTCTAACCCGGATCCGCGTGTTTTGGATGGATAGGGTCCATTTACCCTTTAGGTCCCCTTAGTTTAACTTGATTTACAATTAGGTCCCCCAGAACCTCCTTTTAGCCCCTAGAACTTTAAGATTCATACAATTAGGCCCTAAAATCCTAATTAAAACCCCTAAATAGACTATTAAGGTTAAAATTGATTTAATTTTAGACTTAATTAGATCTAAAAATTAATTTTAGAGACTTTAAAAATTAATTAATTCTTAATCTAAGATTTAATTTATTTTTTAATAAACTTTAAAATTAATTTAATCTTATTTAATTCTAATATAAATTAATTTGACTCCTAAAACCTAAAATTAGACTCTAATTAGGTTTACTTTAATTCTTGAATTTTAGAAAATAACTTTAATTAATTTTAATTTCTAAAAACAACAAGCTTTAAATTTAACTAAATTAGGTCTAATTTAGCCCTAAACATTAAAACACTCACCAAATTAGACTTTAATTAGGTTTTTTAAATTCTTAAAAATTAGAAAATAATTTTAATTAATTATTTTAATTAATTTTAATTAATTTCTAAAGTTTTAAAGTTAAACTCCTTAATTATGTCTAGTTAGCCTTAAACCTTAAAACATTCACCCAACTTAGACTTTATTTAGGCTCTTTAATTCTTAAAATTTAAGAAATAATTTTAATTAATTAATATAATTAATTTTAATTAATTTCTAAAAAGATAAGATTTAAAACTAATTAAGTCTACTTAACCCTAATTTCACCAAGTTAAAACTTTAATTAAGTTAAATTAAATTCTTAAATATTAGAGATTATTTTAATTAAGGTTCTTAATTAATTTAAAACTTCTAAGATAAGACTTTAAAATTAACCTAATTAAGTTTAATCCAACCCTAATTAAGCCTTTGAACTGAAAATTCACTAAGTTAGGTTTGAATTAAGTTTTTAATTAAACTTTTGAAGTTAAGAAAATTTAATTAATTAATTTAATTAAAGGTTTCTAAGACTTTAAAAATTAATTTCACGCTTAATTAAATCTAATCAATCTTTCAAGGTTTGATCCCTAGTCCCTTTTGATCTCTTTTTTCATACAAGTCCTTTTTATACTCTTCATGAGAATTTTTTGATGTAACACTTTGTACACCAATGTTTCTAATAAAATTGATGAAGTTCCTTTATTTTGTTCACACTTTATTTTATGTTTTTGCATGGCATATTTAGGAAGGTCATTTAATAAACTTAAGTTAATTAATTTAGAGCCTTTTTTAGCATTAGTCACTTAAATTAATTAATTTAATTAGGGAGAAAATTTAGTAACATAGCATGTGAATCTTATGTCTCGGATACACTAAAGAGGTTGGTGTTTTGATGTACCATGATGCTGACCTAGAGAGTGTACATTGGCATCGAATTCATGTGTTATTAAAACCTAGAATTTTGACAAAAACTTAGGTTTAGAATTAAATAAAATGGATAGTTAAATAACTAGTAACGCTAGTAACTTAGGTCTTAAAAACTTAAGCAATGAAGCCTTTTCTAGGATTAAAACTTAAAATGAACAAGATAAAAAACGGCCATGCATTTTGCTTTAGTCTTTTGAGGCGGAAGTTTCATTCCTTTAAATCTGGGTGAGGTTTCCTATCTAGAGGACGTCTCATGCAACTCAAATTTAAATGTAATGTAATTTCTAAATCAAAAGGATATCTAAATTCAAATAATGTTCATTTAACAATGAGAAATTAAATTAATATCTTTCTTCAAAGTATCAATGCCACGTAATGTTTTTCAAGGTACCAATTTTTTTGGCGTTCGTAAGGGTCGTCCTTACACATAACCGACTCTCGAATCCAATATTTTTTAAAACGAATCTCTGGTTTATTTTATGGTGTCTGGCCTACCTAAGTGGCCGGTGGCGACTCTAAGTCAATTTTTTCAAAATTAAGTTATGTTTTTTTTTCTAAAATTTGAAATTTTTTTCAAGATTAAAATTGATAAAATTCATATTTTTCAAAACCAATCATTGAACTACTTTTCACCTCAAATCCGCGTTTTTTAAGAGGTCGCGACAGACAAGTGTTCAAAAATTAAAAAAATGTTAAAGTTAATGATCATAGTTGATCAAAGAGCCAAATTGATTTTTTTCTTGAGTTTGAGGGTTTAATTGAATGTAAAAAGAGTTTAAGGGCTTAATTGATTTTTTACAACAGTTTAAGGGCTAAATTAATTTTTTTAGTGAGTTTGAGAGCTTTATTGGATGCAAAAAAATTTAAGGGTTTAATTGACTTTTTTACAAAAATTTAAGGGCTTATTAAACCCTTAAGCCAATTAATAATTGTTAAAATTATAAATGTGAATATTTTTTTTGCAAATCATTTGTGCGTTAATTACTTCATATAGGTCATAAAAGTTTCTAAATATTTTGTATATATTTATAATATTAAAATTTAGAATTTATATTTAATGTGACTAAAGTGTATGGTTTTTTATGTTGCTAATTAATCAGATAATGAAGCATCGTAAAAAATAAACTAAATTTCTAATAATATGTCATAATTTATTGGGTCATCAAATATTAACCTTTAATTTTGAAAGTAGATAAATTAAATATTGATTCTTTTAATTTTTTTTAGTTCAGTTATTTGATAGGTCCTCGTAATTTTGAAACTATATAATTAAACCTTGGCTCCTTAATTTTATTGGTCAAATTGTATTTTAGGTTCTCCCAATTTTATTTAGATATGTGTTGGCCTCGAATTGATCAATCAAAAATTGTCAAGATTTAGGGTGAGCAAAACTCGACTCGAAAAAATAAAATAATTTAACTCGATTAGAAGCTAAAATATTCGACTCATTTTGACTCAACTCGAATTTTTATAAATTTGAATAACTCAAAAAAAATTCAATGAAGTTTAAGTTGTAAAATGAAAATTCGAATAACTCAAATAACTAAAATAGAACCACCCTAATTTTTTTTAGTTTAATTTAAAATTTCTATATTTTACAAGATAAATTTGTAAAAATAATAAAACCTCACAAAGTTAATGTTTATAAGATTAAAATTCACAAGAACATAAATAATAAAAATAATTAAAACACTATCTATACACTATATATTATAAAAATAAAAAATAAAACTTGAAAACTATTTTTTATTATAAAACTAGAATATATTATCTAATATTCTTAGTGTTCAATTTTTTTTAAAATATAAAATAAATTTTTAACCGTTTATGATCGTTAGAATGGATAGGGGTGAGAATTCGGTTAATTCGGTCAGTGGCAGAACCGAATTAACTAAAACCGAATTAACCGAAATTTTTTAAATCTTAATCGTTAATCGAACCAAAATTTTTTTAACCGAATTAACCGAATTAACCGAAATTTATTATAATTTTTGGTTAAATTACATAATAGGTCATTAAATTAAGCTAAAATATTTTTTTAGTCACTAAACTTTTATTTTATACTAATTTAATACAAAATTCAGTGACCATTTTATAATATAAAAAAATTAATGAACATTTTATAATATTTTAAAAGTTAAATAACTAAAAATAAATATATATAATATATATAATATTTAATATATATAATTTTGGTTAATTCGGTTATTTAACTGATTTCGAACCGAATTAACTGATAACTGAATTATCAAAAAAATTAACTATTAACTGAATTTATCAAAAATTAACCGAAATTTTTGGTTCGATCAATTAACCAAATTAACCGAACCAAATGTACATCGTAACCGTTGCCCGTTGGGATGAAAATTGCTACCCCATGTGGCTGTGTTCCTAGAAACTTGTCCCCATAAAATTTCCCCAATAAATTAAACTTTAATTATGATATTATTGAATAAACATTCACAAATTTCGGATATAAAATATAAATCGAATATAAAATATAAAAAATGTTTAGACTTGTAAGGCAAGGTATATATCTGCATGCAGAAAGAAAACTAATGAGTAAAACAAAGTACACGTAGACTTACATCGAAAGGAAAAAATTATTGAAATTTAAATTAAAATTATTTTGGGAGTATTGATATTTAAATATAAATTTGAAATTTAATAAAATAATGCATTATTAAAATTTTATTCTAAAAAAATAATTTAAAGGTTTGTATGTAAATTCTTTGGTCTCGTATTTAAATCTCAAACAAATTTAAAGTTATTTTGTTTAGAGATCTATAAAATATGAAAGGACAAAAGTACCCTTCCAATCATTTTCATTATATTTTAAAATAATTTTTTTAAAAAATTATGCCAAAAATAGGCGCATATGCCAAAAAAATGTCATTCTAGCTTGCTCGAGAATATTCAAAGTCAAAAAAATACACGTTTATTTAATTTATAATATATTATATTATCTGTTTTTTATCTGTTTTATATTTTATATTTTATATCGCATGAAATTTGAATTTATAATATTATACTATAAACATTTAAAACATGTTAAGATAATCATATATAAAATAGAAAATCAAATAAATTTAACAAACGGATAATTATATCAAATTATTAAATTTTAAATCTAAAATAAATTAATGTGGGAAACTGAAAAAACTTGAGATAATCATTTATAAAAATAAATAAATAAATACAATGTGTGATATTTTTTATAATTATTCGGTTTAAATGTTAGGAAAAAAATTATTTAGATATTATATCAAGATTTTTTTTCTCTCAACATATGACATAATTTATTTTATTTTTTAAAATATTATATTTGTTAATAGATTTAAAGTTAAATTCAAAAGATCTTCTTTCCCTATACATTAATTATTTTTAATTTACCAAATAACACATTAATTATTTTTCTATATTTTAAAACTTTCGTTTTAAACGTTACTTAAGATTTTTTTTTTTAAATTTGAAACCAAAAAATAAAAATCAAGATATTCTTTTAAAAAAGTAAGGCCTTCGATTAAATAGAAGAATTCAATTAAATTCAAGTGAAATTAAACATATAGTTATTTTATTTTGCTAAAATTTAAATTTTTAGTGATTTTTTAACCTGCAAGTAAAAATTAATAAAATTAATAATCATTGCTGTTAAAATGTTCACTTTGAGGAAATTAATCTTTATTATAAATTACAAAAAATACATAATATTATTAATTAGACTTACTTTTAGACATAAAATTACATAATTAAATGATATCAAATTAAAATAATAATTAAATTTTAGCTTAAAAATAAAAGGCATAAAGATAATCTTAGTCCTTAACGTTTATAATTTTTATCATTTTGACCCTTATTTTTTTAGGATAAATTTAACCCTTAACCTATATCTTTTTCACAAATAGCTTATTTTTTAACTATCATGATAACTGGACCGTTAAAAATCTAACAATGATAACATGACATCTAACCTATTAAATATATATATAATATAATTTTATTCTAATATAAAATATAAAACAATTAAAATTTAAATAAAATATTAAAAAATTAATTAATTCTAAAATAAAATGCTACTAAGCATTCTCAACCCTAGCTACGATAGAATCAAAATCACATCTTAAAAAAATATGAACACAGTTCAAATTTAATTAATTTTTTAAGATATGATTTTGATTTTATCATAGTTAAAGTTGAGAATGTTTAGTAGCCCTTTATTTTAGAATTAATTAATTATTAATATTTTATTGAAATTTTAATTGTTTTATATTTTATATTTCATACATATGTATTTGATAGGTTAGATGCCATGTCATTTAAAATATATTATCATATGCATATGATATATCATAATCATTAAATTTTTTTAGTTGTCATGATAGTTAAAAAATAAGTTATTTGTCAAAAAAATATAAGTTAAGGGCTAAATTTATCTTAAAAAAAATAAAGACAAAAATAATAAAAATTATAAACATTAAGGGTTAAAATTATCTTTATACCAAAATAAAATTACAATTGATCAACGTAATTAATTAAGCCAAGAAATTAACCGACCGGAATCCCAAAAAAAAAAACAATAAGGAAGGGGTAAGTAGAGGTAACCGCACAAAAAAAACCGAATTTGTTTACTTTATTTTATTTATTTAAATTCAAAAAGATGGAAAATGTAATAAATAAATAAATAAAAACTAAGGGGGAGAAACGGGCGTAGCGGGGGTAGGTGTGGGACTGCCTTAACAACCTCCACATGAACTTTCACTCTTCCGTTTTCTTCATATATAATCCCTTCTCTCCCCCTCTTTTTTCTCAGCTTGACGTTCGCTTCTAAAGAGAACAACAAGCTTGGTCCATCTTTTCTGTTTGGTTCCCAGGAAAACGCCTATTTTTCTGTTCTTTTGATTTGATTAGAAACTAGATCAAATATGCAGGCGATTTCTCCTTCTTCGAGTAATCTTCATTCTTTTTCTATCATTTGTCCTTCCAAGCCTCGGCGGCTCAACCACTTGACTCGCTTAGCCATCCGCTGCGTCTACCGATATGACTCGGTTCAATTCCCTAACGGAGTCGGTTCAAGCAAGGCCGATTGGCAGAGCTCTTGTGCTATTCTTTCCAGCAAGGTTTTCTCGCAAGATCAAGGCTCCGGTGACAAGTCTACACCTCCTTCCAACTCCGATCACCTCGCCGCCGCCGTCAATGGACATAAGACTTCGTTAGATCTTAACCTTGTACCTATAGAGAAAAACAACAAGCCTCAGCCGCCTGCGCACAAACCGTTATCCATCACCGATCTCTCTCCTGCGCCGATGCACGGAGCTCAGCTGCGTGTGGCGTACCAGGGAGTCGCCGGGGCATATTCCGAATCTGCAGCGGGTAAAGCTTATCCTAATTGTGAAGCTATCCCTTGTGACCAGTTCGAAGTCGCATTCCAAGCGGTTGAGCTTTGGATCGCCGATCGAGCTGTCTTACCGGTGGAAAACTCGCTAGGCGGTTCCATTCATCGGAACTACGACCTACTCCTTCGGCACCGTCTGCACATCGTCGGCGAAGTCCAACTCCCAGTCCACCATTGTCTATTAGCTCTACCAGGTGTAAGGAAAGAGTACCTTACGCGCGTCATTTCTCATCCACAAGCTCTCTCCCAGTGCGAACACACGCTCACAAAGCTCGGACTCAACGTCACGCGCGAGGCTTTCGATGACACCGCCGGCGCCGCTGAGTACATAGCAGCCAACAACCTCCGTGACACCGCAGCCATAGCAAGCGCACGTGCCGCCGAACTCTACGGACTCCAAATCCTAGCCAACGGTATCCAAGACGACTCAAGTAACGTGACGCGCTTCGTTATGTTAGCTCGGGAACCAATCATCCCTCGCACGGACCGGCCATTCAAAACGAGCATCGTTTTCGCGCACGACAAAGGCACGAGCGTGCTCTTCAAAGTTCTATCGGCGTTTGCTTTCAGGAACATCAGTCTGACGAAAATCGAGTCTCGGCCGCACCGCAATAGACCGATCCGATTGGTGGATGACGCCAATGTTGGAACCGCCAAGCATTTCGAGTACATGTTTTACATTGATTTCGAAGCTTCCATGGCAGATGTGAGAGCTCAGAACGCGTTGGCCGAGGTTCAGGAATTCACTTCATTCTTGAGGGTATTGGGCAGTTACCCAATGGATATGACGCCATGGTGCCCGTCTGGGGGAGATTAACGAAGCCTATGAAAATGAAATTAAAAGGGAACTATTTGCACAAAAAGGGTATTTGTGAAAAAACAATTTTAATTTATTTTTAATTTTGGTTATTGTGATAATTTTTAATGTATCAATGGATTTAACAACAAAGCCTAAAAGATATTGTTGTTGCCGTCGTGGTGGTTGGTATTGTTTGGTAAATACTTTTTCTAATATCCTTGATTAAGTCCTTTAAGAATTCTAAATTATCACAATTCTTTTTTTTCTCTTTTTTTCCTTTTTATGTTTAAATTTTAAGGTTGATTATATACCGTCAGCTCCAATTATAAGTTCAGAAAATATCATTTATAGAGTAGGAATGTTTAACCAATTAATCAATATATATATTTTAATTTATGAATTTTAGTCCATTAAATTTTTTTCTTCTATACAAGGTGTTTAGAAACAACGGTTTTATTATTTACAATTAATTTTTTTTAAATAATTTATGTTCGTTTATTTTTACAATTTATAGCTAAGTGAAAGGGGTAGGGGAAACCAAAATAATAATGGGATTTAAAAATGTATTAAGATAATGAGTTTTATCTAAAAATATTTGATAGAATAAATAAAAAAAAATTGACCTCAACTCTTATAAATAATGATATCTATTATAATAATTGTTAAAATAATAAAATATACATTAAAATTTTAATTTAATCTAATACTTGTTTTAGATTTTATTATCTCCACGTGACGAGTACAGGTAACATGACCCCATTGATGGGAACTGGTTTTGTGTTAGGTGGGATCTGTGGCCTTGCTTGTGTGTTTCAACTTCCACCCTTTTCCTACCTACTCTTCTCTCATCTCTCCTTCACGTACGTCGGCAGTTCCTCATCGCTCCTTTCCATACACCCCCGTCATAACTCTATGATGCCCACACAAGTTATTGTAAACACTAAACAGTGAAATCGAGTGAATCTTAATTTGATTAAATATAATATTTAAGAGTATATAGATTGAAGTGTACTTAAAAATTGAAGGGTTTGAGGGGGAATGAAACCATGAAAATATTTTTGGGTACATATTAAATTTGAAAAAAAAAACAATTAAAGGGAAAGAAAATTGTGTATATATATTTTTTATATTTTTGATAGAATTAAGAATTATTTTTTTATTTAAGTATAGCGGTTACAGTAATATCTGTTTTAGAATATATTTTTAACTATTGAACATTAATCTTTTAATCACTATATTAACATTACTGGTGTATAAACTCGTGACCTTTAGAAACAACAACCGTTCCTTTTAAAAAATTTATCAAAGTGACAAGGGTCATGGCGGCTGTTGTTGTCCAAACATATATATATATATACATAAATTACTATATTTCTTCCTGCCATTGCCATTGCCATTGCCATTGCCTCTTTTCCTTTTCCATTGTCCCTCCCTGTTTCCCTGTTTCTTTTCCTTTTTCCATATTTACCTACTCCACATCTGTTGCTTTGTTAGGTGGAAATTAAAACCTCCAACAACAAATGTCTTGGAATTTAAATCTCGGACCAAGAAGACATGGAAAATATCAATGGCAATGGCATAACAAAGTATAAACTTTAGAAGAAAACAACAAAATTTCATCACATGAACATTAATCTGCATATTTTGACTCTCACGATGAGATTTTTTATTACTTTTTTATGGCACGTGCTGATAGAAAATAATTAAAAACATAAATTATATTATCAATTATTCTCGTTATATTATTATAAGATCAACAATTAAATATATATTTTTTATTATTAAGTAAATCTTTATTTCACAAAAAATATTAATAAAAAATATGTAATAAAAATAATAAAATAAATATCTAAATAATTAATTTAATTAATAATATTAAAAAAAAGTCATGATATAATTTCTCACCCCAACCTCCGGGCCAGAAGCATAAGGTGTGAACGTGGGCGGCTTATGACCTCTATTTTGTACTAACCTTCACATATCCCTATACAAAGGGGTTTCAGAAGTGGACCCATGGTTGAAACGGTCAAATGATTGATTCCTTATAATTAATAAGATTAATTTGTTATTTTCAAATAAAAAAATATTAAAAAAATTATAAACATATATTAAAGAAGGAAAATTTACATAAATACTGTACTCATTTTCTATTTTTTAAAAATATTTGTATTAACTATTTTATTTCTTAAAATATTATACTTTAAATAATAATTTTAGAGATCGAATTTAAATAATAAAATAAATTAAATTGAATAAAAAATAAAATCGTTATCAAGAGGTGCCGATTTTGAAAGTGTTTTCTGCAAAATCACTATTCAAAATCGTCACCTTTTGATACCGATTTTAATTTTTTATTCGATAATCCATCTCATTATTCAAAGTTAAATTTTTCTGTAATCATCTTTAAAATTACTATTCAAAGTACAATATTTTAGGAAATAAAATGACTAGAACAATATTTTAATAAATATTTTTTAAATTATCATATTTTTAAAATTTCACCGTTAAAAATGATAATATAAGCACATATAAAAATATCATGTCAATAAAAAATCATATTATATTATTATATTTTATGTTATATAAATATACCACGTTAATTATAGATATTAATCATTACTTATTAATGATTTTTATCAAAAAATAAAATTTACACAAATAAAATATTAAGTGATTATTTATACTAAAAATAGAGATTAAAATAATTAAAAGATCAAATATTCTGGGTTACTTTTGACTTAATTTAACATATATTATAGTTTTCATTTTATTAACTTAATATTATATTAAATAAATTTTACTCAATGGCATATTGGCATATCTTATGAATAATTTAAAATTATAAATGTTTTTTTACGTTAAACTCTAAAATATCGAGCGATTAAGTTTTAATTTGATTGATAATTTTTAAAATCATAGGTTTTAATATATATATTTTAATTTTAATATTTAAATAAATATTAATTTATTAATTAATTAAATAATTAAACATATTTATATTACTTTACTTTGTATAAATTTAAATTTTAATACTTATTTTTAAAATATAATATCTCTGTACTCAATAAGAAGAATACTATAAAATTGGAAGATAAAGCAAACTGATTGGACGTAATGAAAAAATGGCTTCAGCTTCAGCCCACTGCTTAGCTGAACTCTTTACCCCAAAATAAGCTACGGGCCCGAACCTCATAAATGATGGGCCTACCGGCAAAGACATTAAGTAGGAAACCGGTCGGGGAAGAAAAATTCAATTGAATAAAAAAATCCAAACAAGAGAAAAGAACTTGGGATGAATTTGTAAATTTTAAAATGTTTGGGGATGTTTGTGAAATTAATCCAAAAAGATTTCTATTTATAGTGGTATTTGAACGGTTGAACCCACTCCCTTTCGGACCGGAACCAGACTCTGTCGCCTTAGACCAACTCTGCCATCTTAACTCCGTCGCTAAATGGCTGAGAAAATGTCCTGCAAGTGGAATCAGATTGGGCCAAGCTGCCACCCTCTTCCAGGCGACAGAGTCTGTCTTGTTCCTCTCAGCTGGCATTTTATTGGGGGAAAAATAGTCAATTTATGTTTCTATCTATTTTTATATTTTTGTTCCTTTCCCGTGACTTATTTGTTGCATCCTTTGACTTTTTAAAAAAATTAATTTTAAATTTTAAACAATTATTTTTTATATTCTAAATCTTAAATCCTACACACTAAAAAATACACCTTACCCCTAATTCTTTAAACCCTTACCAAAATCTTTAATCTAGAACCCTAAACCTTAAACTCTTTAATTTGAAATGGAAGCATAATTAGAGGTATTGGGAAAGGACAGATGATTTTCACTTCTATACTATAAACCCTTAGATTTTAACTTTAAAAACTAAATTTTAGACTTTAAATTTCAAATTTTATAAATCGAAACCTTAAACTAAAATCATAAACCCTATTTTTTAAATGATCCCACCCCTATTTTTTTAGAGCCCACCTACACCTAGTGTTAAAGCCAGAAAGTAGCTCTAAATGTGTAAGTTTGTAGCACTTACCAAAGTACAGGATGTGTTTTAGATTCCTGACTTGTGAATACTCTCACTAATTTTATGTTAGAGTGAACTGGCAATGCATTCAGCTTAGGACACAGAGGCAGATTCTCAGGGCTGGGGTGAACGAACTCACCAGTCACCACCCTTGTAATTTGTAAAAGTGTTCAAAAGCAAAAGTTTTTTTTACTTAGTGGATCTGCTGTAAGAACCAAAGTCCCAAGCCAACTCCTTTTATTTTCTCTCTTTGTTTGGGAATATTATAAAGTTTTTGAGTTTGGTCAGCTTTTTCTGGAAAAGACCGCACAAGAAAAAGAGCTGTGGGTATTGTTTGTTTGATATGACATTAGGATTTAGGGCAGGAGGGTGTGTTTCAAAGAGGCAAAGGAATCCCAAAGACCAAGATGGACCGGGCAGAGGTGGAAGAGAATGATCGTCTCTTAAAAATTTAAAATTCATATTAATAATTTGTTTTTACCCTCTAATCTAAAAATTCATTTACTGCTTGGTCAACGGTGTAATTAGTGTCGTAAAGACCACGGAACTGTGGTCCTCAAATTCAACATGGTTCATTTACTTCCGTCGTTTTATTAGTTTCTTTCGGACTGAACAAAGACATTCAGCACTTCCAAACACACAACTTCATGTGTAAAACGTTGCATGCTTACACAGATGTTGATTTTGTTTGTATTATCATCCAGTGTTTTTAAACAAAAACATGGTTTATGTTTGATATTGCGATAATGTATAATTCTATGTAATAGATTGTGAAAAGATAATCACGTATCATCATAAAAAATTAAGGGTATGTTCTATTTATGTTAAGTACGTTTAAAAAACTCTACCTTCGAAGAAAACGTCTCCATCTTTGTAATACACTCTAACATTACGGAGTGTAAAGTTCATTCGCATTTAAGATTCATATTAAGTTTAATAGTTTAAAATTTAATTCATTCGTATTTAAGATTCAAATTTTTTAAACTAAATCATTATGATTTTGATTATTTCGATATTCAAACATGGATAAATGAATTAAAATTTTGGGTTTATGTATAGGTAATTAACAGTCTATTCAAATCTTCCAAAACAGAAGAATAATCATTTTTATAAAAAATTAAACATAAAAATCACAGGTAAAATATAACGGGATTTATCTAATCGATAAGTAATTTGATATTATTTTTTTTGAGTCTAAAATCTTTTATATATAAAAGATATTAAAAGCTTTGTCCATCAAAAATTAATTATACGACACGAACCAATCTCTATTAATTTAGAATAAAACCCTAAAAAATCAAGAATGCAACCAAAAAATTATCACCAATAGGGGTGCTTATCGAGCGAGCTGATCGCGAGTTGGGAATTGCTCGACTCGTGTTTGTTAAAAAATTTACTGCTCGACTCGACTCGTTACTCGTTAAGCTTGCTAAAATTATGCTCGACTCGTGCTTGTTAAAATATTTTGTTGCTTAACTCGACTCGTTGCTCGTTATTCTCGTTAAAAACTTACCTTATTTTTAACTAAAAGTAAAATCTAATAATACCATATAAGGCTTAATATTAACTTAAATTAACAAATTTAACCAAAAATATCAAAAAAAATGTATAAAACATTTTTAAAGTCTAAATTCAAGAATAACATTCCATAAATACACCAAACTAATATATTCAAATTAAATTAATAATTTACACATTAATAATTATTATTTAAATTTATTTTTTAATGAAATTATTTTAAAGTAATTATTAAAAAATATTTTAAAAAATTAAAAAGCTACTCGTAAACTTATCGAGTCAAATTAAACTTTGTTCGATTCAATTCGTTAAGATATCGAGTCAAGTTCAAACTCGAATCAATCTAATCCAAATCGAGTATTTATCGAATTTTGACCGAATCGAGTTTGAGCCACTCACAAACTGATCAACTCATTATGCAGCCCTAATCACCGAATAGAAGACAAACCTCAAAAGCACCCATCCATCTGACAAACCCTAAAAGAAGCAGTGTCTCCCTCCCCACCCCACCATCCACTGTTTCAATATAAAAACATTGGACATCTTTTCCCATGCAACATTAAACTAATTCCCATGCCATTACACAACATATTATATTCAAACATGGCAGACAATACACATACAAAATTCATTCCATATCTTTGCCTAGCACCTAGGAAAAGTATATCACTCACAGAAACAGATTCCACGACAGCAAAACTCATCAATTTAGAAACATATGTTCGGTATAATGCCCTAAGAGAGTTGGGGTTGCTTTGCTTACATGAGGATGCATTAACAGTTTCTGTACTAGTGCATATCTGGAAATGCATGCTTTTCATGCTTCATGTTAATTAATTCAAAGATTTGTTTTGCATTTTATATGGTGTATCTTGTTCATTAATGTAATTAACAGAACACTAATCATGTTGGACACTTGTCAAAACATTTGTGATGTTGGACAACAGCTGTTACCTTGTCCAAAAGGTTGACTTTGTTAGACTCTGTCAAAACCTTCATGGATTGGACCACCATGGCAGACAGTGACTATTCAGCTCTCTCATATTAATATTGCTGCTGTTGTCACACATTAAACAAAGTTAAAACATTTAATGCAATCTAAGATCATGTGATTTACGGTGCATATGCTTTCTTTGCATGTATTTATATGCAGCATATCCCCCTCTTCATTTCAAACATCCCAATTCCCAACACAGTTTTGTCTGTACGTGTCTAAGTTGTGAACATGAAGCAAACCTTTGTTTCTGGTCTTCTTCTTCTGTTCTTAGTAGTATTTCTTATCTCCTCCTCCCATTTATCTGCTCGTCTCATAGCAGACAAACAAGGTGAGTCTGTCTCTATTCTCTCCCTATCTAGTCTCGATTATATTCGAAGCCGAATCAGATCTGATATTTTTACTAATCAATGACCCTAAAGTTCAGTATCTTCTTCATATGCTGGAAAAGAAGAGGTGGAGCTTACTCAAATCATAGATATGGAAGACACTGAAGGGATGAATGTACTTTTAACCTACTTTTTCATCAACTTTGGTCTCTACCCTATACTATTTTGGCTAAATATTTGATTTTTTTTTTTTTGCTGTTTTCCAATGATTTGCAGGAACTATTTGGGGCAGAAGCATGTGATACTGGAGATGATGAATGCTTGAAGAGAAGACTGATCTCAGAAGCTCACTTGGACTATATTTACACCCAGCACCATAAGCCTTGAAGAAAACATGTCTGCTTTTGTTCTATGTATAATTAGGCTCTTCTGGTTATGGTTTATGATCATATGCATGTTAGTCTAAGCTTAAATATGATGATTAATGTAAGTGTTGAACCCTAATTATGTAGCTAAATGGTTTCATTTCCTATCTTTGTTGTCTCTAATGTTGAAAGGCAAAAGCCTGTAAATAGAGAAGCTCAAGATTCTATGAACAAGACTGCCTAAACTATCTGTTTTGGTGACTATGGGATGGGAAGTAGGCCTGTAAAAGAACTGAGCGAACACGAACGAGGGTATATTCATGTTTATCGTTGAATGATCGGTTCATTTACGGCACTAATCAAAAACAATTAAATTGCAGATTCCATCTGCTTCCATTAAATAACATCTTTTGACTGTCTTCAATAGCTTTAGCATTTAGCATCCTCTTATACAAACCAGGTATTCAGACAGGTTTAAAAGTAGTTAACAGACACAAGTATTGAAGAGATTAATGTTAATCAGATAGTAATTAAGAATTTACAGAAAGGCTGTTGAGAAGGTGAAGTTGTCTAGACAGATTCATCCATTTTCAGACAGAATGATTAAAAAGCAGGTGAAATTCATGAGAGGGTCCATGGCTGTTGATTGATTGATATGAATTCATGGAAGGATATGGATTGTTTGTTTGTTTTTGTAGGAATGGATGATTGAGGGGCAAACATGTAATTATTCACTCTGAATTGGGCACAAAATGCATACAAATATCCTTGTCCACATCTCAGCTTGTCTTAGAGATAGAAAAAAAAAAAACAATCTGAATCCAACGAATTTTAATTCGACTCGATTTAATAAAATTAAATTCTTTTAGATGTTTTTAGATTTTTAAGATTAATCGGGTTAAAATAAAAATAATCAGGATAGAACCATATTCAGGGATAAAAATCCTCGACCTGATTTAATATATTTATTATTTATTATATATTATATTTAATATTTTTATTATTTTTTAAATCAAATCAGATTTAATCATATTTTTATTAAAATATCAAAATTAAATTATATTTTTTATTATCTCGGATTAGAATATGATATTTTTATTTTGTGCATCATTATTTCACCTATACCTTTATTGAGCAAGCATTAAATGTTTATTAAAGTAAATAAATTCATGAATGATGTTTATAAACAAAAAATAATAATTTCCTTTAAATAGGATAAATATTGGGTTTTTAATAAAATAAATAAACAAATACACAGATGGAAACTTAGGCCCACAACAAAAAGGTTCAATAAAAGCCCATAATAGAAAAATGAAACAAAGGAGATACGTGATGGTTAATAACATTCACATAATAATAAATCCACCCCTTAACTTTTATACATTTTACAATTTGATTCTAATTTTGAAAAAAAATCCTCCACATTTTAATATTATACTAAATCAGTCCAAGAAGTGTCAGCTTTGTAAGGCCACATTTTATTGTTGCGGTTTTAAGGAGAAAATGTATATTCGAACTTTAAAAATAACATTATTATAAATATAGATAATGGAACAGACATATAAGATAAAATTATGATATTTTTCGTATAAAATTTTATATATGATGCC
This sequence comes from Abelmoschus esculentus, assembly GCA_035048815.1. NCBI lineage: Eukaryota > Viridiplantae > Streptophyta > Magnoliopsida > Malvales > Malvaceae > Abelmoschus > Abelmoschus esculentus. Next base: position 2,207,422 of record JAUCBN010000032.1, read on the forward strand.
CAAGAAAACTACAATAAAGTAAAGCAAAGTCATTACAAATGAAAAATTAAGAGTAAAGACAAGGTATGCTTAACGAGTTGAGCAGTTTATAAGTTGTTTGAATTTGATTCGGTCAAAACTCGATAAACGTTCGATTTAGATTGATTCAGTTTGAACTCGACTCGAGATCTTAAAGAGTTGAATCGAACAATGTCTAACTTGACTTGATAAGTTTGCGAGCAACTTGTTAAAACTTTAGTAACATAAATATTAAGTCACATATAGTATTATTAAGTTTTAGTTTTAGTTAAAAATAAGATAAATATTTTAGTGAGCTTAACGAACGAGTCAAGCTTAACGAATAACGAGTCGAATTGAGTAATAAATATTTTTAACGAGCACGAGTCGAATACAATATTAACGAACTTAACAAGTAACAAGTCGAGTTAAACAATAAATTTTTAATGAACACGAATTAAACGTTATCTAACTTATGATTAACTCGCTCGATAAACACATTGATAAAGAACAAGCGATTGCTTTTAATACTTGAAACCCAAAACATAAAGAAAAAAGCAAATCCTATGTTTAAAGTGCTTGAAAATATCCTGCTGCCCAACAAATTTGGACCAAGCTTTCTGTAGTCGGGGAAACATCAGAGCAACAGCCAGCATGCATAGCCACACGTGATTTGCCCTTCGCAACCAGTCCCACTAAAAATTATTAGGTAATCCTGTTGACCACGTTATTCATAGTCTCAATTAATCAGGATCGTTGATTTTGATTTTTTTTAAGTGAATCATCACCTTTTTCCTACATGGACTTAGTGGGTGAGTAGTTATTAGGTTATTATTTAAAAATCAACGGTTCTGATTGCTTAAACCATGGATAACGTGATGAACAGGGTTCACCTAATAATCTCTCCAGTCCCACAGCTTGAATGTCCCTCGGTTTATGACGGTTGAACAGAAGACCGCATTAACGCTAGAAATGGGTAGGGTCGAGTTGAATTTTAGGACAACTCAAGGTTGTCCTGAAAATATAAATATTTTTTCGAATTCGATTTAATTTGATATGTGATAAAATTTTCTTCAATCTAAACTTTAGGATTAAAACTCGATCCGAAACAAATGAAAAAATAAATTTTTATTAAAAAAATATGATAAAATTAAAAAAAAAAAAAAAACATAGTAAGGGATGGGGAAGTAATCAACATCGAGTGTTGGGCGGCAGAATGGGTAGCTTTGCAAACGAAAAAAATTATGGACGATTCCTAAGCTGAGGAGTAAAAGGTCAATTCACTTAAAAAATAGAAAATATATTTGATCACTTTTAAAAATTAAAATGAATAATGAAACTAGTAAAAGAAAACCCTTCTTTTTATTTTAAAAATTAATTTTGTTATTTATTTTATCTTAATCACTGTGTCATTAAAATCCGTTAATTTGATGATATTTTATGTTAGTGAGAATGGTTAATTTTTTAACTTACCCCTAAGCTTTGAATGAATATTAATTTAATTCTTAAATTTTCTCGATCTCACTTTTATCATACTACTTATCAGATGTCAACCTAATTCACAGAAAAGAAAAAAAAAACTTGAATTAGAATAGAGACGTAAAAATAATATAAAAAGACATTCTCTATATATTTTTTATATTTTTCTCTAATAAAATTACGTTATTTTAAATTATTTAGTATCAAAATAATAACGCTAAAATTATATCATTTTGATCTAACATTTAAATTATTATGTCATACTCTATGTCATTATTTTATTGAAGAATTAATAATATGGTGATATAAACAAATAAAAATTAAAAATTAATGATAAAATTAAACCAATTAAATTAAAAATGATAATAAAAATAAATCAACATCTATAATTTGATGTTGTCTAACATAATTTACCTATTACTTTTTATGCCCTTGGAAAATGATTACAAATAGGGCCGTAAATGAGACGAAATAGATTGCGAGCTCGACTCGGTCAAAGCTCGGTCAAAATTCGACTCGGTTGAATTCGGCTTGAACTCGAACTCGACTCGAATTCTTGACGAGTCGAGTCGATCCGAGCTACATGATACCCGATTCGAAAAGCTCACGAGCTACTCGAAAATATAAATATACTGTTTTTTATAATTTAAAAATCTAAAATTTTAAACTTAAAACCCTAAAATAACATACTAAAATCTAAAATTAACAAGCTTGAGTTTACACAACATGAGTATCAAAGTTTTTTCTCCATTAGACTTTAAATGAGACTTGAAAGATAAGAGTTACTCAAGTCTAATACGATCAAAGATCGGTCAATACTTAGCTCGATTAGACTCGAAAAAAAGCTCGAACTCGACTCGAGTTCTTAACGAGTCGAGCCGAGCTCAAATTTTTCAAGTTCGTTTAAAATTACTCAAACTCGAACTCGATTCAAAATCTTAACGAGCCGAGTCGAACTTAGCACTACTCGAACTCGATTCGGCTCGTTTACACTCCTAATTATAAATAGGAGCATTAGATATTTTCATGACTATGTATTGATGATGCATATTTTGAATTTTGAGTTGCAGAAGTTTACACCACGATATCAAAAAATCAATTTCTACTCATTGTTAATAGTAGTCAATAAAGCACGATGACCTAAAGGCAACTGATGTATGGTAATATAAACATATTTTAGATGATCTAGATTAACAATTAATTATGTAAAGTTTAAGTATCCGTATGATCTATAGTCTAATGCTTAAATATACTCGGCTCAATTATAATAGAATCATTGTTTTTTAATCAATTACAGTATTACAATAATATTTGTTCTAGAGTATATTCTCAACCATTAGACATTGATCGCTCAATTATTGTGCTAGCAATATTGGTGCTCGAACCTGTGACCTCTATGAACAACAACGATTCTCTTAATCATTAAGGCTAGATAATTCATACAAGAATTATTATTTTTTTAATTAAAAGAGATTCGAAACTTGGTGCATATAATTAAAGCATATTCTCCATGATCTATCAACATGTTACACGTTCATTAATTAAATAATAAATTATTTTGTGTACCCTTATCATTGCATATGTTGAAATCAAATCTGTTATGATGGACGGACCAACACCCAGTTTTTGTCGACCTGTATTTCTACAAATATTTTGCATATAAATTATTTGATATATAAATATTTTCTCCCTTAAAATTTTATAAATTCGCTCTTAATACAAAATTTTACATTTATCTCTGGTTTTGAGTGAATATTCATGTTACTCCTTTATTATCTAAGACGATCCTAAGAATCGTTTGGTTGTTACTTCATTAATCTATTAATTAATTAAAATTACTGTTAGATTTGTCATCTATGATTACCTCCGATCTGAACTCTCTTACACCTTATAATATTGGATTTTCTCGAGAATCAGATAGAAAACAGTTGCTTCCCTTTCATACATAGTTAAAGACAAAACACAACATGAATCATAAGCAACGTTGCTTAAAGAACCTGTTATTTATAGCTTATCAAGACACGTCAAGGAAAAACATATCAACAATTAATCTTAAAAAAACATTGTTTAATGTTCCATAACCAAACCCAAGATCCATGCATAGGATTCTTCAAACGATATAGAGAAACATTCATCAGGTATCTGCAGCTGCTAGTCATGCAAATTATAGAGGCGGGCCTGCTTATAAGGTGGTGACCGATCTCTTTGTTTTTGCCCTAACAGTTCCCATATAATAATTGTCCTAATTTCCCACTTTGTTCGAACTGTAATTTTCTTTCCCTCCCAAATTGATAGTGTAGTCGTAGAAGACAAAATAAAGGGGCCCTAAGTCAGACAGTGGTTGGATGGTTTGCTTTTTAGTTCATTAGGGTTTCACTGTCGTGTTCAATATGAGAGACCCACCGGCGGCATGCCGGCATGGATCGAGTTTTAAGTGGTCTGTGTTCTTCAGGACCCACTTCAGCTGGCTGGTTAAGTAGACTCATTGAATTTGGTCACCTGTTACATGTTTACTATGTATGGAAGTACCCAATGACTATGTCTATGTGCGTTCATGATTAGACTTTAGTCTTTAAGAGGAATTATATTATAGTTCGTTTTCGACTTGTCATATTATTTATAAAATCAATTACTTAAATGTAATTATTTTATTAATTTTATTATTTTTTTAAGTGAAACTTAGTTTAGTAAAACGTTTTTAAATTTTAACTTTCAATAAATATTCGTTTGATAAAAAGATAAGATAAAAATATCAATAAAATAAATATATTTAATTGGTTGGTCTTATTGATAATATAACGAGAACAATTCATGATATAATTTGTCTATGTGTGAATGTTTTCAAAGTTTTCGATTTTAGTGTAATTTTGTAAGTATTTAATGCACTAACAAATATTCAATTAGGTAATCTATATATCAACGATAAATTTTATAATGTGTTATTATATGATTTATTAGAATAAAAAACATTTTTTAGTGTCTCTGCTTATTCTCTTTCGTTAAAAATAGATTTAGGGTTAATGATTATATTAAGGTTTGTGTTTAAGATTTAAGAAAATATTGAATATTAATGTTTTTAAAGTACAGGGATTAAGATTTAAGATTTAGAATTTAGAGTTAGATTTTAATTTTTTATTTTTTATTTTTATGACGTAAAAAGAACACTAAAAAGACACAGAAAACTTTTATCCGATTTACTATAATGTATAAACTATTTTTTGTATAACAGCATATTCAATTTATTAAACGATTAATTAAAATTAGATATTACAAAGATTCATTAGGAAAATATCTTTTCAATCTAATATACTTTACTCATTTTAACAAAAAATACATTATGGGTAAGTCTCACCACGTGTCTATGGGACCAACCACTAAAATTCATTCATCTCATCACTTTTTTATGTTATATATTTTTTCAAGTGAATCTTTACTTAGAAAAATTGTTTTTAAAATAAATTAACAGTAAATACGAGTAAAGATTTACTTAGAAAAATATGATATATGAAAAAATAAGGAAAGAAGAAATCTCGGTAATTTGACCAGCGCAACGATTGATCTTGGCATGATTTAATGACGATATTAAATTATTAATATTATTATTAATTAAGTATTTTATTTGCAACTAATTATATAATAATTTTAAAACAGGTTAAATAATAGTAAGAATTTCGAACATGACTGGTTGCGTCAATTTAAATTATACCCACGTGGATCAACATATGCATGTGCTCGGTTCGATCCATTACTATTAATAGGAATAACACTCGTGATTTTGTAACCGGATTAGTTAATAAATGAATCGAAAATTAAATAATATTTAAATTATTTATTATGTTTATTGTCATCGCTTTAAAATATTCCATTGGTCCACGTGTTTCAAAATAACTGGACCTTACATTTTTCATTCTAAACCAAGCTCAGTTTAACACGACGCAGCTCCCAACAAGTAACCACAGAAATATCGCATGCACAGGCAATTACCGGTTAAAAAAATAAAAATACACAGAGAATAAGGACCGTATATAAATTTTGACAAACAATTTATTTCCCATAACCGGGTGTAGCCGGTTATCCCAGGAATAAGAGATTCAATTATTTCAATACAGTCGTTTCTCTCTCTTTTTTCTCCGCTTTCATTCCCAATATAAATAGGCTGTGAGGGTTGGGCACTGGACGCAGCTTGCTTCCTATGTAATTGCTTTTCTAGCTTTTCTGTTTACCCTTGGGCTCTTTGTTTATTTACGGTTATACCATTCAGCTGATGAGAGATTACTGTGATCGGAAATAGGAGGTTTTACCGTCACCGGCGATTGAGGTAATCGTTCTCTCGCTCGCTGACCCAAAGCAAACAACAGCAAAGAAAAGGTTTCTTGTTTTACTTTTTGTTTGAATTATTGTACAATATACTTCAGTCGATAAGTTCGATTCGATGCCGAATTCAAAAAATAACCGTAAGGAATCGGAAAGGAATCGGAGAGGAAGATTGTCTGAAAAGGCATCGTCTTTTCACGGGAGAATCCCATCGATGTCACCGGCGGATATGAGGCGGCCAAAGACGCTGCCCGACCTGCTTCAAGAGAAGGCTCTTTCAACCTCCGATGTGAGGCCGAAGTGGACGAAGCTGCTATTCAACGTGACGATTCAAGGCAGCCTCGGAGCCGTACAAGTGTTGATGTCACCGGAGAACTCTGTCGGAGACCTGATAACAGCCTCCGTCGTGCAATACTCAAAGGACGGTCGTCGTCCAATCTTGCCGCCAACGGACGCCGCTCTTTTCGATCTCCATTATTCTCAATTCAGCTTAGAAAGTAAGAAATAAACCAACCATCTCTAAAGGATTCTTAACCGTTAGATCAGTTTCTATGTTTTAAAATAACGTACGGCTGTGATTGATCACCAATATTTCTGTGTGGTTGGCCGCAGGGTTGGAAAGGGAAGAGAAACTAATGGCGTTGGGATCGAGAAATTTCTTCTTGTGCACAAAAACGGCGGCAGTAGAAGAACGTGAGAGTAAAACGACGTCGTGTTCTAATGAAGCTGAAAAAGTTGCAAAGAGCTCCATACCATGGCTCAAATTCATGTTTTAGAAAGCATTTTTATTGGTATTATATTTTGTAAAAAAATAATTTAAAATTTTTAATTAGTTTAGATTATTAATCATGCAAATTTTAGGGAATTTGCATATAGGTTTATTTTGAAATTGTTAGAGAAGGAAAGAGAGTGTTTAATTATTAATTATAAACTCTCTTTTGTTTAATTATTTATGAAAATGTACATAATCTTTATAAGCATTTTATTGAAGTTGGGAATATATATTAATTTATTGAATATTCTAATGATTCTTAAATTGAAAAACAATATAATTATTTTTAGGATAATTTCAATTTTACAAAATACACACATGATGAAAGAGATGAATTACAAAAATGTTATGGCTAATATAAAATTAATAAATATTTAATTTAAAATTCAAAAATATAATTATATTTTAAGTATTCTTAAAATGATAATTAAATATTATAATTTTTTTAGAATATGACAAATATCTTGAATAAGAAAAAAGATAAAGGCGGAACCGTAAAGCCTAAAGAGATGGTTGGCTGTCTGAACCTTCCAAACTTGATGCTGTCAGAACAAGTTGCCCATTGGTGTTCCTTCGAAGGTAAGGCTTGAGACGGTGTCGTATTCGCTGTTGGAAGTAAAGTAAGTTGAAGACAAAGTCCACGTTCCAACTGCCAAGTTCCCGGGTTTCAACTTAAGAGTATAATTTCATTTCATTTTGTATTTTTTATATAATTTTAAAAAAATATTTTTTTTATTGATATGTTATTTTATAAAATACGAATATTATCATATAAATTATTTATATAATTTTAAATTATTTATTATTTATTATCGATTGATTACTATTTTTTTATCAATATATCCCTTGTCCATCAACTTGCATCGAGTGGTCACTCGTAACCTATAACTTGGTTTGGTTAGGCTTATCCTACACCATAGAGGAAAAGGATGGATTCGCTGACTAAAAAATTTCAAAAAAGCATGTGCAAATTAGGTGTGATTATTTTTATTAGTTTCTATATTTTTGAAATAGATATTAAGATATATTTTTTAAAAATAAAATAATATAAATATAGATAATTTAACTAATTAATAAATTTTTATCGTCATTTATTTTTAAAACCATCCATTGAATTATTGAGATGCAATATGGATCTTTCATCTAACGTTCCATAATCGTCGATGTGAGAACTGTTATTAGGTAATTTACTGCTCTAGAAAAAATTATTAGGTAAACTTTGTTCGTTACGTCATTTATAGTTCTAATTAATCAAGACCGTTCATCTTAAATTTTTTAAGATAAATTATCACTTCTTTTTTACATGTAGTTAGTGATGAGTAGTTATTAAATAGTTATTTAAAAATAAACGATCTTAATTATTTAGACCATAAATAACGTGATAAACATAATTCATCTAATAATCTCTTATTCTAGGGTTTCAAACAATATTTTTTATTGAAAAATGGATTTTTTTTTTTAAAAAATAAATAATTCAAAGACGTCATACGAGGCACATGTCATGGAAAAAACAAAAATCCTAAAAAAACAAAGTATGGGAATTGAATATTTTTATTATAAACATCAATTTTCTATTATTTTAAAAATAAAATAGATTTTAAAATCAATATCTGATACCGACTTAACCTAGATCTAACCAAAAGTGAATACAAGTTTCATCAGCCCGTGCCGACCAGAGCATTAGCAAGTCCAATGTGCCAATGGCTGTAAATGTCAAGTGGAAACAGATAGATTCTGTTATGTATGATGTATGATGTATTTTGATTAAAATATTTAAAAATAATTTAAAATAAATTATGTTTAAAATAATTTTTAATAGCATGATTATATTTAGAGTCCAAATTATCTGTTCTTTTTTCATACTCCCATTTGTATCTTACTTTAATTCAGAGGGTTTAGGATTTTAGGTTAGGGTATAAAAAATTAAGGGTAGGGTGTATTTTTTAGGGTTAGGGTTTAAAGTTTAGGATATAAAAGATATGAGTTAGAGTTTAAAATTTAATTTTTTAGTAAAATAACAAAGGAGGCACAAATGAAGGCATGGAAAAAGCACAAAAAATTTTTGTTCTTATATTTAATCCTCGTCAATATTTAAGTATGTCTCTGTTTCTGTTTTTATTCACGTGTCATGGTCAAAAGTAATTATTATATAGTCTCAATTTATCACATCAGATTCATTTGTTTAATGATATAAAAAAATATAAAATTTATTTTAAAATAAATAAATTTATCTTAAAAAAATAAGATAAAAAATTATAATTAAATAAAATTATAGATAATAAATTATAATGAACCATCGGCGGAGCTATAGGAAAATATTAAGGTGCAATTGATCGTATTAAAAATATTTATTATAAATAATAAGTCCTAAAATTTGTTAAACAACATAAAATATATTTTAGGTTAATTTTTCTAACAAATTTTAATATTTGTTTTTTAGTTGATGTTTGTTCAACAAATTTCAATATTTATTTTTAAATTTAAAAATTTAAGAAAAGTCATATAAAATTTACTTAATATATTATAAAAATATAATACATTAAATTATTTAAATAAAATTTTAAATTTATCATTTTTAACATTAAACCGTATATCAACCTTGTTTTATCAACTATTATTATCCCCAATCAAATCATCTTTTAAAATATTTGGGTGATCTTTGCTGAGTAAATAGTCGTTTATCTTTAATTTTTTTTGTTAATACAAATTTAAGAGCGAAGCTAATGGTTAATATCAACTTCTATATTCACTAAATCTACTATCATATGCGGTGCTGTAATAAACTCTAAAGTATTTGGGTGCACTACGGCTCAAGGAAGCGAGTCTATCGACCATTCCATCTTCTCTAAGTATATATCGAACACGTATATTCCTTTCACGATTAAAAAATTCTTGAATAGTTGTAACTAAAGCATTACCTATAGGTGCCTCAGATTTACCACCTAAAATGATGACACCTCACAACTATCCATCTCTAATCAATTTGTTTAAATTCAAACCCGCATTAACAAAAGCATCATGTGTCCTCAAAGTTGAACTAATAATATCGAGCAACAATCAAAACTATAAAAAAAAAAAAACCAAAAACCAAAAACCTAAAAAACTGTTCATCACGCAACACATCTCCCGCAACAGTTTTTCTATTAAATAAATTTATAGTACCATCATTATTAACTTTTACCTAACCTTCAGATCAACATTGCCAATTGAATTCCCTAGCTTATCAAATAGCAGGATTCCCATTAGAATTCCCTTAATTTTAATGGCCGAAGTTTCACACTCTTTGAAAAGCCTATTTTATTCCCATTTTCTACCTTCTCCTAAAACCCTAATTCTCCGACGCTGCTAAAACTTTAGCTCCCTCCATTTTCTTTCATGGAGTTCTGGGGTAAGCCCTTACGACTTCTACATTTTGAAAGTTCGATGCTTTTGCTTCCTACGTTTCTTCTTTCATGTTGTTGATTTTGCTGATTTATTGAAATAATATATATATTTTACTTATATCCCTTGAATTTTATGTTTATCTTCCTTTTTGATTCTATGTTTGATTTCTGTTGTGTGTACTGCTATAAACCGTCTTACATTGATTTCTTAAAAAAAGGTTGTTCCTTGAAACATGTTTCAGCATATGTTGGGGTAGTTGATAGATTCTGCATTCTGTTCATTTTGTGGTTTTTGAATGAAACCTTGTTGAAAATTATCATTTATACTTGTGTTGCATTGAAATCGTTATGACCCTGGTTGCAACAATGTGATTTTGTCTTATATTTAGGGCATTGGACTTGTTTTTTACTGCTTAGGTGATTGAGTTTGATTTATCTTCTATGTTGGTATTAGGTATTGAAGTTAAAGCCGGACGGCCTATTAAAACAGGTCCCGGTGTCAATCGTGTCATCCATCTTTCCCAGGTTATAAATGAGTTACTTGTCAATGTTAAGATGGTTATATATAATTGTTTTGTCCTTTTTTGTCTAAATTTATCAGCAATGCTGTTTGTGTTTTAGGCAACGCTTGGTGAGTCGAAGAACAAAGCAGAGTCTGTTCCGCTCTATGTGAACGTTGATGGGAAGAAACTTGTTCTTGGAACACTTTCTCACCAGAATTTCCCACAATTGAACTTTGATTTAGTTTTTGAGCAAGATTTTGAGCTCTCGCACAACTGGAAGAATGGGAGCGTCTATTTCCTTGGTTACAAAACTTCTGTTCCAGAGGATGGATATCCTTTTATTATTTTTTTTATAACCAAACTTGTTTTTTTCGCGAAACCGAATTTTTGCTTGTGTAATGTTGTGCTTCCTTGATATTCATGCTGTCATTTGCCGCCACTGTTGATGAATTTGGTGAGTGTTCGTATATATTTTGCTTACCTGCAAATGAGTTTGGTCAAGTATTTCTCATGCATGTTATTCTTACATACAGATAGTGAGGAAGAAAGTAGTGACGAGGAGGAGCTTCCTGTGGCTGCTGCTGAAAATGGTTAGTTCTCGTGTCCTGGAATTTATATCACTTATTGAAGATTCTATTCCTTTTGTTTTAGACTGACATACATTTTTTTCCTTCCAGGAAAAGCTAAGACTGATGCTAAAATGGCCAAGGCTAATGCTGGGAAACCCGACGCTGTAAAAAAAACAAATTGTCAAGATAGCAGAACCAAGCAATACCAAGAAATATGATGATGAGGGCATCGATTCTGAGGATGAAAGTGATTCTGATGATGAAGACAATGATGTATCCCCCCTCCCCCCTCAAATTTAATTCATTTATTATTTTATTTATTCTGAATGGTCTGTTGATTATTCGATTTTGATTGACTTCTACATTATTCTGGATAGATGTCTATGGATGGAAGTTCAGACGATGAGGATGAGGAGACACCTAAGAAGGTATGTTGCATAAATTCCGAGTGATATTTGATTACTTGATCTTGGCCTGATACCGATTCATTAGATGTAACTTTATGTCTTCTGTTTTCAAGGTTGAGTCGAGCAAAAAGAGACCGGCAGAAGCTGCAACCCCTGCTTCCGCAAAGAAGGCAAAACCTTCAGCTGCACCTCAGAAGACAGATCTTTCTCGTAGTTCATATAAAAACTCACAGTTTCATATTTCATTTTGCATCTTTTGGCAATGGTTAATTAGGATTTTGGTCATTCATTCTTTTACGATCCGATTATTGTACATTATTATTGCCAGATGGTAAGAAGGGCGGTCGCACCGCCATGCCAAACCCATTAAAACAAGCTGTGAAATCTTCAGGAAAGAACCCAAAATCCAGTGGTCAATTCTCTTGCAGATCCTGTAACAAGTACTTGCCTACAACTTCCTTTGAAACCGCTTTGTATTTTGTTCGTTTGCTTTACTAACCCCCTGCATATACGAACAGGTCCTTTGGTTCCGAGGGTGGTCTAGAATCCCACAAGAAGGCCAAGCATGGTGGCAAATGAGGTGATTTTACATGCTCTTGTCCTCGTGTTTCATTTTCCGATAAATGAGGTATTTATTTCTGCACATATTATGTTATCGAACTCTATCCGTTTCAATCATCGTCGTGTTCTTGACATTAAATTAAAGATTTATGTTGTTGTAGCCTATGCTAAAGGAAAATCTAAACAAAGCTTCAAATTTTCTATCAAAATCTGAACCTACAGATTTATACTACTACATATATCTTGTCTTATAAGGTCTAAACTTAACACTACCTTTAGACTCCTCATAACGGGGTAAAGGAGCAGGCTATTCAATTCGGTTATCCCGACGATTCAGTATAAAATAAATATGTATTTTAAGATATAAACTGGACTTGAGCTGAATTTTTTTTACCGGATATTGGACTCAACACAATATTTTTATATTTTACATTATATATTTAGTTTAGCTTTTTGAATGTTTTTATTTCAAAATTAAATTTAAATATTTAAATTTATTTATATATGATATTTGAAGAAAAAAATCATGATCGAGATTACTCTTTTTAATATATTCTTTTGACGAACTTTAAGAAATATTTCACTCTTCAAAATTAAAATTAACTTTAATCATTATTTTTCTTTTAATTTGGATCATGTATTATTTTAAAATAAAAATCCTGATACATGGGTCTCACGAGTAATCAATTAAACTATATCAGGATATGGGTTGACATATGTAATACCCATAAGAATAAGTTCTAGAATCTTCGTATATCCGATAATGAATATCCCTTTCGGTTAAGACTGCTGAATTTAATTGCGTGTTAATTCTAGTCGTACGGTTATAGTTTATTTATTTTTGGTAAAATCTTATTTTATCAAGTAGATCAACCAGCTGACTTGCCAGAGTGGTTAAGGGGGCAGACTTAAGATCTGCTGCATTTAAATGCGCGTGAGTTCGAACCTCACAGTCAGCAGTTTATTTAATTAATTATTTAATTGTTGTTGGGTCTCATTCTGGTTCGACAAGGAAACAAATGGATCATATTGTTTCTTGAAAAATGAATGTTGGAGATTAAGAATAAATTTTATTTTACTAATTTTGAGATTAAGTTTTTATTTTTTAAATTGATTTTGATTCTAAGGAAAGTTAGAGTTGAACATTTGTACGTTTTTTTTTCACTTTTCAATTTATCTAAAATTAAATTATTTTATATTACAATAAATTATATTTTACATGTTAGCATGTTATTTAAAATACATTAATATATATAATATCAATTTTAACAATCAAATATTATATTAATTAAAAATGTGAAATTTGACAGTAACATTATCCAAATAATTAGATGAAAGTTAAAATAATAAAAAATGTAAACATGATCCTAAAACCGTAAATCATAATGCTTCAAAAAAAAAATCCTGGTCAAACAACAGAAGCATTCTTAGGTATTATGAAAAGAAATTACACATCTTTCCTACTTAAATCCAAAAAACGTAAATCTTAAACCATAAATTATAACATTAAAATTTAAATTTATACCTTCCAACCCAAATCCATAAACCAAACCTCTCGACCCTAAAATTAACAAGTTTTGTGTAAACTAAAAATATAAAAATCACAATAACATGTATTAGTAACGAATAAACCCTGCATTTCAGTATCCTTGAAGAGATTATAAGCCCTAGACTTTATGGCAAAAAGAGGGGAAACAGGAAGAAAAACAAAGCAGTGAGAAGTTAGGAAAAGGCAAATACATAATTAATATACTACAGATTAACAAACTATCTTATTATTTAATCAAAACACAGAAACAGATCCTTAAACATTTCAAGACAAAACATGACTGATTACGAGGGTCCATTAAAAACCAAACCTGTCAGGTGAAAAAGCTAAACAATACAGATAACAAGTCAAGCAAATGAAGCAGAGCCTCACTAATATCACTACTTGATTGGAGTTAAGACTTAAGACACAATGCAGCAGTTGATAGAGTAGTGGGCTAGGGGCTGCACCTGCTTTCTTGTTTTCTTTAAGTTATACCAGAAACGATCCCTTTAAACCACCCATTTCTCTGGCAACCAACACGGTACCTGTACACAAATCCCATAATAAAGCTGCAATTAAAATGATGGCTCGGTCCGAGGAGCAGGAATACCTGAACCTGCAAAACTCAATAGAATGGATGAAAAGACTGGTTTTTCTATTGAATAAACTTGTGGCTTAAAAGAGTTTGATGTAGAAATATTATGAGAAACAAAAACCAAATTTAGAACCATGAACTTTGAACATTCGATAGCCCGGTTGTATGGTCACAGTCACAGAGTACCTGACTATCAACTTATGCACACACACATGCAATATAAAGGAACAAACATAGCTTCAATCCAAGAATTTTCCTAATGCTAAAGGTTAAGCTAAATCTTGAAGGCAAAGAGTAAGAATGTTCCATAGACTTAAGGTACATGCCAAATGTCCTCCCATTTCCAAATAAAATCCATAAGTGATTCGTATTAAATGCTAGGTTTAATAGTACAATGAAATAGAAAGAACGGAGGAGATCAGGGCCAAAACAAGAGCTTCAGGGGAGGAGACTGAAGGAAAGTAAATGTAATTTGATCAACTTAAAACCTAATCTCGGTAGTATGTTGAATAGCTTTTAAAATAAAACCAAGTTAATAAGAAGAAGAATTTTGAGGAAATATATGGTAAAATCGATCAATGAAAAGAGAGTACAGAAACAGTTCAGAAAAGAAAGAAGCTAATTGGAAAACTGAAAAAGAAGACAAAACAAATTTCAAATTCCGTATCATAGAAAAGTGAACCTGCACCACCTGCCCAGTGGAAAATGTGCTAATCGGAAAAGTGAAAGAAGCTAATTGGAAAACTGAATAAAAGGGGACATGAATTAGAAACATTTTAGAAAAAGCAGGTGATCAAGCAAAATGATGATAGTTGCAAACGCATGGACCTAAAGAAAAAAGGCAAAACAAATTTCAAATTCCGTATCATAGAAATGTGAACCTGCACCACCTGCACCGTGGAAAATGTGCTTAGTAAAAATATTTACTGAATGGGTGATTTGGTAGAAATATTTCTAGCTCTACTAGCTGGGGGAGGGGGTGTTTCTAAAAATAATGAAGGAAAAACATTAAGAGACAAACCAGGTCGAGTGATATTATCAGGATTAATGGGCTTCCAGAAGTGAAGCCTATTCCTGCTGCTGTTGAGGATAATTCTTATCATCACTCTGCAAACATTCATTGCTACCATTCCATTTCTTATTATCGGCAACATCTTTATTAGAGTTGTTTTCATTTTCTTGTTGTTCCCTTTCACGGTTCCATTGCTCAATTTTAGCACGTCTCTCCTCACTGCCTTCACGGACGGGGCTACGGTTCCTCTTTCCCCCAGGGCTTCTACTCCGTCCTCTCCGATGGCTGGGACTTGTGCTTCTGTTCCTCCTACTCCGGCTTTCGTGATAGTTATCCCTATCATCATACCGTCTACCATGACCACGTGCACCATGAGGGCGATCATCATGGCTACTACGACGCCTGTTAGGGCTTCTGCTTCTGCTTCGGCTATGACTCCGTCTCCTTTTAGACCTCCCAAATAACTGCCGCCTCAACTCCCTAATGAAGATCAACACAACGAAAAAAATTTAGAGGTATTGAAACAAGGACCATATATAGCTAATGTTGACGGGAAGAAACATGTCACCTGCTGATTCTTTTAAGGTGCATAAAATTGCAATATCCGCCACGATTGCAAGTGTTCTCGTCATACTGCCTACAGGTGGCCTCACGAAAATCTGTCACAGGTGAAAAGTCAACGATGATAGGACGGGCTGCAGCAAAAACTAAGCAATTAGTGATACAAGCATTTGTTGCAATACACTTACAAAATAACCATAAAATCAAAGTTAATGAAAATTAACAAGTTAACAAGAAGGAATCTATTACATATTATGAAAATACCCACTATATAGAAGCTAATACGAAAGGACAATTTAACAACACAAGCAACTATATAACATATTATAGGAAGATAGAAACTAATACAAAGGACGAGGCACAACACATTCATCTATTGAAATACCAAAAGAATAATATAATTTAACTAGGACTTGATTCACTTGACATTTTAGAAAATAAACAATTTTATGTGGGCTTGAGTTATATACAATCATGTTTATGTAATAATCGTGTCATCTCATATTTGACTAAAGATATTCAAGTTTTAAGTATGCTGATCCATCTCATATTTAACCTACATTACTAACATATTTACCCATATAAAATTAAATAATATTTGAAATACGTAAATAATTCATCATCCATGTTTAAATACGTGAATCAAGTATAAACCATTTAGATTTTTAATATTTAAATGTATTTTCCTGTAACCTATGCCATAAATGTGTCATATTTGTTACAAGGACTTGAAAAAGTTATTAAAAATGCTGTGTTCGGTCATCCAGTTCATCTGTTATGCCTTTTAACAACACAGTTACTACACACCCTAAGTCCCTAAATAGTCAAACTGGAATTTGTTGCTATATGGTTCCCGATTGAACAATCATAGGGCATATGTATGTGTGATGTATGATAAAAAGATAGAAGTCAAACCAGCATAAAATCTTCCGGTAAGGTTCTTGAGCGCATTCGCAGCATGTTCTTCCTCTCTAAATTGAACATAAACATTTCCCACCTGTTCACCAAATGTTGTTAAGATAAGATTCCAAATAATCCGAAACAATACATTGTCTAGGAAAAGATTTACCATATGGTCAGCCAAGTTATCACATATATTCAAGCTCTCAATTTGACCATACTTGCTCAATTCCTCAAACAAATCCTCATAAAAAGCCTGCAAAATTCAACATTAAACAAGACACTTGTTGGTCTACTGCATTAACTGTTGGCTATCGCAAGTAAATTCAAAAAACTTTTCTTATTACTATTATTTAAAACTAGCTTTTATCAATATCCAAACAGATGCACCTAAAAATTACTCCAATTTGTTCTCTAAAAAAATACTCTTAAGCACATCACTAAATCCTAATAAAAAAAAGGCAGTAAAACTTTCAGATTTGAAATATGGTTTAATAGAATTACCTCGAAATGCTCTTGGATCTTACGGGGGTCGATGGGGTTACCGGAAGGGTCAACGCCGGGTGTAATCATGTCCGGCCGTTGATACATGTTGGATAGAAGGATAGTAGGGCTGATGCTGGGCTTTGTGTGGAGACGCGAACACCGGTCACCGTGACGGCATGCGCCGATCTTGAAATAGAATGGGCAGTTCACTCTATCCTTTTCGGTCCCAAAGATCGACGCCAAATGCTCTGCCATTTTCTTCTCTGTTTCTCTCCTATCTCTTTTTTCCCTTTTTCTGGAAGATGGGTGAGAAATGAAAGGGTTTTTCTGGTTTTAGGTCTTTGGATCCTCCATTAAAAGAGGACTTTGAAGGCCCAGCCATGACAATCCACTGAAGCTTTGGGCTATGGCTGCTTGTATCCAAAGCACAATTGGGCTATGGATCTGACAGCAGGATAACGATTCTACATCTCCCTGGGGCCTGTACCAAAAAAAAATATATTGTTAGTATTTTAATGACGCGTGGCATTTGATTAGGCAACGTGTTTTTAATAAAAAATACTATTGTTAGTATTTTAATATCTGTTGTATAGTATATTTTCAACCATTAGATATTAATCGCTCAATCACTATCCTGTCATTATTAGTGTTCAAATCCATGATCTTCAGGAACAATAATCGTTTATTTAACCAATGAGACAAAATGGTTCGCGCTACTACTGTTTATTATTGAAAAAAAAACATTATTGTACAGTTATACAGTGATTACCGTATAGAATATTATTAAAAATAATATACTATATATAAATAGATAATTATCTTTTTTATTCAGTTATACAGTGATTACAGTAGTATTTGTTCTAGTGTATATTTTCAATTATTAGACATTGATCACTCAATCACTATGATAACATTGCTGGTGTTCGAACCCTGACCTTTAAAAATAACAATTATTTCTTTAATTATTAAAGTTAAATGACTCGAGCAAATAGATAATTATTTTATATTGTGATGGTGAAAAAATATTTTATAAATGATCGTTTATAAATAATGGTCGTTTGATTGTTTATGGATTTAGTTTCGTCCCTATCACTATATGTTCCATCGTTAAAATTAATACATCACATCAAACACCAGCTCTGAAAAACACAGACACACAGTTGAGAAGACTTCCCAACTAACCATTTCAATCATTCTATCTCTGTCTTTATACCATTTTTTACAGATTCAATCTTTATTGGTAAACTGAACACAATAATTAGACTGAGTTTAACTAAGTCAGCGGGAGGTTCTAAAAAAAAAAGGCCCTTAAGGAGCCTAGAAAAAGCCCTGTAATAAGCGCAATAAGGAACCGGTTTAAACCCTTTGTTTGTTTGTTTATAAATAATGGTAATCTAATTTATTTTTATATATTCGAATAGAAAATATACGAATAAAAATATTAATATGAGAAATATTCAAATAAAAATATGTATATGAGAAATATTCAAATAAAAATATTCGGATAATAAATATTAGAATAAAAATGTTCGTATAATAAATATTCGAATAAAAATATTCATACAATAAATATTTGAATAAATATATATACGAATAAAAATATTCAAATAAAAAATATATGAATAAAAATATTCGTATAATAAATATTCAAATAAAATTATTCCTATAATAAATATTAGAATAAAAATATTTGTATAATAAATATTCGAAGAAAAATATTCGAATAAAAAATATTTGAATAAAAAATATTCGTATAATAAATATTCGAATAAAAATATTCATATAATAAATATTGGAATAAAAATATTCGAATAAAAATATACAAATAAAAATAATCGTATAGTAAATATTCGAATAAAAATATTTGAATAAAGATATCCGTATAATAAATATTCGAATAAAAACATTCATATAATAAATATTGAAATAAAAATATTTGAATAAAAATATGCAAATAAAAATATTCGTATAATAAATATTCAAGTAAATTTCTGAATAAAAATATTCGAATAAAAAATATTAGAATAAAAATATCCTTATAATAAATATTCGAATAAAAATATTCATATAATAAATATTAGAATAAAAATATTCGAATAAAAAATATACAAATAAAAATATTCGTATAATAAATATTCGAATAAAAATTTTTGAATAAAAATATTCGAATAAAATATATTTGAATAAAAATATTCATATAATAAATATTCGAATAAAAATATTCATATAATAAATATTCGAATAAAAATATTCGAATAAAAAGTATACGAAAAAAAAATACTTGAATAAAAATATTTGAATAAAAAATATACGAATAAAAATATTCATATAATAACTATTCAAATAAAATATTCGAATAAAAATACTCGAATAAAAATATTCGTATAATAAATAAAAATATTCGAATAAAAAATATTCGATTAAAAAATATACGAATAAATATTGTACACAATTCCTTACAAAGTATACACAATGGTTTACAAAACCCGTAAGGAAAAAGGTATGTACACAATTCCTTACAACTTCTCACCATGAGCTAAAGGAGTCATCCAAAGGTAAGATTTTGTGTACATACACAATTTACTATGATTTTCGTAAGCCGTAGTGTATAATTTGTAAGGAACTGTGTACAAACATAAATCATTACCATTTTGGTGTCATATTGTGTATTCTTGTAGGAAATTGTGTATGTACACAAATCCTTACCATTGGAAGCCCCCTTGAGCTCATGGTTTTGAAGTGGTAAGGATTTGTGTACATACCTTTTTTCTTACGGTTTTCGTAAGCCGTTGTGTATACTTTGTAAGGATTTGTGTACAAACACAAATCCTTACCGTTTTCGTGCCATATTGTGTATTCTTGTAGAAAATTGTGTATGTACACAAATCCTTACCCTTGGAAGCCTCCTTGAGCTCATGGTTTTGAAGTGGTAAGGATTTGTGTAATACCTTTTTTTCTTACGGTTTTCGTAAGCCGTTGTGTATACTTTGTAAGGATTTGTGCACAAACACAAATCCTTACCGTTTTCTTGCCATATTGTGTATTCTTGTAGGAAATTGTGTATGTACACAAATCCTTACCCTTGGAAGCCTCCTTGAGCTCATGGTTTTGAAGTGGTAAGGATTTGTGTACATACCTTTTTTCTTACGGTTTTCGTAAGCCGTTGTGTATACTTTGTAAGGATTTGTGTACAAACACAAATCCTTACCGTTTTCGTGCCATATTGTGTATTCTTGTAGGAAATTGTGTATGTAAACAAATCCTTGCCCTTGGAAGTCTCTTTGAGCTCATGGTTTTGAAGTGGTAAGGATTTGTGTACATACCTTTTATCTTACGGTTTTCGTAAGCCGTTGTGTATACTTTGTAAGGATTTGTGTACAAACACAAATCCTTACCGTTTTCGTGCCATATTGTGTATTCTTGTAGGAAATTGTGTATGTACACAAATCCTTACCCTTGAAAGCCTCCTTGAGCTCATGGTTTTGAAGTGGTAAGGATTTGTGTACATACCTTTTTTCTTACGATTTTCGTAAGTCGTTGTGTATACTTTGTAAGGATTTGTGTACAAACACAAATCCTTACTATTTTTGTGCTAATTTATGAATGTACCGTTTTTCTTACAGTTTTTGTAAGAAATTGTGTATATAGTTTTATGTGCACAATGTGACCGGGTAAACAGGTTAAGGCTTATTTTAGGGGTTTTCTCCAGAACTACCCCTAAGTCAGCAATTCTGTACCTGCAAAAAATAACTATGGAGAAAGCTACATCGTTTTTTTTAGTAAACAAAGATTATAACTATTCTTTTATACCGAGATTCGAATTCATACAAAATAAAACAGTATGAACATCTTTAACCACTAGGTCAATCAATGGATCTCGAAAGCTACAACTCTTTACAAAGTGGTCCTAGACAAAAATGTCTTAAATGAATGCCTGAAACAAACAAGGACAGCCACTTTTTTTTCCCCCTCTCAATCATAGGTGGAATTTTCCCATTATAAGTTTATAACTGAGAAAACATAACTTAACGCAGACTGACACAGCATCGTTGTTACAGTTATAATTGCAACATTTATTGGTAAGAAAAAAAACTTGTGGTTTGCAATAATAATACCATATTGGCCTGGGGCATCATACCATTCATTCTCACTATTTAGTTGGCAATAGTTTAAGGCTCATCATGTCATCAATATTGTCTGCAGAATAACAGAGTATATACCATGGAAGATTAACTCGTAATATTAAAGACGATATTATTTATTACGTATCGTGATTTTTTAAAACGAACGATAATTTGAGTATTTTAAAGCTTATATTAAATATTAATGAAAAAAATGAAAATCGAGCTTCAAACAATCATGAAAGACTGATATAAAGGGCAGTTAATGCCTGAAGAATCTTGTTTCTGAATGTGTTCTCTTTAAACAAATGGTCAGAAAACTTAATCTGTAAGTTTCTTTAAATCTATGGTCTGCAATTAAAAATACAATTATCTTTGATAAGGCCAATTATTGTTTCAGTCAGTCCATCAACATTTAATTAAAAAAAGATTTTGCAGGCCTCACAGTTCACTCAATTATACTTCAACCTACTCTATTATATATAAACCACTCACCTACACACATATAATATATTTTTTAATTTTTTTATTAGAGTCACCTCTTTTCGAGTGATAAACAGTTTAATATCGATTAAATAAGTCTCGAAGGTTTTGCGTATAAAGAAAATCTTTATTAAAAGATTTATCCATCAAAACTAAATGTACAACGCGAGTTGATCCATATTAGTTAGGACAAAACCATAAAAAACGGGAGGGTAACCAAAAAAAAAAAACATGACTTCACCCTTGACCTCCCCCACTTGATGAAGTAAAAGATTAGCTGAGATACAATGAGGCTTGAACATAAAGTAACATAGAATGAGCTTCATTTTCAAGTCTTATGTTTTTAAAATATTACAGAAAAGAAATATACCATATTAAAATAATCCAGAAATCATAATTTCATCCCACAAACTGCAAAGATTGGGGCAGGAGATAAGCAATGAAACTGTTTCTTTGTTTAACTACCTTACAATAAAGTTTTTGAACATTACAGATCAGGAAAATGATTATGGCCAATATCTCTGTCTGAACAACATAAAAAAGCTTAACCTCGTATGCAGATGGATACCATATTATATATATATGACCTTAGAGAAAGGAGAGAAATTTAGGGCAATGCTTAAACTCCAAGATAAATGAAGTGTGTTATCCATGTTACTTTAGCAACAAGTTTCTTTTTCTGCAATCTGATTTGCAGATGTATTTTACATTAATGGAAGCAATGATTTCAGGATCTGTAATGTCAGGGGGAGAAACCCAATGTAGAAGGGTTAGTGGGTGAAATCAAGGCTTGGTTGACTAAGGACAGAGTTTATGATAGTAGTAATGCTTTTAATCTCTTAATAATGCTGTAATTATGGCACTGTTAAAGTCTTGGAAAGCAATCTAATAAAAAAGAGTTAGACAGAATTTAGGTCAAATTATGGTTTTAGTCCCTCTACTTTTATAGTTCCATTAGTTAGTCTTAATAATTAACACAATAAAAAAATAGGGACCAAATTATGCAAAAGAAGTGATACTAACTCTCAAATTTAAACAAAACAAAGGTACCAAAACCATAATTTGGCCATAGTTTGCTTTGGAATTGTAATACAATCCAAGGATATAATAAATTAAAAATAACGAAGTTCACCCTTCTATTCATCACTTTATTCCCCTGAAAAAGCTTAGAGTAAAACTAACAAATGACCCCAAAAGTAAAAAGTAAAAAAAAAAAAACACAATTACAAGCAAATTGTCCAAAGCAAACTATCCCAAAGCAGAAACATGTTTTTTTCCTGTCCTTGACTCTGTATAAATATATATTGGCAGTAGCACCATTTGTATTTTCTGCTGGTGAAATTCTCCATTAACTGCAATCATCTTGAGGGTGATATGGTGACAGTGCTGAATATGTTGAATGAACTATTTCTGTTTGAAAATCAACTAAAAATAACTGATAGACTGATAATTTTGCAGCCAAATTGTTGCAGACAGACTTCTCCACTTGAAAGGGAGTGGTGTTTTACTAAATGATGGTGCCGACATAGCCGATCCCGGTGATGAAGAATGTGATGGTTTGCAGGAAGAGGTACACGAAGTAGTTGTTCTTCCCGTGGACGAAATCGTAGCATCCGCATAGGAAAAGGAATGCTGCGAATCCGAGCTCCAACGTATTCAGTCTGTTA
Organism: Abelmoschus esculentus; assembly: GCA_035048815.1. Taxonomy (NCBI): domain Eukaryota; kingdom Viridiplantae; phylum Streptophyta; class Magnoliopsida; order Malvales; family Malvaceae; genus Abelmoschus; species Abelmoschus esculentus. Next base: position 2,230,763 of record JAUCBN010000032.1, read on the forward strand.
TCGGACATGAACTAAAAGTTGGATACAGGTTGTTCGAATAAACTATAACAATTGGATTCTAAGTGATATGATATGTAGGTTACCTATCAGTGAACTTGAATCTAAACTTTCTGAATACTTTGGTATTGTTCTTGTTCTTAGCAGAATCGGCTGCTGCTTTCTTGACAGCATCTCCAAGTTTCTCAGTGACAACCCATTCATTGGCTCTCCCTGCCTCGAGAAGACCGATAAATGTCGCCTTAGTCCGGTGCAGCGACATCACATTCTCGAACAGAATCCAGTAAAACAATAGGTGGATAGATCTGCGAAATTTTCCCAGAAATCATATATATAATGATGTAACACCGGAGGAACAATGTAGGCTGATACGGCCATCGACATACCTCGGAGTTCCGACAGAGTTTAGAATGGTGATGACTGAAGGAATGTAAACGGCTCCCCAAATAGGGACTTTGACTTCAGGGACCAAAATTGTAAGGGGAAGTACAACACAGTAAAAGAAAAAGGTGATCATATGAGCAATGATCTTTCGGACAAAGAAGAAGCTGTAGATAACATACACTTTCTTCCAGAATTTCACTTTCTGCAAACACGTTTTTTCGATTCGAATCAATTAACAGTGTTAAATTTGTAAAAGAAGTGAAATTTGAATGACAATTTGCAGTAAATGTACCTTGTTCTGAATGATTTCCCACACCATTTTCCTAAACAGATTAGCAGGACCGCAAGACCATCGATGCTGCTGGAATCGAAACGCCTTGAAAGTACTAGGAAGTTCGCTTTTCACCTGAAGGTCACCAAGGTAAACGAATTTCCATCCCCGAAGACTTGCTCGGACCGCAAGGTCCATGTCCTCCACGGTGGTCCGATCCTTCCACCCACCGGCCTCGTTAATGGCCGCAATTCTCCAAATACCAGCAGTCCCTGCGTTTGGTTCATTCATACAAACATATGTAGGTGATAAATGAGTGTACATTTTTTATCCTCAAGCAGCCATTGGCAGAATCAAATCAACACTTAAATGCATGCATGCATACATGATAAGTTAATTTCTTTGTTTACCATTAAAACCAAAGAAAGCATGTGTTGCTGATCCAACTTCTTGCTCCACTGTGAAATGGTAATCCAATGACATCTCTTGCATTCTCGCTAACAAACACTCATCCGCATTCACTGCAAAAAAATACGAATATTATTATATTTATATTCGAATCTGTATCGATCGATATAAACATTTATCGTCTCCCATTCGAATACAAGTAAATAATTTCCCTAAAACTTTATGCATATTGTCATTAGTATTATATCCGAAGGCATCTTAGGCAATTAATGGACCTAGTAGGATGAAGGGTACAAACAAAATAGGAAGCCGTTTAGACTTTTTTGTCCTCATCCGTATCAAATTATAATGCGACACGTCACACAAAAACACGAGGGAGCATCTAAAATCTATGCAACTCTGACTCTCATATATTATAGTAATTTAATTTATTCCTTGCATTCAACCAAAAATTATTACTACTATTTTAATTTAATTTAAAAAAAAAAAGAAAAAAGAAAACTATTGACTAAATAAATAATCCAAGTGTCGGCAAAAACAGGTAAGGTCCACGGCACGTGGAAAGTAGAGTGACTGTTACTTATTTTGAAATGACGATTTTAACCCGTAGGCCACTAGGGAACCATGCACGTGACCCGTACGATCTGGGAGTTGATTAAGGCATTATTTGATACAAGGGATAGAAATGAAAATTCCATTAGTTTTTTCATTAATTTAATTAAAATTTGTATTCCTAAACATGGGTCCCACGGACACAGATATACGGCTGATGATGGGGCAAAGAGGAGGGAATGGGGTCCACATCCCGTGATTAGTGGGTTTTTTTTTTTCTTGTGGACCCACCCTTTAGTCCCCATGCAGTCTGCAACCAGTTCCGCCGACAAAAAACCAGAAACATAATTAACGCAGAACATAATTAAAACCAAAATCAAAGTAAAAAGATAAGACCACCGACAGTTTGTGTAATTTAAGCAACAAAGCTAATTAAAACACTAATCAAAATTAAAGTCATGGTTTTGGTTTTTAAAAGAGTGTCTTATAAGGCATTACCAAATCTCCAGCGTGCTTGAACGAGAGCAATGTCGGGGTTGTTGACCAAGAACGGTATGCTCCGCCGGAGGAAATCGGGTTCGGGTCGGAAATCGGCGTCGAGAATGGCGACGTACTCACAGTGTTTAACGTAGCTCCGTTTCAACCCTTCTTTTAAAGCCCCGGCTTTGTAACCGGTACGATTCTCCCTTATCTGGTACGTTATGTTTATCCCTTTGCTTGCCCATCGCTGGCATTCTTGCTCCACCATCAACTGGAATTAATTTCAGTAGTAAATGAGTTTCCGACGGTTAAAAGAAGGAAGAACTGTATCGGGAAGTGTTTAAAGTGATTGGTTTTGACTTTTTTGTTACCTTGATTGCAGGGTCAGTTGAATCATCGAGTACTTGGATCACGAGACGATCGGACGGCCATGAAAGTCCACAGGCAGCTCCAATGGAGATCTTGTAAACCTGGACAGAAAAAAACACAGTGAACCGGTTTGTGTTCTTCTCTGAAACCCAGAAAGAAAATGCTACAAAAAACAGAGGAAAAAACCCTGACCTCCTTTTCATTGAACATTGGGATTTGGACCAAAACGACTGGGAAATTTGAGCTGCCGAGTTCCTCATCGTCTTGAATGGGCTCAAACCTGTACCGCTTCTCTGGTTTTTTCCAGAAAAGTTTCACGAGAACAATGACTATTCCCATGTAAACCCGCTCACAGAAGAGCATAAGCGACATGACTAAGCAAATGTAGACACAGAGTTGCAGTAAAGGAACTATCAACGGCGCTTTGATTAGCTCCCAGATCAAACCAAGTTGCCCCGTGATATCGTCTCGCGACACTTGAAACGATTCCGGAATCAGCAGCTTCGGTGAAACTTCAGTCATCGCTGCAAAACTGGGTTTTTCTTAATGAAGAAAACAAAAAGTACAGTGTAAAATGGCGTTTTCTGTTTAAAACATGGATTTGTATACAAAACTAATGGAGAAGATAACCCAAATCTGCCACAGCTTTCCCCTTAAACCTCTCAGAAAACATGTGCCGGCCAATGTAGCTTTCGTTTCCTTCGTATAAAACGAAACAAAAATGGGGGTAAGCCAAACAGAGAGAGAGAGAGTCTGAGAGGAAAAACAGGGCACTGGAAATGAAAGATAATGAGTGAGAGAGAAAGAGGGTGTAATTTTATAGTGAGATTTGGTCCTATTTGGTAATTTAATGTATTTACAGTCCTTGCTCAGACACTAGATTTTTTGGGTGAACATAATATAATATTTTCTCCGTTTTATTTAATATGTTTAACATTAAAAATTTTAGATTTTTTTAGTTTTAATTTATTATAAATAAAAATTAAAAAATAAATTAGAAAATATCAACCAAATAATTTTAAAATATGTATTATAAAATTTAATAAATTAAAATATTATAATTAATTATAAACAAAATTACATAATAATTTTAAAAATACACAAGTTTAATGAAATTATTAAATAATAATCGATTTGATCATAAAATGATAGTTAATTTATCAAATTGTTTAATTTCTAATTAATTTTATTAAATTATTATAAAATATTATTAAATTATTTTAAATAATTATTAATTTAATTAAATATTATAATGATTTGTTCTCGACTTTGTAATGTAAATTAAATGTTTCATATAAATTAGTTTTACTTTTTAAAATATATATTTTCAATAATCTAATAATAATTACAAAATAATACTATATGTTTATATATATTTTTAATTTTTTAATAATATACACATTTAATAAATAAAGTAATTAAATTCAATATTTTTAAAATAAACATTATTACTTTTTTACCCAGATCACTTATTAAATATTTTAATATATTTTTTTACTTAAACTTGAGGTAAACGGAATTCAATGTGTTCTAAAAGAAAGCGACTCAACTCACCACCTTTTCCTTAAACAAAAAATTACAGAAGAGGTTATTAAATTATGTTCCAATGATAATTTAGTTATTAAATTTTTAAAAATTATAAAATAATCATTAAATTTATTGAATTGTTATCAAATTATCAATGTAACTTTATAATAATAATAAAGTTTGATAAGATGATTTTATAATGTCGTGGTGAGCATTTTGTAACCGTCCGAAAATAATAATAATCGTTTTATAATAACTATTAAAAATCTAACGATAAAAACAATCATTTAAAAATAATTTATTAACTATATGATTGGTCAAGTATGGTCCAATAGATGTTAGTCCATGGCAAGAAAAAAATCTCGCTTGACTGTTATCACTCAGTTGACATGGTGTTATTATCTCTATTTTATTTGGTAAAAGCGAAACGATAGAATACATGAGAATAAGTCAAGACAAGTGGATGTCATTGTTTCCTCGATAAAAACAAACGTTGGACTGAAGTTATCAAAAAAATTTATGATTTAATTTTTCAATTCTTACTATATACCAAAAAATTATATAAATTGTATACTTTACCTAAACAATATAAGGGAAAGGCATTATTATCCTCTGACTTTACTTTCTTCTCCAAATCCCAATCCAGAAAGAATGTTAAGTACAATATTTTATGTTCATTTCTAAGAATTATAACATGACCAATTAAAAGCATGACTGATGAAGGACAAGGTACACATAAGTGTTTAAATTCGAGTTTTTTAAGATTAATATTATTTTTTCATTGAAACACTCGTTGGGTCCAACATTTGATGTTATATTTTTTTCTTTTCTTTTCGAGAAGCTAATTGTGAGTATAGTAGTATCTGTTCTAGAATATAATCTCTACCATTTGACATTGATCGCTCAATCATTCTGCTGGCATTGCTAGTGTTCGAACCTATAACCTCTAGAAACAACAACCGTTCCTTTAACCACTTGGACTAGAGTGCTCGTGCTGATGTTATACTTTTAAAAAAGTTCCCTTTGCTTTGTGACATTAATGTAGTAACTTAGGGTTTTTGAAACACCATAAATGGATACTTATTCTTTTTCAATTACTTTGTCTTCAAGAAAGCTTAAATGACTACCATTTCATGCATTAATTAGGCAATTTAATATTAATGGATAAGAGTTAGAAGAAGAAGAGGTTCAAAGACAAATCATAATGGCAAGGTATGCAAATAACGTTTAGAAAATTGTTTACAATTAAATTGAAAATAATTAAGAGGGGAAGAAAAAGAATAAGTATATTTATAGAAATTTTGAGGTTTAAACTAAAAACCAGCCCCTAAACTTTCTTTTTATGCTTTAAGTACATCAATTATTTTTTAATCAAAATAATCTCCTAAACTACACTATGCGACCATTTTAAGTATCTATATTTTTTAATAAATATTTAAATTATACACTTTTTTACTTTAAGTACTTAAACTATTTTTTAACTTAAAAATTATCTAAATTTTGTATCGTATTAATGTCTCATTGATTGAAAGATTTTTCTAATAAAAAAAATGATATGACTTAAATAAGTTACATATAATAGTTTAAAATTTTATTTTGATAAAAAAATTAAACATTGAAATCTTAAATATACTTTAAAATTTTTTACTTTAAACCAAATTATAATTATAAAAATTGCATTTCTTAATTATTATTTTAATTTGTTTAATCAACTTGTCATTTAGGTACTTAAAGCAAAAACATAGTTTAGGGATTTTGTTATTAAAAATTTATCATTTCAATTAAGCTCAAACAGTTGGAATTTAATAAATATTAATTTTAATAAGTTATAAGATATTCATTTTATGTACAATTTTAAGGTTTAAGGATTCTATTTAAGTTTTTAAGGTAAGTATAGTGATTTTAAATTTAAGGATTATTAATAGAATTTTAGGTTTAGAGTTAAATTTTAAGGGTTATAAGTTAAAATTCAGATCTTTAACTATAATACCCAAAACCTTAAACAGTAATCATAAATTTTTAATTCTAAACATTTACACTGAAACCCCTAAACTTTAAACTAAAATCATAAACTTTAAAATCAAGACACTCGTAAAAACAAAAAAGTTTACATCACCTGTGTATGGGATTATAATCCTAATTTATAACTAAAACATATTAAAATTTTAATTATAAAAAAATCAATTCTTAATTATTATTTAATCAAATTGTTCAAATGGTTGTAATTCAATCAATATCATTTGCAATATTCTTAATTAGATCAAGCTTGTAATGTTCTTAGTAGATTGAAATAAACTCCCTATGGAATTTGATTTTTTTAGAGGAAAGAAAAGCATAAAGAGAGTTAGATGGATTAGGTCTGTGACTTTAGGGCAAACCGACCAACCCCAAACTTTGTGGCAGATCTTCATGCATAATATGACAGACCATAGGGAAAGTTGGGGATTATCACATAAATAATGGGTACAAAAGTTAGACATAACTTTGTGATTCAATAGGGGTAGATGGAAGTTGGATCATGATTTTTTTTTAATTAATTAAAAAATATTATATTCACGTATCAGAATTCGAATTCATATAAAATAAAATAGTATGAGTATCTTTAGTTATTAGACCAAGTAGTGGTTCCGTCGGATGTATAGATCATTTAAAAATTTTATTTAAGAAAATAGTGTATTTAAAGTTTATTTTAAACCCTAGACCAAAAATTACAGTGTAGGTAAGAGAATGTTATTTATATATGACGAAAAAAAATATACAAATGACGTTCTTTTATATATACTATAAAAATAACCTAGATTCTTAAATATAAATAACAACTATTTATATTCTAAAATAAAATTTTAGATTATATTATTTTTAAAATTTCTTCCCGAAGTAGTGACTTTCTGGATCACTCTTTTCTTTTAGTCTTTGCCACAAATACTTTTGATATGTTATTTTTTTATTTATAAATTAAATTTGAGAAAATATTCGAACAAAAACTATTAATATGTGGGTTCCAAATCTTACTGGGGGATGGTGATGAAGGGGATAAGATTCTACATTGTCCAATCTGTTTATTGTACGTATATATTAATAAACAAAATTATTGGCATTTACTTTATTTTTCAATTTTTATTTTGTCAATTGATAAAAGAATGATGCGATGATCAACCGACAATGTATAAACTTATATATTTTATTATTTATTTTCTTATGAGAAAAAATGGAGAAAGAGAAAATCGGTGCTTATATATTTGTATTATTTATTTGTATATGTATTTGTTATTATTGTGATAAACGGGATAAATCATATCATGGGTCAATCTCATCGTGTTATTTATAGGACCAATCATTAAAAACCATTCACATTATTATTTTTTATGTCATATTTTTTTAAAGTGAATCTTTACTTATATTTACTGTTAGTTTATTTTAAAAATAATTTTTAAATAAAGATTCACTTAAAAAAAGTATGATATAAAAATTGATGATGTGAGCAATTTTTAGTGATTGGTCTATGAACATGTGATGGGATTGACCCATGATATAATTTTTCGATAAACAGGCATCACTAACACTTGTCACTTACTTAGCATCTCTTTAAATTTTTTTAACATTTTATTTTTATTTTTAAATTATAATTTTTATTTTAAATTAATTTCAAATTTTAAAATATTCCAATTTTATTTTATATTGTGTTTTTTATTTTAAATTAATTTTAATTTTTTAATATTTTAATATATTTAATATTAAATATATTTTATTATAAAAATTATTATTTATCATGTAAATACTAATGAATACTATATAATAATACTGTGCGACATAAACAATAATTTAATAATAAATTTATAATGTTCATATGTTTGTAATTCAATTTAGAATATAATAATTATAGTTGGAGGATAAAATTAAAATATTTAAAAAATTTATAAATTAATTTAAAACAATAATTATAGTCTAAGGATAAAACTAAAACAATTAAAATTTAAAATAAAAATTATAATTTTAAACTAAAATTAAAATAAATTACGCGTTAATATAATCATTAAATTTTCTTTCAAACCAAGCTTATCTGGATGATGATTAAAGTAGAGCTGTTTTTTTGTTTTATAGCTTCTAATCCATAATTCCATATATATAATTAAAAATCATCAATTATTTAATAAGAGAAGACAAAATATATATGGTCCATCGAAGTTCGTAGCACTAAATTTTTGCACTATATAATTAAATTTCGCTTTTTTAATCTTACATTTGTTTCTATATTTTATAATACATTTATTACAGAACATGATAATTCATTGTCAATATTGTACAATTAATTAAAAATTAAATAAATCTAGAATTTTTTTCCTTAGAGATTCGTGATTCTATGATACTTAAGAAATATTTCCCGCACAAAATCCTGCATTAACACAAACCCTAAACCAGTATTTTATTTCTTCGGCGGCAACCATGAAACCCTGCTTTTTGAATCTTCCACGTTGCAATTCTTTTAAAGCAAATCTTGACTTTCTTTGCTGCTTTTACTACAAGTTTTATTCATTGTTTTTCTTAAAAGAATATCTGACCCATTTAATTGGGAACAAAAGAAATATTTAATAGATATGATAATTAATTTAAATTAAATATTATAAAAATTTATTATAAAATGATGTTTTTAATTCATTGTTTTATTTACGATGTTATGATTAAACGTTTAATATTGTTTAAATAATTTTACCCTTTAATTTATTAAATTGATCAATAATTGATAAAAATAAGTAAACTTTAATGAGTTTATATTTATTATTTAGTTATTATTTATATTTAATTTTTTAATCATAATATTTAATTTATTAAATGATTAATCTGTAATGAATATTGTAAAGGCATATATTATAGATAGGGATGGGCACGGAACTCGAATCGGACGGGTTCTGACCCGATCCGGTCTGATCAGATCGGGTTTTTTGATGAAAAAATCGGGTTTGGGTCGGGTCGGGTTTTTTCAAGGATGATCTTGGGTCAGGTCGGGTTCGAGTTTATGGTGGAAAAAATTCGACCCGACCCGGGACTAATAGTGTAATTTTCTCATATATATTTTAGGGATATTTACAATAATGACCCCTCTTTATATATATTTTATACAATTAGATCATTAAAATTAATATTTTTTACAATTACATCATTAAAATTAAATATTTTTACAATTATATTCCTAAATTTTATTTTTTTATAATTTAGTCCTTAAAAATTTATTTTTTAAAAAAGATTCGGATCGGGTCGGGTTGAACTTTAAAGCTTAAAAATCGGGTCAGATCAGGCCGAATTTTTTTCACCCTAAACCCGGTCAGGTTGGGTGGCGTGTATTATTTTTTGGGTCGAGTGCAGGTGGGCCGAAAATCCGACCCAACCCGTGTCCATATCTAATTATAGATATCTCTTTTAATTGATTTTTTTTATACTTATAACGATAAAATTTAAATATATAATATTATTTGAAAAATCTAATACATCGTCCCACTAAACTAATTATTTATATTTATATATAACTTTTGAATAATCTTTTAAATACTAGAAACCCAAATTGAAAGTGGAATTTCCATCTTCTCCCACTTATGCATGCATTTATGGATTCTCGTATCAACATCATTGGAAAAAGGAAATTAAAGTTAATTAATTATATAAATATCAAATCTACTTTTTATTTTAGTGTTTTATCTTTTTGTTTTGTTTTCTAATTAACAAGAGGATTAATGATTTTTTTTTTCATTCGTATAGTCATTAATATATCGTTTATCGATAGATTAATTTAAATAAAAATTTACTATAAAATATTATTTTTTATATTTATTACGTTAAAGTTTGAGTTTTTAATATTCAAATAATATAATTAACATTTTACTATAGGTTTTGTGAATTTTTAACATAAAATTTTTAGTAATCGTTAGATGAATCTAATTTATTATATTATTAATGATCCCTATGATTAAATTTATCCACCACAAAATAACTTTTAAATTTATATTTACTCTTTAATTATACGTAGAAAAAAAATAAAGATTTACCTTTTTAAAAAATAAAAATGAATGAACTTTATTGTAAGGATAAATTTATCACCCGATTTAATTGTATTTTGACCCAATCGACTTGATCGAGTTAAATATTTTAATTAAATTAGGTTCAGTTTGAATTGATTTTTGTTAAAATAAAATTAAATCAAGATTAAATTTAAGGTAATAATATCCATCCAAAACTAAAATGTACTCTTCTCCTAAATTTTTATGGTTACTCGTAATAATACTTATTTTTATATATATATTATAATTATATCCTTAAAATTAAAATTTTATTTATAATTTACTTTTTGAAATTATTTTATTTATTATTTTGTTAAAATTGAAGCCAAAGGTTGAATACTGAATTCCATAACATTGAGTTAAGTTAAATTTAAGTTTTAAATTAATTCATATTTTGAAATTTTTAAAACATTTCAAGTTTAGGGCATTTAGTTGATTTAAGTTATAAATTCAAATACTTTATATAAATTAAATTATTTTAAGTTGTTTAAATTACTCAGATTATTTATTTAAAATTGAGTCTTTCTTAATCATTAATATCTCATGCAGGGCATGCCAGGATTTTGTTGTCCTTTTCGAGTCACCCATGTTTTACAAATCCCAATGGGGAAATAGAGATAGAGGTTAAGGTAAGGCATTTTATAGTACACTTAAAATATAATTATTAACAAATAAAAATTTATGTATATTTTATTTTAAGTAAAAAATTATATAAATTTTATATTAACTATTATAGCTTAATTTTTCATTATTTAAATAATAATTATATAAATTTTTACTAATTAAATAAAGAATTTATATAAAATCACTTGCCCTAAAACTATCCGGGAAATGTTAGTAAGAATCCAAGTTCCTACTTCCTAGACATGACTGTGTCGTACAAATAGTATAAAAATGCTGGAGATGTTCTCGGTAATAAACAACGAGATTGACAGCAACCAAAAAGCTGTACCCTCTCGAATCGGCAAATCAATCACATGAGTCAGTACAAAGACGTCCATGGTTGTAGGGGAGTCTAAATTAATTTTAAAAAAAGACATATTTTGATATTTATTTAAAAAATATTTTTTTAATTTTTTTAAAAAATATTTTAATTTTTAAATAAATTTAATCGTAACCAGACCTATACACGTTTTTAGTAAACTCTAGATTTAATTGTTTCTTCTTTAAAACATGTTTTCTGATTGTACTTACCAGGGTTGATAACGAGTTGAGTTCGAGTCTGGTCAGGTTCGATTCAACTCAAAAACAGGTATATTTAAGTTTGGTTTAGTTCTAGGCTCGTTGAGTTCAAAATTTTAAGCTCGAGTTCAGCTCGAAAATAATATTACTGGGCTTGGCTTGGGCTCAAAGCTCGGCTCGGTTCGGGTCGAAATGGATAATTTTTTATATTATTGTGTTTTATTATTTATTTATTTATTTGTAGTTTATTTATTATTTATAGTTTTGTAAATTTGTTTTAGTTAATAATATTCAATTTTTTATTTAAGTTATTTTTAGTGGGTTTACTCTCAATTATTTTATTATTTTTTTTACTAAATAAATTATTTTTAATGTATATATGTATGTTTATATATAATTTTTTTATTTAAGTTATTTCTAGTAGATTTATTCTCAATTATTTTATTTTATTTTTTTTGCTAAATAAATTATTTAAGTTCGGTTCGAGTGAACTTAAACAAACTCGATTTGATTCGTTTAAATCCCTAACCGAACCCGAACCCGAATCAAACTTATTCAAACTGAACTTTAACCGAACCCGAATAACTCACGAGCCGGTCAACTCATTATCACCTAGTTACCATTGCAAGTTCTGATCCTAAAATATTTTGAGCCAATGTTTCAATTGTTTTCCTTACCCTGTAGATTGGTTTTGGTATCAGATCTTATCCATTGTTGTGTTTCCTGACAGACAAAAGCCCAGTTTAAGAAGTTAACTAAGATCGGGTAGCTCATCAGTTGACAATTTGAGTTAGATTTGGGCCTACGAACAGAACTTAGTTCGGGATGCCTTTAGTGTCAGCACACCAAATACGAAAAATATTACTATATTAAAAAAAATTAATTTATTTATAAATCGAGTTATATATTTATAACAATATAACTCATTATTTATTTAAAAATAAAAGCGATAGGTTTATTCTAAACTAATTTCCCAAACATTTCCTCCATGTCTTACAATATTGTTTTGTTTTGTCTTCATATATCCAACAATATTGTAGACATGATGACAGCATAAACAAAGGTAAGAAATATTAGAATATACATTCCCCACATTTTGGGGTGTTCAACTCCAAAGGATCCATTTTTTTTCCTCTTCTTCATTGTTTTGTAGCTAAATCCGACAGCAAAAAAGACATGGGTACTTTGGAAGATGATCATCTTCCCCAGAAACAACTTTCTGATTCGGATCAAGATCTTGATGCTGGAGCTCTCTTTGTTCTTAAATCAAAAGGTAACTTGAATTGAATAGTGTAATGAATTTCTCATGTGTTTTCATCCAACATGAATCATGCAGGGTCGAAGCTTTGATTTGCAAGAAAATCTCAAAACTTACTTTCTTTTTCGTGGCCACATATCTTAACACCTCTTATCTAGTTATCTTCTTCCTGAGCTTAACATCTTATTACAAACACACAAAGTCCAACACTTGTATTCGTTTAAGACATCGCTCTCGTAATCATACGAGTCTAAAATATATTTGAAGTTTAACCGATCAAATCTTTAATAAAAATAAACCTTAAATTAAAAACCCTAGCGTTAAAACTTAAACTCTTTAAGTTAATGATGGAGCTTGAACTATGGAAGGGTCTTCTATAGTTTTTTAAATTAGGTTATTTATAAATTTAACCTTATTTTTAAATATCTATGTTTTACTCTTCGATATTAAATCTGGACTTCATACTTGCCTAAGCTCAATTAAGCTATATGTATACGTATTAGCGAAAGTTACAATTGAGCAGGCTCATGGATGCACTGTGGTTACCACTTGACAACATCAATTGTTGCGCCGTCGCTTCTGAGTCTCCCATTCGCTTTCACCTTCCTCGGTTGGGCTGCCGGAATTATGTGTCTGGTCATCGGAGCATTGGTCACTTTCTATTCTTACAACTTGCTGTCTCTTGTCCTGGAGCATCATGCTCAATTGGGTCGTAGACATCTCCGTTTCAGAGACATGGCCAACAACATCTTAGGTAATCAATTGTTCCTGTATTTTTGTTTCAGTCACCTAGCTTTTTTTTTTTTTGGCAAAATGGTACTCAACTAGACCAACTTATTGGTTAATTTCAACACTTCTAACACATACTATTGGCAGGGCCGAGATGGGGTCGTTATTTTGTTGTGCCAATTCAATTCATGGTGTGCTACGGTACTGTAATTGCCTTCACTCTTCTTGGAGGACAATGCATGAAGGTTACGTCACCTAAACTAAAGCAACTATTCATCAATTATAGTTAAGATTCTTTAGGTCCTGAGTTTTGTCTCCATCTCTTGCAGACAGTTTACTTGCTGTCGGAACCAAATGGGACTATGAAGCTTTACGAATTCGTGATTATAATTTGAATCTTGATGCTGATTTTAGCTCAAATCCCATCTTTTCACTCACTAAGGCATATTAATTTGATATCTTTGTTTCTAAGCCTTTTATACAGCGCTTGTGCCACTGCTGGTTCCATATATATTGGTAATTCTGCATGCTGAAAACTTTGTTTCCACCATCTGTTCGTTAAAATGATTTGAACATGGTTTTCTGTCATTTTTACAGGGAGTTCTTCAAAGGGACCGAAGAAAGATTATACCTGGAAAGGCGACACCGAAAATCAAATTTTTGGATTCTTCAATGCCATTGCCATTATTGCCACAACTTACGGCAATGGTATCATTCCGGAGATTCAGGCGACTATTGCACCGCCGGTGAAGGGGAAGATGTTCAAAGGGCTGTGTGTCTGTTACACAGTACTTATAGTGACTTTCTTCACCGTTGCAATCTCGGGTTATTGGGCATTCGGTAATGAATCCGATGGCCTTTTACTTAGTAATTTCTTGGATGACGGGAAACCTTTAGTGCCAAAATGGTTCATTTTGATGACAAACATCTTCACTATTGTCCAACTATCAGCAGTGGGTGTGGTAATGACGCATTGACACTTGCATCCGAATTCGAGCAACATACGTGATTATATTCGATACGTATATTTGATAAAAATGTGGTCTTTGTCACAGGTCTACTTGCAGCCAACAAATGAAATGCTGGAAAGATCATTTGCAGATCCAAAGAGCAAAGAGTTCTCTACCCGTAATGTTATCCCGAGGATAGTTGCGAGATCGCTGTCTGTTGTTATATCCACAACAGTTGCAGCCATGCTTCCATTTTTTGGAGACATCAATGCAGTCATTGGAGCTTACGGTTTCTTACCCCTCGACTTCATCCTACCCGTTGTTTTCTTCAACTTGACATTTAAGCCATCGAAGCGGAGTCTCGTGTTTTGGTTGAATGTTACCATTGGAGTAGTTTTCACTGCACTGGGAGTTATAGCAGCCGTTGCGGCTGTAAGACAAATAGTTCTTGATGCCAAAACTTACAGATTGTTTGCTAATGTGTGATGTAATCCAGCCAAGTTTATCAACGGCTGGCCTTGCGTATATGTCGAGGCGGTTGGCGAATCGTGTTGCCGACTCAATTGCCAAGCAAGGGATGAATGCACCACTAGATTTTACGTTTTCGACTTAGCCATCGGTACCTTTGCAGCAACTGCTGCAGCAGGACAGGAATGAAGTTTTGGCTTTAGACCCTGGATAATTTATCACACTTTGTTGTAGTTATTATTATTATTATTATTATTATTATTATTATTATGTTTAATTGCAATAAACATCCTCAAACTATACCCTAAATTCTAAATGATGGTTGATTAAACAGATTACTTCTGAATTCTAATCCGATAAATATACAGGTTATACCATTACCTCCGCCTTGAGAAACTACGAAATTTATTCTCAGCGCCTCCACGTTCAACACTTCCGAATCATCCCATAATAACGTCCTCTTGAAAGCTTAATTAACCTTGGAAACATGCACTAGTAGGAGTCATAGTACTCGCATTCATGCAGTCCGGTTTAAAGATTTTGGAGTATTGTGCAATTTATTAAAATGTAGTCTTTAAAAGTAATTGTCCATAATTACATTAATTCTAAAAATGTGACCCTTAGAAGCGATTGTCCTTTTTAGAGCCCTTGTGCGGTTGTTTTTATTATGCCTTTCCAAAATATTGCTAATTCTACGAAAGCAATAGCAATATGAATAATCAATAAGATTCTATAATCATTTATCACATTCATGACATAATTATAACGTTTTAAAAATTATAAATTATATTTTTTAAGAGCATTTTTAAAATTTTTAAAATAATTTTCGAGATTAATATAATTTAATTAATGTAGTTTATAAAAATTTTAGATCCTCTTTTTTAAAAACCATGTACAGTCGTTCTTATTATGTTTATCTAGAATCCAACCCGCATATAAAATTTAACGCTCGGAAGTTATTCTTAAACTGTCACTACTCACTAGATCTAACATTATGCAATCATAAATAGTCTGTGAAGATTTTTTTCATACTACAGTTTAGAATTATTTCATGAAATATAGATAAATAAAGTGATAATAAATAATAAAATAATTAATCTTTTTACGTCTTTTAAAATCGTTACTTATTTTTGACAACTTCTCTTAAGTATTGAAAGTTAAAATTATTTTATTTTTTACTATCTTTCATAAATTGCCCAAAATGATATTTTTTTTACCCAAGCAACATTATCATAACAAGAAACCCCAATGTAGTATATATTTTTTGTGCAATTAAATATTAACTTTTAGAGGTAAAATTAGGTATCTAACTTTTTTATTGGTATAATTAGGTACCCAACTTTTATTTTTATGGTGTAATTAGATATTAAACATTTTTTAAAAAATTATACATATTTATACTTAACATTTTAATACATAACTTCTGAATTCATAATACATATTATTCTTTTAACTAAATAACATTGAAATTATAAGTATGAATTAATATTTTTTTTGACAATAACTAATAAAAAATAAACATATATAATTTAAAAAATTAAATACCTAATTACACTAAAATAAATATCTCATTATACAAAAAATAGATACGGATTGCACATAAATACTAAGATTATAAGATTCAACCATAAAGTCATTAATATATTAATAATCCAATTTCAATATTTAAAAATTGGCGGTAATTCCGCTAAAAATAGTGGAAAATTTTCCCGCCACTAAATGACTTTGGGTCTGATGTAATTGCATCCAATGTATTTGATTTTCCTATACCCGACCCGACTACCCGCTAATGCGAAACACTGAGTTGGCTAGTTTATACGCCGAGTCAATATGATTATTTTGTGCTCGTTTTTAAATTTTGTGCCGAGGTTGGAATAGATCGTGTAAGGTCATGACCATTTGGCTTTTCGTAAAATTGTTTTTTTGTTGAACGTACACGGTCCATCACATTAGCATGTTTTTACCACGTTAACAATACAATTATTTTTCGTAAAATTACTCTGCAACTCCTAAGATTATTGTAATTTTGTATACAAATCCATGCTACTTGCAACTCATATGTTTCTTCAAAATTACACTAAAAACATATAAAACGAGAAAGAAAAAGGTTGTAATAATAAAATTTAAGGAAAAATTTTTAAATGAAAAATAATAACCATTATCATTTAACATGAGAAAATTATTACTTCAGTTGTTGTAAATTGGTAAAATTTGTGATTTTGAGTACATCTAAATAAATATAGTTTGAAGTATAAACAGGGACGAAGTTAAAATTTAATGTTAAAAGAGGTAAGAGTTTATTAAATTTTTAAATTTAAAAATTAAGAGGGACAAAAACCTATTTAATTAATATTTAAACTAAAAGGGACTAAAAATGCAGCTATACCAAAAAATTAGGAACACTCGTACATGGTTCTGTCTCTGAGTATAAATGATAGGTTATAAATAGGGGTGAGTATTAGATTGAACAAGTCAAAAAAATTCGAGTTAATCAAATTAATGAATTTTATTTTATAGCATAAACTTTATTTAATTTTTTTAGTTGAGCTTATAAAATTCATGTTGAGTTTTTAAGTTTTTGTTTAAATTTAATTGTAATATTTATAATATTAATTGATTTCAATCTAAATGTCTTTATATAATAATATAGTTTTTTAGTGATAAACACAAGTCAAAATATTTATGAGGTGGACGCAATTGATAAAGATATTTAAATTTCAGGTGAACACAAATCATAAAAATAAAAAAAAATAATTTATAAAATTTAAAAATAAAAGCAAATATGTAAACTTTGAAAAGTTTAGAATGATCATTAGCCCACCCAACCCTTAACGTAGATCCGACACAAGATATATATATATATATATATATATATATATATATATATATAAATAAAAGGCAGAGCTACGAGGCTTGCCTAAAACTTAAAAAATATTATACTAATTACTAAAAAATATAATATTATTTAAGTATTATTTTATATCTCAAACTTTATTTATTTATTTTTATTTAAATAAAAAATTAAAATTTTTATTTATTAAATTTTACTCCCTCTCAATTATAAAACATATTATAAAAATAAAATTTATTTATATATTTTTTTCCAAAATACTTATACAACCACATATATATTGTACAAATAATCATTTTTAAGTTGCAAATAATCCCTTTTAATAATAATTTAAAAATAAATTTCGTTTTTTTTAAAACCCGTAAATTACACAAGTTCCATCACGCAACCCTAATAAATCGTAACCGTGGGTATGTCCACACAATATATCTCCCCCATCAAAATTCAAAACCTGGTAGGAAAAATCATTAACATTTTCACGCTTCAACTCGGACGAGTTCAAATCGTTAACTCAAAAAACTGAGCCAGTCACTCTCTCACTTTCTCACGCGCGATAAAAGAGGCCGTTGTACACTGCAATTGGGAGTTGGGACTCTTATCTCCGTATCGCTCTCTCAAATCTCAGAAGAAGATTTCAATGGCGGTTATCAAACCCTAACCAGGTATTTCTGCATAATTCTTCATCAGTAAGTACCTTCGTGAAAATTTTACTCCGATTTCTTTCTGCGAATTTCTATTTTCATCTATTTAAAAATATTTATTCAATACGTGTTTATTACTTGTTTGTAAAGGATCTCGACGAGCCCTAGATCGTTCAGAAAAAGAGAAAACAAAAACGCCAAATCAGTTATTCTCACGAAAAAGGTTTTATTTGAAAACACTAGGAGGCTGTTTGTGAACTCTTTTATTTTATCAATCTAGGGCTAGATTCGATCTGTTATCAGGTCGGTCGGTCAATGGAGGTTACGGTAAAAAGACCTAGAGGTAGGCCGAGGAAACGTAAGAGGCCAGAAGAAGAAAATGAAAATGCCGTTTCTGACGCGAAATTCAATAATTTCAAAATCAAAAAGGGTGTGTTGGAGACAAGATCCATGGCCTTGGTAGGCCGATATGTGCTGAAAGAATTTGGGGGAAGTGCTTTTTTGGGGAAGATTGTTTCGTATGACACTGGATTGTATAGGGTACATTATGAAGATGGTGATTTCGAGGATCTGGAAAGTGGGGAACTCCGAGAGTTAATTTTGGAAGAATCGTATTTTGACGATGATTTGAGTAAAAGAAAAGTTAGGTTAGATGAGTTAGTGTTAAGCAGGATTGTGAAGGAGAGTGAGTTGAAGGAGGAAAAGAGGAAATTGGAGGTTTCAAAAAATGAGGTTGATGGCGTGGAAACTTCAGCTGTAAATAAGTTGAGTGATGGGACAATGGTCGAGAATGGAGAGGAAGATAGAGATGATGCAGATTCTTCAAGTGATTCCTGTGAGCATGCACATGATAGGGAATTGTCTTTGGAGTCCGAGATTCCTCTTATTCCACCCCCTGTATTGCCTCCTTCTTCGGGAACAATTGGTGTGCCGGAGGAGTGCGTTTCACATCTGTTTTCTGTGTATGGTTTTCTTAGGTCCTTCAGCATTATTTTGTTTTTGAACCCTTTTGGATTAGATGATTTTGTGGGGTCCCTAAATTGCTCTGAACCAAACCCTTTACTAGATTCTGTTCATGTTGCTTTGATGCAAGTATTGAGTTGTCATCTTGAAACAATCTCTTTGGAAGGCTCAGAGCTTGCATCAAAATGCTTAAGGTATGTTCATACATTTTCACACATCACCAAACAATAATCTGTTAGGTTTTGATTGGGATTTGGGATGTCTAATGGCAAATTTGGTTTCCACCAAATCTACTATACTGTTATTCTTCCTAAAAGTACAAGGAAGTCCCAGACCAGAAAAATTTAAAAGAAAATCAGGACTTGTTTCCAATCCTTCATAAATTCCTTTGTGTTTTAATGGCTGACTAAAAGTGAAATCCTTGTAATGAACTGATGCACCTTTTCCTCCCATTGGGAAAGCAAATGAGAGTAACTTTGATCCCTCTTTGGAAAAAACGTGTGCTTTGATCCCTAGTGGCATCTTGCCATCTCTCTTTGTAGCTCCTACATGTTTGGGTTCAAGTTTCAGGCATTATAATGCCTTCCTCCTACCACCATATAGAACAGAAAAACAACAAAATATTTTCTTAGATTCATCATCAGTGGAAATTCATATAATTATGTTCCATTCTTATCTGCAGGTGTCTTGATTGGAGCTTGCTTGATTCACTGACTTGGCCTGCTTATTTACTCCAGTATCTTGTGATAATGGGATATGCAAGAGGACCTGAGTGGAAAGGATTTTATGAAGATGTCGCTGAGAGAGAGTACTGTTCCTTGCCTGTGAGCAGAAAGCTGAAGATTCTACAAATTCTATGTGATGATGTATTAGACTATGCAGAGTTGAGAGCTGAAATTGATATGCGAGAAGCAATTGAAGTGGGAGTAGATCCTGATGCAGTTGTGACCGATCCTCTTGAAAAAGGACCCAGAAGGGATCATCCTATATATTCTAAAACTTATGCATGCAAAGGAAGGGAGCCAATGGAGAGTATCACAGAAAGTCGTGAGGTCAAGTCGTCTAGGACATGCTTATTGGGTTTGAGAAGTTCCAGAGAGACTGCTGGTGTTGATACTGATGTAGATGGAAATAGTGATGAGTGCCGTCTTTGTGGCATGGATGGGACATTGCTTTGTTGTGATGGGTGCCCATCTGCATATCATTCAAGATGCATAGGTGTAATGAAAATGCATATTCCTGAAGGCCCCTGGTATTGTCCAGAATGTGTAATTGATAAAATGGGACCAGCAATTTCAGTAAACACCTCACTTAGAGGAGCAGAACTTTTTGGTGTTGATTTATATGGCCAAGCCTTCTTGGGTACTTGTAATCACTTGTTAGTGTAAGCTTTCAAACCCGTTTCTTATTCTATGGTAGTAACAATTCCTGTTTTTAAGTTCAACCTCTCTTTTGAGTGGTTATCTGTCTGAAACACGTCTTTGTCTTTGACTTGGAAAATTGCCCTCTTATTATCTTTTTGTTCTATTACCTAAATGTCTCATCATTCAAAGTGAGTTTTAGTATGTGAAGTTGTTTACCCATTTTTCTACTGCCTTTGACTTTTAAGTTGCTCAGTGTGCTAAGTTGTTGATGTGCATGAAATTGATGCGTCATTTTCTTTCTCCTTGTTAGCTTTCCAATTTGTTCTAAATTTTTGTTTACAATTTGCAATTTGATCATTGCAGGCTCAAGGCTTCCCTTGACATGGAATCATATGTAAGATACTACAATCTGAATGACATTCCCAAAGTTCTCCAGGTTCTTTTTTCATCCATTGAACATAAAACATTATACTTTGATATATGCAAAGCAATTATACATTATTGGAATGTCCCGGAAAGTATTTTCTCTCCACTTGAAATTGGTGGCAATGTAGCAAACGAAAAGGAAGATACAAAAGTTTCTACTGGATCACCTCTTCCTGCTGGAAACGAAAGCCATAAATTTTATGGTTCAGTTGATTTTGAGAATGCAAGTAGCTTCAGTGGAAGCAATGTGGGAGTTTTGTGTCCAGATGCTTCGATGCTTGCAATGAACCAAACTGATCTTCCTGGCACTCTTAACAATGATGGGACACTTGGAGGGAAGGATCATCCTCCAGTGAATAAGAAGCTGTCTGAGCAGATTTATATTGAGTCTGCCGTATCTGCTGCTTCAGTTAGCCAGCAAACTGCATCTGATGTAACCCACCAAAGCTTTCTTGACAGATCAAGTGTCGTGGATCATACATCATGTGCCTCAGGAAACAGTAGTAATAATTATGGTGGAGCAGCAAATGGTACCTATTTTCAAGCAAATATGTTTTGCCAGGGCAAAGTGGTCGATCAAATAGGTTTTGGAACGGATACAAGAAATTCTGCAGTTGATCATCTGTACATGGGGGTTTCTTTTAAACCTCATGCTTATGTAAATCACTATAACCATGGGCATTTTGCTGCTACTGCGGCTGCTAAGTTGGCTGTTCTTTCATCGGAGGAAAGTCAGGTTTCTGAGGTAACTAAATCAGGCAGTGCCAGAAAGGTTACATCTGCTAGTAACATGTTGCTGCAAGTAAAAGCTTTCTCATTAGCAGCCTCACGGTTTTTCTGGCCAAGCACTGAGAAGAAGCTGTTGGATATTCCAAGGGAAAGGTGTGGCTGGTGTCACTCTTGCAAGGTCCCAGCTGCAAGCAGGAGAGGATGCATGTTGAATTCTGCTGTCTCCACTGCCACTAAAAGTACCAATAAGATCCTCAGTGGACTTCCTTCTTTAAAGAATGGAGATGGAAGTCTTCCCAGCATTGCAACATGCATCTTATACATGGAGGAGACTTTACGCGGTCTCGTAGTCGGCTCTTTCTTAAACCCAGATTATAGAAAGCAATGGCGTAGGAAAGTAGAAGAAGCTTCAACGTGTAGAGCAATAAAAGTCCTATTGCTTGATGTGAGTTTTACAAAATATATTTAACTTCATACTTATCTGTTTAAAGCACCTTATCTTGATTTTCAATCTCCTTTTCTGATCTTGGTTTCCTGGCATGCTGTAAACTGTAAACATCTTATCTTTACCTGAATTTTGTTTCCAATCACTGCGTGCTTTAAAATTTAGGATGTAGAGCCTAACTGATGTGGAAGGTTTGAGTTCGTTTCTTTTTCCTCCAGGAGTTATTAGTTTTACCATATTGTTTATTTAAATATAGTAGGATCTTATTAAAACTTCGTTGTAAGAGGTTATTTGGTGATGCCTGTTTCCCCCCTAGCCTAGTCTGTCCTAATTCGTGTTCACATCAGGGTGATTATATTCTGTTTTCTCTTCCTTTCATGTTCCTCAATTCATCTTTAGTTAAAATTTCATAACGTGTTTTTCTTGTGAAAATGTATATATTTTGGTTAAAATACTTTTACCGTCGTGTAGTTGTAAACATGAAATTTGATGGATGCCACGAGCTACAGAATCAATTGCTCTTGGTTAATGTGATTTTTGGTTTGTGACATAGATGTATGCATTTCATCATGTAGTTTTTATCTATATTTTCGTTGATGTGGCTTTTGCTTTCATGTTCCTCAATTCATCTTTAGTTAACATTTTCATAATGTGTTTTTCTTGTGAAAATGTATATATTTTGGTTAAAATACTTTTACCGTTGTGTAATTGTAAACATGAAATTTGATGGATGCCACGAGCTACAGAATCAATTGCTTTTGGTTAATGTGAATTTTGGTTTGTGACATAGATGTATGCATTTCATCATGTAGTTTTTATCTATATTTTGGTTGATGTGGCTTTTGGTTTCCATTTTCAGCTTGAGGAGAACATTTCAGTTACTGCTCTTTCTGCAGACTGGGTCAAGCTAATGGATGATTGGGTAATAGATTCTTGTGTAACTCAAAGCACTTCATCTGCTGTGGTTTTGCCACAGAAACGCGGACCAGGTGGAAGGCGACGTAAGAAACAGTCTATTGCATATGAAATTACAGCTGATGACTCTGATGATAAAGGTTTTGAGTGGTGGCGTGGTGGGAAGTTATCAACCCATGTATTCCAGAAAGCAATTTTGCCTGCTTCATTGGTTAGAAAAGCTGCACAACAAGGTATCTTTGGTGTCTATGAAATAAAAATAGAAAGTAGTTTGCTTTCTGTATAATTGTGAGTTTTTTGAATAAATAATGGTTTTGTGACTTAATAGGTGGTGTGCGAAAGATTTCTGGTATTAATTATGTTGATGATTTTGAGATTCCTAAAAGAAGCAGACAATTAATTTGGAGAGCTGCAGTAGAAAGGAGTAAGAACGCAGCACAACTTGCACTTCAGGTGTGTCATTAAACAGTGTTTAAATTTGCCATTCCTTGTAACCCTGTTCTCTACAGTGCACTGGATTGCCAGGGATATTAACAAAATTTGAATTGGGTTTTTGGTTCAGGTTAGATATCTAGATCTTCATGTGAGATGGAATGATCTGTTTCGTCCAGATCATAATATCTCAGATGGAAAAGGTTCAGAGACGGAAGCATCAGTTTTTAGAAATGCTATTATATGTGATAAGAAAACTGTACAAAACAAGATCCAATATGGAGTTGCTTTTGGAAATCAAAAGCATCTTCCTTCACGTGTCATGAAGAACATAATTGACATCGAGCAAACTGAAGACACAAAGGAGAAATATTGGTTTCACTTAACATATATCCCTTTATATTTGATCAAAGAATATGAAGAAAGAATGAGTGTTGCTGTTCTTCCATCGGTTAAGAAGCCTGTCACCGAGTTATCCGAGTTACAACGAAAGCAGTTGAAAGCTTCCCGTAAGAATACATTTGCTTATCTGATATCTAAAAGAGATAAGTCAGAAAAGTGTTATTGTGCTTCGTGCCAAATGGATGTTTTGTTGAGGTAATTATCTTATACAGTTATCAAATAGTATCTTTTTGTTGATATTCCTGTTTTCTCCACCTTCTTACTCTAAAGCTTATTCTTTTATGCAATCATCAGGAATGCGGTCAAATGTGGCACTTGCCTGGGTATGCTAACCACTCTGTGTACTTCATTCTGAATTATCTTTTATAGTGAATATTACCCAATTTTGTCTCAGGGTTCCTAAAATCATCTGTTTTTTCAGCATCTGTATATGAGAATTATGTTCATAGTTTCACGTAGCTCGGTAGGCAGACTGTCTAATGTATGATCCAGTTCTGTTGCTTATTATTTTTTCAAGTAACTTATAAATTGAAAAAGGCGAGCCATTCTATTATGGGTAATCTAGGATAAAGGTCAATTTAGGGCAGGGCCTTTCATTACCTAAAAGTCATCATTTCTGGGTGTGATCTCACATCAGTTGGTTTTGTGATAATCCTGTTTAAAAATTGATTGTAATGTGTAGTTGACTTTTTTGATTTTCCCATTCTATCATTTTTCCATGATCATGAGAGGAAGTTGTACTTTCATGTTTGTGGGGGCATTCTCACATCAGTTCTTGGTTTTATTTCTACATGAAAATATGTGAGATACAGCCTTTTTTTTTTTCCTGTGGGATACTTCATTTTTGTTGCTGTGGAGTTAGGTTTGAATGTCTATCAAAATAACTTTTTTTTCTTCATTTTTCTCAGGTTATTGTCATCAGGACTGTACTTTGAGCTCAATGCATATGAATGGGAAAGTTGAATTCTTGACCATCTGTAAGGGGTGTTACCATGCCAAAGTTCTTGCTAAAAATGAAATCAATACCAAGTCTCCGATCACTCTGTTGCCCTTGCAAGGACGAGATTGTCGCAGTGCACCTGCAGCCACGAAAAGTATGCAAGTTAAAAGTTCAACTCAACCCATGAAACCACTCATCAGAAGCAAGGAGAATCCCGTCAGAATTCAGGAGAAAGGTTCTGATATAAAGCAATCTGCTTTAAATAATGGCTCAGGAGTGAAGCGAACTAAGTTGTGTAATTGGGGTGTCATATGGAGGAAAAAGAACGGTGAAACTGGAATTGAATTCAGGCAGGCACACATTCTCACAAAGGGTGCTTCAGATAGCCACTTTTTAAAGCCTACTTGTGAACTGTGTGAACAACCCTATAACTCCGATCTGATGTATATTCACTGCGAAACCTGTGGAAGTATGCTACTATTCTTTAATATCATTTTACATTTTAAATATTCTTTTGATTTAGGTTATGATGAATGCCTATGCTTTCTTTTCCCCCCAGGGTGGTACCACGCTGAAGCTGTTGAACTTGATGAGTCAAGGGTTTCTGATGTGGTCGGGTTCAAATGTTGCAAGTGTAGAAGGATAAAAGGACCCGACTGTCCTTTCATGGACCCTGAACTAAGAGAGCAAAAGCGCAAGAAACAGTTTGGAAAGCTACAGAAACAGGGACAAGGAACTCTAGCATTGGATTCTGATCTTGGAACTACTTATGCCATTAAAGAGTGTAATCCCGTCACTCCAGTAATTTCTGCAGAGGATGATTTTGTATATGCTGATGATCCTCAACTTTTCTCCCTTTCGAAAGTTGAGCAAATACCAGAAACAGAAGTGGATGTTGAGTTGAATACTGCTTCTGCCCCTGTGCCGCAGAAGTTACCCGTCAGAAGGCAAATAAAGCAGGAAGGGGAGGTGGATGGTCTTACTGTGGGTGGTCTTGAACATGTTGAGTTGTCGACATATCCTGAACCTAATGATTTTGCTGAGGCCAAGGATGAATCGTCTATTTGTTTTGCGCAATGGGATGCTTCCAGTAATGGGGGCATTGAAGCCGAGCTTCTATTCGATTATGAAAATCTGAACTATGAGGATATGGAGTTTGAACCTCAAACGTATTTCTCTTTCACCGAGCTGCTAGCATCCGACGATGGAACAGGGGATGGATCAAAGGATCTTGACAATCAAGTGGAACCCATGAACCCTGATGTTGCTGCACTGCATTGTCATGTGTGTCTACAGAATGAGCCTACACCTGAACTTTATTGTGATATATGTGGGTTTTTGATGCACAGTCAGTGTTCCCCTTGGGATGAGTCCTCATCCTCAGAAAGCAGCTGGAGGTGTGGCCGATGTCGAGAATGGCGATAATTGACCCAGTGTTGTGGAAGTTTTTGAGATTGCCTTTTCTGTATTTTGTTGATCTAAATTCTTAGAAAGAGGGAGACAGAGGTCGCCACAGCTCACAGAGTTGTAACTCTTTATTAGCATACCGATGTCGAGAATGGCGATAGTTTGCCCAGCTCTCCCGTGGCTTTTCTGTTGATACGCTCGAATCTTTGGTAGGAAGATCATACATTGGTTTGGAAGACAAAGGTACGTTTGGGATGATGATGAATTGCTTTGGAAATGTATTGTTGTAGTGAAAATTGAAGAAACAAATAGTAATCTTTAGAGATATGTACGTTACGTAGAAGAGCATGAAAGATGAGCAAATGCCTCTTTTTTGGTTGTGCTGATCTGATTGGGCATTATTTTTGTATAAAACTGGAATCCGAGTGTTCTTCCAAGTCGTAGGATAAACCAAAAGAGTTTATTTAAGATGTTACGACAAATTCAACAGACCCTCCTTTCCCTCGTTTGTACGCCTCTTATTTTAAGATTTACGATGTGAAAATTTAAGATATAATTTAGAATTTATTTTTTTTAATATTTTAATATAAACAAATATTATTAGAGATATAAGACTTTTACTCTAGTATTCTTCGCCAAAAACATCGATGCTATACAAACTGTATACTCAAAAATCTCGAATGTTCAATCAATTGCTCAAAGACTCTGGCTCCTACCAACGTTGTAATACTATTTTCATACAAGGGTAAACTAAAATAGAGTTCAACTATTTTTTAAAAGAGAAATAGAGTTTAATTATGAGTAGAGTTATATTCATATAACTCAATTATTAAAAATTATGTTTGGCCTATTAATTTATAGATAAAATAAATAAATCGTTTAATTATTAAAAATTATTTTTAAGTCACTTAATTAGAGAACATCACAATTTGATATTTTTTCAAAATCAATTTTATATCCTAGTATATTTTATTTAAAATCATTAATTAATCTAATACACGAATTGATAAAGTTTTTTTTAAATATAAAAGGTAATCTAAATATAACATTACCTATAATTTAATGATCCAAATATAATCTTTATTAACTGAATAACCTAAATATAACTTTATCCATAAATTAATGATTCAAACGTAACAGTGATCCAAGTATAACATACTTATAAAATCTACCTATAATTAAGAAGATTCTTTGCCGTAAGAATAAGTATTTATATCCATTTGGACATATTTTCGTGTCACCTATGCTAGAAATTGAAGATAAAAGTGTCGCGATCCATAAATAAATATGATTTTCGGACAATGTAGAATTCAAAATTTTCAAACTGTTTGTTAATGTATAATCAAATTATTAATAATATCTGGGGTGAGACTAGGATGAAATCTGACCTTTCTCGTTTGTCGTTTTTTCCCTTCTAACTAACATGGACATAAGAATTAAAACTGAAAAAGATTTAAAAAAAAAAACCCCTCAAAAACTACATATATAATCAAATTTCACATGTTCGTTCTTGTTTCTTGCTCCCACTATATACTTTCATTTTGATCTTATTAAAAAATAATGGTTTTGACAAACCATTGCATTGTTACACCTGATCCTACTGCATATCTTACATGTGCCGACGCCGTACTAGACAGACAAACCCCAATCTGGTAAAACTCGGAAGAAACGGGAAAATAGAGAGAGGAAAGAACCCTCACCATGGAGTGCAGAAAGAATCACAAAATGCACGACCACCTTTCTTTCACTAAGCACAGTTCAAGCTCATCTCAGGATCTGAGGAGCCCTTGCATCGTGGCTTTTCCTTATCCAACTCTTAAGGGGCAAATGCCAAATGGGTGGGTGGGTAGCTGAGTATAAAAATCAAGGTTTTTAAGTACACACTGAACAAATCATCATTTTTAAGATAACAAACCAGCTAGTATAGCTGCGGGATCATTCGGAGGTATTTGTGGGGTTGGCGGAGCTGATGATGATGCCGGTGACAGAGGAACAGTAGGAATGCTAACCAATTGTTCCTTGATGAACTCCTTCAACCTGCAGATAAGATATGAGAAAAATCTGCCAACACAAAAGATTTAAAACTTGATCAGGGAGAAGTTTGGCTACATACTCGAATGTTAACGTGGGATCGCCTGAAGCAAGTGTCATTCGCAACTGGGTTCTGTCTGCTGGATCTGTTTCAATTCTGACCTGAAAATATTAAAGAAAAAGCTGTAGAAATGACCTTCTCCGGATTCTAACACGGATAATTTACACACAACAAAGGGAAAGGAGGAAAAAATAGATCAGGCAATTTCAGAACAAATCCAGATCCTTCTTAAACCAGAATAATAAACGAAATACAAACCATAAAAATCGAATATATTTCTTACCAGACAGAACATGGCGGGACTACTCTCTGAGTAGAAGGTTGTGCTTGCAACTAGATTGTTAGGATTTGGATCCTGAAAAAAGTTTAAAAGATCAACAATGCTAATTTAAACAAGAACGAGGATTATTCAAATGAAAGGGACTTACAAGCCCAGGACAAATCATTATCCGGAAACTGTTGAGTAGATTAGCCATTTCTGGAAGAGGCATGGGTCTTATACCTCTAATCTGCACAATTAGGAGCAACAAGATGAGTCAGGGAGCCCAGCAGAGAAAATGAACTAGTCCGTAAATGGTAACATGTGCAAAACATACATCAAACAAGGCTTCATTATATGAAGGTTGTTTACATAGTTATGTGAAGGCGAAGGTGGCTGTCCACATATATCGCACACTCCAATTGATAAAAATAAGGATGGAATAGTAACCCACTTGATATCAAAGCATACATAAGGCTAAATTGAAACACAATCTCTCTTCCCCCATTCCCGACCAACAAAAAAACACAAAAAAGCAGGAGGTATACATACAACTTCTTGAAGTTTCAATGGTGGTCCTGAAAGAGATCTCCATTGGGGGAAAAACTCCTCAGCAGACACTTGAATAGGCTGCAGAAATTTATTCAACACGGCAGGAAGGCGGAGCTTCACATTAACCTGTTCAAGGTAATAATAAGTAACCTGGTATAATTTAATCAACTCCTAGAGGTATAGAAATACATTATATACAAATTATCTGAAAGTACCATATTGGTACCAAACTTGTAGGAGAAGTCAAGAACAGCTACATCCCGGCTCGGCCGAAGATTTACAACATCAAGTGGGCATTGAACCTACACATTTAATGCCAAAAGAACAGGTACATCCTCAGTCCTTTTAATGTATGACACG
This sequence comes from Abelmoschus esculentus, assembly GCA_035048815.1. Lineage (NCBI taxonomy): Eukaryota > Viridiplantae > Streptophyta > Magnoliopsida > Malvales > Malvaceae > Abelmoschus > Abelmoschus esculentus. The sequence continues at coordinate 2,260,166 of JAUCBN010000032.1, forward strand.
ACAAAAAAAAGACCAATAACTATTAGCCAGCAACTAGCTACAAGCAGAATGAGTCAGTTTCACCTGTGCTCGAGGAGGTATCGTGTCAGGCACTAATGAAAGCTCCATCTTCAGATGAGCAGGAGGCAATACTATAGCCTGAACAGAAACAAGAGGAGCAGTATTCTTGTTTCCCAAAAAAAGAACAAGTCGTCCATGATGACCTCGCCACTCTGCTTTAATGCCAATCTGAAGTAAAATTTAGTGAAAAATCAGTAACTTTTTGGAAGCTTTTACCAACTTGAAAACCAAAAATATATCCTAGAGTATCCCGAAGAAAAAATACAAGTTAGTGGATAACAAAAACAACAAAATATAAAAAGAAAAGAGTTCGTACCTGAATGTAAGGATCCTCATATAGAACACCACTATCTTTCAAGCATAAAGCATGAAATCTTTCAGCAATGTTTCCTATCGGCTGCCAGATGCAAGTATAAAACCACATGATAAATCTTATAATCACTTATTAGAATTACAATGCAAACAATGGATTAACTTTTTAAGTTTTGTTAGCATGGTGCAGGATACAGTAACTAGCAAAAATTGGAAAATAAATGCTCCGTACAATGACTGGAGGATACGTAAAAAATGGCATCATAATCATACAAAAAATAAACTACAAAAATATAGAACACCGGGAAGAACTCTCTCTAAGGTGACAGAACAATAGCATCCCTCGACCTCATCTTCTCAAGAAGTGAAGAAAAAATCCCATTTGTTTTTATATTTGATAAAAGAAAACGATAAGTAAATGAAGAAAGCTGTGGCCCAGCATGAAATGCATCCAGTAAGCATTACTAGAAAAGGAAGGGGAAGGAGACATCAAAACTGTAGCGCAATTTTGAAGTAATCGGTTCAAGGGCTGTTAACAAGGCCAGACAACAAAAATTTCCAGTGTCCTTTTAGACACCATAAGTAGGACCAAAATTAAAACCTTCTTCAATGTTGACAAAACCACATAAAAGTTCCATTCTGATTTCTGAACGTGGAAGGAGAGATTTAACCAGGGGTAAACATTATATAAGAGAATGCATTACCTGAACTGTATTTGTCTGCTCTTCTACAGGCACTATGGCTGAACCATCAACTGCATCTGAACTACCGTCCAATGCAGACACCACATTGTTCTCAGATTGGACAGTAGCACCAGGAGGGCCTTCAATGGCAAGTGGACCCAAAATATCACTAAGGAGGTCAGCTGAAGGAGGTTGTGGATCTACATTACTTAAAGCACCATTTTGTTGTGACAAAGTGTGGTCTGTTGAAGTATCATTCTGCCAAGATCTCAAATATAATATTAGTCCAAAATAGATTTAAAACAAAAGCTACAAACATGAATTATATATATATATATATATATATATATATATATATATATATATAATCAAAAACCTAGAAAACAAGTAGCTACTTGGAAGATCTAACCTCAGCAGCAATCATGCTGGGCACTTTTACGATACTAAGGTGGCCAACTGGAACCGCTGATGTTGCCCCATTAACAGGGTGTTGGTCAGTTACAACTAAAGCATTTGATGTTTGCTGTTGAGCACGCAACTTGATAGCACTTTGCTCTGCTGTATCAGCCTCAGCATATTCTGCCCTTTTGATTAATGAAGACTGTAAATTGAGAACATGAGCATGATTAACCATCACTTGAATTAAGATTAACATGGAACATCTGCAATTCAAAGCCGGAGCAGGACATTCTAAACAAATATTGCAAAGTACACCCACCTTACGTTCAGGAAATTTAGGCATTTCAGCCAATATATCCATTAGAGAAGCACCTTTCTGACACAATGCAAGATATTCAACAGCTCGTTGTTGTATCTCGGCATCAATGCAACTCTCATATCTGAGTTAGCAAAAACAAAATTGTAGTAAACAATTTTAAAATTTCATCTGACAAGTTGAGATATTAACTAATGTAGAGAAAAATATATAAACATTAAATCTCACTTATTGAATATTGCCCAAATCTGACTTTGCAGCTCTTGATCTGGTGGTTGAGTGTGCATCAAGATCTTTGCATAAGCTGATAAAAGAATAGGAATGGTAGTAGTCCTGAAACATGTTATACATTATAAGATAATAAAATATATGGAGAGCAAATACTACCCAAACAGAGAGAAATGAGGTATAAAGGTTCTTACGATACAGTAGGAAGCTTCTCATGTAAGAGGTTAAAGATTTCTTTTGGACTACACCCAGGTCGTCTAGCCAATAAGTCGCTGTATTCTCCAAGAATGTAAGCACTGACCTGAAGCATATAAATTCCAAAGTGAACTTATATATCCCTGAAATATATAAATCTTGATAAAATTTAGTGCTGAATAATATCAATGTGGAACAGATTAACACAAATAATGAAATCTGATTGGATTTGGTTAATAAACAAGAGAAAAGGCAGCAACACTCAATGCAGCATGGTGCAGATCTCAGTCCACTATACATAGAACAAGTTAAAAGTGCAAATCCCTTTGATATTGAGAATAGAATAATGACACTAAAATAGACATGACTGATGCAAATGAAGCCAATATGCTAACTTAGAAAATCCTTAAATGACTTGTAAGGAGGTAAGCTGTGATATTAATACCAGTTTTGACAGGCAAATATCTCTAATTTGATCAATCATCAAACATGCTTTTCATATTGCTGAAGGATAGATAAACAAACCCATAGAAGCTAATATTTTACAGCCATTTTTTAAAAATAGTATGGAATGGTTAAACCATTCACATAAACCATACACTATACTTTCCAAGGCCTCGCAACTAATCTGGAGAAAAAAAATACAAATTATACAACAAACCTTAACCATGGTCTCATGTACAGCAGACTTGTCAAGATACTCTTTCACCTTTGCAGCGGCATAAGGCTGGTCAAAAGCATAAAAGTTTCAGCCCAGAAACCATCAAAGAAGAAGAAAATATTCAGTTATAAAATACAGAAGTAAATCCGTCGAGATTTTTTTATCACCTGTAGGTCATCATTGTTAGTAACAAACTGAACAACACGAAACCATATGTCATCGCTAATAAAATCTCCAGCCTTGTCAATCAATTGAAGAATAACATCCACATACCTGAAAGATTTAGGCAAGCTAGTCATTTTGACAAGGAAAACAGACAATATCATGATGAAGTTAATGTACATGATAGAAAAGAAAACACTAGGTATAAAATTGTCATAACATTAACAGCTAATATTCAGCTTAACAAAACATGCTTACCATGACAAATCAGGAGCAAACTTCTCTGCAAGAATGGCAGCCTTAAGTGACAATTCCTCGCGCATTGTGAAGTCAGCTGAGCTCAGATACTGGTAAAGAGATGACAGTTGGTGATATTCTCATCTTATGAAAAGAAATCATCCAAGCATTATTCTAAGTAAAGATTTTTCATGTTCACAACTATGGTACCTGCAATAATTCTTCAACAATGTCTTTTGCATTTGTTACATCACACATTCCATAAAGCAAATCAAGAGCACGCCTACGGATGCTGGAAATTCCATAATATTGCTAGTCAACAAAAATAATTTAATTTATATAAAAGAAGTTGCTTGATTATTGCTTACAATTGCCATTTATATATAATATTCCATTATTGATCCTTTTTTTAAGTTCTAAGTACTTCCATGTATTTCAAGGGTCTGAAGAAAGTCATATCGCGAGTCATAATATACATTGGATACAGGTACATCAAGACCAATGAAGATCAGAGCCACATATGCTACAAGTTTTAGACAGGAATTAAATTACTAACTTGTGATGTCAATGAATAAGATCAGGAACTCATTATCAGACAGTGAACAAGCGCATAGTGATTCACAAAAATAACAAATAAATAACAATCTAATTAATAGATGTTTACCAAGATATAAGCCTGAATATGAAGGTTTATCTTTTTTTGTATCCTCTCCTTGAGCTAGTTCTCACCCTCTCAGTTTGGAAACTGACCCTACTAATAATCTTCTGTAGGTCAATATTTATGCAACTGTTCCTTGGTGGATGAATCATATTGGCAATCTCAAAGGCAAGAAAAAACCTCTTTCTTTTAAACACATTTTGAAAGAAGCAACTTCCTTACCAAATGGTTTGGCACAATCTGAGTTAATTGGTAAATTGATTTTATCTCTCTTAAATTTATATAGGGGAATTCCTTGTGTTTTCAAATCTTAATCTTATACATCTTGCCTAAGCACAATCCCAACCGCATTTCGGAAAAATAAAACCCTTGAAACTTCAAAACTCACCTGACATCAGGGTCCTTCAATGAAGTAATGATCTGTGCTTGATGTCTTTTGATAATCTCTTGAACATCGGTAACCATTAGCATCCTAGTCATATTTTCCTGCAACCGTAAATCATTAGGTTATAAGTAGCCACCCTGTTTTGGCATGTGTGAACATAATGTCTACCATTGCAAAGATCATTTAAAAAAGAGAGGTTATGATGTTTAGATAACTCACCAAACCAAGGTATCTAATATTTGGTTCACGGACGGCAATGAATTTTCCAAGAAGGGCCACACACTGAGACAACATCTCCTTTTCTGCATCAAGATGCATGACCTGTAGCAAGGAGAGCAAATGCAGAACAGAACTTAAAAAGGAACTCTTCAAGCACGCATGCTAATTTAGAACAGTGACATATGTACATGGCTGTATACTATATGATGCTCCGAGAGGAACCAGAAGACTGGAGTAAACAATAGACTAAATCATTACAATAAGTCAGAAAGAGACAAGAAAGGAGATAGTGCCACTTTTAAACCATTATGTTTTTCTTCTTTGTGCAAGTGCATAGTGAGAGGTGTTATCATCAATACAAAAAACTTTCGTTACATTCTTAAATATGGGCAGAATTTGCATGTGTGAATGACTGACTGCTAAAAAGCAAAGAATGTATAGTCAGGGAATCAATTTGATAATAAATTTCACTCCAAAATCAGAACTCGGTAGCAAACTCACAAGAGCAAGAGCTTCAAAGAGGACGGCATGTGATGCATTATTTTTATTAACATTTTTCACAACATCAGTTCCCATTAATATCCTTTGTAAAACCTGAAATCAGCGTGCAAAGTTCCATCAGTATCAAAATAATCTTAAAAAATCAAAAAATGAATTCTATGGAAAAGTTATAACCTCAAACAATGTTCTTCGTGTATGAGGGTCTTCAATGGTAGGAAAATACTGGAGAGCCCTCATTGTCTTAACCTGTTATAAGAGAAAATAATAAACACCAGATAAGCTTTACCAAAAAGGAAAGGAGTTGATAATTACTGATAACTAAAGTCATCCACCCCAAAGAAGAGATGGGAAAAGAAAAAAGGCAAACAAGCACAAACCTGAAGCCAGGGAGATGGGATACCATAGTAAGTATATTCCTGAGGAACATCTTGGTTCCTTGCAAGGCGTTCTAATGTCTTAACACACTTCGGAAGGCAAGACCAATATGCTTCATGATTATTTGATACCAAAGCGACAAGAAGGCTCATAGAAGATGTCAAAACACCAAGATCACGCTCATCTAAAAGTTGTGACATTCGATCAGCCCTAAACATAGGGCAATAAAAGAAATTCAGAATAAGCACAGTTAGTATCATAAAGCAGCCACTTGGGATAAAATTTTTTAACATTCTAGCATACCAGCCATCAACATTGACAATGTCAGGGTTTTTCCTATACAACCGCAGCAAACATAATGCAGCCTTTTTCCTTACAAGTGGTCTGCAGCTGCTAGAAAGCTGGAATAACAAATTTCATCAATGCATTATTTTAGAAAAGAAGCACTTGAACAAGAAGTTTCTGATCTCTTACAAGTAACTTTTGAACATCAGGTGCCAAAGATTCAGCAAAGTCCCTCCCACCAATATTGCCAACCTACAGAGTTAATTCAGGACAAGAGTAGATATAACAATATAGAAAAAAGGATAAAAGTAAAAATATGAAACATATAAGGCCTATAAAGATAAGAACCACTATCGCAGATCCAGGAACAATGCCTACAATGTAAATAATGAAGTGATGAATAATATTTAGAGAAGTGAAAAAAAACCTTCTCTTAAGAAGACTGCCGTGGACAAAATCCCGCTATGAACTTTCTGTATGCATGATGCATCTCAATTAAGTATGTAGTATGGTAGCTATTGATGTTGTAAATCAGATAGAATTCGTTCCTCATTCTAATTATAAGGCACGTCTAGAACCCCGAGCAAGTTTTTCAGCCTTACCATGGTTAGTGCGAGGCACTGAAAAGTCTCATTTCGACCAATTATATCATTGCGTACAGTGTTGATTGCTAGTCTCAGAAAATCATGATTTTCATTGAGTAAACAAGAAGTCGCAATGTATCCAACCTGTGATCAATCAATCATGGGAGAACAGAAGTTAAAGAACCACAGAGAAAACGGAAACATGCAGATTTCAGTATCAAGCAATCAAGGCGTGATAATTAATTAATTAACTACAAAAGCTTAAATAATAAATCCTTTATTTGAGATGCCCATTAAAATAATATCAAAGATTACAATAGAATTATATAAGGGTTAATTTGTTACAAACTGCTTCAAGCATTCAACAGTAGCAAAATTTTCCAGCTTTATTTTTGGAAACAAGTAGCATGCAACAGTAATTGTTATAAGTATAAAGCAAAAAGGTTTCCATGGTAGTTCATATTCTAACAAGTGACACAGAGCTCATATGTCCCAATATGTAATCCTCTAAGATCATATTCTAACAAGCAACACAGAATTTTATTGCCTAATTCTTTCTTGGGGAAATAGGAAATGATTATAGCTACTTTAGGCCTTGGTTACAACTCTTTTATCATTCCATTTTCTTTCCCATTCTTGAGCAGAATGTCATTTCTAAAGCATGGATCCACTAGACCTTTCCCTCCATTTAATGTCTCACAAATGTGTCTCTAATCATATTAAAGGGTAAATGAAAAGGATCTTACCTGCTTTTCAGGATACTTTGGTGCAGATATCAAGGAAACAGCTTCCATATGACCAAAATCAACGTCATAACCCAGCATGTATATATAAAGCATTTTCCAAACATATTTCTTCTTCTCATATGGTGTCAGTCCCTGTCAGAATATAAATTTACAGTAAGAAACTTCTCACTCATCTTCTTAGGTCACTCCAAGAACCTTGTAACCAAACAAGCCATTAAAAGGTTCTGTTAAAATGTTCCTAGAGGGAATGGCTGGTGTTTGGACAAATTTGGCTCTAAGATTTAAATGTCACATGAAAGAATGAGCTAAAATTCCTCCTAGATAAGGTAACTATTAAAAAAAGAAAAACATTCATATCGAAACAATAATACTATATTCCTGAAGCTGGAGAACAGGCTGAAATTCACAAACAGCCCTCAAATAAAGAAATTTATGGATTCCTGTAGAAGAGAATGAACCTAACATTCTAGCATGGTTAAAGCTGGAGAAAATGCTCGATGTGAAAGAACCCTAAACCCTAAAACCCTAAATAAAATTTAACAGCTCAATTAAGTTCAACTTCTGCTCTCAAACAAACCTATAATTCCAGAAAAATCTAAGTACAGTAAAAAAGTAAAGTTCACCGATTCTTATTTTAAACGAATTCTACCGGAAACACCAAGAAAACTTAAAAAGTAAGTCTGATGATTCTATTAACATGTCCTTTAAAATAACAGAAAAGATTTTAAAAATTTTGTTTGAAACCCTAACCTTCTCATTTTTGAAGCGATTACGGACGTTGCCGAGCTCTTTATCGATACGTAAACGCTCTTGCTCCTTGTTCTGGCAATTTCGAATCTCGCTTATAAAAACCGAGAGACCTCTCATCCCATGCATCGCCATCCCACTTTAATCGACCAGATCCACCTCTTCTTCCTACTGGATCTGCCTCTCGTTTTTTCAGATCTTTCTCTCTCTTTTTCTATCGGCGGCAACGGAGAAATCGATCCCGCATTCAGAAATCGAAAAATTTTCAAAGTCGAAAATGAGGTTTGTAAAGAAACATAAAATTCAAATTAGAAGACAAATGATTTGATCTAGAAGAAAAGAGACACGGACAGAGATAAAAGGGAGACTGTGCTTGAAAAAAAAGGCGTCGAGAAGAAAATGGGCAGTCTGGAGACGACTTTTATTTAACTCGAATTATTTTTTTTCATTTCTTGAATTTAGTACTAAAATGCTGAGAACTCTAAAAGTATTTTTATTTTGATTATCGAATATTAAAATTTAATTATATGGAGTATGAATTAAATCATATTATTTATTAAAAATTAAGTAGTTAATTATTTATTATTCCAGAGTTTAAATGGTATTGATTTAACCTTAACACGAAAAAGAATACTCAAATATTAAATAATTTAATCTAATTTAATCAATTATATGTTTAATTTAACAATGACTATTTTTTTTTATTTTATATAAGCAAATATTAAAAAGAAAAAAGAAAAATTGCAGAATTCGGTTTGGTTAAAAAGACCAACCTAAACACGAACAGCGAAACTGACCCTAAAACAGAGAATTATAAAAAAAATTTGTAGAAGTCGTCTGTCTGACTGTCTCTCTATTGTACGCCACTCCATTTGGCCCAATCTACAAATTGCATACCACCGTAAATATTATTGGCAAACCGGACGCCTACCGTGAAGGCCATAGCAAGTGGCGGAACCTGCTTTGCGGCCGGTGAGGCTTCTACCAGGTGCTCTAATCCATTAATGATTTGATAACGGATGTTGGAGGATACCCCAAGGAAAACACCTGATTAAGATGGCAAACCGTGGAGCAGGATGAGATCAACAAATAGACACTACTAAGTTTATGAATCTCAGAACACTTTCCGGTTAATAATTTAAACCGCATTCGAGGCTCAAATACTTCAAGCAGTCCATGAAACAGTCGTAACGGATGATTAAGAAGCATGAGATTGAAGTAAAAAGTGGGAATGTAAATATGTTTAGACGTACCCCAAAGAGCAGCACTTTTCACAAGAGGTGGCACAGGAATGTCCTCATCTGATTTCCTTATGTTCCTGATCATATAGACGAGGGAAACAGGTAAAGAAATAACAAAGACAGTCGATACCGTTAAAGTTTAGAGAGAAATTACATTAAGAATCTCATTGTTAAGAAGTTTGCTTACAAAAATAGGAAAAATTTTGAAAGAAAGAAAATGTTGGGGGAGTCTATTCAAAAAATGTGAGCAAATGCAAATTAAATCATTGGATATATTTCCCAGAATGAAAGACAGATCAAGAAAATAATTCCTCTCAGGGAATGCAGGTGATATGATTCCTGGAATTGGTTCTCATTATCGGATTATGTAGGTTTTGCCAGTTGCATGCCAAAACATTCCAACATTATAGATTAGCAGATGGATATATATATACAGAAATGACGTCTATAAAATAGTAATGATGTCAAACAAGTGGAAAAGCCAAATACGATCTCTTGCATACTGAACTCTAGTCACAAATTATTTAAGAAACAACATTGAAATATTATCAGGAACGAAGACTAAGAAGGTTTTCAGTATGAACGCTAAACCATGAAAAGGTACATGAAGTATCGAGAAAATTGTACCTTTTGGCAGTCATAATCAGATTTGCGATGCCTTGGCCAACAAGACCACAGCCGAACCCTACTGAGCCATACAATACACCCTGGATCCAGAATAAGTCAAGACATAAACTAGCAACATATAATATGCCATTGATACACTTCCTTTTAAGGAGGACAAATAAGGGATGCTACAGTAACAACAGAAGATACAAGTAGTGGAACTGGATGGAAATGCAAAATGCTTTGATCAATGATCATGCAAAAAATAGATAACAATACAACAATTATCTGAGGGACAAACTAAATCCAATATCATATTTAATCAAAACATGGAGCAACATGACCTCCCTTCTTTGACATTTCCTCCGAAAACCATTCATTACTCAGCAGTACCTTATAAAAATATGTCGCAATCCGTTGTTTCACTGAAAATTTACAACCTGGTCTTTCTGCTTCAAAAACACTGTAAACGTAGAAAAGTGCAAATTAAATTAAATTTTTCAATAGTTTCTGACTACTTAAATCTGAGGAAAGTATAAGAAAAATTGGAACAAGAGAGGAGAAAAGCAAAATGACATTTTAACTCTATCCTAGTATCAAACAGTGAGAATGCCTACCAATGATGAACAAACTCAAAGGCACATTTAAATTCAACTATCAAAATAAGTGCTAAGAATTTCGTAAGTCATAAGCCGTTGAGATGCTACGCAGACCTGCTAGGAAGTGCAGCAGTAGCACGCTGTAAGCTACCAAATAATCCTCTGGAAGCAGATGGTTTACCAAAACGAGCATATGGTGCTAACATACCAACCAAAGCAATGTCAACCACTATACCGACCAAAAGGTCAGCAAGGTACAACTCAAACTCAGTCCAAAAATCCTTTCCCCTTTTCTGCATTTCCGCAAATGTTGCACAGCAAGAATCAATTACTATCTGCATAATGGCACATCAAACAAAGTAAGGAAAAAATCTAAAGTGGAAAACTCAAGCACAGATAAAACTCAGCATAAACTGTAATAGACAAAGAACCAAAAGCACATATTGCCAAACTACAGCTGGGTCATCATGCTAATTACCGCATAATGAGGAGACAACAACCAAGTCATATGGTTAATTTAACGGTCACTTGGTCCATACAGTCATAATTTTATAACATGGGTTCATATGACTTTCAGAAACCATTAACATTAATCTAATCCTGCAAACAAACATAAAAATTAAACACAAACCTCGGTTCCAACTTTGAAAAGAAATGAAGGATCTGCTAGCATTCTGTTTCGGAGCATAGAGCAGTATTTTATTAAAAAGCCAAGTGGCCAAACCGATCCCTGTCAATTTAAAAGGTAGAAAATGAGAGTATAAAGCAGTCTGTTCATAAAAATAGAATAAAACCAATTAACTGCAGCAGATTTGAATTAAAATATAGAAAAGGAAGGAAACTAACAAGAACCAACACATTCTAAGCCACTTTTTATCCTTTAATTGAACTAAACCAAAATTTAAAGTACTTTAGGCTTTGACCCTAAAAGTACTGCTATTCTTGAATAAATACCATGATAAGTAATTGTACTATTTATCCAAATATCAAATGAAGCCATTTTCTCTATTTAGTTGCTTATGTAATCGATTGAAGCAATTAGTTTATCTATATTCCTTAAAGACAAAGATTCCTACTTCTAATTCAACCCATTTTTCCTCCTTTTTCTAAGCAATTAAACAAAATCAACGATCAAAAAGTAAAAGTTAAAGCTTTTAAAACACGACCTGTAAATCCAAGTAACGAAGAAGGAATAATTTCCGTAATCCATTATTTTTAGCAGCTTCCAGCATATCTGAAGGCAGCTCCACTCCTCTGGCATTCGCTTCCTTCATCACATCCTCAAACTTCAAAATTGGCCCAAACTCTATTTCATCTTCTTTGTCACCTTCATTGCCACCTTCACCACCGCCTCCGCCACCAAATGAGTCACCGCCTCCATTATCTCCACCGCCGCCGAAGTCATCCTTCTGTTGATCGCCGTCTCCAATCTCTAAAACCCTAGACTCATCATCAAAATTACCTTTTCCCCCTTCCGATGAACTACTAGTTGTGTTCCCAGTAGAATCTGGCCTAACGCAGTGAACCGCAAACGCGCGGTTCGTGAACGTTAACCGGTGCGTATAGACTGATGCTGGTGAAGCTAATTTAAACCGAGGTTCCATATTATTAACATCTTTGAAACAAACGAAAGTTCTGGTTCCGATCTCCTTGATCATCGTTAAATCGTTGCCAGGAAAAGCACATAGTTTGAAAGTTGCGGCCGACGAAATTGACATTCCGAGATCTGCGAACGGAGACATAGAGTGGAAAGACGGCGGAGAAGCTAATATTGGAAGGGAAAGATAAATGTGGAATTTTGTGTTTGTTTTTTTAAACTTGAAGTTAGGAGATGGAGTGAGGATCAGGTACTACGCGGGTGGGTGAAAGGAGCTGGAAAAAAAAGAACGTCGCCTGAGAGATTCGAACTCTCGCGGGTGAAACCCATGTACTTAGCAGGCATACGCCTTAACCACTCGGCCAAAGCGACATTTGAGTATCAGTACAACATTTAAATCTAATTATATTATAAAACAATTTGCTGAGGAACTGGGAGAGTTCCTGTTGATACAATATATACTTTTAGGTAACGATATTTATGTTTTAAAAAAAACTAAAATTTTTATATAAAATCCATCTAGATATATTGAATATTTTAACGGGTATAAATGATCTATTCTTTTATTGCGGCTCTATTGATGTTCCACTTTAAAATAATGAGTTTAGGGTTTAAGAAATTAAAGGTATGATATATCTTTTAGGACATAGGATATATGATACAAAAATTAAGGTTAAGATTTAGAAATTATTTTTTAAAATAATTCTTAATATAGGGCATAAAAAAGATACGATTAAATATCAAACAATTATTATTCTATTTCAACTAATTAAAGCTCAGGCTAGGTAAAACTTTACTTACAACTAGATTTACAGAGGTAACAGAGCTATACATGTAAACCAATGGAATAATATGATTCCTCCAAATCAGAAAAAAAACTAGACCTATTTACTTCTATGATGACATTGACATCAAGCCACAACATGTATGCCAACACCTAATTACTTTCGAGCCCCTTATTACATATTCAACATCCTAAATGAATGCACCAAATCCAATTATTCAAGAAAAAAGCTGTAAAAATTTTATATCACCTACAGTCTCATTTTCTATATCACATGAAATCTTGATTATTCATGAAAAAAATCCCAAAAGAAAACCATGAATGGTAAAAATTTCATAACCAGGAAAGCGTAAACACCAAAACTGTAGGTGATATGAATCTATTTTCCTTCTTTTTGAACACATTTTAAAACTATTTCATGTACAACACAAGAGGATCGTTTTGTTAGGGGATGAGTTTCGCAAGAGCAGCCACCCACTGTATGTCGAAAAGTTGATGGTAGTTTATGTGTGTTAAGTTTATGCCCGACCTTGACTATTAGGATAACCATAAAGAAAGATACAAAACAATGCCTTGGGAGATAGGAACCAATTGTTTCGTTCTTATAGACTAAAGTTTTACTTTAAAAAAGCTAAAAAGGGAGAGGATAGGACCACCGGGAGTGTTCCTTTATATGTCACAAGTCACAACATGAATAATAGAAATTGTTCCAAAGAGTTGGTTTAAGTGTGACCACCGAACACACTTTTTATTTATTCAGGGAAGGGAAATGAATAGAACAATAATTTAAGAACACCAGCTTGAGAGGTCAAACTAATTAGTAAGTACAGAACATGCTGGGGATCGGAAAACAAACCCATTCCCCAGTAATAATGTATCGGCGAACACCGTACTCGTAACATAGCTGACTGAGATACAGTTGGCCAGCGACTACCGACACAGAGAAGACAAACAAATAAGGTGCAACGGAAATCATCATTATGATATATGTAACGACTTACTAGAACAAACAAATCAAAACATTTTCCAATAAGCACATTCCACGGGTCCTTCTTATCTGTGGTTTTTAGCGTCTGGTCACCTTAGGATGCAGTAGGCTTTGCAATGGATTTCTTAATAGCCTCAGCATAAGTCCTGTGTTGGTAGGTTAGTGTAGATTCAAGCAAGTCCCACAGGGATGTCTTCGGGTTCCAACCTGATGCAAAATATTAAACAAGAATCAGATGCTCGAATTCTCTTACGAGGAAAAATTTGAAATATTATGACAACAGAGAAAACATGACGGTACCGAGTTGCTTATTTATTATGGTCATGTCTGGAATTCTCTTATCGCTATCATCATAACCCTCGCCATAAAATTCCTTGGAGCTGACGTCAACTGTTGGCGAATCCAGCGATGGTTCTCCACTGACCTTGGAATAGACCTGAAGGGCCAAAGGAATGACAATACCAAATAATATGAAATACAAATGATTAATGCACCCACTATAAACAAAAATAATATAACAATAGAAACCATGTGCTTCACCTTAGTCATCATCTCAGCAAGTTGCCTAACTGTGACTTCATTGTTTGGGTTACCCACATTGAAAATATGACCATTGGCCCTGTCTGGATTTTCCTGCACAGACAATGCCGACAAATTAGTTAAATGTCAAGACGAGGGAGGGGAGAGGGAGAGTAAGGAGAGGCAAGAGTTAATACGCACAATCATCAAGAGAACAGCTTCAATAGCATCCTTTATGTAAACAAAAGTTCTCTGAGATTGACCACCATCAACAAGCTTAAGTGGTTCACGGCGTAGGAGATTCTAACAAAAAAAAGAATATATATACCATTAAAATTACAACAGAAAATTTTTTAAATGAGAAATTATAGGTTGCCTCCAGACTTCCTAGAATTGGGAAGAGCTCAACTAACATTACTAAAGCATGCGAGAACTCTTGGAACTCCTTCACTCGGACCATCAATGCCAGGAATGAAATCCATCCTAGGTCCAATCCAGTTAAAAGGCCTCACAATGGTGAACTCAAGGCCATTCTCTGCCCCCTCAGCTGCAATGTAAAAGAAGTTAAAATTGTTTCAAGTATCTCTATACGGTCCAGATTATTTGGGAAGATGCTAACCATAAATGAGCCTCTCAATCAATTGCTTAGCACATGCATAAGACCACCTCTGCTTTTCGATTGAACCAAAAATGCAGGGTGATGTATCTTCCTTAAGAACATAATAGGCAGGATCCTGTCACATGAATCACAGAAAGTGTTAGATTCTAAGCTATGCAAAGAAAGAACATGTTAGTATCACCCATAAATATGAGAGGGGAAAAGGACCAATAGCACAAAAGGAAAGTTAAAGTTTAAAGGAGAAAAACAAAGCAAAGCACATTCAACCATTATCAGCATCACCGCAGGTTTAGCCGTACACATAAAATCTTCGCAAAAGTAGATTGTTTGAGAAACAAAAGTCCTTTAAAAATGTGACAGTTTTAACATTTCAGATTCATGAAGGGAACAAAAAATATAGCTTTTCCAAAGCAACTAATCTTAGCATAAGTACAATAACCGAAATAAATAGCTTCCTATAGTCGTTGTTGCCTGGTTAGCATAACTGACAAAGAAAGAGAACAAATGGTATTCAACAAAAATTACGAACTCAAAAAGAGCATATCAATAATCAGTAGAGGAATAAATATCCCGCAAGGCTTGAGACTGTTCTACCCCCGTATAGGCAGGTTCAGCAGTAGTAATGTTTAGGAATAACAAAAGCTCTCAAACATTAAACAAGTGAAATCCAGTTAAAAAAATTGGTGTATCTTGCTAAAAAAACTCTAGATGGAACTTCATAGATGAAATGAAGACCTCATAAACATCAACTACCACAGCAAATTGCTTTGACATGAACCAAACAACCACATAAACCCCCATCACATAAGCCTCCATTTGCTTTTTCGGGCTTTGACCGAAGTTTGCTGACCATCCAATTTCATGATTCATTTATTTAAACCCATATATCTTAACATTTCATCGAAATACCAACTTTAAAAAATCCATTTTTTGTTAAATACTGAACATATACATAAAAAACTAAACCTTAAATCTTTAATATAGAAAAAGATCACCGAAAGAGCTCTCTATTAAACCATATATGCCACCATGTTAAAAGCAAGGCATAGATATAAATTCTTTTTTCCAAAAGATATTCAATTAAGCGATTAAAAAAAAGGAAAGCGAAAGACTACCTGACGGAGAGGAGAATCTTTAGGAAGAAAGCTTCCAATAGTTTTTCCATACACTTCACAAGTAGAGAAGTGAATCAGACGCTTGTTGTTCTCTGAACAGTACTTCACCTATGAAACCACAAGTTCAAAGCATCAACTTCAATTTCGATCTTGAAAAGCTCAGTATAACAACCAAATCTCCCCTCACTCACATCAACATCAATCCAACTAAGACGTAAACTAAAACATGACACACAAAAATCGTTGCAAGAGAAATGCTTACCACAGGAAGTGCATCAATGAAATTGCTGTAAATCGTGTCAAGTGGACGAGTGTTATAATCAGCCGGAGTACAGATCGCAGCCAGATTTATCGTCTACGTTGCCAAAAAAAAAACAAATCAATCGCCATAAATTAAGCAGGAACTTATTTGACAAACAGATAATAAGAAACTAGCTTACAACAACGAGAGAAATTAGCTAAAAAAAGTTCAAAACCAACTAAATACAAATTTAAATGAGATCTAATAAATTAAAAACAGAAAACAGCCAAATAAACAAAAACGAAACCCGTTTCGGATGGAAATAAAGAGAATTTTCAAAAGATCCGTAATGTCCTGCAAAGTTGTTTAGCAGAAAGAAAGACAAGCTATGATATAAGAAAGAGAGAGAGAAATTACGAGATCTGCCATTTTTATGAGGCCTTCGAGCCTAGAATCGTGCTTGATGTTAAGTCGGTGGAACTGAATACGGCCAGCCCAAGGGAGAGAGTCGGACTCGAGTAGGTGCTTGATCTTGTCGTTGTAAACGTCCAAGGCGAGCACCTTGTGCGGCGTCTCCGACATCAGTTTCTCGCACAGGTGAGAGCCAATGAAGCCTCCGGCGCCGATCATGCATATCGTAATCGGCTTTATTGGCTTCCCATCGAGATCCATTCTCGTTGCCATTTGAAACGACGCCGGTTCCTCTCTGATCTACGAACGCCGGAGATGGCGAATGAAAAGGTAGCAGTGAGAAGAAAAGAGCGGAGAGATATCAGATATGGAAGATGGAGAGGAAGGGCAGAGGGTGGGTTGTATATATGTGGAAACAAACAAGGAATTGACAGAGAGAGGTGAAAAAGGTACAATAATAAGGAAGCGAGATTAATACGTACTCGCGAGTGTGGGCACTTGCTGTACTCGACAGGTAATAGGCACACGTGGGAGGTTCGAATGCGGTGTGGCCTGATGTTGGGAACAGGAGATTTTTCCCCCAACGAATCTAGTCTTTTTAAATTTGGATCTAAGGGATAATTATTTATTTCAATTATTATATGGTATAGTAGTAGAATTTTAAATAAAAAAACTCAAATTACATATCATTTTATTTAAATTTATTTTTCACATCTAAATTCATTTAGTAATTTTTTATTAACTTAATTTAAAAAATATATTTCTGTTTTATAATTTATATTTAAAATTTATGATTTTTTAATAATATTTTTTAATATTTAAATTTAAACTTTTTCTTTAAAGGAGTAATATATTTATTATTACACCTGGCTCTTATATTTTATGATAAAATTCATATGATGTGATATATGATGAGTCTACAACGAGCGTCGAACACCACTAATGTTGAACACCGTTAATTATTATTAATCTAATTAATAAAGATTAAAAATCTCAATAACTTAACACACAATTATTAATTATATGTTGAATCTATCACTCTTTTATTAATTATATATTGAATCTTTAAAATTTTTAATTTTTATTAATTAATTTAATAACGATCAGCAGTATACGACATCCGTCGTAAAATTTTCATGTGATATATCCATATTTGTTGTATTTTATGTGTTTCATATATTCTAAATTTATATAAATTTTCGCACAATAATAATCTATTTATATAAATTTCACATTTCTTGCATATATTAATATTAGGCATAAAGATAATTTTCACCTTTAACGTTTATAATTTTTGTCATTTTGGCCCTTATTCTTTTTTTGATAAATTTAGCCCTTAACCTATGTCTTTTTAACAAATAACTCATTTTTTAACTACCATTATAACTGAACCGTTAAAAATTTAATAATGATAACTTGTCATATATCTATGATAATATATTTTAAATGATATAGAATCTAACCTATTAAACATATACATATATATAGAATATAATTTTATTCTAATCTAAAAATATAAAACAATTAAAATTCAAATGAAATATTAAAAATTAAAAAATAATTTTTTATTTATTAAAAATTAATTAAATCTAAAATAAAAGGCTACTAAATATTTTCAACCTTAACTATAGTAAAATCAAAATTTTATCTAAAAAAGTATGAATATAATCTGAAAAGAAAGGGTTTTGTAGAGTTTATTACCAGTGAATCAAAGATAAATAATTTTGATAATAATCAATTGGATTATTATTATTTTAGTTTAGAATTTAGGTATTTTAGTTTTAATCTAAATCGGATTTTTAGGGTTTTATAAAGATATTTTAGTTTAGTTAGGGTTGAGAATATTTATTAAATTTTTGTTTTGGATTTAATTAATTTTTAATATTTTATTTAAATTTTAATTATTTTATATTTTATACTGAAATAAAATTATATTTTATATATATATGTTTAATAGGTTAGATTTTATGTCATTTAAAATATATTAGTATCACATATATGACAAGTTATCATTATTAAATTTTTAACGGTTCAGTTATCATGGTAGTTAAAAAATGAGTTATTTGTTAAAAAGACATAGGTTAAGGGCTAAATTTATCCCCAAAAAAGAATAAAGGCCAAAATGATAAAAATTATAAACGTTAAGGGTGAAAACTATCTTTATGCCTTAATATTATTTATTTCTTGGAAAGTAGTGGGAGTATCTTCTAAATTTAAATCAAAACTTATACGACTTTAAATATGAAAGTACTCTAATTAGTAAATAATGTTTAAGTTGACTAATGTGTTACAAAATTCTAGTTTAAAATGGGTGTAAATGTCTATTAGGTTCTTGTTATTTTTTTCCTTTCCAGAATGAAAGTTCATTTCACGAGGAAAAGCCAAATCAGTGAACTGTAATTAATTCACCTGCCATGATTGAGATGTACAACAGCAAAGAGAAAGAACATGAGAAAATAAATAAATATTTAAGTCTTTAAAATTAATTTGATATTATTTTGAAAGGGATGAAAAATAGGCTTTGAGTTTAGTTAAATTGATAATCCTATTTATAAATTAAATTTTGTTTTAAAATATTTAGATCAAATTGTTTGAATTTTATTTAAATTTAATTATAAATATTTATAATATTATAGTATTAATCGATTTTGATTTAAATATTTTTTAAAATTATATAATATATATTATGTTTTTTGCATGTGATATATATATATATATATCAGATATAATTGAAGGACTAAACTAAAATTTGAAGATTGATCTACTAATTGTAAGAAAGACGAGTTATTCAAATTACATTTTTAAGTTAAATTTTATTTAAAACCTTTTCAAGTTGAATTTATAAAATTATGATTTAAATAGAGATTTTAGCTTTGAGTTAAATTTAAAAAAAAAACTCAAAAAACAAGTTGAGCCCAATTTTTTCGATGAAAAAAGTTATAACTGATAGAATTTTAAAGATAAAAGTTATAGTTCATATGATTTAAAATTGACGATTTTGATATACGTTTTCGTAATGATGATTGATAGTAATCAAATGAAGTATGGTTAGACTTGTTAATCCACAGGGCGAGTCGGTTACAGATCTTGAATTTAGATTGGCTTAATATGTGTTTAATTTTTCTCTCGAATCGTTAGTATGTATGAAATAATTTCGTGATCAATTATTTTCAAATAAAGAATGTTTTGAGCTGGATTGTTTTAAAAATATATATTTTTATTTAAATTATTTCAAATATAATATAATAATTTATTTTTTAGTAGTAATATATAAATTTTATTAATTACCATAAAAGATATTATAAATAATATATTAAAAGATAAAAAATTAATCCACTAAAGATCTCATATAAATGTGCAATGAAAAATAAATAATTTTATGGAGATTAACCTACTATCAAAACCTAAAAACTTTCATGAATTTATTGTCTCTAAACAAATAAAATATTTTATGGGGTAAAAATAAAATTGTGAATGAATCAAACTATCGGTTCAGATTGCTCTGCTATAAAACTATGATTACATCTGTTAATAAACCATCTAACGAGTATGAATCAATCTTTTTTATAACTATAGACATAAACAAATCAAAAAAAATTAACGCCGTGAGAATTTTTATACAAATATCAAACAATTACTATGATATATTAAAATTACGTTAAATGATAGATAAAACGAATTACAAAAATAAAAAACATAAGAATGATAAACATCAATAATTAATAATAAAATTAATAATCAATTATTGGCTAAAAAATTAAAAGATAAAAGATTAGGTATTTACCATAAGTATTTTAATTTAAATTAAACAGGTATATACAAGACAATTTATGTATTAGGTGTGAGCGATAGCTAAAATTTTTGGTATAGATAATTATATGTTTAATTTTTTAAATTTAAATATTAATTAAATAATTATTTTTTTTAATTTTTAAATTTGAAGGTTTAATAGATTTTTATTTTAATATTAAATTTTAATTTCATCCCTCAATATATATTATTGATATTTTTATATTAAATTATATTAAATTAATTCTAGATCTGAATTAGTTTCTAATTTTGGGTCACGTTTAACAAGAATATTAATATTCTTGGATTTCCATTGTGCAAGTTGCAGATTATTGAAATGCGAGTGGATTACCCACCGTGAGCTGTCTATCTAACCACTCACGTGCGGTAATACATTTATTTTTCTCTTTATTATTTTCATTTCTTTAGCAGAAATGAGGAAAACCAATGTTTTCAAGAAAAAAATCCCACGCGCCTTTCACTACGTTCCAATCTCGACGGAGCGCGTGGAGTGTCCTCCGTGTCAGTGGCGGAGGCTCCGCTCAGTCTTCTTCGTTGGAAAATTTTTTACCACCTGTTTAAGGAGATTTTGCACCGCTTACTATTTCAACGTGATAAACGAGTAAAGTTTTTTAAACGATTCTTATTTAAAGAAAGAGAAAGAAAAATTTGTTTTTATTAGATTTAAAATTCACAATATAAAAACATCAATCGATAATTTTTAATTATCTATTTAAAAATTGATAACAATTTTATTTTTGTTTTTATGTTTACTTATATGGAAAAATCAAATGTTTTTTTTTAAAATTATATTTAAGAAGATAAATCAGATATGTTTTCGTTTTTTAGAAGCCATAAAACGTCGGTGGTAGTGATGGTGCTAAGATAAATCGGAAGAAGAGTGTATGGTCTTTGAAAGTTGATGGGGCCTTGGATTGCTTGACTTGTCTTGTTAGAACAAGATGTTTCTTTCACTTGATAAAAAGCCTCCTAGCAATAGCATGAGTATGAGTGGAAGGGCATGGAGTTTTGGTCAATCATGCCTAAATTTTTTTTATAAATATCCGATTTTTTATATTCGAACGATAAATATAAATAATCAGATATTTATTAAAAAATGTTTGGACTGAGTTTGAATCACAAAATTAGAATTTTTTGACTATCTAGTTACTTTTAGGTATCTAATTCTTTTTATAATTTTATTTAAATATAAATACTATTTAAATAAAATACCCTTATATTCATTATATTCTCAAATCAAATAATTTAATTTTTAAATCTTGTTCCTTCAAACTTTATTTTAATAAAAAATTAGGATTCAATGTAAAATAATAAATTTTGTTTTTTGAGTTTACAAAATTCAAACTTTACTCGTTTAGATATGTACTATATTTTTACGTGCATTAATCAAGACGAAAATCAACTCAAGATTCTTTATATAATTCACTTGTCGTGCTGAGGTTTTCTATTATTTATATTTTTTCTTTGTTGTGTGAATTCCTTATTATATATTACTATTATTGGGGAGTCGAAACTATAAAACTAATATAATTTTATATTCTTGAATTTATGTCGTTTAGAATTAAATTATGTAATTTTGATCTTAAAAATTTATTTTTAGATTATGTAACTAAAATTTTAAAATTTTATGTTTGGATATTGAATTATATAATTCAAACTTTTAAATTTATGTATATATTTTTTTAAAATTAAATTTAATATTTAAAATTAAAAAAAAAACAGATACTCAATTATCCGAATTTTTAAATACTTGAAAAATTTGAATCAAAACATGAGTCATAATTTCAATTACTCAATATGAATTTAAACACCCTTAGCTTGAAGGTAGGGGTATGGAGAAATATACTAATGTAAATCATTTCCTTCGATTCTTGTCTACCATCCTTAGATATTGTGATGCCTTTAATTTTTATTTTATAGTCAATAATTGAAGATGCCTACTCCATTGAATCAACCATTTCTAAAGATGGACAAACCTTCATCCTAAAAACTATTTTCCGGTTTACTTATTTGATGTACAAGCATCATTACTGGGTTTAGTATCGATAAAAACACCGACCATTATATCATATGAAATAATAGATTTTTTAAGTAATATTCGAGATTTAATTATTAACATTGTGAAATAGAAAAAATTAAATAAAAAGTATTGACCCATAACGAGCTTTTGTAATATACGATTTATCAATTAATAAGTTGGATGTTGATGATTATACTTAAAAAAATAGACTTTACTAGAAATAAGTACAAAGACTATATCTCTTTTTATTTTTATGTATCTAAAATTTATTTTGACCATGAGGTGCGTCTAAAAGTTTTTTAGTTAAAATACGTGTACAATTTATATAAACTTATCTTGTTTTGTGTCTTCATTACGCGGATCGATCAATAAGTACTTGTCCTGAAGATTTCAAACGTTTCTTGCTTCAATTGCAGCATTTACACCCAAGTCTATCATGAATCATGCCAGCAAAAATTACAGCAAGAAGGGCCACCACCATCACGGACAACAACCACTAGCATCGACATTGAACATCAACCGACAAGGCTGGCATCGACATCATTTGTTAAGCTAATGTCTAATAATTTTTTTAAACAATCATTTGCGAAAAAAAGTCTAATTAGTTGTTAATTGGTTAGTTTATTTTTAGAATCAATTGTAATTGTAAAGTTTATTGTGCTTCGGGTTATAATTATATTGAGTTTGTAACAATCTTTAATTCTTTATTTTAATAATTTTTTAATTATATATCTATTTAACACTTAAAAAAACAATACACTTTATCTTTGTCGGACCATCATATATATATTTTTTTACGTTCTTAACATTTTTTTTCAATGGTTAGAATCTCGATAACCTGATTTCATTCTCTTTAATCATTTTTTATCCAAAATCTTAAAAAATAGCGAATAGAAAATTGTTCACTAAATAAATCATGAAAAATATTTATATCAAATTACATTCTGAACAAATAATAATTTACGTTCTAATTTTTATTACTCGTGTTAGACAGATCGTATTTTGATAAATATGGTAAGGACATAATATTTGATGTCAATAAAAATATATGTAATAGTTGATGGTGTATGATAATGACACAAAACTATTATTCTTTTTTTAAAAGAATGTCTTATAAAATATTTAGCGTCAACGTTTATATATTTTTAAGTTCTTTTGTACGAGATTAATATATTCGTTTTTTTTTTATGTTTGATATTCTTTCTTATTCAACCTCATAACACGTTTGTGATAGGCTCTTATCATTGTCGTTCACCATACTTACTCCACTCACAAATATTCGATGTAAAAACGAACAATCAAAATATCAGTACAATATTACATGTCATAGATTCATTAGGTTCTTTCTAAAAGTGTCTAATAAAATATAAAATATCATATTTTTTATATATATACGAGATTAATAGCCCAAACTTAGCAATAACATTAACTAAATCGACCGTGGATCATTTGAGAATTCTCTACTGAGTTTAAGTACAAAATTAAAATTGGATTTGGTCCTCTTAGTTCGGATATTTTGACTTGAGCTATTAGTTCGTTTATTTTAATATTAACATACAAAAAGCCTTTATAATACATTGTTTTCAAATAAAATTAAATGAAATTTCACACAAGTTAATAAAATTTTTATTGTAGTTTTTAAAAACAAAAAATAAATAGAAATCACAGTCAAAGTTAAATTCAACGTCCAATACTTGTTCTACAAGGAAAAGGATTGAGTCAACTCTATAAACCCTAGTACCCATTGCCTTTAAAAGCCATATTTCATCTCCTCATACAATCAACAATTTCCTTCTTCAACCTCATTGATTATCTTTATGAGATTCTCAGATCGACAAAACATGCCGTATCGTCAAAGAAGACATCTCCATGATCGTCAAGAAAGTTACTGCAGTAAAACGAAGTTTAACCATCCCAAAACCAAAGAAAGTTTGTACAAACCACTACCTAGATGGGAGAGACAGTTCTGCATGGAAATAGGTGCAATGTCATGGAGAAGATTTGTTGCAGCAAAAGAGAATTTGTGTAAAAGTGACAAAGTATTCGAGTGGGATGATTCAGCTGGGTTAAAAGCTTTCCAGGAAGCCAAACAGAGATTCTGGGAAAGTTATAATGGACATCCTTGCATTACAAGGTTGCCGATTCGTGCAGAAGATATGTATATCGATGAACATATCGATTGGAATCCCAAGATCGACCCTAAACTCTTGTCGGAAATAAAGTCAGTTTCTGATGATGAAGACGATGAAGTTAAAGAAATCGATTGGCGTTCAATTCCAATCGAGCAAATCAAACCCACCGGGTGGGATTACTACGACGAACCTACTCCTCGATTGCCTACGATTGTTGGATCATGAAACAAGTTGTAGAAAGAAAATGTCAGAGTTGGCAAAGAACTTTGTAGTACTGCACGTTAGATTTTCAGAATCTTAAATATTCCTTGTTTTTTTTTGGTTTAGTATTATTTGTAATTAATACAATATTTAGACTGAGATTATAGACGATGTTTAGAGTTGTAAACGAACCGAATGTTTAGTGAGTCGTTCGGTAGAAAGTTTGTATTTATTAAACGAACAATCATGAACAATATTTTTTTATTCGTTTAATTAAATGAATGAACACGTACGAACAATTTTTTTTTGTTTATTTATATTTCTGAACGTTTAATAATCCGTTTATTTATGTTTGATCATTAATGTTCATTATATCAGTTTATAATAAATTAATATAAGGAATGCTAATTTTTTGGCCGTCTCAGTGGTTAAGCAGCATTGATACTCTTCTTGTTCCTCTCCCATTTATAAAAAAAATGTTGATTAAATTTCAAATGTTATCATAATATAGGGACTAAACCATAATTTTACCTTTTTATAGATAAATTAAAATTACTAGATCTCAGAAGGCAAATAAGATGATTTGAATCCTAATCCTAAGCCACAAATATAAACGGCCTTTCTTCATTTTCTCTTAAGGATAACAACGCCCAAATTTCAGTTAAAAGATTAAACACATGGTTTCCTTGTTTCAAAGCAAAAACCAGATTCTTTTCTCCTACGAGAACACCAAAACAATGGCGCTAATTCCCTCTACGTCTGTTTATGATCCAAAATTTCTACAAATTTCTGTGAAATCTCCGTCACCGTTGGTACATTATCTTCTCTTTGGTTCTCGAAAACGCTTCGGAGTTCCTCTACTTCCGGCCGTTGTGAGACCGCCGTCTTTTAAGAAGTTTGAGTGTCTCTCTAGATCGTCGTCAACGGAGGAAGATCGTTTGAGCGAGGTGGGAAAATTGGCCGTTTCAAGTGCCGGGGACGGTAATGACGATGGCGGAGGGAGGGAAGATCCGAAGGTGAAGCAACGTCAAAGTTCATTGGTTGCCGCGCAGAGGATCGCTTCCTCTCCCAGTGATCCTTTCGGGCTTGGAATTCGTGAACCTGTTTATGAGGTTTTCTCTCTTACTTTCTGAAAGAAAAATATACCATCTTGTTTTACTTTTTGTTATATTGTTTTTAATCTAAGAAAGGAAGAAGAAAATAGATATTAAGTTAGAAATGGAGCATCAAAACAGTTTAGTTTTAGTCAGTTGCATGCAATTATGTGTTATGATTTTTTGTTCGTGTTATTACGGCTTATTCATTCCTAAACAATTTCCTAGTTACTAATTTGCTATTTGTTCTTAGGATTTTTCTAGTTGCCTTCCAATTTTGCTCCCTTTTTTTAACCTTTCTACTATTTATAGATATGATAGTATACTTTTTTCTTAGAAATTATAACCACGCGTTTCATATTTATTCATTTGGATTAATAAATTTTCTATTCTAAACTTCAAAAGTTGTGAGTAAATGCTTATAACTCATTTTACCACTTACAAACTGTCACCAAGGATTTTGCTTTATAAATAGTTTATAATTTTTCCCGTGATTTGTTGTCATTCTCTAGGTGGTAGAGTTAAAGTCAAATGGAATTTTATCTACACGGAAGATAAGCAGACGTAAATTATTGAAATCAAGTGGTAATGTAATCTTGAATTTTCTTTTCGTAGACTTGTGTGTTAAGCTTCACTTGCAGAAAATGAAATAAATAAATAGCTATGTTTTTCTTCTTCTTTTCCCCTATATATTTATAGTAATTTAATTTTTTTCTTCTTAGGCCTCCGTCCAAGGGATATCCGCAGTGTCGATCCATCTTTATTTTTGACAAAGTCAGTCCCAGCTATTCTGGTAATAGACCCTTGTGTTGTTATATCCCATGATAAACCTTCTATTTCATGCTTGGTTCCCGTTGCTTGGATTTAAGTATCAGTGTTTCTTTAGTTTCCTATGTTTTCAAACTCATTTCTCTCTCTTCCATGCAAACCGCTTTAGGTACGTGACCTTGCCATTGTACTTAATTTGGGGTCATTACAAGCAATAGCAATGAAAGAATGTGTTCTTATATTTGATTATAATAGGTAAAATCTCACATGCATCTATGCAAATATGATTTCCTTGTGATTTCATTGTTCTTACCTTTACTATCAGTTCATTTTGATTTACTATAAACTGATAATGATGCTTGTTGCATGTATTGAATATTTAAAGTGAAGGAGGAAAAGCTTTTATTGACACATTGTTGCCTCGACTGAATAACATGAATGGAACACAGTGTATGCCATTTGAGGTTGAGGTTGGTGTCAAACTCGTGTCCTTGCATGTATTGTTCTCTGGGTGGAGGCTATAATCTTAAACATATGAGCTTGTGAAGAGTCTTTAATTGTTTTACTTTCAGGTTGTTGAAGCAGCGTTACTTTCAAGGATACAATGTTTGGAACAAAAACTAATGGATTTAGAACCTCGTGTGAGTATGTGAACATAGTGAGTACAAGTTTTTGTTTGTTTCTTGTTTTCGTTTCCCTTTTCTTTTTTACAAGCTTTATGATGAATTGTCAAAGCCATGAAGCCGCACACCACTAGTCCCTCATTTCCTACAGTGGTTGCAAGCAATTTCTTCAGAGAACATTTTTTTTAATGGTTTTCAATGTCCAAGTGGCTCTACAATAAGAACTCTAATAGTAGCAATTCTTATAGGAAGTTGTAGTTTGCCTAAGTAACAATTTTGGTTTCACTCTTGGCAATGCTGATTGTCTTATACCACAAATGGCTGAAAATGAACCAAGTTGTTTTTTCTTGACTTCGGAATGCTGGTTTTGTTTGATTAGTGAATATAATAAACAAGTTTAAGCTTGGCATTAGTCATTTTGTTAAATAAACCAAGTTTGAGCTAGAGTGTGTCAAAAATTTGGGTAAAAATCCTCTGCCTCTTTATCATGCATCTATCCATGCCTCTTGTTGAAAATTTCTAAAAAATTGAATTTTAAACCCTAACCCTTATTTTTTATATCCTATACCCTAAAAGTACACCCTACCTCTAATTCCCTAAACCCTAACCCCTAACCCCTAACATTGAACCTTAAACCTCTAATTTGAAACGGAAGCATGAATAGAGGCATAGAAAAGAGGTAGACGATTTTCACCCAAAAAATTTAAGCTTGTTTTTATGCTAATGTGAAATTCTCGGCTGTTAATTTCAAAACAACTGATTTATTTCAAAACATCTGATTTATTGGATCATTTGGATGATACGAGATATGCAAGTATTCTTTTATTTGGTCCGCTTATCCCTGCTGAATATGTAAGGTCCTTGTGTCGTTGTCTTTATCTCATATAAACATGATTGGTTTTTCTTTGTAGTACATTCGTCCAGAAGCTTAGTATTGTTACAGAACAATTACAACTAAACTCATCTATGTGAAGGTTGAATGTAAGCTTGAAAAGGCTTTGCTTATTTAGCCACGGCCTTGATTTCTGTGATCCTTGGCTTGCTCATTTGCAGGTCTTGCTTTGGGTTCTTACCACCCTAAGCATTTATTGGAAAAATTAAGTAATACAGAGGAACTTTTCTCCAACAAGTTACAATTGCTTTTATAAAATTAGAAGGGCTAATTGCACAAAATGTCCCTAAACTATTGTCATTAAGTCCTTAAGGTATCAATATTGTATCAATCATGTCCTATCAACATATCTGTTAACTCGGGCGTTAAATGTAAAATTGAATCCGAAGTATAGCATATTTAAAACACGGGTACCTAAAATTGAATCTGAAGTAAAGCATATTTAAAACAGGGCACCTATCATATGGATAGTTTAGATTTGACATGGTAAGAATAAGTACAATTTATCCATGCTTTAAATACCGTATTTTGAATATGCTCCACATCAAATCCAAACTGGCATTTAATGCCTAAACTGACAGCTAGGCTGTCAGAAATTGAAATGACAGATTCCTGATTATGTTATTTCGATTTTCTGATATTGTATAAATGTGTACCTTGATTACCTTGTGTTTTAGACTGTAATTATATGATAATTGCGATATGTCACAAACCTGCTTAATCATCGTTAGTGCTGTTTCATTTCCTTAGGTACGAGCTATACTTAAGGTGTTGCCTAACAAATTAACTGGTGATGTATTGGACCAACTTCGTATTAGCAAGCAGACTTTGGTATATTAACTTTACAGAACATTGATTAGTTGCTTGATAACATATTGTTAAACACTGTCCTCTAATTATTATCTTTTTTTTTTCTTTTCATTTGTCATGCAAGGCTGAATTGAGTTCAAAAGCAGGGGCTCTTAGACAAATGTTACTTGATCTTTTGGAGGATCCCGATGAAATACATCAAATATGTACTATGGGAAGAAATTGTACTATTAAAAGGGGAATTGATGATGTGGAATGTTTACTTTCAGGAAAGCTGATTGCTGAAGGTATAATGTGCTCTTTAATCTCAGTTAGGAGTTCTTTTAATATGAGTTCTAATTGGTCTGATTTGTCATTTTTGCAGAAGAGATGGAAGAGATTGAGATGCTTTTGGAATATTATCTTCAAAGGTTTTTCCTCCATTCCATTTATGGTGCACGTTTAGAATGTTGTCAATGCATCAAATAGGATTATTCATTACCATTTGTTTTCTTCATTTCACTGTTCTTGATATTTTAAAATTTCTATAGATCTTTATGATATGAACTAGACATTAACTAGATAAGCGATATGTAATTTGAGGTTTTGTTCAACATAAAGGAATAATAATATGATTTTCCAAGTTGCTAAGTTTTTTTTTTCATTTCAGCAGGCCTAAAGGATTGTCTTATTGAATTGTTTGTGCTTTGTAGCCCTGTTTTGTTTTCAATAGCTATCACTTACTATGATGTCTTGTTACATTTTGCAGATGTGAATCTTGCCATGGTCAAGCAGAAAGGCTTCTTGACTCTGCAAAAGAAATGGAAGATTCTATAGCTGTCCATCTAAGGTCTTGGTGATTTTTAATTTAATTTTTTTTTTCAGAATTACCATTTCAATTGTGTGTTGTCTATACTTTATCCTCCAACATCCATATGATTTGAGTTTTTTTTTTTTTTTATTCATTTCTAGTATTATCTTTCCTCTTGCATCTGAATTCACACTCCTTAAACTAACGAAATAGGGTGGTTTTAACTATTTTATCAGCTCCCGGAGACTTGAGGTAGGCAGAGTGGAATTACTTCTTCAGGTTGGGGCATTTTGTATAGGAGTTGGTGCTCTAGTTTCAGGTTTGTCCTTCCATAAGCAAGAAAATAGAAGCCAAACCTCTATTGATTATATGCAGGAATCCCTTAACATAATAATGGTTTATGATGATATTAATGCATTGTTAAATGCCCCCTAAGACACGAACATAAATAATTTTTCCCGCTACCTGATTGTGAGAATCTCCATGACTTATCTTATATATAAACTGTATAAATTAGATGCTACAAACCATGATTCATTAGGATGCTTAATCATCCCATTGCGAATAAATTTATAACTTGGTTTTGCTTAATTCTATCTAGTTTGTTCATGGATTTAATATTGTACATGTGATAATTTTGTTGTTTGTTCACATGGTTACATGGGAGGGGATAGGACCTAGAGAAACTACTCGAGTTTGGACATGTATTACATAAATTTGTCCCGAGTCCGTTCTTGAAATCATGTGCACCATTTGACATCAAAATGTTTCTCCAAGAATTTTAGTGGCTCTCGTTAGCATCCATGGCTAAAGATTTGTATTTCCTGTTTTTAGGTATATTTGGCATGAACTTGAAGTCCTATCTTGAAGAACATGTGGTAAGTAATAAAAGTTTGAATATTCAGTATTTGGTTACTGCTTACTGCTTTCTGTTTTGAGGTGATATTATCATTTGGCCATACTAACTTACCCAATGATTAATATGGTGCAGTTTGCCTTCTGGCTAGCCACAGGCGGGATCATCTTTGGAGCTGTTTTGGCGTTTTTGCTCATGTATGCATACCTCAGGAGTAGGAAAATACTGTAAGGAATATAGGTAAGTATACCTTCCAAATTATGTTCTGAAATTGTCTGGTCTAAAACAGATCCCCGACCCTTAAGGCCTGCACTTTCTTTGCACCATTTAAACTCTCAAATTTTCTATATCAAGTTGCAGTATAATTGTTTTGAGTCTGATCTTTCTCATGTGTTTAATAGGTGAATTGGAAATCAAAACTTGTTGTCCACAAACAAATTGTGCAAGCTTCTATAAGGAGCCTCTAATGGTGTTCCAAAATGCCCAAATCATCATTAATTTTATTCTTATCATTGATTGGTAATAACCGGGTATACATGTAGATGTAGATGTAGAGATGAAGAATACTTGTTTAGGCGGATTACAACAAAAAAATGTACTTCTATGTAGTTGCGGAGTGATCGACTGACCGTTCTAAAAATCACAAGCCAGCCAGCCGCAGGGCTCAATTTTATTCTCGATGGAAAGACTCGGCTGACAATTGTACCAACTGATTTTTCATTTTGAAATCAATAAAAAACATAGTATTTTTGTATCAAGTTTATACTATATTCGACACTCACTTCCAAGGCAGTATAATACAGGCCATGAGGATTATTTTCCTTTATTGAATTATGTCCTGAGTGAACTTTCAAGGTTATGACTTAGAATTTAACATTTCCAATGTTTGTGCACAGTTCAACATGCATGAATCCTCTACTGCACCCTGTAATTGGAATCATGCTCAGAAAGGGTCTTTCAAAACATACCAAAGAAGTTCAAAAGGAAGCTCTATCCCCCACTTTGAGTCCTTTTTCAGTGACACTCACACGGTAAGAATTATGCAGGCAATTCTTGGATTCTTCACAATTTTAGCTCCAGAAATAAGACCCCTTAATTACCAAAAGTAATACACCGTCCATTATCCTTTTCACTAACTCTTTTAATTGTTCCTAATACACATTATGCCCTCAAGAAACCATTCAAGTTCTGGGTGTTGTTCTTGGTGCTATCCATCTGAGAAGTACTTGCCTGGTGACTATTGTCCAGCATTTCTTCCAGTTCCTTTCAAAGTTCTTATGGTTTTCCAGTGTCATTTTTTGCAGTTTAATGTTTTCTAAAGTCTGATTTATATAGGTTAAGCTCTGGCAAGGATTCTAGCATTCTTGTGTGGAAGTTCCTTTATTAGGTTCTGAAGTATCAACATTTTTTCCCTGCAGAAAATGGTCAAAGAATGGCATGGTGTGTAGTTTTTTTATATCTAACAATGACTGCCTTCATTTTCCATTCTCAACTGTAGGTGTTCCCTGTAACTCCTTTAATCCAGATGCGTTCAGTTCATTTATTTGCCATCTCTTGTTCTCTTCAGGGAATTGCTTGTTGATTTCTACAAGTCAACTAAACAAAAACCTGACAGGATCATTTTCTACAGGTTAACATTGTTTCTGTCCATATCCAGTTCCTAGTACTTTCTAGTGTGTTAATACGGCAGAGATGGTGTGAGTGTTTCTGTTCAGTCAAGTTCTACTCCATGAAATGAATGCTATTCATAAGGTAATCAAAGGTTACCTTTGTCAGGTTTTTCATGGATGAGTACGGGTCGGATCAGATTTTTGATCCACTTAAATTTAATCTGACACAAATATATCTTAACGAAATAAGTATTTTACTCTTGTCTAGGCATGCTAGGTGTACTAAATCGGTTTCCATAAGCTAGTTATATAGTTTTGATGCCCGTCGTAAATCCTCCGATCTAAATTGTTATAAAAAAATAAAATTTTAAGTTGATAAATAACATTTTAAGTTCAGTTTTTGTAATAATCCAGTTGTGTCGCACCATAATCGTATTGTCAACCTGTTGTATGTTAGACTCAAATTCTTCGTTCTATGGTATGTACAGTGTAAGCAATTATCTTTTGAATGAACTTCAGCTTTGAATTATACTATATTTCTTACAAAATTTGCTTACCTGCACCATTCTAAACATTTTTCAACTGATTACAGTCGACATTCTCGTTTTTTCGATTTCGATTCGGTTTCCACCAAGACAAAGTTTCATGCATTCCCGTTAATAATAATCTGCTTGAAGTTACCAATGCAAGAAGGTATAATCAATTAAATTTGCTGTCAAAGTGGACCGTATATGAATATAATTTACCCAGTCAATCATATAAATCTGTAATTTTACAAGACGGTGAAAATATCCTACAATTCTAGTGTACATCAAGCAGCAGGTCGCGAGCAAGCTGTGTGGAATGAAAGTGTGAAGTTATCAATCCTTACATTATATACTACGCAAGCAGTCGATCGATAAGCACGATTATAGGTAGAAGTAAAGCTACCATGATTCGTGTTTGATCCTGCGATGAACCATCGTTGCTCATCTGCCCCGCGTTTACGAATTCAGTTCTTGCTGTGTTAAGATTTGTTGAGACGTTGACCGACATTGAACCTAATCATAATACACAATGTAGCAGATTCAGAGTCGATGTAAGCTCGATGAAATGAAATGCATGTGCACTGGTGATCCGAATATTAACATCATTGCTAAAAATGTTCATCCGTCCCAGTTTAAGCGCCAATTGCACTCTAGATCATTGGATGAATCTATATTCTAACATAAAATGCTTATTTTCAAACTTACAGTCGTAGTTGGTCCATCCGATCCGTTGATTTGCCAAATCATAAACAACGATTTTGTCCTTTAGAACAAGATCTGCAGTCGAAAAGAAGAGCGGAATGTTTATGACTTGCTGCGTTCATCATACAGGCAAAAATCATCCAGTAAAGTGATCAAAACACACAAATTAGGTAATCTTATTAGACCTACAAATTACTGTCTCAATCAGATTTTGGACCTATGAATAATTCTCAATCTGTTTTTCATATAAAAAATGAACAGTCCATAGAAATCCTGAAATTCATCGAGTCTCCGAACAAGTATATAATGTAATCGATTGAAACATTGTGCCGAGAAAATACCTCCTAAAATTGTTATCCCTTGACCCTGGATTTTCTGAAAGCCAATGCACCATGCTGCAGCACCACCCTGTAAATATCAAAGCACCCATTTTTCATCAGCAATTCGAGATAAACTAAAAAATGACACGACACAGTATACATGGTCACGAAGAAGCAGCTAATAGTTTTGTTCGAACGAAGAAAACAAGACAAACCCTCTACCATATAATAGAAAGAAAATACTACACAGTTTATGTTAATCTATGTACTCATGTCCAAAGCAACTAACCATAGAATTCTGCTGTACAAGATAGTCCTGCGGATTTAAAATCAAGGATGCACCACCAGCAAAGTTCAGACTAACTTGAGGGAATATGTCATTGACGCTGAACAGAATGTTAACATAATGTCGGTTAATTGTACGAGGTGCAATAAAATTCGAAGAGCGTCAGTCACTGAAAAATCATGAAATGATATCAGTGGGGAGTCAACCTAGAGGTTATTAAGTAGCATTGATTTCCTTTGGAAAGAATAGGGTGCACGGTTTGTGAAACAGTGTTTGTGATCTGCACAACAAGAGCATGGTTAATCATTAAACTGTGATACACAAATTCATACCAGAAAGACAAGAATAGCAGACGAAAACATTTTTTTAGTGATGATCGATCCACTTAATGATGTCCAAGTACCGGTAAAACCTAGGTTGACACTTACAGCACTCATGAAAGCATCATAAGCTTCCTCAGCTAGGTATGCCAAAGTCGTCCCGGAATCAACTATTGTTCCTTGGTTACTCGATGTTGAAAACACTGAAGGGTTTATTGATAAAACTTGTCCACCAACTGAAATGCTCCGCAGATCAAGATTATAGTGAGGCCTGAAATTTTGTGGTGCAAGAATGGTTAAGCAAATAGCTATAAAACCAGAGTTACGAGTGCTGCTACGATGATGAGACAAAGCAAAACAGATACGGTAACAATATCTTCCCCAGAAAAGAGCACATACTGTGATGGGACGAGCGGAGTATAAGCGATATTTGGCTCCACGATCTCGCCAAAAACAAGTACACCACCACCACCATTATTCCCATTCAAGCAGTGGGAAAACACTCTAGGTGTTACTCCCTGTGATGAGAATTGAGATATTACAGACAAACTCTGCTGCCCAAACCCAAAGATTCCATCAACCGCTCTATCGGACTTTGTTAAGTCCCCAGTCTGCAACACACTACACCTGTTTCACAATCCATGACCTTAAGTCAACAAATTCCACTTTCTAATCAAACATAATCAAAACAACATGATTAGCATCACGCCATTGATGGACTATATATTATAGCTCACCCGAACATAATAGGTGCTGTAGAATTAGTAGTCATAGATCCCTCAAAAATTGAACTAAAATGCAACAAATCTGTTACATAATAGCCTGATGTTCCACTACCATCTCCATACTGAAATGTGTAACTGCACTGATTGCTCTGACTCGAACAACTGGAATCCGATGATTGGAGACCTACTCGACATCTTTGGTCCAAACATGGGACTAATGAAGCTGTTGATGAGCTTCCAGGATCATACAAATTAAGCTCAATCTGTAAGAAAAACATAGAAGCTCAAGTCTTTATCTTTCAAACAACAGTATCAACTACAGAACTGAGAAAAAACAATAAGAACATATACAAGGAGAAGGAAATTTTACTTGAAGTCCACTAGTTCGAGGACAACCATCGCAGGAATTGCACCCTATCCACAAAACATCACTTCCAGTATCAATTTGAACATAAAATTCCCTTGGAGGAGAACCTACTTGTATTTTGGTATAATACAGCCTAGAAAAAAATATATATGTAAAATACCAGTAAATTAAAAGAAGAAATGAAAGTGAAAGTAGCAAAAGGCCAAAGCAAAATCAAAGGAAAAAAAGGGGGAAACTAATTGTAAATATAATCAAAGAATTCTAAAGGAAAAAAAAGGAAGAAAGACTAGTTAGGAAAAGAAAAGAAGACAGTAAACAACTTTACCAAAATGAAGAACATAGAGGAACCTGATAAAAATGATAAATTTCATTTAAATAGTAAATACCCAGCATAGAAAATTTATGAAATATTTTAATTTTTCAATCCAAAATTAGAAACAAACTCGAAAAGAAAATGAAATGAAAAACAAAAGCCAAAAAAGGCAGTAAAGAAGTTTTATTTGAACTTATTTACCCAACGAGAAACGGATCATAGGTGCCTAGAACAGGAAAATCTACGACACCACCAGAGGAAGACTGCAGCAACCTTCCATGCCTGAGTCTATCACGTTCTCTGAGTTGACTCAGCTCGAGTTCATGATTACCCAGAGGAATCCTTCTCTCCAGTTTCAAAGTTGAAGGAAAACCACCCATAACCAACGCAGCCCCCAAAAGAAAAGCCGCTATCATAATCCAGGCGGGGTAAACCACCGCCATTTTCTCCTTCCTTCTCTTACAAAAACTCCGTAGTACTGTCTAATGTCTTTGTTCTTCTTTTAACAGAATTATTTCTCTCTAGGACAAAATAAAGATGGGAAATTTGAAAAGAAAATAAAAACCAGGGAATTGGGATTTTGCGGAAAACTAGAAAACAAGAAGGAAGATACTTTGGATGCAATGATTTAGGAGGAATGAGTTTGGGTTTTTTGAGGACATAGATGATATAGTTTGAGAGAGAAAGCTTAAAAGGAAACAGAGAAATTTTCAACAAGACATGGCATAGATTACGTTAATGTTGCTTAATTATGTTTTTTTTATAAAGCATTCTTACTACTTTGATGATGGTGATGATGTTAAATTGGGTATATATTTCTGAAAAAGTAAGCTTGAAGCGTGTTTGAATTCGTATTAAGTTCCTTGGTTAAGAAAATGATGTTGATTTTTAAACAGGGATAACGTTAATGTTGCCGACTTATGATTCCCTTTATAGAAATTTATAATGATTCCCTTTTTTTATTTTATTTATTATTATTATTATTATTATATAAATTTTAAGTATTAAAACGTAATAATTTTGAGTTATAGATTTGTCGATAAAATTTTGAGTTTAGAGTAAAAATAGATTTAAAAATATCTGTGAGACAGAGTACAATGTAAAATATTTTTTTAGGATGAATAAGAATCATAGAATTTTTAAAATTTTAAGGTAAACACAAATCATAAAAAAATTTAAGGATAGATTCATAAAAATTTTAAAAAATTAAACTCTAATGTGTGAACTTTAAAAAGCTTAGGGTGAGTTTGTGTCCACCCTTCTTTCTATATAGATTCACTGTTGATCAAGGATTAAAATATAAAGTTTACAAGTTAAATCTAAATTTTTAATTATATTATCTTAAACCATAAACCATGAATTTAAATGTTTAATTTTAATTTTAAATTTCAACAATAAATATTTTAGTACACTAAAACTCTTAAGCTATAAACATTAAACTAAAACTTTAAATTCTAAAATTAAAATTTTTAAGTAAACTATTTTTTTTAACGTTTCTGTATGAGATAAACATTAGTTTGGATTCAATAGGATGATATAATAATTAAAAATAATAATAATATAATTATATATTTGATCTTTATTATTTATATTTTTAATTTAAATTAATAAAATATATTAACTATTTAATTAAGTGATAACATAAATCAACAATCTTGTTTAAGGGGAGAATTGTCTAAATAACTTAGCCATTGCACTAAGCAATTTAGTGTTCAAGGTAATATATGTGAAATTAATGTAAAGTTATTTCTTTTATATTTATTCTTTTCATTTCAAACATATAATTATTGAATTAATTTCACATATATTACCTTAAACACTAAATACTAAACCCTAAAACTCAAACTCTAAACACTAACTTTACATATATAACCTTAAACTTTAAAGATTAATTATATATAATGATCGAATTAATTTCATATATATATATATATAAACATAAACTTCAAACCCTAAATATTAAATCTAAAAATCTTATTAACCCTAAACTTTAAACTTTTGACCTAATTTTTTAAATTATAAAAAAAAGTTATTTAGTATTTAGTGTTCATATAAAATTAATTCGATCATTATATATTTGAAATTAAAAAAGTAAAATATATATTGAATTTAGTAGTCTTTGATTTGATATGTATTTATCTTATGCGAGGTTAACCATTTGTTCACCGAATGTAACTTTTCTCGAACTAGTACGAGCCATTTAATCTCAGTGGTTAAGGGAACAGTTGTTGTTCCTAGAGATCACAAGTTCGAGCATCAATAATACTAATATAATAATTGAGTGATCAATATCTAATATTTGAGAATATACTCTAAAACAAATATTATTATAACACTGTAACTAATTAAAAAAAAACTCTTCTCGAACTACGATTTTATCTTATTTTTCCCCTCATGTTTAAGACTACAGATCAGAAAACCCTAATCGAGTGTATACTTGGTTGTGTTTTATTTTAAAACTAGCTTTATATTTAATTTCAATAATAAATTAAATACAAAATGAAGTCCAGCTCAATTTGACAGACTATCCCTTTAGCATAATATATTTGCTTAAGATTATAGATTATAGATTATCTTTGCGCCAACTATTCATCAATGGTCGACAACGACAGAAACATGCATGGAAGAGGGACATAAAGAAACAGACATAATTTTAAGGATGGAACCAAAACCAGTGGAGATGACCACAACAACACATTCTGTTTAATTATTTAAGTTTAGAAAATTATATCCATCTCTCATAACCATATATAGAAAATAATTATGAGTATTCGAGAATTTGAATACCCAAAATTCTAGATATTTAAAATTTTTGGTACTAAAACTTTAGTTCAGTGCTTGGTCTATTCAAATTGAGTATTGTAAACTGGCACCCGTAAAAGTTAGATATTAGTTAATTCGAATAATAGATATCTAAAATATATATTTTTTTATCAATATTCAAACTTTTGTTCTCGAATTTATAATACACTTGATTAACTAACTGAACTAAATTAGTTCGTTTAATCGATCGGTGGCTAAAATAATATTGATTTTAGATAAATTAGATATTTTCGAGGAATTTAGTTATTATTAAATTGATTTAAAATCAATTAGTTAATCAATATTTTAATATATAATTAATATATTTTTTAATTTTAAGTTCAAATCTCATCGATTTCTCGTATCAAGTAGATAACTTGGATCAAACATGTTAAATAAAAAGAAATATTATTTTTAAAAGTAATGATATTGTCTTCTTTCAATATATCATATTGAAGATGTCAGTGGGGTATAGACACACAGTTAGCAGTCAAATGGGAAACTATACTAAAAAAGGACTTAATCAATATGATAGTAATACTTTGAGGACTCAATTATAATTTGTTAAGGTTTTAAGATCAATTTAAAATATAGGTCATAGATTATGGGTGTCTGATGGAATAAACCTATCTGTTAGATATTACTAGTGGGCTTTCTATACTGAAAACAAGATATGCTTTCATGGGTATGGACTCAAGAAACTTATTTTTTTACACGTATAATACAAATGATCAAATCCGAACTAATTATATTAAAAGATATTATATATTTATACATATTTAAATTTATAATTTGTAAAATAATATGACAACAAATCGATTTATAGTCGAGAATTGAATAGTATATTCATAAAAGTCTTTTCATTTATATATTCTTCTTCATTTTATCATTTGTATCTCTCAAACAGAAAACGAAATCTTGATATGATAATATTTTCTAATCGTTTTCGTCCGGACTGACAGGGTTCGAACCCAAGACTTCCGCCTTCCCGTTTTCGACCACCATGACCAGATCCATAATTCATCCTGTGTTCACCATCTCCCCATTCTGCAACATCATTATGAACCTGGTACCACGTTTTTTTTTAAGACAATGATCCATATACCAAAGCTTTTAGGAGATGCTTTGAAGATTTTGATGGCCTGCCAAAAAAAGAATCAATTGAGTGGACGTTATTATAGTTGACCGACCGGGGACTACCACTTCCGGTGTTTGGGGCCAAAAGGAATCGATTCAGCTGAAATTATTACATCTGTTCCGGATGCTTTAGCTGCTGGATGGACATGGCAAGCCGGAAGGTTCCCAATAGGAACCAACGATGCCTGCAAATATCTTGCAAACACCGCCCACTTCAGGACCAGCACAACCAGCGCATACAACAATAACCTAATAACACTGTGTTTCTAGGATTGAACAAGAGGTCGGTTAAATCGAATTGATCGATTATTTATTTATTTATTTGGTTTAAACAGTTAACTCAGTTTGATTTTGAATACTCGAATCGAATTTTTGTTTTTAATTTTTAATTTTTTACTTCTCTTTGGA
Source organism: Abelmoschus esculentus (assembly GCA_035048815.1). Classification (NCBI taxonomy): domain Eukaryota; kingdom Viridiplantae; phylum Streptophyta; class Magnoliopsida; order Malvales; family Malvaceae; genus Abelmoschus; species Abelmoschus esculentus. The sequence continues at coordinate 2,300,152 of JAUCBN010000032.1, forward strand.
ATCATGGATTGGTCTTATAACCAAGACGGCTAATCGGTGCTTATTCTATGTACATATACTACAATGTTTTAAATATTTGCGAAAGTATATGATGGGGTTCCATAGTTATAGAGACAGTAAGGTGCGTAAGGTGTGCGTAATATGTTTATTTTAAATGATTCGAGTTTATCTAATTTTATCTATAAAGTGTGTATTTTATAAAAGATGTATATATCTATGAGATGTGTGTTTTTTCGACGATAATTCTAGGTTAATATAACGGACAATTGCTTATTTAACTTTTGAAACATAAATCTCTAATCTTGATTTTAAACATTAAACCTTAGATCCTAAACACTAAAACTAAAACTTAAACTTCTAAATTTCTAAACTTTAATCTTTAAAATTAATTTATTTATGTAAACTAAAATTTATATCAATGATACATTAAGTATTTTTTTTTTCAAATAACTTATAATGTTATGATTTTAGTTGTTTTGGATTTAAAGAAACCTTTATAACTATACACAACGTGCATATACTTTTTCATATATTATATAGGTATAAAGATAATTTTAACCCTTAATGTATATAATTTTTATTATTTTGGTTCTCATTCATTTTTTTAAGATAAATTTAACTTTTAATGTATGTTTTTTTTGACAAATATCTCATTTTTAACTAATATGATAATTTGATCATTAAAAAATTAACGATAATAATATGTCATATAGATGTATAATGAAGTTTGAGATTTGAGAATGTTCAGTAGCATTTTATTTTGGATTTTATTAAATTTTAACATTTTATTTAACTTTTAATCATAAAAACTAATTTCTATCACTTGATATTAGAACGAGACTTTCATATCAGCATAGTACTGAGCAATCCATCCTTTGATAATCTTCACCTCTGTTTTCCTTTGCCTCACTAACCATTCAGGATCATTCTCCTGCTCTCGAACAATATCCAAGCAATGAGATCCTACAGTTTATTCATATAATTAGACATTATTTTCTTTTTTAATACGAATTTAACAGATTAAAATAATATATATATAATCTCACTTACCATTTTTTGTATGTATGGCAAGAATACTTTTTGAAATATGCTTCAAAACCCTGAAATACATTTAAAAAATAACAACATTTTTCGATTTTAAATTTAAATAAACTCATCATGTACGAAAAGAGATGTAATAAAATTACCCGCCCCGACTATAAGGATCGCGTAATCCATTTGAAAAGATGATGTTGCTACCGAATCTCCGGAGAATCAATTTTATATCCTGCAATATTTTTGCATACAAGAAATATAAGAAAAGCAGAGCAATAAATTGAGATTTTAGTTAAAAAAACACAGTAAATTTGTAAAGAGTACATGTCCACCGTAGTACGAAGTGACCCAGTGAAGTCGAGGAGGAACGCCATACACGCTCTTGCAATACTCTATAAACCCGTTTAGGTTGAATGGAATTGCTTGGAACATGGTATTGTTGCCGATCTCTGTGGGTGTCATCATTTCACTACATGTCTAGAACACACACAAGATGGTAATAAAATAAATAACAGGGAAAATGATTATTTTTCTATTAATTATAAAGTCATTTTTTATATGAACACATATAGGAAGAGACCTCTTAATTAAAATTTACGCTTTAATACCAATAAATGTAACCCCTTAAATCTGGCCTAAAAAATAAGTTAAATCTAAGAAATTATGTTTGAAAACTTTATCCTCAAGAAAACCAATTTCAAAAATTATTCCTAAATTTAAAATCTAATTTTGAAATCCCTAATTAAAAACCCTAGTTTTCAGATTCTCAATTTTTGAAACCCTAATTTTTTATGATTTTTAAATTGATTTTCTAAATTCAAAAGAAAAATTTTGGGATAAGATTCTTTTATTAAAAATATTATTTTATTTTAATTATTGTTTTATCAAAATTATTTATTTATTATAATATATTATTTATATATTATATAAAGTTTCATAAGGAAAGAAAATCTCTTTAAAATTTTACAATCTTTTATATTGATATTTATTATATTTATATTTTGACCTAATAGAATCTTAATTCTAAATGGAATTAGTTATTTTTTTATAAATATATATTATGGTCTAAGAGAAAATCCTACATTATTTTCTTCCATCAAGATTGTCTAAAGCTTATGTATTCCTTGTTTATTTTTGTTCCAGTTCAATAATTTGAGTCGTTTTGGCTAGGTGTGTTCTCTTACTGGTGTTATGTGTTTTCCGAAAAATATTTTTTTTATATGCTTAATATTTTGTGTTTTGAAAAATACTTAAATTTTGCTAGCATGTTTATTTTTTGTACTGTGAGTTTGATTGTGCACTTATGTTATCATGCATACATGTCATTATGATTTAAGAAATATATGAAAATTTTTAGATTTGAGATTTCATACTTTTAAAAGTAAATATGATTTTTATATATTATGATTTTGTGTTTTCGGACAAATTGTGATTGTTTTCGGATTGAATTGTGATTGTTTTCGAATTTTCAAATCATGTTACGTCATATTGTGTGCATGAGATGAGATTGTGTACGGAGGAAGTCGTGACAGCTTTCCGGAAACCTAAGATCACTCTCGGATTTTGGTGACGTTGTAGGTGAGAGTTCGGGGGAACTCCTCCACTCGGACTGGTGACGATGTAATTAGGATTTGTTTTGTGTGTATGACATCATTCATACATCATGATTTGTATTCTTTCAAAACTTTACTCTTGATAAAATTATTTATGTGAATCATATTTTATTTTTTTGAAATATTAATTTTAAAAAATAAATTTTATAAATCATGTTTTGTTGTTTTTAACTGCACATTGGAGACAAACAAAGTTGTTTAGTTTACCCCCTCTTAATTTTTCTCTTACAGATCTTTGAATTTTAGACGATACGGTACTTAAAAGGATCTCAAATTTTGTTCCGTTTTTCTTTATCAAAATATTTTTTTTAGATTCAGGTTATTATTTTATTATTTTGAAAATTTTGAGACATTTGAGATATTTATGTTATCATTATGGTTTTATTTTAAATTAAAGTATACTTTTTAAAATCGATTTTCTTGAGGGTAAAGTTTTCAAACGTGACTTCATAGATTCGACCTATTTCTTTTGGGTCGGATTTAAGAGGTTATAATGATTAATTAAGACTTGATAATTTTTTACCAAACAAAAACCATTAATGTTGCCTCAAAGTCTCTTCTACGTTTCTTTTGGGTTATGCATTGTAACATTCATGCTATTAATATCGTTAATGTAAATTATTAGACTATGGAATTCCGTAAAAAACAATGATAATTCCTAAAATTTAAAGATAGACTTATTTATAGAATGTTTAAAATTATCTGAATCGATTGATCTAACTTGATTATTCGAAAAAATGACAGGTAATTCTCGAAAAAATTATTCGACCGGATCGGGTACCCGATCCGAGAATAATTAGACTAGGCTTGGCCTGATTTTTTTCAATTATCGGGTACCCAACCCGACCCGACAAATTTAAAAATGTATATTTTTTAATTTTAAATTATAATTCTATGATAGGTTCCTTAATATTTGTACATAAATTAAATTTAAATCTTTAAATTAATTTTATATTTGTATTATATACTTTTAATTTTTAAAAATTTTAGATATATTTTATTAATTTGTTAATATCGAAAGAAAAAAAACGATATTAATATTTTTAATATCATTTTAACGATAAACTCTAATAAATATATGTGTATATATACATTAAAATATTTTAAAATTAACTTTAAATCATTAATATTTATGTTTGTTCATATATTATAAAATTTTAAAATATGTTTAATATATGATTTTTTTAATTTTAAAATAAAAAATTTAAAAATATATATACGAATCGGGTTCTCATTACCCGATTAACCGGGTACCAATAACAGATACCCGATATAAATAGGCCAAGACATGGGCCAAAAAATCACTACCCGAAAAACTCGAGTACCCGATAATAAACACCCCTACTTATTTGTGGTATCTATTTTTAAAAGATACGATTTATCTTATATTTAAATTTTAATATATTAATATATATATATATTTAGTATGTTGAGGTGAAAATATTTTTTTTCAGATGTTTTAGTTTTAGGGTTAATAAATTCAATTCAAAAGTAGGATGGAGTAAAGATTTAAAATCGATAAAGAAAAATATAAACAAAATCATCGAAGTTTTAAAAAAATTTAAATAAGAGAAAAGTGAAAAAATTCTTTGAGTAAGGAGTTTAGCATTTAGGATTGATTGTTAGATTTTAGGGTTTATGCCTAGATAGTATATTAACAACTAACAAACCTAGTTTTTAACTCTAAATCTTAAAATTTAATCACAATCCTAATTTATAATCTCCTAAACTAAAACCCTGAATCCTAAATAATTATTCTTAATTTATAATAAAAAATCAACTTTCTGAAAAAAGATATGAATATATACCTGCCATCCCCACCCTACATCTGTTTCGGTTGCATTGTTTGGTGCATTGGTTGGTGTATTGATATAGCAAGATTGATTCCCTCTATAAGCAACAACACCAGCAAATATCTTACTCAGAATGTCTTGCTTTTCATTTGCTCCATCGATTCCCCGGCATATCACCGTCACCGGATACGTTGGGGGCTGATCATATTGGGCGGCTCCGGCATACATATCCACTAAATTGCCTTTCAACTCTCCAGAATCCTTCAATGGCCTAACAATTAACCAACAAAAAACAACTGATTTTAGCCGCCTGACTGCACAAATGTATTGAAACGTAAAGGAAGTTCGATGCTCGTACTCGCAAGTTTTGAATTTGGAGCTGAGTATTGCAAGACCATGGGGCTGGGAAGCGATTTTGTCAATCACAGACCATGAATTCCGTATAGTCCGATAACAGGTCTCACTCGTATCCTATACATAAACTACATTAGATTTTGTCACCTTCAAGGAAAAGATTGAGACGGAAATACCTTGAAATCCTTAGTGACGACTGGAAAGTAAGCTCCCCATGGTGTGAGTTTATCGAAGTAAAGAATTGGAGCTGATGAGGCCAAAGCTCCCAAGGCAACATGAGGGTACTTCAGTCGAAACCATGAAGCAAGCACTGGTTTCATTTGAATTCAATAAACAACATGATTAGTTGATGTTAATTATCGTATCGAATATCGAATCGTATATATAATCTAATTAATCTCACTCACTTCCTCCGTATGATCCACCAATGACGATTACCGGAGAATGGAAAGCGTTAAGTTTCTTCTTGATGTGCATGATGATTTCTGCATAGTCTGCAATGGCCTGAGCAGAGTTGAAATACCCCAGCGTGCTTGCATTTTTAAAGGCTTCTTCTCTCGATCCAAATGGTATGGATTTTCCATAATATCGATGCTGAATAAAAATATAGGGTAAATTACACTGATAGTCACCATATTATGAGGTTGATATTAATCTGATCACAATGCTTTAAAAAGAATTAAATACACCGGTAAACTATTAATTTGGTATTAAAATAGTCATCTGCCGTTAAAGGAGTAACGGACTGCTGACGTGACAGTTAAATATAAAATGGAATAATTACACATTTAATCCTTGTTATTCATACATTTTTATAATTTAGTCATAATTTTATTATAATAAAATAATATAATTATTTAATTAGGTGATGACACGTGTCATTAAACACCAACATTGATATTTGTCCACTATTACTGTCTATATTTTTTCCTTTTTCATTTTACATATAAACATATATATTTAATTTATTTAAAATATTAATTAAATTATTTTATATATAATAAATTAAAATATTAAAATTATAAACCCTAAAATTTAAACTCTATACCTTAAATCTTAAATAATTTTTTATTATAATTAAAATTTATAATTTATTCTGAGAATCCTAAACCCTAAAATTCAAACACTAAATACTAAAACATTCAATGATTCTTAATCCCAAACAATAAATGTTAAACCCCCAAACCCTAACTAAAAATACATTTAATAAATCATAGATCACAATCCCTAAAAACATAAACCCTAAACTCTAAATATCAAACACAAACCCTAAATTATAAACCATAAATCATAAACCCTAAAATTTTAAATAAACCCTAAACTCAAAAATATACACCCTAAACTTTAAACAAAAAATCATAAACCTTAAATTTTTAACAGATCTTAAATCCTAAACTCTAATATATAATTTATTTAAGATTTATTATTTAGAGTTTCAATATTTTAATTATTATATATAAAATAATTTAATTAAAAAATAAATAATATTATTTAGAATTTCAGTATTTTAATTTATTATATAAAAAATAATTCAATTAATATTTTAAATAAATTAAATATATATGTTTATATGTAAAATGAAAAGGAAAAAATATAGACAATAATAATGATAAATATCATTGTTGGTGTTTGATGACATTAATAGTCATTTGGCTTAGTGGTTAGCATGATCTTTTTTTCCTTCTTGCTATCCTAGGCTCAATTCCCGCTAATTACAAAAAGTCAAGTTTTTTATTTTCTTCTTTAATCTGGTGCTACCCTAGGTTTAATTCCCGCTAATTACAAATAGTCAAGTTTTTTATTTTCTTCTTTAATCAGGTGCTACCCTAGGTTCAATTCCTGCTAATTACAAATAGTCAAGTTTTTCATTTTTTTCTTTAATCAGGTGGTAACAATCCTGCTAATTACAAATAGTCAAGTTTTTCATTTTATCCTCAAATCAGGTGGTGACACGATTTTTAAATTAAATATATGTAAATATAACCCTTCAATCAGGTGATAACACGTGTCATCATATAATTAAATAATTATATTATTTTATTATAATAAAATTAGGATTAAATTATAAAAATGTATGAATAACAGGAGTGAGTGTGTAAATATTTTATTTTAATTTTAACGGTCACGTCATCAGTCCGTTTGGTCTTTAACGGTTGATGACCATTTTAATACCAAATTAATAATTCACCGGTGTATTTGACGCTTTTTAAAGTATTATGGTCAGATTGATACTAAACCTATAGTATGGTGACTATCTGTGTAGTTTACCCAAAAATATATTGTTTTTGTTAGATTCACAGTAATTGATTTTGTTAATATAATTTTAGGTATTTAATTTACCTCTATGTAAACGAGGAGAGCATTGAAGCGGATGGCATTATCATTGAGGAAACCAATCACAGCGAGATCACCGTCGAGGGGCGCCTCCGCTCCGAGATAAGCAAAAATCGGCGCACTGCGGTGTGCTCCGCCCCAGTGCTTGAAATTCATCACGTATCTTTGCTGAAAAGTGGAGTAGCTTTGAGGCTGGTAGTTGAAGTGATCAAGTGTTTGAGGGTAATAAAACGTTTGGAGATCATCTGAAACTGCGGCAGACGATAGAAGGTCGGCATCGATGATTGTTCCTCCAATCGGACTAAGCCTTGGAATGTTGAACCGGCCGGCTGCGGTGCCGGTTATCGAAACCAAAAGAACTATTACCGTGAATTGAAGCCATTGGACGGAAAATTCAGGGGAATACTTCATTGCTCTTAATGTATGGAAACAGGGTTCAATTCTCCAATATATATAGTAAAATGGAATTTACTTAAGATTACAACTTAATAATAATTAAAAATATTAAAAATTTATCTTTAATACATTATAAATTTATAATTATATTATAGTTTAATATATTTAAAAATTAAAAATAAATTTTAGACAATATATATAATTTATACTATAAATGAAATAATAATAGGGTAAACTACACGGATAGTCACCATATTATAGGGTTAGTATCGGTCTGACCACAATGCTTTAAAAAGAATCAAATACACCGATAAATTATTGATTCGGTATTAAAATAGTCATTTGCCGTTAAGGATATAACGGACCGATGACGTGGCAGTTAAATATAAAATAGAATAATTACACATTTAGTCCCTATTATTCATACATTTTTATAATTTAATCATAATTCTATTATAATAAAATAATATAATTATTTAATGGCATAAAGATAATTTTAACCCTTAACGTTTATAGCTTTTGTCGTTTTGGCCCTTATTCTTTTTTTGGGATAAATTTAACCCTTAACCTATATCTTTTTGACAAATAACTTATTTTTTAACTAGCTTGATGACTGGACCGTTAAAAATTTAACGATGATATATATATGGAATATAATTTTAAATGAAATGGAATGTAACCTATCAAATATATATATATATATGGAATATAATTTTATTCTAATATAAAAATATAAAACAATTAAAATTCAAATAAAATATTAAAAATTAATTAATTCTAAAATAAAATATTATTAAACATTCTTAATCCTAACTAAGATAAAATTAAAATTTTATTCGAATTATGTTTATATTTTTATTTTAGAATTTATAATCATAGTGTATTGTAATTATTTTTTATTTGAGATGTATGAACAAATAAAAAAATAACGGGAATAATATTATATAAATAAAATATCATAAACTAATATAATATTTCATTTTTTATTATATAACAAATATTTTAAATGTCAAATTCTAGACAATAATTTAAATAATACAAAATCTATCACATTTAATCTTAAATATTACATACAATAAACCAAATTTACGAGAAAAAAGGTTTCCATGAGACAATTGTGTCACAATAATTATGTAAAATTTTTAAAAAATATGTTATTTATTTTTTAATTTTAAAATATAATAAAAATATAAACACAATTCGAATAAGATTTTGATTTTATCGTAGTTAAGGTTAAGAATGTTTAATAATATTTTATTTTAGAATTAATTAAATTTTAATATTTTATTTAAATTTTAATTATTTTATATTTTTATATTAGAATAAAATTATATTCCATATATATATGTATGTATTTGATAGGTTACATTCCATTTCATTTAAAATTATATTTCATATATATATCATCGTTAAATTTTTAAGGTCCAGTCATTAAACTAGTTAAAAAATAAGCTATTTGTCAAAAAGATATAGGTTAAGGGCTAAATTTATCCCAAAAAAAGAATAAGGGCCAAAACGACAAAAACTATAAACGTTAAGGGTTAAAATTATCTTTATGCCTTATTTCTGCAATAAAATACTATTTTTGACAAATACTATTTTTAGAAATAAAATAATACTAGAATAAAAAATAATATTATTTATGGAATAATATTATTTCTGTAATAATATTATTTCTGCAAATGAAATAATACTATAAATGAATTAATACTATATATATGAAAAATAAAATTATAATATATTAAAATATGGTATACATTACGTTATATATATATAATACATTAATAATTTATCCAAAAAAATTAATAATTAATATTAGTATTTATAATATATATTGATAATTAGATGTCTAGTAATTACTAATTAGATATGTTATATGTATAATGTATGTATAATATATTTATAATGTACACAATTATTAATTATACATAATACATAACTACATTAACAATTTAACATAAGTACATTTTAGCATTCATATATATAATATATGTATCAATGTATGTTATATGCATACATTGTGATAGTAGATTAGTATTTAGTAGTAATAATAGTATTATACATAGTACATTAATATATTAATAAATATATAGATCAATAATTCAATATATCATATATGTATGTTATATGTATATGTATATATAATAATTAGTAAATATATATTATATACTATGTATATATAACATGTATATATGTATAATTGTATATAGTAATTTGTATATAGTACATGTATATATGTATATATATCATATATGCGATTATAAATTATGTATATGTATATACATAATTATATAGCACATATATATTAATATATATATATATATCATGTATGATATAATCTATTTGTATGTGTATTATATATATACATGTTATATGTATATATATAATATATTATACATATATCATACATATTATCATGTATATTAATTTTTAATATATGTATTAATATATAGCTTTAGTAGTTTATAGTACATGTATTATATATATGTACGTTAATAACTTAATATGTCATATTGTTAGTATGTATTAGACTATTAGTACATTATATGTATACATATGTATGTAATAATATAAATATGTAATGTTATATATTTATATGTATATATATTATATATATATATATATTATATGTATATGTATTATACATATATTATATATAATATACATATATATCATATTAATTATTATACATATTTAATATTTATATATATAAATATTATATATTATAAATATTATATTAATACTATATAAATATGTATTATATAAATATTATATAATATATACATATTATATAAATACTATATATTATATAAGTATTTATATAATTATACATAGTATAAATATAAACTATACGAATACAACTATACATAATATATTAATATATAAATACAATGACTAAATTAAAAATAAAATTTAAATTTAAATTATAAAAGAATTAGGACCCATTTGTAAAAAATTAAAAACAACACGAATAATTAAACACGATCCGTTTGAAAACACGCGGATCTTTTTGATCCAATCTAACTATTATATAAACCAAAAGACCTACCCAGCCTAGAGTAGCTAGGTGGGGAAGTAAAATTAATCCTTGTTCGTACATGAATTTTTCTGAGATAAAATTCAGGCGAAATCCTCATTTTCTCATTTTATTTTTTCTCATAATTCTGCCGAAATTTTTCTCTCGATCTCTCTTTAAATCATATGTCTTCTCTCTAGAATAACAATAAATTTTTCAGAAAACTTGTGTTTTTCGATTGAAACACAAGTTTTTCTTCTCTTCATTGTTCATCCTATATTCATCCAAAAAGTCTTTCAGATCTTCAACAAACACCAATCCTCTCCAAAAAGTGTTTTTACTCGATCTAACACCTTTTCTCTCAAGAACTCAAATATTGTTATTCCCAAATCCATCTCAGATCTTCAATAAACATTCAATCTTTTCCTAATTTGTTTCTCTTCGATCAAACCCCAAACCCTAATCCTCAATCTATAATATCCAAACCCTAAACCTAAACCCTAAATCATAAACTCAATCCATAATTTCTAAACCCTAAACCCATTTTTTTATAGATAAACCCTAAACCCTAAGTTTTGGTATTCTTTATGTTCTTTCGGATTCTTATCTCTTTTTATCTCTGTAACTTCTCTATACTTTTATTATTATATTTTTTTATTTTATTTTTATTGTTATTTGATTACTTGGTTGGTTCCGTTTATTTTTATCTCTTCATAGATTATGGATTCTAATGGAATAAACCTATTTGTTAGATATTACTAATGGGCTTTCTATACTGAAAACAAGATATGTTTTAATGGGTCATGGACTTAAAGAATCTTAATTTTTTTACACATATAAAACAAATGATCAAATCCGAACTAATTATATTAAAAAATATTATATATTTATATGTATTTAAATTTATAATTTGTAAAATAATATAATAACAAACCGATTTTTAATCGAGAATTGAATAGTATAACCATAAAAGCCTTTTTATTTATATATTTTTTTTCACTTTATCATTTTATATCTCTCGAACAAAAAACAATATCTTGATATGATAATATTTTTAATTATATTCCCCTGACTGATAGAGTTTGAACCCGCAACGTTCGCCTTCCTATTTCCGACCACCATGGTCATATCCATAATTCATCTTGTGTTCACCATCTCCCCATCCTGCAACATCATTATGAACCTGGTACCACGTTTTATTTTTAAGACAATGATCCATATACCAAAGCTTTTAGGAGATGCTTTGAAGATTTTGATGGCCTGCCAAAAAAAAAAGAATCAATTGAGTGGACGTTATTATAGTTGACCGACCGATTCAGCGGAAATTATTACATCTGTTTCGAATGCTTTAGCTGCTGGATGGACATGGCAAGACGGATAGTACGCAATAGGAACAAACGGTGCCTGCAAATATCTTGCAAACACCGCCCACTTCAGGACCAGCACAACCAATACGACAATAACCTAATAGCACTGTGTTTCTAGGGTTGAACAAGTTAAATCGAACTGACCGATTATTTATTTATTTGGTTTAAATAATTGATTCAGTTCGATTTTGAATACTCAAATTAAATTTTTGTTTTTAATTTTTATTTTTTTACTTCTCTTTGGAATCATGGATTGATATATGATAGTTCCATAGTTACAGAGACCGCAAGATGCGTATGGTGTGCGTAATTAATACATTTTTAAGTAATTTTATTTATAAGGTGTATAGTTTATAAAAGACAAGTATATCTGAGAGATATGTGTTTTTCAACGATAATTCTGGATTAGTAATACGGACGGATACTTGTTTAACTTTTGAAATATAAATCCCTAACCTTAGATCTTAAACATTAAACCTCAAATCCTAAACATTAAAACTTAAATCTATAAATTAAACTCTTAATCTTTAAAATTAATTTATTTATATAAACTAAAATTTATATTAACGATATATTTTTTTAAAATAATTTATAATGTTGTGATTTTAATTTAAACAAACTTTTATAGCCTATACTTTTTCATATATCTTTGAACCTCTAATTAATTAAAGCAAAAAATATTTAATGTTAGAATTGAAACTCATAACTTTGGAATTATTAAACCAACAACAATGATAACTAAATTAATATCCGATCGAGTACATAAATAAATATATATTTAAACATTCAATAAAAGTACAATTCTGCCTAATTAACTAAAAGTAAAGTGATTAACTTTTAATCATGAAAACTAATTTCTATCATTTGATATTAAAACGAGGCTTTCAGATCAGCATAATACTGAGCAATCCACCCTTTAATAATCTTCACCTCTATTTCCCTTTGCCTCACTAACCATTCAGGATCATTCTCCTGCTCTGGAAGGATGTCCAAGCAATGAGATCCTACATTTTATTCACATGATTAGACATTATTTTCTATTTTTAATATAAAATTAAAAAAATTAAAATAATATATATAATCTCACTTACCATTTACTGTATGTATGGCAAGAATACTTTCTGAAATATTCTCCATAACCCTGAAATTTTTATAAAAATATTAATATTTTTTATTTTAAATTTAAATAAATTATATGTACAAAAGGAGATGTAGCAAAATTACCCGCCCCGACTATACGGATCACGTAATCCATTTGAAAAGATAATGTTGCTACCGAATCTCTGAAGAATCAATTTTATATCCTGTAATATAAGAAATAATAAAAAAACATAACAAAAAATTAAGATTTTAGTTAAAAAAACATGGGTATTTTTGTGAAGAATACATGTCCACCGTAGTACGAAGTGACCCAGTGAGGTCGAGGAAGAACGCCGTAAAAGCTCATGCATTGCTCTATAAACAGGTTTAGATCGAATGGATCTGTTTGGAACATAGTGTTGTTGCCGATCCCTATGGGTATCACCATTTCACTACATGTCTACAAGACACACAAGATGATAATAAAATAACAAAGAAATATAATTATTTTTATTAATTATAAAATCATTTTTACTGTCATTTTCTATATGAAAACATATAAAAAGAGGTCTATTTTCAAGTAGACGTCTTAATTAAAAAATAATTAATTAAGAATTGATAAATTTTAACCAAACAAAAACAATAAATGTTGCCCCAAAGTCTGTTCTACGTTTCTTTTCCATTAATATCGTTAATGTCAAATATTAGACCATGGGATTCCGTCAAAAACAATAATAATTCTCAAAGTTTAAAGATAAACTTATTTGTGTCTATCTATTTTTAAAAGACAAGATTATTAAAAAATTAAAAATAATTACTTAATTTATTATAAAAAATTCAACTTTCTGAAAAAATATATGAATATATACCTGCCATCTCCACCCTACATCTGTTTCGGTTGCATTGGTTGGTTTATTGATATAGCAAGATTGATTCCTATAAGCAACAACACCAGCAAATATCTTACTCAGAATGTCTTGCTTTTCATTTGCTCCATCGATTCCCCGGCATACCTCCGTCACCGGATACGTTGGGGGATGATCATATTGGGCGGCTACGGCATACATATTCACTAACTTGTCTTTCAACTCAGCAGAATCCTTCAATGGCCTAACAATTAACCAACAAAAAACAACTGATTTTAGCCGCCTGACTGCACAAATGTATTGAAACGTAATGGAAAGTTCGATGCTCGTACTCGCAAGTTTTGAATTTGGAGCTGAGTATTGCAAGACCATGGGGCTGGGAAGCGATTCTGTCGATCACAGACCATGAATTCCGTATAGTCTGATAACAGGTCTCGCTCGCTTCCTGTTCATGAACTTCATTAGATTTTGTTACATTCACGACGAAGATTAAGACGAAATACCTTGAAATCCTTAGTGACGACTGAAAAGTAAGCTCCGCTTGGTGTGAGTTTATCGAAGTAAAGAATTGGAGCTGATGAGGCCAAAGCTCCCAAGGCAACATGAGGGTACTTCAGTCGAAACCATGAAGCAAGCACTGGTTTCATTTGAATTCAATGAACAACATGATTAGTTGATGTTAATTATCGTATCGAATATCTAATCGTATATATAATCTAATTAATCTCACTCACTTCCTCCGTATGATCCTCCAATGACGATTACCGGAGAATGGAAAGCGTTAAGTTTCTTCTTGATGTGCATGATGATTTCTGCATAGTCTGCAATGGCCTGAGCAGAGTTGAAATACCCCAGCGTGCTTGCATTTTTAAAGGCTTCTTCTCTTGATCCAAATGGTATGGATTTTCCATAATATCGATGCTGAATAAAAATATATTGTTTTTGTTAGATTCATAGTAATTGATTTTGTTAATATAATTTTCAGGTATTTAATTTACCTCTATGTAAACGAGGAGAGCATTGAAGCGGATGGCATTATCATTGAGGAAACCAATCACAGCGAGATCACCGTCGAGCGGCGCCTCCGCTCCGAGATAAGCAAAAATCGGCGCACTGCGGTGTGCTCCGCCCCAGTGCTTGAAATTCATCACGTATCTTTGCTGAAAAGTGGAGTAGCTTTGAGGCTGGTAGTTGAAGTGATCAAGTGTTTGAGGGTAATAAAACGTTTCGAGATCATCGGAAACTGCTGCAGATGATAGAAGGTCGGCGTCGATGATTGTTCCTCCAATCGGACTGAGCCTTGGAATGTCAAACCGGCCGGTTGCTGTGCCGGTGATCGAAACCAAAAGAACTATAACCGTGAATTGAAGCCATTGGACTGAAAATTCAAGAGAATACTTCATTGCTCTTAATGTATGGAAACAGGGTTCAATTCTCCAATATATATAGTGGAAAGGAATTTACTTACGATTTTCCAGTAAAATAATGCTTAGAAGAAAACGAGTTCGATTAGGAATTAGTTTACTCAAAGATTTTAAACTTCGATCAAGATTTGCCGTCCGTCCTATATATTTAATTAAATTTGAGATTTAATTCTTATATAAAATTATTTTTTATAATTCACACATCAATATTTATTGTATTTTAGTCGTTAAATAAATGTTTTATCTATATTTTTTAGTTAGGTGTCTAAACTATTTTTCAAGTCAAATAGATGTTTATATCTTCCACACCATTTCATCCTTGTAAATCAAACGACATCGATTGTCACATCGTCTTCCATCACATTGGTCGTCGAAACTTCAAGATTATTCTCCCATCATTCCGTCATCGAAAATCGACTGACACCATACGAAACATCAAAATTATCGAATGGCTCCTCCGAATGATTCACGCCAAATAACGACAAGACAGATATAATTTTATTTCAAAATATGATTTTATTTTTGATCAGTACGAGAAAAGTGTTTTATTTCGTTACCAACAATATTGACGAGAGTGACCATATGGGTTATGAATTTTTGGGTCATTTTAATAATATTTTAAAATTTCATTATATTTTTATTTATTTTAGATATAATTTTAAATTTTCTTACGTTAAATGGGTTACAAAATAAAAACACTTTTTTATCTGAAAAATAATTTAAATATTTAATTAAAAAAAATATAATTTAAAAACATATTTAACATTTAAACGTTCAGCATAAACGAGCCAAATTACCTCTACAATTTCCATTTCACTAAACAAAACTACATCAATTTCATAAAAATCAGAATAAAATAATCATATAAAACCTGTACTTTTAAATAAAATTATAATTCCATTTATAACATAATTAATGGTACGTCACTCTACTTAAGGGGCTAATTAAAAGTAATTTAATGGTATAAAGTAATACATTTTCCCTTTTTCTGGCTTTTCAATTTGGGGATTGAATCGCATTATTTTGATTTAAATGTCAGAAATTAAAAATCTGATTTGACATTCATCGATGCGTTAATTAAAATAATTACTTCTTGCATTAATTATTATCAAATTAAATTTGATCTTTACCTCATGTGTTCTTGGTAATAAATTATTGAAAATACCATTTATTATTATATTTTTGACGTAATAATTGGTTTTGATCTTATTATATTTACGCGTA
Source organism: Abelmoschus esculentus (assembly GCA_035048815.1). Classification (NCBI taxonomy): domain Eukaryota; kingdom Viridiplantae; phylum Streptophyta; class Magnoliopsida; order Malvales; family Malvaceae; genus Abelmoschus; species Abelmoschus esculentus. Next base: position 2,316,654 of record JAUCBN010000032.1, read on the forward strand.
TTTATTAAAAATTGTATGGGTTAGTATTAATTACGGCTGGTTCAAATATTCCAATGTAGGCCACGATGTAGACCGAATGAAATTTCAGCGTATTAAATATTTTTATATTATTATTATTTTATTAATTTTTAAATAAGTATTAAAAAAATTAAATCAACAGTCGATAGGTAATTTATTTTAAATATTTTATTTATCAATATATGAAAAAAATGATGATTTATAAACTTTAATTTATAAAAAAATTAGTACTTATTAAAATCTCACAGATTTTTTTTATAAAATGATGTCTCTCCAACATACCATTTTATTTAATTTTAATATATGTTTAATATTAATAAAATTATTTATTTTTTACAAATTTAATATATCCATATTGTATATTTTATATAATTCATTTTTAATAGTATTAATTTATTTTTTAAATAATTTTCAAACACATAAAAATCTAATAGTTATCTTTTTAAATAACTACTTATCCAAACAAAATAATCATAAATGCTAGCATTTTAAATCTCTAAAATTTTAAACTTGTGATCGAAAGTACCCGTAAAACCTTTATTATCGTAAAATTCGATCTATTTTCTTAATTGATAAAAGGTTATGTATTTGGAGATAAAAGGAAATTGGGATTTTAAATTAAAATATTAAACCATAATTTAATTTAATATTAAATATTTGATCGGGTAAATCTATTAATTTAAGTGTTTAATAAATAATAAATTAAGATAATTTTTTTTAATTTTAAAAGAAACTATTAATAAGAGTTTTTGAAAATAAGAGGTTTGATACAAGTGTTATACTTATAAAGATCCTTTTTACCCTTAATAATTATTAAAAAAAATCTTTAAATAACATAAATTTAATCTTTTCTATTTTAATTCTTCACACTCACTATTTATAACATGAAATTTGTGAACTAATATTTTTTGTTTTTATTCTCATTCATTTATATTTATTTTTAAATTTAATAATTGATTAAATTGTATAAAAATCCCTATATAAATAATATATAGATCATTCTAATATTTTTAGTAATATTATATTAAAAAATTATTTTCATAATCTAATTAATATTAATAGATATAAAATATTAATAACTAGTAAACTATTCAAACAAGTATTAAATAAAATCATTATACATTATCTTATTTTTTTAAAAATAACTAAAAAAATTATTAGTTATCAGTTAACACATTTATATAGCAACTAACGCAATTCACTAATCAAATCAACTACTGCAATCAGCTATCAACTGATATAATTTTTTAAGATATTCAAATTTGAATATTTTTTCTAAGATATAATTTTTTTTAAAAATTTATCTAATTGAAGACGTAATCTCAAAACGAAATGTGTTATGAACATGATATCATTGTGATTATTATGAGATTGATGTTTAGAATTTTCTTAAAGATAATACAACGATATTTAACAATTAAGTCATCAGATTCTTTTTCTCTGTTTCCATAACTAGATGGGTACGATCTTCATGCTTGACTTTAACTTTCTAAAAGTTCTACATAAAGGGAAGTTGATAATTCCTTTAGAACTAAGCTAACTAGAGCAGGACCAATGCCCACAATCCCACCGAGGGATCAGATGCAGGCGGAGTTGGACTGATATAGACATATCGTGTTCAATGACTAATCTATAAACGTTTCTAAAAATAAATTTATATAAAATTTTAAATCTAAGGATCAACATAATTTATAAAAAATTTAAACATTAATTTATAAAAAAAAATATAGAAAAATAAATTTAAATATATAAAATTTAAAAGTTCAAATAAATTTATGATTATTATATATTGTACATAGATTTATCACTAATCGTGTATAAAATTTTTAAATTATCTTATATCTGTATTATATGATTTTATCTATCTATCTATAATAAAAAATTTTATATACTTTAGTGTTTCAATTTATTATATCAAAAAAATACTTCAACATTTATATTGTATTTATATATTACTTTTTATGTTCATTTATGTTCATAAATAAATTTATTTTTGGATTTGTTTATAAGTTCGTTTGTAAGATGAAAGTATTTACAAATGTATATGAATATTATTTTTAAGGATATTATTTAAGTTTATACTGAAATGAAAATTTTATTATGTTTCTTTTCTTTTCTTTTCTTTTATTTATTTATTATTAACTTAGTTAATATATATCAACATATAAATATATATGTTCGCAGAAGAATAAATGGATGTGTTATATTCGTAAAACTTTAAATGAATATGTTCATAAATATTTATACGAATACATTTATAAACATTAAATAAACAAATATAAATATTTTTAAAAATAAATAAACGAATACAAACGTAATAAATATCGAGAGAGAGAAAAAAAACATAAACAAATTCTTCACTTCCGCGTAGAAAAGCTAGAAAAAAAAAATCAGTGCAGCACTCTTGAGTCTTCACTTCCACGTGCAATGTTGAAAAGGAAATTTATTAAATTGTAAATATATGTTTTATTTTTCATTAATGTATGTCTTGTGTCGTCATATGTACGTATGCATGAAATTTGTATGATTATATTTTTTAAAAAAATAATAATAAAAAAAAAACAGATAATATATGGAGTATTAACACTAGAATATTAAAAAATTGACATTTATAAATGTTAATTAAGATTATTTAAAAAATATTTAAAAATACATGGCAAGTATTTAAACTTGGGGTATTCTTTCATAACCTACCGTTGAGACGGTGATGTACATGAGTCTTTCTTATAATCCCGAACACTTTATTTAATAAAGTCACTTTTATTCTTTTTACGAAAAAAGTCGAGGTCTACTTGATACATTCGCTATGCCCCACGGTATTGCTTGCGACTTAAAAACTAATGTAGTGGATGAGAATTGACTTATGTAACCTTGATACTGACGCTTCCGTGATAAATCCTTAGGATATTCTTTCGTATTTTTTTTAAAAATAAAAAATATCCAAAAAATTATAATTTCAAGCAATACAAAATTTGTTATTTACGAAGTCTGGTTTATCAATACATTTTTTACTTCTTGAAAAATTCTATAGTTTCTTTCAGTCCAAACATAATATTAATGAGTATTTCAAGCTACCTTCGAGATACAAGCAATCAAAGATTTTCCCTTAAATAAACATGATAATCATGTAAATTTAATTTATTCTCTCAATATATAAAATAATTATTATTAATATTTTTTAAATATATTCGTTATATTTTAATAGATTCCACCAAGAACTTGTTTTTAAGTAATTGTTACTTAAATTTTTCTCTTAAATAGAAGTTACAAGAAAATGAGTAAGTTGGACAGATTGGGCTTGGTCAAGCCCAAGTTTAATTTTTATAATATATATTCGGCCCGGATCATAAATATCTTATTTGGTTTACCCCTCTGACAGTCTTCCCTGAAAAAACAACTCTCTGACTGACCTGAACCAGACCTCTATTTTTTCCTGTTTTTTTTTGGGATTTGGGAATTTCTTAGGAACCATTGATAAGCACTGAACAGTCAAAGATTTTCTGTCAAAAGCATGATCACACACGACACATACATAAAAGGAAATTTTAGGATCTTGTATCCATACATCATGTCCATGCATCCATATACATACATACATCCATATCTTAGAAAGTAGAGATTATGGAATAATATTATTTAGAGACCTAAATAAATAAATAAACCATTCACTTACTTATTTTTTCCTTATCTGTATTTAATAATTGCTTTACGTGTAGACTTAGCTTCTGAAACTACAACTGTTCCTGAAGATAAGCAATCCCTCTTGTTTTTACCTTCCTTTTTATTGAAATGTCAACCAATCCACTGCCCCAATCTTTCGTTTTTGTTTGTTTGCTTGTCTGTTTGGGGTTAAGAAGCTGCAGCTGGTGATTGTGTGATTGCACCAGCCATGTTTAAAGCTACACACGGCTGCTCTGCAGGTACCTGCATCCAAATTCCAACACATATATTAATTATTACATAAACCAAGGGATAATTTAGCTAAGGGAGAGCTGCAATAATGATGAGTCTTTTGCTCTCTTTTTTCACATCCAATGAATGAATGATCATAGAGAGAGGGGGGAAGGGAGAACACATGACATTATGTAAGTAGCGTAAACTATTAAAAAGTTATATAGAAATGTACGAAGTGCGAAATTATAAAACTTTAACTAGATTATCATATCGAATATAAAGGAAATATCAAAACTATAAGAAATTGTAATTGTCCAAACACCCCCTCGATCCATCCCACATACAGGGGGAGGTGAGATGACAAGGATGGAAAAGGAGTATTGGTTTGACATTAGGAGTAGTACTAATAGTGTTTTTTGAATACTTACAAAGTGTCCAGCACCAAGAATCCAGAAAAAATGCAGGTTTTTGTATGATTTGTAGAACCCTTTTGTTGATTGATCATCTTTACAATAAAGAGGACTCCTTTCCGTGCTTAAAAAATCTTGGAGTCCTCCCCACCTGAATAAATGATCATAACACAAATTTATGAATTATAACTCCATAGTTCATCGAACGTTTTGTTCATTTACGACAAATAGTAGGAAAAAATGAGACATACTTGAGCTTATCAATCCAAGCTTCAGTTCCCTTTGTTGCACAGATCACATCAAGCTGCAATGACCATTCATCCAACAACACCATCATTAATGTTACAAGTTGAACTATTAATTTCTAATTTCTTCACTTTTTTGGAAGAAAAAAAGGAAACAGATAAATTGGGTCTAAAAAATTGTTTATAGTAAGTTTGGAAGAACCTTACCTGCCCACTGTAGATAGTGACATTAACTCCTTTGGAAAGTAGCTCATCAACCTGGATTAATCATAAGAAAATACTTACATATATCAAGGATGGTATTATTTATCGTTGTTTAAATTCGTATAAATATCAAACACGAATACTTTAACCTAATGAATGAATTCAAAACCAAGGATTAGAATTTGAGTTTTTACCTCAGCAATTCTAGGCCTCATGAAATCACCTGCCAAATATGAGAAAACCAAATCTGACTGCCCTCCCCATCTGTTAGGACAAATGAAAATTTGTAATTTTGGATCAGAATTTTTTCAAAGAGTAATATTGCAGAAATATGAATATTTCAAAAGCAAAAGCTTACGTGACATTTTCTGGTATCTTAAGCTTTTTCTTGATAACCCCATTCATCAAACTATCGAGGTCACCCCCACCATCGCCTGGTGAAACCCTCAAGGAACTCAAATATCTTGAGTATCTATTAACTGAATAATATCCATTGGAAAATTCTGAAGCTGTTAAAGCTATAGGCCCCATCCCAGCATCCAGAAGAAAATTGTAGAAATCCTGCAAATTTGCTAAAAATGAGAAAAAGAGAGGCCAAATATGATAAAAAGAAGTGGAAAATAGCATACCACTGAGTTGCTGTTGTCACCGATTACTGATTCAAGTTGACTCCAAGTATTTGTTGCATCAGTATATTGACCATTTTTGAGTTGCTGGTTGATCTTCTCTGCTAGACTGATATTCCAAATGGGATTTTATCAGATAACAAAGAACCAATGATTGATTAGAACCTTTAAATCCCAAAATAAGAGGATTTAATTTCTAACTTGTGTAGGGACTAAACATAAAACTTTGCTAAAGTTTATGACTGACAGCATATTTTGAACAAAATACATTTCCAGCTTTTGCAAAAGAATGGAAAAGGATGTCTATAGTACCTGTTTGATTTTTTCAAGCCATTGATATCTAGCCTGGAAACATCCTTAAGAAGAGGTCCCCAAGCAAACTGTAATCATCCATTTTTTTTATTATGCTAATTTCCCTGGTAAATTCAACAATTTAAATGAATTCACTTACAGCAAAATCCTCTGGTGAGATCCAACTATTTCCCAAGGCAACACCTAAAATATCAGTTCAATGAATCAAAACTGAGTATTTTTTTTATTTGCATGAATTACTAATGGAAAACAAAGTTTTTTTTTTCTCTTCTTTTTACCTCCAAGTTTCAGCTTCAATTTTCCAGCATCAATGGCTTTTAGAATTGATAATCCAGCAGTGACAGCAAATTTGCCTCCATAAGACTCAGCCATAATGTACAAAGGACTCTTTTGAAGGCTTTCATTTCTATTGAATAATTCCATCAACAAAGTAGTTAAATCAGTTGCTGCATCATCATCAGTTCTCACCAACAGCTTTGTATCTTCAACAAAGCTGTACCCTGTCCCCACTGGATTATCCTATATATCACACATTAAATGTCATTAAATCCCCATTAAAAACTTAAAAAAAGACTTTTTTGTTGTTGAATCATGGATAACTAAACTAAACTAAACTAACCACAAATAAAAGATCAGCCTTTTTTAACCAAGTGGAATTCCTTGGCTTCAAATCAGTGTCTAATGGCCCAATCTCCTCAAAGTTTCCAATTCCAACTCCTGAGGCACCCTTTAACAAAACATGAAAAGAAAATGAAAACCCAGAACTGTTCTCTGAGTATTTTATTCAAACAGATTACTTACAGGTCCACCTTGTAGCCAAAGAATGATTGGCCATGGCTTTGAAGGCTGTTCAACTCTGTAAGGACTTCTATAAAGCCACCAAAACACATGTGCTTCTGTACAAAACAAAAATCCAATTCAGAATCAATTACATTAAGCTATTTTTATTCAGAAAAAAGACCACAAAAAATGAATGAGAATTATGTTTCTTACTTGGTCTAACTTGAACATACCCCCATTCTTCTGATCCACCTTGGGATTTCACTTTAACAGCTCTAGATAACCCTCCATGGAACAAAGAGAAACTGAAGAAAACAAAGAGAAGAACACGGAGTCTTCCCATTTTCTTGGCTGAGAAAAAGAAAGAAAATGAGTTTCCCAATTCCCAGATAAACCAAAACTCTAAAGTTCTGAACTTTGAAGCAAAGGTTACAAAAACTGATGCCTTATATAATCACACAGCATTACAGCAAGGTATATGAACAGTTTTTGTCTGTCTGTCATATATTACTATGGGAAAATCTCAAAGGGTGTTTGTTTTTTTTGTTATTAATTTGGATTTTGATTGATTTGGAAATCTAAATTCAGTTTCACCTACAGCTCTGCAAGGCCAAAACTATACTGGTGTACGTATAGTTTTGACTAGCGGTATTACAGGGTGGGTGAAGGGAATTATTTGATTTTATATTTCAAGAAAAAATGGAATTAAATATTGGAAAATGAGTGAGTAATGCAATAATCAAGATCAAGTTTTTATATTCTTTTGGAATCTGTTTTTGGAATTTATTTTGGAGGATAAAAATTAGGGTTTATTATTAAATTCCTCCCTAAGTATGCTTAGTGTTCATTTTAAGTATTTGATTAGGAATTGTTAATAATGTTTTGCACTGTTAATACTTTCACTTTGCCCCTTTTGTGCATCCAAGTTGATTATACAAGTTATTTTTTTTTTACAAAAATCAATATAATTTTCAATTTTAGGAAAAAAATCAAAAATAATTATAATTTTTTTCAAAATTATCAAATATATTTTTAAAAATTCATATTATTATAGTTTATGATTTTTCGAATTTATTATTCCGAAACGTGTTATATGTCACTCTCTTTGAATCATGACATCAGCTTGAATGAAAAATAAAGAGAATGAAAGTGATAAAAAAAATATTGCGAGATAATTGTTTAATATTTTTATATGATGATATTTATTTTTTATTTTTAACTATTTAAAAAGGCATATATTGTACGTTCAATCTATTTAAATCCGAATCTTCTAAAAATAAAAGTACTATTTTTATTAAGATTACTTTACAGACTCATTAGAAGACAATTCTTAACTGAGGCAAATGAAATATCAAAAATAATAAAAAAAATATACTTTATGTTATTTTTTACAAGTCCTTTTTTTAATTTATTATGTTGCTTTTACTCAAAGAAAGAAGTACATTATCTTTAAAGGAACTTATTAAAAAAGTGATAGGTCTATAAATGAACGTGTGTCGAAGGTAAAATATAAATATTTAAATTGAAAATTTAAAAAAGGAAAATAAAAGTGAAAAATAAAATCTTTAGGGATTGGGAGGGAATTTAATTTTGTCACTGTGTTGAGATGTAGAAACTGAGTCTTGTAAAGAAAATGATCTTGTAGATTTGAAATATTCGAGTTTAATCGATTAAATATTTTTTTGAAATATAATTATTTTATAAAAAATTTAATAATATGAAATATAATCATTTATTATATTGGTCAAATAATTTAACCTTAAATTTAGAATAGTTTAATTTAAATACCCCGCACTGTGTTTTTCCTTCTGAAAGTCTTGTAAGAAAACAAAATCTTGCTTTATTGTTTGTTTGTTTCACATGAAAAAAACAAAGTTCACATAAAATTAAAATTTTAGAATATTTTTAAAAAATATAAAATTTATCATTTAAATAAATAATTTAATTAACCGATCAAATTAAAATTTATTTTTTTTGATTCGGCTAAAATGATTAGTAGCATCTATTTCAAAGTATACTCTCAACCTTTTAACATTGATCGTTCTGTGCTGACAATGCTCGAACCCGTAACCTTTAAAAACAATAACCGTTCTTTTAACCAACGAGACTAGATAATTCGTACAGTAATCGATGATGTTTAGGCGACAAGGTTGGACGTTGTCTTAACTTTGTAGTGGGTCCACAATTGGGTCCCTCCACGGTTCACATTGGTAAACCTAGCTGGAAACTATGGAAAATTCGACAACTTGTCATATTATCTCAATAATATCAGTCTTTCTTTTGGCATGTATGCATATTTATATCTATACGACATAAGAATAAATTATATATATTTTTAGATCATTAAATGATTCAAACGGGTGATTTAGATTAATAATTTAAATTTAAAAATAATTTTTAAAAATTTGAAGAATTTAATTTAATTTTTTATAAATATAGGGTTTAACTATTTTTAAAAAAAAAATATTTAGACTTATCGAGTCTACTAAAATTTTTTAAGAGAAAGTCTATTTAAAATTATTTAATTTTTTTGAAATATGTAAGAATTTTTAAATTTTTGAAGGAACAAATTAAAAATTTTAAAAATATTAAAGAATTAAATATAAAATTTTCAAACTTTAAAGGTCAATAATTTCAATAAGGATCCGTCTCTTATAACAAAGTAATCAAGCGAAGATATTCACGAGATATCATAAAATGATCGTGTAATTTATTTAAATAAAATCTATATATCTTAAAATAGTTTAAAGTGTTCTTAATTTGGTAATTAAAAAAAGTGTTCTTAAATTGGAGTAAAAAACATCACTTTGTTTTCTTTATGGATAAAAAAATAAGTCTAATAAAACTGTTTAGCCTATAATAAATATTTTTTTCTCTTTTACAAGTATTTAATTAAATCTATTTTGTTATTTTTAGTCATATATATTTATTTTTATTGTGTCTACTCTAAACCACCGTGGATTAAACCTAAAATGGTCATTTAATCGTGTTATTATAATTGATATAAACAAATCAAATTATTTATTAATTATATTCCTATATAAATCTGAGTACAAACATTCAATATCTTTTTTATTTAAATGTTTATAAAGAGATTTATATAGTTTGAGTATTATATAAATAAAATTACTGATTTGGAACTGAATTTTTAATTAAGAGAAATTAAAATTTCAGTTAATTATTCGATCCATCTAACTTAACATTGATCAGTAAATACAGCACAAAAACTAAGAGTATGATTAGAAGTTGATTTGAATTTTGATCGAAATCTATGTATCGTAGAAAATTATAATATATTTTTAGATCAATTAAATTCAATTACACATGTTTTTAAGGAAATTTAACTTAAAAATTTATGTATGAGATTTTGAATTTAAAGACGAAATGTAATAAAAATTTTACGAGATTAAAAAAATTATGCTCTATTATGCAATAGAATATAATTAGGAGTTAAACAACATGATATTAAAGTTCAATTAAAGTTGCAAAGTGATTTGCTGGCAAAATGATTAACAATCATGTGCCATGTGGACTTAATTAATAACTTATCATGTAGGAATATAATTTTTAATATAAACAGAGATTACAAGATATAAAAAATATTTAGATTGATATTTAAATTCCAAAACTATATACACGATTTCGGAATTAAAGTTAAATAATAAAAAATAAATAAGAAAATAATTAATTATTTTCATTTAAAAAATTCATTAATAGTAAAATAAATATCTTTTAACTAAATCAAATTTGAGTAAAATATTTTATCTTTAATTATGTTTTTTATGTTTTACCTTAAAAAAAATTTAAAATTAAATTTTAATTTTATTTTTTATATTTTAAACTCTAAATTATATAAAAAATAATTTATCGATAATTTTTAAACTCTAACTATAATATTTAATCATATATATTAAATTATTATTTTAAAATAAAAATATTATAAAAAAAAATAATTTGTACCCGTAAAATCTACCGATCAGTTAGGTAATATATATGGGGGTGTCGATGCTTCTCATCTTTATCAAAGATTATTAGGTGAACCTTGTTTACTATGTTATTCATGGTTCTAACTAATCAAGATCGTTAATTTTAATTTTTTTTCAAGTGAATCATTACCTCTTTCCTACATAGACTTAGTGGATGATAGTTATTAAGTGGTTATTTAAAGATCAACGGTCCTAATTGTTTGAACCATAGATGACGTTACCCCACGTAGATACTAAAATCTGCGGCAGCATGACACGTCTCCCCACATGTCATATTATACACATCTCAAACAGTCTATAAATCTTTCTCACTTCTAATGTAATTTATTCTCCACTTTTGAATTGTTTAATTTCAGCTAGCAAGGAAAAGATTGAGTAAAAGATGGCTCCCAAGCGTCGACCAAAAGTTGTCGTGAAATCCACTAGGAAAATCGTGAAGGAAACCGTTCAAGTAGCTGTCGTCGAGAAAACAGATGGAGACGACAATGGTGATCAACGGATGGCGATTTCATCCAAAGCGATGTCGGTGATCAACAGCTACATGAACGATATGTTCGAGAAGATTACGAGTGAGGCAACTAAACTGTCTAAGTACACCGAAAGGAAGACATTGTCTGCCAGGGAGATTCAAGGGGCAGTGAGGTTGATCTTGCCAGGAGAGCTCGGAAAACATGCTGTTGCTGAAGGAAGCAAAGCTGTCACAAACTATGCTTCCTACGACAAAAAACAGTCCAAATCGGGTTAGTTTTAATGTTAGTTCCTTCTAGGATGGTTTAGGGTTGATGTTCCTTTTTTGTTGTCACCTCTGACATTTTGCTTTTGTACTATAATTGAAAGGGGGGTGTCGCCTGTCGGTTGTGGGTTGTAAGCTACTTTGATTTGGGGTTTCTAGGAAGTTAAGGTTTGTTGTTTTGCTGTCGGGTACATGTTTTCCATCACTGTCATGTAAACAAGTAAATATATGTTTTTAATAGGATAATTAAAACTTTAAAAAAAAAAAAAAAAAAAAAAAAACATCAGAACTGATGTTTCGGACATAGTATAATGATAACTCCAATTTGATAGGGGTCCAATGTGAAATTAAATTCAACATTGTGACGACACAAGACTTTTCAACATTTGTCAACCGACAACAGTTGAACCGTTCTACAGAAAAGAATATTACAATTTACATCGAACACGTTCGCATTCGATGAACATATTACAATTTACATGGAATACGTTTGCAAATAGTTGTAAATATCTTATTTCACAAAACGGTCAGGGTAGCTAAGCAGCAGGAACTTTCAACAATAAAACCAGAAGCACCTTCACCAAGGAAATAATCTAAATCCAAAATGCAGACCCAGTGTTAAAAAATGGTGAACTAGACCAATTACGTAACTGTTAACACTGATCTTAATGTTCTTCAAATCTACATTAAAATGTATAATATGAATAAGATCATATGGGATCATGGTGATGGGGTCGGAAAATACCTGGAGTGATGCCGGAGGAAAAGCAGACGAGAGATTCTATAATTACTATATTCTCTTTTTGTTCCTTTATTGGATTGAGTAAGCACGGATGACCTCAATCACCTGCGCATGACACATTGGACACTTGGCTCCACGTTGGATCAATTCATTGGCACATTTAGAGCATGCGCACATGTGCCCGCATCTGTAATACATGGGGTATGGTAACTAGTGTTAAATATGGCCTGAGATCTTATATATGCTGAAGGATGAAGTTGATGAGATTTACCTGTACAGTAATGAATCGATATTGCCTTTGGAGCATATACAACAGATCCCTTTTCTGGCATTATCCCAGTTGTGGGAAATCTTGGACGAGTTATCATCAATCATCCCTGTCAGAAATAAAATTACAGTGTAGGATAACTTTAAGCTTCATTCTACAATGAAGAAAAGAAACATACTGTTATAGAAGTAAAATTATTCCAAGATGCCAGAATCTTATTATGGATAAGTAGTGCTGCTTGAGGGTTATGAATTGAAAGTAGTAAAAGAGAAATAGAGCTGCTTATGAGAGACTAGCGAGAAGGGGGAATCACTTTCCAGGATAATTCCGAAAACAAAATTTTATGTTAAGGGTGAAAATAGATTTTCAATAGAATAAAAGAATTAAATCATATACGAATTTTAAATTTTCGGGAGATCTCTCACTCAAACCCTTGGTCTATCACTGGGAATCAGGCAACTATTACAAGTGAGCAGATGCAATAGGAAGGAAGAAAAAAACCTTGTGAACCAGCTGAATGATTCAGGGAAGCAGAGACTTCTTGTCTTATCGTCCGCTGTAACTCGAGTTGCATTTCCATGCAGGCCCCAAGCATCCTCTGCATGTTATTCATCCTTTGCTGCAGTCTAGCCATGTCAGCCCTCAAATCATTAATGATATCCCACTCCTGCTCCAAATTAGCAACACGGTTCGATTAAGATGGAGACCAAACAAATGGTAGTCTAACGACCAGGAAGCATGAAGAACCAAAAGTGTTTCACTATCCCAAGATAGTAGGAACGAAATTGCAGTTTGACTACCCAAAGGCAACAAGAGGAAACAAATTGCTGAAGCTTATTAATTTTTCATCAAGAAGACACGATTGCTAAAAGATCATAACATTAGCAACATCAAGCAGCAGTTTTTAATTCAATAAGCAAATAAGAGGAACAACGCAGTATAAGAAGAAATGTACATACAATGCCAAACCCCTGATGCACGTCATCTGGAGCTGAATTATAATGATGGTATGAATCCTGGTCCCAGAGTGGCTGCGTATATGGCAAACTGGGTAAAGGAAGTGCAAGTGGAAAAACCTCAGCATATCTCTGACCCACATTTCGAACCCTGCCTTGCTGTTCTACATCATGTTCAACCCAAGCAGGAGTAGCAGGTGTTTCATTTCGATAGTATGAATTCTGGTCCCAGAGTGGCTGCGTATGTGGCATCCTGGGTGAAGGAAGAGCAAGTGGAGAAACCTCAGCAGCATCTCTCTGACCCTCATTTTGATCCCTGCTTTGCTGTTCTACATCTTGTTCAACCGAAGCAGGAGTAGCAGATGTTTCATTTAGCTCCAAGTAAAAAGAGGGATCGTTTTGCCTTTCCACATATGATTGTATAAACTGGTCAAGACTCTCACGGAAGCCACTATGAAGAAGACTAGAAACACTTCTCCTAAAATAGTAAAAATAGCGTGTATTAGAAAAAAACAACTGGTCGACACTCAGGTCTGAGCATGCATCTAACATGGGTATGTCCGAATATGTACCAGACAAGGGTTTCAAGTAGAGGTGCTTCAAGAAAAATGAAAAGTCAAAGCAACACAAAACCCAACAGTTAAAGAATTCACACCTATTTAAAAGTTCCCTCAGTTCCATACTCTGTCCATCATCATCATCCGGGAGATAAAATGTATATGCTCTTCTAACAGTGACAGGTTCTTGATTGTAAGACCCTTCCAACTGATTCCGTGTGGTCTCATGCAATCTGCCATCCTCATCACTACCATCCATCAATGCAGTATGCTCAACATGAGCTTCCTGCCACTCTGTGTGGTTATTTTCATGATCCTCCTCCTGGCGTCCTTCAACTTGAGAAGCGGATTCTTTCCCATCAAGACATTGAACTAGATTCTGTTCTAAATTGTTTATGTCACTTATCTCACCAACTTGCGGGAAATGTACATAAAATGCCTCACCACTATGTTCTCCAGCTTCATTCTGTAAAGTTCCAAGGGACATTACATTCACAATATTTGCTTGCCAGTCCCCATTCAACACTTGTCCAGTAATATCTCTGCTTTCATCCTGATACTCTTCCACAAGAGTAGAAGTTTCTTGCCGACCATCTTCAAAAACTAAAGTTTCCTTGTTCTCATGTTCAGATTGGCCATTTAATCTATTTATGACTTCATCTGAATTACCGACATGGTTTTGTTCATTTCTATTACCCTTAGTGTCAGCGTTTGATGGTGTATCAGAACCCTTACTGCTTGCAGGACTACAACTGGAATTATCCAATCTGGAGAACAAACCTTCCCTGATACAAAAAGGCACAGTTTGCAAAATGTTACAGCCAAAATGTGAAAATGGCATCAAATAAATCAAATGAACTAGGAATTAAAAACTTATTATCTAATTCAACCCTGATTATCTTTGTGACTTCCTACAATCAAGAATCAAGATGTGCTCCAAACAATGCTAGTCAAGCTATTTCAAGAACAAAATGGTTTTAAAAAAAAACAAAAATTTCCATTTTATTGAACTTAACCCCTCATTGGCAGAACATCCTCAGATTAGCAGCAGTCCATTATAATAGTAAGAGAGCTATACTAAGTCCAATTGTCAATAAAATGTTTCACCAAAATTCACCTAAATAAAGTGCAGTATACAATTTAATCAAGGCATTTTATCATTAATAAGAGACCACCCACCAGACAAGTAAATTGTGTAGTAGCATTCACCAGTCAAAATAGTAGTTAAAATCAACCAAAGGATGTTTATAATCTCCAAAGATTTTCAAAGTTACCAGTTCCCTGAATTTGTGAGACACGCGTTTGCAAAATGAGAGTGCAAAAGGTCCCAAATTCAGAACTGTTCATGTCTAAATTTCCAGCATCTGGATATAGTCCTGTATCTTGGGATACTAGAACTTATCATGTGAGAACTTGTAGAATAGAGTGAAGACGTGTTCAAAGTACTAGCATTTACAATCTCAAACTCCTTATTGTATCAGACTATCACTATCACACAGTACAATCAGACATAGTATTACTAAAATCAACAACTTCAATTTTACCATAAAGTTTAGCTGACCAGAACCTTACTGAGACTTGCCAATGGAATCTTAAGTCTACGCATAAGCTCAATTGAAAAAAAAAAAGTGGAGAAGTTCCCAAGTTCAGACCAAAGGTTCGTGTCTAATTTTTGCAGAATCTGGATGTGTTCCTGTGTTTTTAGCTGGATGTGTAATTTCAGACCAAGGGAAGCCTAGTAGATGAAGTTCAGACATTAAAGGTATCTTAAGATACCAGAACTTTTCATGTGAAAACTTGTACAATAGAATGAAGACATGACCAAAGCACTAGCATTTACAATCTCAAACTCTTTATTGTATCATTCAATACAATGAGATTTAGTATTATGAATTACCACATCTTTAATTTTACTGTAAAGTTTCTTTCTACCAGACCAGAATCGTACTGAGAATTTTTTTAATGAAAGTGAGTATTTTGAGTTAAATCAATGGAAGAGGAATTGTTTTAAGCTTCTATGAAAAAAAATGAAAACTAAATCAATAATCTAATTTCAGATTTGAATTTTTCATGAATAGTGACTGAGGTGAATGTGGAATAATAATACTAGAAAACATTGCTCTGCTTGAGAAACTGACAGCACAATTTACTAAACAATACTACTTCCCCTTTCGTAGAGTTTTATCTTAAATTAAGTTCCATATAATATAAAACAATATAATAAAGATGCTTACAGAAAACAACGAAGTACCTTAGACCAGATACAGTCTGTTTTTGTCTTAATAAGCCTAATTCACCGGCTGCTATGGTTGTACTTGTACATTTGTCACCTGCAACCCTTTTGTCATTTCTCAAGAATCTACCTCTCAACAATGACTGCAAAAGAAAACAAGATATAATGAATTCCAGTAAAACAGTTCTGTTAAGTAATGTAAAAATCTAGATGATGCTACAACACTTTAAGTACTTATCTAAAGATGCTAAGGCCAAGTTAAGCTAAGCTAAACTAAACCACAGTTTCCTACAAACAAGTCACGCATATTGAAGATCCAGAACATTTTAAAATTTGTAACAGATTACTTTAGCCAATAACAACATATAATTAATTACCAAAGTGCTCTGTGTTAGTTATAAGTGTTAGATAAAATAATAATATTATTATTAGGATAAAGTTCTATTTAATAGGACTAAGTAATTAGGACTAACTCCTATATTTTAGGAGTTATTAGTATGTTGAAACTCTTATCTCATTAAGAGATTAGAGTCCTATTTATTTAAGAGATTAGAATCCTATTTTTAGTTATTGTAAAACTCTTGCAACAAGAGCCTATATAAGAAGCCATTCGGCTCAGTAATAAAATAAGTAACAGAGATTATTTCACTCTGTTTTCTACATGGTATCAAGTTAGAGCGATCCTGATTTCTCTCAATTTGAATTCTTTTTTCTTCTTCTCGGATTAGTTTCTCCTCATGACTAATCCAGATCAATCCTCTTCTGAGATTAATTCTCAGAACAATTCCTCACAATCAGAAAATATATTGTCTGATTCATCCCTTTCTCCGATAACAACATACAAATTAAATGGGAATAACTATCTCCCATGGTCCCAATCAGTACGACTATACATCACTGGAAGAAGGAAGATTGAGTACCTCTCTAATTCCATGGTCATTCCGAAAAAAACAGATCCAAAGTATAGCACCTGGCTGAGTGAAAACACCATGATCATGTCATGGTTGATCAATTCAATGCTTCCTGAAGTTGGGGAGAATTTCATGTTGTATCAAACAGCAGCAGAAATATGGGAAGCAGCAAGGGATACCTATTCGAATAATGATAATACTGCAGAACTCTTTCGGATAGAAAATCTCATCAAAGATCTTCGACAAGGAGATCTTTCAGTTGTGCAATACTATGGTCTTCTCAACAAGTATTGGCAGCAACTTGATTTATACGAGAACAATGAGTGGAAGTGTCAAGATGATAGTCTTTTATATGGTAAACAGAAAAATCAGAGGCGAATTTTCCAGTTCTTATCTGGATTAAATGGAGAGTTTGATGGGGCTAAAGGAAGAATATTGGCAATTAAACCTCTTCCATTGGTACGAGAGGTTTTTTCAGAAATTCGAAGAGAAGACAGTAGAAAAACAACAGTGATAGCACCACCAATTCAACAAGACGCTGCAACTCTTGTCACTAATTCTCATCCTAAGAACCAAACTAGGAGAAATCGACCATGGTGTGAACACTGTCGAAAGCCTGGCCATTGGAAAGATCAATGTTGGAAACTCCATGGAAAACCTACTGATTGGAAGCCTACTCGATCTAAAGTTCCAAATGAAGCTAATGTGGCTACCCAAGAATCATTGTCGAGTCCCTTTACTAAGGAACAGATTGTCACATTGCAGCAACTTCTGAAAAATATGACATCTCAATCTTCCAACATTGCTCATGCTACTACTGCAGGTAACTCTTTTTCCACATCCACTATTCAATGGATAGTGGACTCTGGAGCATCAGACCATATGACAGGGGATTTTACTATTTTGGAGAACTATGGTGTTGTTACACTTCCAGCAATTCAAATTGATGATGGTACCCTTACTCCAGTCGAAGGAAGTGGTTCAGTTACCTTGAATAATAATTTAACTCTTCACAATGTTCTCTATGTTCCTAAGCTTACATGTAATTTGCTTTCTGTTAGCAAGTTAGTTCATGAATCCAAGTGTAATGTTCTTTTTGGCATTGGTGGTTGTACTTTTTAGGAACAGGACTCGAAGAAGGCGATTGGCAAAGCTAGGCTACTAAAGGGCTTATACATACTCGAAGGATGTATCTCTCCTCATCATACCTTCTCTACCTCTCTTAGGAAACAAGTTTTTCTCTCCACTCTTAGCACAAATGAGGTTTTGTTATGGCACTATCGATTAGGACATCCAAATTTCTTTTATTTATCCAAGATGTTACCATACTTATTTATTAATAAAAATCCATCTTTATTTAATTGTGAATCTTGTCAACTTGCAAAACACATTCTCGCAAACCTTATGTCTCAAATACATATGAACCCACAAAACCTTTTTCAACCATTCACAGTGACATATGGAGTCCTTCCTCTGTCAAAACTATATCTGGATATAGGTGGTTTATTTCCTTCATTGATGACCACTCTCGAAACACATGGGTTTATCTTATGAAAGACAAATCTGAAGTAGAAACCATCTTTAAGAACTTTTACCAAAAAATTTCAACCCAGTTTGACACAAAAATAAAACTACTTCGAAGTGACAATGGGAGTGAATACTTAAGTTCTTCTCCTGGTTCTTTCTTTCGAGAAAAAGGAATAGTTCATCTTACTTCATGTGTCAATACATCCCAACAAAATGGAGTGGCAGAGAGAAAAAACCGACATATTCTAGAGGTTACAAGGTCTCTACTTTTCTCGGCCTGTGCACCTAAGTATCTTTGGGGGGAGGCAATTCTGACAGCTACCTATCTCATAAATAGGATGCCAAGCAAAATTTTGGGGTTCAAAATTCCTAGTAAGATTCTTATTGACCACTTCCCTCACTTTAAACCTTTACATTCAAACATTCCTCCTAGAGTTTTTGGGTGTACTACCTTTGTACATATACACCAACATCATCGCAGCAAATTAGATCCTAAAGCTGTCAAATATGTCTTCATAGGGTACTCTCCTAGTCAAAAAGGCTACAAATGTTATTCTCCATCCACAAGGAAAACTTATGTTTCTTTTGATGTAACCTTTTTTGAAGATACACCATATTTTTCCGGATCAGAAATTCAGGGGGAGAATTCTAAGGAATTTCAGCATATTCATATACCTGAGCAACCTATTTTCCCTTTTCCTACTACTATTTCTCATCAGTCAATTATTTCAGCTCCTTCTAAAAATAATGTGACTAACCGAGAGGATATAATCACTGAATTATCCTCTCCTTTATCCCAGCTTCCTAGTCCTTCGACCAAAAATACACCATCTCAAATCCATGTCTATTCGGGAAGGAAAAAGGCCACTGTAGACCAGCCTAGCATTAGCCAAAGACTAGACTCGATTCCTGCTACTGAAACAGAAATTATTGGTGCTGAAACAGATCTTATTCTTGTCACTGAAACAGAAGATAGAAGTGCTGAAACCGAGAACAATAATGTTGAAAATGAAACTAATAGAGATACTACAGCTGTTGAACTCGATGATTTTCCTATTGCCATCAGAAAATGAGTAAGAAAATGCACTGCACATCCAATAAATAGATATGTAGCATATGGAAAATTGCAATCTGATTTCAGGGCATTTATGGCTAGCATTGATAGTAAGAAGGTACCAAGAAATGTGGCAGAAAGCACTCCAAATTCCAGAATGGAGGAAAGCAGTGGAAGAAGAAATAAAAGCTTTACAGAAGAATAACACATGGAATCTGACTGAATTACCACATGGAAAGAAAGTTGTTGGGTGTAGGTGGATTTTCACAATCAAATACAAATCAGATGAGAGCATAGAAAGGTATAAGGCAAGGTTGGTTGCTAAAGGTTTTTCACAAACCTATGGTATTGATTATCAGGAAACATTTGCATCTGTTGCAAAGTTGAACACTATTAGGATTTTATTATCAATAGCTGTCAATATGGATTGGAAGTTGCATCAGTTGGATATTAAAAATGCCTTTTTAAATGGGAATCTAGAAGAAGATGTTTATATGGAGGTACCACCGGGACTAGAAGGGAAATTCACAAAAAATACTGTCTGCAAACTCGAGAAATCCCTATATGGTTTAAAGCAATCACCTAGAGCATGGTTCGATAGATTTGCTAAAGCAATGATACAAGGAGGATTCAAGCAAAGTCAAGCCGATCACACTTTATTCAAGAAAGGTGACTCGAATGGTAAGATGACTCTGTTAATAGTATATGTAGATGATATTATTATCACTGGAAACAATGAAAAAGAGATAGAAGAATTAAAAGAGAACTTGACAAAAGAATTCGAAACTAAGGACCTAGGGACCATGAGGTATTTTCTTGGTATGGAAGTTGCCCGATCCAAAGAAGGACTTGTCATCAATCAAAGAAAATATGTGCTAGACCTTCTTACAGAAACAGGAATGTTAGGCTGCAAACCAATCGAGACTCTTATGGATCCAACCTTGAAGTTCAGCAAGGAAAAAAATGAAAATCCAACAAACAAAGAAACCTATCAAAAGTTAGTTGGTAAACTAATTTATCTCTCTCTAACACGACCAGATATTGCGTACTCTGTTAGTGTAGTCAGCCAATATATGAGTGATCCTAAGGAAGAACACATGGAAGCAGTAAAGAGAATACTTAGATTCTTAAAGTTTACACATGGTGCTGGACTTATATTCAGGAAAAATCAAGATAGATCAGTAAAGATCTATACTGATGCAAGTTAGGCAGGAAAATTGACTGATAGAAGATCAGTGAGTGGCTACTGTTCCTATGTTTGGGGAAATCTTGTCACATGGAGAAGCAAGAAACAAGCTGTGGTTTCTCGAAGCAGTGCTGAGTCAGAATACAAAGCTATGGCCCTTGGAATATGTGAAGGGATATGGATTAAAAAACTACTTACAGAATTAGAACTGGAAAGTGAAGGCGACAAAAGTTTCGAGATTTTCAGTGATAGTCAATCGGCCATAAGTATAGCAAAGAACCCAGTGCAACATGATAGAACAAAGCACATTGAGATAGATCGACACTTCATTCACGAGAAAGTCAATAGTGGAGTGGCAAACCTACAATATGTGTCTACTAAGAAGCAACTGGCAGATATTTTCACCAAAGCCCTTCCAAGAGTTACCTTCGATGAGCTTTCATTCAAACTGGGTATATAATGTTGTATATACCCAGTTTGAGGGGGAGTGTTAGTTATAAGTGTTAGATAAAATAATAATATTATTATTAGGATAAAGTTCTATTTAATAGGACTAAGTAATTAGGACTAACTCCTATATTTTAGGAGTTATTAGTATGTTGAAACTCTTATTTCATTAAGAGATTAGAGTCCTATTTATTTAAGAGATTAGAATACTATTTTTAGTTATTGTAAAACTCTTGCAACAAGAGCCTATATAAGAAGCCATTCGGCTCAGTAATAAAATAAGTAACAGAGACTATTTCACTCTGTTTTCTACACTCTGCATGGTTATAAATCAAATGAAACATTTAATTTCCAGAACAAACTACAAACTAATAATAACAGTTATATCAACCATAAGAAGATAAAAGCACAAGTAGTTGTTGAGACAGCCAAGCTAGCGTTTCCAGCTTTGTGGTGAAATAAGAATGCCTTTCTTGGATCAAAAGAATAGTGTTACTTTTTTTAATTAGCATCTACTCTTGTTAATATGATATATGGGCTTTCAGCTTTCTCATTTTCATATACATGTCATAATTGCAACGAAATTACTTAAACACCTAATACTGTTGTTAGAACATGTATTACACTTAAAGGATGACTTTTAAATTTTAAACAACAGGGTCAATTTAAGCTACTAACTGTCCTGTTGCATGAACAGTATCACCTTTGTGATTGAGACCAGTCCAACAGCTCTCAAAATCATGCAAGACAACTTCAATTACCTACAAGAATCTATAACACCAAAATTGCAGAATTGTCGTCCAGCTTACGGTGTTTATTTTATCTTCTTTATATATATATATATTGGGGGGATGCACGAAATGGAAAGAAATAAAGTCAATACCTACCAAAGAAAAATGGCAATGCTTTTAATGCACATACCTGAATGTGTTTGCGATGGGCAAAATTTGATACAGACCGAAGCTCCTGCAATCCCTCAAACTCTGTTTGCCTTTCTATCTTAGCCTTTTTAAGCATATCAAGCAGGGCCTGTCGGCCACATAATTTCCGAATGCCACTATGCACATGCTCAGTTCGGAATTCATTCTGGTTAACCACCAATCCATTAAGAACTTGTTCAATGTGACCACCAATATCAGTCGCTTGCACTTCTCTGCTCCGGATACAAGCATCTCTCTGCTGGCTGTTCATTTGCACACACTCCCTTGTAGTTCCGACTCTCTCCTGCTCAGCTTCACCAAACAACTGAGCCATTGAATTGTTATTTCTAAGCAAAACATTAGATTTACGTTCCCTGCTACAATTGTTCGTCCACTCCCGGAAAATTTGCCTTACTCTTTCCCTTTCAACATCCCCCAAATCAGATGAGCGTTCACAATTAAAATTACTTGAATCTGCATTACCCGTCTGTGACCCAAGTCGATCTAGGGTACAACTCCTTTGTTTGAGAATTCTTTTACTAGCTCTCTCTTGAGCATTATTCACCACATGCTCATCCTCTAGCTCCCGCCACATCTGCAGGATTGAGGATGTCCGGGTGCTTCCATTTTCCTGCCGTCTAGATTGTTGAGACTGAGACTCCTTTAGAAAAGAATTTTCAAGCACAGAAACATTGTGTAGACCGGCAATAGCCATACTGCTGCAGTAATTGAAATCTTAAACTACCAAGCCCTTCCACTCATCCACTTCAATTGCACGAAAAAACAATCAACAATTGCATCAATGCCTAAACCTAGAAAAATCAATCTTCATCGTTATTTTTCAGTATTTGCATCAACAAACCGATCAGAATTGCCAGCATCGCCACTATCAAACTTCAGATCAAACACGCAATTAAAAGCATGCGCTGATTCATCTTATCTCGGAATATTCTGCAGCAACAAGTGAGAATCTCAGTTTTCCCTTTCGTGCTTAACTTATTTTCTCAAATAAATCGAAACACTCTTGATATTCACTCAATTTCCTCATTATCATGTTTCACCTAAATAAGATAACAGAATTAAAGAAATCTTTAACCATTTGCAACAACCTCCATTAAACAAGTCTATAAACTGCAATCTTAATTAAATTACAGGAATAATCCGATGCTAAGAAAATGCAGAAAGTTAACAAAATCTCTCGCCAAATGCACACATACACAAATTCTTAGAAACTAAAGTTTAATCCGTTCATCTTTTCCTGACACCTCTAAGCAATCAAACAAGAAAAACTAATACCAGAACCGCATTTAACAGAAAAAAGGACGAAAACTGAAGAACCGAACAACGAAAAAACACAATATACGCCACCAATTAAACAGCGAGGAATTAGAAAAACGTACCGAAGAAGCTTGAGCTCTTTGATTTCGAAGGAAACGAAAGCCAAATAGAGAGAACGAAAGAGATAGGAATGGAGAGA
The DNA here is from genome assembly GCA_035048815.1 of Abelmoschus esculentus. Taxonomy (NCBI): domain Eukaryota; kingdom Viridiplantae; phylum Streptophyta; class Magnoliopsida; order Malvales; family Malvaceae; genus Abelmoschus; species Abelmoschus esculentus. Next base: position 2,340,140 of record JAUCBN010000032.1, read on the forward strand.
AATACAGCAGCAGAGAGGAGGGAGAGGGAAGAAGAGATTTCTCTGTGAAATAACGAGGACACGTAAATCTCCTTTTTAATTTCCTTTTAATTGCTTTGGTTAACGGTTATAAGATCACGTCGTAACTCTAACGTCTTAAAATTAGGGGTTAAGACGAATATAAGGTTGACACGTGTACTAATCCGTTTATAGCGGGGATAATTATGAAAGGTTCCAAAATTTAGATTTAACCGCGGTTTTTCGTGATTTTGTAATCGCCCGTTTCGTGGGTTGAGATTTCAGAAAAAGGTGGGAAAGGGTAATAAAGGAATTTCATGCAGATATGGGGAAGGAGGATGACCGGTAATATCGCGGCCTTAACGGCATTTCAAATACATGTCTTTTAAAAGAAAATTCCATAAAACACCACCATCGCTGAACACCGATGAATATTATTAAATTAATTAATAAAAAATAAAAATTTAAAAAACTCAACATATAATTATTAATTAAATTAAATTTATTTTCATATATATTAAAATTTAAATTTTTTTAAATAAGGGTAAACTTACATTTAGTATATCACCTATTTTTGTATTTCTATTTTGGTATTCAAATTAATTTTTTTTAATAATATGGTACCTAACGTTGCACATTATTTCTATTTTGGTACCTTAATTATTAAAAATAAATGAAAATAAAAATGTTGCTTGAACAAATAATAATTTTAGTCCTAAAATTTATACAATCTATCACTTTATTCGATTTAAACATTATTTTTAATTTTTGGTTGAAGTAAGCTTTGATTTTCTAAGCCTTGACAAAGACCTACAATCACCAAAGAACATCTTTTTGTTTTCCGCACATTGTAATAACCCATTTCTACCCAAATAAATCCATCCACCAACCAAGCCCAGTATACACTACAAGCTCAACCCAAAAATAAAATAAACCCTAGATCTAAAAAGACAGAACCCTAGCCACCTTAACCCTCTGCCACCGCCGCCACCGGCAACCACTCAAATCCGAGCGTGAGATGCACGCGCTCTCCCATTGGATCTTCAAGCCGGCCACCGCCTCGCCTAACTCCACCGCCTCAGTCAAGTCGAACCTGCAGAGCATCAAAACGGGATTAAAAATCTGAAAATAGGAGGAATGGCAGAGATTTTTTTCGTTTTTTAATATATCATAACGTATAAACTTTGGGTATAAAAACCCATGAAGATCATCCTTGTAACAACGGTTAGAACCGGCAACAAAATCAATACAAAGACAACATATTTCGAACCGAAAAATTAGTCTACAAGCAGTTCAAAACCATTAACATTCGAGCACAAAAAAGAAAGAGAAAGAAAAGTAGCGATCGGAACCATATCAGAAAAAATATAAGGTAAAAAATAAAACTTCGAATCTTATCTCTTTTTTCAGATCTACTCCGATCCTGCTTTTTTCTCGAGAATCCGACACCGTAGCCGTCTTCAGCACCTCGAACCGAAGCGGAAAGGCATCTCCTTTTTCAGTTTCGGCCGCCGGTGCGGCGGCCAGCGCGGCGGCCGGCGGCGAAGGACGGTGGTCCGGCGCCGGAGATCTCCCAGCCTTCAGAGAACTTTCTGAGTTATGTTCTCCCTTTGAGAAAATGAGAAACAAATGAAGTATGAAGCAAAATTCAGGATAAAAATACATATATATACACGGGCCAAAACGGCACCGTTTTGGTGCCGGTTCATCGGGCCCAAAACGGCGCCGTTTAAGCATCCGACCCGCACACCGACCCGGTTCGAAACCCAGACCCGCGCTTCTACCCGGAAAATGGGAAAACTACGCTATTGGTCCCTGCATTCCTGGTTCATTCACAGTTCGGCAACCCAGTTTGCTCAACATTCAATTTCAGTCCCTATTTTATCAATTTCGGGTCTAATAACTTTGTTTTCTTGCAGATTTGGTCCCCACTCCTTTTATTATTATTATTATTGTTATTGTTAATTATATTACATATTCTATCTCTATTATTATTATTATTATTACTATTATTATTATTATTTTCATTATATGTTTCATTATTATATTAGTATTATCACATATTTTATTATTATCATTATTATTATTATACTACTACTACTTATATTATTATTATATTACTTTTATTATTATTATTACGTGTATACTTTATTTATTTATTTTTATTTATTTATTATTTATTTATTTATTATTATTTTTACTTTATCGTCATTCTATCATAAATATATAAATATTTTTATGTTATATACATATTATTGTAGTTTCCATTAATATTACTGTTATAAACTATTATTATCATTACTGACAGTAGAAGTTTTATATATATATATATATATATATATATATATATATATATTTAAACTTTCTCTTTTATTTATTATTATATGTTTTATTTTGGTTCATATTATCGTAATTCGGCTAAATGTTTTTATTATACTTCTTTTTTGTAGAATATATTATCCCGAGGTATTCTATTGGGAGTAGCATCCCGTTCTTCGGGTGTTATCTCCTTTGAATCATCGTGGATATTGGGGTATGCATTTCAATTAAAAATTAATTTAATTTAATTTTTTTTATTTTCTTAAAAATTAGGATGCGAACCTTTAGGTACCAATTTTTGGGCGTTATGGGGGTGCTAATCCTTCCCCAAACGTAACCAACTCCCGAACCCATCTCTGGTTTTTGTTTTCTCGGTGTTCGATCCACTTTTTTGAACGATCGATGGCGACTCCACCCGATTAACTGATTTTTAAAGTTAAAATGGTTTTCCTATAGGAGTAGCATCCTGTTCTTCAGGTGTCATCTCCCGGAATACCGAATTTTCAAATATTCCCGCGGATTTTTAAATTTAGATATTCCAATGGGAGTGACATCCTGTTCTTCAGGTGTCGTCTCTCGGGATACCGAATTTTTAAATCCTACCGAACTTTTGAACCATTAAACCATTTTTTTAAATATTTTCAAAAAAGGGTCGCTACACACATTATCGAAGAACTTGTAACCAAAAACTTTCGACTTTGGAACAAAATGAAATAATATAAAACTAGAAAAGAAAAGAAACAATTATTAAAAAATTCAAAAATATCGCAAATCAAAATAAGTTGAACCCATTAAAAAACAAAATTAAACAATAAATTTTGGTTGGTTAAAAAAATCCAGAGTGAAACGATGATCAAATATATAGAAATATCATTTGTTTAAAAAAAATTTAGGAAAAAGAAGTTACTTTTGTTTAAAACTCTTAACGCAAAGAATATTTTTAATTAAAAACGAAGATTAATTTAATTTAATTTCAAAAAATCCAACATCATTGTGGAATCGGCTATTATTTTTCAATCTCGTTTAGTTGAATTTTACTTTTTTATTGTTATTAAAGTCAAAATTATTTTTGGACAAATTAAAAAATAGATGAAATTTTACAAAAAATAATATTGACAACAAAGAAAATGTTCGATGTCTAATATTTTATACTTTGGATAGAAGAAGAAGAGAGAACTTATATTTTTAATCTAAAAATTAAAAATAATATTTAAATTGGTAGCATTGTAGAATAAATTGATACATTATATAAGCTTTAGGGTCTAAAATTGTTATTTGACCGAGCAATATTATATTTTTTTTTAATTTTAATAATTTGGGTATCAAAATAAAAATAATATGTACCGTTAGGTATTATTCTATTAAAAAAATTAGTTTGAGTACCAAAATAGAAATACAAAAATAACTGAGATACTAAGTATATAATTTATTCTTATTTTAAAAAATTTAAATTTTAACATATATGAAAATAAATTTAATTTAATTGATTTTTAAAAAATAATTATTAATTATATATTAAGTCTTTCAAGTTTTTAATTTTTATTAATTAATTTAATAGTGCTCAATAATATTCAGTAATAATGGTGTTTAACGATGTTGGTCGCATGTGGTAGACTCATCCTTTTAAAAATAATAGAAATTGTATATAGCTTTGAATTTTCTATATATTAGTATTTGGGGAATATTGCAAACCCAATTTAAAAAAAAATGACATTTTTCGTATTCTTTTAATATATAGCATTTTAAATAATGTTTTGAAGTTACGTCCTAGACAATTGTATTTAAATAGTGATTGAATTTTTTAAGCAAATGTATTAATGTTAGTATAAAAATAAAGTATATTTTATAGTTAACTGTTTATCTTACTGTACGAGTATTTATAACGAGAAAATTAATTAATGATAGATTTTATTTTTTTATTTTTATTATTTTCTTTCTTGTTATCCGGAATTTATAAATTAATATATATTTAATGTAACTGATTATTTGTGTGGTATGAAAATTTTACATAATTTATTTTATAATTTGTATAATGACAACGTCAACACCAATAAATGCATTGATATTTACTTAAAAAAACAATTTTCTTAATAGACGGATAAAACAATGACAATTGCATGAGAAAATGGCAACAATAAAAAAAATAATACAAAATAAAACCCCTAAAGTTTTACTTCACATGGTACGTTCTCAAAATGTTTGGACCAAGACAGGTGCAGTGTCGCCGAAGGACACACAATCTCCAGGATACGATGTTTCGACTTCCATATACCTACCTTAAATCGAATCCTCGACTTGAAATGGACATCGACTTCGATCTCCTCAGATGACTTTTCACGTCTAAGGTCTTTATACGTCGAAGGCGATAGTGCCAAATTCGTAGCCACGAGCTTCGATTCCACTCGAGTCGTGTCCCGGTGAGGTTGAAAGAAAGGGTCGGTCGTACCGAACGCGAGAGTCTGATCCTTGTACGACACTGTGGACTCCACGAAGTCATAGTAGACGGAGGTTCTGGTATTGGGATTATATGCCACGAGCACGAAATCGAATGTGGCATTGAGATGGTGGTTATTGAGGTTGAAATTTTGGAGTGAACCGTTTTCAAGGGTGTAAACCAGCTTTTTCGGCCTGATGGCTAGCCAAGTGATGAGCACGGCTAGACCGACAAGAACAATAAGGGCTAGACAACAAATGGCGACACATCTAACTAGGTTGAAATGCCTAACCGGCTGTTGAGGAGCTTGGGTTGTGTTATTAGCCATTTGATCTGAACTCTGAACTGAGAATGTTGGATTGTGTTTTTATACAGTGTGAAAAGTGGGCGAATATTTTGCCTAATCAACTATATATATGGACAAAGACTCGAGAACTCTGTCGTCTTTAGGTGACTTTAAGTTTTCTTGAATGAAACTCAAGACATCTTACAGATTCATGTTCTGTTCTTTTCTTCTGGTTCAGTTTTGCAAGATTCAATATTGGCTGTAGTAAAGTTTTAAAAGGGAAAAAAGAAACCAACTTGCTGATCTGGAGAAGCTTCAAGTGACCGACATCAATGGAGATGCTGCTGTTTTGAGTATACAACCACTAGTGATTAGTGAACTTGAAGTATTACTTTCTATCCTCTTCCTTTTTCAATAACAATGAATTCTATCCCGCAAGAATCATCTAGCCTTAATGGTTAAAGAAACGGTTGTTGTTTAATACTCGTATGATTCAACATGTATGCTTGTTTTAGCAAAGCCAATGACCGCAGAAAACTAGACAAGGTTCAATACAAAAAAAAGTTATTATTAATTTTCAAATTGTTTTAGATTGATGAAGATTATAGATAAATGTTCATTTTATGTCATATTTATCATAAATTGTTTTTTTATGATGTAATTTTTCTAAGCCAACAGGTTTTTGACGTTAAGAGCACGCGCAACGAAGGCATGTGAGAGCACGTGTCTTCCGTTTTGTGCTATTTAAGCTCAGTAGAACATTGAAGCGCTGGCAAAATTTAGTTGGCGCAATCTGATTGGTCGTGGAAAACGTTAATTATCTCAGACAGTGAAAACTCACGCGTCTCAAACAAACTTTGTGAGAAAATAAAAGGAGCATGTAACAGTCGAGAACGCCCCTGCAGTTGCCGAAGTTCTTAATTTTGTGGTATCTTCCCATATTTACTAAAAAGGTCCTTATACGTTTTCTTAATTTCACTTTCCATCCTAAAATCATTTTTTCCACTATTGACAACCTAAAATTAAAATGTTGGTCATGCTGTAAAAAGTACATGCGGATCCTTCTATTTATTTCTACTATTTTCCCAGTTTTTTCCTTCCCTATTTTCTAATTTTCACCTTTTTATACATGTTTTTTTAGATCTGATTTTCTCTTTTATTTTTTTAATAAGTTTTTTTTTTCATTTTTATATAAAAAATATAAATGTTTTGGTTTATTCTTATAACACATTTAAGTCTTTTTTTGTTCTATGGTTGAATTTATTTTTATATTTCCAATTAATAATTAGAAAACCTGAATCATGTATCATTAATTATTTATTTAAATATTAATTGAAAGCACATAATGATGAAATAAAAATGCTCGTAAAAAATCATTATCAATATATCAAATTATAATTTTATTATGATCTTATTATTAATAATAGTTTTTAAAAATAAATTTGTATTTTTGTACATTATTTTTATTTTCCACTCACAAGTAAACGTGTAAATTTATTTTTAAAGTTTTGTAATTCTGAAATAACTCAATTTGAAATCATCATTTAATTAGTGTTTGCTATTTTTTAAGTTATATTTTAGTTAGATTGCCATCATTATATTCTAAAAAAGAAAATTGTAAAAATAAAAATTATCTTGACCTTGGATCAAATTCATACACATGTTAGATTGTAGTTATTTTCAAAGATTGAATATAACCTGCTTGATTTTTTAAAAAAATTAAAATATAATAATAAAAAAATAAAAATAAAGTAGGGATTAAGATTTAATTTTTCATTATATATGTATTCGAATACCGAATTTTATTTTAGTTATCTAATTTTATATTTACAAGATCCCAAATTGAAGAGCTTAGTAAATCATAAACCTAGATTTGAGGGCGGATATGTGAAAATACTAAAAGTACATAACCCGCTGGATAAATTTAAAAGCTGCAAGTCTGTAAGGGCTAGTTTCGTCATTCGATAAGTACTCAACGTTGTCCCGTCTAGATTTCTCTGTTTTCTTTTTCCTGTTCCTTTTCCTTATCCCTAAAACAAACAACCCAAAACCCTAAATTTCCTTAAAAATAAATCAAAATAAATTTATTTGCTCATTCTCAAATTCAGCAAAACCCCTAAAAAACCCTTTCGTCATTCTTTCTCATTATATGCATTTCAGAATCTCTCTTGATTTGTTTTGTTGAAACAGAGTTTCTCAAGAGTTATTGATTTTATCGGAGGGTTTGGTTTCTTTAATACTTTTAATTAAATGGCGGACTATACGGACGCGGAGGATTTCGTGGTGCTATCTCGGGTTAGGACGGGTCTGAAGCGTGAATTTGAGTTTGCTTTGAAGGCACAATCGGAGATATGCGGGTCTTTGGGTCGGACTCGGTCTAGGAAGTCCCAGAATGGACCGGCGTGGAGTCCAGGTAAGAGGAGTAACAAAAAATTGAAGAAAGAACCGAGGTTTGAGGAAGAGTGCAGTGATTTGGAGAAATCTGTGAGGGTTGCGGAGGAGTCGATAGATTTGATAAGTGAAGAAGAGGCCAAAAGCGACGTCGTGGATGTGGAAGAGCCGAACAGAGAGGTGGATTGTTGTGAAGAAGAGGAATCTAGAAGAGCGAAGTTGGAAAGGGAAGAGGAAATTAAAAATGGGGTTGTTGAAGTAATGGTTGAAGATGAGGTTGACAAGGAAGGGAAGGAAATAAGTGAACACCAAAAAACAATAATAGGTACCCAAGATGGGAAGGAAGAAGAAAAGGAAGAGAAAGTATCAAAAATGGATGTTGGCACTGGAGAGAAGGAAAGTGAATTGGAGAATAAGGCGGAAAATGTAGAGGAGGGAAAGGAGGATTTGGTGATAAATAGTGAGCTCTGCAAAAGGGAGTCGAGAAAGCCTGTTTTTGATGGTTTAAAGGGTAATAGTAAGATAGGGGAAGTGAAGGAAGAAAAACCCCTGCTTACGTATACCCGATCAAAACCAAAGGTGGAGAAAGTAAAGGAAGCAGTTTTGGATGTTGTTGCGAATGCAAATGATGCGAAAACTGGTAGTGATGATAATAGAGTTCAAAGTGTAGATGGTCCAATTATGCCGGAAATTTATGTGGCTGCTAAGTCTCTGAGAAATTTCCCTGAAAAGGCTGTTTTAGGAGATGCTGCTGTTGCAGATGCAAGTGATGTGAAAAGTGGTGTTGATGGTGATAGAGTTGAAGGTGTGGATAGTCCAATTACTCCCGAAATTATTGTGGCTACCAAGTCTGTGAGAAATTTCCCTGCAGAGGCTGTTTTAGGAGATGCTGTTGTGGTGGATGCGAGCGATGTGAGAAGTGGTGTTGATGGTGATAGAGTTGAAGGTTTGGATCGTCCAATTACTCCCGAAATTATTGTGGCTACTAAGTCTGTGAGGAATTCCCCTGCAAAGGCTGTTTTAGGAGATGCTGTTGTTGTGGATGCGAGTGAAGTGAAAAGTGGTGCCCATGGTGATAGATTTGAAGGCGTGGATAGTCCAATTATTCCCAAAATTATTGTGTCTACTAAGTCTGTGAGAAATTTCCCTACAAAGTTAAAGGATCTTTTTGATTCAGGTATGCTTGAAGGAGCAAATGTGAGGTATGCCCGAAGCTCAAAGGTATAGTTCTGGAAAGGAAAACAAATTGTAGATGAAATGTTTTAGTTGCTCTTTTATGATGAATATTTTGGCTTCTGAATGTTTCCGTTATCATAGGTTACAAAAGGTTCAGGAAGTAGTGGGCTTCAAGGAGTGATCAAGGGTACTGGAATATTGTGCTTTTGCAATGCTTGCAAGGGGGTTAATGTAAGGGTTTATTTATTTATTAACGTGATTGTCATGATACCTTATTTAATGTATTCGAGAATGATGTAATGTTTCTTTTGTGAATTATTTATGTTGAATGTAGGTAATTACCTCTACGTTATATGAGAATCACGCTGGTAGCTCAAACAAACGTCCTGCAGAGTACATTTATCTGGACAATGGGCATACCCTGCGTGATGTAATGAATGCGTGCAAAGATAATTCATTGACCACGCTGGAGAAAGCTCTGCAGTTGGTGATTGGTTCTTCCATGAAGAAATCCAGCTTTTGTTTGAACTGTAGAGGTTAATTTTCCTTTATTTTATACGGACTTATTTTCTCATTCCCATTTTTGTTTGTCCACCAGACAGTTAAATTTTATTTACTTTTTATTATTCTAGAGTCTATTACTGCTGCTGGTTCTGGGAAATCTATGATCCTATGTAATTCATGTGTGGCTATAAAAGAGTCTCAAGACAGCTCAACTGTAGTGGCGGATGGTAGTGATAGGTATGGTTTGTTCTGTTTTTCTGGCCTGTGTCTTTTTGTTCGCCACTGTGCTGACATGTACAAAACCCAAAAACTGTTTATTATTTGGTTTTCCTGTTAGATTAGTAATATGAATGAATGTCTCTTCTGAGTTTCAAAGGCAAAATAAAATATTCTTGAATTTAATCCTATATTGGAAACTTTTTTATAAGCATATTGAAAACTACGTACTGTGTTTCTGGCCTGTTACTGTGGTTTCATAACCCCCTCGTTGCATTCACATTGCTTTTATGCATGTAGTATTTCATTTATTCTTCAGGATAAAAGATAGGATAATATTTTTCTTAAAGTTTCAGTTCACCCTTTATTTTCTTTTGTTTGAGTAAATTCAGATCACCTAAGCCAACTTTGGTTCCGAAGTCACAAATCAGTGCTTCAAAATGCAGCTCATCACAAACTAAGAGTCAAGGAAGAGTAACTAGAAAGTAAGCATTATTTTTTTTTCCTTGTATATTCTGTTTACCTATTTGACATCTCTCTGTTGTGTATAGTTGATGTAGTTACTTAGAATAATTCCTTTTGTTGGAACATATTATTTTGCTAATCTCTTGATGCTTTTTTTTTTTGAAAGGGATCTCCGGATGCATAAATTGGTATTTGAGGAAGATGGGCTGCCAGATGGAACTGAGTTACGGTATTTTGTTCGTGGACAGGTAAGTGTCAGTTTAGTTTAGCATATATTGTCTTATTCTAACTACATGTCTTATGGAAGTGGTGATTTGATGTGTGGCAGAAAATGCTTGTCGGTTATAAAAGGGGATTTGGAATACTTTGTACCTGCTGCAATTCAGAGGTACCTTGTTTTCGCCAACGAAATTGTTGTTTTCTAATTGTTCTCAGTTCTTTTACTATCTTCATGTTAAATCTGCAGGTAAGCCCCTCACAATTTGAGGCTCATGCTGGTTGGGCAACTCGTCGTAAGCCGTAAGTTTCTGTTTGTTTCTAGGCTGTCAACTTTTGTTTTTTACGGTTATCTTTCAAATGTGTTGATACGCTAGTTTTATGTTAGGATGTGGGCCAGCATCATCAATTTTTATCATGGATAGCAATATAAGAAAACTTTGTGCATTTATTGTGTGTGTGTGTATAAATATGAACATAAATGTTTTATTTACATGTATTACTTTGTTTACAGTTTCCAACACATTTACACATCAAATGGAGTATCTCTCCATGAATTGTCGATATCCTTGTTGAAAAATTCGAAGTTTTCTACAATTGAGAATGATAACCGATGCAGCATTTGTTTGGATGAAGGAAATTTATTTTGTTGTAATACATGTCCAAGGGCTTTTCACACAGGTCAGTTTTCTTTTTTTTCTTCAATATTATATTGTCAACTTGCAAATTTCTTGATGGCTCTCTTTAGGTTGTCTTCTTATTTGGTTACAGCGTCTGTGTTTCTCTTTGGTTGCCTAGAGTGCTGCATGCCTTGGGTCATTTTGACACGGTTTTTGCTTATTACCCCCCATCAATTCATATTTTGTTTGTATTCAAAATGAAATATTCAGAAATGCACTTTCTTGCTCTTGGCATCAGTATCACATTCCAAGCATCTCCATTGAAACTGAATGTGTAGTCATTCAGTCAATACTTGTTTGTTTAGCATGAGTTCCTGTTGGACTCATGATCTATTACTGGATGATTGCAGAGTGTGTTTCCCTACCAAGCATTCCAACTGGTACTTGGCACTGTAGATATTGTCAGAATGCCTTCCAAAAGGAGAAGTTTGTGGAACGTAATGCCAATGCTCTAGCTGCCGGAAGAGTTGCTGGAATCGATCCAATAGAACAGATAACAAAAGGTGCATTCGTATCATCAAAACTCCGGAGACAGAAGTTCTCAGTGTATGTGTGTTATGCAGGTCAGGTCCATTCTGCCATAACCCTTTGGAATATATCTCTGTTGTTGTGAATCATTCATATCCAACCTCAATGCACCTTCCTGCACCAACTTCGTTTAAAGATTTAACTTTAAGAAATGTATAACATTTATGGATAACAAAGTTTTTGCAAATGACCTTGATTCAGTTTTGCTGAGTGAGAAACTTCTCACGAAGTCAATTCTGAAACTCGTCTTTATTTGCAAATTAACTAATTTCTGATCTCAACATGCTCTTGTGCTGTACTCATGCAGAGGCTTGATTTTTTCTGTTTCAGTTTCTCTCTCCTTTCTCTCTATAATCTTTTCCAAAACGTTTGCTTATTCTGTATTAACATGCTTGATATTTTGCAGAGGCCATACTTTTAGTAAATCAGGATTTGGTCCACGCACCGTTATACTTTGTGATCAGGTAGCTTCGTGGTTCTGTTTGTGCTTGTGCTTGTCAAATTCAAGTTTGTACTTGATAGGGCTGTCACTGTAGCTTACTGACCATTTTTAATTCCCCCCTAGTGTGAGCGAGAGTATCACGTGGGCTGTCTAAGGGATCATAATATGGATGACCTTAAGGTGCAATTTCTTTCTGTTAAATGTCTCATTTTCTTGTTTTTTTCCTGTTAATAAATGAGTTAAACACCATGTTTTCAACAGGAGTTGCCCCAAGGAAATTGGTTTTGCTGTACAGATTGCAATAGGATTCATTCGGCTTTACAGAAATTGATAGTTCGTGGAGAAGAGAAACTTCCTGATTCTTCGCTGCTTGTTGTAAAGAATAAACATGTAAAAAATAGCGTGGAGAGCAAGGCCAGTCTAGATATAAGATGGAGGGTTCTTAGTGGGAAAATGATATCTTCCGATGACACTAGAGTACTGCTTTCCAAAGCTGTTGCAATCTTCCATGTATGTAGTTTTCTGCTTATACCTTATGGAAATTATTGCTGATCATCCATTTCAATACCAACTTCTTTAACTAGTAAACAGTTTGTTTTTGGCCTAGGCCTGGGCATCTTGTTTAGCCTGTATGGTATTAATTCTTGTAGTCACTGCATCAGGAATAAGCCATCTTTTCATAGTTTGTGTGAATCTCTCTTTGATGTAAACCAGAAGCTATCCAGTTTAGTAACAACTGATTATGTTGTGATGTTTGTGATTTATTAGGAACGCTTTGATCCTATAAGTGACTTTGGATCAAGTAAAGGTGATCTCATTCCATCAATGGTTTATGGGTAAGCAATAATCATCATTTATGTGTGTTTTACTGTCTTCTTAATGCTTTCTAATTTGTAGTTTTGAAATGGTCTTGCAGGAGAACTGTCAAGGGACAAGATTTTGGTGGCATGTACTGCGCAATATTAACTGTCAAGTGAGACTCACATCTTCTTTCATCAAGTTTCTTTTTGATATTATGTTCTAGAGTGGAGTATCTGAATGCCATGAATCTATTTTCTTTCCCTGTCATGCAGCCAAGTGGTGATGTCAGCTGGTATTTTTAGGATTTTCGGACAGGAAGTGGCTGAAATTCCCTTAGTTGCAACTAGTACCGAAGGTGAAGGACAGGTAACCATCGTCGCTTATTCTGGAAAGAACCGTTCCCGCCTGACCAAGCCCTTTGTTGATTCAATAACTAAAAAGGATTGATTTTGCAGGGCTATTTCCAATGCCTTTTCAGTTGCCTTGAAAAGCTGCTTGGTTTCCTAAATGTGAAAAAACTCGCGCTTCCAGCAGCCGATGAAGCAGAATCCATTTGGACAAAGAAATTCGGTTTCGACAAGATGACCAAGGAAGAAGTATGACCCTATTTCTCTCCTGCAGGGTTGCTTTTTCTGAGTTTGTGATTTTGGTTCAACTGTTGTCTATATACAAATGAACACTACATTTCTTCTCTCTGTCTGTTGCAGATTGAGGAGTATAAAAGGGACTACCAAATGATGGTCTTCCAAGGTACATCAATGCTGCAGAAGCCAGTCCCGGAAATCCGATTAGTCCGAAAACCAGAGCCTGAATTATGAAATTTTGAGCATTGTAGAAGGAATCGACATATTTTTTTCTGTTTCCTTCAAAGAGTTTTCTTCCTAAATTGTACAGAGAAGGTTGCGTGTTTGTGTGTGTGCAGAATATACCCAGTCAAATAGCAGAGATGAATCACAGTGAGTCTGTTAAGTATAGCAAAAGAAAAGAAGAATTTTGGAGTAGAAGTAGATCATAGATTTGTAGTATGTTTCTTAACAAAATTTAAAGAAATTATTTATTTTTAATATTTAAATATATGCTTGAATTATACTGTGATAAATTTCGCAAAAGAAAAGAATAAATTGATCAGTTTTTGTGCGCAAATATATTTACTTCGAAAAAAATAGCATTCTGATAATTTTAATATATTATTTTAATTTTTAATGTTTATATTAAGATTTAATATTAGCATAAATATCTAAATTATTATATATTTTTTAAGTGTTTAAATTATCTATTTTTTTCTATTAGGTGCTTAATTTTTTTATTTCTTTTAAGTTCATAAATTATAATTTTCAATCAAAACAAAGGCCTAAATAATTATTTTTCTCAAAAAGTAATATTATATTCAAGTAATTTAAAACTAAAGTTTTATAGGTATTTGTGTGTGTTTTAAATATCTTTTGTGTATTTTTATTATTTTCAAAAGTAAAATAAAATAAATATTTTATTTTTATTTTTAATTATTTTGTTGTTTTCCTTTGCCCTCCTCATAAGAGTCCTAATCGGTTCTTCTCTCCCTCACCACGCGCAGCCGCACGCTCTCTCCCTCACCCTCAAGGTACGCCCCGCAACGGGATTTTTGTTTCTTAAATGTAAAATGTTTGTTTTCTTCAAAATCTTATATACAGATTGTTTAATCTTTGCTGCAATCCAACTGTTTTACTCAAACCAGTGAAAATCTGTCAGCAAAATATAAAAAATGAGTCAGATTCAGTACTCTGATAAATACTTCGATGATACTTACGAGTACAGGTATTTCTTAATTGCATTTCAAGTTATATTGTTTAGAATTTCGATGACTGAATCCCTTCTTATGTTTTAATATTTTTTATGAATGAATCAAATTTCTTTAATCTTTTTTGGTGGCGGCGACCGTACAGGCACGTTGTTCTTCCTCTTGAAGTGGCCAAACTCCTACCAAAAAATCGCCTCCTCTCTGAAGTACGTTTGTTCCTTAGGGTTTTACACAAATGCTGCTTTTTTTTTTTATGTATTTTGCTTTGTTGGTTTGTTTAGTGAGGAAAATTATTAGTCTCAATAGCCATAACTACGAGTTCTGAGTTTGATTAATAACCATTCTGGGCTTGCATTTTAAGTTTCTCGCCAATTTATTTGCACAAACCATGATATGATTTGTTCATATACTTTACTGGATGAAGAATTTCTGATTTATTGGTTTTAGGATTTGTATGGAACCCAATATATTTGCACCACTTAATTACTTTTGAATTATGAATTCAATGAATGTATGATGGTTTACAGTGCTATTATATATATATGTTGCTGCTCGGGCTATTTCCTTTGTTTCTGGAGCTAACTATACTGAAGATATTATGCCCATCAATTTATGAGTTTTTAAGTGCTTGAAGTAGCTTGTGTGATTTGGTTTCTGTTGTAGAATGAATGGCGTGCGATTGGGGTACAACAGAGTCGTGGTTGGGTCCATTACGCTATTCATCGCCCTGAACCTCACATCATGCTCTTCAGGAGGCCTCTCAATTATCAGCAGGAGAATCAGGCCCAGCAAAATGTGGTTGCCAAGTAACTAGTAGTGTTTAGCGATCAATAACCAGAAAAGGCAGATGGAAACATAAATAGTTTTCTAGTGTTTATGCTCTGAGTAATCGGTTTGTATGTTCTGGAATTACTGCTAGTTATTGTGATTCTCTACTGTGGGAGAATTCTATATTAGGCTATATTTCTCTCTACTTCATTGTTGATGGCATAATTTCATGGCTACTGCTGGTATTTACATCTGGTTTATTGCCTATATGGTGTGATGAATTTTTCTTGAACTAATTGATTTCACCCTTGCTTTTGCTATTTAAATAGTTATGATTATTTGCTCAAGTGATCATCATGCTTTTAACATTTAAATACAGATTGTTTAGATTTTACAGGTTTCCTTGTTGTGTTGTGGTAACTCTATGCTTAGGGTTGGTTTTCACACATTAAAGCTAGTTTTTCCCATGGAATTAGACCCAGTTTCTCCCATTAACTCCATCATCTGTTGCTCCACCAATTTTAGCTTCTTCAACCTTTACAGCACCTACTCTTGATCCATCTGCCTCAACTTCCTCTCCTCCAACCTTTCATCCTCTCCTTCCACACCTCATTATCAGAAAACCCCCACCCCGGAAAACTCGGCCACCAAATAAGGGTATTTCTCCAAATTCTCCCCCTTCCCACTTTCTACTATCTCCGTTTCCCTTGAGTATTCAAGCTTTAGGTGAAGGGTTTTAAGGAAGTATTTGTTTTTTTTCACTTGCTTGTGGTACTTGTCTCTGAGTCCAGTAGGAGATTGTCACTGAATTGAAGAATGAACTTGTGGTTGAGACGCTCGATGCGATTGATTGTTGGGGTACCGACCATCGTGACCGGCTGGGAAATGGATTTGGTGGCTCTGATTAGATACTTGAGGATCCGGGTTTTGCCAGACTCACTGAAATCAAGCATTTACTCATCAAATTTTGATTTTGGATGTGCATTTGGTGCAATGTCTGTAAAAGAATTTCCTAAGCACACATATTTTCAAGATAAAATTTTAATTCTTAAAGTCTCAAAACTTTATTCTTAAATCCAAATCTTTAAATTATAATATTCGTTCATAAATTCTTAATTATACAACTTAAAATTTATATTAAAACCCTAAAACCTTTAAATAATCTCTTGAGTAAATAATTTCTTTTACTGCAAGTGTATATAAGATACTAATCCTCTGACTTTTGGGTTAAGAAAAGCCATTATGAGTGAGATCACTGGATCTTGGTCCAGCCCATTTGACGTGAGTACTCGACACCCAAACGAGTTCAATGTCTTCTATGGCTGTCTTCTCCATCGCATTAAATGCTCTACAGTCTTTACAAAAGAACCTCACCATTCATCAAATTTCTCGATTTTTTTCTCTTTTCATCTTCATTGGATTGAGGGTTGGTTAACTTTCCGATCCATTTCTCTAAGGTAGTGATTTTCAGATTCTATAACCGTTCTCCCATATGTGTTTCTCATTTATGATCTACCTTCATCATTTTACAGCAATCATTTTTCTTGTTTTAGCTTCACTTAAAGAATATTAAATTGGGGATTTATAATAACTAGGGAAGTAAATAGAACTAAAGTATTTTGGTGGTGAAAGTCAGTGCCTTGTAATTGAAATCTCCCGTTTCTGGGTATATTTAGGTTAACCCCAATTTGCAATTATGGAAGGCTAGGAGTGAAATCTGGGTCTATTTAGGATTCAGATTCTATTATGGTGTAGAGTTCCGGAGCATGTTGGTTTTGATTATTTGTAAAAATCCATTACTGACTGGAAAGTTTTGTGCCTGTTGGGGGACGGTGGTAGCTGGTAGGTGGGTGAGAAAACTGCTGTTAAGATCGTACTTGGCAATTCTAGATATATTTTTGATCTTCATGCCTGTTTTCTTAGTACATAATATATGTGGATTAACATGTAGAATTTCGAATTTGATATTGGAAATGACAATGGTTTCTTATTTCTTTAACTTGTTATAGGTCTCCTTTCCTTGTTGAAGTTGGTTTTGAATCACAATGTCACGAGTACGAAATGTCGTGGTTGCTTCGGGGTTACTAGCTTTTGCCTCTGCAGGCTTAGCGTTCCCATTTTATATGGCGTAAGTGTAATTCTTTCTCTCAACGGCAACGTGTTGTTTAGAGCTATATAGTTATGAACTTGCAAGAATTGAATAATGGTTTGTATGGTACAGTACATCTAGGAAGCCTGTGGATTCATCTAAGCCTCTTCCTCCGCAGGCAACTTTTCGAGGGCCTTACATAAACACCGGTTCACGTGATGTTGGACCCGATCACCAAACTTACCAGAAGAAATGATCCCTTTTTTGTTGAATGAACTGTTAGCTGTAAGTTAATGTGTGCTCCTTAGTCCTTTGTGCACTATGTGAATTGATCGATGTTTTGAAATTAGGCTTTCTTTAGGACTATTGAGTGTGTATCTGGAGGCTGACTGAGGAATTCACTTTGCTTCCTGCAGGCTGCAAGAATGATTCGAGTATTGAGTGACAGGTGATCATGGAAATTTTATTTTGTAAGAATTTAGATATGAAAATTTGTTATGCTTTCTCTATGGATATCGAGGGCATAACACGAGAAGGAAAAGAGCAGAGCCTAATACTTCGTTTTGTTTTTATACTCGTCACGATCTTATGTCACCTTTTATATTCATTTACACCTGAATGATCTAATGTTCTTATTTCTACCTGAAGATGAAATATGAACACCATCCACCAAATAGGAGCATGCAGGTTTTTAAATGTTGGATTAGAAATAGATGTCAAGAGTAGTTTACCCCTTCGATAGATGCCGCATCGTGTTCGATATGTTACTGCGGAGACTCGTTAGTGATAGTATATTCTGATCTAGTTGAATTGTCCATAAAAGTTTTCTTCAATCTCTCTTCATAAGGCCTAAGATTTGTTAATTTATTGCTTTATGGTTGGCTGCCTGCATTTCTTGCATCTTTATACGTGATGGGAGTGGCCCTGGCACCCATTTTCTTGGGTTTAAACACCTCGTAGATCCCTGCTAATTAGCCAATTGGAGTCTTGCTTCCAATTCTTTTGGTTTAAATACCTTTTAGCTTCATGCCAATTTTAATTTTATGCAAACTGACCCTTCTCCCATTTTTTTGTTTTTGATTTCAATAACTCTTAAAATCTTGTCTACCTTTTTTATTTTTTTTTTCCTATTTGTAGATTTGGTTCAAATTTTAATTTAGACCACATGTGTTCTTTTTCTATGATTTATTACTAATATTTAATTTTGAGTTGTAATTCATTTTTTATATATTATATATTTAAAAATATGTATTTAGACTTTTTTTCACTTGCACTTTTGTATTTGATAAGTTGCAATGTTGCATCTGCACGTACTCAAATATAGATTCAACATCTTGTATGGGTTTGAATCGGTTCGAATTTGTAATCTCTCTGCTTATAGATTCAGCATAGTACGTTCATTTATATTATTGATATCTAAAATATATTGCATCTACACATACTCAAATATGATTGGTTTAGTACAATATGTTTACAGTGTTTAACAACTACTTATAATTGAGATCTAAAATAATTATTATTGAGATTTATTAATGGTAGAAAATATTTATATTATATTTATATGGGTTCGAATAATAATATTATAATATAAATGAGTTTTTAAATATACATAATAAAAACGATTGTATAGAATTTTAAAAGAGAGGGTTTAAAAAAATAAATATTTATAAAAATATATAAAATTATGTGTATATATGTTATATTTATCTAAAATACAAAAAAATATTTTTAAATATAAAGTCAAAATGTTTAATTTTTATATGTTTAATATTTACTTTTTATTATTAAAAAAATATATATTACTGATTATATAAAATAAAATTTTTATTTTAATAAATTGTATAAGATTCTAAAATATTCAACCGTCTCTTTATAATATCTAAATAATAAGTAGTCAGTCTGCCTTGTTACACACGTGCTGAAAAGCTCAAAGCTTGCGTGTGAAATCACTCCAGCGATCACTGCCACGTTGCGTGTGAACTCAAGCATAATTTTCCAATCCTGTTTTGTTTTCCTGGTGGCTAACACGAATTCAATACTTCTACTCAACTCAAGCTTTGTTTTTTATTCATCTTTTTGTTCTAATTTCTCCCAGGATTTCATAAACAAGTAAAGAAATCAGAAAAAAGTAATAAAAAATGGCAGGGTTTCTTCTAGCTACCATTCCTACAGCCAATTTAGCTACTCCTTTTATAACATCTTTGGAAAGCAAAGCCCATCTTTTTCAATGTCCAAGGAAGAAACTTGCTTCAAGAAGATTCCCAAAGCTCAAACCTTTACACGTGGCAGCCTCTCCATCATCCTCATCAGCTGCAGAACGAGTTTCAGATCAGAAACAAGAGGAGATTAGGGTAAGAGATGAATTCGGTGAAGAGAGTTCAGAATTTAAGTTCTCATGGAAAGATCATTGGTATCCGGTTTCTTTGGTTGAAGATCTGGACCCATCTTTACCCACACCGTTTCAGCTTCTGGGTCTGGACTTGGTGCTTTGGTTTGACAAAGGAATGAATCAGTGGGTTGCTTTTGATGATAAATGTCCCCATAGGCTAGCTCCTTTGTCTGTAAGCTTCAATTCTCTGTTTTGTGTTTTTTAGATCCTATTTCCTGCTCTGGGTGTCTTTAATTTTGGCTAATTGAAGTTTTTGATGGGTTTTTTTCTGAATTTTATAGGAAGGGCGGATAGATGAAAATGGGCACTTGCAATGTTCATATCACGGATGGTCTTTTGCTGGATGTGGATCTTGCACTAGGATTCCTCAGGCTGCGTCTCAAGGTCCCGAAGCTCGTGCGAATCGGTCCCCGAGGGCATGTACCACTAGGTTTCCTACAATGGTGTCTCAGGGCTTGCTTTTTGTTTGGCCTGATGAGAATGGACAGGAAAGAGCTAGTGCTACCAAGCCCCCCATGTAAGCCATTTGCTTCTAGTTTTGTTATCTGTTACCATACTAGACTGTCTAGTTGAATTGCATGTCTTGAAACATCATTGTTATTTGTTTTTAGATTGCCTGACGACTTTAACGAACCCGAATTTGCAACTGTGAATATTCAACGCGATCTGTTCTATGGTTACGATACACTTATGGAGAACGTCTCCGATCCTTCCCACATTGATTTTGCTCATCACAAGGTACTCTTACTAAAACTACATAGGAGTTTATGGTTCATGTTTTAAACATGGTTCTTTTGGTACTAGAGCATGCTTTTATTTCTCTGTAATTGTTTGGCAATGTGATATTTTATAACACACTAGCTCTTTTGGGTTGTAATGTTGTTTTATCCCTTGATAACTTTCATTCTTCCTTTAACAAAGGTAACTGGGAGGAGAGACAGAGCGAAGCCTTTGCCGTTTAAGGTGGAGTCTAGTGGTCCTTGGGGATTTGGTGGATCAAATGAGGGTAACCCAAAGATAAGTTCTAAGTTTGTTGCACCCTGCTATTATATGAATAAGTAAGTTCATTACCCTTATTTAAAGCTAGAAATTTTTAATGCTTTTTTAGAGTAATTTCTCTTGGGTTTTACCGAAAAGTTCAATGAAATTTGATATTTGGATAAGATTATAGAGAAAAGCTCGCCTTTCAGTTTTTAAATGTTTATTTAGATCTATTTGTTCTTTTCACTTCTGTTTCACGTCTTTCATGCACATAATCTAAGTTTTTTTGTTATAATGGCAACAAGGTTGCTTTGTCGTAGACTGCAGCTTATGTGAGCTAATGCCGAATAGTCTCTTGTAGTCTTGGTCTTAAAGTTACGCAGTTCTTTCAAATTTATCATACTTTTGCGATCTTACCCTACAGAATAGAGATAGACACCAAGCTTCCAATAGTTGGTGAGCAAAAATGGAAGATATGGATATGTTCTTTCAATGTACCAATGGCTCCCGGGAAGACACGATCGATCGTTTGCAGTGCCCGAAACTTCTTCCAGTTTTCCGTGCCTGGGCCTGCCTGGTGGCAGGTGAGCACTATTTCATTTTGCTTCTTGTACATGTGTTTGTCAGTCTGTGTTCAATGTTCCTGTTATACGGGGATAATAAACTGAATTATGGAACCAGAGGTTTATCTCATCTGTCGGTTTGGTTTAGCCGGCATGTAGGTTCCTAATTAGATTTTTCCTATGCTGCATTTCTGCATAAATTGGTGAGTTACTCATATGGGGATTCTCGTGTCAGCTTGTTCCTCGATGGTTCGAACACTGGACATCAAACAAAGTTTACGATGGAGACATGATTGTACTTCAAGGTCAAGAAAAGATATTCCTTTCAAAATCAATGGAGAGTTCCGAGGACATCAATAAGCAGTACTCAAAGCTCACATTTACACCCACACAAGCTGATCGCTTTGTCTTGGAATTTCGGAAATGGCTAAGGCGTCACGGCAACAGTCAACCAGAATGGCTCACCACCACTATCCAACAACCTCTCCCGTCAACAGTATTATCAAAACGCCAGGTATCGCATAACCCATAGTTCAATCATATACAATCACAAACACCAGAGTATGGTCTTAAAACATCTTCATAATCATTTGTAGATGATGGATAGATTCGAGCAACACACACTCAAGTGTTCATCATGCAAACAAGCTTACATGTCATTCCAAACATGGAAAAAGATATTAATAGGTGCAACTGTTGCGTTCTCTGCATCAGCCGGCATACCATCGGAATTCCAGCTCCGGGTTGTTTTAGCAGTGCTTGCAGTGGTTTCTGCTGGTTTGGCATTTGCATTGCATCAGCTCGAAAAGAACTTCGTTTTTGTTGATTATGTACATGCTGAAATCGATTAAAACATGTTTCAACTGTATTTTGTATCAAATCTAAACGTATTGAGAAATTTCCAATGTATATAGAACATATTTAGAGAGGTCAAATTACTGTCTGCATTGACATTTGAAATTTACAGGTTTAAGAATTATGCTACCACATATATTTATTACTATAATTATGCATAATTAGCTGGATCTTTACGTAAAGAATTAACAGTAAATTGCTAGAAAAAAATGATGCATAAAAGATAATCGATTTCCCATTAGAGCACTGGACATTACAAAAGAAACCATCCACAAAAGATGCTGATTTTTACAACAAAAAACCCATCTTTTAGTTCTAAACAATTTGAAACTAAGAACTGGTGAACTTAGTAACAGCTTTAGTCCCTTCCGACACAGCGTGCTTGGCCAACTCCCCGGGCAGAACCAATCTGACGGCTGTCTGAATCTCCCGGGATGTAATGGTGGGCTTCTTGTTGTATCGCGCCAGTCTCGAAGATTCTTGAGCCAGCTTCTCAAAAATGTCGTTGATGAAGCTGTTCATGATACCCATTGCCTTACTGGAAATACCGATATCCGGGTGGACTTGCTTTAGGACCTTGAAGATGTAGATCTTGTAGGTTTCTACGCTCTTCTTGGCTTTCTTCTTCTTCTTGTCGCCGGATTCTTTGGGGAGCTTCTTCTCGGCTCTGGGTTTCTTCTCAGCTGGAGCCTTCTCGGCTTTCTTCTCCTCGGCTGGCCTTTTCTCGGCTGGTTTCTTCTCTGCTTTTGGCGCCATCGGAATATTTGATTTCAGATCAGAATCTGTAGTGAACTTATGATTCAGTGAATGGAGCAGTGGAAGGTGAATAGATATATAGGGTAGAAGGGTGTGATTTGATTGGTCGGTTTTGGTATGCAAGGATCAGTGACGTGGAAAGTCTGATCCGTTTGATTGATGGGATTGGACGGAGAGGATCCATTATTGTTCGTCCTTTTATGCTAAGGATTAGATTAACTTAAAGCGGGGATTTTGCGAGGTTTCCGTTTTTAAAATTTTCGTCCAATTCTAATGTTTTGCAGGTGAAGTCTGGCGCTATCAAAATACTTTCGAAACCCTACCGAATTAATTTAATTATTTTAGATTTATTTTTTAAAATATTTTTAATTCAATTAATAAAATAATTAATAGATTTTAGATCATTCGATTTAGTCGATTAACCGAATCGATCAAATACAACCCTATATCATTCATCCAACCCTATAGATTTTAGATCATACGAGTCATGATGATGAAGCTAATGATCTTCTCAAACTTCAAGACACCAACATCAACGCTGTTATGTTGGCATCTATATTATTTGATTTTCAAAGTCAGTTTGGCACTGCTTTTAAAAAGCGTTATAAAAAAATATAATAATTTTTTAAAAAATTTTATTTGAGACATATGTGTTTAGTATTGTTGTCAAAAAACGCTTTTGTGAAAATAAATGATTATTTTAGACATGATGTTATAAGTTAAAAAATATATATTTAAATGATAATCAAATTTTTTTATATTATAATATTAACTTAAATTATGATAAAATATAAATAAATAAATTATTTTTGAAAGTACTTTTCAGAAGTGCTTTTAGAAAAATGCTTTTCAAAAGTAATTTTTAAAAATTTGACATGAATACATCTAATTTTTAAACTAAAAAAACTATGTTAAATATAATTACGTATTTATAAAAATTAAATTATAATGAAACATAATAAATGAAGGTTAAAATTATAATCTGACTCATAAAAGAACTTTTTCAACCGTAAAAACAAAAAAATTTAGTTTTTACGTCCGGGTTGAAAAGCACTTTTCAAACGTAATTTTTTCTCCAAAAGTTAATTGTTTCATATTACTTCTGCGTTTTAAACCAGCTTTTGTGCTAAAATCTAATTTAAAAACAATACTAAACTACGATTTTGTTTTCTCTACTCTCAATAATCATTGACTGTTTAAAGATTTACGGTACTTTTTAAAACAAACAGTATAGTGCACAATGGCTGAAACATTAACTAACAGATTCTTATATTTTGCCAAAGAGGCTATCTTTGAGTTGATCGCATTTGGTGTTGGGAGGACTAAGAAGAAGGATTTATCAAAATAAAGCTACATTAACTCAAAGCTTTGAATAATTTTAATTATTAATAAAAGATTTTGAGCAATTAGATTTAACTCATAAACTTAAATAGAGACTAAAGTAGTGGATTAATCATTCTGTTGTGAATTAGATAAAACAGTGAACACATTTTTGTTAAATTTAAATATTAAGCAATTTAATTATTTTTATCAACCAATGATTCCATATAAAATAAATATATAATAATTAAACATATATGGAATTAAAAGTTCAACAAGTTGCTGTGGTGTAGTGGTTATCACGTCAGTCTTACACACTGAAGGTCCCCAGTTCGATCCTGGGCAGCAACATTTTCAGTTTCCATTTTTTTTCAGTAAAAAGTTTCAGAACGGCAGATCATAGTTCCCCTCCCCCCTTGAAAACATCTTCCTGTGGCTCTCATGGGCCCACTTTCTCTCTTCTTTTTTGAGCAAGCTTTGGCAAATATATAAGAAACAGTTGGTTCAACTGATATGGATGAGGTTTGATTTGGGTACGGGTCCTTGATTCGATACACAGCGGCTCTCATTTTCGCATCCGAAATCATGCCAATACCAAGCAATTTAAACCTGTTGTCTTGTGATGAAACAGTACTCGTAATCTGTAAAAATATTGTCTAAAGTTGCTTCAAACATTGATTTTCCTAATAACAGAGGGAAGGATTTGATTTTATGGAAGATTGTACTATTAATCTGGTTTAATGTAAAATAATCCAAGCAGTTATCCTAAACAATCCGAGTGGAATGGGTCTAAAAATATCAGAACCACAACAACAACCATTTTCTAAGATAAGGTGGTTCAGCACAGAAGAAAAAAAATGGAAAATAAAAATGTTACTGCCCAGGATCGAACTGGGGACCTTCAGTGTGTAAGACTGACGTGATAACCACTACACCACAGCAACAGGTTGTGTTGAGATTTCAAAATTTTCTGTACAAAACAAAGATCAAAGACCGTACCATAAATCTCACTGAATAAAGAAAGAAAGTTGGGCAATGTATAGTCCACATGACAGGAGTGGGGAAGTTCTACGGAAAGAACGGTTAAAATGAGACAAATGAAATTATACCAAATTATTATAAAAATTGTAAAAATTATAATATCAAATTTTTTTATATTTCGAATTTCTTTTAAAATATGTAAGAATTTTGGTATATATCAAAATATCGATACCGAAATTTAATAGGCGTGGACTTTAAAATCCTATGCTTAAATAGGTGTTGATATTTTAAAATTTAATTTCAAAAAACATCATATAAATATTTAGAGATTTTTAGATAAGTTATTTTTTTCCCAAGCAATCTACGATAAAAAATTAAAATAGTATAGGGTTTGTGAACCCCATTCAAATTTAAAACTTATTTTCTATTCGTTAATTTTACATAATTTAATTAATTTATTTTTGTAGTGTCATTAATTAATTAAATATATTTCTATTAAATTGTAGACATTTTATAAACATCTTTTTCCAACTTAGAAAAGGGCCAAAATAGCATAAAAGACCAAATTTTTTGAGATTAAATCCCAAATTCAAGTATAATAAAAAGGTTCACAAGCCAAAATACATGCAAGTTATTTTTATTGCAAAGAGACTAATGGCAGACAGAAAAAAATCTCTGCAAATGTTGTGTCTGAACAATCCCATATAGCAGGCTAGCACAAAAAACATTGAAAGCGGCTCTATAAGAGAAGCTGGCCACACCAACCAACAAATTGCACAACGCCCAACTGGTGTGACTGAAAAGATTTATATCGGAGTCAAGCCAACAACTACTGCATAGAGATTACCCGGAAAAAAAAAAGTGAATGTGAGAGGAAATTATGAATTCAGTGTTTGATATGGACTAGCTTTGATATGTATGCAGGAATGATTATTTGCATATGATGTCAAAGTTCTGGTACTAAAGAGTAAAGATCACTTCGTCCAACATTAAAACACTCGATCGGCATATGACAGAATCAACAATATTGTGTCCAAAATAAAGCATCTAGAGCCATGGATGTACAATATTGTGTCGATCTAAAGGATCAAATGCATCATTGTCCCCTCGAGCAAAACTAAGGCTTGACTGAGACAATAACAGGTAAAACATCAAATAAAAGGAAGGGTCACCGGAAACTATAATACCAAGCAGCAGTGTTCTCCAAGTTACTAATGCACATTGTGCTTAACTAGATTAAATTATGCTCAAAAAACAGATGCAAGAAAAGGAAAACAAGGATGAGTCTGGAAAATGTATGAATTTCTTGTCTGCTCTGTAAATATATAGGCATGTAGATAAAAGTGCATGTGCACATACCACACGCCAATCTTCCGCCAGCATTGCCGGTGGTTAGACTAAGTTCATGTCCACCTGCAGATGCATGATAAAACATAAAATAATACAAGCAAAAAGAAAGTAACAAATAAATAAGAGGGAAATTCTGGAATCAGAAAGCGAGATATGCCCTGACTAACAACATCAACTAGCCACTGCAAGTCACTCTTCTGTCCAGGACTTATGAGGGAAAATAACTAGTCAAGTAACTGTGAGAATTGCAAGCCAAATAGTTACCCTTTCCAAGATCATCCTCAAGCTCATGAACCACAAATGCTCTTCCAACAACTGCATTGGGGCCACTTAGTGGTATCTGCTCAAGAGAGTCGGGATTTAGCAAACGAAAAGGAAACAGGATCTAGAGCCGCTCACACTGAAGGAAAATTTCATGCAGACACACGAGAATATGCTTGTACAGAGACTTGCACGTAAAGAAATACAAGTTTTTGAGCATCACCTGATTGTCCACAATTGTAGCCTCTGCGACTCCTGCATTACCGAAGATTGCCAATGAATCAATATAATTGGTGCACAGACAAATTAAAAAAAAAAGTTAAATCAAAGAATGTATTACCATCAGCATTAGCAATTATGTTTCCCAGGTCACCCGCATGGCGTACTTCATCCTCAGGAGCACCATGTGTCATATTGTTAGGGTTGAAATGTGCTCCTACCATGTAAAATTTTCAAAAATAAAAGATTTATATATAAACAAATTGCAACTCAATAACAACATACACCATCCGATTCAAATGCAATAAGTTATACCTGTTGATATGCATCCATTTGTTGTGTCGCCATACTCATGCTACACAAAAGACAAAAAAGAAAGATAAAAATCATGTATTTCAAAGAGCTTCTATGTAGTGAAATCCATTGGAAACAAGCTGATAAAGCAGGAAAAGCTCACTAGGTGGAACCCATGAGGCCCTGGAGTAAGACCGGTAATTCGAACATTCACAGTTGTAGGACCTACTCATTCATAGAACAAGTAAGCATATTCTCAGATGATAGAAATATTTGATTCCCAAACAGACAAGAGCCAATTCCTTGTTAAACAGCAAAGAAAGGGCACAGACTTGTACCCAATTCCTTTCTTTTGCTTCTTATCCTTCTGAACCAAACAACGAAATCCCCCCAAAGAAACGATATTCCCCCATTAAAAAGCAACAAAACCAAAACCCAAATCACAAAATGCGTTATAAAGTAAATAAATGGATCAAAAGTGAGGGAATAAAAAGAAAAACACTGACCACCATCTTCCTGGGTCAACGTGACAACGCCTTCAACTTTAGAATCACCTTTGAGAACAGCGACTGCTTTCTTGGAGGCAGCAAAAACAGAAAACGGCTTCCTTGGGATAGTGGCGTTAAGGGAGAGGGATTGACGGGGCAGCTTGAGAGATACGCCGCGAAAGGATGAGAGCAGGACCGTTGGGTTTGAAGGTTTCGTAGAAGAAGGGAAAAGGAGAGTGTGGTGAGATGGGGTTGTTGTGAGAAAAGCGTGGGCTGCCATGGCTGCTATTGTCGCAGCTTGCAGTTGGTGAGTGGGTGGGTGATGAAAGATTACGATGGAGAAGGAACAAGGATAATGTGTGCCGAGGTTGTGGTGGCTGCGTTAAATAAATATAGGGTAAACTACATAAATGCTCAACGAATATTTAGGTCAGATTCAATTTGGTCATTAAACTTTTAAAATATTTAATATGATCATTTAATTTTTTAGTTTATTTTGATAAGATCATCCAATTTTTAGTTCGTATTCAATACGATTTTTATCGTTATATACCGTTAAATTTTCTATGAAAGTTTATTTTCTTTAATAAAAATGATTAAACTACAATATTCATCATTCAACTTTTTTTCACTCTTATTTTAGACACTAAAGTTTAAAATTTTAAATTTAATAACTTAACTTTTGAATTATTAATATTGACATGGTTATACAAATTTAAAAGATTAGAAAATATTATTGTTTTTAGAGATAACGGATTCGAATACCAGTAATGTCAGTACAATGATTGAACGATCAATGTCCAATGATTGAGACTTGAGAATATCTATAACATATACTATTATAACATTGCAACTGATTGAAAAAAATATACATATAATTATCTAATTAAACAAATAAATTATTTTATTAAAATTAAAATTAAATTAAAAGATATATAAATAATAATAATAAATACATAATCATTCTATTTTATTTTAACCGACATCATTCTTATTTTGTTAATTTTTAACAACGAATGACTATATTAAAATTAATTTAATAAATAATATATCTATCATTTTTTAAAAAATAATAATCATCGCAAAATTAACCTTATAATTAAATATTTTTTATTTATTTCACTCAAATTAAACTACTCGATATTAAAAAAAATCAATTACTCAAAATATAATATATATTAAATTTTTTAACTAATCAGGACACCTCTTTATTGATGCCCAATTCATATGACCCATAGGTCTTGGGTACTATAAATGGGCTTTATAGTTTTACCCCACCACTCCGCCCAGGACTTATGTAAGGCTATTCTTTCACGCAGAGGAAATTGGACCGACAACATCGGCCATACATAGTTTTGTCCGTCATAACTCATCTTAATTAAATAGATAGTCCGTACTATTTTTTAACTGAACTAAATAAGCTTAAATTGATTTTTAACCGTATTGGATGAACTTAAATTGATTTTATTCCAATTGAAGACAACTTAAAATTAAAAAATATTAAAATAAAAAATGATACGAATTCTCATACAATTCATAAAAAAAAATAATATACATATCATATAAAATGATTTGATTAAAACTGATTGATCTCAAAAGAAGTTGAGGTCATATTGTTTCCTCGAGCTTGTTCATTACTCTACGCCTCCCTTCTTTTCCTCGTATAATATGTAATATAAATCTTATGTATCTTTCACTGTCATTACTTTTTGAATTCTCTAGTTTACGTGATGAATAGGGATTCCTAAGGTGGAAAAAGAGTAGCACAGAAATTGAAAGATAATCCAACCAGAAGTAGTAAAGACATATAATCCGATAATCTTATAGAGAAGCCAACTTGTACATAGATAAGGACATTATGGATAGGATTGACATGAGCCACATGTACGATGTCTGGTCGTCACATTTTATAAAAGCTGGGCTTTGTGAGGACAAAGCTTCAACTTCCGGGAGTTCTGTAACACGACCTCCCTTTAACACGGAAGAACTTGGACCCCCAGCAGTTGTAGCTTTGTCCGTGACGTGATGAATTGGATTCATTAAATAATTGTCTTTGTATATCGATAAATAATGTAGACTAAAATTTTGAAAATAAACGATTTCATTTGAAAACCCATTTTATGTTTTATTTTTAAAATATTTTAAAAATTATTATAAGATATTAATATTTATTAATGTATATTTTTAATCTTTTAATAATATATGTATATTTTATAGATTTAATAATTATGTTCAAATCTTTTAAGTCTTAAAGATGAACATTTTTTTTCACCGGAATAATATATTAAATTTATTTTATGGTTTATATTTTTTTTATAAAAATAAATGTTATAAAACATGAGGTAATCTTGTTACTTACGCTTGTTCATTGCTCCACGCCTCCTTTAGTTCTATATTTCTATATCCTAATTACGAAACTGCCTTGGAATATCCCATACTTAATTCACTATCATTGCCTTGGAATATACTAGCTTAGTCATAATGCCTTAAATAACTAAATGAAGCCTTAGACTTAAAGATCCATACAAATAGTATCATATAATTTCTATTCGTATATTAGTGTGTGATTTCAATATATATATTTTTATTTGAGTTTTAAAAAGAAAAATAATAATAAAAATAATATTTGGATAAATCCGTCAACATTTTCAAATTAGACCATTTTTGAGCTAATTCCTTACTCCTACGTGTCGCCGCGTGCAAAGCAGATAGAATCTGGGACCATTTCAAAACGATCGAGATTAACATAAACAAAATATAAAAAATATTAAAAATTAGAGAATTGAAGAAAAAGTAGTAATAAAAAAGTTTTATTAGCGTTAAATAATATATTAACGTACTTAATGTCAAACTTAATCTACCTTTTCTATACGCCACAGCATATATTTCTAGAATTATTATTATATTAACTAACGGTGATTGTAAACAAATTAGAAATAAATTAGTAAAATGATTGTACAAAAGTATATATTTTTATTGAATAAAGAATAATAAGTTAAATTTTAATTAAATTATACGTATAAAATTTTGATCTAGTTCATATTTGATAATTAATTAATAATTAATAGTAAATTATATTAGCTAATAGTTGATTATATTAGTTGATTTAATTAACAAAAATTTTAACTGATTGTACAAAAGTGTTTCGGTAAAATTAATTGATATCGGTAGTTGTTTAATAATATAAATAAATAAATAAAATAACATACAAAGATATAATTATATTCGATACTTATTTAAATAATTTATTAATTATTAATATTTTATAGCTATTTATGTTATAATTTTTAATATAATATTATTAAACATATTTAAAGATTTGTATATTAATTTATTATTTAAATAATTAGTTGTAATATAATTCTAATTATTACATTTAAATAAAAATAAAGTTGTAAGAATAAAAAAATAGTTTACAAATATCATAATATAAATCTATGACTATGAAAATTAAAATAAAAGATATTAAATTTAAGTTATTAAAATATTGTCTTATAATTGATAAGAGTAAAAGAATTTTTTAATAATACTTATTTAGTGGAGGGAAGAAAAAATTATTTTTAATGGGTATTAAAAAAAAGAAAAATATTAAAAATGAGTTTAATAATTTCTTACATATCAGGGAGAGCAGAAGATAAGATCAAAGACTCCGAAGTTTATCCAGTCAGACATGACACAATAATACCGACAAAGATTAAACAAAATTATTTAATATTATATTATGATATTCGAAACCTGTAGATCTTTAAATCCACCGATAAATATTATATCTTAGCAACTTACAGAAACCACACACATGGACGGTCTGATTCTGAATCATCAAATTTCATAATTGTTCTGCCCATACCAGACCAATAATTATGTTTCAGGATGTAATTTCTATAATTATTAGGTTTATAATTTATATTTTTTAATTTTTTAATAGATTATATTATATATATTAAATTTGAATTATGTAAATAAATATATTTAATATAATCACATATTATAACAAAGTTTCCACGTAATTTTAAATTCTAGGATAGTTTAAAATGTGTAGCATGTCATCAATAAAACGTACACATCATCCTCGATAATATTTTTAAAAAAATTGAAAACATGCGAAAATTCAATTAATTATTTTTGGTAATCGATAATTATTTTATCTAACGAGATATTAAAATCTTTAAAATAAAATTAAAGATTTAAGTTTTAACAATGTGAGTAAAAAACTCAATTTAAAAATCGTTTTTGTATTAAGTTTTTATAAAATCTGATCCATAATTTGTCGATGATTAAAATATCAATTTAAAAAATTAAAAATAATTTGGTGGAAAAAATGTCTAGCCAAATATATTTTAAAAATAAAATTTTAAAGAATATTTAACGTGTTTCAATTAAATCAACGATTAAAATCTTAAAATTAAATTTCAATTTAATCATCGATTAGAAGTTGAAATTAGGTTTTGAAATATTTGAAAGTTGTATAAAAATCAAAGCTTTCAGGAAAATATTTGAATAACTTACATTTGACATATGAAATGTCTTGAAAATTAACATGCGTTTTTTTTAATATTAAATTAAAACAATTAATCGGTTAATAAGTATATATTAAAGATTAAATTAAAAAAAATATATGTTTATAAAATCTGATGAAAATTAACCCGATTAATAAATAAATTCTAATAATTAAACTAAAAATTTCAATTTAGTAAAAAATATGTCTAACCAAATATATTTTCAGAAAGAAAATTTAAAGAATACTTTACTGGTTCCAATTAAATCAACTTTTAAAATTTTAAATTAAAGTTCAATTAAATCATCAGTTAAAAGTTGAAATTAATTTTAAAATATTTGGAAGTTTATAAAAATCAAAGCTTTTAGTTGAATACTTGAATAGCTTACATTTGACATATGAAATGTCTTAAAAAGAATTTACACGTGTTTTTTTAATGAATGCATTTCATTTTATTCAATTTATATTTAATTTATATTTATTTAAATTTTAATAATATATTTTTGTTTATTTATTTATTTTTTATGATGTTTGTATCTTTTATTTAATATATGTAAATGTATTATTTATATGCTCGTGAATGTTTAAATGAATATATTTGTTTAAATTTTCACAACTAAACAAACAAAAAGTAAAATAAACTCCAAAGTTGTGGAAAAGGTAAAATTTAACGTAGTAGTCCTTAGGCTTTTTAGGTTTCATAACATGAACCCTAAAGTTTATTTTATGTTCAATTTAATTCATACTTTCATCAATATTTAAAATTTTAAAAATAAAATTAGTTTATAAACAATCAAATAAACAAATTTTTTTGTGAGTATAAATAATCAAATACATCCTTATTCGTATTTATTTATTTATTAAATGAACATAAAAATATATTCATACACGTTTATATTAAATTTTTTATATGATATATAAATTATTCGTAAACTTTTAAATTTTTAATGTTGAAATACACTTAAATTTATAATTTTCAAAATATAAAAATAATAATATCTATTGAATTAAAACTCAATAAATATATCTTTTATATAAAAAAATTTCTAGGATAAAATGATATAATCAAAATTTATAATTTGTTGTTACCCATTGAGTCCATGAATGTTGGTTGTTGAGTATTATGCATGCTTAAACTAATCCATAACCAATTTCCCATACATATATGAGTCATCATTCCCAAATAAACCCAGCAATTAGCCTATAATTAATCATGAAGATGGACTTGTCTTAATCTCTTAGCACATGGAGCAGACATTATATAAACGAATTATCACAATAATTAATAATTAACCTTAAGCTAACGTGAAACATGACGTTGTCCACCAAATTTTCAAATAAACCTAATTATTTTATGATTCCATGTGCATCACTTACACCACGATATTAATATGTTAATCTCTCAGAATCCCTTACAGGATATTCTGGGGTTCATCGATTTAAGACAACATATTATATTCCTTGTGGTTCAATCATTACATCACCAGTTATTGATTATGTTTAGTAAGTATTAAAATATAATATTATAATTATAAATAAATAATGCCACATATATATATTTTTAATATTTGTGGTTATTTTGTTTCCTAAGACATAAATCTGAAATGGCGTATTGAGGTTTTCAAAAGTCATTTAATTTGAAGGGAAAAGTTAAAATCTT
Source organism: Abelmoschus esculentus (assembly GCA_035048815.1). Lineage (NCBI taxonomy): Eukaryota > Viridiplantae > Streptophyta > Magnoliopsida > Malvales > Malvaceae > Abelmoschus > Abelmoschus esculentus. Next base: position 2,373,841 of record JAUCBN010000032.1, read on the forward strand.
TAAGAATCCTCGAAAAGGCAGCTATATAAATCCGTTGATTAATATAATTATGTTGTTATTTCGGTTGAGGTTTAGATAGGGTTCGGTTAAATATATGAATTATTTAAAATTTTTATTAGAGAAAATAAAATATTTAAAATTTATTTTAAAATTTAAGTTAATTTTACGATACATATAATAATTTATATACTTATTTTAATAGAAAAAACAATTTAAGGGTTCAAAACAAACAAAATAATCTAAAAGTTTGCTTTTGCTTAACAATATTAACTAGTACATTTATATAAGCTTATTTTGCAGAAAATATAAACACTGGTTAAAAACTATTTAATTATAAATTCTGCTAAATAATATAATAATACCATGTTTAGTAGGAAGAAGTGTTCTTCTCCTCATTGTTTAGCATATAAGTTAGCAATAATATAATAATATTAATTTTTTTTATAGAATTTAATATCGAATTATTAATTAATTTATTTTTTTGTTTTTAAAGTTTTATTTTAATTAATCCGAATCAATTAACGTCGCACATGTAATTTTGGTAGACGAGTCTTCTAATATGGATTTTTTTCATATACAATACTTCGAATTCGAGATCTACTTAAATAAAATCAAACTACTTATTACTTAGACTAACCTTGTCGATAATATCAAATTTTTGTTGATTATTTATGTTACGACAAGTGTGATAAAATTATGATATTATACAAATTATATTTTATTACCTTATTAACGTTATATTAGCACCTTTGATCAGGGACAAAATTATATGGGGTGGGAGGGGCAATCGCCTCTACCTCTAAAGATTTTTTTTATTTTTTTATTTTTATTTTCTATTTAAATTTTTAAAAATTTATTTTTTTATAAATTTACCTTTAATTTTTAAATGTTTATATTTTACCCCCTTGATTCCGACTTTCCTTTAGTGTTACTCTTTGATTTATAAACCCAGTAATTGACAACACAATGAGAAAAGCCATAATGGATTTCAATATCATTAATACAATCAAATTATGTCACTTTTTCTATTTTTTATTAAATATTGATAATAAAAACCTAATCACTTTAAATAATTAATTCCAATTCAAGAATCCTACATATTTTGATTTTGATAGCAGTAATATATATTAATGTCAATTTTGCAATTTATTTTTTATTTTTTACCTTTGTAGTTTTATGATTAAAATGTTAATCACGTATATCATAACTAGTGATTAAGGGTCCCATTTTCATTTTAAATATAAATTGTTTTTAAAATTTATAATTAATGATTGATATCAATAGATATTGATCATTAAATTTATTTTAATATTTTGAGAAATAAAAATTATAAATATAATTTAATTAAAAATATTTAAATTTCAGAGCTTAATATAAATTTTAACTCGAGTTTTTTTTATTATTATAATTCGCCACTAAATATACAAATACGTTATTTATAATTGTAAATCTTATTTAAACAACCATGTAAGCAAAGTGTAATTAATTTTTAACATTTTGTACGACCATAGGGCGTTTATTTCAATGAGAAAAAAAACACAGACAAAAATACATAGATCATCAATTAAACAAATCTACACAAACGACAATATTTATTTATTTTTATAAATTATATAAATATTCATCAAAATTTTAAATTATTTATATTTTAATTAATTATTTTTTAAAATTTATAATTATTAAAATTTTAATTTATTTTTATTACAATCACTATTATCGATTGTTATTAAAATTAACAACATAGCTCGTTAGATTTTTTTTTTGAAAAACCCAATTTTTTTAAAAATATTAATCGTCGATATTTTATCATTTATATTATCACCGTTAAATATTATTTTACTCGTCATTGCAACTCTATTATACGATAAATGATATGATAACACATATGATAAGAGAATGACAATTATAATTTAATTATTTTTGAAATAAAAAATAACTATAACGTAGTATTGTTTTATCATTTTTTAACAATAATTAACGATAATAATCGTAATAAAAGTAAATTAAATTTTATATTATACTTTTTAAATTTAATAATTAAAAAATTAAAATTCAATGACAATTTATATAATTTACTCTTTATAGTATTGGATTTGGACCGTATATTATTATTATGTTTTATTTTTATTTTCATCATACGCGATGATTCGTTCACCTCTCCCTCAATAATTGCTTTGGATGATATAAGTTGGACTTTTTTGAACACTTGGATTATTCATTCGGTTTTTGTTTTTTAATCCAAAAATTAAAATATAATTACTTGGAAAGTGACGTCATTATTTAAATATTTTTCTTTTTATATTTTCCTGTGGATTATTAAGATGCTATGCTCTCTTGATCATATCTACAGTAAACCAATCAACGACATGGGTTGCATCGACAGAACTAAGAACACGAAATTCCACGTCAGCTATATATTTAGCTTATAGATGACACGTGGATGCTTAGAAACAAGAGGGACACTTAAAGGATGGCACGTCGCAACACTTGTCACTTGTGTATACACCGCTTCCATAAAATTCGAATTCCGTTTATTATTACTATTAATTTAAATATTATTATCTAAATCATGAGAAGTTCAATTATTTATGAATATTCAATTAATTAAATCTATTATTTAATAATTAATGAATTGATTTAAATAATACTAATAAGTAAATTAATTTAAATATCGGTGCCGAGTCATCAATGGAAGTGGATAACCCCCCTCCGCGTGAAAACAGGGTGAGACGGTCAGAACAGCAACAGTAATAACCATCCACGTTAGTACACGTGGTGAGACGTGAGCGGTGGGCCCGAGAAGCGACGAAACATCGCCGTTTGAAAGCTACACACGAAGTTTTGTAGCTATAAATACGTTGCAATGGGGGCTTCAACGATACTCCAAAACACAGAAACGTGTTGCCTTCCTCTGTTTTCGGTTCCTGTAATAAAAATCGTTTTTCTTCCTGGTCTTGTTATAGTTCTTCGGGAAAGAAACCAAAAGAACAGGTCTTCTGGAGTGTTAATTAGTGAAACAAACAAAGAAAGAATGTGTGGGATCTTAGCACTTTTGGGTTGTTCGGATGATTCTCAGGCTAAAAGAGTCAAAGTGTTGGAACTTTCCCGCAGGCAAATAAACTTTCCTTTTCTTTCTCTTTTCTAATTCGGGTGGTGGGGGTGGGGGGTCTTTTAGCTAAAAGACATGTTTAGGGTGAAATTTAACAACCTTAAGCTATGTCGGGACATGAGAAAATGACTAAAATGAAGATGCTCGTTTAATCAGATGATGAATATTTGTACTTAATTCAACAATTACTTGAAAAGGAAAAATGATTAAGAGAAGCAGGGGAGATGAACTAGTTGGTAATAATTTTTATGATGTTTTATGAACAGGCTGAAGCACCGTGGCCCTGACTGGAGTGGCCTTTACCAGCACGGAGACTGTTATTTGGCCCATCAACGCCTCGCCATCATCGATCCTGCTTCCGGTGACCAACCTCTCTTTAATGAAGACAAAACTGTTGTCGTCACTGTAAGTCACTCCATGCTCCATTTTTTTAGCCTATAAGATCATTGTAATGCCTAGATTATGTGTTGAAATTGGTTAATCTATGTGGCAAAAACTAGGTGAATGGAGAGATTTACAACCATGAAGAGCTGAGGAAGAAGTTGGTGAACCACAAGTTCAGGACTGGTAGTGACTGTGATGTTATTGCCCATCTGGTAAGTTTCCATGGCCAAACTACTAGAATTATTGTTCTAGTAAGTGTAAAAATTGATTATTGAACTTAATTTTTGTTTTAGTATGAGGAGTATGGGGAAGACTTTGTGGACATGTTGGATGGGATATTCTCATTTGTGCTGCTAGACACTCGTGACAACAGCTTCGTTGTTGCTCGAGATGCTATCGGTGTCACCTCCCTCTATATTGGCTGGGGACTTGATGGTAGATTGAATCTTGCTTTATCTCAGATGCTATGAATTTCTGTTGAAACTGGTTTTTGCTAATTTGTTTTTAATTTTGTACCATCAGGTTCAGTTTGGATCTCGTCCGAATTGAAAGGGTTGAATGATGACTGTGAACATTTTGAAAGCTTTCCCCCTGGTCACTTGTACTCTAGCAAATCAGGAGGATTCAGGAGGTGGTACAACCCACCTTGGTTCTCCGAGGACATTCCATCAGTTCCGTACGATCCCCTTGTTCTTCGACGTGCATTTGAGAATGTATGATCGATGACTTGCTGCTCAAGGAACACTTGATACTTATTTTTTTCCTGTTATTTTGGTTACGGATAGTATTGGATATGTTTTTACAGGCTGTGATTAAAAGACTGATGACCGATGTGCCTTTCGGTGTTTTGTTATCTGGAGGTCTTGATTCATCACTGGTTGCTTCGATCACTGCTCGGTATTTGGCTGGCACCAAGGCTGCCAAACAGTGGGGAGCTCAGCTCCATTCTTTCTGTGTTGGCCTAGAGGTAAGTCGTAAAGTATACGATGAGACCTTAAAGCATAGATTTAAATGGTTATTGAGACTTGTTTGTCAATTTCTCTGCAGGGTTCACCAGATTTGAAGGCAGCAAAGGAGGTTGCAGACTATCTGGGCACTGTGCATCATGAGTTTCATTTCACTGTTCAAGTATTGACTCAACATTTTTGTAACATTTTATGTTAAATAATTGCTTGTCTAACATTCCTATAACAAGCTAATTACCCTTTAATGTGGCAGGATGGAATCGATGCCATCGAAGATGTCATCTACCACATCGAAACTTACGATGTGACCACAATCAGGGCAAGTACTCCTATGTTTCTGATGTCAAGAAAGATTAAGTCACTAGGAGTGAAGATGGTTATTTCTGGTGAAGGATCTGATGAGATATTCGGTGGATATCCACAAGGCACCAAACAAGGAAGAATTCCACCGCGAAACATGCCGTAAGGTATTATATCATCTTATTCGACACTTTACTAGTAGGGGACTTGGAACATATATAACGAAATCTTGTCTGGTTTGATACTTCTTTGTGCAGATCAAGGCCCTTTACCAATATGATTGCCTGAGAGCTAACAAAGCAACATCTGCATGGGGATTAGAGGCTCGAGTCCCCTTCTTAGACAAAGAATTTATCAACGTTGCCATGTCTATAGACCCTGAAGCGAAGATGGTACACGTCTGCAAGCACTCTTTTTTTTTTTCGTATTCACGGTTGAGATTTACAGACTTGTGCAAAAATGCTAATACTTTGATTTATGAATCAGATCAGAAAAGATGAAGGGCGAATCGAGAAATGGGTTCTAAGAAGAGCCTTTGATGATGAAAAACATCCCTATCTGCCAAAGGTCTTAAAACATTCTAACATCATCTCGTCTTTGATATTTGTCAACTACAAAGATAAGCTAACATGTCCTGTATGATGCCCTACAGCATATCCTCTACAGACAAAAGGAACAGTTCAGTGATGGTGTCGGTTATAGTTGGATCGATGGTCTCAAAGCCCATGCTGCACGACATGTAACCATCGCTCTAATGTGTTTCTGTTATATGCTTTTGCTCAGTATATTGTTTATAATTTAACAAGTACAATCTTTCAGGTGACTGATAAGATGATGTTCAATGCTTCTAACATCTTCCCTCACAACACACCGACTACAAAAGAAGCATACTACTACAGGATGATTTTTGAGAGGTTCTTCCCTCAGGTGATTTTCTGAATTCTGCAGTTTCGAATACGTTTACGCAATGATTTCCTAAAGCGATCACTGAACATCTTTCTTTGCTTGGTCTAACAGAACTCGGCTAGATTAACTGTCCCCGGAGGAGCTAGTGTGGCATGCAGCACTGCTAAAGCTGTTGAGTGGGATGCTACCTGGAAAAACAACCTCGATCCTTCAGGCCGGGCTGCTTTGGGGGTTCATCTCTCGGCTTACGATGCCGAGACTTCACTCAGCAACAAGCCATCCAAGGTCATCGATAGTATACCAAGGATGATGGAAATTCCTGGTGTCGCCATACAAAGCTAGTGCATGCCTTTTTAAAGGAACCAAAATGTTGTCAACTTCTAATAAGGGAGTAGGATCTGTGTAGCATATCCACCAAACTTCGGATACGTTGTTGTACAATATAGGCGTTGTTTACGAGTACTAAAAGATCCGTGTTCATCGGATCATCTATGTTATCATCAAACCTGTTGTTTCTTATGCTGTCCCTATGTGTGTAATCGATATCGATATTCTGTGGCGGAAGTTAATCGTGAATGAGAATCTTCCCTTCTGTTGGTTTAATGTGAAATATCTTCAGCTTTGCACCCTTATTTCTTTCTTAAACAAAATGTACTACTTTACATCAAAGACTACACTAACCTTGAGTAAAAGGAGTTGAAACTATAACTACAGAGTAAAGTGCAGTTTTGCACCCTCTGCAAACCTATAATCAAAATTAATAGTACTAGTAATTAATTATACAATTACGTAAACCACAAGCAACTTAATAGAACAAGATGGTATAAAACAGTTCATTCCATGTATCAGGCAATCCAGGGAGGCACCAATGGCTACAATCAGCAGACCGGCCCGGGTTAGCCCTCTGAGCAGGGCTTAAATCACCACTGTAAATAGAAGGGTGTCCGTCTTTCCTGAGCTCAGAGAGCATGGTTATGTCCAACAAGTTTGTAGGGACGTGCATTTCTCTGATGACTTCATCCACCACTCTCTTCTGGTCAGGGTATGTGCCGGGGTAGGTCGTTCCGGTCATCGGCGCTGTTTCTCCGTAACAGTTTTTCGTTGCCATCGCGGTTGCTCCCGTGCTCCATTCACTTGGACTGTCAATAATTATTTCATCAAAGACCATACAAATTATGTCACAGATCATATATTTTTATCTATACACTAATATACAAAATTATGGTCATTCATGCATCATGTACTTTTTGTGAGACTATACCAAAGGGCAGTGGTCCAAGAAAAATACAGCAGTCAGGAAATGTATCATGTTGCAGACCCTTTTTAGTGATATTTCTCAACAATTAAAATGAAGGCTAAGCTCCCACCGACACAAAGAGTGGCTGTAAAAGAAAAGAAGGGTAAAAATAAACTAAACACTTTAATTAATTAAAGAAAATTTGACTATCTCATGAAACATGGGAAGATAAGGTGAGAACATGATAAACATGGAGGACCCACAGTTCTGCAATGGTTTTTCTTTGTAGTCTGCATTCAATAATTGCCAGTTTTAACCACTTTGGTAATGAAGTAACAACTGATGAACAAGTAAACGTACTCTGTAGGGAAATTAATAGGATAGAGAAACTGATAAAGGAAGTTTTCAGGACAGGAGTTTGGTTTCTAACACAAGTTGTATGGTTACATTTATGATGTAATTATAACAATGCCTGCAAGTTGTGCCATTGGTTTCAAGAGAGACTTACTCATAATGTGTGGGGGAAATGGATTGGAAAAAGACTCTGGTTTTGGTTCTGTCGACATTGGTGTCGACCCAATTAGCCCATGTTCTCAACCCTTTCTGCAGTGCAACCAAACGATCAATGTCCTTGTAATATTTACCCCCAGTTTCCATCATATCCCACCTGTCCAGATTCACCTCAAACTATTCAGTTAATCTAAATTTCAAACAATAAAATGTAATGGTAATAAATTTTGTGTTTTTCTTACCCTTGGAGGGATCCTTTATGACTCCACCAATGGCCTGTGTTGAATACCAGCACGTCTGCAGTTCTCCAGGCGTTTCCATTAGCATGTATGTCCTCTAACTTGAGAATTCTCCTCCCTCCAACCAAGGCTATGTCTACCAAGTAAGGAGCTCTATAGAATGATATCGATAAACCATAATCCTGCATTTTTTTATGTTAGAAGATGTGACAATTGACATGAAGTCCGTCTTGTCTTGTTCCTGTCCAAAAAGTTTACAGAAGGATAAAATAATGGTGACTTACAATGAAGTTGAAGGTGGATAGAGGATCCCCTCTGTTCATCCGAGTCTGCATTTTGGGTGCTGAAGCTGAGATCATACAAATCAGAGACTCCCATTGATTCCTTCCAAGAGAGTCACCGACAAACATCACGTGTTTCCCTCTCATTTTCGACAGAAACACGAGCCCGTTGAACCTGGGGAGCACACAATTGAGAGGCTGCCATCGGTACTTGAGGTAATCAGAATCGGGTCTCCCATACATTTGGCAGTTGAATTCAGCATCAATGAGTGGACAGTTGGAATACTGGTACAACGGGTAACTATCATCACGAACCCAAGTTCCAGCAAACAGTGTACAGGCGGTTTGGTTGGTTTGGAACATTGGCTTCCCACGTTGTGCGTGGTCATGGTGCTTCTTCAAGCTCGAGAAACCTGTCTGAAACTGAAACAAGGGTAGTAAAACAAAGGGTAGCAGACATGACTTAAAAAGACGATAGGAAAGCAGGGCCATTTTTCAGAGAAGAAGACAATGTACAAAAAGAAAGTGCGAGTTTTGTTATTTATAAGAGATGCTGAGTGGGTGGGTGTGCATGTGAAGGGAAGGTGAAAAGGTTTCTGCTGAGCTTCAATGGAAATGGAAATGGAGTGTTCGTAGCTTGGCGGTGAATGTCGATGTGAATTGCTTGATTTAGACACTTTTTAACCATGTCCTCAGCTTCTTTGCTTCTTGTTGGGCACCCTTCCTTGTCTGCAAGTTTGTCATGTTCCATTTTTCATGGGGTCCCCTAGTTTCTGTATTTTTCTAGTTGTTTTTTATTTTATTTTTTGGTTCTTTGATCATTCAATCGTGACTAAATCACGAGTTTCTTGTTTAAATCGTCCGAATCTTACAAATTCACATAAAATCATTCGTTAAATTATAACGTTTTAGTTTTAAGATTTAAAAAAAATAATTTAAAGTAGGATTTTCGCTTTAATAATTTAAAATTTAATAATTATGAATAAATTTTAGTGTTTATATTAAAAATTTAAAGTTTATAGATTAAAATTTAAATCCTCGACATATTACTTTAAAATCTAACCCTAACCTTTAAATTTTAAACTATATACCCTAAACTGAGTTCATAAATCTTAAAATTAAAGTGCTTACGAGAACTTAAAATTTTCATCCAATATATTAGTTATAAATCCTTACTATATATATTGCAAATTGTATTTTCATCTCTATATTTTAAAAATAAAAAACTTTGATCCATAAATTGTGCAAGTTTCCCAAAACTTTTTAAATTTAGGGTTTAAAAATTTAGTTAAGAGTTTCGATCGAAGGGTTTTAAATTAGGGATTCGTCATTAGTTTTGTTTCAATAGATATCTTGAAAAGCCGTAAAAAGCTACAAATCATTAAACTTAAACTCCTAACCTATAAATCATAAAATCTAAATCTAACCCCTAAAACTAAGGTATTTATGAAAAAATTTTATTTTTATTTTTATTTTCAAGTTAATATTACATTATTTAATCATGTTAACTTCATAAAATTAGTAATTTTTAGGTGAATTTGTACTCTATATTTCTTACCAATCAAAACGGCAAAAAAATTTAGTAGTTTTTAAAAATTTATTTGTACTCTATATTACATTATTTGTACTCTATATTTATTTGAATATTAAAAATTTAAGTTAAAATATAAGAAATTATATAATTACACAAATTCTTATATAAAATAAAATATATACAAATTTTTATTAATTTTTTTTAATAATATAAATATATAAATTTTTATTTAATTAATAACAAATTTAATTATATATAATTAATATTAAAATAATAAAATTTATATAAAATTGTTTTAATCGTATTTTCATCTCACCGTTCGGTCCATCTCTTTAGCACGTCCTACTCCTGCACTCGCATGATAAAAGTCTGAAAAGGAAGTTGGTGGGGGTCATGGGGCTAAACCTGCCAAGGAACCTTATCAGTTATCGGGATGGTCGTCGCACAAGACTACAAGGTTATTAGTTATATACAAACACTAAAATTAATATTATTTTCCTAGTCAAAAAAATTATTTATTTTTATTATTTTTTCATATAATATAAAATATATATAAGAGATAAAATAATTAAAATAATAGTTTATTTTTAAAAAATTAAAAATAGAATAAATTGTGATATCGAATTATTTATATTGAACCGACGTGTCGGTATTTTTAGCATCCTTTGGTTCAACATTTCCTCTTATTTTTTCTTGTCATATAACATGAACTTGAGTCTGCTACTGTTATACTTTCCTTCCTTTTGTCAGAATAGCAATGGATCAGATTTGGATCAGATTATATAAAATTTAAATCTAATTCAACTAATAATCGGACTCTTAGATTAATTCAAGTCTGAATTCATATCCGATTATATTATATTCAAATCCAATCTAAATAAAATATTTAAAATCTAAATTCGAATATTCATATCCATTTTTTTATTTTTAAAAGTGAAAGTTCCAAATCTTCAACAAATTTCTTTGAAGATAATAATTATTTTTTATCAAACAAATATTTTAATTAATAACATAATTTTTTTAAAAAAATTATTAAAACTCAATAAACAAATTAAAAAAACTATTTAAACTTTAACTTTAAATAAGTAAAACAAAAATATTACTAGTCTTTAAAATAATTGTCTTTACTAAGTGTTATATAACTACGATCATCAAAGTCTTTTCAGATCATAATATAGATGTCTATCATATACTATAACTAAAAATAAAATAAATTTAAAATAAAATCAAAATTTCAATCATCAATATTCGTCGTAGAAGAAGAAACTTTCAATAATGAAACTTCCATTATTTCGTTAATGCTCAAAAAACCTATAAAGTAAAATAAAAAATATGAATAAAATTATAAAAATTATTAATAATTTAAAAATATTGATTATATATAAACTTACTAATCACTCAATTGATTCATCTCTAAGCTTCACATCTTCATCTTCATATATAGACACATTGACGCTTAAAATAATAACAAATAACATTAAAATGATAAAATAAAAAATAGTTAAAATTATAAATTTATCGAATTTAAATGCAATTATCTTTAAAATGAGAAAGTTTCCAACATTGAAGATACATTAACATTTCGATGGTATCTGGATCAAGTCTACTACGATGAGGACCAACAATTCTACCATTTATTGCTTCTGATCTAATGTTTTCTTGATTTTCATGCATCTTTTCAAATGCTCATTTATATGCGAAGTGCCGCTTGTACTTTTGTCCCTAAACTCTTTTTTACAAGCTTGATGAACTGCTTTAAGTTCATCACTTTTTATTATTCTATCGAAGTGATTTTTGACAGTCAGTTTTCTTTTATCACCATCAATCCTATAATTTTTATCTTTTTCGACTTTGATACAATACTTTTTTTTGTTGATTCCTCAATGAAATGAGCATATTTTTTTTATCTTGTTGCATCCATATTTAGATACAAAAATAAAATAAAATATATTTTTTATATAAAATTTTAATAACAATGCATAAAATATAAATAACAAAAATTTATATTTGACTAAAAAATTAATACATGTAAAGAGTTAACTTATCATTATTTTTAAGAGGAGGCATTGATGTTTACAATAAAACTAAACTCTAAATATAAATTAAACCCCAAAAAAATAATAAAATAAATAATAACATAACAATTATAATCTATATTCTGATAGAACGAATAAAATTTAAAAGATATCTTGTAATTCCAATGACAAAATATATTTTAACTTAATTTGATCACTTTAATATAATTTTAGTGTTACTACCAAATTAATAAAAAACATAATTTATACACTAAATTAACATGTTAAAATTAAAACTAAATTTCTTCAATAAAAATGAATTATATTACTCATTCGATTCTAATAAATAAAATAAACAATAAATATTTAAACTTTAGTCTTTATTGTATTAGAATGTTTAATTTATTTTTATGTTAGTAATTATTTAAAATAAGTAAAAAGAGAAAAGAAAACAAACCTCCCACTGCAGCAGCCGCGCTCCAAGTGACACGGTGATAAGAAAATTTTCAAAAAAAATCGATAGGAAAAGCATAGAAATTAAAATTTAGGGTTTAGATTTTTTACTTTTATATTTTTTATAAGTTATTGGGCTTTGACTTTATATTTTATTTTAAGATTTATAAATTTTAAATAATTTATTTTAGAATAAAATATGGATTAGATTTGAGTTTGAATTTGGATCGGACTAAAACATGGTTCGGATTCAGATTATATTCGGATAAGATCCTTGTATAATTCATATCCAATCCATCCCCTATTAGGATTCAAATTTTTTTCGAATTCGGATTTTTTTAAATCGAATTTGAATCAAAAAAAATTTCCAGATCAAATCAGATTTGGATTAAATTACATCCCTGATCAGCTATGTCAATCAAGAGATCTAATGGGTGGTTTTCACTGTAATTCCATGAAAAACTTCTGAATCAAATCTTGTTGCTGTCAGTTTTTATGAGCAACCATTTCAGGTCCAACTTTTTCCAGTCAAAGTAGATTGATAAACCAGCTCAGTTCGGAAGCGAAAACAGTTACATAAACATCAAACTTTAAATTCACTTTAGTTCATTCCTGCATCTAATTTCATTTATTGGTTCAAAGCAAGATGGAAAACCAAAACCAGATTATATGAGCGCAGCCGGCAGTCATTGTATTGCAACTTGAGTGGATTATCTAGCTGTTAGGGAGGACCCAGACTAGACCGGGTTGCGTACGGTGGCCACAACCATTAATGGTGCCACCGTGAAACCATAAATAGATGGAAAAATTAGTTGTGGAATGGACACTGGACACTGCTGCTGCTGGAATTCTATCCTGCAGCTAGCCAGCAATCAAAATTTATGTTATAGCTGTTATTATTTGTATTAATGGAAGGGTTTTCCAGAAAGGATTATACTCAAAGTTTCTTTTTTGTGTAACAAGTGAAATGTTCAGACAAAAATAATATTGATAGATTATCATAAAAAGAATCTAATCATATAAGACTATGATCTTTTTTACCAACAACGTGAGTTGAGATATAGTTGCATGCTAAAATACAATAAATGTATATGAGAATGGAAGCTGTTTGGAAGGCAACTCGGGAGGTAAGGTCCAATGTGTCTTGACATAAGATGGTTTGGTTTTTTCTGCACATCCCTAAATACTCTACTATTTTGTGGATGACAATTTTGGATAGATTATCTACTCGAGATAGGTTGTTAAGGAAAGGTGTATGTTTTGTGAGGGCATGGTAGAGTCTCGAGATCATCTCTTCTTGGCTTGTAGATTTGCTACGACTGTATGGAATGAGATTTTGAGGTTATGCGGGTCCATAGAAGTAAGTTGGTGTGGAATGCTGAATTAGATTGGTTGTGTTCGCATTTGAAGGGAGGTCCTTGATTGTTCAATTGCTTGAGCTAGCTTGGGCTCCTTTGTGTATTTTGCATGGGAGGAGCGTAATAGAAGATATTTCGACACACGAGTAGGTCTGAAAATTGTATACTTAGGTGCATTATAAACGTGGTTCGTATTCGTTTACGGGGTAAGAGTATACATTTAGATGAAGTAAATAGGACTCTTTGTACATCTTGGAGAATTCCCTAGTCGGGATGACTGTCCAAAATGTACTTTAAGAGATTTGTTTTCTTGTCTTGGATAATAAAATACACACTTATCCAAAAAAATTGTGACATAAAAAAACATATCACAAAAATAAATGAGATAAAATATTATAAGACATACGAAAATAAGAATATTACATAATTTAATAATTAATTAAAAAATCACTAGAGGGTATATATTCACATAATTATTAATATGTTATTGACAAGGTTTTTTCAAAAATTTATATAAATATTTTTAAAATATAATTCGTAAATGCAACATGATAGAAAGTATATCATGAGTCACTAATATTTGATTTTTTTTTATTAAGATTAATTGTCTAAAAATCTTAATTAGTTATTTTTTTTAATTTAAGAGTTTAATTGAATATAAAATATTTAAAATTGAATTGATATTTTTAAAAATTTAGACTTTTTACTCTAAACTATATTAGTTATTGAATTAACGAAGATCCATTGGATTTATTGTGTTAAGCCCATTTCATGGAATCATGATTAATGGCGGGAGACGAGAATGTTACGTTAAGTTTCGCGCGATACTAAATATTTCCCCGCTCATCATTTTCATCTTCCTTTATATATTACCTCCAATATTTTCCGCGCGTTAGTCAAGCGAAGCGAAGCCCATTGAATTTGGTTCCAGTCTGTCTAAATCGGTGAAATCGTTTCACAATGCCTGCAATTGCCGATCGTAATTCGTCTCCATTCAAGGGGATGTCGGCCGCCAAGAGATGCGAGGTGGTTGGATCCAACGGATGTTATACTCCTCAGAAACGAAGGTTAAGGTCCGACACGGTGGTTGTCAAAGAGAGTCCGGTTTCAACGACGATGAAACTCAAATCGCCTCGCCGTCGTCTGATTTCAAGTCCAAGCAGCCCTGCAAATGTGAGCTATTACTTTCATTGTTTACTTCTTTTCAAAATTGTGTGGTAGTTTGTGTTTGAATTGGTTTTGTAATCTGTTATAGTGTTCGGTCTAAGCAAAATGAATTATATGAGATTTATTTGATTTTTTTGACAAAGAATAAGAACTAGTTATTTATGGTTTAGTTCCTTTTAGTGTTTGTCTGTTTGGTGAAATTCATGTTCTACAAAACACAGGATGAGGTTTAAAAGATTGTTAATATTCATTAATTTTATATATTAACAGCAAATTGAGGAAGATCTCGGCGGAAAACAAGTGAAGAAATGCTGGAATCCGAGAGGTGATTTTGTAACTAATTTTTGTTTATTTTGAGCAATCAATGAATAATATTGAATTGGTTTTTGCTTATTTTGTTTAAAGATGTTGAGCAAATGAGGGCTGTGAAGGAGGCACTACATGTTTCAACAGCTCCATCAACTGTTGTGTGCCGAGAAGATGAGCAAAAGAAGGTTTTGGATTTTTGCAAGACATTTAAAGCTTTATAGTTTGTAAGTTCTTGACTGATGATTATTTTGGCAGATTCTTGGCATGCACCAATCAAAGAAGAAAATTACGGGATCAACATCACCTTTGCAACATCTACAAAACATGTATTCTAACAAGCAGGAGCCTTCCGGCTCAAAGATGATGTGAGATAATGCCCACACTAGAAAGAATCATCATTATCCCTCTCTAGTCTCTCGTACTTCATGATCTTTTCATGCTTACAACTTTTACATTTTCAAGATGTATATTGATAGGTACCATTCATTCCAGTTATGCCGCTTGTCTTGATTCATGAATCATACCAACATTCATCATGACTTTATTTTTAATTTTTTGCTGCAGGAATAGCAAATTCCATTGATCTAGCTGATAGATTTCTTCCAAGACTCCAGTCATTGAATTGTGAGTTCTTTACTTTCATTACATTGGTTAACTCTGATATTAGGCTTGATTATGTGATGGATTTTTCTTTTCTTGGAGTTGCTTCGGAAAATATTATACTAGCAATATATTAGGTTTCAGAACTTTTTACGGTTATTTTATTGCTCACTACCACTTCTGTATGTTAGGCAAGCCTATGGTTGTGACCTTCCGTGCTTACTCTAAAGATCAAATCCTTTCAATACTTCAGGAGAGGCTCTTGGTAATTTCTAGTTCCCTTTTACTCCTGGTTACTTGATCGTAAGGCTAGCACAATGTTATCGAGTTTTAATAGCTTTGTACTCTAACAGGTACTTCCATACATTGTCTTCCACCAGCAAGCATTAGAACTTTGTGCCAGAGTGAGTTCTTTTGAAAACCTCTTCGCACCTTCAATCAATCTACATTCAATATACATATACTAACTGCTTGAAATTAACAGAAAGTTGCATCTGCATCTGGAGATATGCGGAAAGCTCTGTCTGTTTGCAGGTCAGTGTTTTATTATTTTTCTTCTTTTTTCTGTTAAGCATGGAAAAGGGTGTCTTAGGAGAACCAACGGATCACATATGTATATTTTACTTACGCCTTCCTTGCTTTGAAAGCTTTGAATAGAGTAGGTGTTTTAAATTATTAGCTAACATTCTTAAGTGGTCAGGAGTGCGGTTGAAATTCTTGAAGCAGAATTAAGAGAATCTGCAAGTAATTTGAGTTTGACATCAGAAGAGGGGGAGTTCATCAGTCCACAGATTCCATCACAAGAAAATAGTGCTGTAAGTGCCTCTAATGCTATTTCTTTCAATTTTGAGCTTGTTACATGAATCTTACACATTATGCTTACCTGTCCTACGGTTGCTTACACGTGGTGATATCAGGTGAGGATTGATCATATGGCACTCGCATTGTCAAAAACATTCAGATCACCTATAGTTGACACTATACAGTCTCTTCCTCATCATCAACAAGTAAGCTTGAAGCCTATGAGGAATACAGTTAATCATGTCTTTGCTTGAACTTATCTAATGCTGTTAAGTTTGACTGCAGATTATACTTTGCTCTGCTGTGAAATATTTCCGTGGTGGAAAGAAGGATACAACTATTGGGGAGGTGTGTTTTTCATAATGTTTGATAACAAAGTACTGAATCACTGAGTACTTGCATAATCGACCTAGTTTGTATTTTTTCTGCAGCTAAATAAATCATATATTGACATCTGCAAATTAGCACTGATCCCACCAGTTGGAATTTTAGAATTTTCAAGTATGTGCAGAGTGCTAAACGACCAGGTAACTAAAGTATACGAACTCAACTCATAAGCTAGACCTAATATCGGAGGTTGACATGATTCATTATACAGGGTCTGTTTAAACTGGGTCAGTCTCGTGATGATAAGTTCAAAAGAGTAACACTGAAAGTCGATGAAGCCGACATCTCATTTGCTTTGCAGGTATAGATTCTTCATTTAAGCACAGACAAGGTTGTATCTTGAGTGATTCCTTACCATTAACCATTTACCTTGAATAGGGAGTTCGTTTATTTCGGAATTGTCTTCAGTGATTTCCCACAAGTATCGTATGACCTGATATCTGCCTTCAATCTTCAGCTTGCCTGCTCATTCATGTCCCGACTGAAAACAACACAGGCCAGGAAAATGATGGCCGCAAAACTTGCAATTGTTGACAATTTTGATACAAATTGTAAAAATCTCATATATATATACATTGTTTTTTCTTTTGATGGGATTCATATTGGTTCTTTTATTTGCTTGTAGTAGGCACTAATGCACATTTATATGACCAAATTAATAATGTTATAAAATTTGTTTACTACTACTAGTACTTCCTCTACCGACTCCTCCTTTGCCTCCTCCATCTTCTCTTCCTTAGCTGCACCTGAATCTGCCGGAGTAGCTTCGCCCCCACCAACTGCCACTGCAAACTTGCTCGGGTCCTATCATCGTTTAGCATTGTCAAGCAATCACCAGACATCAATAGAAATAAATTAAATGAAAATGCATGGATAAGAAATCTACCTTGAGGTATTCTTTAATTTTCTCAGCCTGAGGGAAGGTATACTCTGTAGCCACAGCAAAGCCAAGAGCATTCTTGTAGACATGGATAAACATATGAGGTGCAGCAGCAAGAGTTGGGAACGAAATTGCCAGAGAAAGGGAAGCAACATTGGAGACCCAACCTGCAAACTTCTCCATAAGATCATCTTCAGTTAGGTCCAGCACCTCAGGGCTGAACACCGCTCCATTGTCATACACAGATACCACAATGAGACCATAAGAAAATGGCTTTATCCCGAGCTTCGAAAGCAAGGCTGCCTCAGACGAACCAACCTTCTCAACAAGCTCCACCGCAGTCATGGTTTCGACGGTGCCTTTCTTGATCTTGGTCCAGATACCCCTTGATGGCATTGTTGCCGGTGCTCTCGGCGTGGATCCGAATGGACCTTTTCATCATCGTGTTCTTCCCCATGAGAATAACGGAGGCACCCCTCAAACCTTTCCTGATGCTCTGCATTTGTTAGGATCCCACGTTATCGGCGGCCACCACCAGTATCTGTGAGTACTCATCCAGGAGACGGCAGATTTTTTGATCGTACTGTGATTTCTTTTCCCTCTTCGCTGGATTCAACACCATTTTCGCTTGCTCTCAACGACAAATAAAAAGAACACCTTTAACCAAAAATGAACACCCTTGTAAGCAACAGCAGCATGCATGATCAGTGTATGTACATATATAATATGTTGAGCACTGAAAGGGTTGATTTTATGGTCTCCATTTCTGAGT
Organism: Abelmoschus esculentus; assembly: GCA_035048815.1. Lineage (NCBI taxonomy): Eukaryota > Viridiplantae > Streptophyta > Magnoliopsida > Malvales > Malvaceae > Abelmoschus > Abelmoschus esculentus. The sequence continues at coordinate 2,392,048 of JAUCBN010000032.1, forward strand.
TTGCCATAAGGATTTGGTCCCAGCAAAGATGATCAACTGCTGTCCTCTTTCTGTGGTCCCAATTCCCAAATCCCTACAGAGATTTCAATCTTTTTACAACCAAATCTTTTCTTCCTATTATAAATATTTCTTGGAGCTCAAGAAAAAAAATCTTCTTTTGTTATCAAAATTTCTGGATTTTGCTCCCAAAATTAAAAAACGAACCTTGAAAAATTCTATGCTAATGTATCAAGTAATTAATTATCTTATACTTCACGGCCAATAGTGCATCATTTATCAAAGTATTCCAGACAAACCTGGTTCTGTGTTGGCCATCAAATCTGGTAACTTTATTAGCTTTATAAAACACAAGGGAGATTCCTATTTCCCATTGCCTTTTAACCAAAATTTGATAAGAGTGAAAGAAAAATATTTCCCCTATCGAATCTACGAAATATCGATAAAAATTTAATTGAAAAAAAGTGATACACTGACAGAAAATATTTGGATTTAAGTTTAAGATTTAAGATTGAACACTTTAAAGTAATAAATTTGTTAAATAAATCTCGAATATTTGTTAAATAAATTTTCAATGAAATCAATATTTTATTAGAGTAATAATAAATCTCGAATTTTCTTTTGCTTTTCTACATCAAATTAATGCTCGTTAATATTTGATGTAGAAAAATGGAAGAAAGTTTTAGTTTTATTTCTACTCTCGGATAGGTATTACTCGTTGTACAGTCATGGTGAGGTCATGGGAAGGGAAGTGCAGGGGGGAAGGGGGAGGTTGCCTTGAATAAATATGTCATTTTGATCTTATTAAATTGGACAATCGGTTGGATCCACAGGTACCTGAGCTGAGATGCTATCCAATAAAATACTGCAGAACATGAAGGCACCGGATAAGGTGGCTGATGTACCGGTGATTAGGCCAGAACAGCTTTTGGATGCTGATGGTTTTCTCTTTGGGTTTCCTTCTCGGTCCGGTGTGGTGGCAGCTCAGTTCAAGGCTGGCTTTGATGCTACTAGCGAGCTGTGGGGACGCCAAGCATTTGCAGGCAAGCCTGCTGGTATCTTCTGGAGTACTAGTTTGAGGTTTCACCGGAGGAGGTCAACAACTCACTGCGCAAGTCCCTTCCGGACTTGGATATTCCTAGAGCTATTCCATTCTTACCTTGTGTTTGGATTGAAAGAAAGTGAAACTGGAGTAGTGATACCATTCTGTTGCATCAATCCTCAATGTTATTGGATTAATTTAACTTTAGTGGTAAAAAATTACATTAAAGCCAATGGAAACTCAGTGCCATGCTTAGTAAATTATAATTGTGTCACACAACATTCAAGTGATTGTGTAGTTGCAATTACAGCAAAATGACATAAAAGTGACTTGAAATCTGCAGATGAAAATAGTTATGAATTCCACATCAGTTGTTTCCTTCCATGTCTTGTATCAGTCTTCCAATTGAATTGAATGAAGATCCACCTTCCATAATGCTCTTTCTTGCCATCTCTGACATTTCCTTCACTTTCTTTTTCAATTCACTTTCATCATCCATTACCTTTCCAACAGCTTTCTCGATCTCATCGGCCATCACAACTTCACCAAAATCTGTCCTATAGTCAAGTCTCATCTCAACAGCTAATGCTAACTCCTTTGCCATCATGAATGCATTAAGCTGTTGTTCGGCATACATAGGCCATGTTGAGATCGGTACGCCGAACCACAGGCTTTCGATGATTGAGTTCCAACCACAATGAGATATGAATCCTCCTATTGCTTTGTGGGAAAGAACCTTCAACTGGGGTGCCCAATCACATATCATCCCCCTCCCTTGGACCCTTTCCAGGTACCCTTCTGGCAACATTTCTGAAGCATCATTGTGTGGTGGTGGCACACGCAAGGACCATAAGAACCTGAATCCGCTTCGCTCGAGGCCGAGTGCTATTTCTTTTACTTGGGGCGCTTCAAAGCTTCCCATGCTGCCGAAGCAGAGGAAGACCACCGATGACTGAGGCTGATCATCAAGCCATTTCATGACCTTGTCGTCCTTGTTAGAGTAACTCAGACCATTGAAGTCTATCACTGGTCCAACTGGATAAACTGGAGGGTTGTGTCCATTGGAGAAAATATTTAGAGCATAAGGCTCAATAGCTTCAAACGTATTCACTATGATACCTTTGGCATCCTTAAACCTTTCAGCCGTTTTGAGATATGCGGTGTAACCACCATCCTTGGTAAACACAGCTGATGGCAGAACACATGTAGGGACAGGTTTGACAAACCCTGGAATCAAATGTTCCGGATCTGAGGTTTCGAATTCTGACCTTTTCAGGCTATGTCGGTCCGGTATATAAAACATGAGACTCAGAAAGGATGCATTTGAGGGGAAGTATATATAAGAAGGAAGATCAAAATCCGTCCCGACATCAATCATGGGTGAAGCAAATAAATCAAGAACAAGTCCTGCAACTCTGGTTCCACCCGAACTAGATCTCATTGAAATGATGTCCCTGACAGCATTTCTAACAGGAGGGATATAGCTCTCGACAAGTGAGGGGATGACGCTTTCTACCGACTTTGTAGGATCAAATGTCGGAAGATCCATCTGAGGGAGATCAATGACTTCAACTCCATCAGGTTGTGAAGCTGCAACAGATTCTATGTATGCATCCACAGAAGCATCAGGATACCACTTCATGAAAAGGATAGTAATCCGAATTCGACCGTCGCGCTGGATCAAGCGCTTGGAGAATTCAACAGCAGAGACCATGTGGCCCATTCCTGGGACTGGAACGAAGATGAGCTCTATGTTCTTCATCTCTCAACTTGTTTCTTCCTCTCTGTTGTGTTTGAGATTTGAGAGCTGGTGAGATCATTATAATATCCCTATCATGTAAAGGAAAGGATAATAATTGCTTGCCAACTGGGGACAAATATTTTATTAGAGATGAGGCAATTACATTGGACCCTACTTTTCAACTTCACAGGCACATGCACAGATAAGTTTTATTACAGAAATAATGGTAGAGAAGTTGACTTGACCCCACGACAGTGCATTATTAGATCAAGTCAAGAGTGCATTAAATGCAGACAAGGATAAGGAAACTGTATTGTGCGCAAATAGTTTATCTCTTTTTTACGTATATTTTATATATTTTTTTTTTTAAATTAGAAGTTTAAGATTTAAGGTTAAAGATTATAATTAGTAGTGGAGTTCTGGATAAGTACAATAAGAGCGATTGCACAGGGCCCCTAAAAAAGAGGGGCCCAAAATTTTGATAAATCATATTCATTAAATGATATTAATCTTAAAATTCATCATAAAAATTTTAAAAATGGTCTTAAAAAGATGAGTTAGAATTATTAAAATGTTATAATTGTTTCTTAAATGTGATAATTGATTATAGAATCTTATTGTTTATTTTTATTAATATTGTTTCTATAAAATCGATGACATTCTGGACATACACAACAAAAACGACCGTACAGGACCCCCTAAAAAGGACAATCGCTTCTAAGGACTATATTTTTAGAGCTAGTGGAGGTTATGAACAACTCTTTTTAAAGGACACGTTTTAATAAATTGCACATGGCCCTCAAAATCTTTGAATCGCCCCTGGTGAATTGCGTATTTATTAATTCAATTCAACGATGCTAATAGAGTTTAGAGAATTATGAGTAATGTGTATTTTTACGGTGTAGAGTTTAAAGTTTAGTATATAGAAAATAAATGTTAAGGTTTAAAATTTAATTTTTAATTTTTTTTAACAAAAATCATAAAAGTAAGCATGAATGATAAAAGAGATAGAGAATTTTTACTCAACTGGGTTTGGGTATTCGAAAATGCGATGAAAGGTGAAAAAAGATAAAATACCTTATTACGAAAATTCTAAAAAATAACGGTCTAAAAATATTAAAAAATGATTATATTATTTTTTTAACCAAATTATAAAAAATTGATATATTTTTTATTATATTTTAAAATTTTTATAAAAAATAATATATATCAAAATCTTTATATATATTTTTAAAAGTACCCCTTATAACTTGGCTTGAGTTTTAAAAATATCAATTAAATAATTATTTCATCATTTTTAATAAAAGAAACCAATCAAATTGAGCACAAGGATAATTTATTTAGAAAATAATTTAAATTCAAAATATTTAAAAAATTTAAACTCATATTAAACCATGGTCGCTAACTTATAGTTTTGATTCTATTTTGGAAATTAAATTAATAATATTATAAAAATTCAACAATCATTATTAAAATTTAGATATCTATCTAATTTTAGTTCGACGATCAGTAGGAGTGTTGATAGATAAAATTAATATTACAAATTATTTTCTTTAAAATATCGATTACAGCGATAAGCTAACACCGAATAATATTTAATTATACTAGACCATTGATCTTTTATAATTAAAAAATATGTGTTGCGATGATCGTTACACGAATATTAAATTATTATAAAGATAAACTAAAATCATACCATAAAAGTGGCTTGAAATCTGCAGATGAAACCAGCTATGAGTTCCACATCAGTTGTTTCCTACCATATCTTGTATCAGTCTTCCAATTGAATTAAATGAAGATCCACCTTCCATAACGCTCTTTCTTGCCATCTCTGACATTTCTTTCACTTTCTTTCTTACTTCACTTTCACCATCCATTAACTTTCCAACAGCTTTCTCGATCTCATCGGCCATAACAACTTCATCACTATCTTGCTTGTAGTCCAATCTTATATCCACAGCTAACCCTAATTCCTTTGCCATCAAGAATGCATTAAGCTGTTGTTCGGCATACAAAGGCCATGTTGCGATCGGTACGCCGAACCACAGGCTTTCGATGATCGAGTTCCAGCCACAATGAGATATGAATCCTCCTATTGCTTTGTGGGAAAGAACCTTCAACTGGGGTGCCCAATCACATATCATCCCCCTCCCTTGGACCCTTTCCAGGAACCCTTGTGGTAACATTTTTGAAGCATCGTTGTGTGGTGGTGGCACACGCAAGGACCATAAGAACCTGAGTCCACCTCGTTCGAGGCCAAGTGCTATTTGTTTTACTTGGGGCTCTTTAAAGCTTCCCATGCTTCCGAAGCAAAGGAAGACCACTGATGACTGAGGCTGATCATCAAGCCATTTCAGGACCATGTCGTCCGAGTTAGAGTAACTCAGACCATTGAAGTCTATCACTGGCCCAACCGGATAAAGTGGAGGGTTGTGTCTATTGGAAAGATAGTTCAGAGTATACGGTTCAATAGGTTCAAATGTATTTACTATGATACCTTTGGCATCCTTAAACCTTTCAGCAGTTTTGAGATATGCAGTGTAACCTCCATCCGTGCTAAACAGAGCTGATGGCAGAACACATGTAGGGACAGGATTGGCATACCCTGGAATCAAATGTTCAGGATCTGAGGTTTCAAATTCGGAGTTGTTCAGGCTATGTCGGTCCGGTATATACAACATGAGAGCCAATAAGGATGCATTTGAGGGGAAGAATATATAAGAAGGAAGATCGAAATCCGTCCCGATATCAATCATGGGTGAACAAAAGAGATCAAGAACTAGTCCTACAACTCTGGTTTCATCCGAACTAGATGTCACTGAAATGATGTCCCTGATAGCATTTCTAACAGGAGGGCTGTAGCTCTCGATGAATGCAGGGATGGAGCTTTCAATCGACTTCGTAGGATCAACAGGAACATCCACCTGAGGGAGATCAATGACTTGGATTCCATCAGGTTGTAAAACTGCAAGAGATTCGATGTATGCATCCACAGAAGTATTTGGAAACCACTTCATGTGAAGGATAGTAATCCGGATTCGATCATCACGATGGATCAGGCGCTTGGAGAATTCAGCAGCCGAGACAAAGTGACCCGTTCCTGGGCATGGAACGAATATGAGCTCTATGTTCTTCATCTTTCAGCTTGTTTGATCCTCAATGTTGTGCTTGAGACTTGAGAGCCGGTGAGACCATTATATAATAACTATAATATAAAGAAAGTTCGCCAATCGCCAATCGCCAACTTGCAAAGAAATTTCTTACAGTTTGATTTCCTAGACAAAGTTAGAGTTAAATAAACATCCTTATTTTATTTTATCTTGTTGACAAGTCTCCTTTGCAGAGCCGGATCCTTTACGGAGCTAGTGGAGACTTGGCTCCCAAAAAACTTATCTTTGTATATAGGCATAGCCCTCAAGTGCTCAAATTACACCTTTTTCTTAGACAAATGCCTAAACTTTATTTAGGGTCAACAAAGGAGATTCCTTTGAAGAATAAAGGAGTTCATAATTTGTGGGATATCGTTGACGCCATTGATGACGCTTGAAAAGAACAGGGTTCAATTCATTGAAAGTCTTGAAGGTGTGACTTGGGGACATTTGAATGGCTGTCTGAATAAATTTCAATTGTTTCTTATCTGGCAAAGGAATAAGGTTTCATGGTTTCTCTCTGAGTTTCTTTTGCTGGGTACTTGAGATTAAAGTGGGGTTTTCTTTTCATTTTCAAATGTTGAGAGGAAAGCTGACCTGATCAAACAAGGACTACCTCACGATAGAAAGCTGCCACTGCAAGAGAAAGATTATAGAGGTTGAAGTTTGGTAAGTTCAACATGGAAGTGGTTGAAAATGATAATCAACGATCCTTGATTGCAGAATTCCAAATATAGTCATGGAAAAAAAAAACAGAGTTGAAGAGGAAAGTGAAGGAGAGGAAGAAGGAACTGTTAATAGAAATGACCGCAAAGAAATCGGATTATTATATCATAAATTTTATAAGTTCAGCGATTAAAATGAAAGCATTCTTCCTTGTTGCCTAGCATATCTTGTATCAGTTTTGCAATTGAATTGAATGAAGATCCACCTTCTGTAACGCTCTTCCTCGACATCTCAGACATTTCCTTCACTTTCTTTCTCACTTCACTTTCACCATTCATTACCTTTCCAACAGCTTTCTCGATCTCATCGGCCATCAAAACTTCATCACAATCTTTCCTATAGTCCAATCTCATCTCCACAGCTAATCCTAACTCCTTTGTCATCATGAATGCATTAAGCTGTTGTTCGGCATACATAGGCCATGTTGCAATTGGTACGCCGAACCACAGGCTTTCGATGATTGAGTTCCAACCACAATGAGATATGAATCCTCCTATTGCTTTGTGGGAAAGAACCTTCAACTGGGGTGCCCAATCACATATCATCCCCCTCCCTCGGATCCTTTCCAGGAACCCTTCCGGCAACATTTCTGAAGCATCATTGTGTGGTGGTGGCACACGCAAGGACCATAAGAACCTGAGTCCGCTTCGCTCGAGCCCAAGTGCTCTCTTTTACTTGGGGTGCTTTAAATCTTCCAATGCTTCCGAAGCATAGGAAGACCACTGATGATTGAGGCTGACCATTGAGCCATTTCAGGACCGTCATCCGAGATAGAGTAACTCAGACCATTTAGATCAATCACTGGTCCAACTGGATAAACCGGAGGGTTGTGTCCATTGGAGAAATAATTTAGAGCATAAGGCTCAATAGCTTCAAATGTATTCACTATGATACCTTTGGCATCCTTAAACCTTTCAGCCGTTTTGAGATATGCGGTGTAACCACCATCCTTGCTAAACACAGCCGATGGCAGAACATATATAGGGACAGGTTTGACAAACCCGGGAATCAAATGTTCCGGATCTGAGGTTTCGAATTCAAAGCTGTTCAGGTTATGTCGGTCCGGCATATACAACATGAGACTCAATAAGGATGCATTTGAGGGGAAGAATATATACGAAGGAAGATCAAAATCCTCCCCGATATCAATCATGGGTGAACAAAAGAAATCAAGAACTAATCCTGCAACTCTGGTTTCATCCGAACTAGATGTCACTGAAATGATGTCCCTGATAGCATTTCTAAGAGGAGGGGTGTAGCTCTCGATGAATGCAGGGATGGAGCTTTCTATCGACTTAGTAGGATCAACCGGAACATCCAGCTGAGGGAGATCACTGACTTGGATTCCATCAGGTTGTGAAGCTGCAACAGATTCTATGTATGCATCCACATAAGCATTTGGAAACCACTTCATGAAAAGGATAGTAATCCGAATTCGACCGTCTTGGTGGATGAGGCGCTTGGAGAATTCAACAGTATAGCCCATGTGGCCCATTCCTGGGATTGGAACGAAGATGAGCTCTATGTTCTTCATATCTCAACTTGTTCTTCCTCTCTGTTGTGTTTGAGACTTGAGAGCTGGTGAGACCATCATAATATCACTATCATGTAAAGGAAAGAATAATAATTGCTTGCAAACTGGGGACAAATTTTTTATTAGTGATGAGGCAATTACATTGGACCCTACTTTTCAACTTCACATGCACATATACAGATGAGCTCGCTTTATTACAGAAATAATGGTAGAAAAATTTGCAAGGGACCTCGGTTCTATCTAAAGTAGCACCCGCACGTTGAAAGTTGGCTCAAATTACGAGTATTGGGATATTTACTTGTAGAATCTATATAGTATAAATAATACTAGTTGCGATACTTGATCGAGTGATGGTATATCATCGAGTATTGTTAGTTTAACGTTCGAAATAGTTATTTCAACTGAGCACTATTGATGGTTGGATTTTCAATATTAATCCACTCTTAAGTGTTAAAGTACAATTACTAGATGTATGGTTATTTACTTGTAAAACTCTATGTCTAAATTGTAACTCTTATTCAGTGTTTGAGTTTGTATCAAATACTTTTAATGGTTTGTATTATTAAAGTTCCGTTTACCTTTTAAAAATAATTGGATTTACGCTATTTCAAATGGATGAACTTATGTTTTAAACAACTGAATTTATATCTTAGGCTTTTATGAAACGAAATTTTATGACTTAGATTTGGGTTTAAGATCCAAATGTGACATCCGAGTATTACATCTATTCCCGGTGTTGGAACGAATATGAGCTCTACTTTCTTTAATGGCATCCATAGCCGAACTACTATTTTTTTCATTTTGTGCGGTCCATATCTTTTCATGTTTATTTGTGATGAAGTGCTTACTTAGTCTTTGTCTTGCAGCTTCGCTTTGCCACGCTCTGTGCTGGTTCGGTCCGTGCCATGAACTTTATGCACACAAATGTTGTAGATACTGTCCTTGGTAGGCATCTCTTACTATCTCTTCGGCTTTGCCTTTGCCTTTGGTGACGGCTCTAACCCTTTTATTGGCACCAACTTCTTTGCCCTCAAAGATGTTCCCAATACTTTTCATTTCTGTACTCTTTCTTTATTTACCAATGGTCTTTCCCCATTGCAGTTGTAGGGATTACCGAGTGGGTCAATAGTTGAGAGAACCCAATTTAGTGCTTACTTGGTTCTCATTTTCCTAGTGGGTGTGGCTCATTGCGTTTGGTCATCAAGTGGCTGGCTCACTGCTAGTTTAATCAATCCACTGTTTGCTTCTGGTGCTACTGATTTTGCGGAGAGTGGCGTGGTGCATATGGTGAGTGCGGTTGCTGGCCTTTGGGGTTCATAATTGAAACTCCAAGAGTGGGTCGGTTTGATGCTTTTAGCAAGCCTATGTAGATGTGCGGCCATAAACTAACCCTACTGGTTCTCGGGACGTTCTAGTTGTGGTTCGTGTTCAATCCAGGCTCATTCAATAAGTTTTTTGTGGCCTATCCTAGTACAACCAATCAAGGGATTTGGACCACCACCTTCCGGACGGCAGTCACAACTCACAAACACATTAGCCGGACTAATGGCCAGAATGGTAACGTTGTTCGGTGGAACACTACTTGTTGGCCATTGGGTTGCACTCGATGTATGCAACGGAGTGTTAAGTGGGCTCATTGTGATAACATCGGGCTGTGCAGTTAAATTGAACTTTATGACTCCTTTGAGCCTAGAGGCTACACAATTGCATGGGGGATGTGGTGCTTGGGGTTTGATTTTCACTGGCTTGTTTGCCAAAGAGGAGTTTGCGGTTCAAGCCTATGACTCAGGTAACACCGGCGTGGTTCGACCCCATGGCCTACTCAGGGCTGGGGGCTACAGACTGCTCGGCTGCCTAGTGATAGAGCTTTTGGTGATAGCGAGCTGGGTAACTGCAACAATAAGACTTGTTTTCTCTGGTTTTCATGGACTACGGATATCGAGAATATCACTGGATGAGGAAATTCCAAAACTCGATATTTCTAGCCATGGCAGATACGCTTACAATGACACGATTGATTCAAGGTCATTGCTAGCCACGACGAAGATCAACTTCATTTTTATGCAGATTACTTGAGAATGAAAGATCATTCACAAGCATATCAGCCACTGTAAACATGGGGAAGAAATGACCTTAAATCAATCGTGTAATTATACGTTTACGCAATCTTTCAAAGATCATTTGTATTATCGTATTGATACGATCAAAACTCGAATTCAAATTATATTGTCCGTTAAATCATTTAGCACCGCATAAATTTTTCTACAAGATAAAAAGAAACAAAGATTGAAAGGACCATGTATGGACATCAGCTGCCCAATGGACCAACTTATTCAGCTTATCATTAGAACCATAATTTGTCCTGCATGAAGCTCTGAGTTTTTACATATTGGTATAACTATACTGTATATCTCTATATGCTAAAACTATACACCTCCAATTTCCATTTGCTGATGAATCCACCCTTTGCCCCTTATCTCAAGAATGTCTTCCGCCGTATCGGCGCTGCCTCTGCTGATAAGAACTCAAAGCCTCAACAAACTCTTCCTTCCCAAAATCAGGCCAGAGTTCTTGAGCAAAGAAGAGCTCGGTGTAAGCCAATTGCCACAACAAGAAGTTACTAACTCTGAGTTCACCACTGGTTCTTATTAACAAATCCGGGTACGGATACTCGGTACAATTCGTTTCTAGTTCTTGCTCGATTAAGCTTTCGTTAATGTCTTCTAGTTGAATTTGGCCATCCTTTGCTCTCTCGGCTATGCTTCGACACGCTTGTACAACATCATATTTACCGCTGTAGCTGACGGCAACGATGAGTTGGAGTCGAGTGTTGTTTTTCGTGGTCTCTTCGACTTCATTGATCAACATTTTCAGCGATGTGGGAAGCTTTGATGAATCCCCGATTACTGATATCCGAATACCACTTCTGTTACAAACAAAATATGATATCAGAAATATTACTTCCCAATATCAACAATATATATTTTCTTCACTGTCATAATTTAAAATTATACAGTTTTTAATAGGACTAAATTGAAATCAATCAATTTTGGGAGGTCCTGAAGGCATTTTGACCATTCTTTACCTTCGAAAGGACTCCATCTCTGTCTTCAAGGCTCTCTCAAACAAGCTGAGCAAGAAATCAACCTCCACCTGCACTTGAACTCCAACCCATTAATAATGGTTCTTAATTACTATAATACGATCCTAATTTAAATCCCTAATCATAAATATGAGAGAAATACATGAAATTAGTAGTATATGATATACTAATTAATTACCTTGGGACGAATCCAGTTCTCGGTAGAGAAAGCGAAGACAGTCAGAACCTGGATCCCCCAATGACCACATAGCTCCACCATTTCCCTCAACGACTTTACACCCGCTTCATGCCCGGCCGAAGCCGGCAATCCCTTCTGCCGAGCCCACCTCCCATTCCCATCCATTATCACCGCAACGTGCTTCGGCATCAACTCCCTGCTCAGCCCCTCCGGCAGCTCCACCTCTTTACCCACCACAGAAGCCCACCCATCCGTTAGATCAGCGGTAGCCGCCTGTAGTTTATAGTCATACCGCTTGCGGTGAGAAGAAAGAAGTTCCGTTTGGTTCCAACCGCTTTGAACTACCAGACCGGATTTTGGTTTATTCTTGGCAGGAACTAACGTATTCGCGGTAGGAATAGCGAAGCGCAAGGATAACATTATCTCTTCCTTTTAAGGATAGCGTTTAAAATTCGAAGAGCGTTAGCTATCTGCGTTGTTTGCCGCCACTGCGTCTTTCGAACAAAAAGAAGCGACGTTGGTGCGCATATAAAAAGGAGATAACGGCAAACGGCACCGTTTATAGCCACACGAACAAAGATATATCGAGTTATAAAATGTGGCTTTAAATTTTTTTATTATCACGTGTGGTTAATAATATATTTATTTTGGTTTTCTTTAATTACGTACAGTGCTTAAATTCTGAATTTTCTCATGAGCCACTGATTTTTTCCCATTTTTTGGTTTTCTCCTTTAGGGACTGAAAACTCATTAAAATGGAAAGGCATGTGCGACAATAACTTATATGTTGGTAGGGTCGTATCGAATTGAATGTTGAATGAATCGTTTGTAAATTATGCGGTGAAAAGTTTATGTTTATTTATTTATTTATTAAACGAACAAATATGAATAAAATTTTTTATTCGTTTAATTAATTGAATGACATGAATAAAGAGTTTATTCATTTATTTATGTTCGTGAATGTTTGATAATTCGTTCGTTTATGTTTATTTAAATTTATTTAAATATGTCTAGGGGTGGTTATTGTTTGGTTAAACTGAATTAACTGACCGAACCAAATTAAAATCGGTTAATCAATTAGATAATTTTAGGTTTCGACTGGTGATTAAGAGTTTTTTTTTTAAATTTTAATTTAATAATTAATCCAGTTTAAAATCAATTAATTAACTAAATTAATAAAATAAACTCAAAATATTAAATATTTATGTATTATATATATATTTGTTTGTGCTTGTTTATGTTCATTTATCATGTTAACGAATGAATATGAACGAACACGAGCAAACTAATTTCTTAATGTATGAACACAAACAAAACTTTTATGTTCATTTATGTTCGCATTCTTTCATTTTTTTCGATTAAAATAAAACAATTTAACATAAATATAATTCTATTTGTGTTCGTTCAATTCGTTTACGGCTCCTCGGTTTGGTTCAAATCTTGGTTCATAATTCAACTCGTCGAGTAGCATAAAATGGTTTGTTTTCTGTGTACTCTAATGTGGTAGTGGTTTGTTTCCATTAGGAAAGGTGAATCGTATCCACAAAAAATAATATAATTTCTATTTTTTTTTCAATTTGATCTTGATAAATATTATATATTTGGCACTTTAGTGATTATTGTGTTATTATTGTTTTATCTAATTTAGTATTTAAATTTTAGATAAAATATATAAGATATTATTAAATTTATTGACTTAAAAATATTATCAAATTTTAAAAATATTTAAATATAAAGTTAATTACTGCGGAGGTCACATTTGTTTGCCCCCGGTATAGATTTAGTCACTGATTTTGAAAATGAATCAGTATGATCACGTACGTTTTTGGGTTGTAAACTTATGGTCACTCTGACGTTAAAAGCCGTAAAGTGTTAACGGAAAGATGATTTGGCACAATAAAAAAAGAAAAATTACCTAAATAGTCACTAAATAATTATCTTATTTTTATTTTATCTTTAATTTAACCATTAAAATTTAAATTTTTATAATTTTACCATCTTCTTAAACTAATTTTTGGATGACTACACAAAGAGAAGAAAAAAAAAACTTAAACTTAGAGACAACTTACAGTTTAGTGAAACGCCACAAGAAAACAAACCACCACGAAGTTAAGTGACATTTACATGAAAAAATTAGAAGAAAAAACACTAGTTTACCTCCTCTGTGTTGTGAAAAATAGAGCTCAGAACTGAGATCAAACCCATTTTTTTTAGGAAAATGAGTGATTTCGAGAAGGGCTTTTAGTTGTTGCAAAGAAACCATTATGGCAGCACTAGCCATGAAATCGATAAGCATTGTCTTTGAGTGGAAATCAATGATGAAACTAAACCGGGTAGATTAAAACCAGAACTCATCAGAAAAAAAGTTAAATTAAAGAAAAAGTGAAGAAAAATTTACCTTAAGAATCCCAAAGAAGTTTGGAAAAAACTAACAAAGAAAATGGTAGTAAAAGCTAATTGAAGGAACAAGAGAGGATAACTAAATCTGTACTGAGACAAACAAACATGACCTCCACAGTAATTAACCTTTAAATCTAATATTAAACTTTATTTTTTATGTGTTCTCACTTCGTTGTTTAACTCTTAACAGAAGGTTAACTCAAAATAATATTATTTTAACACGAACATTTTAAAGTCTAATTTAATCCAAAATTAGGTCACTTTATATAACATTCTTTGAAATAAATATAAATAAAAATAATATATTTATATTATAAATTATATATAAAAAATTATAAACCACAAAATCTAAACCCAAACTATAAATCTTAATATTTTGAATCTAGAATTTTTTATATATTATTTTTAATATAAATATATTATCTTTATATATAATATATAAATATATATTTTATAATATATAAGACATGATGCGATCATTTTTATTTTTATCTTTTAATTATAAAATTAAAAGTTTGATTTTATCTATAATTTATTTATTTTTAATGAAAACATCTGTAATAATGGAATGGATCACTGTTTGGTGGACATCTTTAACTATAAATATCAACCACGTGAATGAAAATCCCAAGTCCTTGGAATATAAATTTAAAATATTAAATAATACCAAAAATACAGATACCACATTAAATATATCAAATATTGAATTAAAATTAATGGGTTTAGAAGTAGGAAATTTTGAGCCCTCAAAAACCCGGGAAAATTCCAATTATTTTAAATTTAATATTATATTTATATTATATAAAGTGGAAACAAAAAAATAGTTTTTCTCCAGACATCTGGAAGTCTCTTCTTTAAAATCAACCTGTTTTGTTCTTTGTTTGGACGTGGAAGAACTCGCTTTCACGTTTTAATTAGTGCAACCAAGTCTAAATCTTACCAGATTGTCTTTAATAGGAGAAATTGTTACATGAAATCTTTTCGCCACCTAAGATATGATCCCAATCAATTAAAATAAGATATATAATATATTTTTTTATATCATATTTATAAATAAGTATCATCCAAATCATCACTTTAATATATTTAATTTAAAAATGAAAAAAATATTACTAAAAATTTTTATGTTGTCTTCTCTTTATTGTTTATTTTTAAATTATTTTTTCTAAACCCTAATCTTAAACCCTAAATCCTAACACTAAACCTTAAACCTTAAATCATAACCCTAAAACCTAAACCCTAACCCTAACCTAAACCTAAACCTTACATAAACCCTAAACCTAAACCACATAAATCCTAAACCACTAATCCCTAACTCTAAACCCTAAACTCTAAATCTTAAACCTCAAATCTATATAAAAAATTAATTAGGAAAATTTTAAAGAACAAAGAGAAATATGACACAAGAAATCTTTAATAATATATTTTTTTAAAATCAAAGACATTAAATTAGATGATTTGGCTAATGTTTATGTATAAATTTAATATGGAAAAAATATATTATATGTCTTAGTTTAATTGGTTGAGACCGTATCTAAAGTAGTGGAAAGGTTGATGTAATGATTTTTCCTTTAATAGGGAAGATGCCAAATTACAGAAGTGGGGGTTTAATTTTACTTATATAATTCATAACGACTTTTTTAATATTAATTTTTTTATTTAATATTTTAAATATATGAGATATTATTATAAAAGTCGTATAAAATAAAATGTAAATCAATAGATTCAAATATTTAAATATTTTCCGCTTTCAAAATATACCTCAAAATATAAAATTTCTTTTCGACTGAATCGCATAATGTTCTGTTTGAAAACATGAATTCCAGAATTTGAGACCATTTATTATGCAAATTATAAGAATGAAATGCACACAGTATTGATAAATATTTCTGGGTCAGCTAGCCTCGTCTTCCACTGCTCTCGAGCAAAAGTGACTCATGCTTCGGAGGTTTCTGGGTCTGGTTTTTCATGT
The DNA here is from genome assembly GCA_035048815.1 of Abelmoschus esculentus. NCBI lineage: Eukaryota > Viridiplantae > Streptophyta > Magnoliopsida > Malvales > Malvaceae > Abelmoschus > Abelmoschus esculentus. The sequence continues at coordinate 2,407,890 of JAUCBN010000032.1, forward strand.
CATCTGTAGTGAGTGATTCTTGTGCTACAATATAACAGCAGTGTAACTTCTTAGGCTATAGCTACAGCCTACAGTTTAATGTGCTGAGCTAAGCGTTTCATTGCCACCTGAATCCACATGGTTAAACTTTTGATACCTTGTTGAAACCATAGCCATCCACTTGTCGGGGTGACTTGCAGGTAACATTAACAATATGTTGTTTTCATGCTGCAGAACCCAGCTGAGTTGACGATGTGGTTTGCAACCACCATGTCCAAATCTATGATAAGAAACTGGATTTATCCTAGCTGTTTGGTTCACCTTTATGCTCGAATGAATTAGGCAAGCGGCTGTGACGATGTTGTGACGGTTTCGAGTTCGAATCCTATCATCTGCAATTTACTATCGGGATGCTATGACTTTACGGAAAACGAGTGTTAAACAAAGCTTGAAAATAAAGTAGAATCCCATTCCAAACAGGAGTTGTGATTTTTGAGACGGGGGAATATATTGTATGAAGGAGATGATGAAGAAGAATCATATTCCTATTCTGTCTCAATGCTCCGTTGGATTCAGTCCATATTTTCATGTCAACTTGGGCATCTAAAATGGGTAATTATTCCATTTATTCTATTTATTATCCTAGAAACAAATGATGTCTTATCATTAAAAAAATAATTTAATTTTAAATTTTGTTAATAATATATCGTCATATGACTAGTAATAATGTATAAAATTATATATTGCTATTAAGAATTTATATTTAATACATAAACAGTAAAAATAAAAAAAATTTATAGACATTTTGATTTTATAGTTTAGGGTTGGATTTCTAGAGTTTATATGTTATAGATTTATAATTTAAATATTATGATTAAAATTTAATGTTTAAAGATTAGGGTTAAGAGTTTAGTGAAATATGAATAAAAAACTCTAAATTCAACTACAAGTAAATTACTAAACCTAACCCAAAGATTTAAATCTTAAAATTTAACCCTAAAAATTATAGCTAAGACGTTTTGTAGAAAGTAATTGATTTCACGAGAGATTATTAGGTGAACTTTGTTCACCACGTCATCCATGGTCCAAGTAATTAGGACCGTTGATATTTAAATAACCACCTAATAACTACCCACCCACTAAGTACATGTAGGAAAGAGCTGATGATTCACTTGAAAAAAAATTAACATCAACGGTTCTGATTAATTAGGACCATGGATGATGTGATAAGCAAGGTTCACCTAATAAGTTTTTTTGACTTTACCCTTTCGAATAATTACCTATATATTAAATATAAATTCATATATTATTAATAAACGACATAAATTCTTTTTTAATAGTTTTAATACGATTATAATATAATATTTATTCAAATATATTTTAATTTTTTTAATAATAAACATACACTTTGTAAAATATAATTTAAACTTAAATTTAAAATCTCTTAAAATAAATGTTATTTTTATTGTAATTACTTACTGAGTTAAACCCATTCTATTAATTACATAGAAATATTAAAGAAGCTATAGCATGTCTCAAACATGACTTCTACTTATTTTTCAAGCACATGATAGGAATTAATTAAAACTCCATTTATATTTTTATTAAATTTAAAGATAAGCCTTACCAGTTGATAGGTTTACTTTATTTGACATAGTAGAGACTGGTCAAACTTGGAATCAGTTTTGTCTTCTGTAATAAGATTGGAAGTAATTCTTGGATCAGCTGAGAAAAATATTGTAAGCAACTAAAGTTTAATGCTTTATAGTGTTTTTTTTTTTTTTTTTTTTTTTGGGGGGGGGGGGGATTTGCAGAAAAATCAACCTCAAATCAAATGAATGTGAATGTGGCGCGCGTCCCCTACGTGTTGACACCTAGAATCTTGTCTTCCTTTTACAGCTTCAGCTTCCATTCCATGTCTTCCCTCTAAATATCTCTTTTTCCTCTTGTTTTCCCTTTTTTATTTTCAATGGATTCTCTCGATTCTTAAAAGCTTTCTTTCCCATTGTTTTCGGTTTTCATCTCCATGACCCCAGAACCCAGTAAAGAAAAATCTCTCATTTTGTCTCCTTCTCTCCGCCATGGTGACCACCAACCTCCCACAACCCAAAACCACACCAATTCAAAGCGTTCTCATTGTTGGTAATTACTGTCACGATGTCCTTCTCCAAGGCGGCGCTGTCGTCGCCGAAACCCTTGGCGGAGCAGCCTCTTTCATCTCCAACGTCTTCACCTCCCTCTCCGTTTCCTTCCATGTAACATCCAAAGTCGGGTTCGATTTTAAATACCCGGTTAATCACGACCCCATCGTGATCCCCACGTCGAAAACCACCGTTTTCCACGCCTATTTCGATCTGGGTCATACCGAGAATGCTCATCAAGATCGGATATTGAAACGGGTTGAAGTCTGCGATCCGATCAATCCATCGGATCTTCCCGATAAAAGATTCGATTTCGGAATGGCGGTTGGGGTAGGCGGGGAGATATTGCCTGAAACGCTGGAGAAAATGATCGAAATATGCGATGCCGTTTTCGTCGACATCCAAGCTTTAATCCGTTGTTTCGATAAAAACGACGGGACAGTAAAGCTCGTGGGGTTAAAAGAGAGTGGGTTTTACCATCTGTTACCGTGGGTAAAATTTTTGAAGGCCTCATCAGAAGAAGCGCTGTTTATGGACGTTGAGGAAGTCAGGCAATGGTGTTGTGTGGTGGTAACACATGGGAAAGATGGGTGTGAAGTTTTTTGGAAAGACGGGGAAATGAAAATTGCACCCTTTGGGGCTAACCAGGTAGATCCCACCGGCGCCGGAGACAGCTTTTTGGGTGGTTTCGTCGGCGGTTTGGTCCATGGATTGGTTGTCCCCGATGCAGCTTTGGTGGGGAACCTTTTTGGATCCCTTACTGTTTGTCAGATTGGTCTCCCTAAGTTCGATTTGAGATTGTTACAGGTTTGCTGCTTCATGTTTTCTGAGTTTTTTTTATGTTACATTCACTTTCATGGATATGAAAATTGTTTCAGCTGACATTTAGGTACAGTTTCATTGGTGTTCTTCTTTTTATCCCCTCTAAGAATGTGCAGTTTCAGTGATCTACTGGTGAAATTTAGTGTGTTAATGTTGGCAATGCCATTTTTTTACAATATTGATGCTGGTTTTGTGTTGCTCACTGGAACAATTTGAAATATGCAGGTATTGAAAGTGTCATTTTTTGTGTAGAACAAGTGCATGCATTGTAATATTCTTCAACTGAGTGAATTATGTGGATCTCTCTGTTGTTAGTCCAGGGTTAAATGTTCAGAATGTCCATTGTTGGCAGTTTCATTGGTGAATTGCTTGCCAAATTATTTGTTGTGGGTTTGTCTTCATTGAAGTATTCATAAAGTGTAAAAGTATTGTTCTATCTTCACCATTGTCTAGCATGAAGACTTTAGGTTGTTTTCATTATCCGGTCCTGGACTCTATGAATCGACATTCATGTTAAGACATTACTCTCGACTGACATGAGGCTTCTTCTGGAAAATCTTAGTCTTGAAACAGAACACATCTGTGTCCTATTGTTTTTGTTACGACTTCTTTGGGAACTTGTAATCTGCCATTCATATAGCATTTGGCTCCCTTAGAATAGATATTATACATACAGAAACAAATAGGTTTTTTCGATTTTGTTACGACTTCTTTGGTTACATGATTCGATTTTTCTTCGCAAAATTGTTTTTTCGGTCATTAACATAACTGAAATGTTGGATACTAGAGTGAAAACCATGCACTTGAGATTCCATAAAATTTGGTGAATGCTTCTTTCATAAACTGGTTTCCCCCCTCTTTTTACATTCCAGAGAATTAAGGATGAGGTGCAAAGAAGGAAGCTGCACAATACATGCTGGTTTGAGGGCAGAGACGACCCGATGAGTTTCACAAAGCCAGACGGTCACGACGAATTCCACGCATCCCTTGCTTCTACTAAATTAGTTCCTACATACTCCATTCAAGAATGTCTACAGGATGTGCCAAGATCAGAAGGGAGCATAGAGCCGGTTATCCGTCCTCCATGTAACGGGCAGTCGAAGTGATTCCTAGTGTTCTGTTCATGATACACCAATTTAAGCAGTAGAGGATACAGCATCATTGAGGAGCAATTTTCCCCTTTGTGTTGTATCCAACAAGTTGGTGCCGGCGGAGTGAAGATCTGTGTCTGAGCCTTTAAATCTAACTTGGTACATCCTCCTAGTCGTCCCAATGCTGTGAGGCTCTGTATATTTATTTTACTTTCATTCCTGTTTGGAATCTTGTGTTGACAGCTGTGATAGTATTTGATTCCTTCAAATAAAAGTCTTCAAACAGGTTACAACACTAAGCAAAATGTTAAATTATAATTTTTTTAAAGATTAAAATATAATTTTATCATTGTTTTTTGTCCCATCAACTTTTTAACCTGATCATTATTTTAAATATCTAATTTTATAATATATTTAAAATTATTTGATTTGATATTTACAATATTATTTTTATCAATAATTTTAGGAATAAATCCAGGTATGGGGATGGCTTTGACAAAATCCTTCTTTTCATGACGCATTACAAAAAGTCATTGATTTGGAGCGGGGGAAGTCAAAATGGAACAGAATTTAAATATTCATAGTTGGTGGGTGAAGTATTTAGAATTTTAAGTGCAACTTATAATTTTTTATGTTATATAAGTGACGGTCCTTTAATGTCACTAAAACTTTTTATTTTTTTAATAGAATATGATAAAATATAATTAATTATATTATAAAAAATTGGGTTTCATTAACTATATTTCTAAACTTCAAATTATATATATTTAATCTTAAATCTTATAACTTTAAAATTTAAATTATAAATTTTAAACCATAAATTCTCATAATTTATTTTAGGTTAATATTAATTATGTTAGATAACTTAAATTAATTAAACACAAATTTTTAAAAATATAATTGATTATATTTTATTAAAAACAAAATAAGTATTAATTATAAGAATTTATAAAAATTTTATTAAATCCTAAAGACCGTCAATAACAAAATACTTTTTATTAGCTATACTACATTGTTATCTTAAAAATTATTATATTATTAGTTTTGTTTTTCTTATATTAAATATATACGTATAAATAATATCTATTTTAGTAATAAATATTTGTTACTTAAAAGTAATTTATTTTCCGTAAATACATCTAATTATGCAATTTTAAAGAGTTAAATTTATTAAAAATAAATATGTTGTAGAAAATACTTAAATATTGAAAATTTAGGGAATCAAATAAGCCATGTATTAATACAAATAACATTATTAAAAAATAATACAAATATAACACCGAATTATTGTGAGTCTATTTTAAGATTTATAGATTTATTTTAGGATAAAGGAATTTATATCTTAAATTTTAAAAATTACAGTATTATTTAAAAAAATTATGGCTCAGTTCTGGGTAATAACAAAGCTTTGTTCCAATTTGGCTGTTTCCCCAAGTTGTAAATAACCACTAACACAAGCTTATAACGTGAACCATAACATGTAATAAAGCCAAGTTCAAAGACATGATCTTCAACAACTAAACAATGTCTGCTTAAACAACTCCCAAGAAAAGATCTTAAACAAAAAGTTCATCTTCAGGATTTATCATGGACTTAACTGGAATAAACAAAGACTCAAACCTTGAAGATTATAGAGGGATTTCACCACTGTCAGCAATCACAACTTTGCTCTTCGGTGTGCCGCTCTGATTTCCTTCGGCTTCGATTTTGTATACCACATCCATACCAGACAGCACCTTCCCGAACACCACATGTCTGCCATCCAACCTGTACATGGTACTCGATGATTAGCAACAGTGTAAACTTCTTAAAGAAATATGAACATCTAGACTGTAAATTACCAGCTGGTTGTCACGGTTGTAATGAAGAATTGCGACCCATTGGTGTCGGGACCAGCGTTTGCCATTGACAAGAGACCTATATTTCCAAGGAAAAGAAGGTTCATTCTTGTCATAAAGTTTTAGTCTTTCCTGTATGCATAAGCACTTGATATAAAAACATATTGACTCACCAGGTCCAGTGTGCTTCAACTTGAAATTCTCATCAGCAAATTTCTCACCATAGATCGATTCTCCACCTCTTCCATCCCCAAGTGTAAAATCACCACCTTGAATCATGAAGTTCGGAATAATGCGGTGAAAGGCACTTCCTTTGAAGTGGAGAGGTTTCCCACTCTTTCCAACACCTTTTTCCCCTGTAATGGAAAACCCAATCTCAGAATGGCTCTTACATTAAACAAAAGTTTCTAAACAACCCTTCACAAAAGGCTAGTCAATCTTCATTATCATATTCATTTTCCCCAGTCCCAAACAACCATTACATCCCTAATCATATTCGTAACCAATGTAGACAAAAGAGAAAAGTCATACCTGTGCAGAGTGCTCGGAAATTTTCTGCATATAGGTTTAAGCTGATCAGAAAAATAACCACCAAGAAAATCACAGATTACAGCCATTAATGTAGTCATAACACCGTCATACCTGCTGTTTTCGGAACTGCCTTTCCAAAGAGTCCCATGACAACTCGACCTGAGAACATTAGTTCAGTAATCCTTTTAGCCGTCTAAACCGAAAGCAAAACACAAGCAGCTACAATGTGAAGCAACATATAACTTCTATACAGAAATCTTCATTTCCTTCTCAATATAATTAGTTACACATTACTTGGATCTTGGGTTCAAGTCAGGTTTATGCATAAAACGACCTTTAAGGCACTAAATTACTGACATTTTTACCCACTCTTAGCTATTTAAATCTACCCCTTTCTGCAAATCGTTCAAATAAACATTTGGGCAATTCATGAGGCATATTAAGGGAAATCGTTTAAGCTTTTTCTCACAGATCCAATGGGATTGATTCATAAGAGAAGTTAATCATACCAGCAGGTTTTCCAGCAATTTCAACATCAAAGTAAACTTTGTGAGTAACTTCTTTCAGATCTGCCTTAGACTTTTTTGCCTGAAAATTCCAAGAAAAACCCATCAAATAACGGCATTCACTAGTAACGTCCGATGATCGTAAAATTCATCAATCTAATTGTAAACAAAATAAAACATTCAAGCTCAATAAACTAAGTGAAACAAAGAGAAATCAAATCCTTCAAAAGTTTTCACATTTTAATCACAGATCAAGGAAAAACAGAACTAAAAGAGGATTGAAATATGAAACGAAAGTGAACCTGAGTAAGAGCTAGAGATCCGAGAAGAACCAAAGTGCAAAGCAAAGTGAGAGGAAGCAACCGTGATCTACCCATCTCTTTGGGTGTTTTAGATTTTTCAAGTATCGGAGGCGATTAATTGCTATGAACCGAAGAAAGGAGGTGTAAATGAAGAAATATATAGTGGATGGGATGTCATAGGTAGACTGATTAGTCAATCAACGTGCGCCACGTGTTTGATTGGGTGATGTGTTTGGATGTCATTGGCTGATGGGTTTCATTTTTGGGCCAAATGGCATATTTACTTATAATAGGATAAAAGTGAATTATGATAAGTCTTTATTTCAAATTTCTTATTAGGTTAATTCAATAACAAGCTTATGAATTATATATTTTTAAGTCAAATATTTAAATTATAATTTTGTAGATATTTTAAACTCCTTGTTATTTATTAAAATAAAAAGTTTAATAAAACTAGACTTTTGACACATAATATTACTTAGAAATTTAGAGTAACTCGGATCGTACACTTAATTTTGATAAGTGAGTTTTTAGTCGAGATATTTTACATGCATAATATCTTTAATCCGAGATCTGCTTAATCAAAACCAAACTGCACACCACTTAAATCAATCTCTATTGATGAATAGTTTTTCTTAATATATTAATGTGTTATAAGTTAATATCTGTTTAATTTTTCGTAACTCTTTAATAATATATTGTATACTCATGGTGTATAAATTTGAATCACATGAATAAAATATATCGTAATATTCATCTGAATTTAATTTGTTCATAAAGGTTTTATTCAACCTTATAAACATTGTACAAGAAATGACTGAGATTATAAAACAAATCCCAATATAATTTTTTAAAAAAAAAACACTGGAAAACTTATATAACAATTGAACTAAAACAAACGCTCACATACTTGCATACTAATACTATACACCGTATTAAAATACAAATGCTTATACAATTACTGAAAGAAATGACTGGATTTTTGTATCCTTGGGGTCGTTTATTTATCGATCCTGTTTCGCTTTGAGCAGCATTGATGGAGAATGAAAACAACAATAACAAGGGGAGCCAGGATGTATCGGCATAAAATTGTCAACCCTACAAAAACACGAACACGACAACAGTTAAGATCGGAAACCGGAAATGGACATGAAATAGTAGGAACCTTACCGATCACGAACACGACAACGAGGTACAGGATAGCATTCCAAAGTTCGGTCACGTAATCTGCATAACAAATATCGTTAAGATCTCTGAATCGAGTGTTATGTTAGAGTTGTGCAAAGAAAACGAACCATCTTCCTTGTTACATCGAAACCGGTTTGATACTTCGGTGGGGAACTGGCAATAACCACCATCGGCCAGGCAATCCCTGCACTCAACTGACCAATTCAGATCAAACCCTGACTGCAATGTCCGCTGGATCTCATCGTAGCTACTCGGGTGATTAACCTTTTGATTGTCGGAACCATCGGAGAATGCCATGGCAATGATGTTGCAAGTAGGCGGAATATCAGGATAGTACAACATGTAACCAGTGTAATTAACATAAACCCGAGACATATTCCCACTCAAACAAGGCACCAGGTTGCTCCGCATGCTATTGATTTCCTTTGTGCATCTCACAAAAGTGGCATGCGGGCTTGAATACTCTCTATGATACCGACCATCGCCTAGTACTTCATCAATTCCAAGAGATCTGTACGGCAAACTGCAGTTCCCAGCTGCCAAGTTAACATCAACAAGACGGATTACACGTTCGGCATACGAAATTCTCTTGACGTAGTACAGTCCGGCATGGAAGTTGAGGACAGTCTGATTGTTGCCATTACAGTAAAGCTCGTAGTCGGGGTCGCCGCAGTTGGCCGGATCGCCTCGGAGGCGAAAAGGGTATCTGATGTCGTCGATATCTCCGCATGAAGTAGTGCACGGTCGACGATCGGTCCTTCCTTGGATATGAAGGACGAAAAGAATGAAAATTATTGAAGCCATTGAGACTGGATTTCTCATTTCTTAATTCTTCTGCGAAACTGCGTGTTTTCTTGGATAATCATATCCAGAAAGCTTGAATTTTTATATATAAATATGCATTTAATTTGATTAAATTTTTTAAAAAAGAGACGCGTCTCAATCACTTGAAATCTCGTAAGAGAACCAGTCAATATAGTCAGCCGGAGTTGGACAAAACCGGGATACATGTCTCGTTTTAAGTGCAATCATGCAGGGTCAAATTATGTTTTTGCTCCTTATGCTATATTTACATTTGTGATTTAGTCCCTAATAATTGATTGGTGAAAGTTGAATGTAGTCAAATACGGCGGCGTTGAGCTGATTTATGGTTTTATTCATTCACCGGTTTTTTCCAACTTCCGTTAATATTTGACCAATTAAATACATGGTCCGTGGCCAAGTTGAAGGTTGGGGCACGTAGGAGGGTTGTGGAATGTGACATAGAAAGCGGGAATATCCGAGGAAAACTGATTATTTTAATGGTGCTTTAAAATTTTAAAGTATAAGGTTAGGTTTAGAAAATTAGAGATAAAATATATTTTTTAGGAGTAAAATTTAAAGTTTAAATATAAAAAATTAGAGTTTATTGTTAGAATTTATTTTTTTTAAATTTTTATTAGGGGCATGAAAAAAGGCTTATTTTGACACGTGTCAGATTAAAACACATGTATTGCTTCCCATGAAAGTTTGAACCCATGGCAACACCCAAACAAAAAGGTATAAAGCTTGCATTTTTTTTCTTAGTCACATTTTGGGTTTGCTTTGTTCTCGTAATTGCATTTCAAAGGTGATGATGCGCGGCTCTGCTTAGTGCCATAGCGGCATATCAACAAAAGTTATGTTCTTTTTCTCTTTTCCTTTTTAAATGATGGTTTTCGTTTGGTTGGTGAGAAAACGTGCGAGAGAAACAAGATTCTGAAGTGTTTACGTTATTGGCTTTTCTGTGTTAGTTAATATCTGTTATTTTCAGTTTTGGAACTGAATTTTTGTTTCTTGCATGGTTAAAACTCTGTCTTCTGTCTTTTAGTTTCTGGTTTAGTTTCTTTGTTGCACATCTAATGGTTCTGATTTTTAAGAACCGATGTCGTTTTCTGTTAATTTCATGAATTGTGGGAGAGTGGGTTTAATGTTGTTTCCCCCTTTTTATATCAATTCCAGTGTCTGCATCTTTCATCAACTCGGTGAACATTTCCTTTTCTTTTTACAAATAAGCATTTTCTGTGACTCAAACCGGTTTCATGATGAAGGGTGAGTCTCAAAAAGTAGACAGGGTTCCTAAAAAGTTCTCGCTTTTACTGGAGTTGTCGGCTTCAAATGATCTCATTGGGTTCAAAACTGCCATTGAAGAAGAGGGTCGAGATATAGATGAGCCGAGCTTGTGGTATGGAAGGAGAATTGGTTCTAGGAAGATGGGGTACGAAGAAAGGACACCCCTTTTGATTGCTTCCATGTTCGGGAGCAAGGACGTGGTGAAATATATTGTCGAAACCGGACATGTCGATGTTAACCAGGCTCGTGGTTCTGATGGTGCCACTGCTCTTCACTGTGCTGTTGTTGGTGGATCGTTCTATTCGACTGAGGTTGTAAGAATGTTGCTTGATGCGTCCGCTGATACCGATTCTCTTGATGCTAGTGGAAATCGGCCTGTTGATTTGATTACCCCGGCTTGTAATTCGGCTTTCGGTTTGAAGATAAAGATGTTGGAGTCTTTGTTGAAAGGAAGTGGCAGTGTTGGTGAAATAGAAGGTTTGCCTGCTGAAATAGAGGGTTGTAATTTGATGCCATGGGATTTGAAAGAGGGAACTGAGAGAAGAGTGTATACTATTGATCTTACACTTCCTGATATCAAGAGTGAGATATACAGTACGGATGAGTTTAGGATGTATAATTTCAAGGTCACGCCTTGCTCGAGGGCTTACTCTCATGACTGGACCGAGTGCCCTTTTGCTCATCCTGGCGAAAACGCCAGGCGACGTGATCCCAGGAAATACATTTACAGCTGTGTTCCTTGCCCCGAATTTTGTAAGGGATCGTGCAAGCAGGGTGATAGCTGCGAGTATGCACATGGTATTTTCGAGTGCTGGCTTCATCCTGTCCAGTATCGGACTCGTTTATGCAAGGACGAGACGAATTGCAACAGGAAGGTCTGTTTCTTTGCTCACAAGCCTGAAGAGCTTCGTCCATTGTATGCTTCAATAGGTTCGGCGGTGCCTTCCCCAAGATCTTATTTAGCTACTGGTTCCTCTTTAGACATGGGTTCGATGAGCCCGCATGGTCTTGGCTCCCCATCTGTTTTGTTACCTCTGACATCAACACCACCCTTGACCCCTCCCGGTACATCTTCTCCTACGACTGCAATGATGTGGCCTAGCCAGTCTAACATTGTACCATCCTTGCAGCTTCATGATAGTAGGCTGAAAAGTGCTCGACGTACTCGGAATATGGAGTTGAACATGGATCAACTTGGACTGGAAAGTCATCGTCGCCGCCAAACTCAGCAGCTAATTGATGAGATACCTGGTCTTTCCTCCTCCACCAATCTAGAATCCTATCCCTTGAGGCCAACTGCCTTCGCAAACCGGAGTTCGAGCTTTATGGAGCATACTTCGGTAAATCACCATTCAGGGTTTCCTTCACCAAGTGCCATGTCTTGGAACTTTTCGCATTGGGGTTCACCCGATGGAAAATTAGACCGGAGTATACTAGGAGAAGAGCTAAATATACCAACACAATCTTCTTTTGTGTTCCAAAGCAGCAGCAGCAACTTGGGTGATGCAGCACAGTCAATGTCATCAACTTCAGAAGAGCCAGATGTGTCCTGGGTCCAGTCTTTGGTGAAGGACACCCCTTCCGAGCTACTCAGTTTCGAGGACGAGCAGCAGCAGCAACAATCTCATCTTAACACTGACGATTCGGCAACATTCCCAGCCTGGGTGGAGCAATATTACATGGAACAGGAGCAGATGTTGGCCTAAAAACGTGCATTCATATATTGTGTAATATGTTCGTTCCAAAAAATTCTAATATGAAAACCAATGGTTCAATAATAGTGTATAAAATTATATAAAACATCCGAAAGCTTTATATTTTTATTATATAAAATTATATAATAAAAATAGTACTATTTCCTTCCTACAGTACTGTATCTATGTTTCGTACAATTATCACCATCTTTGTTTTTGAAGCGATTACTGAAACTTAAACGTTAATTATTTGAAGACAAAAAAAAAAAAAAAAGTAAAGAATCAAGGCCCTTTGCTTCAGCTCTATGTTTCTAATCTTAAAATCATTCGATTTTGCGAATCGAAAACATATTCGGATCCGTCTGATAAAATACTATGTCCCCGTTGTTGCTCACGTAATGATCTTCTTTAAGGCTCGACACCAGAATTTTTATCAAGTGTGTTGGTATCGGCCCTGATTTACGCGGCTCCCGATAGTATTGTCCGATCACCGGTTTCGCTGCTTTCGTCTGCAACATGGAGAAAACCATTAGAATTAACTTGCATCAATCTATCATCAGCTCAGATGTAATTAATCCCCCCAAACTAAGAGTACTTACAGCTTCAACTAAGTGATAATGAGGGATCTGAGGGAAGAGATGATGAATGACATGTGTGCCAATGTCATGCTGAATATTGTTGAACACACCATAATCACGGTCAACTGTTGTAAGCCCTCCCCTCAAGTAACTCCATTCCTGAAAGTCCCGATACGAATTCACAACCGAAACTTGCAAACTCCGATCATAAACCGTAAAACAGATACGAAATTTATTTATTATTTACCTTGCCACGATACCAAGGAAGTTTCTGCTCATATCCATGGTGATGTAGGTAAGTGACAACATCAAGCCATACCACAAAAATCTATGGAAACAGGTAACATCATTTTCACACAATGTTATATTACTTATTATCAGAGAAACTCTGCATTTTTTCCGGAAAAACTGGGAACCTGGGGCATACCAAGTAGGGAACACCGTAGAGCTTGAATGTCATGGCTGAACCAAACACAGATGATGAGTAGACAAGGAAAACGACCATTGCAATCCAACAGGCTTGTGAAGTCAGTACATGTTCCCTGTCTTGGGGAGAAAACAGGCTGCTGTTTGGGTTGAAGTGAGATCCCGTCTTCCCTGGACTTCTGTACCACTGTAATAATGCACCAAATTAAGCACCACAATACTTCATTTTGATGGTAAGAACAATGCTAAACCCTTTAGTTCAATCTAAAGCAAGGTGTCTCACCAAATACATAGGGTATGCAAATAGGGGGAAAGGGATAGTGAATCTCAGAAGTCTTGTTCTCAGTCCCAAACTCTTGTAAACCTTCTCAGGCATCTGAGAATTAAAACAAAAAGAGGATGCCAAGGGGTTAGTTAATCCGAGGATCGAACCAGCTTAATACAATTTCAGTTTCGGATTCGTTACCGGAACCCAAGACTCATCCTTCTCGACATTCCCATGATTTTGATGATGAGTTTTATGACTTATTCTCCTACAAAATTCTCAAATGATGGCTGATGTAATTGCATATATACTATATGTAATGAACAATACCAATGTTGAACCTAATCAAGCAATGAACTTACTTACCATCCATGGTAAGGAACTAGGATTGCAGAATGTAAGATGTGTCCCACCACATTATTTAGAATGGGAGCATCAGAAAAGCTTCCATGGCCACTGTAAAGTCGAAAACAAATCGAATTTAATCAAATCAAATCAACCGATACAAACAAAATCTAGAACCCGAACCCGAAACCGGATATATGTTTAGTACCAATCGTGACCGAGGACAAACAGAGCCCAGAACATCGTCCCTTGAGCAACCCAGTAGACAGGCCAAACAAACCAGCTATCGAAGTAAGCAGCTGCTGCTAATAATGCAAAGACAACAATGACATCCCTGAAGACATAACTCATTGATCTCCATGGATTCTTGACCCAACAGTGCTTCGGAATGGCAGCTCGGATATCGGCAATACGGAAAGGAGGGGCTGCACTTGGATCAAAATCACCTTGGCCGTTGATCCCATTAACAAACTCTACTTTATTCTCCATTGTTGTTCCAAATGAAAGGGCTGATTCTCTATCAAAATCATATCTTTTTTAATTAAAATCAAATAATTTATAAACTGAATTCAAAAACAGAATCAAAAGCAATGCAAAACATACCTGATAAAAGAGATGAAATTGAAACTCTATTTACAGTTTTCTTTTTTTGTAGTAAGGGAATGACTTACTCCATGGTTCGTAGTTACCTTAAATTTGTAAAGGAAAAGTTGGATTGAAAAATGGTTTAGGCCAAGCTTCAATTTAGGCTTTTATAACCCTAAATTATTAATCATCTTTTTAGATTCATGGTTTCTCCTTAAATTTTTCTCCCTAAGCTCTGTATTTTTCTTTCCTTATTTAGCCAAGTAAATATTCTTCCTTTATTAACATTTTAACTACTTTGAAACACATTTTTCAGGACGATGAAGAAGATAGTAGAGACCCATTTTCGTGGAATTGATGATATCCTTGATAACTATCCGCCACCTTTCCCAAAGCGATTGCTTTCCAAAGTGGTTCCAGTTTTCCAGTTTGGAGTTATAGGGATTGTAAGGGCGGGTGAACAGATATTTCCTATGATTGGGGTTACGACACCGCCGCCATGGTATTATTCATTCGTACAAATAAATTCTAATTTTTTATAATAATACTATTCTCTCTCTATATTTTTAATTAAGTCCTCAAAACTAAACTTTTTATTTATAATTTAATCTTTAAAATATATTTTTTATAATTAAATCTATTAAAATTATTTAAAAAAAAATAAAATTTAAAAAAAAATTATATCTCGAATTAGGGTTTAATTTAAGATATTTATTTTTTAGATTAAATCAGATTAAATCTTTTAAAATAATATTTAAATTAAAATTATATTTAGATATTTGTATTCAAATGAAATTCGGATAAGTAAAAGCCAGACTCGAACCGTACATCTCAAAAAATTATTACATGAACCCTTTTCACCACTTAGGATATGGTCCCAACCAATTAAATTAAGACACATAATATATTTTTTTCATATCAAATTTACACATAAGCATTGGCCAAATCATCTAATTTAATGTCTTTAATTTAAAAAAAATATTATCAAAGATTTCTTTTGTCATCTTTCTCTTTGTTCTTTAAAATTTTCCTAATTAATTTTTTATATAGATTTAGGTTTTAGGATTTAGGGTTAGGGATTAGTGATTTAGGGATTAATGGTTTAGGATTTATGTGGTTTAGGTTTAAGGTTTAGGGTTAGAGTTAGGGCTTAGGGTTATATGTTATTGTTTAGGTTAGGGTTAGGGTTTATGGTTTATGTTTGAGGTTTAGGGTTAGTGTTTAGGGTTTATGATTCAGGGTTAGAGTTAGGGTCTAGGGTTTAAGATTTAATGTTTAGGGTTTAGGATTAGGATTTAATGTTAGGGTTTATTGGTTAGGGGTTAGTATTAAGGTTTAGGGTTTAAGATTTAGGGTTAGGGTTTAAGGTTAGGGATTAATAAAAAATAATTAAAAAATTGAACAATAAAGAGGAAGACAACATAAAAAATCTTTGGTAATATTTTTTTCTATTTTTATATTAATAGATTAAAGTGGATGATTTGGATGATGTTTACTGAAAATATGATATGAAAAAATATATTATGTATTTTAATTTAGTTGGTTAAAACTATATGTTAGATAGTAGAAAGGATTCATGTAATAATTTCTCGTACGTCTCGGATAAGAGGGGCCACAAAACAAGGTCAGCTCTAATCTTGTGCATGAGATTAGGTGACAGTGGTATAATTATAAATAAATAAAAACATGTGTATCTTTACCTATTTGGGGAAAATATCTGAGATATAATAATTACAAATATGGAAAAAAAAATATTTTTGACATGACATTTATTTTTTATTTATATTTAATGGTAATCACAAATATTTTTATAGGGTGCTCTGTAGCAATGGACTGAGAAATTTGTCGTTTTACTTATTAGTTCAAAGTTTCTAGGGACCAAAATAGAATAATATAAGAATTTGGGTCCACTCTCAAAATCCAAAATAACAACAAGATATTTGGTTAAACTACTAAAATGGTCCTTGAAGCAATTTATTTTTATTAAATGTCGATTATATTAAAGCTCTTTTAGGTATAAATTAAATTGTAGGTTCTCAAATTAAAGTTTTAAGGATAATTTTGGTTTAATATAAATATAGGGGTTTATCTAAAATAGTAATGAGGATAAGGGCATAGTTTATATTGTATATTATAATACGGGATGGGATCTAGTTATATTATATAAAATTTAATTAATTTTACGTTAATTCTTAATTATTGGATGAATGAGATTAGAAGTAGGATATGTGAAAATTATCGCTTAAAAAAAAATATAAGAAGTTAACCTCATCCATCCATTTTACTTATCTAATTAGGGGTGAGCAGAAGTTGACCTAACTAGAAAAAAAATCATTTTTTACTTAATTTGAGATTAAAAAAAATTTGAGTCGTTTTAACTCGATTCAAATTACATAAATTCAATTTAACGCAAAAATTTCAAGTAAAATTAAAATTATAATATAAAATTTTAAATAAATTAAATTTTTTAATAATTATTAAATTAATTTTAAATTTTAAATCCAATCTTATTTTTTTCTAATATCCATATACTAATATAAAAAATATATAGCACATATAAAAAATTCTATTAATTCGAAGACCCGAAATATTAGTTTAATTGATCGATTAATTATAATTTTATAACTATACTATATTTAAATTAAATGATTTATTTCATTAATTTCAAGAAAAATCTAGCAATACTTTAAGTTTTATGTATTTTTTTTTTCAAATCATCTTCTTAATAGACATGAACGTTTCTTAATTTCAATAAAAAAAAACAAAAAAAATCCCTAATCGATCCAAAATATTTATTTAATTTATAAAAAAAATACTTCCAAGATATTTAAATTTCTTTATATTAGATTCCCATGGATGCGAATATACTTGTACGTACACTGGAATAAAGCTTCATTCCATGGACGAAGCTTCTTTTGGGCCTAGAGGCTTAAATCTTTGTTGAAAATTATAATTACTTATATATTTGGGTCTAATAGTATTAGTTTTTATTAAAAAAATATTTAAATTTAAAATTGTTAAATATTTAATTAAAAAAAGTTAAGTTTAAAAAAATACGAGTTCATATCTTTAATTTTTTATTTAATAATAATTTAAATTCTTATAAATTTAAATATTAAATAAATTAAAAAATATTTTTAAAATTTAAATTTTTAATAATATATTATAATTCATTAACTTAATATTTCAGACCCTTCTAATATTCATTTTATACCTCGACACCCCTTATATATATAGAATAAGATCAGATTACATCATATAAAACTTAAAGAGATTTATAATAATTCTTGATTATTAGATGAATAAAATAGATAAATAAGATTAATGATAAAAATATTATTATTATTATTATTAAAATTATATATAGATTTAAAATTTTTAAAGACGATTATCCTCTTCAACCTCTCGATCTATCCTTGTAAACCAAACGAAAATGATATTAAGATGTCTAACTTATATAATTTATTGACAATTTTTGAAACTTGTCTTTTAATCGCACCCTAATATCAGGGATGGAATTAAAATTCAATATTAAGAGGGGTAAAAGTATATTAAACCTTTAAATTTAAAAAATAAGAGGACAAAAAATTTATTTAAATAACATTTAAACTAAAAAAATAAAAATATAATTATACCAAAAATTTTGTACCTACACAGCTCCACCCCTGCTAAATATATCACATATTAGATTCACCCTAGTTACCAGTAATCGGTTAGGTCCACATTATTGTGAGAATTATCGTTTAGGGTTTACCATTAACGTTCTGAATTTCACAATAATAATTAAAGTAACGATTATTATTTTTAGAGATCATAAGTTTGAACAGTAATAATATAACACAATGATTTAACGATCAATGTTCCGTAGTTGAGAATATACTCTAAAACAGATACTAGTGTAATCATTATAATTGATTAAAAAAATAACGTGTACATTTAATTATCTTAGCATAGCATTGTCATATAGATAAAAAATATTAACTTGATGAAATGATGTCATTCAAAAAATAAATTTATAAAATAATAAAAAAATTGTTGACAAATTATTATATCATATCATTTTAAGTTATTTATTATTAGTTAAGTAATAATTCTTCTCTATAAATAATTATTTTAACTTAAATCTAAACGTTAAGAATCAAAATACTTTAAAAATATATCGATCAAAACGAGTATCTGTTAAAGATATTTTTCAACTTAATTCATGTGATATTACATTTAACACCTAATGAAGGTTGGTTGATGGAATGAAATTGTTTCTTCAAATATACTTTATATTTATTTTAGAGTTTATGTTCATAATTTATATCATTCTTATAATTTTATTACTTCTAATGAACAAAGTTATCTATTTAAAACTATAATGTACTTTTCTTAAATAAAATACATCGTATTTATTATGTAAAGGTGTAAATAAACTTGAGTTAAATGAACAAGCTTTAATTTGAGTTTGTTTATTAATTTTCCGCCCTTAATAAATGTATCATGTTCGGGAAAATTCTATAATGTGCGTAAACATCATTACTATTATTGAATATTTTAAAATTAATTAATAAAAATAAAAAATATTAAATATTTAACGTATTGTTATAAATTATTTAAAATGATGTTTTAAATAAATTATTTATATATTAAATTTTTAAATTTTTTAATTTTTATTAATCAATTTAATAATCTTTAATTTTTACAATATTTAATAATATTCGATACCTGTAATATATTTACGCTGATATTCGTGCATAACCATTGCTGTATAAGGATGGTTGTCTTCAGATTTGGCACTGTCGGGGCGTGTCGTCAGTGGCCGGCGAGATTCATGGCATGGAATGATTGTCTCTTCTATGGAACAGCGCCAACGGAGCTCCACTTTCCAACTGGATGGACCCAGATGGGCAACTTGAGCCCAGCAGTAAATAAAGAGTTTGTATTTCATTGAATTGTATTTTTGGATACATCAAGTTAAATTATATAAAATTTTAAAAAATATATATTAATTATGATTATTAGATAATTAAAACGGATAGATAAGATTAATCGTAGAAAATGTGAAGATTATAACTTAAAAAAATTAAAATAATTTTAACCATTTATTATTATCATCCGACAGTCCAAAATTAATATAAAACTAAATGAGATTTACACAATGTAAGTTGATCTTAACCTATATATATAGGTATAAGATCAAGTTACAACGTGTAAAACTTAAAGAGTTTTATACTAATATGAATAAGATAGATAAATAATAAAAAATATAAAGATTATCACTTAAAAAATAAGAAAATAATCTTAGTCATTTATTATCTCATTCAACGGTCTAAAATTAGTGAAAAACTCTTCAAGTTTTACTTAGGGTAAATTAATCCTAACCCACATAAATACGAAAAATTATATCATGGGTCAGTCCCACCACCTGTCCATAGGATCAACCAATAAAAACTGCCCACTTCATCAATTTTTTCCTGTCATAATTTTTTCTCAAGTGAATCTTCACTTGAAAAATTAAAAAATAATGAGGTGGACAGTTTCTATTGGTTGGTCCCATGGACGACGTGATGGGATTGACCCATGATATAATTTCTCCATAAATATATATATATATATAGAATTAAAAAAAAATTATCTTCAACTTAAAAATAAATCTACTAATAATTAAAAAATTTAAATTATTCAAAATTATATTTTATAATTTATACTTTATTTAAAAATTTAAATTTATATAATTATAAATTAAGTAGAATCAAATCAATGTTTTACATCAAACTGAATAAAAATTGTTTATTTTATTATTTTTAAAGAGAATATATAGTATATGATACCTATTCAAAGAGATATAGTACATGATAGTATTAAGAACTCGAAAACGAAAACAATTATTTTATTATTTTTAAAGAAAATATATTATTGCAAGACTCAATCTAAACCGTCCAGAAGATTTCCCAGTGATCTTAAGCCGTTGATCTTATGACGTCACCTTCAACCTGCTGCTCTTTCCTATTTCTGCTGAAGCAAGTTGCCTTTCAAAGCTTTTCATTTTGGACCGTCGGTTCATCATCACCTTAGCCAGACCAGACTAACCAAAGATATATATTTTTAATTTCAGTATTATTTTTTTTTTAAAAATGAATTGGAAGGAAGTTTCGACGGTACAGAATTTTTCTTTTTTTATCTAATAAAATAAAGGGATAATATAGTTGAAGAGAATAAATATTAAAAAAAAATCAAAAGACAACGTGCTACATGTTTCTTATTTCAAGAATTATAAAGATATGATAATAAATATTTAACGAAACAACCTACCATGATATTGTTTAGTTAAAACACGTTTATATATTTTTTTCCTAAAATTAAAAATTTATTCGATTGATTTTGATTTAATTTAATAAATTATTTTAATAATTATCGATTTTTGATTCCTTATTTTTAAATTTTAATTTTTATAGTAATGTTAATTTTTTAAAATTTTATATTTTATTTTGATAAGATTTAAAATATTTAAAAGTTAAATTTTAAAATGTTTTATAAATATTTATTAAAATTTATTTTTAAATAAAAATAATAATTAAAAAATATATTTATAATATTTTAAGTATAAATTTTTATTTCATAAAAATATTTATAAATTAATTTAATTAGATTAATCACAGTTTATAGACTTATATTTTATATATCATCTAAACATTTTGATTCGAATCAATTTTTAATTTTATAATTAACTATGTTCGATCTTACCTGAAATGTTAAATTTTAATTTAAAAACCAAGCATGAAACTGTGTTTTTCTAATGAATTTCTTAACAGAATTGGATTAGTTTTTATCATTGCTATGATTTTTCTAGAATAACATAAGAAAATAAAATAAACTTAAACAACTTGTAACCGGATCTCCCCTTGGAACAAATCGTGATTTCTGTCCAAAAGCCAGAATTCTTTACACTGTTTTAACCGGCTTAGCCCGTTAGATATTTTCTTATATAAATAGCTATTTTTTTCATTGCAAGAAATCAAAGAGCTGTGGGATATATAAAGAGCGGTTGGAATTCTCTTTCTTTTCCGATAAGCTTTCTGATTTCAAGCTTCGCCGGAGCTTTTAATCTGACCGGCAAACAAATACTGAGTACTGCTTTTCCCACTCTCATCGAAGTCCGTAACAAAAAGAAATCTAAAGTAATTTGCTTTCTTCAACTTTTCTTAGGAATTCTCAAATTTTGATGTTTCGAGATCCGATTTGTATGGTACCGAATGTGATTTTGTAGATCCCAATGGAGAATTACTTTCTTTATTTCTTCGAATTGCTTTTAAAATTTCAATTGGGAGTGATTTCTGTGATTTCACCTTTTTGTTTTTAATAAATTTTCAGGTTCTCAGTGAAGGATTTACTGTGGAGATTCCAATCTGAAGTAGAAAGTTGTTTTCCAGCAAGCTTTTTGAATTTGCTAAGGTTTACAATGGTAGTGAAAGTTGCGGCAACGGCGGCGCGTTTACAATGGTCAAAGCCAAATCTTCCTCAGCCACCATCTTCCTCCCAAGCTTTAGCTTCAGCAATCTCTTCGCCTTCCCTTCCGAGGCGTTGCCGTAGCGAAGGCGCTCTTGTTCTCAAGACCGTTCAAAGACTGAACCGGTCGGCTTTGTTCGGTTCAAACTCCAGTATCCAACGGCCTCGTTCTTGCGAGAAACCAAGATCTGGAACTTTACGAAGAGCTTGCAGTGCAAGCTTAGACTCCTTTCCCGATGAAGAATTTTCGAAAAAAATTCAAGAATTGGCCCTTAGATTTCAGTTATCAGACAATGATGGCACCAGTAGCAGCCGAAGTAACGACAACGATTTAGATTCCGAACGGGAGACGGAAACGGAAACCGTTTCCGATTCTGTACCGGAATCTTTGGGATTCGACGAACAACCGTCGTGGGTT
This sequence comes from Abelmoschus esculentus, assembly GCA_035048815.1. Lineage (NCBI taxonomy): Eukaryota > Viridiplantae > Streptophyta > Magnoliopsida > Malvales > Malvaceae > Abelmoschus > Abelmoschus esculentus. The sequence goes on from JAUCBN010000032.1 coordinate 2,430,181, forward strand.
GAAAGAGGAGAAGAAATAGCCTCGTCAAGCATAGAACGGAAAGCCAACAGCGTTGATCTTCCGGTTTCACTGCGAATGATTAAGAGGAAATTACAATGGCAAGAGGGATTCCGAGAGGCAGGGGAGACGGCTTACTGTTCAGTGAAAAAGGCATTTTCTTCCATGGTTTTTATAATCCGGGAGCTTCATAGTTACACTCTGCATATGCGAGAGCTTTTGTATTACGAGGATTTACAGGGGATTCTTGTCAGAGTTCAGAAGGAGATGCACGCCTCGTTCGTTTGGTTGTTTCAACAGGTGTTTTCTCATACACCCACTTTAATGGTTTATGTGATGATCCTATTAGCCAATTATTCAGTTCATTCCATGGGAAGCAACGCCGCTTTTGCTGCCGCCGCCGCAAATCCGTCGTCAGGGACTTATGTTTCCATGGTTGAAGTTCAAGATCAGAAGCATTTGAAGTTCGATTCTTCGTCGATAAAGTCATTTTCAGTATCCTCGTCGAGCGGGAAAACCGCTTCTATTGGCGGAAACAATGGCGGAGGCGGAAAAGTCCGGCCTGTCGCCAGCGGAACAGACGGCGACGGAGGTTTTGATAAATCAGACCAATTCAGTACCATTGTTCCAAATGTTACGTCTCAATTATCATCTCCAGGAACAACAGGCGAAACACAAAGATATTCAACATGGGAGAGTATAACCAGAGAAGACGAGCTCACTCTTTGGAACTCCATAGTCGACGAAGCTTCGAAAATGCTAGCTTCAGTCCGAGATGAAACGCTCGATCACGAAACAGTTCAGAGATTCGTTTCGCCGGTGACGGCAAAGATCGAACCAGACGGTGATTGCGAAGACTATATCAGAACCGAGCTGCTTTATCAAACCGGGTTGTCACAAGAGCCTAATAACGCTCTCCTCCTTGCCAATTATGCCCAGTTTCTCTACCTTGTTGCACATGATTACGACAGGTACAGAATCTTCCCCATCTTTTCTTTCAATTATCATTACAAATCATAATTTATATCCCCCAAATTAAATTTTTTAACTATTCGAGTCTGGAGATTGAAGATGAAGTTGTACTACACCGACTCAAATCACTGAGCAGCTCAGCTGTGCCTGTTTGATTCAGCTGAATTAGGAAATTACAATAATATCTTTTTCTTTGGCATTTAGTCCCCGACTGCGCTTCAAATAATTTAGGTCAAATTCCCATTTGGGTCCTCCTATTATTAAAATTTATAAAACCTGTGTCGTTTTGCTGATGCCGGGGATGGGGAATGTGTGGTGTAGCAGCAGGGTTCATAATGTTGGCATGGCACAACCGTAGATATCCCAATCTATCACCTTTCATGCACGTGATCTATCACGCGCTGATGTGAACTAGCCCCTTTAGTTATTGACTTTGGGTTAATTTAAAACTTTAGTTTCAGATGGATAAAGCTGTTTTGACTAACCAGGTTTCTTTGGTTTTGAAAAAAAATACAGAGCTGAAGAGTACTTCAAGAAAGCTATCGGTGTGGCACCGGCGGACGCGGAAGCATACAGTAAATACGCAAGCTTTTTATGGAAAGCGAGGAATGATTTGTGGGCTGCGGAGGAAACTTTCTTGGAAGCCATATCGGCGGATCCGAGCAACTCTCATCACGCTGCGAATTATGCTCATTTTCTATGGAACACCGGCGGGGAAGACACTTGTTTCCCTCTTCCCTCCCCGGACACTACCCAAGAAGCTTGAAATTATATTATAAAAAACCCTTTGTTTAAAAAAGAAAAATAAACACAAGAAATAAAACACTATAAAAATATATTAACCCATTTGCCACCTTCCCCATTTTGTTTATAAAATAAGAAAAATACTACTTTCCATGATGAGTTATAAAAATGGTACTCTAGTTTTAGACATGTAATGGAATTGAAGCAACTTGGAGACTAAGAAAGGGGGAAACAATGGCGTTGCGCTGTTTGTTTATGCCACTTGTCTCGTTGATTACATTACGCGTAAGCACTTGGTGGCGATTGACGAGGCTGCTTCGCGGCAGGTGGGTGATTTTCTGAGTGCTGCACGTGAAGAATTCCTGAAATTACAGGGAAGTTGGCGACAATGGGAGACTTGTTTAGCGTTGTGCGGTGCCCTACGCACGAGGACTCAGAGATCTGCTCTTAATGGATATTTTCGGAGTTGATTTGTCCCCAAGAAACTCACATGGTTAATTCAAATCAAAATTTGAGAAAATTTTATGTGAATTTAGAATGAACATCTTCGATATTAAATTGAAAATTTTAAGATCAATTAATTAATATAATAATTAAAGATATTCGTGTTACTTTTATATATAGATTAAAATTTTAATATTTATTTTAAAAATTATAAAATTTATTTAATAAAAAATATCCTATTACTAAGAATATCTTCCCAACCTTATTACTAAGAATCAATCTGCTTTTCTTAAGGGCAGAAGTATTGTTGATTAAGGGATATGGTCAAAAACATATTTTTTCTACATGTGCTCTTAAGGTCGACTTGTAAAAGGCTTTTGATTCATTGAACTGAGATTTTCTTCTACAAATTCTTGAAGCTATTGGTCTTCCTACAAAGTTCCAAAATTGAATTAAGATATGTTTTACTGGGAGTAGATTCTCTATTGATTTGAATGGTTGTCTTGTGGGTTTTTTCAAAGGTAGAAGGGGGTTAAGACAAGGAGATCCCCTCTCTCCTTATCTCTTTGTACTGGTTATGAATGTTCTCTCCCATATTCTGGATGTAGTTGATGTTCATGGAATATTTCAGTTCCATCCCAAGTGCAAAAGAATGCCCCTCACACATCTTTGTTTTACGAACGACCTTCTTATTTTTTGTAAAGGTACTCTCGATTCCTTGTTTGGTGCTCAAAGTGTTTTAGATACCTTCTACTTTCTTTCTGGATTAAAATTAAATGTGACTAAGTCAGAGGTATTTCTTGCTGGAGTTCCCTCTACCCTCTAAACCACTTTTGGTTCACTTACTGGTTTTAAGGTGGGCAAATTATCAGTGCGTTACTTGGGTATACCCCTGGTTACAAGACGTCTAACTGAGAAAGATTGTGTTGCTCTTATTGACAAAGTACATAATAAGCTAAGGCAATGGTTTAGCAGGCTTCTTAGCTATGCTGAAAAATTACAACTAATAAATGTTGTTATCTTCAGTGTTGTCAATTATTGGTCCAGACAGGTTGTACTTCCTAAATGTGTAATAACCAAAATAGAAAATCTCTGTATGCGTTTCTTCTGGAAGGGTAAAAATGAATCTGTCAAAGGAGCTTGTGTAGGATGAAAGACCATATGTACTCCTAAGAGTGAAGGTGGATTAGGAGTGAAAGATCTTGCTACATGGAACAAAGCATGCCTTCTTCATTTAGTAAAAGAATTGCTCTCTAAAGAGGGATCATTATGGGTCGCTTGGACTCAGGCATATGTCTTTAAGGGTAAAGATCTTTGGAGTGTTGATTGCAAACAATATTACAGTTGGTATCTAAAAAAAATGTTGAAGCTCCGGCCTACTTTACAATCTTTTTCCCTGAACATTACCAATAAAGTTGGGAGCATTTGGAAGAAAATTAGAAACATCAGTCCTGGAGTTCATTGACATAGACTTGTATGGTTTGAGATGTGTATTCCTAAACACTCCATCATTACTTGGATGACTATTCTTGATCGTTTGCATACTCTTAATAGATTGCAATACATGTGAATTAATCTAGTGAATTGTTGCATCCTCTGTAGCAGGGAGCATGAGTCACGAAATCATCTTTTTGCTGAATGTTCTTATTCTAGACAGGTATGAGAGACTGTTCTTACTCATTGTTGCATAACTAGATGTATGCCGGATTGGGATGGAGAACTAGATTGGCTATGTTCCAACCTGAAGGGGAGATCGCTGATTGTTTTCATCCTTCGGCTTGTTTGGAATTCCTTTGTGTATTTTATTTGGGAAGAACGGAACCGAAGGAAATATAGGACTATTAGCAGGGACTGATGCAACTTGTTTCGATGTATACTAGATATTGTTAGTATCAAGATTAGCAGTAGAGATATTCACATAGATACGATAAATAGAACACTTTGTCTCGCTTGAGGAATTCCCTAAGAGATAATTACACAGGGCACATGTTTTGATATTGTTACAGGTTTTTTCCTGTTTTTCTAAAATAAATAAATTATACAACTTATCCAAAAGAAATTAAAAAAATAATGCAAAGGCATAAATAATTACTAATTTTATCAATTAACTTTTAAAATGTACTAATAGTTGAGTTATCATGGTATAAATGAACTTTTTTTAGGTTCATGTAGAGTCTAAGTGTACGGGCATCGAGATTAAGCAAATGGTACAATATCTCTCTAAGGTGAGTTCTTAAGGACGACTTTGGCTGAAGACTCTATATCGTGCTCATGCTAAAAATAAGGGGTTGGTTACTAACATTTGTTAGGTTCTACAAGATTCGAGTTTTAACGGTTATGTTACTTGATATTTAATGAGACGATATTTTTGAGATAAATGATGCGACGAAAGCTAATTTATCTAGGATGTATTTCTTTTTAAATGATGCACGACATGTTAATCCGAACTCGCACAACATGACCGTGACATTATATCTTAATAAAATTTATATAATAATATTATATTAAAATTGTATTTTTACACATCTAATTGATTTAGTTTCATATTCAATTATAAATAATTTAATATTTTTAATTAAGACTAATTGATCAAATTATTTCTTATTAAAAATAAAATAAAATCAATAAAATATATAAAAAATAAAAAAATATTATTTTAAAAATAAAAGTAAATTAAAATTAAATATTTAAATCTAATAAATTCTTTTCATTGCAACCTCACCTATTAATTAAGTTTACGAGAGTGTGGTGAAGCTTTTCTTCTTTCTCAAGTTTGATTTCCCGTCTCGCTCTTCTTTTTTATTTTGCTTTCTCTTCTTCCGCACTTTGTTCCATACACAAGTCCTTTTGAATTTTCCTTTCCCTTTCCCTTTCCCTTTCTTATCGTTCAAAAAGTGGACTTTGTGTGCGCAAAATATCCAGCTGCAGCCTGCAGGTGGTCTCAGAGATGGCTCAGCCTTATGTTTCGACCACAAATTTTATTTCCAGAGGCTTTTGGTGACCAAGACTTTTGATTTCGCAGACTTTTCAGTGGGTATGGAAGACAGTCTGGGGTACATTATTAAGATTATTTTATTATATTTTTTTTTATAATTTTATTATAAAATAGTAAATTTAAAATTTAGAATTTAAGATTTTAAGTTAAAAACTATTATTAAGGTTTAAAAAGTTATAGATAAAATATATTTTTAGGGTATAAAATTTAAGTTTTAAAATATAAAAATTTAAGGTTAATGTCTAAAATTTAATTTTTAAGTTTTTTCAAATGAAGTATATAAAATAATAAAAAGATAAAGAATTTTTATTCATAAATTAAAGGTATTACTGTTCTCGAATAATCTAATAAACACCACAAAATTCAAAATTAAAAGAAAAAAATGGACTTCTTGGCTAAAATGATAACAAGACACCTTCGACCTTTTGCTAGCGAGTAGATTTTAAAATATTATATAAATAAAAAATTATCTCAATCCAACGTCTTAATACAATTAACTTTGTTCAACATCCGTTAAATTTTTAGATTAAACTTATAAAATACACAGTTTTAGTTTAAAATTTCTTTTTTTTTTATTTTAATCGTTATTTTTAAATATAATACTATTTTTTTGACAAAAGAGTCCGTAAAAAAATCATTAGGTGAACTTTGTTCACCACGTCATTCATCGTTCAAGTAATCGGGACCGTTTATCTCATTTTTTTAAAGATGAATTACCAACTCTTTCCTACATTTAATTAGTGGTGGATAGTTATTAGAAAGTTATTTAAAGATAAACGATCCTTATTGCTTGGACCATGGATAACACGGTAAATAAAATTCACCTAATAATCTCTCGTAAAAAGTTGATTCAGTCTAATTTTTAAAAAATATATTTTCTTTCTAGTTTTTTTGTCTTTTAACTAAATACATATAAACATTTATTTTTTCTATTATTCTATTTTTATATCTTTCCAATTTCTTCTCTTCCATTTTTTTCATACAAAAAGAAGCCTAAATGACGTGGAATAGATGTACCTTACATAAGTTACTCATGTAAGGTAGTGCATGCAGACAAATGGAAGCTCCAAACCCTAAGACCACCCCTTTGGTATTGATTTTGATTTGAAACGAATTAGGGTTTTTATATTCCTTGACAAAATAAGATAGAAGGAGATTCACATGCAAATGTTATACGTTCCATTGGAAGAGACCCAGACTGTAATATTGTACTTGTCGTTTCTTTGTTATCCTCTACTCATGCTAATCTTACACTATGGGTGAAGCAGTTTTCCTTTTGTTTGCTTCCATTTTCCCGTCTGCCAAACACAAACTAACACTACCTTTTTTAAGGTGAGGATGGAAGAGATGGTGATGGTTAGGCAGCTACTCTTCTACTACTAGATGATAATAATAGAATCCATTGGAAAGAAGAAAGTTGCATGTTAGAAAAACAATAGAGTTACATGGGAATTCCGTATAACATTGTCACTTGGTTGTTTCCTCGTAAAGACATTCCCTACACAATGAAAATGACCTTTCCTGAGTTGTGATTTTAAGGCAGTGATAGTATATATGTTGACTCCTTTGAGATTTCAATCAGATTCTGTTTCCTAACATTTTGAAAAGTTTTATGTATGTATCCTTACAAAAGGAGAGAAGCCATGTGTGCTTGCTTGATCTCATTCGGCCGAGGTCGATCGTGTTCTTGGATCATGACATTTTGGCCCTGGCAAATAAGATTCCGGCAAATAAACCTGGAAGAAGCATGCATTGGTCAATGTAAGAGAAGGATCTAAGTTTCTAAAGCGTTTTGTTCACAGTAGATGCAGAGTCGATGCGTTTCATTACCGAAAAGTATGCTGAACAGGTTTGGTACACTGAGTGGAACTTTGAACAATGCGAGTCCGGCTATAGAGATGGGAATCTTGTTCAAGGAACCTACAAGACTGTAAAACAAGGATGTGATGTCGTTGTTAGTATGATTGTAACATCCGGAAACGATCAATGGATACACTGCTCGATACATAATTGAGGAGTACCAATGGACCGTATATTTCCGAATACCTGTAAGTGGTTGGTCCAGTTTGATGTAAAAACCACATAGAAGTGAAGCTAATGGCAAGACCAAGCAACCCGCTAGCTGTTGCTACAACCCAAAACATTGGCAATCGAATCACCTCGCTGAAAACCAAAACTGTAATCGTCAGAATTCGGACAATGATGCTTACATGATGGAAAACTTATATAACCGAGACGAACTGTATGTTAAGGCGTTTTACTCACGCTTTTAATACATATTCCCATTCGTTCAAAACGAAAATCAAGAAGATGGCAAAGGGTAGAGACAACAAGTTATTCAGCAAAACCATGGACACTTTATTAAGTGATCCTGATTTGGTTGCCTGCTTAGCTTTATCCATGACCAGCCGCAGTGTAAGCTGTCACCATTTCAAATATAGCTCATAAGGTAATCATAAAAGTACTAATGGATCTGCACAGAAACCATGGCTTCCATGGTCTAAACTAAACATTAGAGATCTCAAAATCATGAGTTTACTAAATAATGAATACATTCAAGCCATACCGAGTAGCCAGCTGTTAAGATGCAATTTAAAATCTGCCAAGTATACCCTTTGGCATCAAAAGAGAGATCTGTAATACCACCACAAACAGCAGAGATAATCTGCAGCACAATGACACATAAATCGCCGTAAAATTGCAGACTAAAGGGAAAATTTACATTCATGACTATAAGAAACTTTCTCTATTTTGGGGAGTTTATATTAATGAAGAGTTTTGACTTGATTTGTGTACTAAAGTATCAGATGGAGGTCATTTAAGAGTAACTTTACCATCATAAACATGGCTGTCCAGACTTTCAGATTTTGATGTTTTCGGAAAACATAATACTCTCCAATTGCTGTTAAAATATTTGTCATGTTCTTCAGAATGGTCACCATTGCTATATTTATGTGTTTCAAACTGTAATGGAAAACGCACAAGATTTATAGTTAGGACTCAACTTCTCTTCACTTTTTGTGTAAATAATATGAGGAATATGTTAGAGGGCAGAGGCAGACTATAACATACCTATACATTCCCGACACAAGCATGCCAACAAAGATTATATTTACAGGGATCCAAACCCTGATCAGCCTCCAGTTGAGCTTTTCAACTGAAATTGCTCCACATAGACCCAATATGGCAACAACTAGACAAGCTATCAGATTCTGCATTGCAATATAGTAAAAAGAATGAACTTCACTCTCACAAAATTTTAATGTTCTCATGAAATAAGGCACTGAAAGGTGGTCACAGACAGGATTAATGCTGCCAGGGAAATGTTCAAAGTTGTTAAGAGTTCTGCAGGCTTTTCAGTTCAATTTAAGAACATGATAAAGCAGAGAGAAATTAACGACACTCATGACGACAATTTTCCGTACTATGCTATCAAATTGTTGAGACGCAGTTACATACCTGATAAAACATCAATGATATTCCTGCATTGAAGTTATAACTTGAGAGAACAACTTTATTGAGCAATATCATGCTGCACGAGGAAATGCAATAGGCTGTTCCGGATATAAGAGCTCCAGATCTTCTTCCAACTACATGCACATGTTTTTCGTTCCCTTTAAATAACCTGATGAAAGAGTGATACATACATCAAATTGAGCAGACAAAAGCCACTTTGAAAGTGGTAAATATGATCATATTAGTTTATAAAATACGAATGCAAACAAAAAAACATTAGTAGTGTGATACCGTACATAAATCAGGAGACGTGCGGAGTCTCAAATTTTCAAAGACAAGCAACAAATCAACTCCAGATCAGAACATTTTGCCAAGAAGAATTTATTTCAGTTAAAAAATTAAAAATCAAGAAGACAAGGAGTGTATTAACTGTGGTAATTAACTCATCTAAGTGCAGTGTAATTCATCCGAAACAAATCAACCTCTCTTTCAAACTTGGTCATGTAGAGAAAACATAAATCAGATTCATGCCAAAATCCAATAAGCAAAACAAGAGTTCATTACGATGAAGTACACTAAACAAGAGAGAACTCCAACAAGATAACAGCTTAGAGATGAATGAATAATAAACCATTAGGAGTCGAGACATTTCGGAAATACCTATCGGTCCGTGTTCCATTCTCAACATTTGCAGTGATGCTGCTAAGGGACCTCTGCCCTTCCTTATGAATAGTATTTAGGATCTCGTATACTCTATTAACCTTTTCATCTGATGCCACTTTCCCCTTCCAAGAGCTTAATTCTGGTTCCTCAGAATCACGGCAGACAACCTCATCTAGCTTGATATTAGACATATCACTAACCTGCATATGAAAAGAAACATTACATTTGGAATTATCAGCTACAAATTCCCATTGCCAAAACTTAAAATGAAAATTTGCCAATGAAGTGAAACAATTCTAATATATAGAGCATGAAAAGAAGCTTAGTAGAAAGTAAATTAAATCCCCCTCAATATTAGTAAGTTGCTACAACTTCAAAGAAGCAATAGTCCCCAAAGTAGAAGCTTTTGAAGCAAATTATATTACTGATTTGAGAAACAAGAAATTTCCGAGATTTTGTCAATCAAATTTTGACCATCCCAAAGTTCAACTAGTAAAAAAACTTGCCCCAAAGGTAAATTTAAGCCAAATATACTCAACAATAGGATACAAGTTTTCATTCAACCTTCAAGGTAAAGCCAAGATTTTTATCAAACATTTGGTGAATAAAAAACAAAATGAAAAATTTAAACACAACCCAAGAATTTGAAGAAGTTACCAATTTGAATGGTCCCCTTCAAGCTTGAACTCAGTATTCTCCCACTCAGCACAAATCACAGAACAAACCTCAGCGAATTATAGAAAAGAAGGGAAGTTGAAATGGTGAGAACCCAATGAAGAGCGTTGGAAATGGAAGGAACATGCTTAAGACGTGAGGACCGAATATCAAATCTCTTTTTAAACGGCACGCAAAGGGGGAAAAGCTGACAGAGAGAGAGATCCAACACTTTCAATGCATATGGTGGAAAGAGCGTGAAAAAAGCGAGGCGGAGAGCGAGATTTCAGGAATGTAAGAATTTTAATAATGGATCTTGGTACAGTTCCCGAGGTTTCCACAAAGTCAAACAACGCTGTCTGGATTCCGCCATTGTCAACTGCAGAAGCAACTCGGTGCTCCTTTTCTATGATGAGATATTTTTCGTATTTAAATTGAAGCTGTTGTTGCAGGCAATTTTTGTGTTTTAGAAATCTGTTTTTGCGCGGAATCTGCCTTACTTTTCGGTAAGCAAATTGAATCGGGTCGGGTTCAATGATTACTTAATTTAAAGCCCAATCAATCTTCAATGCTGGGCTACGTCTTGTCCATAAAAGCCCTAAACTTTGTACCAAATTCAGAGCTGGGTTTAGGGATTCTCGGATGAACATTTGATTAAATCGAGTCAAAAAATTAAGTTATTTAATTATTATATTATATTGTATTTTATAATAAATTTTTATATAAAATATTTTATTTGAGTCAAGTTTATAAAATTTTAATTGAATTTTTAAGTTTTTATAAAAATTTAAATATAATTATTTTTAAGTTTTTTGTATATCAATATATGTAATAAAAAATTAAAGGACTCGATTAAAACTTAAAATTATTTCAATAATTATTAAAATTTTTGAGTTATTATAATTATTCGAACTTTTAGTTTATAACTCAAATTTTATTTGAAATTTTTTTCGAGTTGAATCAAGACGAGTCAAGTTTTTCTAATTCGACTCGAGTAAAAAATTTAATTTTTTTGAATATTTTTTTCTCATCCATAAATCGTATCTCTCTTCAATATTGTAAAATTTAGATCACGAATAACAATAGAGATGATCTTGTTACATGATTATTGAAAATTATTTAAATTAAAATTAATTAATATTATAATATTATAGACGTTTGTATTTAAATTTGAATTAAAAGAAAAAGAAAATTTTAAATTATAAAATAATATTCTATCGGTTAACCCAGCAAAGTACACGTGTCAAATCTCCGACCATTTCCCTTAAATATTGCTAACCAACGGAACTTTAAAATATCTCCCTCCCTCCCTCCCTGTGAGACTCAAAAAGGTCGCCATGAGCTTCAGAGCTCTTCTCTTCTCCTCTAACTTCCCAAAATCACCACCCGATACTATCTCCACCAGGAACAAGCCCAATCCGACCCGGTCCCTGTTCCGGTCCGCCCTCCATGGCTGCCGCCTTTCCCCTGTTTCAGTTAGTGAGTGTAGAAGAAGAAGTGGGAAAGTATATGTTGACGTCCGAGACATACTCGACTCCGTAAGAGATTCAGTTAAGTTCAAAGATGGATTGAACGATGTCGCTTCGAGTGAGGATGATTTGGATAGTTCGGTTCCTTGGTGGGAACAGTTCCCAAAACGTTGGGTTATCGTTCTTTTGTGTTTTTCAGCCTTTTTGCTGTGTAATATGGATCGAGTAAGCCTGACTCTACCTTGATCTTTCTTTGGTTTGATTCTTGGAAAATGACCATTAGTTCAGCTAAAGCTTTGTTATTATTTGCATTGTCAACTTTAAACGGCTCTTGATTGGCAGGTAAATATGAGCATTGCTATACTTCCCATGTCAGCCGAATTCAATTGGAACCCAGCAACTGTTGGTTTAATACAGTCATCTTTTTTCTGGGGTTATCTCCTCACTCAGGTAATGGAATCTTGGTTTTCTGTTAATTAAAAGTATAAGAATTTGTGGGTTTTTTCTTGCTAATTATGTTGTAGTTAATGACAGATTGCTGGTGGCATATGGGCTGACACTGTAGGTGGCAAGTCTGTTTTAGGATTTGGAGTAGTTTGGTGGTCCATTGCTACGGCGCTTACTCCTGTTGCAGCTAAATTGGGGTTGCCATTTCTGCTTGTCGTTCGTGCTTTCATGGGAATCGGAGAGGTTGCTTCTTTTACTACTAGTATTCTAGAACATTTTGATTATTTCATCAGCTTTTAGTGCATAGGCATAAAGGCCTAATTTGAAATTTTATCTAAGAATTCTTCAGCTTTTTGTTAATGTATCCAAGGTATTGATTTAGTTTGGTTTTGTGTCATTTCCAGGGTGTTGCGATGCCTGCCATGAACAATATTTTGTCCAAATGGGTTCCTGTTGCTGAAAGGAGTAGATCGTTAGCATTGGTTTACAGTGGAATGTATCTTGGCTCTGTTACTGGCCTTGCATTTTCACCATTCTTGATACATCAATATGGATGGCCGTCGGTGTTTTACTCCTTTGGCTCCCTGGGGACAGTTTGGGTTGCTTTATGGATAAATAAGGTAAACGTAGCCAGTGAAAATGAAACACACCTCTTATTTTGAATGATCTTAAGTTCTTCTTTTGTTTAGGGAATAGGGATTCAGTTGAGGGGAAGCATTTGATTTTATTTGGAAATTTATCCCAAATGCCATGAATTTCTTCTTTTCCCTGCAGGCTTATAGTTCACCTAATGATGATCCTCAACTTCGGCCGCAAGAGAAGAAGCTCATTGTTTCTAATTGTATTTCCAAGCAGCCAGTTAAAACAATACCTTGGAAGTTAATCTTATCAAAACCACCTGTATGGGCCCTTATAGGGTCTCATTTCTGTCACAATTGGGGAAAATTTATTCTCTTAACATGGATGCCTACATACTATAATCAAGTAGGTGATTTCATCATTTGAACGCACATTGTCGTTATTCTTGCAAGCATAACATTCATAATGCTTAATATGCACCATAGGAATTTAGCTGATTAGTTCTGGTTTTATCATTATCTATGAAACCACCTCTTCTTTTTTCCTTTTCTGTTTCCCACTTTTTGAAACCTAAAGAGAAGCAGTCATGGCTTTTTGTTCTGGTGATTCTTCTATGACTTGTTAAAGAAGAAATGTTTCTCCTTCCTATCATGGTATTAAGAAATTATTTTGTTATACATTATAGGTTCTGAAGTTCAATCTCACCGAGTCGGGGCTCTTCTGTGTTTTACCCTGGCTTACAATGGCATTTTCTGCCAACCTTGGAGGTTGGATTGCAGATACACTAGTGAGCAAAGGTGTATCTGTGACGACTGTTCGCAAGGTATTCTTAATTTTCATTTTCCTTGAACACACTCCAGTATTACCGATTATGAAATTTTCATTGTTTTTACTTCTTCGATCATGTAATTTTCTTTAAATATGCTCTCCTTAAGAGTCATATATGCATTCATCCAGAGTCACCCTTATGATGCATTTTTAAGTTCAATCAACTAATAACTTTGATTCTGTCACATATTTAATAATCTGTCCCTCACATGCTAATGCGTCTTGAATTTTCTGAAAATGTTTCATTTATCGTTATGCTTACAGATTATGCAATCAATTGGATTTCTTGGCCCTGCTTTCTTCCTAACTCAGCTGAGCCATGTCAACTCTCCTGCTATGGCTGTTTTGTGTATGGCATGCAGTCAGGTTTGTTTCTTGTAAAACTTTGAAACATAGAGATAATGATGCTTTTGTTTTAGTTATCATATCATCTGATTCCCTAAAATTTCCACTTAACCATGGCAGCTTAGTTATTCTATCTACACTTCTCATTTTATGAACCATTTAAACATGATGGGTTTGACCCGACCCCTCTCACTCATTTGTTCTCAGTTAGTTTTGGTATACGCCGATAGCTTCTACTACCATTTCCCCCACACTGTGATTGAAGTAAAAACCATTTGCTTATATCAACTGTATGCAAACTGGTACTTATAATTTCCATTTTGTTTCTTGAATAGGGAACTGATGCGTTTTCACAGTCTGGCCTTTATTCAAACCATCAGGATATTGCCCCTCGATATTCCGTAAGTTTTAGTTCTTGACATTGACTTCCTCTTAACTTGTTCTGAGATTTGACAGTTGGTTTTTTTCTTCTTCTATTTATTCTTTGCAGGGAGTATTACTTGGTTTATCAAACACCGCCGGAGTACTAGCAGGGGTCTTTGGAACTGCAGCAACCGGCTACATCCTGCAACATGGTAAGAAGTCACTGCTTATTGCTTAATCTTTCTAGGGTATGAAGTAGAAGTTTATCCAGTTGAAGTGAATGAACCATGGCTTGTATGGCATATAATTTGGTAGGAATTTGTACTGGTGACATCTGACAATAGAAGTGGTAGAGTTGCTCATATTTTGCTCTTATGATTCTTAAGTTGATCATGCCATACTTGCTCTAACCTCGGAAAGCGGGTGATAAACTAAGACTGTCTTTGCCAAAGACAACAGAGGGGTCAGTTGGATTTTCTGATAGAATCATATTCTATGTTAGTGCATTGTTCATGGAAACTTGTGATTTGATTGCCTCCCCATTAGTTGTGACTGAATCTTTACACATTCTAGGTTCATGGGACGATGTCTTCAAGGTGTCGGTCGGGCTTTATTTGGTTGGAACCGTGGTCTGGAACCTCTTTTCAACTGGTGAGAAAATACTGGACTGACACTCTGATATTTAGACGTTTAGCACAAGGCAGCTTGGGGCTCTACATGCTCAAGCTAATTAAAAAGTTCAATTGACTGAATGAAAGACCAGTCGAAACCATGAATGAGTTGGGAGGAGAGTTCTAAATACCCCATTTTTGGAAGTGAGCTACTGGACATTTCTTATTGCCAAGCAAGGAGGCAAGTTTTAAAATCGAAAGTTGTCGAAAGCTCTCAAAATTGCAAAGTTGTAGAATTTATTTGTATAGAAAACACACCACACCATGTAATTCCTTTAATGGAAATCCATATCAACTGATATGGAATATAAACATAATATAGATATTACACTTTTGATGACCACAAAATCAACAACTCAAACAATTTAATAATTAAATACACAGTTGAATGTATGAACTTTAATAGCCCAGATGCTCCCATCAACTATGGAAGTGGGCGCGGCTGCAGGTAGACACGAAGGCCATTCTTCATGAATAGAGTGAGAGACATCTTCTGCTCCACCCTGTGTCCAGGAACCGGTGAAAGCCGATAACGGAGAAGAACTGCAGAGGCTACAGACTTCATTTGTAGGTAAGCCAAGTCTTTCCCCAAGCAAGTCCGTGGTCCTGCATTGAATGCCACAAACTTGAAACCATCCTTTGGCGGATCAAACTTATCACCTTCCTGTGATAACCACCTTTCAGGCCTAAACTCCATGCAATCTTCTCCCCATATAGTCTTCATTCTTCCAACTGAATATATTGAATATGTCACAGTTGAGCCAGCCGGCACGAAGGTGCCGTCTGGTAAGACATCATCTTGGATAACATGCTTGAAGTCCTCTGGAACTGAGGGGTATAAACGCAGTGTTTCAGCTAATGTTGCTTTGAGATATATCAATTTATCTGCTTCATCAAACACCAGAGGTTCTTCTAGCCAATTCTTGGTATCTTGACCACGTGACTCACGGAGAACGGATGATAGTTCGTTGATGATTTTTTGTTCGATCTGTGGATGGTTCATGACGACCCAGAAGAACCAGCTCAGGGCCACAGAAGAGGTGTCTCTACCGGCGAGGACAAAGTTAAGAGCAATGTGTTGGAGAACGTCACTTGTAAAGAGGTTGCCTCCGGCATCTCTTTTCTTTATAAAACGGGACAGTAGATCATCAGATGGTGCTTTCTTTCTCGCTTCAATGGCATCGTTCATGTAGTTTCCGACGATTTCTAGGCTACTCTTCAGTCTTTCTTCTGCTCCAATCCCCAACATCTTCCCCAATCTCCATAGAAAACCAGGGTAAAGAAACCTATACAGGGTAGCTTCAGTGGCGGTATCAAAAGCAACAGCAAATGGGTTTGCAGGCAACTCCGGAGAGAGTGTTTCGGGATCCTTACCAAAAGTAAGTCCACAAATGTTGTCAAATGTTAACCGGAGCAATAAGTCTTGCAAATCCACTGATGTCTTCTCATGGGAAGCTTTATCCAAAATACACCAAAGCCGATCCTTGATGGTCCGGTTCACCCATCGAGCCATGGCTTGCCTGAGCGTCCGCGTCGTGAACTCAAGTGCCGCTGTTTTCCTTTGTATGAGCCATGTCTCGCCATCACTATTGAAGATCCCCTGCCCCAAAAGATCATGAAATGCCGCTTGCATATGAGGCCCTTTCGGGTAGTTATCAAACCGAGTCTTGAGAATATGTTCAATGTTCTTAGGGTGACAAGTGACAGTATAGAACCCTTGCTTCCAAGCCAAGAAAGGAAGAGCAACGGTACATGTCTGATACGTCGCCAGGCCACCAGTCGATTGAAGGTTACTAGCAATCCAATCATGGATCCGACTCCGATTCACAAACAAAACAGGTAGACTACCGACTAGAGGCCACACTCTCGGACCAGTTAACCTCTTGGCTAAGATATTGAACCAAAACATGTAAGCAAACAACACAGCAGCTATGCTGAAGATAAACGGAAGGGTTTCCATATTATACAAACTGAAATGGAAGACGACACAACTGAATTCGAATGATTCGATAAAGAGATCGATGAGAGTGAAGTTATTTTTAAAGCAATGAAATGAGAAAAGTTTAGGAGAAGTGGTTGGGAAATGTCAGTCCATGGTAAAAGTTGATAGGAAATATATAATCGACAGAATTCACACGACAACCATGCAAAACCATGCTTATGTTTGCAAGCAATTAACCGAGACATGTTCTGTTGAATTATCAGCTCTAATTGGTTGCAGTTTCTGATTCCAAATCATAATTTCTTGAATTGCCAACCAGATTTAAACTTGTACAAGAATGGTGCTGTAACCATGTTTTCTTGGAATTGTAGCTGACCCTTTTCTCCAGAGGAAATGACTGAGAGAGATGAAGTCGTTAGAGATGGTTTACCCGAATTGACAAAATGGTTTTCCTCATAAGCCAATGCTTCAATTAGAGTAAAAAAATAAAAAAAAATGTAAAAAAAAAAACAATATTTTTGATAAAATAAATGTCAAAACTGGTCACAAATTTTGGACCGGTAATTCATATATTCGTATTGTATTTGTATAATTTTAGTATGTTTATAATTGTTGATATTTAATTAGAAAGTTAATTGTCAGCGACAGTTCATATAATAGTGTTGACTGTTGAGGGTCGACGAGCGGCGAAGATGTGTTAAGGAATGGAAAGGGTCATGCTTCACCTTTAAATTTTTTACCTTAATTATAAACAATTCTTTTAAAATTATTTAATTATAAATTTATCCTCCACATTTTAAATGTTTAGGAATTTAAAATATATTCAGATGCGACATTTATAACCATGTTTAATAATATAAAATATAATTTAAAGATAAATGGATCACATATTTTTTCCACAAGTAATCATTGTTAAAATCAATAATATATATTTTTGCCAAAATTTTTGGTTTCGTTAGCTATCTAGATTTAAATTTAAAAATAAAATATATTTAAAAATATTCTAAAACTATGATAAAATAAATAGTAGATACTATACTCAGACTCTATCAGCAGGCGGTATATTTTCCTTAAAAAATAATAAAAACACCCCAAGATTATCGTACCCTAAATGTAAATAAGATTAATAAAAAAATTAAGACACCACCTACGATAACGTCTTCCCCTAAAAAATATTTAAAACCTCAGGACACCACCTCTATTATTAATTTTGTCGCAGTTCCCAAATTAAATTAAAAGAAACATTTTCCTAAATATAATTCCAAGGGATAATATTTCCCTAATTTCTCCCAGTTTTCTGGTCCAATTATTTCTTAATCCCTCAACAGTTAATTCGATGACATTTTTTAAGAAATATTTGGCTTACATATAAATTTAACAAGAACAAAAAACGGTATACTCAGTTTAGGCCTACTAAATAGCAATATAAAAATATAAGATAAAAAAAATATCAAATTAAAGATTAGGGATTAAAATTATAATTAGATTCAAAATCTTAATCGTTAAATTTAGCAAAATTGCCGATATTAGTTTTACCCAACCAGGCAAATTCTGGAGTGAAAAGTAGGGCCAGCCCTCGAGAATCAGCTAGCCCAAACCATCAGGCCATGGGAGCTCCGTTCCTGTTCAAGCAACAACAACAATGCACACTCCCTACGCAGGAATTATCCTGTTCAGGTTCAAAGGGACTTTCTCAGCCTCATCTGCCAGCATCCTAGCCAAAATGCCAAGTGCTCAAATGCAGATACAGGCACCCCTGGTGCGTTTTTATGTCAATACCAACATCAATAACATAAACCACAATACTATGTGGTAAAGAAGAAATATTGGGAAACTCTTTTCTTATTTAGACCACGATAGACAAAGCATAACAAAGATAGATGTCTGAAGATCTACTCGACAAACTAAACGGGTACTCACCTAAAGCATGATAGTCAAATGACTGCAAGTACAACTGTTATTAGCAAGATAATAATAATATGCCAGGGCTCCCAGGATTCTGAACCAATCCCCCTTGTTCATGTAACCCTGCAAGGAAATGCCAATGAAACATTCAGTGTGAGGGAACGAAACAATTGAATGCAACATATAAAACCTTTTAGAATTTCAATAACAAAGAGCAACCCTACCATACTTACTTTCACCTCTCAGAAGAGTTCACATAACTGGCTGGCAGGTAGATTTCCCCACCAACTTCACCATGTTGTTCGCCACTCACTGTTTTCTTAGCAGACAGGAATTCAGCACTCATAGCATCCATGCCTCGTTGCATGGCTTCCTCCGGATTTCCATAACCATGCTCCTCAGCGTACTTTCGAACATCCTCTGTTATCTTCATAGAGCAAAACTTTGGTCCGCACATGGAGCAAAAGTGAGCAACTTTGGCACCTTCAGATGGCAGGGTTTCATCATGGAAGGACATGGCAGTCATGGGGTCCAAAGACAAAGCAAACTGGTCCATCCATCGAAACTCAAATCTTGCCTTGCTTAATGCGTCGTCCCATTCCTGAGCATGTGGATGACCCTTGGCTAAATCGGCAGCATGAGCAGCTATCTTATATGCTATTACACCAGCCTTCACATCATCTCTGTTTGGCAACCCAAGGTGCTCCTTTGGAGTAACATAACAAAGAAGTGCTGTGCCAAGAGCCCCAATATTGGCTGCACCAATTGCAGAAGTGATATGGTCATATCCTGGAGCAATATCAGTTGTCAAAGGACCAAGGGTATAGAAAGGTGCTTCATTGCACCACTCCAGCTGTTTTTGCATATTTTCAGGGATCTTGTGCATTGGGATGTGTCCAGGCCCTTCATTCATTACCTGAAATGCGCAAAAATGAAAAATTCATACAACAAGAAGAAAATGTAATGCGTTTTTGAGGAATAAAAGAACCATTTTAACAATGAATGCTTAGTAATAGGATAACCTAAGGTATCGCTTATTTAAGAATACAACAAAGCAATTTTTTTGGTTCGACAACTGACATATCCCTGAAATGAGATTCCATTTATGTGATATTGCATGAAATGTTTCCATTAGAAACAGAAATTAATATTCATAACCTAATATTAACATTTTAAAAACCAATGTCAATGTTATCAGATAATCAAAACCAAGCAAAGCCACTAACATCAACAATTTTAAATTGAGCAGTAATTTCGAACATTTTATAAATAGATTGCAAAAGGGCACTTGTGTAAGTTGCAATGAGATACCTGTACATCCCTTTCCCAAGCTCTACGAGTCAGTTCCCCTTGGGTTAAAAGCTCAGCAAACTGAGCAGTGTCATTTGCATCATATATAGATCCAGGTCTTAGACCATCCCCAATTGAAAGTGCCACATCATATTGGTTGCAAATATCAAGTATGTCATCCCAGTGCTCATAAGCAAAGTTCTCTTTGTGGTATGCCAAGCACCATTTTGCATGAATAGATCCTCCGCGAGAAACGATTCCTGTCATGCGCTTTGCAGTTAAGGGAATGTATCGCAGCAGTACTCCAGCATGGATCGTGAAGTAATCTACACCCTGTTCAGCTTGCTCAATCAGAGTGTCCCTGAAGACTTCCCAAGTAAGATCTTCAGCAATTCCATTCACTTTTTCAAGGGCTTGATAGATGGGAACGGTTCCAACTGGCACAGCAGAGTTACGTAGGATCCATTCACGGGTTTCATGAATGTGGCGTCCAGTTGAAAGATCCATAACAGTATCAGCACCCCACATTGTTGCCCATTGGACCTTGTAAACTTCCTCCTCAATAGAACTTGCAACAGCTGAATTTCCAATATTTGCATTTACTTTGACCAAAAAGTTTCGTCCAACTATCATTGGCTCCAGCTCTAAGTGCTTTTTGTTGGATGGAATGATTGCCCTCCCACGGGCAACCTCAGACCTAACAAATTCTGGGTCAAGCTTCTCACGAGTAGCACAATATAACATTTCCTCAGTAATAATTCCCTGCTTAGCATAGTACATCTGAGTGTATCTTGGTGCACCCAGCCTTTCCCGTCTGTCAATCCACTCCTTGCGCAATTTAGGGAGTCCTGTTTAAGGTGTCAAGCACAGGGCTTAGCATTCAACTTAACCACAAAACTGACAATATCTAGAGATCCAATATATGGTAAGGAACATAAGGTAATCACAGAAAAGAAAAGGCCCAAACAAACAATCAAGATTCATTAAGAATAAAAACGAGGGTTGTTGGTGTTGGTTAAACAAAACAAAGTTAAAAAGAGTTAATATTAAAGCCTTTAAAAAGGAGAAAAAAGCTTAAAGTAAGCTTGAGCATCCTACCAACGCGTGGATTGACGTTTTGAGGACCGCTGGTGTCATATGTGTCAAAGTACGGCACATCTCCGGACAAATGGACCCTTCGAAAGGGAATTTTGAGTGTATGGCCTGATTGTTCATGAACAACTTCCCTGAAAATTGATCTTGCATTAAAAAATAGTTTCAAGCAAAACGGAAAGGAAATAGAACCAACAAGGTACATATGTGACCACATTAACCTGCATTCTTTTGAGCTCTTTGGGAAACATTCTTCAAATGACGGAAGTGGAACAAAATCAGGGGAAGCAGGATTTACTGTATGTTTCCTCTGTTTGCTTTTCTCCAAATTGGTTGTTGGAGGATCAAAAGTTAAAGTGGCTTTAGGACTTGAACTCATAGAAGGACATATTTCCTTCTTACAAGCATTTGAAACACGACCAACATCAAAGCCTGGTAAGAAGATTGTACATGGAAACCTTGTTGGAGCAGAATGGTTGCCATTCTTGCATACGATTGATGCGAAATTAGCATGCACCGATGCCATATCCTGATTGACCAAGCATGTTGTGAGTTAACAATAAATTTTTACCACAATCATCAAATAATTAGCAACATTCTCAACATCTACAATGAACATAATTAATAAACGCAGCACGAGATGATCAACTTTGATTAAAAAAGAGACATAAATAAGTTAACCAACGACATAAATTACATATAAAGAATACAAAAGAAAAATATTCCATATTAAATCAGAATTACTAGGAATGATAAAAGATCTATAGCATATCAAAGTTCAGACTTCACAAAGTTTTCATCCGATGAACAGAAGAAGTCTAATCTAGTTTCTAATACTCTAAAGGACAGCATGATGAAACTAAATGTGAATATTGTGATTCAACAACTCCACAAAGTACTATGCATTTCAACGAAAATCATAGATCTCTGTGTATGCTACGTCACTAGAGCTTTACCAGATTATATATACACATATATGTTTTCTGGTCCACTTCAGTATGCTGCTGGGTGTATATTCATCTAAAATGTTAAAAGAAAATTTTATAATCTTGAATATTGTTTATAAGTAAACGTTACTTTTCATATACCATATAAAAGCAAAATTTGAATTTCTTCAAAACTAAAATAGGGAAATCAGTTTCTGCCAATCGCAATTAATAAGAACAGAGCATTTTCCTCAAGTATTTAAGGAGAATCCTTATCCATATCTCCCCGCTGATCTGTCACTTACTATAATCGCTTAAAAATAATTAACTTACAATAACTTCAGAAACAATACCAAATTTTGGAAGGAAAAACAACACAATCCTGACTAACCCGGTATATCCAGAGCGTCGATTTTCAGATAGAAAAACATGTAAAATTACAAGATTAAAAGCTAGAAGTAAATCGAATACGTCTGGATTAAACATGCATGCACAGATTTTGAGTTAAACAGAGTAAAAAAGAAAAGAAAATGAGGAGTTTATTTAGATTTGATTTTTCTCACCAACCAAACAGATAAAAGAAAAGAAATGTAGAGTCAAGGAAGAGGGAGAACCTGATAGAAAAGAATCTGATCTTATCTTTTCAAGTATCTCAAAAGTGGAGAGAGCTCTCTAATAATATCTGCGCACTCTTCCTTCACTGCCTGCATCCATTTTTATAGGTAAAAGAGAAACAGAAAATAGTAATAAAAAACATGAAAACGCGCATGCTTACGTGGTGCATTATTAGTAGTCGAGCAAAACTTAATAAAGATTATGTTTTTAATTTGATTGGAATTATAATTTTATAAATTTAATTTAAAAAATATACAGATTTTAATTATAAATATTTGATTTTTTTTTGTAGAACTTAGAATTCTATATAAGGGTATAAGGTATTAAGAAGTTATATTAAATGTAAGATCGAACTTAAATTTTTATATAAAATGTGTAAGCTATCAAGAAGTTATATTAAAAATATAAAGAGTGCAACATTACAAAAGTTTAAGATTAAGAGGTGTATAATTATATTATCAATAAAAAATACAAAGAAAATATATAAAAATATAAGAAAATTTAAAATTTTTAAGGGGTGCGATTGTATTCAATACCTCTAGGTCCATCCCTGCGTGCCGAGTTCTTTAACTTATATATTGTTGCACAAACCATTATGGGCTCGAGCACTATTATTTACAGTATAATAATTAAGAGATCAATAATATATAATGATTATGAATATATTTTAAAACATATACTATTTGTAACTACTGTATCTGATTCAAAAATATATATCGTATACGAAAAATAAATAATATATATATGATATATAATATATATTAAATATAATTATAAAAAATCATTTAAATTAAAATAAATTAACAATATATCATATATGGGTGGCGAGATACATGTATACTTTGATTTCAGTTCAATTTAACGGCCAACATAGACCTCGACGTCACCTACATGTGGCAAAATCCAAATAACACCATAAATTTTACGTTATTTTTTTAAAATTATTTCGAACTTATTTATTTCTTTAAATATAACCTTAAATATTATTATTTTTTCTAATTTTCCCCACAATTACTTTTATTTATTAGATATTTTTGTTTTGAAAGATTGGGTCACCGTTGTGGTCCAAATGAAAGCCAAGGTAAAGTGGTGAATTGAAACGTTTGTTTGTTTTCGTTGACAGTGGACGCAGGAAAGATGTATCTGAGAACGACACTGATATTTTGGAACTTTCTCTTTATTTCTAATCCACACAATTATGACATAACAAAACCAACATGTTTCTTAAAAAAGGATAAGTTTTATAATAATTATGATCGGTAATAATGGATTATAATGAAAATAAATTTTATAATAAAGTGATAGATGATTTTTGTTCGATATTTTTTTCAAAATTATTAAACCTCGATCAGTTAACATATCTTTTTTCATAACTAAAATTATTTATTGTTTGAAACGTTCATTTGACTCGATTAATTCTAAATATAGATAATAATTTTTATATAATTACGATGTTTTATTATGAGATGATCTAAACTTTTAATTCAATTTATTTTTATATGATTCGAAACTTTAAATCGACTAATAATTTATTATAGATAATATTTTTTTTAAATATGATATTAATATATATTTCAATTATGATATTTATGACGTCTTTATGACAATTTAAATTACATATAAAGTTTTCTATATAGTGTTACTATTAATTTCTTTTTTAAAAATCTAATAATATTTTTTTTCAAGTAACAAGGCTGTCCGGGGCCCCGGCCTCGTTACATTTTGCCATTGCGTGAATAGAACCAGCTCAAATATCTTATATAGGTGTAAAACTATCATTCAACAATAATATCTTACAGGAATAGAATTCTTCCGCTCTTTTTTATTTATTTATATTCTTAATTTAAAATATTAGATTTGAGGTATAATTTTTTTAAATGTATTTTATAAAGAATATAATTTAAGGTTTAAGATTTAGATTTTAAGGTTAGTACTTAAAATTTAAATTTTTAATATTAGATAGAGAAAGAGAAAGTAAAAGAGAGAGAAGATTTTTGTTCTCTTATTTATAAGCACTACAGGGACGGAGCTGTGTAGGGAATAGTCCCTTTCAAAAATTTTGGTATAATTATATTTTTTGTCCATTTTAGTTTAAATATTAATTAAATAGGTTTTTGTCCCTCCTAATTTTTAAATTTAAAGCTTTAATAGGTTATTGTCCCTCCCACTATTAAATCCTAACTCCGTCTCTGAGCACTACACAGAATTTTGAAGGAATTTTTTTAAAAACAAAAATTTAATGGTCATCAACAAAAAAATATTATTTTTTATGTTTAAATTAACCTAGTGATTAAGGATACTCGTGTTGAGCTATCTTGTATGAATTTGAATCTTAGAATATAATACCTCTCTGTTTAATAAAAAACTATTTTTTTCTTTAAATTTATAATATTTATTGTCAAAAATACATCCTAACAAGTGTGTGTTTTCACCGATCAAATAAATGGAAGGAGGATTCGATCTCTCTCTGTATTGAATATAAAGGACATCCACCTTTGGACTATTGGAGATGATAGTAACTCAATAATATTAGGGACCTTGGCAAGAAGAAAGAACAGAAGAGAAAGCATAACATGTGATACCTATAGGAAATTAAATGACAAGAATCATAAAGCCTACATGTAAGTAGGATTCGAACTTTCCTATTGTTATGGAACATAGGAAAACATCATCCACCATTATCAGCTAGTACAATCTACAGCTTTGAAAGCAACACAGTGATGGAGTACAGAAAACACATCAAAGCCAAAAACTGAATGAAAGGAACAATAGAGTGAAGCTACAAATGTATACTCACCAGCAGCAGAAAGAAAAATTATGTTTTTTAACATGATACTACTAAATTACCTGCAGGTTGCAGCAACTTCCCACCTGCAGACCAATACACTACAGGGGACTAATAAGCAGATAAATGTTATAGTTTTGCAGCAGCTAGACCTTACTGAAAAGGGAAAAAGAACTGAAGATAAAACGCCTGAACTGAGAAAGGTGAGGTTTAGCTTTGCAGTTTAAGGTGAAAATGGAAGAACTACAAGCTCATAGAACTAAAATCGGAAGAATTCTATTCCTACAAGCTCTCCAGTTTAAGGTGAAAATGGAAGAACTACAAGCCATTTTAATTTGACTATTTAGCAATTCTATCTTATGTATCCTATTCCTAGCATAGTGTTGAAATGGGGATGTTCAGTAGTTACCGTAGATGATTGATGGATTGAGTGAAAGATAAAAGAGTTTAGGCTTATGGTGAAAAGTTGCTCAGCATAACGGGTTCGCCTCCACCGATGGTTTCTCTTCATGTCAATATTGTGTACAGCCTTATTTTGCCACTGCATTGCTATCTTTTTCATCAGTTTCGGTAGCCTTGACTTCAGATTCTGTTGGCTTTGATGCTTTCACAGCAATGTCATGGACGATAGATGTACCATGTGTAATGTTATCAACATTTGGGACGCTATCAATGGCACTGAGATTACATTCCCCTGATTGTGATGCATCCTTCATACCATCTTGATGACTCATATTTTGTATCTCTTGACCATTTTTAATGTTATTCAAGCTGTTAGTTTCTCCTGCTGAAGTTGATAACCCAGAATCAGCTTCAGCTTCAGCTAATCTTCTGGATTTGTGTTCAGTATCTTCAACAGATCCTTCACAAGTTTTCCCAGTGGTATTTGATGGTTCCATGAAAGACTAGTTTATCTAATATTCTGAGTGCACCTTCTCGTCCAAGAAGAACGTTCTCGATCACTTTGTTGGTTACATTAACAACTACAGACTCATTAGCCTTGCAAATACGTTCAACTTCAGCTGCAGAATGCTGAGAAAGGTTCCAGCTCAATGTCAGTAAAGGATGGATCCGTAACATAACTTGCTGTCCATTTAGTAGGTACTGTCTTCTCAAAAACTGGGTTTGATTAAAAATATGAAAGCTTTGCTTTATACCAATGGCATTACCTCTCTTTCTTCTGCTGTTTCAACAATGCTTTTATAATCATTTTCAATGGCTTCTGGTTTGTTGACATCAGCTTCCAATTCTTTTCAGGTCCCCTGATGCCAACGACTGCTAAATCGTTGATACTTGTGACAATGTTGCCTTCCTTGAAGAATTTGTTGGTTCCTATACAATCAGTGCTTCACCAGTCAAATTTTAAATATATATTTTGATAAAAAGAATATTTTATTTAATATATATAAAACTCCTTATAATCCAGTTGATAGCCGTAATCTTCTCACTCTGTACCCACTTCACAGCTGCCCAATCTCAAACCTCCTATCCACTTCATCGAACCTGCGGCAGTAAAGACCATAATGGAGAACGGCGAGGCAGCAGCGGAGCGCAGTAACAAGGCAAGGCTAGCCATTATTGAACTGTCTAACATGATAAGCGTCCCCATGTCTCTCCATGCCGTCGTTCGCCTGAATGTACCCGACGCTATCTGGCAAGACGGCGCCAACACCCCGCTCTCCTCTTCACAGATCATCTCGCGGGTACTCCCTTCCGAGAACGGTGGAGATCCGGAAAATCTCCAGCGTATCCTCCGTATGCTCACCAGTTACGGCGTTTTCGAGGAACACCTCGATAGAGGCAGTGAAAGAAAATACTCCCTCACCGACATCGGCAAAACACTTGTAACCGACGCTGAGGGTCTGTCTTATGCACCTTACGTGCTCCAGCACCACCAGGTAAGCCTATTCCCAATTTTCATTCCCATTTTCAACCGCAGATTTCTGTAAATTAAATCGAATACATCGTGATCTATCATTAATAAATGTTTTAGGATGCTTTGGTGAGATCGTGGCCGTTGGTGCACGAAGCGGTGTTAGATCCGACATCGGAGCCGTTCGTGAAGGCGAACGGAGAAGGAGCTTATAGCTATTATGGGAAGAAACCGGAAATGAATGAGCTGATGCAAAAGGCGATGTCGGGAGTTTCTGTGCCATTCATGAGAGCTATATTGAACAGCTATAATGGGTTCGAAGGAGTGAAGCGATTGGTCGATGTGGGAGGCAGTGCCGGGGATTGCTTCAGAATGATTCAGCAGAAACATCCTCACGTTGTTGAAGGAATCAATTTTGATTTGCCTAAGGTCGTTGCCAAAGCTCCCAGCATTCCTGGTCAGAATTTTCCTCTCTTTTTTTCACCATTTTCATTTTCATAATCAAGCTTCAACAAATAATTTTGATATAAATTCATACCCATTTAACCTAAATTTAAATTCATCCAAATCCAAAATTTTTGGCATTGCAACTGATATTGATTTTTCTTTAGTTCATAATTCCTGATAGATTACAATAGCATAACATTATTAGACTTTAATCGAATCTGTGACTTCTAGAAATTATAATCGTTATTTAACCATGAATCTAAAAACATATTACATAAATATGATTACTTTTGGTGTGTTGTATTGATCGAATGGTGTGATTAACATGACATTGATTTTGTTATGGCCATGGCACATGGGATTGTTGTAGGTGTGACCCACGTCGGAGGCGACATGTTTCAGTCCATTCCAGCCGGTGATGCAATCTTCATGAAGGTGAGTCTGATTTTCTTTTGTTTAATGATTCTTACATTTCAATTAGTTGGTTGGTGACATGAATCTCAACCTAAACAATCTTTTTATAACATAATTATTACGTTGTGTCTGGTTGAAAGGAAAGAAAGTATGCAATTAAAGTATAAAAAAACATCTTTAAAACGGTAAAATATTAAAATAATGATTTATTTTTTACTGCTAAAAATCTGAAGATTGAAAGTAATTAATTATTAAATTCAATGAGTGATTTTAATATTTATTTTAAGAGAGTTTGATTTAAAAGATTTGTTTGTTAATGTGTATATTATCAAATGATTAAAAAGAAATATGAACAAATACTATACAATAATTATCATAAGATTATTCAAAAGAAAATAAATATTAATTATTTAAAAATAATATTTTTATATATTAGTTTAAAATTTAATTATTTTAGTAACTTTTATTGATTTAAAAGATTTTTCATTTAGTGTGTTGGAATTTTAGTATTAATTAAAGGATTCATATTCAATACACGGGTGATGAAAATATAAAATTTTCACAAGTGTCTTAATTTTAGGGATTAATATTAGAATTTATACTTTTGTGATTAGGAGTTTAGGTTTAGTTGTTAGACTTTAGGGTTTAGAGGTTAGATTTAGAGTAATATGATTAGAGATTTAAGTTTTAACATATAAACCTTATATATTATAACAACCTCTAAATTCTAGCCACGACTCATTAGCTCTAAATCATTAAATTTAAAACATAAAATTTAACCTTAAACCATCAAATTAAAATACTTATGTTAAACTTTAAAACTTTAATTATTTTTTCATCAAATATTTCTTTATAATTTTTAATTTGTTTATTAAATCTCTTAAAATTATTTAAAAAATAATTAAACCTTTTAATTTTAAAAAATAATTTAATCCTTTAAATTTTAAAAATTAAATTGATTCTCAAATTTTATCACCAAGTTTCATCATTAATTTGGTTAATTTCG
Source organism: Abelmoschus esculentus (assembly GCA_035048815.1). Lineage (NCBI taxonomy): Eukaryota > Viridiplantae > Streptophyta > Magnoliopsida > Malvales > Malvaceae > Abelmoschus > Abelmoschus esculentus. The sequence goes on from JAUCBN010000032.1 coordinate 2,459,103, forward strand.
ATAATCTTTTATAGAATTGATTTTTTTTAAAAACTTATTAATTAAACTAAATAAATTTTAGTTAATTTGATCTATTTTTGAATTAATTGAATTTTTTTTTAAGTTTTAAGATAAAGTATAAAATTATTTCTAAAATAATCATTTTAATCATTAAACTTTCAAAAATTATAAACAAAATTAAATTTATAAATTATTGATAAATCTGAAAAAAAAATAATGATCATTTTATAATAATTCAATAAATTTAATGATATTTTGGACAAATTTCATAAAATTTAATGGTTATTTTATATATTTTTTAAAAGTTTAATGACCAAATATATATAATATTTAATATATAATAATTTTAGTTAATTCGACTAATTTAATTTATTAATCGATTTTAAACTAAATTAATTAATAACTAAAATTTTAAAAAAATAATCAATTGTACTTAAAATTAAACAATCGATTAATAAAAAATAAATTTAATCAAATAATTCAATTAAAATCAAGTAATACTTAACGACTCAGCTTTAAAGGTCATTTTACTCGTAGATCTAAGGCCGCAATATGACTTTAGTATTATTATGTAAACCTCAAATTCTGATTTACTTCCTTTATTAAGCTTAACTGGTCCTAATAATTGACATTGTATGTATTACTCCAAGAAATTATTTGAGGGAAGGTGATGATATTAGTTTGGTGTTGCAGTGGGTGTTGACAACATGGACTGATGATGAATGTAAGGCGATACTGGAGAACTGTTGCAAGGCACTCCCTGCAGGTGGAAAACTGATCGCATGTGAGCCGGTTTTACCGAATGAATCGGACGACAGTCATCGGACTCGGGCACTACTCGAAGGCGACATTTTCGTCATGACCGTTTACAGGGCCAAGGGAAAGCATAGGACTGAAGATGAATTCAAGCAGCTCGGCCTAGCAGCAGGTTTCCCCCATTTTAGAGCTTTCCATATTGATTACTTCTATACCGTCTTAGAATTTCAGAAATAGAATAGACTGCAAACTATTAGCAGACTCAATAAAGAAGATGATGATAATAATAATAATTAATAACACTAAGCCTCATTGGTCTAATTTTGTTTTTTATTTTTTTTTCATTTCTCACATCTGAGAATTGCATGCAAAAAATATGGGAATTTCCACCACATTTTTATGAGATAAACCAATCAAACATCCATTTAATTAATTTTTTTATTTTATTTTTTTATTAAGTGAATATTTACTGATTTTTACCGTAAATCAAATTTAAAAACAGATTTTACCAAGTGAAAATTCGCTTAATAAAAAACGATGAAGTGAAAAAATTAATTAAATAGATGCATTTGATTGATTGTTTCATGAAAAACGTGACAGAATAACCGATAATATAATTTTTCATAAACAAATAATACGAATCAAAGTAATTAATTTTCATTTCACAACAATGGAGATTTGGGATGGAACCTCTACAATGGAAGCACATGTATGCAGAACTTTACAGCTCAAATTTGTAGGTCCAAATGTTATTAGGAATTAGGAAACCAAATTGAAGAGAGAAACTAATAATAACAATAATAAAAACAAATTCAACCATCTTTTATTGACTATAGAGCACCATTCCTTCATTGGCTTGCTCAAAATCAATTCTTCTCTTCTTAGTTATTTGCTTTCAGCCGTTCTATAAAATCTGCTGTTCTTTCTGTTTCTTTTCGTTTTTTCGTCGGTTTGATTTTCAGTTTCAGCACTTGGGGAAGTCACTTGGTGGTGGTAGAAGGGATTCATTCGGCCCTTTTCCATTGTCCACAACAAAAGCCATCTTCAGCCCCCAGGTCGTATGCACTTCCAAATGGCAATGCATGAACCAAACCCCTGCATGACAACAATAGAAATTGTCAATTATTTCTTTATTCGATCCGATAGATTCAAGTCATTTCGGGTTCAAGTCATTCAGGTTTACCAGGATTATCTGCCCTGAACCTTATGGCAGTCCATCCACCAGATGGAACACCAACAGTGTTCCTCTCTACAGGATCAACGAGATTGAAGTTTTTAGGATCCGTTTTGGGGTTGAAATTCCCCAATCCCCTGCCAACTTCAAAGAAGTTGAATCCATGCAAATGGAGAGGATGATTCTCTGGGGTGATCATCCCAGTATCTTGCAAGACTAGCTGAACCGTGTCGTTATACGCAAGTCTGTACAGCTTTGTTCCTTGTTTGGTGGCGAAATTCGTCACTTGCGTGCTGGTGAAGTTAAACAGAACCGGCGGGTTTCCGGGGAAATCGCTGGTGAAAACGCCACTAATGTTGAAGAAATGGGCTTGAAGTAAAGAGATTTTCGGCATAACGAAGGTAATGTTGTTGATGGAAGCCACAACACGGCTTCCATTAACGCATGTAGGACAAGGGTTGATACCAAGACCAACAGTGAAAAGAAGGGAGTGATCGATCTTTAAAGGGACATTTGCTGGGTATTGTTTGGAATTCAAGCTTCGTAGCGCGCTGATAAATTTGGTCGCCACCGAAGTGGCGTTTTTCGGAGGGGTTGACGTGAGGGTTGTGGTGGAACTTGTAAGAGAGCCGGAGTAATGTAAGAAGGCAGTGGCAGTCACGTTGTCGACTGTAATCGGTGCGTCCATGAAAGGTGAGACTGCCACCATGTACTTTCCTCCTCCTTGGTGGGTCGTGACGAGGACATTCGTGGTCTGCCCCGGGGCTATAACGATGGTGTCTGTTTTAAAGGGTTTCACGTATGTGGCATCGACTTCGACAACAGTGAGCTGATGGCCGGCGACTTTAAAGAACAGTTCTTCATTCAGTGCAGCATTGATGATTCGAAGCATGTATGTCTCCCCTGATTTAACCGGTAACGTATACCCTGCATACAGATCAAAATAGTTAACATCGAATTTTGAACTATCAACTGAAAACACGAAATGCGACATCTAGGAAAGTGTCATTTTTACCATTCGAAGGGCAGCCGGAGACCGGTCCCGGATGACCATTAATGGTGTGAGCATCCGAGACATTAGGGGCCAAACCAGATTTCAAAGCTTCATTAATGACTGCTTCAACATCCGATTTCCACCATTCACCTAAGACAACAATCTCTTCCTTGTGGGGTTTAGGGAAAGGATAAGGCACATCCCGTTTAGGCAATATAACTATAGCACCGTGGACGGTGGCCCTCAGCCATAGAATATGTGCGTGCCACCAAAGAGTTCCCCGTTGGCCGGTGACGGTGAAGTTGTACACATAGCTTCTCCCTGGTTGAATCGGGCATTGGGTTATATAAGCCGGTCCATCTGCCCAACCCGTACGTATTTGCCTAATCCCATGCCTTCACCGTACCCAAATCAAAACACCACGTGAATAAAACATCATAATTAATGAAATGATCAAACTAGTGGCGCAATGTTTTGTCTCACCAGTGGATGGAGACATTGTATTTGACATGGTTGACCACTTTGACAAGAATTGTGTCGTCCTCTCTAGCAACTAAACTGGGTCCTGGGTAGAGTCCATTTACAGTGACAATAGGCTTGGTTGAGCACATTCTTGTTGTGTTTTTCAGCACCACCTGCAAACAAATATCCATTGAAATTGGAATTATAAAGTTTGAGAGGTCAGGACTCAGTATAACAGCCATTGGAGCAAAATATAACTTACATTGAACTTGTAGTGTCGAACCATGGACTCCACTGAAGCTGGAAACCATAAGCAAGCTAAAAGCATTAGGACTGGAATCCATGGTTTCATCTCCATTAATTGTCTCTAGTTCTGATCTCTCACCCAATGCCAACCCCAAACTAATGGTGTTGCTGTTGTTTCTCTCTCTAAAAACTTGGTTTGTCTGTTTCTTGGTGTACTGATCAGGCTGTGAAGACCAACCCCAACTTATAAAGAGGCAAAAGCTGTGTTTGGTCTCTGCTGCTGAGTCGTTTTCTCTTAGTTTGGTGGAACGTAAGTATACTTCAGAGGGAAGGGGTGTGGGCGGCAAAGGCAAAGGCAAAGGCAAAGGAGGAATTTGAGAAGTAGAGGAGAATGTCAAATTACGTACAAGGTGCTTGTATTATGTGATTTTGGTGGATTTAGTCCATCTACCTTATCATTTCTATTTTATTTTTTAAAGAAAGACGAGTCTCGTTAAAAACTTTCTCTATAAATATTATCAGACTGAGATCAAAAAGAGGACTTAAGATCGAGCAAAATCGATAAGGGGACTTAAGATTGAGAAAACCTCAAATATTTATCTTGAAATGTAATACATCTTTATTTAATAAAAAAACTGTGACATCCGGTTATTTGGTCCAAAGGTAGATGGATAGAAATGATAAAAAATGTTATTACAGGGACCTTTTTATAAATTTTCCCAATATTGAAATTTTGGATAGCTTTCTTGTATGCGACACCAAGTAGTTATGTGTCCAACAAAGACACATTTTTAAGCTAAGCTAGTTGCTCCGATGCTGCCATTTTTCAAAGTGAGCCTGGGGGTTGGCCCAACCGTATTGGTGTCTCGTACACCCGATATCAACCACAATGGTGATAGGTTTCCAACCCCACTCCATGAAGTCAAGCAGATGACAATAGCAACCAATAAGAATCAAAGAAATACAGCTAACTGATACTTCATTTTACCCAGTTATGGGCATCGGCTGTTAATTTAATTGCCAATTAATTAGGGTCGGAAACGAGCGGGATGGATTTAAGGATGTTGGGTATATACGGCTAGTCGCACTCTTTAAAAATTTTAATTTTTTTTATATTTTATATATTTTTGTATTTTTTATTAATAATCTAATTTTACACCTTTAAACTCCTGTAATTTTGCACCATTTATATTTTTATTCTAACTTCTTAACAGTTTGTAACCCTTGCATGAAGTATTGGGTTTGTCCCTAAAAACGAAAACGTAAGATTTTATCATGTGTACGTACTTTTAATAAGTTATATTAAAAAAGTAAGATGTATAAAAGTAGATTATCAATAAAAAATATAAAATACTTTAATTATATAATAATTAAAAATTTTAAGGATACGATTATATCAATACTCAATCTATCTCGGATTAAGGTTATGATCAAGCATTTGGCAGGTTATTACAAATAAAACGTTCCTAAAAATAGATGGATTATTTAAAATATCATTATGCCATATGATTTACTAAAAGAAAATGCAAATATGTGCTTTCTTAAAATAATATTTATAGAAATAAAATTGGATTTAATGTATATGTAGAGGTTTGGCATAAATTTGTATGCTAATTAATGAATAATACACATATTTTTTTAGGGATAAACATTCAATCAAGTCGATTCGAATCAAAAAAATTTTAAACTAGTTAAATTAACGAATTAAATTTTATGATTCAAATTTATTTAAATTCCTTCTGATTTAAGTTGAATTTATAAAATTTAAATTAAAATATTTAATTCCGTACAAATTTAATTATATATATAATTTATATTTAAGATTTATAAGACTTTTTTAATAATATCGTCTCTAAATTCGAATGCGGGTTCTTTTACTCTCTGTTTTATGTGTGAGAGGTACGAATAACAAACAATTGGCTATCACTTCCGCAAAAACGAGATTTCATTAGAGTTTAACGAAGTGTTTGTAAATCGTTTAAGAAAAATTTATTTATTTATTAAATGAATAAATGTGAGCATTATTTTATAATCGTTTGACGAATTTTTGTTTATATTCGTTTATTTATTAAGTTTTTTAAATTAATTTTTTATTTATAATTTTTAAAATTATTATTTTTATGATTAACTTCTTTAAAAATATTAATTTAAAATTGTGTTCTAAAAATTTTTTTTTATAAATTAAAATAAGTTAGGATCGAAATTAAAATATGGGGTATGTGTAGGAGATTAATCAGCAATATGTTTCAAATATTAGTCATCATTCGAATTTAACACGTTGTTTTAGCGGAAAAAAGGATATATTTTATTAAAATTAAAAATATGTAAACAAATTTTATCTTATAATCACCTTTAAAACTATTAAAATTATTAGTCTTCACTTTTATAATGATTCAATTTTATGATTTTATTTTTTGTAAATTTAATATTTCTTTGCTAATTTCACTATTTTGGGTAATTATTTTCCACGAAAGTGATGAAACCCTTCGAGAAGGAAAGTGATGGAATGTTGGGTAGAAGAAGATGGATGCAAAAATGGTTAAACCAACAAAATATTTGTAGTTCAGAGATTGCTTTCATGGATAGAGTGGAGTTTGTTTGTAAAAGTTAAAGCTTTATTAGGGTCGAGGGTCGATAATGAGTTTAAATCGTAATATTTATTTTAATAATATAATTATTATTTTACTTATTAAAAAAATATAAACTAATCAATAAATGTCATTAAGTTTATAAGATAGAGAACAAAAACTATATAATGATTTTTTGTCCTAAAACTAGGAATCTTATATATAAAAAAAATAATTGTTCATAAATATAAAATTAAATATTTGACTTTAGCAATGTGGTGCAACCAATCCAAGTTGACTGTCTCTAAAAAGCATTTAAATAAGTTGAAATACTGCATTGTTCCGTTAGATAAGTAAAAATCTTCTACCTCTTTTACATGTCTTTTTTTATATTTATTTTTTGGAAATTTATTAAAAAATTAAATTTTAAACCCTAATTCTTATTTTTTTTTTATCTTAAATTCTAAACCACATACCTTAAAAAATACACTCTATCCCTAATTTCTTATACCCTAACTAAAACTCTTAACCTAAAACCCTAAACTCTTTAATTTGAAGTGACGATATAAACAGAGATATGGAATAAACGATTTGCAGCCCTGTTGGACATTCCATATCCCCTAGGAAAAGTCTAACCCTTATTCTTTTCACGTAACAATACTTATGTAGGGAAGGGGTTCCAGATTTACTTAAACGTTAAGGAGCTACTTTTTACTCTTCTTAAATACGAACAAAACAGTCAAGCTGGGCGGCAGGTTAATGCTGGGATTCAGCTATAATGGAAGGGATATCAACTATTAATTAATTTAATAAATAGACACTTGCTAAGGTTGAAGCCTTGATATCGTGAACTTGAATGTGAGTATAAATTTGTGAAACTCAAGTTCAATATATAGACGTAGACAGAAACGGAGGGATTATGTCGTACCGTCGATATATTGACGTAGATATGAACGGAAAGATTACATCATACATCGACGGTGAAAATAAAATATTTTTATAAATGCTCTAATTTAGGATTATATTGTACCGTCGATATATTGACATAGTCTTCCATTGCATCAACAGGATAAGGGAACTCCATCCTCTCATATAAATTGGCCTCCCCTCTTGGCTCTTTCTTCCTTTGGCATAGGCGTCAACTTCCACCACCCCAATGGGGATGCTTCGTTGTAACACGATACGACGACAAAGAGTCCTATGACCTATCAATAATCTGAATTCTAATAACAAGTAGGCTAAATATTGAAACACAAATTATTGACAGAATCTTTATAGAGTCAGAAATCACATAACATGCTTCCAAGAAAACAGTTCAGTACAATACTACTAGTAAACACCCACCAATGTGCCTCAGAAGTATTTTCTTACACAACTTTGGAATAGAACTAGAGTTTGCTAGATTGTTCACCAAATAACGAATGCCGACCTTCAGCGATTAACTCCCCGGTCGCTTTGTTTCTAACATGAACAATTGTTCCAGAATAATTTCCTCTTTGTCCTAAAGCCTTTGAGGTAATCTCTAACTCATCCTGCAAATGGCCTCCTAGGGGTTAGGATCATGTTTAAAGCAGAACAAGCCAACTATCTTACAAATAGTAACTAATGTGAAAGAAAAAAGACCAGTGAAATTATAATCTGCAACGGATCGTAATATCAGACTGAACAAAACCGATTACCAAAGAACAGTAGGATTATAGAAAGATATTCTATCAATTCTCCCCTCAGCTTCAAAACAAGAGGCATGAGATAAATTTTAGACCTGCAAATTCTGACTTGAAACTAAAAAACTCAGAAATCCGAATCCAAACCCAACTCAACCCGATTTGCTCGTGAAAACAACAATCTAAAGCCACTTAACTCGAATCCAAAAAAGATTTGAAACCCAAGATTCCTCAAAAGGAAAAACCTAATTGGTAAACCCAATGGCCCTAACCTGAAATTGATATGATCCGAAATTTTAAATCTGAATTGAGTTTATCCAAATTGGCTAACCGATTCAAGCAACAAAAAAAGAGCTAAAAATCAAGAAATAAGCAACAGATTTGGATTACTTTCTGAAAACATTCAATGCATAGTATGAAATAATCAGTACTAAACTCAAAACAACTCACAACAGCAAAAGGGGCTTGAAATTCTTAATTAAACTCATGCAAAAACCTGGCTTACATCGAGCTTAGCAGTTCCCAGAAACGAAATGTTCATATCGACCGAAACTTTCATAGGAAGACCTATAACAAAGACCGCCGCCCCACCAACTTCATCGACAATATTCGCAATGGCGCCCGTTGCTAAATTCCCATTTTTATCCTACCGAAATTGATTCATTCAACAAAAAGGAAATGAAACCAGATCTCATATAATTTTAATCCAACAGAATTCGATCTAGGGTTTTTTGGGGGGATAACTTACGGTGAGTCGGGGAGGGACTTTGAAAGTGCAGGAAACGAAACCAGGCTCGACCCTGTCGACATGGAGGCCTCTTAAGCCGAATTCATTGTAGAAGCTGCGCTCGTAACCGACTCGGTGGGGTGGAACAGTGAGTCGTGACACGATCTGTTCTGCTTCTTGGTCAAGTTTTAGGAATTCTTTGACTTTTTCCATGATCGATCTCTAGCCTGAGCTTGTGAAGACGCGAACGCATGAGATTCATTAGACGGTTAGAACTTAAAAAGTCGTTGCTGAGTTTACGGTAATCCAATTAGGGCTGGGTTGGATTAGACATTGGAGTCGAAAAAGGATCAATTTTGGGCTTCATTTTTGTTCTTTAGACTTGCTTTTAAGCTTAAATACTGGATTGGGCTAGTTTGGATCAATAGAAAATCATAAAAGAAATTGATACTCTACTTCTTTGCGTTGTTCCTGTCTTTGGTGTTGTTTGTATTAATTACAGAAGATGAACTTGTTAGTACATGTAGGAATTTGAAAGCATAGCGTCGCGATTGTTTGTTTGGTTTCCTAGAAAACGAGCATAGCATAGAGCATATAAGAAAGTTGCCTTTTATGATGAACCTTTTTGCAATGAAAGTATTTGGAAATTTTAGGGGGGAATACAGTTAAGATTATAAATGAAATAAGATAAATTATAATTTATATAAGTTTAATTTGATTAATGTTTGATTAATATTTAATTTGATCAGACTCTATTCAAGTTCTTAACAAACTAAATGACTCGAAAAACTCGCGAGTTACTAAAAAAATCTAATAAAATATTTAAAAATAAGCAAATTTAAAATCTATATTCATAACCCTAAAACATAAACCATAATCATAAGTAATAAGCCTTAAAATCTAAATCCTAAATTTTAAACCAACAACTTAAACATATAAACCCTTAAACTAACACCTTAAACTTTAGAATTAACATGTTTAAAGTTTACACAACTTGTGGATCGAAGTTTTTTTTTTCTTGATAGGGCTTTAAATTAGACGGAATAGATCACGAGTAACTTGAGTCCGAGTCGATCAATGTTTAATCAATACTCAGCTCTATTAAACTTGACTCAAACTCGTTAAAATCTATTCAAACTCGAATTCTTAATGAGCTGAGTCGAGCTTTGTACTGCTCAAACTCAAATCGGCTCATTTACACCATAGTCATAAGTGTGACGACCAAAGCTCACCATTCATAATTATAAGTGTTTTTTTAATATTTATTATCAAGGTCTAATTTTTTCAATACCTGTTATTGTAAGTTTAATATCAATTTTTTTTTCAATTCTTATTATTAGGAGTTTTTTTTCAATATTTATTATTAAAAAATTAAAATTTTATTATTTATTATTAAGTATATTCTTAAAATTTATTTTTAAAAATATTTATTATGAATATTTTTTCTTGTAATGCTTGTTATTATAAACCCATTTTTTAATACTTATCATTAAATATTTATTTTAAAATATAATATTTTAATATTTATTATTAGGAATCTATTTTTTTTAATATTTATTATGGGGTACATGCTATTAAACTTAATATTTCTTGTTATTAAAGGCTTATTGTTAAAAGTTTTTAATATTTATTATTAAAGCTTTAATTTTAAATTCACTCTTACATCCTCATATTCTTAAAAACAGACATGAAAATTTATAATTATTATACAAAATTATGGTAGATATATAATTAGTTTTATACCCGACGACATCATCGCTGCAACGAATAGTATCATATCCATTGGTTTCGAAGGAGTTGTAAATTTGAGGGTCAAATTAAAATATTTAAAAATTCAAAGATTAATTTAAAATAAATATATACTTTAAAGACTTATAATGCAATGAACTAAAAACAAAAAATTGAATGAAAAGAAACATCCTAGGTAAAAAAGTATTTTTGAAAATGTTAGGGACATTTAAGTCATTTTATCGGAGCACCATTATTAAAGAGGCGGTGACGGCTTGGCAAGCCAGCATTCGGCGGCCACTTCAACGATGAACTTAACACTCGGCTTAAATCGACCGGTTCGCAATTTTACTCTTAACAGCTACAAGAACCCTAAATTTACCCACGATAAGCACTCTAGACCTCAATTACCTTCTCAGTTTATTGAAATTTCAAAGCTTAAATGTTTCGGAGATGTAAACTCGCGGACCGGTGCGAGTGTTCGGCAGCTGCTACGAGGTGGCTCGGGTGAGACGAGAAGGATTCTGTCTCGTCGAATTGGGGTTTCATCCAACGATGCTCAGTTCGGTTCCTTGCCGAACAAAGGCGAGGCTGAGTCCTCGAGTTTTGTTGAGTTTATTACGTCCGAGCGTGTTAAAGTGGTGGCGATGTTGGCTTTAGCTCTGGCGCTTTGTAATGCGGATAGAGTCGTGATGTCAGTGGCGATTGTGCCGTTGTCACTTGCTCATGGTTGGAGTCGGTCGTTTGGCGGCATTGTTCAGGTCGGTTTGTTTGCTTCTCTTGATTAGGCATTCGGTATTTTTGTTACTTTTACAGTCAACTGTGAAGATAAAGTTTTTTTGTGATTGAACATTAGTTGAATTTTGTGGCAAAACGTAATTTTTGGAGCACAAAATGCATGATATGATAAGATTTAAGCCAATTACATGATTCTCTTAAACCATTTACGTTTGCATTTTGAAGAACAACTAAGGTCCGGGTCAATTTGATTTTGTTGCATAACCAAACTTGGATGCACGATTTTTTTAGAATAATGGTTTAAAATTAAGTTCCCGATTCTTACTCGTTTGTTTAAAACTTGTTGCAGTCATCCTTTCTATGGGGATACTTAATTTCACCAATAGCAGGAGGGACACTAGTGGACTATTATGGTGGTAAGGCCGTAATGGCATGCGGTGTGGCATTGTGGTCATTAGCTACATTTCTTACACCTTGGGCTGCTGAAAACTCTTTATTGGCATTACTTTTTGCAAGAGCTATGCTAGGTGTGGCAGAAGGTGTAGCTCTTCCTTGCATGAACAACATGATAGCTAGGTATTAATGGTCTCATTCTTTTTACTGTTTGATGATGATCGCCCTAACTTGATGATTTAAATCATGTGCTTTGGTTCGAGTTCATATTTTTAGTAACAATATGCAAGCCCAATTGTTGAAGCATTGTACGAACCTTTTCTTTTAGATGGTTTCCATCAACAGAACGTGCAAGGGCTGTTGCAATGGCAATGGCTGGATTTCAGCTTGGAAATGCAATAGGACTCACTTTGTCCCCAATTCTCATGTCCCAAGGTGGTATATTCGGACCCTTTGTGATATTTGGACTATGCGGATTTCTCTGGGTTTTAGTATGGTTATCTGCAACCTCAAGTACTCCTGCCCGAAGTCCCCAAATATCAAAATATGAACTGGAATACATAATGAGCGAGAGACAAAACTCTCATGCACCAGAAAGCAAACCTAAGACCACAATGGTCCCTCCATTCAGAAGATTGCTTTCTAAAATGCCAACATGGTCCCTAATTGTTGCAAATGCCATGCATAGCTGGGTAATGCACATTCCTTCCCCTGTAGTCCATTAGTGCATGATAATGTTGACAATTTTCAAAACGTGCTAGGATTATGCAGCTTGTGCATACACCCTGAAGATTCTGTTGTATGCTTCTTTCCAAGTTCAATCAAGACACTTTTACCTTATATTGCCCGTCAGGCGCCAACATAACCACGCCATATCCCCACAACACAGAAATTTAATAGTTTTTGGTATTCCTTCTCGTGAATGCACACATTTCTAGAACTTGGATGCATAATGCATTAATTGATGGGAAACAATTCAGCAATGGAAAATTATCTTTGAAACATCTGTTTTCAGGCTTTTGTGACCTAGTTTCAGGAATCTCCAATTACTCTAACCTTTATACAAAATCTTCCAGGGCTTTTTTGTTATTCTATCGTGGATGCCTATCTACTTTAACTCGGTAAGGGGGAAAAACTTCACTATGAGCTGTTCATTGTACAATGTGTGCAATAACATAATCTTGTTTTAAGTTGCAAATGAGGAACATTTTGGTATAGGTCCATCATGTTGATCTCAGACAAGCAGCATGGTTTAGTGCCGTTCCATGGTGCATGATGGCATTGACAGGATACTTAGCTGGTTTATGGTCGGACACATTGATAAGGACTGGTACCAGTATCACTTTGACTCGCAAGATCATGCAGGTAATGTTCAAAGATAATGGTGCAATTAACTTCAAAAATGAGTCTCTCATATGGTGTTTCATTATGCATCCAATCTGTTTCTTATTTTCAGTCCATTGGTTTTATTGGTCCTGCGGTTTCTCTGATTGGTTTAACTTCAGCAAAAACTCCATCAATCGCATCCGCTTGGCTTAGTTTAGCTGTTGGACTTAAAGCCTTCAGTCATTGCGGTTTCCTTGTCAACCTTCAGGTCAGATTGTTGTGTAATCTTCTATCGTTAGATTATAAGATAGAATTAAATTTTCTTTCTTCTGACTCTGTCCATTTGTTTCTGTTATCAGGAGATTGCTCCACATTATTCTGGCGTTTTACATGGTATGATACTTTGTTCACATCATATGTAAATTTTGTTTGGGTTTTTTCCTCAACCGAAAAGTTGGAAATCAAACTGCCTTAAGCAATGAACTTCATGCAGCAAATGTAAATGGTTTAAGTAATGATCCCTTCTTCTTTTTTTCTGACCATAGGGTTGTCAAATACGGCTGGAACATTTGCTGCTATTGTGGGAACAGTTGGAGCTGGTTTCTTTGTTGAGCTGGTTGGATCATTCCAAGGATTTCTGTTACTCACATCACTCTTATACTTTCTTGCTGCACTCTTCTACAATATATTTTCCACCGGAGAGAGAGTCAACTTTGATGAATCCGGTATGAATACCTTGTCTATATGAGGCATCAGATGTGAATGACTGAATGGTAATTTGTAATAACAGGATGCTTAGAGTATAAGCTATAAAAGCTTATGAAATAGTTTTATAGTAACCCATAAACAATGCGTACTTATGAACTGACTGGTTGCTTTGCTAATTTAACAATGTACCTCTTCGTTGCATGCATGATTTGTTGCCAGCAGATTCGTGAACTAGTTTTGAGACTTGTCGTCGCTATTTTTTATAGTCATATAAGATACATATTTTTTCGAAGAATGTTATGAATTTAAAAATTGATGTAATAATTATTGAAAATATTAAATTATTCAAGTTTCATTTTATAATTCAATTTTTTGCTAATTTTTAATTCAATTCAAATCTTTTATGTTGAGTTAAAAAATTCATTTTTTAAATTATTGATCAAGTTTCACTCAGAAAACTGTTTTCTGAATCCCATAAAGTAGCACCTGTTCTTCACCGCCATATCATCGCATTCACAAAAGCTGTCCATTGGAGCTTGAACTTAAAATAAAACCCGATCACATCCCTTGATCGAACCTAAAAAACTAAATACCGAAGCACATGGCCCACGAACCAGAAACTTTCACATGCAAAGAAAGGGCTTCAATTAGCAACATAGGCACAAATGGTTTATAGAGCAATTTCAATATGCTTGTTGATACCAATCCTCCGAGAGGTTGAGATCACGGCCTCGAGCACACATTATATATATCGAACAACCAAAAAGAGTCGCCAGGGAACCAAATAGGCAACTAAAAGAGACGAATTGATTCAGAAAATGATTGGATGAGATTAGGCTGTCCTTCCCGTCTTCCGGATCCTTTTGTGTCAAAAGCCTCATCTTTCAAGGCTCTTACAAACATGACTTTGTATTGGGTTGGGAACCTGGTCTTCTGCTATGGAACTGCCCCCAAACGTATCTTGTACTTAAAAGTGCTACTTGCTCTGTTTGAAGTGAATCAGGCAACTCATCAAATAGTAGAGAGGTTAAACAACTTTCTATTACTAATGAGTTCTCAAGATCAACTAGTTTCACAAACCTACTAATAAAATCCCTATAAACAAAAACAGGTACTTAAAGGGGACACAACTATAGCAGAGCATATATATATATATATATATATATCATTCATTACCCTTCAGGATGAAGAATCAGACCTAGGAGTCACTGATCTTGAAACAGATCTGGATGATCTGGATGACGGACTTGCACTTCTACTTCTAGAACGGCTGTGCCGAGAGGTGGAAATTTTCTTACGTGATGGCGAAATGCTTGGTGAGATGTCCCTCCTTGACCTCTCTACAGGGGGTCTGCTGCGTGAGTAACTCAACCTTGAGTTGCTCCTTCGCTTGGGGCTCACACTACGTGAGCAGCTCATCCTAGAACTTTTCCTTGACCGAGGTGTAGGACTACTAGAAACAGAACGGTCTCGATAACCTCTACAGTCCGCTGATTCATAGGACCTGTCACGTCTCCTTCTATAACGATCATCAGGTGAGTAGGAACGATCCCACCTTCTGTAGTACTGATCATCAGGAGAGTAGGAAAAATCCCGCCTTCTATGATATCGATCATCCGGTGAGTAGTAACGGTCTCGCCTACGGTAGTAACGGTCATCGGGAGTGTAAGACCTATCACGTCTTCTGTAGTATCTATCATCAGGAGAGAAGGATCGGTCACGTCTTCTATAGTAGTGGTCATCTGAAGATACACTATAAGGGGAGCGAGATCGTGAGTATGATCTTTTTCGAGGGGAGTAAAATCTACTTCGTCTCTTATCAGATGAATACGGAGATCGACTGCGGCTCCTTGAGTAAGAAGAATAACTTGGAGACCTATGGGATAAATAGCTTGGAGATCGACCACGAACTGCAGTACAGAGAATAAATTTAAGAAAACATAATATAGTATACTCAAATAGTAAGTAATCCAGATAACTAGAATATTCATAAATTAGAAAACATACCACGTGCAGTTCTCAACCCCAAATACCTTCCCGGAGTAGGAGTTCTCCCCCTTCGCCTCTTAGCCTGCAGTAAACATGTCTGAAAGCATGAGAAAGTGAAATTACATGTTCACAAATAATAAGTGTCGATGACAGTACAGCTATTTTCCAACTTTTCTTTCCTTTTTTTTTCCTCCGTGAAAGGTAATATAAATTAGAATTCATATGCAGAATAATTGAAACAACAAAAGACAACAGTTGAATAAAGAGAGAAATTCAGGGCATACAACCCTAACAGTCTGATTCTTGTTGTTGTGTTTGATTTGTTTGGTTAGCTGTAAAACAATTGGAATTTGGTGAAGAGCTGCACACACAGCTAACCTGCTGCCACAAAAACTTACAAGTGGAAACCACCCATAATTCTTATGCAATTTAAGCAAGGATCAATTACTAATAACTGTCAAAGCAGATACTAATCAAGATAAACCAGATTCAGGATCGTTTACCTTCTCTACTGTAATGACACGCCCTTCAAGTACAGAGTGGTCCAAATACTTGATGCATCGTTCAGCTTCATCTATAGACGACATTGTGACAAATCCAAAACCACGAGATTCCCTTGTCCATGGATCAACCACAAGATGAACATCAACCACCTACAGATTGAGTTCCTTGTTGTAAGAACTTGGTAAGGACATAAAGATATTGCTTCACCATGTGGAAAAGGTTGAACGACATATCATCAGTGAAAGGAATGGATTTTTTTGTTCAACCAACATTCACAATTTTGAAATAACAATACAATACAAACTTTGAAAAGATGTACCGTGCAACCATATGGAAAAAAAGGTCAAATGATATAAAATCAGAGAATGGAATGGATTTTTTTGATAATCCATGTCCATAAATTCAGAATTAACAATACACTTTGAAAGTTATGCTCATCCATACCTTTCCCTCACTTGCAAAATGCTTCTCCAGCTCTCTCTTGGTGATCCGATGCGACAAGCCTGTCACATACAAATTGTTCCCAGGATTTCCAACATCACCTTCAGCACTCCTACCGATCCAAGGAAAAAATATGTCACACGGAAAAGCACATCAACATTTTGAGACAAACAGCTAGGTGAAGGGGAATAGATGACTAAATAATACCTTGATCGACTCCTTGACCTTGACATGGATCTTGAGATGGACCTTTTGTACCTCTTGTATGGGGATGGAGAAGGGGAATAGCTTGACCTCCTAGAATAAGACATCTGAAAAAAAATGAACATAAATTCCCAAACATTTAAGTACAGCCTCTACTCTATAATGTAAATATTTCATTGGGTAAAGAAGAAACCATTTTCTCATCTCAAAAGAACAAACTTCGTCACATTCTGAAATTGTTCATAATTAAATCTTCAATTCAACCTTTATATAATCGATTGATATGAAATTTTAGACCACAATTTCACCTAGCAGATTAAATCCCAAAACTAGCAACAAATAAGACATAAAATTGAAATATTAAATATTATTGCAAACAATATGTAATCACTAATCACGTCTTTTAATTACAGCAAGTAATCAAAATTATTCTAATCCAAGAACGAAGTTATCTCTCATCATAAAACGAAAGTAAATCGTTAATTACAAACAATTCCCTACCAAGAGCTAAAGATCGATCCCGAAAACAAATGAAAATTTGTTAAATTTGCAAATCAATTACAATCGGTAAATTACCTTCAACAATTGAACAGTTGCAGGCTGATGATCGAGTTTTTCAGATCTCTCTTTCTTTGATATTAGGGTTTCTTACGTTCGCAGCAAAGGTGTAGAAGACAAAGAAGAGACAAAGGAAGGTTTAAAAGATCAAAAAAAGGAATTCCGAAGTATCTAGAGATGCGGACGTGAGGTGTGTATTAAAATTCGGTTGAATCCTTCCTGTTGAACGTCCGTGGGCTTTTTAGTCATTCCAACGGGTTTGTACAGACTTTGGGTCTTTCTTCTAGAAAAAGGACAAACCTCATTATGCCCCCTCAACGTTTTATTTCCTTTCATTTGATCCCTAAATTCTTTTTTTAATCCATATTAGTTCCTAATTGTACACTAAAAATTTAACTGCAAAGTGTTTTTAATCTTGGTTTTGAAAAGTACTTAAAATTTTATTTTTTAATTTTTTAAAGCGTTATTAAGCATAATTAGTTATTTATCTTTATCATCCATTATTTAAAGCTAATATCAAATCAAACTCAAATTATATTTTATAATGTATTTTGGGTAACCATTCTAAAAATTCAAATCTTAAACAAATATTTTATTTATTTTAAGTTATTTTTTTACAACAACCTAAACTCAATTTTTTTAACATTTAGACGCAGGCTAAAATAAAATATAATTGAATTTTTTTAAAAAAAAAAAAATTAGGCGCGGGCTAAAATAAAATATAACCGAATTTTTTATTTTTTTTTTTGAAAATTTTGATATATATCGATTGATATCCACTTCACTTCCATTGTAAACTGTTTTATTTTTTTCAAAATTTGAAGGAAAAATAAACGAATCAAATAGCCAAATAACCCCTATATATATGACAATACAAGTGTTAATAATCTTTTGCCAACAATTTCTATATATTTGTATTATATAGAAATTGTAAAATTTCTAATGACTAGTGTTTGTAGTCCAACGGTTAGGATAATTGCCTTCTAAATAATTGACCCGAGTTTGACTCCCGGCAAGCGCATTTCCCAATCTTTATGTCTTTATGGGATATATTCTCTAACATACGCTTTTTTTCAACTTCTTTATGTCTTTATGGGATATATTCTCTAACAAACGCTTTTTTTCAACTTCTATGTATTTTCTAACAAACGCTTTTTTTCAACTTTTATGTATTTTTGCAATCTAGAAAACACTGCCATGGCCATGGATATCATCCTCCAAGAGTTAAAATTATTTCTTAAATAAACTAACTAAAACCAAAAAATAATAATAAACAAGATTATACGATAATTTTAGAATAATTCGACTATCCAATTCATACGAATATCTTTACCCCTATTTGTCAAGTGAGTGTTGAGCACTGCTCCGTATTTTCAGAAAATACATTGGCGGGAATCAACACCGAGAAATCCCGCCACGGTTCAATAATAATAATTTCCCTTTTATATAAACCCGCAAGACCCATCCCCTTTCCAGCTTCGTCACTCTGCCAAAACCCTAAGCCTATTCTCTCAATTTCGCATCTCTAACAAGAAAAGCAAAATCAAAGAAAAAATCGCCCCAAAATGCTAGAACTCAGGCTAGTTCAAGGTTCTCTTCTAAAGAAAGTTATGGAAGCGATTAAGGACTTGGTCAATGATGCGAACTTCGACTGTTCGGCGACGGGATTCTCGCTTCAGGCCATGGATTCAAGCCACGTGGCGCTGGTGGCTCTGTTGCTGAGATCGGAAGGGTTCGAGCACTATCGTTGCGATAGGAATATCTCCATGGGAATGAATCTTGGTAACATGTCCAAGATGCTCAAATGTGCCGGTAACGATGACATCATCACAATCAAGGCCGATGATGGCGGCGATACTGTTACTTTCATGTTTGAGAGCCCCAGTAAGCTCTTTACTTTTCTTCCCGGGTATTTTTGTCACTTTTATTTGAGTTGGGTTTTGAAGATTGTTTAGGGTTCTTTTGTGTGTTTAGGGATATGAGATTTCATGTATATTTGTGTTTTTAAATGTCTAATCACGGTTGTCTTCTGTTGGATGATGATTCTTTGAACACTTCCCATCTGTTTGGTTGCTGAGAAATGGTGGAAAACTACAGGGGACTGTATAAACTGTGAAAAGATTTGTTTATTTTCACTAATCACGGTTACATGAACAAAAGATTTCAATGTTTATATACAAATTGTCCTAACTATAAAGCAAGATGAAGATTCTTTGTGTTTATTCCATTGTAATGATGTTGAACTTTTCACATTTCTTGTGTCAAAGACTTGCTAATGTTCTTGTCAATTTTAGGTAGAACTGACATCTTGTGTGAATTTCTTTATGCATGTGACAATGGATTAAAGCCCAAGATAAGATATCGGATTTTGAGATGAAGCTGATGGATATTGATAGTGAACACCTTGGAATCCCAGAAGCAGAGTACCATGCCATTGTTAGGATGCCCTCAGCCGAATTTGCAAGGATTTGTAAAGATCTTGCAAGCATTGGTGATACAGGTACTAAAATGTTTTTTTGGATTTCATAGATTTTAAACTTTATTGATTCATTGGCAAATGTTAATTCATTTCTTAATGTTGTTGCAGTTGTGATCTCTGTTACCAAGGAAGGTGTCAAATTCTCCACGAGAGGTGATATTGGAACTGCAAATATTGTTCTTAGACAAAACACCACTGTAGATAAAGTATGTGCTTTGGTCTTGACCTGTTGTGTTTTTGTTCTTTCTTACCTCTGCAAGTGTTATAATTTGGTAACTTTTTGTTGATTTCTGGGTAAAAATTGTCAGCCTGAAGAAGCAACAATAATAGAGATGAATGAACCGGTGTCATTGACATTTGCATTGAGGTACATGAACTCCTTTACAAAGGCAACTCCATTGTCGAGTACGGTGACAATCAGCTTGTCTTCGGAGCTGCCGGTTGTGGTTGAGTATAAGATAGCTGAGATGGGTTATATCAGGTTCTACTTGGCACCCAAGATTGAAGAAGATGAAGATGAGACTAAGCCACAAGTTTAACTCGATTTATGCATATGGATCATGTTTCCTATGTGTTTGATTGCCATTAATGTTTGTTTTGATACTTTGAACATGTAGCCAAGCATTTTGTTGATTTCTCTCATTTTGCTTGGATTTTCCCTCCGTATTAGTATGTTGTGCTTTGCTTTTGATAGCTTGATTACAGAAAAGGATAATTCGAAGCTGTTCTAGAAGTTGGTCTCCAGTGTTCACCGGCATGCACTGCTTGATCACCGAGCTCTTCTCGATTCGGAGCAACTGCAAAAGCATTTGATTTGTTATGCAAAAGGTTTCAATATGGAATATTGAACCATGGAAGAGGATTAGCAAATATGACAAAACCAATCTCTAATTTATATTAAGGCTACTGCTGCGTAATTAAAATAAAATCCCACTAACCTAATAGTAATTCGGCAGCTCCTTCACGTGGTCCCATTGACATGGTTCATAACATTATTACCCACACCAACCAATGCTTCAGATATTTTATCGTTAACAGCATGACCAAGATAATCATGCTATTTTGTTCCAACGATCAAAATCATTTCCAAATATATGCAGGTAAGTAATTTCTAAAGTGAAACTGAAAACTGGTTAGAGCACCGATTTAACATGCGGGAGATGCATTAAGAGGTATACTGTAAAAGAAGACAGATCAGCATTAGAGATACTTTTTTTTATTCGTCGTGGACTCATGGTAAAGTTATAGCCTAGCGGCAACTCGTGACATGGAACGCATATAAATGAAAAGTTTTAAGCTGCCATATGTGTATACAGATAGTTTGAGCCATTTCCTCATGCTACGACGAAGGCGCTTGATGAACCGGTGAAATGCTTAATAGACCCCAGAAGTCGTTTTGCAGCTCCGAAATGTCGTATTCTGTAAACTCCTAGAGAGGCAGATGAAGGAATTGACCATTCGATGGTTGCTTGACTTCGGGAACTTAGCTTTGAAGGTCTAGACCACTTAAACTGGAGGCAGATATCATCGTCGTCGTAAGCTGGAACCCATGTATCTTTCCCTTGGAGTTTCTCAACGAGGGCAAATGTACCTTCCGTCATGAGATCGTTCCTGGGACAAGCTGACCAGAAGACAACAGTCACCGTGCTCCCTTTCTTGAAAGTTGAGTTGGCTGGAACATCGGAGCTGACATCCCCGAAATTTATACCTGCAGGGGTAGAGTCCATTACGACAGGAGTGAGAAAGCCTATTTGCTTTGTTAGAAGATCGGGAGGTTGTGGGCCTGGTTCGACAGGTTGGCTTTTGACAAGTGCACTTGCGAGCTTCCGGAACTCCTGAATGTATGCATTGAGTGTTTGTGGACCATACAGCGTGGAGGCACCCTAAGAAACAAGAACTTATAAATGAACTAGACAAATAATAAATACGATATTAGAAATTCCGAACACAAATGAAATCTCTGTATTAGAGTCACCATTCCAAAATTTCACATGTTTGTCATACACAGGCGCATGCATGACCAAAGAGTGATCGCATAATGAACTAAAAGTGAATTCGATGACAATATATCGGTAGCACGAGCTATAGTAAGTTCAAGTTCTAAGAGCAGTGAAGCTAGCCACAGCCCACGACAGTAATCAGAAAGCACTTAATAAACAAAATATATGGTGATTCAATGCCAATGTTATGCATGGTACACGCCATATTGGTTGCGAGTTCAAGATCTAAAGCTCTACGATTTAAGCTAAGCTTGCCGAGAGTAAGAATTATGCTGCAATAAAAATTATTGTAAACTAGTTTTCATCACTTGGTTGTTTTTTATAGCCATTTGGGTAATTATCCATGCAAGTATAGCTGATTTGGCACTGACCTCATATCTCTGAACTTGGTACTCCTCGAAGGTAGTAACATACTGTGAATATGTATTAGTCAACCCAGCTATAACAACATGAATACTACCGAATTCTCCATGACTGCTTGTAAGCACAGATTTTACAGCATCGCGAAGACGTCTTCCAGACATTGTCGTAAATTCTGCTTGAAACAAAATGGTGAAAATTCATCGTTATAATTGCACATGGTAAAGTAAAGAAACTTGGTGCTCAGGAGGCAACATCAAAGTGAACTGATAATAGAAAAGGAGAAAAACTATTACCTCCAGGTACACTGAGAATGACTAGCTGCCCGATCCGAAGGATTTGTATTGGAAGTATTGAAGGCTGCCAAGATTACGGAGGAAACAAATGCATCATCAGTGAACTAATACTAGAGGAAAAAGAACTGCAATCATTCTTTAGACATAAAGAAAGACATCAGAGAAGTCCATGAGTCAAATGGTTCAAATATTTCATCAGGCATCTAAGTAAAGCTCGTGTTATAGCATATGCCTTTCACATTAGAAAGACTTGGTTGGACATGTATGACCCCTAATATATTGTTGCAACTTACTGCCCAGTCATACGGTTTCTTCATTTCACCAGTATCTAGCAAGATGGGCTTTGGATGCTGACAATCAACTTGTTTTTTATCCGGAGTTTTAAGTAAGTTGCGCACGAGCCTCCAGAAAGGATTTCCCTGACATAACATTCTAACAACATTTATCGTACAAACTACAAAGTAGGCAAACATAAGGTATGGAAAAACAAAATGCCGCACTGCCGCACTTATACTCGGTGCAGCCTTAGATCACCTTGTCGTCTCCTTGCTTAAAATCAAATGCCCCAGGGCCATCAGTTGTCCCTGCTGCAAAAGCAAATCCCATTGCAGCGGGACAAGTTTTAACTACCTCAGAACCTCCTCCTGCTTTAGGCACTGTAACCTCAAGCTGGGAGAAGTCGAGATATGTGTGGCGATAGTCAACCTTTCCTTTTAATTGCTCGGATGCTTTGTTAAACAGATCCACAGCTTTATTGAATTGTCTCTCCCCAATAATACGAGTACTTTCAAATTCATCAGGATAGCTGCCAAGTAAAATGCAAAAAAAAAAAAAAAAAAACAATTTCAGATTTCAGATTTCAGACACAATATATATGGTAAGATGAAAGCGAACATAACAGGCAAAGGTATAGTACCCTGGTCCTCGGCCATAGCATAGTTCATTCTTTCCACCACAGGTACTATGGTTGAAGTCACAAGGAAGACCAGTGTCAACACAAAATGCTCCGAGTACATTGGGACTAACGTCACCACAATTTGTTTGGCAAAATGCAGACACAAATCCCGGTTTATCAGCCTGTCTAAGAGCATTCCTGACACGTCTAGCAGTGCTTGAAGTCCTGGTTGCAGGCTTACCAGGAGAAGACTGGAAAGATGCAGCAAGCTCCAGCAACTCGTGGTCTACATCAAAAAGATGTTAAATAAATATTCTGTAGACCCAGACAGCACATCAACGAGTTCAAGCTACAAATTAATGATCTGATTAATAACTTTTCAAATCAGTGCAGACTTATTGAAATAGAAAGCTAAAAACATACGATTGTGATGAATGCTGGAAATGATATTCGAGACTCTTCGAGGTATTCCATCAGTATCCAATTCATCACTTCTAATTCCATTCCTCTCAAACCAATCTTCCATAAATCGTGCTGCTGCACCCTTGTTATCCCCACTGATCAGTGAGTTTGTACGACTCATTGATGTTCCATGAGTTGCAAACCAGTTGAAGCTGCCCACCGGGCCCCACTGATCATCAACAAACTTTAAAAGGGTCATTTCTTTATCAACATCATATTTATATTTGGAGTGCTCTGATGCAGGGTTATTGAGATAGGCACTCGGACTACGGTTTACTCCAGCATCTAATAACTCTCCTGTTGACAACCAATAATCTTTAAGCATAAACAGGGCATACATCTCTGATATACAGAAAATAGTGGAATTCACAGCAAGATAAAACCAAACAATTTCAGAAATCTTCAACATGAGAACATAGATTATCAGAATCACTAAAACTGTAATTTTCATGTTCCTTACCCTTGTTCACAAAGATTGATCCAGGTTGGAGGTTTTCATGAGCTTGTAAAATACTTTTCTCGATGCCATCTACCAGGACATCAAATGACTGACGAACAAATCCCAGGGATGTAACAATGTACACTACATATTGGAGATAACCACCTGGGCCTGCATGGGTATGGATACCGCTGATAGCAACATTTTGTTCAGTATATAAGTTCCCATATCTGCAGGTATAGGAAGCAACAAATTAGGGTAGACACTACAAAAGTTAAAATATCAACACCAAATACTTGCCAAACTAACAAGTATTTGAACAAGCATCACATGTCATCTATTTCAAAGGCTTTGGTGTCTTTGGTTCGGTCTTACTCTATGTTAATGCAATATTTTTTTTCTAAAAACAGGTCAGGAAAGAATATGATAGTTTCAAAGATCATATTGATCAAGTTTAATAACCTGAATACTTTCCTGCTTTCGTGATGCATATGACACTTCAAAGAGATAACAGCATAAACTTCAATTACGATTGCAGTTTTATATGAAATCACTTGTTGCAATAAATAATTACCTCGCTTTCAATCTCTCAAGCACTTTAATTGTCACTAATTGTGATGCCATGCAAGCATCAAGATTAACAAACACTACTCGTTTTCCCTGTGGCTCAGCCACAATGAATGACCGAGCACGTAGCCTAAAGTGAATCCCCGAAGCTATTTGTTCTGTGTTAGCATATCCCATCATATTAACATCGGCAGCAGGTCCAGTAATGTCATAGCTTCCAAGCCCAATTAAATAGTTGGAATCTGACAGCACAGTTTTACTAAATTGCAGCACAAGTACCAGACATATCCATAACCACATAGGTCTCAAACGAACCCGAAAATGACAGCCAATAGAGGCAAGTAATTCCATCATGAACCCAACAACTACACCAAGCAACACTTTTTATATTCTTCTCATATCCCTTCATCAAAGACAATAATATGTCAAAGCTTTGTTTCAGCAAAAAACAAACATTAACCCAAGATTTCTCTTACAACTAGCTTCAAAGAATAAGTTCGACAGTCTGACATTAATCAAACCGAGACATCATAAAGGCATAAACATATAACAAGAAGTTGTATGATCAAAAACAGACTTTAATTAACATCATTTACTATTTCCTTTTTATTCTAAACCATTATGTCCAAAGCCAACATCAAATCTAATACAAAAACAAGACAAAAATTTAGAAAATAATATCAATCTTCAGTGAGAAGTAGCTCAGCATTGAAGTAATCATTTCAGCCAAAAAATCAAACCCAAAACAACTAAATTATCCATTTTTGAGCTTAGATACTTCAATAAGCAATAATCAATTAGAAGCCAACAATCAGAAAATCCTTCAAAAAATCACCTTAAACCAACTTCAGGAGAAAACCCAGAAATTAGAATTGATAATAACCCTTTTTTAGTGCAAGAATCAAGAAAATCCAAATAATTAAACAATACCCAGAGTTTAAAAAAGAAAGTAAATTGGGGAAAGGGGGAGAAGAGTATACCTTTGTATCAAAGTAAATGTTTTTATCTCAGCTTGTTTTTGATAATTTTGCAATTGAAGATATAGAGAAAAAGGAGGTGTTAAGAGGCAAGATTCTTCAAGAGAAGTCAAACCAAGGAAAAGTTCCATTGGCGGTTGCTTTAAAGGGAAGACATTGCTGACGCTGTTTTTTTGTTACATTTTCGCGAGTTTCCAAAGTCTGTTTTTGTTTTGGAATTTAGTTGTGGGGAACTGTTCTGATGCACAGGAACCAAAGGATTAGTTGGTTTGACTGCTTGGTTAATGAGAATCACCAAAGATAGAAATCAGGGAAAATATTTAGATGGTTAGAAAAACGATTTTTTAAAGATTACGAGGGTGTGAGACACTCGACCACCGTTGAGGGAAGTCTCGGTCATCATCGGAGTAATTTTAGACCATGGGTGCGAGTGACTCGGTCACTATCGGGGGACCAAGACACATAGGTGCGGAAATACCGCACACCATCGTGGTGAACCCGAACGATGAGTATGAGAGACCCTTTTTTTAAAGATTACAGATTTAAGCATTAATAATATTAATATAATAAATTAAACGATCAATGTTTAATCGTTAATTAAAAGTATAGTTTAAAACAAATAACACTGATTCAACAAATAAAAAGATATTTAACTAATGATTTGTACTATTGTATTGGTAACAAAATGATTTTACTTTTATAGAATTTTCTTTATCACTTTTAGTATCCTTATATTTTATTTCTAGTGAGTATAAATGTTTATAAATGATCATTTTATCTGTATCTATGTCTATGTTATTAATTATGATCGTAATCGTTAATATAGTTTATTTTTTATTATATAATGTCATATTCATTTTAAGGAATAAAATAGATTGAATTTGATATTGGATGATTTTTTTAAGCATCAAATAGAATTATAAATTCATAAAATAAATATAAAATACGAAGTTTGCAATAACTTAAAAGGAATAAAAAAATCTAATAAATATAAATATAAAATATAATGTTATATTGATAGATAAAAGTCCATTATATACGAAGGGAGATGAATATTGTGACAGATCGTCTCGTTGTTATTACTCGTGATGATCTTATTAGAACTACGTTTTTTTAATTTTTCACCACCTTCTTTGGTGTCTCTTGTTCAAGATGAGGCAAGGTCGGTTTTAGAATGGAAGTCTTCTCATGCAAATAGACAAAATGGTTATTCTTCTTCTTTGTTTTAGTTGTAATGATGTTTGTTTTCTTATCGTAATAGTTATTTCTTGTTAGTTTGTTCATGTATGTAATGCTATTGTGGGTACTTTTTTCCTCTATATAGGATTAGAGAGATTTTTAATGAGGTTCATAATAATTTCTCCATTTTTATCAAAAAAAATCTAATAAACTTACAAAATAAATATAATAACACACAATATTAATGTTATAGTAAATAAAGGTTAGCAAAACTCGTTTTAATTTTTAAAAAAAATTACTTGATTTTAATTAAAAAAAATAAATGAAATTTGAATTTTAAAATAAAAATTTAAATAACTTAAAAGCTTTAATAATTAATAAATTAAATTTTAAATTCGAATCAAACCTCTCAATTGTGTTCAGATATATAATATATAAATAAATATATACATATATTATATAATTAAAAATTTATTTAAATTAAAATCAAAAATTGGATCGAGTATGTGATCTACACAACGGTGCTTAGGAGAGGAGCTGAAAGTTCCGCAAGAGTTGACCACGCAGGCAGGGACAGAGCCATGTGTAATATAGGAAGGGTTTTTGCTCTCTTAATTTTTTTAATATAATTATATTCAAGATTTTTTTTGATTTAAATAATAATAAAATAAATTTTTTTGTTTATTCTAAATTTTAGAATTAAAAAACCTTTACCTCTTTCGTTATTTGAGTTTAACTCCGTCACTGCACTCAGACAACAGTTTACTACGTCGATACCCATATTAAGGTCTTGAAGATTTCACTACTATGACAATAGGTCTGGACGATGAAGTTATCATTTAGATTCTTTCAAGACATTAGCTGGTCATGTCGACTGGGTTAGGAGAGTAGGTGTTCCAGTAAGCTAAAGGATTCATAAAAAGGCACTAACCGAAGCGTTTGGGTGTTAAGGGCGGTTCCTGTAATGAAAGCAAAAGGTCCTGCCAAGGAAAAGGATCTTCTTGCCTGTCGAAAGAACAAGGAACCTTTGAAGATTGGAGAGATTCATTCTAAGTCAGGGTTGTCGGATTCGCAGCCTCTATCCCAACAGATGATTAGCATGTCATGATTCAACCGAGAGAGCCTCCCTGAGTCATGTAATTGTTCAAGACATAGATACCAGCAATAAGACACAATCAATACTGATACATGAGTGTCTGGAGATAGATAAATTATATCATAGGTCGGTCTATCACGTTAGACGTGGTCCCATCTAATAATAATCACCCACTTCATCACTAATCTCTAACTCATTTTTTTTTTCAACCAGTGAATCTTCACTCATAATTTACATGTCATTTTAAAAATATAATTTCTGAAAATTATATTAATTACATGGTTGATTACTAGCGGAATAAAAGTTTTTCATTGGCTAGCTCTCTTGGAGATGGTTGAAACCACTGGCGGATCCATGTTAAGGAGAGGGTGGGCCCGTGGCCACCCTAAAATTTTTAAAATTCATTCATTTGGCTTTGGTTTTTTAAATTTTTATTAATTAGTTCTTAAATTTTTAAAATTTTTATGGTTGTACTCACCCTAAATTTTTTAAATTTTATGATTTATGCTCACCCTAAAATATATTTTGATTTGTTCTCGCCTCATAAATATTTCTAGATCCGCCACCGGTTGAAACTGTTGATTTGCCAAGTTCTTTGTTTTCAGAATCTGACATGAGCCGGTTGAATAATGGTTGGATCGTTTCATCCAATTATCTTTAGGATACTGTTTTTCTCGATGGTGTTGGACTTGGGGGGGGTGATGATCCATGTCCGAAGTTCCCAGGCAATAGGGATGTAAACAGAGTGTTCGACGAGCTGCTCGTGAATCGTTCGTATAATGTTCGTTTATTAAGTTAAATAAATGAGTATGAACAGATATTTTATGTTCGATTAATAAACGAACGAACACGAACATAAATGCGTTCGGCTCGTTTATGCTCACGAACAAACTCGTTTATGTTCGTTTATAAGCTCGTTTGTATACTCATTTATAAGCTCGTTTATAGGCTTATTTATGTTCTTCTATATACAAACGTTAAATAAACATGTTCATGAACACTAAACGAACATGTTCGTGAACGCTAAATAGACAAGTTGATGAATATATACAAACGAGCTCGTTCGCGAACGCTTAACGAACATGTTCACGAACGTTAAACGAACAAATTATCAAACATATAAGCGAACACGTTTGTGAACGTTAAAACGAACACGTTCATGAACATTAAACGAACCGAGCCCGAACACGACAAAAAATAAACGAACCAAGCTTGAACATACCATTAAAAATTTAAGCAAACACGAATAAAGTTTGAACACCTTCAAAAAAAAATAAACAAACACGAACATACCCTTGTCCGTTCAAGCTCAGTTCGTTTACGCCCCTGACAGAGATTTCTATCCTTGAATTCTGTAGAGCAAGAATTAGGGAGAAAAAAAGGAAAGAAAACCCTTTTCTGCTCCCATACCTCACGTTTTTTATCTATAAAAAATTAAGAAATATAAAATATTTTTTTCTTAATCGGTCATTATGTCAAATCATTTCGAGTAAAGATGATAATAGATCGAATTTTGATTAGATTTATAAGATCTGATACAATTAATAATAAGATTTTTGAAGAAAAAATTAAATCAAATCTAATAAAATATTTAAAATTTAAATCTAAAAATTCAAATCTAATTGATTTTTATTTTTTTTAAGTTATAACTCAAACAAATATCTTTAAATAAAAATAATTTTCATCCGATTAAAATATTTAAACTAATAACATAAACGAATCTTAACAAATATTATAATTTAATATAAAAAATAATTAAAGTAAAACTCAAACTTCAACTAAAAAATCCAAAACAAACAAATTATTCATACATAAACTATTATTGTTTTATTGATCTACTAACATAATTACTTTCTAAATTATAATTATAAAATATTTAATAAATATTATAATCTAATAAAAAATAAAAATAAAATAAAATATTCAACTATTAACATTTAATATTAAAAAAATAATCATTAAACTCTCGTTGTTTCACTAAAGAAAACATAAATAAAATTATAAAAAATAATTATCATCTAAAAACATTAATAGTATATGAACTTAATTAGAATTTTAATATATATATATTATACTCATCTCATTTCAACTTAATTAAGATTTTAATATATATCTATATTTTTAAAATTTAGGAGTTTTAAATGTTTTTATTTAGATTCTTATATGGATCAAACTTTAATCGAATATAAATTTAGATTATATTCAAATTGAATCATGATAATATTTATATCTGTTATGAAGACTCAAATATTTTTTCTAAAAATGGAGAAATTTTAGTGTATATTGTTGTTTATTATTTTTTTTAGTATTATAAGGATGAAGATATTTTAGGATATAAGCTAAAATGAACAGTATCACGCCACCTTTAATGGCGTGGTTAAATTTTCTCTCCCTCCTACTGCTGGTTTGCAGCAAATGAAAACAAAATGGACACACCTCACCAGCTTTTGTTGGCATTCTCTGTTTGAAAATGCTGAAAATAATCAAGTTTGTTACCAATAAGTGGCGTCATCTATATTTTACTCTTCATTTTGATATATATTCCTATTTTTTTTTTTCAGATTATGTAGAGAAGATATTAGAATCCCTCCTTGATTAGATCATATACAAAAGGTGGTAGAGCGGTATAAATTGTTTCTCCCACAGGTCTTCCACGACTGGATCTAGCAACTCTATTTTGATCACGACTAATTTTGCAAAATCTAACATCCCAATCCAAATTGATCATTCGCGAACCTCTGAAGCGACATCAGCGTTATCTCAAGCATGTTTTAAAACATCATGAACACCCTATAATTCTGCAATAGATGCATCTCGTATCATCCCGTCACATGCTGCGGAGGAATCCCTCAAACAAACAGCACCATCAATATTGATCTAAAAAATTTTTAATACTTCTTTAAACATCTTATATCTCAAATATTAATTTAAAATTTTCTATTTTCCAAAATTACCCTTAAAAATGAGTATAAAAAGGTAATTAAAATATTTATTTCTAAATAATTGATGCATTTTAATCCAGTAGATGCAATCTGAAAATAAAATGAGTGGAGTTTGATTGGGTGTAACGTGCAGTTGTCACGTGTCATCTGTTTATAAGGTTATATAGGTAGACTGGCGCCATCCCTTAATTTGAATTATTTTTAAACTAGCGGACAAGCCATCCAGCTCAGATGGATAGAAAATTTTGAATTTAAAAAACTCCGCTTTCACCCGTTACCCTCCTCAGCCGTTACCGTCAACAGCCTCGTAGAATGAAAAAAAAACAAGGGTCTAATTCTTATTTTAGTCCCACTATTATACTAAAACTAAAATTATAGCTTCTTACTTTATTCTATTATAATTTGATCTTAAATGCTTAGTTTGGCATAATTTAGACCAAATCGATAATAATATTTAACAAATAATAAACAAAATTAAATATCAATATTTCAAAAAACTAATAAAATATAATTTCAACATAAAATAAAAACATCAAGTTATATTTAATTATAATCGAAAATCAAAACAATTTAAACAAAAAACCCACTAAAATAGAAATCCAGAGGGATAAAAAAATAAAAGGATTAAATTGTAAATTTCAATGGACTAGAGATCTAGAATCATAACTAGATAATAAATAAGGGGGGAAATGAAATTAAACAAACCTTTGTCATTCAGATTATCTATACACACTCACAAAACCTAGGTCTCTCCCATTTTCATTTTCAATTTTATTTCTCTGGTTGTTCCATCCTCTCTGAATCCCTTCTCTTTTCTAGTTTCTCTTCTCATTCATATCGAGAATGCGTGAGATCCTTCACATTCAAGGTGGCCAATGCGGCAACCAGATTGGAGCCAAGTTCTGGGAAGTTGTTTGCGCCGAGCACGGCATAGATCCAACCGGTCGTTACCAAGGAGACCAAGATCTTCAACTCGAGAGAATCAATGTCTACTACAACGAAGCCAGTTGTGGTAGGTACGTCCCCCGTGCCGTCCTCATGGATCTCGAGCCCGGTACAATGGACAGCATCAGATCTGGTCCCGTCGGCCAGATCTTCCGACCCGACAACTTCGTTTTCGGCCAGTCCGGTGCCGGTAACAACTGGGCTAAAGGTCACTATACCGAAGGTGCCGAGTTAATCGATTCTGTACTCGATGTTGTCAGGAAAGAGGCTGAAAATTGCGATTGCCTTCAAGGTAAATTAAAGATCTGATGGAAGAAACTTGTTTATTGTTTAACTTAAAGCGTTATAAGTGGTGTTAAATGGGGCTTTGTTTGTGTTTTTGTTCTTTGTAGGGTTTCAGGTTTGTCATTCGTTGGGAGGAGGAACTGGATCTGGAATGGGAACTCTTTTGATATCGAAGATAAGAGAAGAATACCCAGATAAGATGATGTTGACATTTTCTGTTTTCCCATCTCCTAAGGTCTCTGATACTGTTGTAGAGCCTTACAATGCTACTTTGTCTGTTCATCAGCTGGTTGAAAATGCTGATGAGTGTATGGTTCTCGACAATGAGGCCTTGTACGACATTTGTTTCAGAACACTGAAGCTCACGACTCCCAGCTGTAAGTCTTCTTATGATTTAGCTCTTTTAAGCTTCAAATCCAATTCGAAAGAACTATGATGTGTTTATATAGCTTGAGGATCTTCGAAATTCTTGTATCTTTGTTAGTGATCTGAATTCTGAATCGTTTGGTATCTGCTTATTTGAAACTCCTTTTGTGGGTGTTAGCTTGTATGATCTGCTTCATAAATAACAATAGTTTCCGAAATCTAAACTTGAGTTAGTAAGGCCTAAGATCTGTTTTGTTAGGTTGCCGATCCCCGAGGTTCTTACATTTTGTTGCTTTCTTTCTGGTATTTGACAGTTGGTGATCTGAATCACTTGATATCTGCAACAATGTCTGGGGTTACATGCTGCTTACGGTTCCCTGGTCAGCTCAACTCTGATCTTAGGAAACTTGCTGTGAATCTCATCCCATTTCCTCGGCTTCACTTTTTTATGGTGGGTTTTGCTCCGCTCACTTCCAGAGGCTCCCAACAGTACCGGGCCCTGACAGTTCCTGAGTTAACTCAGCAAATGTGGGACGCAAAGAACATGATGTGTGCTGCTGATCCACGACATGGCCGGTACCTGACTGCATCAGCCATGTTCCGTGGAAAAATGAGCACCAAGGAAGTGGATGAGCAAATGTTGAATGTCCAGAACAAGAACTCATCTTACTTTGTTGAGTGGATTCCTAACAATGTGAAGTCAACAGTTTGTGACATCCCGCCCACAGGTCTCAAGATGGCATCAACATTCATCGGCAATTCGACATCCATACAGGAGATGTTTAGGCGTGTGAGTGAGCAATTTACTGCTATGTTTAGGAGGAAGGCTTTCTTGCACTGGTATACAGGAGAAGGCATGGATGAGATGGAGTTCACCGAGGCTGAGAGCAACATGAATGATCTGGTCTCTGAGTATCAGCAGTACCAAGATGCAACAGCTGATGATGACGAGTACGAGGAAGAGGAACCAGAGTATGAGGAATAAATTTGGAAGGAAACTTGTCAATTGGGCATTTCAATTCTCAACTTCCTGCTGTTGAAAGAAATGTCCATTTTTCTGCAACTGTTGCATTTCCTGATGTTCTATATTTTCAGTACCTTTGCTTGCTCTTTCTGCAAAGCATATGCTCAGTTTATCATATGTACTCTTTTAAGTTTAAAAGTTGAAAACTTTTTTGTTGCATTTGTTCCAACTTTCTTGATATTTTACCCGCCTTGATTTATATTTACAATGTATTTGGTTAATGACTTAATAGGCAATTAAGTGCCAACTAGGTTTCTTTTTCATTTGTGACATTTACAGATTTTTGCTAATTTTCACGTTAAAGAATGTGTTATTTCTTTGAAAATTATTAAATTATATTACAAATAAATAAAATTAATAAAATTAAAATATATTTTGAAATTTTTAAATACTCTTAAAATAGTGTTCAAAATCTATAAAGCTCAAAATATTATGAAGATAACATTCGATAATTTTAGTATTTCACACGACATTTTGATTGATTTGTGTCGGAATTAGCTCAGATCAAAATTTAGGTCTTGGAAAGCTTGAGTTTTTTTTTTTTTTAATTTGAAGCTGTTTTATGAATTTTGAAAAACTTAGTGATTTTTTAAAAATAATATAAATTTATTTGTTTTAATATTTTAAATTTTTTAAGAGATGACATGCGACCTTTTTAACAATAAATCACGGAATGGAATATTAAACTCTTATTCGATCCCCCAAAATAATTTGAGTACCTAACTAAAAAAGGCATATTTGAATACCTATTTGACTGTTAAACCTTAGTTATACCCAAAGTTCATTCAAAAAAATCTGCCTATTCAAACTAGTTTTTTAGGATCCAACTAAGGAAAATAGAGTTAGAAATTTGAGTTGGGAATTCTATTGATCAAGGTAATTCAACCAATTCCATTAACCTTTGATCAAGTTGATTCCATTAACCAAACGTTCATTTTGTGTTGGAAATGAATACGAATATACCATTTGAAATGAGTATCCCTCCGGTAAGTGAACAACTGTGATGGACATGGTAAGGTCATATTGGTTGGAATTTTAGGGATTTAAACCTTTTTGAGTTCTTATTATTGGTGCCTAATACCAAGATTTATACTGGCCTTTTCTGTGACATTTTTAAAGGATTAATACCCTGGACACTCTTCATCCCTCATTAGAAAATACTGAATATTTATTTCAGCGCTGCCGGACTGCCGGTGGTAGAAACAAAACCTACGTTGATTCAGTCACCGAACAGGGGTGAAGCTGTAAGTAGAATAATATTAAACAAATGCATACTGAATCGTATCGAACTGCAAGATATTAAATCAGAAGTCAATTTTATGGTCCCCTTCTGATTTAAAGTTTAAACCTAATGGTAGTATAGTGATTGGCGAAACGGTCTTAATGTCGATGTAGAAGGTCAGAAGAAGTACAGCAGAAACTAGATTGAAAGGGCCAAAGTTGAACTCTGCTTAAGATACAAGTGCCTCCATAGCCATAGCTTGGTTCTTGTTTATGGTGGAAACGAGCATGGGAAGATTGAATGATGATCATATGTAGAAGAAAAAAGGCAATTCCTGTTCCTATTCTAGCTAATGCAGGCTTGCCTGCAGATTCTAAAAAGGATAAGCAGAGTTCACAAGCTGAAATAACTCCGAACTCGATGATACCAGCAGAAAATTCCCAAAAGACATAGTTCATGCAGCTTGATGCATTTCCTCAACTCACATATGTATAGTTTCAGAATTGGTAGTGTTTTATGCACTTGAAAACTTTCATGTACTCAACTCTTTACTTTAAAATTATCCGAATAAAGATAGTTTGTCTACCAAACAAAAATACTTAATCCTATGCAAGACAGCTAGAGTGCAAAGCTTCGATTCGAATAACAAAAAAGAACTAAATCAGGCTTAGCTAATGATATCCAGAGCACACATTAGTCTTAAGATGAGAAACATACTAATTTCATTCACTCTCTTCTGAATCACTGCTACCATTCGAATCGATTTTCATGGCCTTCACAGCATTGCTTGCTTTAAAATCTTCAACAGCCTTGTCAAAAGTGCTCCTCACATGCCTGCACATCAGCATCAGATCTTGACATGCATCTTTCAACACCTCGCTTGCCGGATCACCTGCAAAATTTCATTAAAAAAACAAAATTTTCAGAAAACATTATTGCAAACACCAATTGCTTCATATCCAGGAATCTCAAAAGCAGAAAAATGAAAAGAGAGATTATCAAAACAATCAATAAACAACAATTAAAAGCCGGAAAGAGAAGAGAATAGGAATGAGTTACCAGTTGTTTGAACCCTAATATTAACCCGAGCTTGTGAAGGATGAGGAATACTGTACCCACAAAATGTTACCCTAGGGCTGCAAAATTCAAATTATACCTTTTAATTTCAATATAATCGCTTAAAACAAAGGAAACCCATCATTAATCAAGCAACAACAATTAAGAAAAAACCAGAGATTGAACTGACTCTTGATTCAAGGTGAACCTAACAGAGTTTGCTAGAGTATGATCCTCATCGGTTAAAGAGAAAGTTGCAGCACTGTTATCAGTGAAAGACCCGTGTTCCATTGTTTTCTTCTATTCAAATTCTAAAACAACACCCAGATTTCTTTATCTATTAAATCTGCAGAAAAATAAGAAGAAATTTAACCGAAATAATCATGAGGAAGCACAATAAAATAGGGAAAGAAAAAGAAAAGGAACAACCCAGAATCTGACTTACCTCACAGATTTGCCGGCAAAACCCTACAAAGCTTCAACGAGTTCCCTTTTTCCTTTGTTATGAAAGTTATATAAGAGACCAAGAGATCTTTTTTAAATTACAAATTCAGACCCTGAATTTTATAATTAAATCAGTAACTAAATTGGTACAATCTTACTATATCAGGGACCGAGAACGTAATTTGACCTATTTTCGGCGCTGAGTCACCCCTAAAACCCTAATTCGAATATAACGATCAACTCCCAAGGGGGTTTCTTCTGCCATTTCCTTGTGTGCGGCAATTCCTTAAACCCCAACAAAAACAAAGTTTTTCTCCGATCAGAGTAAAATCTCGTGAGTCAAATTTTAAAACTCATTTTTTCTGACATTTTTTAAATTATTTTCCTTTGATATTTCTGGTTAAGTTTAGGTCGATCTTTGTTTGTTTCTCAGGGTTTCAATGGCTGCTAACATTCCAGCTGGAATAGACAAAGAGCAGGTTAGCTGTTCCTACTTCCCCCCATAGTTCATAAACAATGATCTGCATCAATTACTGAAGAAAGACTTAATCTTTTCCAATTGATTGATTTGGGTTTTTGTTTTATTGAGTTTGGAGTTGTCAGGCAATATTGGGTGTATGTTTACTGTTTAGTATCAATGGATTATGGTGTTTATTATGAACTACCTGGAAATGGTTCTTTGAGATTCATTTCGTTTGGATTTTGGTTGAAAGATTGTTAATTGTAATTGTATTTATCTGTGCCTTTTACCATTTATGCTATCTGGTTTTTTTGAAGTTCATGTTTTGAACACTTTGCAGGCCTTTGGCATGGCAGAGACAGAGATGGAATATAGGGTAGAACTCTTCAACAGGTAAGACAGAATTGCCTAAATTGTATAGAACATGTTTAGTTTGACCTGTAACAATTCTGACCCAAATTTGAAAACCTGATCCAATCAACCCAAACTCTATTCCGATCCGATTTCATTTGTTCAATTAAAGTGAACAACTTGAATCCATCCAACCTGATCGAACCCAAGATAACCTGAATAAGTAACTCGAGGAATTGATAGGTCTTTGTTTAGTAGTGCATGTAGAAGTTAACAAGAAATGTCAAGATCGTTATCACATGAACATGTAACTTTCGTTTTTTCTTTATCTGCCTAGAAAGTAGAATTTCTTTGTTCTGAATTTGGAAGTGAACCTCTACGGTCCTGCCTGATTCTTTCGTATTTATAGTGTGACAATATTTTACATTACTTTGTAAGCTTTTATTGCCAACACTTGAGTTCCTGAGTTCAACTCGTTTCTATGGTTTTGTCCAGGCTTGCACAAACCTGTTTCAACAAGTGCGTTGACAAACGGTATTAGAGTCTGAACACCGTGTTTCTTATTGTTCCTTTCAACCTATTTAATCGATTTATTCATGGTATATACGGTTAATCTTATCCCCTAAAGAAATGATGTCAATGATAACACATTTCTGCTTTAGGTACAAGGAGGCTGAGCTAAACATGGGGGAAAACAGTTGCATTGATCGCTGTGTTTCGAAGTATTGGCAAGTAAGATTAGGTTTCATATTATTCATGTGTTCTGATGTGTGTTTTATTTAAGTTTTCACCATGACTTGTGCTAGTTTTATTCTTAAGATGAAATATAAAGAACAGAATTGTATCTAGGCTTTATAATTCAGCTTTCGTGTTTGAGTCGATCTAGATTTGATTCCGATAATTTTTTCCTATAGATTTGTTTGATCTTTGTATCTATTTCTTAGTTTAACGGCTGACATTTGTCTCTTATTCACACAATGTTTTCTAGGTGAATAGCATGATCGGCCAGATGCTCAGTGCTGGTGGTCGACCTCCGATGTAAAACACTGTAATCTTTATAATTCTGTTTTCTTGTATGGCATGGCCAGCCATGCGATTGACCTGTCCTTGGAACTGCAAATCAAGAGATTTTTGAGAAATAACACATGCGTGCTTGTTAAATGCAAATAATCTCGATTATATTGCTCTAATCTTAGCATCATTGTCCACCCCAAGGCTGAACAGAGCAGCAGCTTGGAGATAAATGATGTCGGCCACCCGGAGATGATAACTGCGCCTTGCATGGCATCTCCAAGGGCTTCTTGTGCCATGCCATTAATCAAGTAGCACAAGCAGCGCCTCGCAAACACGGTCCGCTATACGGTATCGCCCTGCTATCGATGAACTATACGGCATGTCACATTGTTAAAACCATTAGGCATGTTGTTCAAGTCTTTATCTGAAAGGGACCGAAGAAAATAAAATGGTGTAAACCAAAACCGTAAACCACACTCTCTGGTATTATCCCCTTGGTTCCCTTCCAGTCACGTTAAGGTTCAAAGCTTCTTCTCCAAAACACTAATTTTCTCTTCAATGTCAGAAATACAGACTGATTTTTTTCTCAATCTGCCAGCAACGATTTTGAAGAACCATTGGTCAGAGATTTAAATCGCGGACACGGTTGTATTTTCAGTTACAACATTTTACCGAGGTTGCTGATAATAATCGATAAATTACGGTTACAATTTCAAGCAGTATCAAAATCTTAAAATAATGATCCGGATAATAGTCTCAGACTCAGATTTAAATCTTTGCTCTCGATGCTCGAAGCAATTTGTGTATACTCACACTACTGCAACATTCCACGGTTTAACCATCATTACATATTTTTATTATTTTGATAATATTTTTAATTTAAAATAATTTAATAATTTGTAAATTATTCAAATTAAAATATTCTAATAATATTGAGTGTTTGTTACTGCTTAATAGAATTATATATGATATAATTTTTCGTATATATAGACAAATAGATTCACAGATGGAAAGCGGAAATCACCTGCCTCTTCCCCATGCCTCCATTTATGCCCTCACTTTAAATTAGAAGGTTTAAGGTTTAGAGTTTAGGATTTTAAATTAAGGGTTTTGGTTAGGGTTTAAGGAATGAGGTAGGGTGTATTTTTTAGAGGGTAGGATTTAAAATTTAGAATATAAAAAATAAGGGTTTAGGATTTATATCTAACTCCAAAATGCCAAAATGCCACGTAAAGTTTAAAAAAATTAGGCCTGACTCACAAAAAATAAAATTTTTAAGTCCCCAGCGGAGTCGCCAAGCTGTCGCGACCTCTTAAAAAACGGGATTTTTAGGTGAAAAATGACTCGACGATTGGTTTTGAAAAATTCGAACATATTAATTTTAATCTTGAAAAGCCCAAATTTTATTAAAAATATATAATTTAATTTGAAAAAAAATGATTTGGAGTCGCCACCGGCCACTTAGGTAGGCCAGACACCATAAAAATAAACCAGAGATTCATTTAAAAACATTAGGTTCGGGAGTCGGTTACGTGTAAGGACGACCCTTACAAACGCCCAAAAATTGGTACCTTGAAAAACATTACGTGGCATTAATACTTTGAAGATAGATATTAATTTAATTTTTCATTGTTAATTGAACATTATTTGAATTTCGGATATCCTTTTGATTTAGAAGTTACACCACCTTTAAACTCGAGTTGAACGAGACGTCCTCTAGATAGGAAACCTCACCCGAATTTAAAGGAATGTAACTTCCGCCTCAAAAGGCTAAAGCAAAATGCATGATCATTTTTATCTTGTTCATTTTAAGTTCTATTCCTAAAAAGGCTTCATTGCTTAAGTGTTTAAAACCTAAGTTACTAGCGTTACTAGTTATTTACCTATCCATTTTATTTAATTCTAAACCTAAGTTTTTTGTCAAAATTCTAGGTTTAATAACACATGAATTCGATGCCAAGGTACACTCTCTAGGTCAACATCATGGTACGTCAAAACACCAACCTCTTTAATGTATCCGAGACATAAGATTCACATGCTATGTTACTAAATTTTCTCCCTAATTAAATTAATTAATTTAAGTGACTAGTCCTAAAAGACTCTAAATTAATTAACTTAAATTTATTAAATGACCTTCATAAAATATGCTATGCAAGACAACATAAAATAAAGCATAAAACTCATCAATTTTATTAGAATCAGAAGTATACAATATTATATCAAAAGTTCTCATGAAGAGTACAAAAAAGGGACTTGTATTGAAACAGATCAAAAAGGGACTAGGAAGCAAACCTTGAAAGATTGATTAGATTTAATTAAGAGTGAAATTAGTTTTTAAAGTTTTAGAAATTTTAATTAAATTAATTAATTAAATTTTCCTTAACTTCAAATCTTAATTAAAACTTAATTAAAGTCTAACTTGTTGAATTTTAAGTTCAAAGATTTAATTTGGGTTGGATTAAACTTAATTAGATTAATTTTTAAATCTTATCTTAGAAATTTTAAATTAATTAAGAATCTTAATTAAAATAATTTCTAAATTTTTAAGAATTTAATTTAACCTAATTAAAATTTAATTGGTGAAATTTGCGCTAATTAGACCTAAATAGTTTTAAATCTTATCTTTTAGAAATTAATTAAAATTAATTAAAGTAATTAATTAAAATTATTTCCTAAATTAAAGAATTAAAGTAAGCCTAATTTAAGTCTAATTTGGTGAATGTTTCAAGGTTTAAGGCTAAACTAGACTTAATTTAGGTGAGTTAATTTTAAAGCTTATTTTTTAGAAATTAATTAAAATTAATTTAAAATAATTAATTAAAATAATTTCCAAAATTTTAAGAACTAAATTACACCTAATTCAAGTCTAATTTTTAGGTTCAAAGGGTTAAATTAATTTTATATTAAATTTAACTAGGTTAAATTAATTTTAAAGTTTTCTTAAAAATTAAATTAAATTCTAATTTAGAACCTAATTAAATTTTTTAAAGTCTTTAAAATTAATTTTAAGTCCTAATTAAAGTCTAAAAATAACTAATTTCGAATCTAGGAGTCTAATCCATAAAAAAAAGCTGAAACTAAAAAGGAAAAGAACTTACCGCCGGCGACCTCCTTTGCTTCCTCACCGATTGAAATCCTTCCCCTTACTCAAGCTTGTAATTGCTCCTTTGAATTTTGATCTCAACTCCCCCTTCTCTTCATTTTTGTTCTGCCTCTTTAAACTTGAAATCCTCTCCTTTTATAGGATTCAAACTCAGACTTTTGATTGAAGTAAAAAACTCCAAACAAAATTCAAATCCCTACAAACACTCCACCAAATCTCCAACTCCCCAAAATCTTATCTCAACCGAAAACTTCTCTTCCACAACTTGATTTTCTGTTTTTTTTATATATTTTTTATTTATTTTTTATCTATTTTTAGCTATTATTTTTATTATTTTTTTATTTTATTTTTTATTATTTATTTTATTATTATTACTATACTTAAGAAATTCGTGTTGACAAGGATTTAAAATTAAATTTTTTTAAAAAAATCAAAGGGGCACCAAAAGAGACATGGGGGAGGGGTAGAGGATTTTTGTTCTGATTTTTGTTGCTTTTTAGCAGCCTAAAAGCACTTTTTAAACGTTTTTACTAAATTTTGGTTGCTTTCTTATTACTTTTTAAACTAGTTTTTTCGTCCAAACAAAAAAATTAAAATTTATTTCGGTCGAAAAATTAGTTTGCAAAATAAATTTTTTAAATAATAGTATATTTAATTTATTATATTTAAATATATATTGAGAATTAAATGTGTTATTACCTAAATTGGTAAATGGACAAAAATATTGTGAAAAAAATATTATTTTCTAATATATGGTCTTTTTTAAATTATTTCTCAAACTATTGATATTCTACCGTAAAATTGAAGTCGGATTCTAATGAATCCGACTATAAATAATGATTGAATTAAAAAAATAAAAACATTATTCAAAGTCGGAGTCTATTGTCACCGACTTTAGTGTCTTTTTTAAATTT
The DNA here is from genome assembly GCA_035048815.1 of Abelmoschus esculentus. Taxonomy (NCBI): domain Eukaryota; kingdom Viridiplantae; phylum Streptophyta; class Magnoliopsida; order Malvales; family Malvaceae; genus Abelmoschus; species Abelmoschus esculentus. The sequence goes on from JAUCBN010000032.1 coordinate 2,501,158, forward strand.
TTACTATTTAAAGTCGGAGCCTCCTGATACGACTTTAATTTTTTAATCTAAAAAAATAAATCACTATTCAAAGTCGGATTTTAATAGATTCGACTTCACTTTTACCGTAGAAACATCAATAGTTTAAAAAATAATTTTAAAAATCATATATTAAAAAACATTTTTGTCATTTGGCCACCTAAATTTTTGTATTCGTCATATCATACACTAACAACAAATAACGACCCAATAATTATTTTATATAACTTTTAGAAAATTGATAATTATTTTATCTTTTTAAAAGAATTTAATAACCATTTTTTTATTTTACACTAAAAATAAATATGTATATACTATATACTACACAATATAAAAAAATATCTACATATAATAAGGACTTGCAAAGTATTTATCCCATTGTAACCATGTTCATGTACTACACATTACTACGTATAATGTACTATCACTTTCCATAACAGGCACAGCCTCCTCCTCTATAAACCAAGCAAACTTGTAAGAGATTCCGCCATTGCAACCGCCGTCAAAAGAAAACCTTGAAAACTTTTCAAAAATATAAAGCTCCCAAGAATCCATGGAAAACATGAATGATGACCATATGCACGGCATGATGAACAACACATCAGACGGCGGCATGGCGATGCACCCCCATAAGATGATGATGCACATGACCTTCTTCTGGGGCACCGATGCCCAGATTCTCTTCTCGGGTTGGCCCGGAACAAGCACCGGCATGTACGTCTTGGCCCTCATAGTCGTCTTCCTGCTTGCTTTCATCGCCGAGTTTCTCTCTCACTCTCAGTTCGTGAAACCCGGCTCCACCAACCACGTGACCGCCGGTCTGGTCCAGACTTTGTTGCACGGTCTGCGGGTCGGGCTTGCGTATTTGGTGATGTTGGCTATCATGTCTTTCAACGGCGGCGTTTTCTTGGTCTCCGTGGCTGGCCATTTCTTGGGGTTTCTATTATTCGGCAGTCGGGTTTTCAAGAAACCCCCCGCCGGTGTTCCGGCCAAAACGTCCGATCTTCCTCCTATGAGTTGTTGAATTCTTAGGGTCTCTTGATTCTCTGTTCTTGATATTATTCCGAAAGTACCCTCACCTAATGTAATTGAAGTCTGTGCTTTATAGACATTTCCATAGATTGCTTAAAAACAGGGATTGTTATTTTAGCCATTAATTTCCTTTGGATGATTCAATTAGGCATTGATTCTAATCTTAAATGTAAGGCGGAGATTTCATGAAGGCAACCAGGTCAAGTCATTGTCGAATTAATGCAATGGGGTTCCCATTTTTATCCTCACTAGTCCCAAAAAAAAAATACTTTTAAAAATAAATATAAATAAAATCTTAAAATTTTAGAATGAATATAAATCATAAAAGTAAAAAATTTAATATTAATTTATAAAAATAAAAAATTAAATTAAACATATAAATTTTAAAAATAAAGATAAAAATAAATAAATCGAATCATACATGTACATCCGTCGCTGTGTCCGGACAAAAATATTTTATTTCCATGCACAAAGTCAGCCCCACATTGAGCTACATTCCTAGTGGATGAACCGGAATATCATAATTTTGTGAAGCGACTTCAATTACTATAAAATCAATTCATAAAAATATATATTAAAATTTTAGCGGAAGAAACGTAATGAACTTTTACCATGAACTGTACATGATTCCTATCATGCAAATGGCATGGCAGCATGATAATGGATAAAATCAAAACAAAACTTTTTTATTTTATTTTCGACTACATAATTATTTTGTTATAGAGGTTAAAAGATTTAATTCAAGGCTCAGGCTATACGGAAAAATTATTACATGAACCTTTTTCATCACTTAGGATATGGTCCTAATCAATTAAATTAAGACACATAATATATTTTTTTCCATATCAAATTTACACATAAACATTGGTCAAATCATCTAATTTAATGTCTTTGATTTAAAAAAGGAAAAAATATTATCAAAGATTTCTTGTGTCATCTTTCTCTTTGTTCTTTAAAATTTTCCTAATTAATTTTTATATAGATTTGGGGTTTAAGATTTAGAGTTTAAGGTTTAGGGTTAAAGATTAGTCATTTAGGGTTTATGTGGTTTAGGGTTTAGGGTTTATGTGGTTTAGGTTTAAGGTTTAGGGTTAAGGTTAGGGTTATGTGTTAGGGTTTAAGTTTAGGATTAGAGTTAGAGTTTAGGTTTAGGGTTTAGGGTTACTGTTTAGGGTTAAGGATTTAGGGTTTAGGGTTTAGAGTTAGTATTAGGTTTAGGATTTAGGGTTTAGGGTTTAGAATTAGGGTTTAAGATTTAGTGTTTAGGATGTAGGGTTAAGGTTTAGAAAAAAATAATTAAAAAATTTGAACAATAAAGAGGAAGATAACATAAAAAATCTTTGGTAATATTTTTTCCATTTTTAAATTAAATGCATTAAAGTGGATGATTTGGATGATGCTTATGTGTAAATATGATATGGAAAAAATATATTATGTGTTTTATTTTAATTGGTTGGGACCATATCCTAGGTGGTGGAAAGGGTTCATGTAATAATTTCTCGGCTATACGAGATTAATTTGTAGGTTTAAAATTTAAAATTTTATAGACTTTTTGGGTTTATTAAGTCACATGCAGGAAGAAGGAAATCCACACATTACTACTGGAGTGAAAGAACATCTCCTTCAATATACGACGTATGAGGTGATTATGCCACAAGCATCAGCCGAGAATGAGTTTCTTTTTAAGATCTACTTTTCTGGTATCAACCAACATTTATCGAATTTGAAAAAGAGTCAAAAGAAATGGTTCGATCCTCTTATTTTGATTTCTCGGATCGAGAGATCCATGAATCGGGATCCTAATGCATATAGATACAAATGGTCCAATGGGAGCAAGAATTTCCAGGAGCATTTGGAACATTTTGTTTCTGAGCAGAAGAGTCGTTTTCAAGTAGTGTTCAATCGATTACGTATTAATCAATATTCGATTGATTGGTTTGACTGCTTCGGCTTCAGCCACTCAAATTTTCAATATTCTTTTTTATTTCTCATCAAACGAATGACATCTTTTTTTAAAAATCCTAGCTATTCTTAGCATGATATTGGAAAATCTCATTGCTATTACTCAAACAAGCATGAAACGTATGCTTGCATATTCGTCCATAAGTCAAATCGGATATGTAATTATTGGAATAATTGTTGGAGACTCAAATGAGTTATAAATTTAAATTTTATTTTTTAAAAATGAATATATAGAGTTATATATTTTTATACAACGTGCGAATAAAAAATTACTCGTAAAAGCAATATATTTTTATTTACTTTAAATGAACAAAATGGCATTTCATATACACTATCAAATACCAATTAAAGCAACTTTCAGACATACTCTAAACCTTATTTATGGAGCATTTTAAGAAATAATATCTCTTTATATGCTATCGTGTGGATTTGAATTGTTTGATGAAAAAGGAAAATAAACCAATTCACTTGATTTGTAATACATGAAAGTAACATGCAATTTGTTTAAGATTCGAATCTCAGACTTAATTTATCACTCAATCATAGGCTTAACTCAGTAATATGTGTCTAAAGTATACACGTTTTCTGAAATAGGTGTCTAATGTATTTTTTGCTGAAATAAGTGCCTAAAATATATTTTTTTTCTTAGATAGGTGCCTAATATATTTTTTGGCTGATATAGGTGCCTAAAGTTTTATTTCCTTAGTGTTTTAAGGTAACACCGTTAAAAAAATTGTTTAATTTATAAATAAGTACCTAAACTATACATTTTTCTAAAATAGGTACCTAATATTATTTTTATTGAAATAAGTGTCTAATTCTTTTCTTATAAGTAATTTATACAAAATTATTTATATATAATATTTTAATTTATTAAATTATATATTATAATTGATTAACAAATTATTTAAATTTAATTTATTAAATTATTTATTAACATTTAAATATTTATATATCAATATTTTAATTTATTAAATTATTCATTATAATTGATTAATAATTTTTATTTAAAACTTTTACATTCAGATTTTACTATTATACATATTTTTGAATTTTACTATATTATACATTAATTTTAAACTTTATAGTAGAGTTATTGTAATTTTTAATATATATTAAAACATTGAAAACTTTTACTTAATTTTATGATTAATTTTTTGGAATTAAAATTATATATTATTTTAAAATTTAACCGATATCACGTATTTTTGAAGTTGGTGTCTTTTCCTACGTGATGGACCTGGAATAATGAAAATTAAATCCTTGGCTATATATCTTTTCTTTATCCTCCTCAATCAAAATTTAATCCGCAACAATGAACCCGGGTTGAGAACAAAACATAAATATTTAAAAGTGAGATAAAATTAATAAATAAATTGATTTTTTTTAAAAAACAAGGCCTTGGATGAAATAAATTAAATTTAAATAAATTATTAATCAATTATAATAAATAATTTAATAGATTAAAACATTGATATAAATAATTTTATATCTTATAAGAAATATAAATTACTTATAAGAAAAAAAATAGATATTTATTTCAATAAAAAATACATTAGACACCTATTTTAGAAAAGAATGTATAGTTTAGGTACTTATTTATAAATTAAACATTTTTTTTAGTAATGTTACCTTAAAACACTAAGGAATAAAACTTTAGGCACCTATTTTAGTTAAAAAGTATATTAAGCACCTATCTCAGAAAAAATATATAGTTTAAGCACTTATTTCAGTAAAAAAATATTAAACACCTATTTTATAGAAAGTATGTACTTTGAACTCTTATTACTGAGTTAAACCCTCGATCATATAATAGATTATAATCCTAACATGTATATGTTGTCGAAGATTAATGCATGATTCTATGTTAGAGATAGGAATGGGTACGGGTCGGGACGGGTTGGATTTTCGGTCCACCCGTACCCGACCCGAAAAATTATACCTTACACTTGTCACTCGATCTGACCCAAGTTTAAGATGAAAAAAATCCGACTCAATCCAACCCGATTTTAAGCTTTAAAATCCGACCCGACTTAACCCGACTCGAGTCATTAAAAAAAATTAAATTTTTAGGGATTAAACTGTAAAAAATAAAATTTAGGGATCTAATTGTAAAAATATTTAATTTTAGTAACCTAATTATAAAAAAATAATTTTAGTAATCTAATTGTATAAAAAATATATAAAGAGGGTTCATTATTGTAAATATCCCTAAAATATATATGGAAAAATTATATTATTAGTCCAGGTTAGGTCAGATTTTTTCCACCTAAACTCGAACCCAACCCGACCCGAGGCACCCTTGAAAAAACCCAACCCGACCCTAACCTGAATTTTTCATCAAAATCCGACCCGGTTCAACCGGGTCGGGTCGAAACCCGTCGAGTTTGGGTTCCGTGCCCATCCCTAATTAGAGAACAAATTCATAAAATTCTAGTAGTAAATTTTTTAAAAATATATATATATATTTTAATAAAAACATATAAAAATATATTATTTATAAAATTTAATTTTTTCTAAAGATAACTACTCTCTTCCACCCTCTCAATTTATCCCGTTGCCGTCTTGAAAACAATGATACAAGTGGAATGACGATTGTAACCCTGTTATCATTAAAATTATGGGTCTAATTATAGTTTTAGTCCTCCTATTGTGTTAAAATATGTGTTGGAACTTGGAAGCAAGGAGCGTGCCCAATTGGTAAGTTGATGACAGGCCGGTGGTTTAGTTTGTCAAAACGATAAGTCAACTTTAATTAATTTCTTCTTCAATTTATTGAATTTTCTTTTCTCGGGTAATCCATTGCCAAATTCTCATAAATTTATAGTTGACATTGTAAATAAGAAAAAAAAAAGAATAGTTTTATAAAAAATAATTAGTTAAATATTTATATTATATTAATTTAATTTAATTTTAATTCGAACGCTATAGTTATTATTATAGTAATTTAAAATTTGTGAATTTAGACGTGCTTAATCACATAAGATCATTCATTTTTTATTAATTTAAAAATATATATGTATGAAAAATCTATACATATATTATAAAGGAATATTTTTATCTTTTAATTTATATATAATTCTTATAAAAAATTGGGTCAATGGTATTATTTGGATAAGAAAATTCAAAGTAAAGCTTTCCAATTGCAGGGACCAACATAACTAAAATGAATTAATTAGTTGTACAAAATTTAATAGTATAATAAATAACACTGTACTGTACATTTTCTCTTTCAAAACCCCTAAAATTTTGGTCATTTTAACATCCTTATATCATCATCTTGTTTTGCTTCAGATTCAACAAAAATTTTCACACAAAAACACCATATTTC